>CM060931.1:1016985275-1019485275 GCA_030765085.1 Allium cepa | reverse complement strand
GATGGTGATTAGCCTGGGTGGAAGAGATGCGGTCGAAGGGAAGAAGATGGGTAGGTGATGCTGAGTTAGCTTGAGCGATGGTCGGTTGTTTGGATGCGTGAATTCCGATGAGGGGAGGCAGGTTGACTGTTGAGACGAATGTGGCTTTGTGTGGAGACTGGTTGGAAAGCAAAAAAAAGGAGAAGGATAGGAAGTAGAACAGTTTCACATGTATTTCGGCAGACTTTACATTTTTTTCAAAACAATAATAATTGAGCCCATTGTAAAAAAATGAAACAAATATGTTGAAACCTTTAGAATATAGAAAGTCATTGATAAATTCAGTAAACAATAAATCAAATGGCTGTTAGTTTTTGAATTGGTAGGCAGATGGAAAGACAGATGGAAACCAAAAAGTTTTAAAAACGATACCGATGCAAAATCATTTCTCGTAGATTTTGCTGCATCGCAGACTTCAAAACACAAAATTGAATATACCGCAGAGATCAGCACGACGAAACGATTCAAACGGGTATACAGATATCAGTGGTACGGTCATCCGATCAAATGTCGATAATTGGTACTGGAAATGCTGCTAATTTTCCAGAAATAAGATAAACGGAGCATAAATATGACGTCTCGCTCAAAATATGATTTGCAAATTTATTATCTTAAAATATTTAGATGTCGAAAAATATTTTATTATCATCAAATTTTTAACTGATTTGAATTGAAATAAAATTACACTATAAATAAACCTCCATATTATTAATTGAAAATTTACCATTTGTCATGTTTAAATAGACGTATTCCAAAGCCTAGGTATATCGCCAACCTAAGCCTAGGTATATCGCCAACATATGAGCTCATATCTATTAATACACTCAAACTTATTCTAGGGTGCTACTGACCCTATCTGTAATAAGTAACCCCCACCAAAGCCAAGGTATATTGCCAACCTAAGCTCTGATACCACGGATGACGAACCGAATTTTTGACCCTTGAAAATTGACATTAATACGTTCACTATATAGCATGTTAAACAATCGAGTGCTAGAAAGACAGATTGGTAGGGTAATAGAAAGATGGTAGTAGAAAAAAGAAAGTAAACAAATACAAATCACACAGTGGATTGAATAATATATAATATTAACAGCTCTTTACACAAATCAAACTGTAATATACAAACCTCAAATCAATATACACAAATCAATAATTGTCATCCTGAACAGTTATAATAACATGTCCTCACAGTTGCTGATAATTTCAACAAACATTACAGTGGAATAAAACAAGTACGAGAATACACCTTAGTCCCTGGCTCATCTCTTGAGCACCAAAGCAATGCAAATCTATATCTGTAATATGCTCGATCTGGCCCGAGCATTACTATAAAATAATAACACACAGATCAGTCTGGTAAACCAGCTTGAGAAAACACACTCAATTGATTTCTAATTATAGAATTTTTTTCTCAAAATAAAGATATCGTAAGACCACGACGCACATAAACACGGTCGGGTTTTTACCTTACGATAGCCAAATTTTTTTTACAGAAAATCTAGTGATATTATAATAATGTCTAAGGGTCAAAATAATAATAATCAAGTAGCGGTGATGCTCGTGTTGTGTACATCACAATAATACTAGTATAAAATCAAAAATCGATAAAGCTAATTCGCTGATTGTGTAGGATTCCATGGAGGTGCCCTTTGTACTTCAAGAACGGTCCTCCTACACAAGGATCAGAGTTATCCTTGAAGCATCATGCTCGTCTGACCGGGGTATTATAGGAAAAACATAACTGGTCTTGCTAAGACCGAGTGCATCACTCTAGCATGCCGAAATCAACTAAAGATATTAGTATTGCTAGAAAAAGGAGCCAAGTACACCTTATGGGTTCGCCAACCCTACACCCATGCCTCCTTTCTCTGGTTTTAGTCATTTCATCAGAATAAGTATGTTCACAAATCATTCCTTTCAAATACCTGAAAACTATAACATAAAAATTCATATGGAAATGCAGTTCGGTATTGACCATGGATCGCACTCAATGTTTGCATCTCTAACCCAGAAAAACCAAAATTAACTTAGACAATCTCTGCCTCTCGATTTCTGCCATGCAATCAATCATAGATCGCAGTTTGCATAATGGTTACATCACTATCCTAGCAAAAACATCCCAAACTGTAGGCAATCTCTGCCCTCGATCTACACTATGAAAATATACCATTACCTCCCAAAAATTTCTTTATTACTTAAATATTTCCGAATCTATTTATAAAACTTCTTTATAAATATCAAAGTTTAATTTAGAGAAATATTCTTTTACAAATTTTAAACCATTTGTAATCTCCCTTTTCAAATCTAAAACCAACTTCACATTTATAAACAATTTATTGCATAATTATAAGAAATAAGATTTTTAAACGTTCTAAAAATATCTTAACCATTTTTGATAATATAAAAATACTTTTAAAACAAATATTAATAATAAAATCATTTAACCTTTAAAATTTTAAAATTTCATAAAATTACTAGATAATCTTTTAAATAAACTTATTTAACTTTTGAATTGAATAATTACTAAGTTAATTTTCTAGTTCTAAATAACTAATAATAACAAATAATTTATTATCTTTAAACAAAATCAATTGAACAATAAATTTTAAAACATAATTAACTTTACTAAATAAATTATTTTGTAAAATATTTGTAAATAGAAATTTAAACAAAACAATTTGTATAATAATTACTGAGTAAATCTTTACTTCAACTTATAAAATTTGAAGTTAAACAGAAACCATAACCTTCCAAATTCAGAAAGAGGCTTAACGATCACAATGGTACTTAACAAGCTACTGTTTAATTCAATTTAACTTTACAAGCTAAACTGCATGCATTCACATAATAACAGGCATATATGTAAGTCAATCCATAAGTAACAATCAATAATTAACACATCAATTAGCTGGTGTAAATCCACTGGCACTTAAAATAATGTCCAAGTTACTCTAATAGAAAAACGAGAATTTATTCTGCTAACCAAGGTCATTCACAATAAAACTTCTTCATTTATTATTCGTCGGTGTTTATTTGGCCAAATACGTAATACAAATATATTTCAATTCAATTTATGTTATAATTCAATAATGTAATTTTAAACAATCCATTTATCAAATTTGATATAAAATATTATATTCAAAACTAATTATTTTCACAAAATATATTCATTATAAATAATTAGTTATTACAACAAATAGTAGATTCAAAGAAAAATTAAAACTTATTAAGCTTTGGAGCTGAAAGAAGAAGACACTTTGAAACAAAAAGGTAAGTAGCCAAAAAAAATATTTCGTTATTTCAAGTAATAACAAAACACTAATGATACATTTTTTGTGGAAATTCAAGGAAAACAAGACAAAACAAACATAGCACACCAAGAAGCTTTGATTGCAGAAGGATATCAATAGAAAATAGTACAAAAAAGAAAGGTATATACTTTAAAACAAAGATCATTTTATATATAAAAATATGTCAAATATTTGATATATAATAAATATACAATTATAATAGATGATAAAAAGAAAGACAGATAGTGTATTGACTATTCAACATTCTATTTACAAACACGTACAAGCAAGAGTCAAGAAAGCAGTCAAAAATTAACCTAAGAATGAGAAAACATTAAACAAAAAGTGGTTGCGAATTACGAAATCAAGCTTGAAATTGGGAAGATTGGAAAGAAAACAAATAAAAGTTTCACCTTCTTTACTCTTAAAAAGAGTTTAAAAAAAAGAAGCAAAAAGAGAAAAAGTAAAAGATCTAGATATTTGGTATCCTATTGAGAAAAAAGAAAACATCAAAAGGAATCAGATGAAAGCATTATTAACAAAAGAAAGTTGAAAAAGCTCCGCAACCTGAAAAGATATTGGACAAAAGTATAGAATCTGATCATGATAGGTTTAAAATAAAAGAAGACATAAAGGTATTTGTTGAAAAAAGAAAGTTTGCAAGAAAATAGCTCCAAAAAAATAGATTGATGAGCATAAGCTTTTTATGAAGCAGATGGAAATATGTAAGTTATTTTATTAAAATATAAAATGCAAATATACAATCAAAAATACGTAAATGTATGCATGCCTGTCAAATCTTTATTGAGCAAATATTTGCCAATCAAATCTTTATCTGATAAATATTTACCGAGTAAATATTTACTCGGATAGTATTCACATATTGAAGTATCAATTTCGAGTGTCCACCATAATTAAAGTTCATATATTATATTCTAACCTACTTACCATAATACATACTAATAAACCTTACCTATTATTAAAATTGGAAAGCCGCATACTATAACCCGGACAAAGACACTGAAATAAAAGGAATGCATATTTCTGACATGCTATTCAACAGATTCATTAACTCAATGTATATAATTCTGTATATTTTTATTAACTAAAATAAAAAACTAATATATAAAATCTAATTTCTATATAGGTTATAGACCGGTTCTCAGAAATAAATCTAAAGACAAATCATGAAGATATCATATATTTAAAACTCTATGCAACGGTATGAAATACTTAAAACTACAAACAAATATCACTTGAAAATTTGAAAGTTAATTAAATTGTAAACACGAGCATCGATAATTCAAGAGTACAAAACAATATATGAAGCTTTGGTAGTTAAAGTGTTGAAGAAGAAGCAATGAAATGCAAAAAATAATGATACCACTGCATAATAAAAATCATTATACAATGTTGGAGATTAATGCAATTGATAAAACTTGAAAAAACTATGATTCCCAAAGACCAAGAAGAAATTTTTTTTAACCAATTACACGAACAACAGGCAAAAATAGTAGTAAGTTTTAAATATATTAGTAATTGCTGTTAACAAATATTTTCCTGGTGGAAAATATTCATTGACTTGATTGACTTGATTATTATTTGCAGGGTGACAAAATAATGGATATTCTGAAGTTGATTTATCAAAAAAAGGGGAAACAATCATCAGAACTACAAAACAAATCAGTCAATTTTGTGAATTGTACAAAGCAAAAAAACTATTTGTAAGTATAAAGATATGATTTATAAAAGTTAGTTTGATAGTATTAAAAACCTTTTTTTAAGAGATGTGGAATTGAATGTGCAATATTTGTTATGCGATATATGGAAGACCTATTCAACAATATAAAGATAGAAGGAAAGGTAGATTTATATGAAGATGAAGAAATGAGAAAACAAAGAGCTCACATCCTTTATGATATCATCATAGACAAAAATCACGATTGGAAATCAGATACCGAAATTGTCAAAGGTGTTAAAGCTTGTATAGCTACAGGACATTTCTCTTATATGATTACAATTTATCTAACTTGACTAAATGTAATCAAGAGCTGGATGATAGATGTTGGACACTAGATATTGAATGTTACATGTACATGTTGAGTGTTTAAAAAACTCTATTATGTGAATGTTAGAAACTTTTATCACAATCTAATGTAAAGTCCTTTATGTGTGAATTGTAATATCCTATATTAAAAGAAAATGTGGTTATTATGTAGTATAAAATTATATAACTTTGATGTTTAACTCCACCATGTTGGATATTGAGTGCTAGATACTTTTAACATGATGTAATGTGCAATATTTTATATCTGAAACGTACTATATGCAAAGGCAATGTTGTTATTCTTATATAATATAACATTGTATTATTCCTACATTAAACTTTAGTATCCGAAAAATATACGTATGATAAATATTTTTAGGCAAATATTTGCTAAACCAATCTTTAATAGAGATGTTTTGATTAACAGAGCTTACTACAAAATATAAAAACTAACTGATTGCCCAACTTAATCAGATAAAGAAAAAGCTAACCGAATGCCCAACCAAATCGAGTACTTATATAGCGGCTCAAGATTTTCGATTGTTGAAAACTGACACTATTACCGTATTACGTGTCAAGCAATCGAATGTCGAAAAACCCAATTGTTAGGGAGAAGAAGGAAGAAGGGAGAAGAGAAGAAGAGAAAAAAAGAAACTAAAACATCACAGAATCTCACAATCATAGCGGAACAATGCATAGCATAATATCAATGATCTTTATAAAAGATAAATTATTATATACTTACATCTATCAGAGTACAAAAATTAAATCACAATCATCTGCCTAAATAGTTATAACAGTCTGTCCTTGTAAATGATGATGATTTCAACAACAGAGCAGCGAAAATTAAATATATATGTGAATACGACTTGAGGACCTCTAATTCGTCTTATTAGCTCCAATTCCTCCAAAGCAATCTGTAAATATGCTCGGTCTTACCCGAACATTACAATAAAATAACATTCAAATCAGTCTGGATACCCAGTGTAAGAAAACACACCCAAATGGATTTCAAATTTGTAGAAATTTTTTAAAAATCAAAATATTTCGTAAGATCACGCCGCGCATAAAAACGGACAACTATATACCTTACAATAACCAAAACATTTTATATAAATTCTCTAACATTATCTAAAATATAAATACTTGTTAATCTTATCCAGAATTGTTACATTAATTAAATTCCAACATAATAGGTGTTAATGAGAAATCTTGTCAACATCCCCAATGCATTGGTAAAATAATTTGGTTTCGATATAAATATGTGGTTGAGATGATTCTCACTTCTAAAAGTGTATCTTTGAATAAATTGTCTTAATCAAATTAATCTGGGAGAAAAGAAATGTGAGTAGTCATACCTTTCGACCTTGTCGAAAGGTTAATAAGGCTACTTCAACCTTCGGCAGGTTGATAATATACTAGATTTTCAAACCATTCGACCTTGTCGAAAGGTTATAGATGTGACCATCCCAATCTTCCATCTTAGTTGGGTGGGAGGGAATCATCCCAACCTTTCGACCTTGTTGAAAGGTTTAACAGGATCACTCCAACCTTTCGACTAGGTTGGAATAGGTATAGGTTTCCAAACCTTTTGACTTTGCCAAAAGGTGTGGCAAGACTTCTCCAACCTTTCGATTAGGTTGATGTAACTCTTAGTCATTTAGCTTCTAGAAATAAGTAATCTGATGAGTTCCATCTCCCCTTAGAGTCAAAAAGTAGTTATGGTTGATGTCTACCGTTCCTTTTTAACCGTGTGGAAAGGTACTATATGAAACCTCTCGACATTGTTATAATGAGATGCATTTCTCATTGCTAACCTTAATTGCCTTTAGCCCCATTGGTGTCTATTTTCTTTCTATGGAATCAATCCGAAGGGTTTATTAACGCTTAAAGAAGTAGATTCCCTTCGAATTAAATCCATCATGAGCGGTTATAAGACATATATCCTAGGATTTCAATAGGAAGCAAACCTTTCGATTAAGTCAAAAGGTTTTCCTCCTTTCGAAGTAGTCCCAGTTTATATCTTTATCTCCTTCACCCTTCTTATATAAGATTGATTTAGTTACTCTCATATTCATGCATAACGTACGCGACATGCCATCATCACTTTAGCTACCCACATTAAATATGGATTCCAATGATGACTATTTCAATGTGGAATGCCTGAGTTGATCTTGTACATAGCATAGATCAAAGGGGATTATAAGAAGAAGGTTTAAATTGTATGAATTAATTAATAGTCTAGCTAATGATCTTAATGATTCTTCTCATTGCCAATATCCATCACGAACAAGCCATCCCCATTTTATTCAAACCCAAAATGAGTTATAAGAAATTAAGCTCTCTCCCAATTCAATTTAGGGTTTTGTAGGTAGAGTTATCTCTATGAAAGTGGACAAAAGACGATGAATACAATATCCAGAATTCAGCCCTTAAAACTGGACCCCTTGGGTCATATTTATAGATGCGGGCAGCCCCCCTTCGACTTCATGCTTTCGGCTGAGTCGAATGATCACCATTTTATATGTCGGCTTAAACCGTTTGACTTCATCGAAAGGTTATGAACCCTTCAACTATGTCAAAAGGTTATGACTTCCTTGTGCTTCTTTGCTTATCTCTTTTGCTTCCTTGTTTTCTACCTTGTCGAAAAGTCTCCCCTTTGCATACTATGCCAATCTTTCGACCTTGTTGAAAGGTTTGCCTCCCTCATGCTGTTATGAACCCTCCGACATCATCAAAATGTTTGCCTTGTTATGAAACTTTCGTTCTTGTTGAAGGTTTGTCCTTTATATGCCATTATGGACCATTTGCCTTTGTCGAAAGTTTTTCCACTCTTATGCTTTCATTAACCTTTCGACTTTATTAAAAGGTTTGCCTTTTACAACTTTTGTGAACCTTTTGACCTTGTTGAAAGGTTTGTCTTTACTTGAATGTTGTCGAGAGATATACCTCTCTTAATGTTGTCGAGAGGTTGCTTTTCGTTCTTTGCTGACTTCTGAGTGTTGCTTTCTTCATAGAACCTTTTGACATTGTCGAAAGGTATCTTGGATGTATCTTTACCAGTACGAAAGGCTTGCTATGCTATCGAAAAGGTCACCCTGAGGTGAAACCTTCAACTTTGAAAGGTTGATGCGTAGTTGAGAGATCACCATTGATTGCTTTTGAAAGGAGTTCTAAATTCATAATTGCTTGTTCATCTTTGTCAAAAGGTTGATCTTGTTGGGAGGTTCTGTTTGTTTTCATCTGGATTAAAGGCTTTTGCACTATATGAGTAATTGGACTTTCTGAACGTCCTTTTTAAGTCTTTCATGATGATTTGGACTATCTCTTCATCAAAACTTCAATTTTATTATCCTTCTTTCATACCTCTGCCTTCATGTAGATTTTATGGTTAACATTTTTCCACCTAGTATGAAAGAAGCTTTTGTTCTTTGGGACAAAAGTTTTTCATAGCTTTCCTACTCTTCATAACTTTGAATTTCTTGCAAAATCCAAAGTTAAAAGTTCCATTTTTACTGTCATTCTCACATGTATATTCAATAGTTAATCAGCATATTAATGTCCTTATCTGCTTGATAAGCATCATTTGAAATTTAGAGATACCACTTTTAATTTTGTCATTAAGAAGACTAGTTTGGGATTTTTGGTTGCTTGCAATAGACTGAATTACATATATCATTCCCGAAATCTAACCCAGATTAGAGCATTAACTTGTTAAGTTTAGGGATTGACAGTGTGATATTCAGAATGCAGATAACATTATCCTTAGAATAGTTTTATATATGGCATTTCTAAACACAAATTCAGGTTTTAATAGTCAAATAAACAAGAATTAGTAGTATGATTCCCATATTAAACTTTAAGTCCAGATTAGGACATATTTGAATCTTTTGCAGAAAGAATCTTCAACCCATATTAGGGCACATATTTGCATAGGCGGATGGCTATTAAAAATAGAATTCCTTTGCCCGCGGTATGGAATATTTTGAATAACCAGACGTTCATGAAAATAGTCTTTATAGCAGATGGCATAGAACCAAATTAGGGTATTTTGGAAAAGTCAGATAATAATTTTGAAACTCAAGTTCGAGTATTAAGAATCTGCAGTAACCAACAATATTCTTATACCCTTCTTAGTAAAGATAGTGGTTGATAAAATTCCAAAACCTAGATTTAGATATTAGATTTTAAAATTCATAAATAAAAATCTTGAAGCCCGGATCTGGGCATTAATAGATGATGGTAAGAAAGTCTCGAAACCTAGATATAGGTATTAATAGATGATGTTAAGAAAGTCCCAAAACCAAGATTGGGATATTAATAGATGATGTTAAGAAAGTCCCGAAACCTAGATTCGGGTGTTAATCAATGGAGATTCGTTTCACTTCTTAGTTTTTGTCTTTTACGACATATAAAAACCCTTCAGGCTTTGCATAGAAATAATTTGATTAGTTAGCTCTTGAGCTTGGATGTCTTAGTCCTCAATTAGATAAATTGCCTTTATCTGAGCTAAGACATCTTAATCCAATGTTGGTTGAGCCACTTCTTGGGCTTGGACATCTTAGCCCAATGTTGGTTGAGCCTCTTCTTGGACTTGGAAAATTTAGTCCAATGTTGGTTAAGCCTCTTCTTGGGTTTGTAAATCATAGTCCATTATTGATTGCACCTCTTCTTGGGCTTGGACATCTTAGTCCATTGTCGTCCAGTGCTCTTGGTTAGCTTATCTTAGGGATGGAACCAAGGACTTACCCAACCTCCCTCTAGGAGGCTCTCTGCCTTGGCCCTTTTGCAGCGTGGAAGAGGGCTTGTTCGGTGCTCCACCCTAGGCCACCATAGACGTAGATAGAGGCTTACTCTATCCTCCCTTCAGGAAGTGCCTTAACCTGGCCATAACATGGCGCGGATAAGGGATTGTTCGGTGCGCTACCCTGGCCATCTTAGGCGTGGGTAAAGGCTTACTTCGTCCTCCCTCCAGGATGTGCCTTAACCTAGCATAGCGTGGCATAGATAAGGGCTTGTTCGGTGATCTACCCTAGCCATCTCAGGTGTAAATAGAAGCTTACTCTATTCTTTCTCCAGAAGGCGCTCTGCTCTAGCATCTTGGCATGGACAGAGGCTTTTCTACTATCTTAGGTAGACTGCCATCTTAGGTGGTATCCAAATTTAAGGAGGACTTCACTTCCAACTATGTAGATTTTATCCTTACAAAAAGAAGTTCTTTATTAATCCATCTTTGGAAAATACGGCCTTAACTGTTTGGCATTCCATGTCCTAGGCAACATATTACCGTTTGGGTGACATAGTTTGTAAGCTCCTGGTCGAATTACTTTGCATATGATTAATGGCCCCACCCAGTTTGGTCTTGGGGATCCATCTGAAGGATTCTTAGTGTTGACCATTACTTTATGCAGTACCAAATCCCCCTCCTGAAATGACTGAGCTTTTACTCTCGAGTTTTAATATCTAGAGGTTCTCCTCTGATATTCGACAGTTCTTACCGTTGCTTCATCTCTTAGCTTGCATATGAAGTCTAGTCATTCTTTCTTCAATTCTTGATTCTTATCAAATGTATAGGAAATTCTTCGGTGTGAAGGTATTTTAATTTAATTGGCAGCATTGCCTCACACCCATATGTCAAGGAATATGGGGTAGTCTTATTGTCGTCTTAGTAGATGTTCGGTAGTTCCATAAGACTAATGGTAATTCTTCTACCCAATTTCCTATTTCTATATTTAGTCGCTTATTCGGAATGGTTTTAATGGTCTTATTTGCAGCTTCAACTGCCTCATTGGCTTTTGGATGTGCAACATATGAAGAACTCTTAACAATTTCATTTTCGTGGCGGAACAGAGAGAATTCTTCGCTTTCAAATTGCGTCCCATTGTCGAAGATTATCTTTTGGGGAATTCCAAATCTGGTTATGATATTCTTAATGACAAATCTCAATACTTTTCCCGAAGTATTTTTTGGAAGTGGTTTGTCTTCAACCTATTGGTAAAATAGTCGATAGTCACTAGGCATATTTATCACCTCCTTTTGAAATTTGTAATGGGTCGATCAAATCTATTCCTCAAACATCAAAGGGCCATGGACTTATGGTTGGAGTTAGTTGACTTGGAGGCAACCTGGGTATTTTTGAAAACTTCTAGGATTTTTCAGATCTTTTCACATTGTCTATAGATTGGCTTACCATGTATGGCCAATAAAATCCTTGCAAGTTTTGTTCTATTTGAATGATCGCCATGCAACCCTTCGTGTCCTTTAGCGATTAATCTCATCTCATCATTTATGCTCACAAACCGAAAATAAGGTAGAGCATATCTTCTTATAGAGGATTTCGTCTATCATAATAAAGGTTGGAGCCTGTCTCCTGATTTTTCTTGCTTATCCTTTATCGATGGTAATGTTCTCCTAATTAAATATTCAACAATGGGTGCCATCCATGTATCACCATATGTACCTTTTGGACTGGGCTAATCCATTCTTTCATTTGCTAGTTCTTGACCATTTTATACTTCATCTGCCCTTTGAGATTTGGCCTGAGCTCTAGTCATTACAAGCAACTCTTTTCCTTTTTTGGATGTTTCTTTTTCAATGCTCGTCTTTTCTTGATATCCAACGGGAACAATTTGTGTTTTTGGGGTTCCCCTTGAACTGGCCAATTTTGCTAAAGAGTCTGCATATTCATTCTCTATCCTTGGTACTTGATTTGCTGAAAAATCCTCAAACAGGGAAAGAATTTGCAATATGTTCTTCACATATAAAGATAGCCTGGGATCATTTGTTTAATCTGTTTCACTTGATCAACCATTAATTGTGAGTCACTGAAAATCTATTTTCGAGGGATTTTCAATTCCAATGCCAAAGTTAGTCCTGCTGCCATTAACTCATATTCTGCCACATTGTTGGTTGCAAGAAATCCCAATTTCATGGCATAGTGCAATCGATGTCCATCTGGGGTTATAATTACATATCCTGCTTAGGCACCTCGCTTGTTTGATACCCCATCCACAAATAGTTGCGCTGGGCTTTTGGTCTTTCTCCTTTTCCGGTTATTCCTTTATAAAGCTGGTGCATTCATTTACGAAATATGATAGTGCTTGGCCCTTGATTGAAGCCCTTGGTTGAAACTCTATTTCACATTGGCCGAGTTCAATCCCCTATTTTACCAATCTCCCTGAAGTCTCAGGCTTGCTGAAAATTTGCTTAAGAGGAAAATTTGTCAATACTACGATAGAATGTGTTTGGAAATATGCTCCGAGTTTTCGAGCTATAAGAACCAAGCAATAAGCTAGCTTCTCTATACCTGCTTATCGTACGTTCTGCATCTTTTTACCACCTGCTTACATAGTATATCGAGAGTTGAGCTCCTTTGTCCTCTCGAATGAGTGCCGAAATGACCGCATGCTCTAATATTGCCATGTATAGATAAAAAGTTTCTCCACTCTCAGATCTTAAGAGGATTAATGGTTTCTCCAAATGGCTTTTCAATTCCAAGAAAGCGTTTCTGCAATCTTCTCCCGATTCGAAGTTCTTCCTTTTCTTAATTACATGGAAGAAACGTATGCATTTATCAGTAGCTTTAGAGATAAACCTGCTTAAAGTGGCTACTTTTCCGTTTAAGCTCATCACTTCCTTAATAGTTTTTTGTTCGGCCATATCCCCTATGGCTTGAATTTGATCGGGACTTGCCTCTATTCCTTTAGCACTTATCAAGTAACTTATGAATATTCCAGGATGGACCCTAAAACAGCATTTTAGTGGATTTAACTTCATTTGGTACTTTCACAATGTCTCAAACATTTCCCTTAGGTCTTTGAGATGGCTTTCAAGCTCGCTTGATTTTACCAGCATGTCATCAACATAAACCTCCATATTTTTGCCGATCTGTTCCTTAAGCATTAGATTAACCAATATCTTATAAGTGGCCCCTGCATCCTTTAGACCAAATGGCATGGCTCTGTAATAATAAATTCCCCACTTTGTTATGAGGTTGGTATAGTCTTCATCTGGCTTGAACATCGGTATCAGATTGTACCCTGAATAAGCATCCATAAGAGATAAAAACATGTGTCCACTCGTTGCATCTACCAACTGATCTACTCGTGGCAACGGGAAACAGTCTTTCAGACATGCTTTGTTTAAATCTATGTAATCGACACATGTTCTCCACTTTCCATTTGACTTTTTAACCAAAACTGGGCTCGCTAACCATCTGAGGTAGTATACTTCCTAGATTAATCCATTTTCAAGGAGTCTATCAACTTCCGCTTTTAGGGCATCTGTTCAAACTTTATCCAATTGCCTCTTTCTTTACCTTGTAGGGGTTGCTTCGGGGTTAATGTTAAGGGCGTGATACATAATGGTCCGGCCAATCCCCACCATATCAGAATGTGACCAAGCAAATACATCCTTTTTTTTGAGGAACTGAATCAGATCTTTCTTTAACTTGCCATCAAGATCTTTTCCTATTTTGATCACTTTAGAAACATCTTCAGAATCTATATGTGTTTCCTCAAGGTCCTCTATGGGCCTTATTCTTTATATTTCATCTTGATAATCAAACTCTGTTACTATTGGACCTTCTTCTACTGAACTAGTATCAACCTACTTCCTTTTGTTTCCTGTAGAAATATACTTTTGATACATACACTTATTAGACTTTTATCATTAATCTTTGCATCGAATGTTGGATGTAAAGATCCATCATCCAAAGGCAGTAAAGTAATAGAAGAATCAAAATAAGTAGAATACTCCCTTTTATACTGATCAAGTGAGGTAAAGTATATTGCACTGGAGCTGAATTATTCTCCCCGCATTGTCCCCCAACCTTGCTTTGTTAAGAACTTCACCACGAGGTACTTTGGCAAGACGAAAGCATCAATTTCATCAAAGACTGGCCTGCCAAAGAAAGCATTATAGTAGGAGGGTTGATCGTTTATCACAATGATGCTTTCGAATGTTTGGTATGTAGGAGGCAACCCCATTTGTACTAGAAGCTTTATTTTTCCCACTGGAGTTGATCCCTTGTTGTTGAACCCAAATATCGGTTCAGATCTTAGATTTGGCTTGTGCTCGAGGATATTCATTTGATCAAAAGCATGCTTAAAGATGACATTGAATTCACTCCCCATATCGACCAAAATTTTAGAGATAATTGACAGTCCAATTTATACAGTGATCATAAAGGGGTCGTTATATGGATGGCGGACTCCCTTGCGAAGCTCCTACGGAGTGACTACCAAATTTGGCATCTGAATATTAAATCGAAGGCTCTTAGTTAAAGGATCTTCATGAACATAATAAATTCCCTCTTCAGCTTCCTTAATATATCTGTTTCGAGCTCCTTTAGTATTTCCAGCCAGATGTGGCCCACCGTGGATCACATCGATCCTGTTAATCGATGCGCTTAAGCTGAAGGGATCTTTATCTTCCAAAACACATCACTGCATTGCCCAGACACTTCTAAGGAGTACTTTTAGTAGTTTGTACCTTGTGTTGATCTTGGGTAAACTTTTTGAGATGGCCTTCTTGGATTAGCTTTTGAATTTTGTCAGCTGGCACTTTGCATTCATCTGTTTTATGGTCGTTTCCTTTATGATAGGCAAAATACTCTCCTCCCTTCTTCTACTCTGGATTATTCTTAGCTTTGAGGTGGTCGGAAAGTTGACTCTTTCCTCAGTTGTGGCGTATATGTAATACAGTGGCATGTTTAAAGCGACTGGCTCCTCCCACTTGACCCTTTTATGGGTATGATCAAAGCTAAATTTTCCTCCTTCCTTACAGGAAAGTGTCCTTCTCGTAGAATAGTAAATCTAATCCATCTGGATGAATTTATTTGCATGAGAGTAGAAGTCTTGGAGATCCTTGTAGACATTGACGAATAGCTGCTTCCAGGAAGGAATATTTTCGATTAAACAAGGATGGACGGCTATGAGTTTGTCTTGGTCATTCATATCCGTAGCCTTTAGAGCTTCTGCATTGAATCTTTTTAAATAATCTCCCAAAGATTCACCCTATTTTTTCTTTATGTTGGCCAAGATGTATAACCAATGATTGGATCCTTGCAAATACATAATTGTGCTAAGAATTCATAAGAGAACTGTTTCCAAGAGTAGATGGTTTTCTCTCTATACTGCCATAGAAGCATTGACTGCCATAGAAGCATTGTATAGGTCCATGGCTGTCAAAAGCCATAAGGTGGTCATTAGGATCCTTATTCCCATGGTATTTCATAAATGGGATCTTGACATAAGGAGGAATCATTGTCACCATGATCTCATCAGTGAATGGCGACACCCTCTCGTTGTTATTTACATTTGCGTCCATGGTTCTTTTGCCTTTCCAGTTCATTGCATCCTTGATTGCCTTCTCAATGGCATCCTTAAGGAAAGCATCAACATTATCATAAATTTTGCGATTCAGGTGATATTCATTTGAAGTTGAGCTGCCAAACTACTCTAATTATTTGTCAATAATTCTCCTTTTATGATTAGATTTTACTTGTGGAAGCTCTTTTTTCTTTACGGAGATAAAGTCTATCTTGTCTTTGCATTTCTTGGAACTGGTTTTTAGATTTATTTTGAGAGAAACCACTTCCTCTCCTTGAGTTTGCTTTGGAGTTTTTGACGATCTTTGAGATAAAGCCATCTTTAACAGATCTTGCATTTCTTGTAATTGTTGCACCAAGCATTTGGTTTCTCTGTATTCTCATCCTGCTACGCTGGTGATGAAGTTTGACCTGAGACGACCCCGTCCAGATTGAAAGTTGGAGCAACATTCTCCTCAAGATTGGAGGTATGCATTACTCCCTCATTGAGTCCACTTAAGCATTTTAATCTTATTTTTCCTAAGCAGAAAAAATAAACCACAATTAGTCTATACATTGTGATAGGGTCGGAGGTTCGAACCCTCCTTCTAGCACCAAAAATGATAACAAGAAATATTGTCAACATCACCAATGTTTTGGTAAAATAATTTTGTTTGGATATAACTATGTGGTTGAGATGATTCTTACTTCTAAAAGTGTATCTTTGAATAAATTGTCTTAATCAAATTAATATGGAGAAAAGAATAGTGAGTTGTCATACCTTTCGACCATGTCAAAAGGTTAATAAAACTATTTTAACCCTTCGACCAGGTTGATAATATACTAGATTGTCAAACCCTTCGACCTTGTTGAAAGGTTATAAACATGACCATCCCAATCTTCCATCTAAGTTGGGGTGGAGGGAATTAGCACAACCTTTCAACCTTGTCGAAAGGTTTTTAACAGGATCACTCCAACCTTTTGACTAGGTTGTAATAGGTGTAGGTTGCCAAACCTTTCGACTTTGTCGAAAGGTGGTGTAAGACTTCTCCAACCTTTCGATTAGGTTAATGTAACTCTTAATCATTTGGCTTCTAGAAATTGGTAATTTGATGAGTTCCATCTCCTCTTAGAGTCGAAATCAGTCATGGTTGGTGTCACCATTCCCTTTTTAACCGTGTCGAAAGGTAATGTATAAAACCTCTCGACATTGTTATAAAGAAATGCATAGCTCATTGCCAACCTTAATTGCCTTTATCCCCATTGATATCCATTTTCTTTATATGGAATCAATCTGAAGGGTTTATTAATGCTTAAAGAAGTAGATTCCCTTGGAATTAAATACATCACGAGCAGTTATAAAACATATATCCTAGGATTTCATTAGCAAGTAAACCTTTCGACTAAGTCAAAAGGTTTTCCTCCTTTCGAAGCACAATTTATATCTTTAACCCCTTTTCCCTTCTTATATAAGATTGATTTAGTTATTCTCATATCCATGCATTCAAAATATGCAACACGCCATCATGACTTTAGCTGCCCATATTAAATAAGGATTCCAATGATGATGTATTTCAATGGTGAATGCCTAAGTTCGATCTTATACATAGCATAGATCAAAAGTGACTATGAGAAAAAGGTTGAAATCATGTGCAATTGATCATTAGTCTAGCTAATGATCTTAATGGTTCTCCTCATTGCCAATATCCATCATCAACAAGCCATCTCCATTTATTCATATCCAAAATGAGTTACAATAAATTGAGCTCTCTCCCAAATTCAATTTAGGATTTTACAAGTAGAGTTATCTCTATGAATGCGTAGAAAAGAAGATGAATTCAGCATCTAGAATTTGGCCTCTAAAACTGGACCTATTGGGTCTTATTTATAGATGCAGGCAGCCCACCTTTTGACTTTATGCTTTCAATTGAGTCGAAAGTTTATGCTACCTTAAACCTTTCGACTTCATCGAAAGGTTATGAACTCTTTGATTATGTCGAATGGTTAGGAGTCTCTTGTGGTTCTTGGCTTATCTCTTTTGCTTCCTTGTTTTCCACCTTGTCGAAAGGTCTCCTCTTTGCATACTGTGTGAACCTTTCGACCTTATTGAAAGGTTTTGTGTCCCTCAAGCTGTTACGAATCCTCTGACCTCATCGAAGGGTTTGCCTTGTTATGGACCTTTCGTTCCTGTTGAATGGTTTGTCCCTCATATGCCATTATGAACCTTTCGCCTTTGACAAATGGTTTGACACTCTTATGCTTTCGCTAACCTTTTGACTTCATCGAAAGGTTTGCCTTTTACATCTTTTGCGAATCTTTCGACCTTGTCAAAAGGTTTGCCTTCACATGAATGTTGTCAAGAGCTATGCTTCTCGTTAATGTTTTCGAGAGGTTGCTTTTCATTCTTTGCTGACTTTTGAGCATTGCTTTCTTCATAAAACCTTTCGACACTGTCGAAAGGTATTCTGAACGTGTCTTTACCAATCGAAATCTTGCTATGCTTTCAAAAAGGTCACTCTGTGGTGAAACCATCAGTTTCGAATGGTTTGATGTGTTGTTGAGAGATCACCATTGATTTCTTTCGAAGGGAGTTCTAAATTCATAATTGCTTGTTCATTTGTGTCGAAAAGTTGATCGTGATGGGAGGTTCTGCTTGTTTTCATCTTAGTCGAAGGCTTTTGCATTATATGAGTGACTGGACTTTCTGACTGTATCTTCATCAAAACTTCAATTTTACAATCCTTCTTTCATACTTCTACCTTCATGTAGATTTTAAGGTTAACATAGGTATACAGCTAAAACTATAAAAGCTTGTATTGGAGAATGGATTCCATGCAATGACTGGGCTATTAGGGTACCATCCGTCATGATGCATCTCTAGATAAAATAACACTGGGACCTCGTCGGGATCCCCTACCTACACAGAACCGGCCAACCACTTGACTAGTAGAATCGAAGATGATCACCCTTCATCAGTGGGCCCAGAAGCATACAAATAAGGGATAATATCGACTCTAGATAGGGATGATCATACCCTACTTAGAAGTGACCCACTTTGCCCTGCTGCATCTTCCCTATTTTAGTCTTTCCCAATTGATGAGGCTTGAGGCTGCTTTTTCCTTTTATATGGCACTTCCCACTTGGAGTGCCAACACTGTCCTGAAAGAAACATTGCAATGTCGGTATTCATCCATACAAGTTCATTCTGGGACTTAACGAAATGCTTGAGAGCTCTGTCTTCAATTCCAAACCTTTGAGGTGTCTTCACTTCAAAATGCTTGAGTTGGATTGAAGTAGTTTTTGGATAATATACCAGATCTCAGTCACTTTGAAACAATGTTCGATAATTTTTGATAAACCCCGGTTCTTTAGGAAATAAACAGTCAAAAATCAGAGCGGAGATCACCCCTAAATGTTAGTCCTAGGAGAACATAACAGGATTTATAACCGTAGTATAGCATCATCGGAGATGACTATGCCATATAACTCAAGTGTTTCTTTTAGATATTTCAAAGTTACATTTCGGGTCCAAATTCGATAGTCAGTTATTTAACTTTCGAATAACAAACATTCAATCAGGAATATAATTCCACAGGGAAAACCAACATTGGTTAAGCACATAAGCAATCACTAGCATCTTTTAATAAATATTTTAATTTATTAACTTCATTTTGTAAATATCATAGAAAAATTCTTTTACAATTATATATACACACACATATACATATATAAGTGTGTGTGTGTGTATATATATATCCACAAATCCTTATATTTTAATACTTGGAAAAATATGCATATGCTTATCTCAATGGCATAAGCATATTCACCAAACATTGAGGAAGATTTCCATTTTATACAATTCTAAATCATTAATAAACTCCGTTATAAATTTATAAAACCATTTATAAACTATTTTATAAATCCCAGGAACCATTTATAAAACTCCTCTATACATCCGAAAAATCATTTATGACCCCTTTATAAGTCCATAAACCTTCCATAAACTCCTTTTATAAATCTATAAACCCATTTCTAAAATTCTTTTATAAATATCTAACCATTTACAAAACTCCTTAACCATATAAAATCTTCCTTTAAGCCTTTAACCCATTTTTATAAAACTACCCTTATAAAACCCAAGTTCGTTATAAAACTCTATTTCTAAATCTTGAACATTCATAAATAAATTCTGATCATTTACTTTATAAGACTATCATATAATAGTAAACAATATAAACAAATTATAAATAACTTCAAAACATATAATAATAAATAGTATATTAAATAGTAAATAATTTCAAACATCTTAAAGATGATAATTAATAATTTCAAAAACATTCATTCTTAATAAAACAATAATAATTTATCTTAAATATCATTATAAATAATAATAAATAATTTCCAAAACTTTATTGACAAATAATTATAATTAATTTCAAACCATATTAATTATATAAATAATTAATTTTTTAAAATATTAAAATATTGATAAACAACTTTATAACGATTTTAATATAAATACTCAACCTTTAAAAGATAACTATACTTCTTGATAAAAATCCACTTAAATTTCAACATAATTATTTCCATATTTATAAACTTTTTAATAAATCCCCTTCTGTTTTATAAAACGCCCTTTGTATAAAATCCCTTTTATTTATGTATCCCTCTTTGTAACTCTATCCTCTTATAAATCTCACTTTCAGCTTTCAAAATAGAATCAACTATTTTTTTTAAAACAACATTCCACATATTACTATAAATCCACAATTATGTTTTATTCTCCAAATTTATCCAGTGATAAAGTTTCCCTTTATTTATAAACACCGTTTATAGGTAAAAGCGATTTTTCACATCTTCACTTTGTTTGTAAAATGTCACCTTTATACATTTTCCCATTTATAAACTTCACGCTTATAATTAAATCATGATAAGTGTATATATAGACACACATACACAACATTTTATATAAAACTATTAATAAATAATTATACTAGATTATTTCTATCTTCTTTTTAAAACCAAATCCCTTTATTATAAAAGACAGACTTATTTTAAGATTTTTTAAAAATCTTTATCCATACTTCGATAATCTCTATGTAAAATATTTTAAAAACCATTAATTTAAAATCTCTAAAAAATTATGCTTTTTATTTACTTTAAATAAATTTCTTTTTAAATAATTCAAGGATAATTATTAAAGACATATTATTTCAAAAATCATTTTGAAATCCCTTTTTAAATCAAATCATAATTTTACTAGTATTCTAAAATACAAAAATAAGGCCCAGTGCTACTAAAGCACTAAATAAGCAAAATCATATCGATATCATCAAATAAGACATTCAACAAGTTATATATCATATTATACATAAAAAGTAAAATCAACATTGTATGGAATACATTGAATTCCTCTAACCTGTCCCCCTGCATTACATATAGTTTATAATCATGAAATATAAATAAACAATTTCGAGGCGGGATTGTATACAAAGGGTCATCCACTTATATACGGGAACGTAGTAGGGTCTTACCCGCTCCATCAGAGGGAATATATTCAAACCAACTAATAAAATAGTAAATCCTCCAAATAGTTCATAACAATCAACAACGAAACATCCACACGTCCAATCAATAATGTTTATTAACTATCTATCATACTAGCTAACCAAAAAGGTGAGTTTAACTCACGTTGATTTCAATAGTCGCCAAAAAGGTGAATTTAAGTTACATTGATTTCAGTAGTCGCCAAAATGTTTTGGTCGAATTAAAATAGAACTGATGTTCAATTTTAAGCCAAAATTCCTACTAGCTCTGAATCCATCCAATCCTACTCCATATCGTACTCGTCGATATGATCACAATGCAACTTGTCTCATTCGATATGGACCTCGTATGAGTTTAATATGAATCACTGAACCTTCAAAATAATTTAAATATAATTAACTTAAATCAACTAACATTTAAATTAATTTACCTTCCCTCTAACTCTCGTCCACGCTATTCACTCTAGGCACGAACCAAAATCATGACCGTGCCTCCATGTCCCCCTGCTGACAGCCACCGACCCGTGCTCCACTTGCGCCTCCCACCATCATCTTAGCCCATGCTTGCGCCATCGCCGACTTCCCCCTGACCATCCCGACCCCAAAACCGAACCTCTTTCAACAAGGAACGTGGAAAATTTCTAATGATCTCGCCTCGCGATGGCTCAATCTAACCATTAAATAGGTTTCCAGGGTTATGCTCTATGCTTCCCTAGTTATTGTTTTAGGCCGATAGTGCATGGATGGGTGCTGATCATTATGGATTGTTGGATGGCTAGGAGGGGATTTTGAAACTCTTAGGCGAACTTGCTTCTAATTTAACCGCGATAGTTATAAAGAAGGAGAGGGGCATAGTGCATGTACGTTGGGTATTGATAGATATGGCTATGAAAAGTACATATATATTTTTTAATTAGAAATTATCTAGCTTTTAACATCTGAAATTCTCGAACTCCAAATGAAGCATTCCGCCTGACATTCTATATGTTATACCCCTATTTCGAACATAATGGAACTAGTCTCGAGGCCTAATTTGATTGTATATAGAAGATAGCTTTTCAAACCCAATTATATTATATAAATTCCTTTAATTAATTTCTATGCGTTTTGATCTCACACGACAAAACGATATGCCCAATTTTCATGAAATTCGATGACATACTATGATTTACTATTACGGATCCAATGAAATTGGTTTTGTCAAAATCTAAGATTGTGCCCCAATAGATTATTATCACACGTTAACTAAAATGAATTATAAAAATCAAATCAATCACTTTTAATTCTAAATTAAAGGTTTACTATCTCCTTTTTATTCAAATGGAATTTACATCAACTTTCAAACTCTTTTTACGACTAAATTATTTAAACAATTCTAAATATTAAATTGAATAATTTATTTACCAAATAAATCACTATACTTGAAATTCAAGTTATTTAAATTATAAAATTAACTTTTCAATATTTAAAATTAATTAAATATTTCAAATTCAAATGACTAAAATTCTAGGTCGTTACAACCTATGGATGCAAAAGCTAACCGAAAGTCAAACCTAATTGGGTACATATAGAAAATAATCTGTAAGATATATTGTTTAACAAAACCAACCACTAAATTCAAACGCTAATCGAATGCCCAACATAATTAAGTATATATGGATGCAAAACCTAACCGGATGCCCAACCTATTCGAGCACATATGGATGCAAAATCTAACTGAATGCCCAACCTAATCGGGTACGTATAGATGAAAAAGCTAGAGGGATCCCAAACCTACTTAGGCATGTATGGATGCAAAAGATAATCAAATTCCCAACCTAATCTGGTATGTATGGATGCAAATACTAACCAAACGCCAAACCTAATCGGGTACATATGGGTATAAAAGCTAATCGAATGCCAAACCTAATTGGGTATGCATGGACGCAAAAGCAAATTGGATGCCCAACATAATTGGGTATATATGGAAACCAATCTATAACCAAGATATACTATTTAATCAAGCATACCACTTAATGCAAAAGCTAATCGGATGCCAAATCTAATTGGGTACATATGGATGCAAAAGCTAACTGAATGTCAGTCCTAATTAGGTACATATGGATACAAAAGCTAAGTGGGTGCCAAACCTAATCGGGTATGTATGGATTAAAAATAAAAATGGATGCCAAGCCTAATCCGGTACATATGAAATTTAATTTGTAACCAAGATATATTGTTTAACCAAGCTTACCATCGAATGTAAAAACTAACTGAATGCTGAACCTAATCGGGTACGTATGGATGCAAATATTATCCGAATGCCCAATTTAATCGGGTGAATATAGGTGTAAAAGCTAACCGGATGCCCAACCTAATCGAGTACATGCGGATGCAAAAGCTAACTGAATGTCCTACCTAATCAGGTATGTATGTATGTAAAGCTAACTAGATGCCCAACCTAATCGGGTATGTATGGATGCAAAAGATAACTGAATGCCTAACCTAATCAGGTACGCATGGATACAAAACCTAACTGAATGCCAAAACCCATTGGGTACATATGGATTCAAAACAAACCGGTTGCCAAACCTAATTAGGTACATATGGAAACGAATTTATAACCGAGATATATTACTTAACTGAGCCTACCCCCGAATGCAAAAGCTAAACAAATGCCAAATCTAGTCGGGTATGTATTTATGCAAAAGCTAATCGAATGCCAAACCTAATAGAATACATATGGATATAAAAGCTAAACTGATGCCAAACCTAATTAGGAATGTATGGATAAAACCGAATGCCAAACCTAATTGGGTACGTACGGAAACAAATATATAATCGAGATATATTGTTTAACTGAGCATACCATCAAATTCAAAAGTTAAACGGATGTCCAACCTTATTGGGTACATATGGTTGCAAAAGATAACCGAATACCAAACCTAATCGAGTACATACGGATATAAAAGCTAACTGGATGCTAGAACTAATTGGGTATGTTGGATGCAAATGCAAATCGGATGTCAAACCTAATCGGATACATATGTAAACCAATATATAAGTGAGATACATTTTTTAACCGAGTATACCACCGAATGTAAAATTTAACCAGGTGCCAAACCTAGTCGGATACATATGGTGAAAAAGCTAACTGGATGCCCAATCTAATTGGGTATGTATAGATGCAAAAGCCAACCGAATACCAAATCTAAACAGGTATGTATGGATACAAAGCTAACCGGATACCCAACCTAATTAGATACATATGAAACCCAATCTATAACTGAGATATATTGTTTAACCAAGCATATAATCGAATGAAAAAGCTAATGGGATGCATAGCCTAATTGGTACATGTGGAGGTAAAAGCTAACCAAATGTCTAACCTATAACCTATAACATACAGCATACAACCTATAACCTATAATCAAATATTAACTAAGTCAATCACAGGTACAAAATCTAACTGGACTAATCATGAATACAAAATGACAATAAATAATCGATATAATCATGAAAGAAAATATTTGCCGAGCAAACATTTGCCTAACAAATTGTCATGACCCAAATTTCAACGTTTGAAAATCGGCACCCGTACTTCACTTGTACCCGAATGCCGCAAATTCAAACATCGAATCTGGCTCGTCGGAGCTTATAACACATTAGGTACAATAACAGAGCGGAAGAAAATGAATAATATCATTAATACAACAATGAATACAATATCTGATACAACTGAATATCAAATACAAATGGCTATCAATATATCCAAGATAGATACAAGACAATAACAAAGACAATAGCAGTGGAAAGACAATGTCTTCAATGCCAAACTCCAAAAGCTACAAATACTCGAAGACTTTCACATCCAAAACCAAAAGCTTAAAGAACTCCAATCCAACAAGCTTGAACCAACAACAATGCTGTAATGAAGCAACTCGATCCAAAATGCGATTGCCAAAATCCCAAGATTAAATGCTATCGAATCTACACCTACTATTCGATTATCTGAAAAACCTAACTCTAGACTGCCTGTGTGAAAAATTATCGGCACCCATAGTTTAGGAAAGGAACAATAAACTCCGGGTTAGTCATGAGACTGGTGTGAGCAAAATAAAACAGTTTCATCTTTAAAACAAGCAAAAAAAGATTTTAAAAAGTTGAAATCCGCAATGATTTTTAGGAAATGAAACTGTCATAATGCCTCCGCCACACACACAATGCAAGCGCACACTTGGAGGAGATTTCTCCTTATGACAGTAAAAAATGCTTGATACGCGAAAACCATTTGATATTATTATTAGTGCATAGTGCAGAAAACCTTTCGAAAGTATAATATTAACCAGCATAAACATTTTGAATTATGCCTACTATAGCTACCATCTAAACATTGGGGCGCCACCATAAGTAGATGGCAGGTTATACAACTAAAACCGTAAAGGGCTCGTATTGGATGATTGGATTTCCAACAAATGGTCAGGCTAAGCAACTTCCTTAAAAATGAGTCGCCTCTGGAAGGACGACTCTAGAACTTACCCAGCTCTCTGCCAACATAAGGCCGGTTTCCTCCCTGCCCGTGAGTAATACCTAAAGATATGCCACCCCGGTCGTTTGCGACCTTTATCCGAGGTTCCTCAACCACAAAGCAACATCACACAGTAATAAATTTACAGTGTCCACATGATTTAAGTATCTGGGCTACATACCATGATACCACCCTTTTCCAGAAGGAATGGACATACCCTAGGGGCGCGACCCCTGCAACCTTGCCGCATCTTTCCTGTTTCGACCATTTCCGGGGTGTGAGGTCCTGATGCAGTCTCATCCATAAAGCTACGCTTTTTCACGAAGCCATGCTTTGATCAACAAATGATCAGAAGCACTTCGTATGCCACATTACCAATTTGGGAATGTATTACTAGTAACCATCAACTACATAACCTCCGAGCTCGTACGTCTCAGAGAAGGGTGTTAAGCTAAGAGAATAAATCTCCACCACCAAACAGAAATGTATTTGATAGAAACCGGTTTTACATCTCAAAGCGTAATGTCAGACACACATCCATACAAGTCTGTTCCGGGTTCGAACAGAACCGAAGGCACCCTAAGAAGCACTTGCAATCGCGTATTCACAATGCCGACCGGACTCCCCATCACATATGGAGATCCCTATACCGTAGCTACCCAGTGCAGAGTCATTCGACGGGTTATCCTTTCTTCTCGTAAACACCCAGTCTTCACCACCGGTCTTCAAATGCTATCCATAAGGTCGTATCATTATTTGGAATGGGTTATATGACACAAGATCCTCTCCCGGCTAAACTGAATAATAAGCGCAATATTTAAAAAAACATATAGATATGGGATTTCAGTTAAGTCACAACTTTAAAATCCAAAAATTTCCTTTCAAATGGTTTAAACCAATTACCATTTCAAATCTTAAAACAAAAAGACTCATTTCACAAAGTTCACCCAGTTTCACAAAGATTCATTCACGGATTTCAAAACAATTTCTATTCAAATTGAATTAACTCATCCAATCTTTAAATCAAAGATTTAATTCATAGCTTTCAAAATCGTTTCCAATGATTCATTCATAACTTGGAAAACCATTTTCATTTCAAACTTGAAATTACTTAATACAAATTGGAAATTCATTTCTTATATGAAAGCTTTTATTATTTGAAAACAAATAGTTTTCGTTTCGGAAAATCCGATTTCATTTGTACAAGTTAAATCCCTTGGATTAATTTCAAACTCTCAAACAATACCTTTAAAATGGTTTAAATCCATATAAAACACATTTATAACTTGTATACCCTTTTTAAACCAAACATAGAATTCAATTTCAAATTTTGAATTTGAATTTAAATCAAATTATTTAAAATTTCAGAACTATATCAAGTTATTCAAAATAACTTTTATCCTTCCAAAAGCTTTTCACATTTAACCCAATACCATTTTCAAATCCTTTTGGATTCAAAATTTAAATTTAAACCATTTCCAAAATCTGTGACTTCACCAATTTCCTCGTGCAATCCATATTTGTGTATGTATGGTGTAGTCTAAGGGTTTTACTCAATAGTGCAACATCATTCAGTTATCACAGATTCAAGCATATCAATAACGATAAGCGGTATAATCCTATAACGCTTATCTATATACACAGCATCACAGATAAATAATATACATTTACCACAGATAAAATAAACTACATTCATCACAGCTTGAATTAAAACAATTCAAATCACAAAGCATCACACAATAGAGGTATCAAACAATTCCTAGCATTCAATAGAATACAGTCATCCATAAGGAAGATTAATTGGTCATCTGATTAATTGAAACCAGATTAATCTCTAATCCAGGTTAATTAATCAATTATAAATTAATTAACTTTAAATTATTAATTGACCAACCTTAATTAATAATTGAATAAATTTTTAATCATTAAATAATCAACCCTTAACTATTTAATTATTCTTTAATTAATTATCCTTAATTAATGATAATAAGTAATTACCCATAATTACTTAATTATTAGTTAATTACTTTTAAATAGGTAATTATCTTAAAGTAATTAATTACTTCTAATTACTTATATATTAATTAATCTTCTAATTGATTAATTTATTCTTAATTATGAAATTAATTAACTTTAATCAATCTTTGAAGTAATTTCCCTTACAATTTTCTTGCATCAAATAATTATCTTTAATAACTTAAATCATTAAATTAATTTACCTTAATTACTTTTATTAAGTAATTAACTTTAAGTAATAAATTTCCCTTTAACACATAAATTTTACTTAACCTTTAAAAGTTAATTAACAATTTGAAAACATCCTTTATATTAATTAACTAACCTTTAATTATTATTAAATTAAGATAAACTTTTCAAAATAAAGGTTATATTTATTTTAACCCATTTTAAAACTTGGTAAATTTGAAACAATTTATTTAAAAAACTTATTTAACTAATTCTTTTTAAAAACTTAAATAACATTTAATATAAAAAAGAGAATTGGTTTAAACCAGATTTATTTTTAAAACTTGATTTCGTTTAAATTTTAAAACTAGTTTTTGTATAACCTCAGCAAACCCGAGCCATCCCCGAGTTTACCCCGAGATGAAAACCCATTCGCTTCAAGTCCTTCCACAAATCAACTCGTATAATTTTTTTTCAAACTTCAATTATCGGTTAAGTATTAGAACCTGGTGCAACTAAAATTTACCCGATCGTGTACTCGAGCCAAAGCCATGCTTCCTCGAATCCTACTTCAAGACAGTTACCATTTTCTTAACCCAGACATTCTCAAGTGCACGTACACATGCACAATTGATCGACGGCGTTCCGGCTGCCGCCTCCCCTTTCGATAAGTCATCATCAACTCGCCGAAACTCCTCGAACACCCCGAACCAAAAATTATCATGAATTCGAAAATTAAGCATATGGGTTCGAGTGGAATAAAAACTAGGTCATCTAATCCCACCTCGAACTGCCACCTTAGGCCATCGGCTATCATGCATCGTGCTTGAAGCTTCCCTGATGTCCAATGCTTCGAATCCCCCAGGACCGATCGTCTGAAACATCGTGTCAACAACGGAAATACATCTCGACTACCTCCTACAAAACACAAGGCTAAAACCCTAATTCAATTCAAATCTCCATCCATAATAAATTAAAATTTTATCTTGCATTATTCCTACAATCTACGATACTCCAGCTACCTCCATGCCAAATTTCGACCATCTAAAGTTTTCCGATCACCGGAAATACATGAAAACCCATTCCCCGTTCAACAAATCAATTCATTCTCAATTCGCCACTAAAAATTCTGATTTTCGCTTTAAAAATCATCATTTTCGAAATGGTTTTAGATGATTTAATCTAATAAAAATTTCTTGTAGGTTGAAATTTCGATAGATTTGAATTTTCACTGTTTATTCATATTCCAGACAAAACTATTTCATATTATCTTGAAATTATATTTTTAAAATTTAATTATGATGATTTTAAACATGTTTTGTTTTAACGTTACAAGCTAGAAAGGATTAAGGAAGATAGAATTGAATTTTGAACTTAATTAGACCCTGCAAATTTTTAACAGAGACATTATTTTCTTAACTCCAGATACATGCACACCATTATACATAAATACAGGCATAAATATATATCCATTTCAGCATATTTAATCCATAACTTTCTAGATTATCACATGCAAACCAGTGATTCAAACAAACTCAGGTTTTAAAATGAGTTTACTCACCTGAATGAAGTTTGAACAGAGAAGCTTGAACTTTTTTCCTGAGTATTTTGAAAAATCCCGAGTTATTTCCTACTTGATGAATTGCTTTAACTTCTCTTTGATTTTGTCTGAAACTTGCTTTTGTTTTAATCTATCTGAAACTTTGCTTTGGATTTGAAACTTTCAAGTTTTGAATTTGTGTTTCCAGCTTTCCAATTTCTTCTTTTGTTTGCTAAATTTGTTTCTTAGGTTTTAAATGATTTGCACCTTTGCTTTTTGCTCTGGTTTTAAACTTTGTTTCAGAAATGAACTAAAGCTATTTGTTTTAAATTTTTGATTCAGGTTTTGAATTTAGATTTGAAGAAGATTTTGAATTCTTTTGTTTTTCTCAAGTCTGAGAAATAGTTGAGAAAAATGAAGACAGCCTGACCTTTTTTTTCTTTTGCATGCTTTCAAAAATCCAAATAAAAAGAAGAGTGTATTCTTTTTCCACATGTTAAACTATAGTAACACTTGTAATTACATATCTAAATTTTCTTACAAATGCCCTATGTAAACTAAATTGTGTTTATCCTTCTTTAACAAATTTTTAAATTATGTTTATAAACCCTTTACGCATATATATTTTCATAGTTTAACATATATTTTTATTTTCAAAATGTTTATGTCTTTTTATATATTTACATTTGCACAAATAATTTTTTGATCTCAATTGTTTTTCACATTCAATCTTAATTTAGTTCAATATTTTTACATATACTTATATATATTTACATTCATACTTTTATAAATAATCACACATATGTATATTATAAAATTTTAGCTTTTAAACAACATTCCAATTTTTACTATATGTTAAATACTACAAATAACATTTTTAAAATATAACTTTATATCATACTTCCTATTTAAATAAATACATCTTCGTTATAATTCATTTATAAAATCTTTTAAAACAAAAGATGGTTTTACAATTTAGTTACACATGAATAAATAATTTTATTCTTAATTGGCCTTTGAAAAATTTATAACTAAATTCAAAATATCATTTTCAAATCAAAATGCATATTTAAATAAAATTAGAAACAAATTCTTATCAACTTAAAAATGAAATTTTAAATCCAATTTATTTCCAATATATTTATTCTTAAATCTAATTTTTAGTTATAGAATTTTTATCTTTAAATTTCAAACCAAAATTCTATTTATGATTTAAATTTTTATTTATTCTGGAAATTTCCTAATTAATTCACAAATAATTTTTACAATTTAACCCCAAAATTAAATTAAATTATCAAATTAAACTTGGTTAAAATTCTGGAATGTTACACAAATATTTGGCTGATGCAGAACCTAACAAGGAACATATGAATGCAAAATATATCAAGATGAAAAACCTAATCAGATACATATGGATGCAAAAAATAACCAAATACACAACCCGATCAAGTTTAAATATAAAACTAGTTATAACTGATGTAGAATAACGACCAACCAAACTAATCTTCAAAAACAATGCTTGAAAAACATATTATCATTAAAAAAAACACACACACACGAACCATGTATAAAATGAAAGTAGAAACTACTAAATATATCATTATCAAATATTCTCTTGACATATATTACCCTGGCAAATATTTGCTAAACTAATAATTGCCCAACTATAATTAATCAAACAAATTAAATTACAGTGTTAGCCAAATAAATAAGTAATAAAAACTATCTAATTCAATAAACAATACATGAAATTACATTAATATTCTTCACAATAAAAATCCAATAATGTAAAAAAATTACATTTGATTTCTTAACAAACAAGATCATTTTTTTGTGACCTAATTTCTTATAAAAACTACAATGTTTGTACTTATTCACCTCACCAACTGACTTTATCTGTTCAGAAGAAGGAGGCCTTCCTGCATTACTTCTACTCTTAGGAGGATGAACTTCAGTATCTTTATCCATTTGAAAATTAATAAGTGTATGAATTGGATGAGAATAAGATAGTCAGAAAAATGATACTCTAAAATAGTCCTTAATATAAGAATAAACATCCAAATCAAAAGCAAGAATGCATCTAATAGCATGAGCATATGAGTTAACTGAGCTTCATATACATCAACAGTAAATCTAGTAACTTTCCATTAAATACCCTCAAGGTATAAATCTCTTAAACACTTCTCCATAACATGGTACAATTGATTATTCCAAATTTATTTAACTCATGTCTACCAGACATAACTTCTAAAAAGGCGAACCATGTAAGAAATTTTCTACTTCAACCTCACCAGCACTTTTAAACTCAAACAAAGCTTGATTAAATACATCTATTGTAGCAGTGTTAGAAACTAAATAAAAAAAATGAAATAATCCATTCCTTTCATCTTGAGGACATCTTTTTGTTAAAAAATAGTTTAAATTATTCTTCAAATGATAGTAACAAGAACCATGAGTCAAACCTTGAAAATCCCGAGGAACAGTAAGCAAAAGACTAAGATGTCGATCAAATACAAAGGTGAAATCATGATCATAATCACATAAAATTTCCCCAAGCTTTGCTAAAAACCAATACAAATTAGGTTCATCTTCACAAAATACAATGCCAAAATCCAATGGAAAAAAACTTGAAATAAAGAAAAATACATTTGTCACATAATCAAAATAAAAATAAATGCACAAGATATACAAATTGCAACAACACAGGAATATCAAATATTTTCATAAGAATATTGCAAATATTTGACATTGAAATATATAACAAGCTAAATAATCAAATATAAGAAATAAATTATAACATACCAAAAAAGTATACCAAATAAAAAAATAACATTTATAATACTAATTTAAAATGACAAATAACAAAATAAATAAAGAAAATGAATGAAATGCAACATCAAACGTATGTCAAATATTTTCCATAAGAATATGATAAATATTTAACATTAAAATATTTAACAACCTATATCATCCAATATAACAAAGAGATTAAAAAATATAAAATAAGTTAGCCAAGTAAATAAAATTGCATTTATAATACTAATTCACCAAATAAAATAAAAAATTAAAAAATAAAATGAATAAACCAAAATAATACAGGTCTGTTAAATATTTTCCACAAAAATAAGGCAAATATTTGAAATGTAATTATTTCACTAAATGAAATACTAAAGAATTATATTATAATTTTTAGAACTATATCATACTTTGATTGCCATTCTTAGCCATAACATACATAATACAACCTTGTCCTTACTTGTCATAAAGATTCCATCAAGAAAAATTAAAGGACGACAATAATCAAATCCATATTTGCATGCTTCAAACCCAATGAAGACCCTCTTAAATTCATGACTAACAAAATCATCCTGAAGTTTAACAGTACTACCAGTATTACAAACAGACACGGCTTCACAAAAGGATTTCAAATGATGATACGAAATCAAATCATTCTCATGGATTTGTTCCAAAGCCATTTTCCTATGTAACATGCCAAATGACCGAGTGCCAAAAAGATAGATTATAGAGGAAAAAGAAAATAGGTAGAAGAAAAAAGAAATTAAACAAAACAGAATCTCACAACGGACTGAATAACTTAAAATATAAATAGTTCTTTACACAAAACAAAACTATAATATACAATCTCACATCAGTACGCAAATCAATAATTACCAGCCTGGACAGTTATAACAACCTACCATCACAATTTGCTGGTAATTTCAGTAAACATTGCAGCGGAATAAACAAGTATGAGAATACCTCTCAGCCTCCAACTCGTCTCCTGAGCTCCATAGCATCCTAACTGGAACCTACAATACTCGGTCTGACCCGAGCATTATAATAAAATAACACCCGAGTCGGTTTGGAAAACTAGTGTGAGAAAACACACTTAATTTGAATTATTAAAATTTTCAAAAATTCTTTGAAATCAAAGGTATCCCGTAAGACCACGCTACATATAAACAAGACGGGTTTTTACCTTATGATAACCAAAATATTTCATATCAAATCCTATGATATTATAATAGTGTCTAAGTACAAATACTTATTCAAATAATTGAAATTATTACATTAATTAAATTCCAGCATACTAGGCTCTACAATCAATCGTAAAGGCACATATTGGAGAACAAATTCCATATGAATGATAGGCACTGGGGTACCACCTGTCACAATGCATATCTAGAAACAACGTACCAAGGACCATGTCGGAATCCCCTGCTACACAAGATCGGACTACACCTAACCTGGATAGACCGAATATGCTATCACCCCGGGTGTTCCTACCCTTTTTCGAGCTTCTTCCATATATTGTAGTAATAAAATAATATCCGCAGGTATCTAGAAAGGTGATAAACATACCCTAATTGGGTGTGACCCACTGAGCCTTGCTGCATCTCCCTTGATTTTCTGTCATTCCCGATTGATGAGGCTAGAGGCTATGATTACCTTTTAAGGAATTTTTATTTATCATTGTCCTTCAACGACAATGTTTGACAACATTCATCCAAACAAGTCCGTTCTGGGTCCGAACGGAACCGATGGCAATATTGCTACTACATCCATTTTGGAATCACCCTGAGGATTAGTAACGATTAGCCCACTTCACTGCTCCATCTTCGACCCCTTGTGTAACGACACAGAAATTTTCGATCCCGAAAATTCCAGATAGTTAGAGAAAAGAAGAAAGAGATAGAGAAGAACAGATAAGAAACTCACAAACTCACATTCGCAGTGGATAAAATATAATATCACATAAATAATAGTTATACAAAGGAACTGTACTTGTCAAATTACACATTATTATATCAGAGTTACAACAGATTTACAATTACAGAACAGATAAATCTATCTGTTTCAGATACTATAATATATTAACATCAGAAGCTCTCCATACGTTCCTGCTCGCCAGCTCGCCTTCTGAGCTCCAGAACGTCCTTACCTGAAAATCTGTAATACTCGGTCTGACCCGAGCATTACATCAAAGTAACACCCGGGTCAGGCTGGAAACCAGCATGAGTAAACCCATCTAACATAAATTTCAAAGGCATCCAACTTATATATATATATATAACTCGGGTAACTTGACATCATATTTCCACTTACAAATTTCTAAGTACTCAACTTAGATTAAATGGTCTAATTCACTTAAATCATTCCAAACCATCACATTGATTTCCACATATCAATTTTATAAAGAATCGAAGTGGCTTTGGGTATTAACTAATACCCGACTCCGGTCTCTTCGAATCCAATGTCATCTAAACCCAAGCTATCTAATTAAATAAAATTTAACTTTAATTGTCGGATAACTCCTTTACGAAGAAATTCATAATAGATTGATAATCACACTATCATCGTCCATTCAACATATTAAATCACAAAACAATTCATATCAGAGATATCTCCCAATTCAAGACATCCATTATCATTCAATCATTAATAAGCAAGATTTATCACTCTAATCAGTTAAACTAATTAATGATCCCCTAATTACCTTCATTAGTTGATTATTCTTAAATCTCAAATAATAATTAACCTTTAACTTAATTACATTCATTAATTAGTCTTGATTAATCACAATCAGCAATTGACTTGCCTTAATTATTCCATCAATTTAAACCAACTCCTTGATTAATTATATTAATTAATCTCTTAATTACACCGAGTAATTATAACTTAATTCTCTCTACCAAGTAATTGTCCGTTAATTACTTCCCATCAAACAACTTTCTTCAAATAATTACATCCAGTAATTATCCACTCATTACATCACTAAGTAATTCCACCTTAATAATTACCTTAGTAATTATACTTAATCTTCAATTAATCTTATTTATTAATCACCCTTAGTTAGTCTCATTCTGTAATTAAGTACCTTAAATTAATTACATCACTTAATTAACTCCCATAACTTTATTTGTCGATACTTAAATTAATTATACTAAGTGATTAATTATTAATTGCTTCTACTAGGTAATTATTTCATATTAATTACACCAGGTAATTAACTCAAAATTACCTTCAAATCCCAATTAATTAACTTAAACTAACCATATTAAATAAATTCATAGAGTAATTAATTCCTTTGATTAACTTTTATAATAAATCAATCAATTAATCAATTACCCCTTAATTACTTTAATCAATTAATCAATTTTTAAATCACCCAAAACCTAATAATTTCTAAAATAATCCATTAATACAAATTTCAATTCAAATCTTCTTTTAATAATTTTTAGAATTTAAAACATCATTAACCTTCTAACTTAAACCTTAAATTATTTAAGTTAAATAGCTTTTAAGAAAATTAGATTTAATCTTGATTTTAGGCTAAACTTCAAACTTATATTTTAAATAATCTTTAATATGCCTAACCTTCCTATTCCTGCTTCGGGTTAAACCCCAGCATCTCTCGAGTTCCTTCCCGAGTTTCCCTTCATCTTCTACTTCTTCTACTATAACCTGATAAACTTCCAACAGCAATACTACTACACTCACGCGAGTAGCCCGATGAAATACCCGAGAATCACCCCGAGACCCTCATTCTTTTCCCCGAGCTCCCTCCGAAGTAGACTACCTCACTTCCACACCCAATCTCCAACGTACACAGAAACTGGTGCACGTGCACTGGCCTACGGCGGCGCTCCGGCGTCTTTGAGTTCCTCTCAAAAGTTGACTCCGACATCCAAAAACCATCGAGCTATTCAACATCTCGGTCGAGCATCAAACGACAAATTCGAACTTAATAACCCCACGGCACCAATTCCATTGACCAAAAACGCCTCGACATGACACTCTGATCATCAGTAACTTCCCATTCTCCGGCCATGGCTCTGTCAACGATCAAGCTTCCCTTTCCCCCACGACCGCACACCTAACGAGCCACCTCGAAGCTGCAAATTGACGAGTAGCTGACCACGACCAAAACCATATCTAAACCCTAGTTTACCCAAAGCTGCTCACCTCGGCCATCCAGAAAATCCACTTGAAATTTTCCCGTCATCAGCAACCCCCTAGCCACCTCTGATTACGACCTAGTCTCCATTCACTGTGCCGATCATCGGCAAACGACCAATTTTCCCAAAACGATCACCTCAAGAATTGACACAAATTCTCAAACTAAAAATTATGATATATACCTTAAAATTCATGATTTCCTATGATGAATTTACCCATGAAATCAAAACTTAAAATTTAATCTATCAATTTTTTGACCCATTTACATTTTCACTGAAAATTTTAAAATTCCAAGACCATTTCTCAATATAAATTCTTGGGATGATTTTTAGTATTTATATTGCATGATTTCAAACTACTTTTATTTATAAATCAAAATCTAACAGACATCCAATGATGAGTTATTAAATTTATTAAGAAATCAAACTTATTATCATCATACAGGAACTATGTTATAACTGCACAGACATTTTATCACTCAAATACAAACATATATTCAATTAATTCAGGTATTTCAGCTAAGAGCAGGATTTTTATTCATAATATCAAAATAAAAGTCAGGATTAAAACTTTTTTAAAAGATATGTTCACTCCTCCATGACGAACAGAAAAACATAGATGCTTTAAAAATGAAACTGCACTTGAATTTTAAAACTTATCCTATGTAAATACGAGCAACTTTTATTTGTATGTCAGATTCTATAAGAATTAGATCAAGACGTAAAGATTTAAATGAAATTTTTTAGCCTGGGTGCAAAATGAAATAGAATACAGTATGTATTCAAATAGTGCTTACTTCAGACATTCCTGTAATACCCATTTATTTCAAAACATACCAAATTGCAACCAATTTTTTTTTAAAGTTACTCACATACAGGACATTTATTCAGAGATCAAGTCCTAAATCAAATCCTTTAAGTGGAAGGCTTTAAATTTTTCTCAGGTCTAAAACCTGTAATGACTCAAATAGAGGATTACTACCTGTTCCAGTCATAAACACAGCCACTATCTCTTATACATATGCATTAATATCATCCTTAACAACATGCACAGTATAATCACATCATATTTCAAGGATTAACCATATACACATTTAGTTAAGTCGGATTTTTATGTGTTTACCCAAATAAATATCATATATATACACAGGCATCACATCCTTTTACTCATGCAAGTAATAATTAAGATGTTTCTATAATCAAACCTTGCATGCATTCAAATATAAAGTAAAATTTAGTTTTTCAAAAGATAGATTTACTCACCTATTTTAAGATGCATCTCATTTTCTACCTGGAACTGCTGCAGTTGACTTAAAACTGCATTATTGTTAAATCTGGGTTTTTGCATATGCTAGTTGAAGTTGATTAAATTTTTGCAGCTGAACTTCAATTGAATTGTAAAAGATTTGAACTTGCAGAATTTTATCTTGCTTTGATATTAAAACATGAATTACAGGTTTGCTTGATTTTCCAATTTTGAAGAGGGAAAATGCGGACATTTTAATTTGATTTGAGAATTTGTTTTATAGTAATGAATTCATCTGAAAGATTTTCTCGTTTTAGAATTGAAAATCAGAAAAGAAAAGAATGGAAGAAGGCAAGTGTTTATATATCTTATTTATGATTTTAAGAAAAATAAAAATACAAATTTAACACTTGGCTTGTGTTGTTAACACTTGTAAATATTCTTATTTAAATACTCAACACATGTTGGATTAGGCTTTAATAAACTTACACATGTATCTTTAAGTAATTAGTATTTTTAATTAAAGTTAATGAAAGTTTAAACTTAATTAATTAGTTAACAAATACTTATATATAAAAATTAAAGAATATAACCAATTATATTTATATATAAAAACAATACATATATTTATTATTTTGAAAATAACACACGTGGCAATTTTATATAATTTATTAAAAGAGATTATAAACTGCTTATTATTGTTGAAATAACAAATTTTTCAATTTGATCAAATTTATAAAGAGATTATCACCTTGAATTACTTCAAATTTCAGGGATATCATATTTCAATAATTATTCAATTATCTGATACCAAAAAAAATCCGGGTTATTACATCTCTCCCCCCTTTGAATCTTTTCGTCCTCGAAAAGGAACGAAGCCAGATTTATTAAAATGCTTATAATCAGATAAATTTCTCTTTAATTATTTTAAAACACTTTTAAAAACTATATAGTATTTTAAAATAGTTTTTATGAAAATACTTTTTATAACTCGATGTTTCAATAAGTCCGTCCTTGTTCTCACAGAAATTCGGTCATACGTTGATCAGGCGTACGACTGAAATTCTATAAGTACTTAGCAGACCCAATTTCAACACCTAGAGAAAATACTTTGAAAATAATTTTATTGAAAATATAGAAAACAGTTTTTGAAAATAGAGGATATATCTTTGGTGAGAATGCTCTGGAAATCATCACCCCCATCCGTGGTCGCAGTTAACCCGATGGTTACGTTGCCGTCCCGACAAAATCCACAGATAACTGTAGGCATCCGCGCCCCTCGATTACACCATGGAACCCGCTACAGATCGCAGCTACAACTGGGGTTACGTAGCTATCACAGCAAAAACCCATATAACTGTAGGCATCAGCGCCCTCGAATTCCGCTGCCAAAAATGAAACTTCTCTGCTCCACTCGACCATAGATCGCAGTCTACCGATGTTGCGTTGCCTTCCCGGCAAAATCAAGTGTAGACCGTTGACACTCATCCTCCACACGATTTCCGCTATGGTCCCCACAGTAGATCGCAGTGACATCGAGTTACACTGTCGTCACAACGTAACCCAAATGCCCCTGTAGGCATCAGCGCCCTCGACTTTCGCTACCCAATAATCCTCAGGAACTAGTTTGTTCGGACTCCTTACAGGATCAACTTTAGAACCCCCCCTTGGGGCTCAAGGCAGCACCACCTAGTGGTACTCCTGAGAAGTCCATTTCAAGGGAGCGCCTTTTTCCCAGAGCCATCATCATAACATTTTATACTATACATATATAGTATCTTTAAATCATACACCTAGTATGATCTCATACAAAGCTTCTTTACTCAAAATCGATTATTCCAAATCGATAATTCTCAAATTAGGCCTTCTAAATTCAATATTGATTTTACCCAAAAATCAAAACCTTTCCAAATCCAAAGGTTCCCAAAACCTTTTTCCAAAATCCTCATAAGATCCTTTATATATATATACATTCAGATATATAAAATCTTTTAAAACTTTGGATCATTTCAAACTTGTATAAACTCCCTTTATACTTCAAACATTTCCAAAAACCCTTTTCTTCTGGCAAAAGATTCAACAAGGGGAGTATCATTTTATAAAACAAAGATTTTTAACTCTGTTTACTCAAAATCAAACATTCAATTTTGATTACTCTTTTCAATATCAATTTCATTCAAATCCGTACGATGTACACATATCATTCGTATGCTATACCAATCTGATCGCTTACTCGATCACACAATTTCATTTCCGAACTAGTATCGTCCACCCGACTTCCTAGTGCGGACACAGATATGGTTTCTTGATCAGAAACCATCATTCTCCTTGCATAGCTTAACTATGATAGAGAATATCCAGAACCAATCAACAATCCATATCCAGGTTCGCCGTCGAAAATCGATTGAAAAATCCCACTCGGATCGACATAACTATCTCGAAATTCTGTGCTCGAATCTAGATCAAATCATTATGCGAATAGAATAACATACGTACACCCTACGTATTTATCTTTATTGGTTATTAGCCAAATCAATTCTATTTCTATTCACATTCACTTTGATTTTCATTCACTTACTCCCAATTGCTTCAAACCATTTGGATTATCACCTCTATTCTTATCTCGATTGGGTATTTAACCAATAACAATTTGAACTTCGACTAGTTTATTTAGAAAATAGCTTGAAAAAAAATAGATAAGTAGTTGGAAAATAATTACTAGTTTGTAAAATGGTTGTAAAATAGTTAGAAAATAGTTAAATAATTATAGAAATTTTAGATAATTGCAAAATAATAGTAAGATAATAATTAGTTTTGTAAAACAGTTGAAATATAGTAATTAGTTTATAAAACAGTTGGAAAATTGCTAAACAGTTTCAAAAATAATTGTAAAACCAGCATAAGATAATTTGGCTTTTAAAAGAAAGGTTGTATATATATATATAATGAATATCTTGGAAATATAGGTTTATATTAAAAAAATTTATATTAAAAATAGTCCAGAGTCAAAACTACTCACTTCCCAATCTCCATTCTCATCAATTCATTTTAAATTCCTCTTCCGTTTAAATTGACGCAATTCCAATTTAAATAACTTCAATTTCCATTGAGATTGATTCAATCCCAATTCAAGTTGGATTAACCTCGTTTTCTTTCAAAATTTAACTTTATTCTACCTTGATCTCAAATTTCTACTAATTCCAATAAATTTCAATTGAATTAGTTCCAATTTTAATTCATTTCTACTCCAGTTTGAATTAATTCAAATTTCAAACTCCATTTCCAAATCAAGTTGAATTATTCTTGATTTCTTCCCAAATTCAATTCAAATTCAATTTGAACTAATTTCAATTCAAATTCCATATTTAAACCATCTCGAATTATATAAATTCGAGTTAGCACTTCAATTGTTGATTTAATTCCTTTAAATCAGTTTTCCTTTAAAGTTTTTAAACAATTCAATTCTGAGTCCAAATTTCAAAATTCCATTCTAAAACATCCATCAAATTCCAAATTCCAGATCTCAAACCCATTTGAGATCACACAAACTCCCCGTTCAGATTAACCATTTAACTTCCCAAGTTAAATCTTAGTTTCATCTTAAAATTTACAAATCAGGTTGAACATTCCAACATATTTAACTTTTCCCAAGTTAAACTCAATTCACTTAATCCAGTCAATCTTGCAAAATTTGAATTTCCATTTCAAATTCTAAACTTCACATTAATAATCTTCCCATTTATAAGTTCAAAAACATAGCACTTCGGGTATCACACCTTATTCCAAATTCAAAACTCACGATTTAGAGTTTATTTCAAACCACCTTTGATACTATGTATATCCACATATATACGTATTAATTTCTTTCACACACCAAGTTATATTTTAAAATTTTAAACCACCCTTGATTTTTTTTTATTCAAAACAAATTTCTTTTAAATTTTCAAACAACTCTTGTTTGAAATAGGACCATTTCATCCAAATGCAATAAATAATATTACTTGTTATTTCTTTAAATTAATTACATCATTAAGTAATTATCCCTTAAATTACTTACCTCTAGTTACTTCATTAAGTAACCCCTCTTTATTTATCATTTGCAATTATTATCCATTAACTAATCTCATTAAATAAAGTTTAATTAATTACATAAATAAATTAATTACCCTTATCCTGAAACCTTTCCCAATTTCAAGATTTAATTTCAGTTCAAATCCATTTCAAACTTGTCTTCAATTTAATTTCAATTTGGTTGTAATTCTATTACCACTTAATTCTTACTATTACTTTTGATTTAATTAATACTACAACCAATTTCCTTAATATAATAGATAATATATTCCTTATATAAGATTCATTTACTTTTGAAATCTTTTAAAAACCTTTATATAAGAAAATAACAAGTACGCTCTCTCATATTATACTCAACTCATTCTAGGGTATCACTTACCATATCCTTAATAAGTATACCCACAAGAGCCAAGGTTCTCGCTTAAACTCCAGCTCTGATACCAAATGTAACGACCCGGAAATTTTCGATCCCGAAAATTCCAGATAGTTAGAGAAAAGAAGAAAGAGATGGAGAAGAACAGATAAGAAACTCACATTCGCAGCGGATAAAATATAATATCACATAAATAATAGTTATACAAAGGAACTGTACTTGTCAAATTACACATTATTATATCAGAGTTGCAATAGATTTACAATTACAGAACAGATAAATCTATCTGTTTCAGATACTATAATATATTAACATCAGAAGCTCTCCTTACGTTCCTGCTCGCCAGCTCGCCTCCTGAGCTCCAGAACGTCCTTACCCGAAAATCTGTAATACTCGGTCTGACCCGAGCATTACATCAAAGTAACACCCGGGTCAGGCTGGAAACCAGCGTGAGTAAACCCATCTAACATAAATTTCAAAGGCATCCAACTTATATATATATAACCCAGGTAACTTGACATCATTTTTCCACTTACAAAATTTCTAAGTACTCAACTTAGATTAAATGGTCTAATTCACTTAAATCATTCCAAACCATCACATTGATTTCCACATATCAATTTTATAAAGAATCGAAGTGGCTTTGGGTATTAACTAATACCCGACTCCGGTCTCTTCGAATCCAATGTCATCTAAACCCAAGCTATCTAATTAAATAAAATTTAACTTTAATTGTCGGATAACTCCTTTACGAAGAAATTCATAATAGATTGATAATCACACTATCATCGTCCATTCAACATATTAAATCACAAAACAATTCATATCAGAGATATCTCCCAATTCAAGACATCCATTATCATTCAATCATTAATAAGCAAGATTTATCACTCTAATCAGTTAAACTAATTAATGATCCCCTAATTACCTTCATTAGTTGATTATTCTTAAATCTCAAATAATACTTAACCTTTAACTTAATTACATTCATTAATTAGTCTTGATTAATCACAATCAGCAATTGACTTGCCTTAATTATTCCATCAATTTAAACCAACTCCTTGATTAATTATATTAATTAATCTCTTAATTCCACCGAGTAATTATAACTTAATTCCCTCTACCAAGTAATTGTTCGTTAATTACTTCCCATCAAACAATTTCCTTCAAATAATTACATCCAGTAATTATCCACTCATTACATCACTAAGTAATTCCACCTTATTAATTACCTTAGTAATTATACTTAATCTTCAATTAATCTTATTTATTAATCACCCTTAGTTAGTCTCATTCTGTAATTAATTACCTTAAATTAATTACATCACTTAATTAACTCCTATAACTTTATTTGTCGATACTTAAAATAATTATACTAAGTGATTAATTATTAATTGCTTCTACTAGGAAATTATTTCATATTAATTACACCAGGTAATTAACTCAAAATTACCTTCAAATCCCAATTAATTAACTTAAACTAACCATATTAAGTAAATTCATAGAGTAATTAATTCCTTTGATTAACTTTTATAATAAATCAATCAGTTAATCAATTACCCCTTAATTACTTTAATCAATTAATCAATTTTTAAATCACCCAAAACCTAATAATTTCTAAAATAATCCATTAATACAAATTTCTATTCAAATCTTCTTTTAATAATTTTTAGAATTTAAAACATCATTAACCTTCTAACTTAAACCTTAAATTGTTTAAGTTAAATAGCTTTTAAGAAAATTAGTTTTAATTTTGATTTTAGGCTAAACTTCAAACTTATATTTTTAAATAATCTTTAATATGCCTAACCTTCCTATTCCTGCTTTGGGTTAAACCCCAGCATCTCTCGAGTTCCTTCCCGAGTTTCCCTTCATCTTCTACTTCTTCTACTATAACCTGATAAACTTCCAACAGCAATACTACTACACTCACGCGAGCAGCCCGATGAAATACCCGAGAATCACCCCGAGACCCTCATTCTTTTCCTCGAGCTCCCTCCGAAGTAGACTTCCTCACTTCCACACCCAATCTCCAACGTACACAAAAACTGGTGCACGTGCACTGGCCTACGGCGGCGCTCCGGTGTCTTCGACTTCCTCTCAAAAGTTGACTCCGACATCCAAAAACCATCGAGCTATTCAACATCTCGGTCGAGCATCAAACGACAAATTCGAACTTAATAACCCCACGGCACCAATTCCATTGACCAAAAACGCCTCGACATGACACTCTGATCATCAGTAACTTCCCATTCTCCGGCCATGGCTCTGTCAACGATCAAGCTTCCCTTTCCCCCACGACCGCACACCTAACGAGCCACCTCGAAGCTGCAAATTGACGAGTAGCTGACCACGACCAAAACCATATCTAAACCCTAGTTTACCCAAAGCTGCTCACCTCGGCCATCCAGAAAATCCACTTGAAATTTTCCCGTCATCAGCAACCCCCTAGCCACCTCTGATTACGACCTAGTCTCCATTCACTGTGCCGATCATCGGCAAACGACCAATTTTCCCAAAACGATCACCTCAAGAATTGACACAAATTCTCAAACTAAAAATTATGATATATACCTTAAAATTCATGATTTCCTATGATGAATTTACCCATGAAATCAAAACTTAAAATTTAATCTATCAATTTTTTGACCCATTTACATTTTCACCGAAAATTTTAAAATTCCAAGACCATTTCTCAATATAAATTCCTGGGATGATTTTTAGTATTTATATTGCATGATTTCAAACTACTTTTATTTATAAATCAAAATCTAACAGACATCCAATGATGAGTTATTAAATTTATTAAGAAATCAAACTTATTATCATCATACAGGAACTATGTTATAACTGCACAGACATTTTATCACTCAAATACAAACATATATTCAATTAATTCAGGTATTTCAGCTAAGAGCAGGATTTTTATTCATAATATCAAAATAAAAGTCAGGATTAAAACTTTTTAAAAGATATGTTCACTCCTCCATGACGAACAGAAAAACATAGATGCTTTAAAAATGAAACTGCACTTGAATTTTAAAACTTATCCTATGTAAATACGAGCAACTTTTATTTGTATGTCAGATTCTATAAGAATTAAATCAAGTGGTAAAGATTTAAATGAAATTTTTTAGCCTGGGTGCAAAATGAAATAGAATACAGTATGTATTCAAATAGTGCTTACTTCAGACATTCCTGTAATACCCATTTATTTCAAAACATACCAGATTGCAACCAATTTTTTTTTTTTAAAGTTACTCACATACAGGACATTTATTCAGAGATCAAGTCCTAAATCAAATCTTTTAAGTGGAAGGCTTTAAATTTTTCTCAGGTCTAAAACCTGTAATGACTCAAATAGAGGATTACTACCTATTCCAGTCATAAACACAGCCACTATCTCTTATACATATGCATTAATATCATCCTTAACAACATGCACAGCATAATCACATCATATTTCAACGATTAACCATATACACATTTAGTTAAGTCGGATTTTTATGTGTTTACCCAAATAAATATCATATATATACACAGGCATCACATCCTTTTACTCATGCAAGTAATAATTAAGATGTTTCTATAATCAAACCTTGCATGCATTCAAATATAAAGTAAAATTTAGTTTTTCAAAAGATAGATTTACTCACCTATTTTAAGATGCATCTCATTTTCTTCCCGGAACTGCTGTAGTTAACTTAAAACTGCATTATTGTTAAATCTGGGTTTTTGCATATGCTAGTTGAAGTTGATTAAATTTTTGCAGCTGAACTTCAATTGAATTGTAAAAGATTTGAACTTGCAGAATTTTATCTTGCTTTGATATTAAAACATGAATTACAGGTTTGCTTGATTTTCCAATTTTGAAGAGGGAAAATGCAGACATTTTAATTTGATTTGAGAATTTGTTTTATAGTAATGAATTCATCTGAAAGATTTTCTCGTTTTAGAATTGAAAATCAGAAAAGAAAAGAATGGAAGAAGGCAAGTGTTTATATATCTTATTTATGATTTTAAGAAAAATAAAAATACAAATTTAACACTTGGCTTGTGTTGTTAACACTTGTAAATATTCTTATTTAAATACTCAACACATGTTGGATTAGGCTTTAATAAACTTACACATGTATCTTTAAGTAATTAGTATTTTTAATTAAAGTTAATGAAAGTTTAAACTTAATTAATTAGTTAACAAATACTTATATATAAAATTAAAGAATATAACCAATTATATTTATATATAAAAACAATACATATATTTATTATTTTGAAAATAACACACGTGGCAATTTTATATAATTTATTAAAAGAGATTATAAACCGCTTATTATTGTTGAAATAACAAAATTTTCAATTTGATCAAATTTATAAATAGATTATCACCTTGAATTACTTCAAATTTCAGGGATATCATATTTCAATAATTATTCAATTATCTGATACCAAAAAAAAATCCGGGTTATTACACCTTGCTCTTATTTTCACATCGAAAATTTACTCGTTGAATCGAAGTGGTTTTCAGATAACTTGTCTGATCCTGGTCTCTTCGTAACAGCGTTCGATATTTTTCAGTAAACTCAACCACAGTGCTTTCGGAAATAAATAGAAGAAATAAGTTCGGTGATCACCTCTTAACCATTAGTGGAAGGATTTCCTTATCATTGTTCTAGAAGAAAATACGAGTTTATACACACATTATAGCACCTCGAACGGTAACTGTACCATATAATTTTCGTATTTCTCCAGATATTTCCAAAGTTATAGTTTGGATCCAAATTTGTTAGTCGGTTATTTAACTATCAAATAACAATCATTCAACCAAATATTTTCAATTCCACTGAAAACACTAATCTCTTTTTAAATTTAACTTTTAAATCAATTACATCGCTCTATCCAAAAGTATGTTCTTATCTTATCGAATTCAGTATATTCACAAACTATCCTTTTCAAAATATTGAAACCCTTTAAAATAATAAGGAAAGTACCACTGCGGTATCAAACCATGGATTCATCACTCAATGGTTACGTCTCTATCCTGGAGAAAATCCAACACTTAACTGTAGGCACTCACTGCCTCCGATTATGCCACGCAAGTATACCATTACTTTCTGAAAACTTTATTTAAAAAATTTCTCAAAACAATGCTTATAAGTTCTAAAATAAATTTCCAAGTTTAATCTAGGCAAATATACTTTAATAAAAAGTTATTATACAAAGCCATATTAATATCTAATAATTTATCTTTAAACAACAATGTTGATTAATTCTTTAATAATAATAAATATTTAACAATCATTGCAAGGTTATTAATTGATAATCAAATATGCTTTAAACAGTTTAAAATAATTAAATAACTAGTTTCTAGAATATTCACCCTTTTTAAAAGTTACCTAGTTAATAAATAAAAATTCTCTTTTCAAAACAAGTCCAATTTCTTGATAAAATATATTTTCTCAAATCCCAGTATAGCCAATCTAATATTATAAATCCCTCGATTTTTAATCCAACGATTTACGTTTTCGATTTCATAAATCCTCTTTTCCTATTCTACTTAAAAATCTTGATTTAAAACCTTCCCTATTTAAAACAAGTGCCACATAAGAATTCATTATTTAAAAATCCTTATATATATTTTATACCAAAATACCAGTATACAATGTCTTAAATAGTTAAGTACAAATCTCAAAACCATGTATTTTATCTAAATAATTTATCCAAACTATACACAAATATTTTACTTCAAAATCCTATTTACAATCCTTTTCCAATTCAAACCATATTTTATTAGTATTTAAAATGCTAAAATCAAGGCCAAAACTGCCATAGCCTCCAATCAATTCAGATCACACTATAACTATCACTGATTATTCAAACAAAACATATATCACTATATATGAAATTAAATACAACATTTAAGGAATCCAGTTGGATCCCTCCAACCTGTTTCCCTACATTCACAGATGTTAATGCAACATATAAATATCAATTTCGCTTCAAGGCGGAATATCCCGGTATATAGGGTCATCTGCTATTATGCGGGTAGCATAGGGTCTCATCCACAATATATACATATGGGATTATCAATAACTCCAATATATATACTACTATTTATATAAAATCACATTCAACTGATAAAAATATACCAGTCCAACCAACCAATCAATAATTAATTTTATCTACTTAAAATTAATACCAACAGTCCAAAATTGAGTGAGATTAACTCACCTTGAGTTTTTAGTTTGCCAAACATTCAAATTTTAAATTAAATCAAACACGTTTTATTTAACTAAAATTTTAACTCGCTCCAAACGTCTCTAGATCAATTCCAGAGCATAGTGCTCATTGCCACAATTCCGCCGCCACTTGTTTCATCCGATTTTGACCTCATATGAAAAGGATACGAGTTTTAAAGATTACATGAATTAATTTATAGTTTAACTTAAAAATTAATTAAATAAATAACCTTAAACTAATCTCAGCCGTACATTCTAGATGGAGAAAAATCTGGCCATACTCGATCCTTTTTCCTCATCTTCATTCTTCCCTGGTAAATACATATGCGAACCCATTGTTCACCGATCGTATCGAACTGTCGTGCCTCCTTCGCTCAATACGAAGACGATCCAACACCTCCACCACGACGCCCATCCACCACATCAACACCGCCTGGAACCATGTCGAACTCGGTGCTCCATCTTGCTCAAAAAACAAGCACGAAGTTAGACCCTAAACCATCACATCTTGGCGAATCCCAGCATCTATGACAAAAATCCACCGTCGGATGTGAAGAGCTCGAGGAGCTCTATGATTTTCATGTTGAAGCTTTCCCATGAAAGTTTGCGGATTTGAAGAAAATCAAGGGGGAAGTTTATGCGATTTCGACCATTGAAATAAAAAACGTTGGCTACGTTAAGAGAGACTAGGGTTTACTGCTTGCCACCTATATATACACGTATATATGAATTTTTTAATATTATTTCCAAAATTAATGTTTTTATTCAAACAAACTCCAAACAAAACGTGCTTCCTGGCGTTTATAATGTTTTACCCCTACTCAAAACACAATGAAACATGTTTCGAGGCCTAATTCGATCGTATGTGGAAGATAACTTTTCAAATTGAATTAAAATATTAAATTTTTGATATTAATTTCAATGCATTTTTATCCCGTATGACCAAAGGGTAACTCCAAACGCTATGAAATTTGTAATCCGATAATAAAACGCTATTACATATCCAATGGAACTAGTTTCGTTAAATTCCGAGACTGTGCCCCAAAAGGCTATTTTAACTCGTCGATTAAATCGAGCCATTTTCCAAATCGAAAAAATTACTTTAAATTTTAAAAATTACCACCTCATTTATAATTCCTATAGAATTTTTATTCATACTAGAAATCATTTCGAATCATATTAAATAAAAATTCCATTATTTACACTATTACCATATATTAAATTTCCACGATTAAATTAATATATAAAATTTCAAATTTTACTTATCAATTTTTAATCCAATTCAAAAATCCACTATCATCACTCTAATTCAAATAGAGTTTAAAATCAACTTATAAACCGTTTCCATTCCCATTTAACTCTAAATTCCAAAATTTACCCAAATTCAAATATTAAATCGCCATTTACTGAATCTGTTAATCATTGTGTTTGAAATTTTAAACTATTTCACTGATTCTTCCATATTCAAAATCAATTATAATTCAAGTTCAACATTTAAAAATAAATCAAATGTACAAAACCAAACGATCAAAATTTTGGGTCGTTACATTCTTCCCCTTTATAAAAATTTCGTCCTCGAAATTACTAAGGTAGGAAAAATGTTTCTAAACCCATTTACCCATCCAAACCCACTTAACTAAAATCCTACATTGACTTCTCTAAACCTTTTGGTCTTGTCTAAAATAATTAGCTTTCATTTCTAACTCAAAATCCTTGATTTTTAATACAATTCAAAAATCAACTTTTCTAGTTAATAAAAAAATTTCAAAAATTTTCTAAATTTTTCTAACTCCCTAAAATTTTGAATTTTTTTGATAGAGTCTCCTTTGTACGGAGGACCTTTTATAATATGACAAAAGAAATAAAAATATATACATCGACCCACACGGTCGAAAAATAAAATATATACCAATATATAATCATTTCTTTATTTTATTGCATAGGCGTACCACATATTACCGTTTTTAAGCACGTCGCTTATTTCATATGCATTTACGCAACCAAAATCTATCCAACAGCTTCCTGTGCCTACGCTTACTCCAAATAAGCGCACAACTTTCAAAATCATGAAATTTACAACATTTAATTTATTTAACTAGCTAAAGATATAAACTTCATAACCCTAATATGTCAACAGTATATTACAAGAAATTATGTGGTTCCAACACTAATTTAATTCCTTTCCATGGATCCATGTATCATTTCATTCAATTCGAAATGATTTACAACCAAATTTATTGTATTCAAATCATATTTACAACACACAAAGTCATATCCATTCCAAATTGATTTGTATGTGCCTTACTTGCATAAATTCACTTTATTCAATTTCAATTTGATTCACAATCAATTTATTTACATTTCATTCATTATTGACTTTCATTATATGCAAATCGATTTTATTAAACTTCAATTTAATCCTTTTTAAATTGACCCTAAATAAAATTTTCTAAATTCCATTTGATTCCCACTCATGCTATTCACCCAACCTTGTTTGTTTCATGTTGTATTAAAAAACAATCCAATCCACGTTAATTTTATTTGTAAATTGTCTCATGAATAACCACTAAAGTTAAGTTTCCATGGAAACCAAGTTCTAATTGATTTTAAATTGAATCTCATTCAGTTTATTTTTTTTTCATTTACTTAGTATATCCAATTTATACTATCTCACTGGGGAAATCATTCCATATAAATTGATTTGGACAATTCATTTATATCACAACATGGATTATGCACTTGGACTTCCATTAACTTTACTTCCATCTTATATTACGTCTTTTCCATTCACTTCATTTAATTTACATAGTATATTCACTTCATTTAATAATGAACGACATTACATTCCGTATTAGTTTATTTATAAAATTATTTCTAAGTTTTTTTGTAAGCATTCCATGTCGTACTTAAGTTCATATTCAACTTATAACTTAAGTTCATACCCTAACTATACTCCAGAATCATATTTCAATTCATATTCGATTCATTTATTCTTAAATTGAATTCACCCCTTGTTATCAATTACTTAACCTTTTTAACTTGGCAATACTCTTTCACTTTCTCAGTTTAATAAGTTATACAACTTATTTATTCACAATTCCTTGAATTTTCCACTTAAGCATACTCACATTCCATATTTTCAACATATAGTTATATAATAACTACACCATTCATATTTGTAAATTGCCCTTCTAATTTACTCTCCATATAAAATTCAAAATTTTAAATTTCCATTTCTTTAGTATAGTATCTAACCATTTTCATTTGGACTTTACCATTTTATTTCTCAATTCATAATTTCAAGAACTTATTTACTTAAAATCTCACATTGCTTACCAGAGTCCACTTACATTTTTTTATCATAACTCTAGATTATACACATTACTTAATAGATTAAGTATGTCCATTTCATTTAATAATTATAACTTATAGTTATACAATCATCTTACATTTCAGCTTTATATTCCATTCAGTTCAACTCCAATTTCAATTTTATCTTATTTAACTTATCTTAAGTTATATTTCAACCAATATTATTCATTTTAACTTACTTTAAGTTAAACTTTAACACCAGGATATAAATTTTTTACACTTTCCTTTCTTTTCTATATCAACGTCAAAATATAGTTGAATAACCGATTTTATCCTGACTTCAAAAATCATTTAAATGGAAATCCCATAATTCAATCATCCGGTTTTATTTCAAATCATTTTGAAATCATAAATGTACATATATTCCCTTCGGTATATCAAATCTACTTTCATAATTTTAAAACAACTTGGTTTTACCCAAAAAAAATTCTTTTTAATATTTCTAAAACAAAACTTGCTTACGAAACAAGTCCAAAACAAATAATCACAGTCAATCTCTATGGTAGTAATCCATCACATAGAAACTCAAAAATGAGTACCGATGATGTGGTCATCATCACCAGGATTATTTTCCAATGATCAACGTGAGATAAGTGCTTTCTTACTTCCAAAATTCATTTTAAAACAATTCCTATTCAAAAATATCTCCAAAATAATATCACCATTCTTCCTTTCAAACACTTTGGAAAACATTTTCGAGTTTCAAAAATTCCAAACACTTGGTTCAAATTCATTTTAACCCATTTCCCAAAAATATTGGGATATAAATTCTAGTTTAGACCAAATTTTAGTAATACTCCTTTGTATAAATCATACTTATAAATTTCTATTTGGTTATATATGTAACCATTTTATATTTCATAATCTTATTTGATTATAATATTAACAACTAAACATTCCAAGCATATACACTATAACAATTTCAGAAAATTATTTTATTTACAAAAAAATATAGTTTGAGTAAAATTATTTCATTCACCCCCTTTAAAACAATACTATGTCGGTTTACCTTGTTTAAGAGTTTAGAAACCCATGTCGGTACGGTTGTACTTCTTATACTTACTAGAATTCATAAACACCCAATCGATAAGTCAACACAAGATAAAAACATTTTATATTCACTAACAAAAACACACTCATATCTATTAGTACACTCAACTCATTCTAGAGTACTTCTAACTCCATCTCAAATGAGTACTCCATACCAAAGCATATGTATAACGCCAACCTAAGCTCTGATATCAACTGTGGCGACCCACCTTTTCGACCCTCGAAAATAGATATAAATACGCTCATCTATAACATGCTGAATGACCGAATACCGGAAAAGAAGATTGCTGAGGGAAAAGAAAAGAGGTAGAACAAAGAAGAAACAAAACAAAATGGAATCTCACAGCAGAATGAACAACATACAACATAAATAGTTCTTTACACAAACTAAAATTGTAACATACATATCTCACATTAGGGTACACAAATCAACAATTACCAGCTTGGGCAGTTATAACGACCTGCCCTCACAATTTGCTAGAAATTTGAGTAAACACTACAGCGAAATTAACAAGTACGATAATACGTCTTGGTCTCCTGCTCGTCTCCTATGCTCCATAGCATCCTAACCTGAACTTGTAATACTCAGTCTGACCTGAGCATTATAATAAAATAACACCCGAGCCAATCTGGAAAACCAGCGTGAGAAAACTTACTCAATTTGAATTATTAAAGTTTTCAAAAATCCTTGAAATCAAAGGTACCTCATGAGACCATGCCATACAAAAACACGACGGGTTTTTACCATACGATAACCAAACCATTTCATATCAAATCCTTTGATATTATAATAATGTCTAAGTACAAATACTTATTCAAATAGATGAAATTGTTACATTAATTAAATTCCAGCATACTAGGCTCTACAATCAAAATCGTAAAGGCTCGTATCGGAGAATGGATTCCATACGCATGACTAAGCACTAGGGTACCATCTGTCACAGTACACGTCTAGAAACAGCGTACCGAGGACCACGCCGGGATCCCCTGCTATACAAGATCGGACTATCCCTAACTTGGATGGACGGAATATGTTATCACCCCGGGTGTTCCCACCCTCTTTCGAGCTCCTTCCATGCATTGTAGTAATAAAATAATATCCGTGGGTATATAGACAGGTGTAAAGATACCCTAATTAGGTGCGACCGACTTAGCCTTACGCATCTCCCCTAATTTTCAGTCATTCCCGGTTGATGAGGCTAGGGGCTACGATTACCTTTGAAGGAATTTTTACTTAGAACGCTCATTGTCCGCCAATGATAATGTACTGATAGCATTCATCCATACAAGTCTGTTCTGGGTCCGAACAAAACCGAAGGCACTATTCCTACTACATCCATTTTGGAATCACCTCCAGGATTAGTAGCAATTAGCCCTTGCACTTCACTGCTTGTAACGACTCGGAATTTTTAGTTTCTAGATTTTGAACATTTAATTCATTTTAAATGTTAAATGTGAATTTTGAATTGATTTCAAAGTAAAAAGATTTTGGTTAAATTAATAGAATTAGTTAAAATTCAAATACAGGAATTTAATTGAAATTTTAATAATAATAATTTAATATTAGAATTGGATAATTGGTGATTCTAGGTGCAAATAGATATAAAAATAGATTCTAAAATTTATTTTAAGTCTATTTGGATTTGAATTATAATATTGGACAGTTGGATAGAATTAAAAGTCGATAGGTTGAATTTGGAATTTTATATTAATTTAATGATGGAATTTAATAATATAATATTGCAAATAATCAGATTTTGGTTCGAAATGAATCAGAATGATTTCTAATGTTTTGTATGATTTATAATAAAGTTAGTAACGTTTTAAAAAAGTAAATTTTAGGTGATTTCGACGATTTTGAAAATCGCTCGATTTAATCGACGAGTTAAAGTAGCCTTCCGGGGGCACAGTCTTGGAATTCGAAGAAACCAGTTCCATTGGATCCGTAATAGTTAGTTATTATCGAATTTCAATTTTCGTAGCAATCGGAGTTGTCGTTTGACCCTGGCAGCTCAAAATGCATAGAAAATATTTTAATCGATTTAATTTAAAATTGATCGTTTATTTCCGCAACTCGCGCATATGATCGAATTAGCTTCTGAAACATGTTCCATTGTGTTCGAAATGCGGGTTAAACATTATAATCGTCTGTCGGCACGTGTTGTTTGGAGATCTTGTGAAAAAGTTGCTTTAAAGTGAATTTAATAATAATATAATTAGATTACGCATATATATATACGCACACGTTGAAACCCGAGCCTATTCTTCAACGTCCCCCACTTGTATACTTTTAATGGCCGAAAAACACTTGTCTTCTTCCTCCTTTTTCTTGAAATCCACTCGTTTATTTCAAAATCCTCCAACTAGAGAATCGAAGAGCTCATCGAGTACTACAGATCCTACGGTGGATTTTCATTGAAGTGGCTCGGATTCTTCGTAATCGAGCTCCGTTGTCTGCACTTTTTTTTTGTTTTCGAGCATGATAGGAGAGGCCGGCTTCGCCGCCATTCGTGGTATGGAGGTGTCATGTGTTGGGCTTTCATTTGGTGGTATCGGATCGTCGTGTAGTCAAGTAGAGGAGAAGCGGCGATCAACCCTAGGGGCGGCGACGATGGGTTTTTGCGTGCGTTATGCTACCTGATCGCACGAGCAAAGAAGAGGAGAGCGGGCCGATTTCTATAGGTATAATAAAAAAAGAAATTTGTTTTAAATTGGTGATTGAACTTTATAATTTCATATCTTGTGCGTACGTTACCAGATTTCGATGAAACTGGCGACGCCGGAATCGCAGAGACGAGTACTATGCAGTGGAGCAATTCTGGGATCATTCTGAGCAAGTAAAAATTTAGTTTAAATCGAACGCCATTCGATTTAACTTAAATTTGAACGCTCGTCGAAAACACAAGGTGAGTTAATCTCACTCACATCTGGATACCAGTAATTTAAATAGCTAATATTTAAATGTTTGATTGGTTGTTTAGTTGAATATGAAAATTATTATCAAACCGAATCGATATTTATTGGTTTTGCTAATATCTATGGATGCAGGGAAACAGGTTGGAGGGATCCAGCTGGATTCCTCCCAAATAGAATTTTATTTATATTCTGCGATATATCTCATTAATATCCTATGGTAAATTGTTTAGATCTTGTTATGCTGTGTTTTATTTATATGCTGCGATAGATTAAACTGAAATTCAAATTTATGTTGTGCTATGATTGGGTGAATACAACCTAGGAATTTAAATATAAATAAATAAATTGGGTTTAAAGGAAATAAAAGAAATTCTTAAGTAAAGGAGTTAAAGGAAATAAATTCAAGAAAATGGTTGATTATTTGAAATGTTTGAAATTATGGTTTAAAAGGGAAATCTGAATTGTTTCATATAATAGTGAGATTTGTTTTTTAAAGGATGGGACGTGTATGCTTTTCTGGAAACTAAGCATGTTTTAAAGAAAGATTTTCGAAGTATAAACTGGAAAGTTTTGTAAAGTTGTTTTTAAAATATTTTAGAAAATTTATTATTATTTTTAATTGTTTTTAAGTGAAAGCAAATATTTGTTTAAGTAATTATGGTATTTAATTATTTTAAAAGTAAATTAGTATTAAGTTTCAAAGGAAATAATAATATAAATATTTGACTTAATAACTTTACTTTAAAAATTAAACTTGGCTTAAAGTACTTAGGAACCCTTTATATATTTCCTTAAGTATTATTTTCAATTAAGAAATTTCTAGAAGCTTTATTTTAAATATTTAAAATATATATTTGAAAGTGATTTTCAGGAAATAGCAATGGTTTTAAAAATAAAAGGGTGTTTATTTTTAAAGTATGGAAAGGAATTTGCGGGATGAACGTAAAATTGAATTAGGGTAAATTGTGTAGGATTTATAAAAAGAATTCTTTGGGTTATCCTAAAATAGAAGTGTATTTCCCTGAAAAGCCAAGTACGTTTTAAAGCAGATTTTTGAATGATTAGAAGTTTTGAAGTTGCATTAAAGAATTGTTTCAAGAAAATCATTTAAGTGGTAAGAATTTTAAAAGTGAACATCTATCAAATTAGTTATAGAAGTAATTTTTTAAAGGGGTAAGCACTATTATGTTTTAAAGAATATTATTAATATTTAGACTTTATAAAATATTTTATTTTAAAGATAATTAATCAAAGTTTTATTTGAAACTTGTATAGGATTTCATAGCTTTATTTTAAAATTTAGTATGACTTAACTTTATTTTGAAGATAATAGTTTGTATTTTATAAAGCAATTTGATTCGAAATATTTTTAAAGGGTATATATATTTAAATCAAGTATGTAAGAAGTTTTTTAATATAATTTTTTTAATGTATTTTCAATAATAAAGAATTTAAATTATTTTAAATCTTAAGTATGGGTACTTGGATGTTTTCAAGGGAAGTAACAATTTGGGGGATTTATTCATTGAGAAGAGTTGGGTTTGAAAACTGTTGAAAAAGGACCTGAAAATGGAAACATATCTGGAAAAGATATTTTTGAGGAAAATAATTAATTGGGAAATTATTTATTGTGTGATGGATGCTTATGGATGTTAATTGATAGTTAACCGACTATCAATATTGGCCAACGCGTTGATCATTTCGAAGAGACTGGGATCGGGATTAATTTCTCGAAAACTACTTCGATCCGGTTTGTACGTTATCGTGAAAAATGAGTTCGGAGTCGAAGATGGAGAAGTGAAGTGCAAGGGCTAGTCGCTATTTATCCTGGGGATATATCCAAAATGGATGTAGTAGGAGTAGTGCCATTGGTTCCTTCGAACCGGGACGGACTTTTATGGACGAATGCTTTTGGAATATTGTCAGGTGGGCGATGGGCATTCTAAGTGAAATGATCTGAAAGGTGATGCTTAGCCTCAAGCCTCATCACCGGGAATGACTTAAAATCAGGGGTTATGCAGCAAGACTAGGTGGGTAGCACCCATTTCAGGGTGAGGTCATCCCTGTCAAGATGTCCCTTTATTTCGGCTTAGTGGTGCGGTTGCTGATCCCAACCATGGGGTGATCTTACTCGGCATTATCCAGCAAGGGGTAGTCCCGGCGTTGTGTTGCAGGGGATCGGGAGTGGTCCTTGGTACGGTGATCTAGGCCACGTACTGTGACAAGTGGTACCCCAGTGCCTAGTCATTAACTGGAAATCCATTCTCCCTACGCGCCTTTTACGAGTTTTGTTTGTATTACCCACGATTGTGGCTAGTAGCTGGAATTTAATGAATGTAACAATTTCGGCTATTTTAAGTATTTGTATATAGACCATATTATAATATCAAAGGAATTTTATAAAAAGTGTTTTAGCTATCGTAAGGTAAAAACCCGACATGTTTATTTATGGCGTGGTCTTACGAGATGCTTTTGTTTTAAAAAGGATTTTTGAAAATTTATTAATCAATTTTGGTGTAACTTTATCAGCTGGTATTCCAGACTGACTCGGGTGTTATTTCATTATAATGCTTGGGTCAGACCGAGTATTATATGTTCATGATAGGATGCTATGGAGCAGGAGAGGAGCTGGAGTCCGAGACGTATTATCCGTACTTGTTTATATCCACTGCTGCGCTCGTTTGAGATTGTAAGGCTGGTACTTGCTGCTTTTTGAGATATACTCTGATGATATATTGCATAAAAAAGATATAGTTTTCATTTTGTGTAAAGATCTGTTATTATATATTATATTTTTTTCCTCTACGATGGTTAGATTCTAATAATGATTAGGTTCTTCTTTCTCCAACCTTCTTTCTTTTTCCTCAACAATCTGTCTTTTCCGGCACTTGATCGTCGGCATATCATACTGTGGGGTATTTTGTGTCGATATTCGAGGGTCGAGAAGGGCGGGTCGTCACACTTGGTATCAGAGCTTAGGTTGGCGACAACCTAGGCTCTGGTGGGGAAAATTTACTCACTAGAAATAGAGTCAATAGTACTCCATAATGAGTTGAGTGTAATAATAGATATGAGAGTGTACTTGTTAGTGAATATAAAATTGTTTTATACTGTGTTGATTTATCGGTTGAGTGTTTATGAATTCTGGTCGGTACGGGAAGTACAGCCGTATCGATAGGGGTTTCTAAACTCTTAAACAAGATAAACCGACATAGTATTATTTTTAAAGTGGGTAAATGAAATAATTTTACCCAAAATTATATTTTGATATAAAAGAAATAATTTTCTGAAATTATTATATATATTTGATTGCTGGGTGTGGATATCTTAATCAAATAAGAATCTAAAATTTGATCTAAGATTTGAAATGGTTATAACCAAATAAATTTCTATGAGTATAAATTATACAAAGGAAGAATAACTAAATTTGAATTAAACCAGAATTTAAATCCCGGAAATTTCGAAAAGTGTTTTAAATGTAATGAAAACAAAAGTTTGGAAATTTAAAATCTTGGGAATGTTTGAAATGTTTTCCAAAGTGTTTGAAGGCAAGAATGGAATATTATTTTGAATAATATGTTTGAATGGAAACTGTTTTGGAATGAATTTGGGAAAGTAAGGAAGCACTAAACTCACTTTAGTCGCTGGAAAATAATCCTGATGATGATGGCCACATCATTAGAATTCATTTTCGAGTTTCTAAAGTGATTGATTGCTTCAATAGTCATTGGATATGATATCTGTTTAGATTTGTTTAGTATACAAGGTGTTTTAGGAATTTCAAAAGGGGGAAATTTGTTTTGGTATAAACAAGTTATTTGGAATCCGAAGATTTGATTTGATATACCAAGTAGGTATGTGTTGATTATTATTTCAAAATGGCTTTGAAATAAAACCGGGCAATTGAATTCTGGAAAATTCTATTTAAATAATGTGAAGGTTAAAAGGAATCAACTATTGAACTTATTAAGTGAAGTTGATATTAATAAAAAAAATGAAGATGAATGAAAGTTTTAATCATGGAATTAAAAATTAATTAGAGTAATGGAAGTGAATAGAAAATTTGAATTTAACTTGGGAAAAGTTAAATAAATTGGACTTAGAATCAAATTGATTTGGGTTAAATTGAAATGTAAAATGACTTTGTAATTGTGGGTCATGGTGTAATGAATTGTGTCCTTAAGCTATTAAGTGTTATACCCATAATCTGAAATTGTGGATTTAAAACCGTGCAAAGAATTAAATTGACAGAAAATTTGTATCCTTAAGAGTTCAGATATATAAAATTTGGAATTGTGATTATAAGATGTAAATGAATTAAAATGAGCAATATAAGCTTTTAAATAAATGAGTTGGTGAACTTAGGAATAGGAAATGAAATTGTAAAACCAAAATAAAATGGTTCGTACTTTATGGGAAATTCAAAATTTAAATCCTAAATGAAATGTAAATTGAAATAAGGCAAAGAAAATATAAAAGATAAAAGGTGAATGGGCTTAAGTCAATAAATAAGGCTTGAACTTATATTAAAGGAGAAATAAATTGGATTGGATTGAATTTAACTCAGACTAAGAGAAATTGAGTTAAATTTGGATTTAATTGAAATTCAAAATTCAGTTGCATTATAAATAACATTGAATGGAATTAAATTCTTATTTAAAATAGTAAAAGGAAGTGGAATGAATTTAAGTTGGCTAAATAAAATTTAGTTAAACTTGAATTAAATTGGGAAAAGAATTGAACTAAATGGAATTTAAATTAAGTAAGAATGATATTAAATGAATTAAATTCTCACTCAACTAAATTCAAAAAGGATTGTTAAGAAATGAATTTAGTGTAAGTTAAATTAATTGGAAATTGTATTGCATTAAATTAAAAAAATCAGTTTAAAATGGATATGGCCTAAAATGCAAGTAAAATTCAGTTTGGGTATAAGATAATTGGAAATGGTCATATTATCAATAAAATTCAGAATGAATCGAGGAGATGAATTAAAATTTAAAATGGATTGAGTAAGTAAACAAATTGAATTAAAATTTGTAAATGGATTGGAATTGATTTGGATGAGAATCAAATGAAAATAAAATAAAATTAATATAAGAAGAAATGGAAATATTGTGAATTGTAAGAACTTAAGCAAATTGAAAAAAATAATTGTGGTCGAGCTTTATAAGGGGTCTTAAATGAAATTTATTTAGATAATAAAATTGAAATGCAAGTGAAATGAATTTTAATTAATTATTTTGATAAAATAAAGATGTATGGGGTTGTAAATATTACAGAATGGGATGATATTAATATAAACTTAAGTTGGATGATGAACTTGAAGTGAGAATAAGGATTTGATTTAAAAATTGGAAGGAAATAAGAATATTTGGGATTGTGAAAATTTTTGAATGAAATAAAATTAATATAAATCTAAGTTGGAATTAATGTTAAATGGTTATAAGCTTAAGTGGTTGTTACTCGCTTAGATAACCTTAAATTTGCATAGAAATTGGTCGATTGTTGTAAACGGAAGTGGATTGATTTGAAGAAGTAAATAAAGTTGGTTTTGTTTCAATTGAAATAAGTGTAATATAATTGAGTACTTTTGCATAAAAATGAAAGTAGATCATAATAGAAATGCAAATGTATCAAATTTAAGGTAAAATTTGGTTGTGAATCAATTTGGAATTGAATTGAAGTAAATTGATGCAAGCAATACACATGTTACTCATATTGATGTGAATATGAATTGTAAAAAGTAAATTTGAATATAAATCATTCAAGTGAAATAAAATGAAGTTGGATTTGTTAGAAAATTAAAATGTTGATTGAAAGATTGGGATTTGCTAATAATATGTGGTTAACAGGTTGAATTATGAAATTTGTTTGTTTAAACTAAGAAACTGATGTGTCTGGCTAGTTTAATTAAAAGAATGTCAATAAACTCTCATATTATTGAAAACAGATGTGTTTGTTTAAGTAAGTACAGGTAAGGGAGGCAATTGATAGAGTTGGAGCGCGTATGTGCAATATTATTTAGCTGCTTGCTTTTAAAATGCTAATAAAGGTACGCCTACGCAATAAAAATAAGAAACATGAACTGTTTTTGGTTTTCCGACTGTGTAGGTCGATGTATATATATATTTATATCTATTGTGATATTGCAAAAGCTCCTCCGTACAAGGGAGACTCTGCCACAAAATTTCGGAAATTTTGGGAGTTAGAAATTTTTTTTAAGCGTTTCGTTAACGACAAATTGATTTCAAATTTAAAATTAAAATAAAAAGGTTTTTGGAATAGGAATCGAAACAAGCAGTTTTGATTTGAAGCTAAAGAGTTTAGGCAAAGTGAATTTCAGATTTTCACCAAGTGAGTTTTGCTATTGGGTTTGGAACATTCTTTCTACCTTAGCAAATTTCGGGGACGAAATTTTTATAAGGGGGGAGGAATGTAACGACCCAGAATTTTTGGTCGCTAGATTTTGAACATTTAATTCATTTTAAATGTTAAATGTGAATTTTGAATTGATTTCAAAGTAAAAAGATTTTGGTTAAATTTATAGAATTAGTTAAATTTGAAATACGGGAATTTAAATGAAAATTTGAATAATAATAATTTAATATTAGAATTGGAGAATTGGTGATTCTGGGTGTAAATAGATATAAAAATAGATTCTAAAATTTATTTTAAGTCTATTTGGATTTTAATTATAATATTGGACCGTTGGATAGAATTAAAAGTCGATAGGTTGAATTTGGAATTTTTTATTAATTTAATGATGGAATTTAATAATATAATATTCCAAATGATCGGATTTCGGTTCGAACTGAATCAGAATGATTTCTAATGTGAATATAAATTTTGTATGATTTATAATAAAGTAAGTAACGTTTTAAAAGAGTAAATTTTAGGTGATTTCGACGATTTTGAAAATCGATCGATTTAATCGACGAGTTAAAATAGCCTTGCGGGGGCACAGTCTCGGAATTCGATGAAACCAGTTCCATTGGATATGTAATAGTTAGTTATTATCGGATTTCAATTTTCGTAGCAATCGAAGTTGTCGTTTGACCCTGGCAGCTCGAAATACATAGAAACAATTTTAATCGATTTAATTTAAAATTGATCGTTTATTTCCGTAACTCACGCATATTATCGAATTAGCTTTCGAAACACGTTCCATTGTGTTCCGAATGTGGGTAAAACATTATAATCGCCTGTCAGCACGCGTTGTTTGGAGATCATGTGAAAAAGTTGCTTTAAAGTGAATTTAATAATAATATAATTAGATTACGCGTATATATATATATACGAACATGTTGAAACCCTAGCCTATTCTTCACCGGCCGCTGCTTGTATACTTTTAATGGCCGAAAAACACTTGTCTTCTTCCTCCTTTTTCTTGAAATCCACTCGTTTATTTCAAAATCCTCCAACCAGAGAATCGAAGAACTCATCGAGTACTACAGATCCTATGGTGGATTTTCATTGAAGTGACTCGGATTCTTCGTAATCGAGCTCCATTGTCTGCATGTTTTTTTTTGTTTTTGAGCATGATAGGAGAGGCCGGCTTCGCCGCCGTTCGTGGTATGTAGGTGTCATGTGATGGGCTTTCATTTGGTGATATCGGATCGTCTTGTAGTCAAGTAGAGGAGGAGCGGTGATTAACCCTAGGGGCGGCGACAATGGGTTCTTGCGTGCGTTATGCTACCTGATCGCACGAGCAAGGAAGAGGAGAGCGGGCCGATTTCTTTGGGTATAATAAAAAAAAGAAATTTATTTTAAATTGGTAATTGAACTTTATAAATTCATATCTTGTACGTACGTTATCAGATTTCGACGAAACTGTCGACACAAGAATTGCAGAGACGAGTACTATGCAGTGGAGCAATTCTGGGATCATTCTGAGCAAGTAAAAATTTAGGTTAAATCAAATGCCGTTTGATTTAATTTAAATTTGAACGTTATTCAAAAACCCAAGGTGAGTTAATCTCACTCATATCTGGATACCAGTAATTTAAATAGCTAATATTTAAATGTTTGATTGGTTGTTTAGCTAAATATGAAAATTATTATGAAATTGAATTGATATTTATTGGTTGTGCTAATATCTATGGATGCAAGGAAACAGGTTGGAGGGATCCAACTGGATTGCTCACAAATAGAATTTTATTTATATTCCGTGATATATCTCATTGATATCCTATGATAAATTGTTTAGATCTTGTTATGGTGTGTTTTATTTATATACTGTGATAGATTAAATTGAAATTCAAATTTGTGTTGTGCTATGATTGGGTGAATACAACCTGGAAATGTAAATATAAATAAATAAATTGGGTTTAAAGGAAATAAAAGAAATTCTTAAGTAAAGGGGTTAAAGGAATTAAATTCAAGAAAATGGTTGATAATTTGAAATGTTTGAAATTGTGCTTTAAAAGGGAAATCTGAATTGTTTTAAATAATAGTGAGATTTTTTTTAAAGGATGGGATGTGTATGCTTTTCTGGAAACTAAGCATGTTTTAAAGAAAGACTTTCGAAGTATAAACTGGAAAGTTTTGTAAAGTTGTTTTTAAAATATTTTAGAAAATTTATTATTATTTTTAATTGTTTTAAAGTGAAAGCAAATATTTGTTTATGTAATTATGGTATTGTGATGATGTGGAATTTTCGAAGCCGAAAAATTCCAGATAGTTATGAAAAAGAAGAAAGAGATAGAAGAAGAAGAACAGAAGCATCAACAACTCACATACGCAGCGGATAAAATATAATAATAAATAACAGTTTACAAAAGAATTCTACATCTATCGATTACATTTAATATACATCAGAGTTTCATATATATACAGTCACAGAATATGTACAATTATCATGTCTTAGATTAACAATTTTATATACAGCGGAAATATTCTATCGCCAATGCCATCCAGCTCGTCTCCTGAGCTCCAGAACGAACCTACCTGAAAATCTGTAATACTCGGTCTGACCCGAGCATTACATCAAAGTAACACCCGGGTCAGGCTGGAAACTAGCGTGAGTAAACTCAACTAACATGGAATATTCAAGCAAACAACTTATATAACCCGGGGTAACATATACCAATTTATCCAATTCGCTATTTGCTATAGACAACACTTATTTCACATATCAATTTCTAAGTACACACTTAGATAAAATAATCCAATTTACTTACATAGTTTTATTCCAGCCTATTGATTTCACACACCAATTTATTTTCAATCCGAAGTGGTTTCGGGTATTTCCTAATACCCGACCCCGGTCTCTTCGAAACTCATGTTATCCTAACCCAGGTTATCCAGATGAAATACACAACATTTCATATCATAGATATCAACTCATTCAAACATCCAATACCATTTAATCATCCATAAGCAAAACTTAAAATCATACAAATCTAGTCAATTGATTTCGATTGACTTTCAAACCTCAAACACTTAGATTCCTTCATTCAATATTGATTTATTCCAATTACATTAATTAATCAATCATTCATTATTCATCTTAATTAATCACACTGGATTAATTATCTTTCAATTGCATTCAAGTAATTATCTTTAATTAATCTCACGACATTAATTATTCTTAACCCATAATTAATAAGTAATCTTAATTACTTCGTAAATTAATTAACTATATTAGTTACATTAATCCTTAATTACTTATATTGATTAACTTCATAAGTCACTTATTATGGATAAATCAATCTAAATTCATCAATCTTTGATTACATCATTAATTATATAAATTAAGGATTTTCAACTATATTTTAATTTATCCTAATCAAATTTAATTACATTAATTAAACCCCTATATTAATCATTCTCAAACAACCTCTACCTATATTTAACTATCTTTTATTTACTTCATTAAATAAATTACTTACTCCTTAATTAATTATCTTATTTAATCTCTTGCTTTCTTCCGCAAAGTAATTATATTTCATTAATCTCATTAAGAAATTTCTTGTCACACCATTCAATTATTATTCTGAATTACTTACACTTAATTAGTTTACTTAAAACTTAATTAATTAATTCAAACCATTCGTTACTAAATTAATTAACACAAATCATTAATTAATTGAATTAATAAATTATCCATTTTAATTACCCTGCTATTTTAATGAATCACAATCATCAAGTCATTATTAACTTTAAAACGAAACCATTTTCCTATTTATGAATTAAGTTTAACAACTTAAAATCCAAATACTTCGAGTCAAGCAAACAATTAACTTGAGAACCAACCAAAACCAAAGTCCAATCATCATCAGTGCACATCCAATCAATTTAATCATTCAACCAATTATTTAAATTTAACCATTCAAATTTAAATAAAAATTCAACAGCGTGAGATTTACTCACCTTTGATTCCTGTTCTGCAACCCACTTCATACTCGATTTGTTTCCATGATTTTCAGACCTTGTATAGACATTATGGGTTTAATTAATACTTCAAATAATTAATTTATCACAATTACCATTTAATAAAATTTGATTTACAAATTATTTTATTCAAACCAATTTTCCAAAAATAATAATTATTTCCTCTCTTTTTAAAACCCATATACTAACCATTAATCTATAGTTTTCAAAAAATCAAATTTTATATAAAACCTTTCAATTATTTAAAATTCCTATATATTTCTTTCAAAATCCTTTCTATATAAAGTCCTTTCTGTATTTGAATATATGAATTGGAAAATTTTCACTTATCTTACTGTAAAATTTTAAAATAGTTTACAAATTTGAAATATTTCCCTAAATCCTATATGCATACATATAATTATCTTAATAAAGTAAATAAAGAGATCCAATACCTCACTGCCGACGCCTCATCTCGACCAAAACCCTAATCGAACCCTAGTTTGTGAGCTGCTTGACATCACCGCTGCCTGTCGACAACGCGACTCGCTTCGAGTCATTCCTGAGCTCGCGTTCGATCGCGACTGGCTCCTACTGCCCATGCCACAACGCCACCATAATTGTTCAGATCTCCACGTCCTCAAGTTCGCGTCTTCCCCTAAAATTTACAGCGAGCCCTAGCTCGCGCGCGACCCAGGTCGCGATGCTCGGCTGCCGACGTTGACACGAGGCAAAACGCTCGGCCTCCCCTTTCTCTCGCGACCGCCTCTTCCCCTCTCGAGTTCGGTCCTTGTTTACATTTTTTTATTTTTTTTGTTTTCGTTCGTTATGCCTGGAGAAGATAAGGGAAGAGTGGAGAATACTGGAAATATAACGAAGTGAGATGGCTTCTTGGGCACGCTATTTATAATATAATTTAATATTGAAAATATCTCGTTGTATTTCCGGTTTTAATTTTGACGCGTTTCTTCCCCGTATGAGCCAACGGTAATTCCAAACGCTACGAGATTTTAAATCCGATAATAACTAACTATTACGGATCCAATGGAACTGGTTTCGTCGAATTCCGAGACTGTGTCTCGGAAGACTATTTTTAAATTCACCTTAAACGATATATTTTTAAAACTGAACAAATCACCATTAAATTAAATTCCTTCCATTCCATTATCTTCAATAACACCATTATAAATTTTACGAGCCTTCGAACTATTTTAAACAAGCTTAGCATTTCAGATTTAACAATTTACCCAATTCAATTATTAAATTCAATATTTAAACCATATAATTCAATGATTTAATTATCAAGTAGATATTGATATCTTGAATTCAGGTTTAAAATTAACCTTTAAAATATTTAAAATCAATTAATCATTCTAATTTTAAATTGTTGAAAATCCTGGGTCGTCACACTCCTCCCCCCTTAAAAGAATTTCGTCCCCGAAATTATTAGTTAGGAAGAATGATTCCAAACCCGTTTTACCTTTTCCCAAAATTCCCAATTCAACATCCTACCAACTATCTTTTATTAAAGACCCACCATCAGTTGGTACTAAGTTTCCAAACTCTTCCACAGTTTCCCAACAATACTCTTTTCCTCAAATATTCAAATTTCAATTTAAAACCAAATTTTGAAATTATCAAAATTTTCTCAAAATTTTTCTAACTCCCTAAATTTCCAAGAAATTTTGCCAGCGTCTCCTTTGCGCGGCTAGCTCGGTACAACTACAAAAGGCCTCTACGGGCTCCTAATTCCAAAAGAAAACAAAAGCCAAGTGGCTACATCGAAAACCCAATCCAATTTCATACAGAAATTTAAATACATACCATTTTGTCGGGCAATTCAAATTTATCTTTTGGAATCACAATCAATTTTCCTTCCCCTTTAATACCTGCATATCTCACTTAACAACAATATCCAATCGAGATTTTACAAATCATTTTTATACATTCTCTTACATAAGTTTCATATCTATATCAAATTAGTTTCCACTTCCCATATGATTTTAATTTATCTTCAATTCTGAATATTGAATTTCATCTATAAATTTACTTTGATTCCCAATTTGTAATCGTTTTGTCGCTAACGATTTTTTTTTCTAACTCCAGAAATTTTCAGAAAATTTTGGCGGAGTCTCCTTTGTACGGAGGAACTTTTGCAATTTGACAAGAGATATAAATATATATACATCGACCCACACGGTCGGAAAAAGCAAAAACAGTTCATATTTCCTATTTTTATTGCGTAGGCGTACCTTTATTTAGCATTTTAAGCAAGCAGCTTATTTATTTTAGCAATTAGCAATCAAATCCAGCCAAACGGCCTCCCGGTACCTGTACTTACTCAATTTAAATGTAAGTGTCATATAAGAAAATTTATTAGCATTCCACTTACTTTCAATAGTTCACATAAGCATTACATAAACAACAAGCACCAAACGCTTCCCATAAGCGATTTGTATGATTCTAAAATTTATTCAATTTCTTTCAACAAATTTATATACCATTTCCTTCAATTTCTAATGGTTTACAACTCAATTGATTACATTCAATTTATTTTAAATCCAGACAAGCTCGTATTCCATTTCAACTGATTCAAAATCAATTTTATTCGTATCTATTAGTTTATAGAATCTCTTTACCTTCATTTACATCAAACGACAACTATATGTTTTTTTTTCGCAAATTTGGTGACATTCGCTTAATAGTGTATCCGTTTTAATTTATAACTACTACAAATCAATTCCAACTCATCCTGTATTTAATTCCATTTCATTTCTAATTTATTCACCAACCATTCATTGCATTTCATTTAATCTCCGCCTTGGATTCATTCAAAATAATTTATTTAACTCGGCCCATTCAATACTTATAAATTAACACCTATTTCCAAATTAACTTAACCCATACTTTCACCTTGCTCGAAGCCAACTTCTTTTCTCGCTCAAAACCAAGCTTTCATTAAAGAAATTTTGCTTCAAATTAATTCGCCCATAACTTAAGTCCATTCTGATAACCCAATTCCAATTAAAACTTTGATTTAATTTTTATTACATCAGACTTCATCCCTTTATTATTTAACTCAATTAACCCATTTAAATTTTTTAATTTACTTACTTAATTCATTTTCGAATTTATTTTTATTAATACAAAGTCATTCTCAAGTTATTCTACTCACTTGGGTTTTATTTGCATCTCAAACCATTTCTATTATCTTCCACTTTCATTTCAGTCGACAACACTTCCATAATATCTAAATTTGCTTGCAAACTTCATTAAATATTATTCAAATCACACTTGAATTTTATTTGTAATTCAAACCATCGCTATTTCGATCCAACTCTATTTTATTTTTATTTAGATCTCCTCTTATTTAATTCATTATCAAACCCAAGTCGTATTCTATTCACAATTCGAATTCATTTCCAACTTCATTATTAACTTACAAACCATTTATTTAACCGATTTAAATTTTATTAACATACTCAATCAAGTAATTATTTTGTTAATTAGCTTACTTCCAACTTTCAAATCAATATGCGATTTTATTCCAAAGAATCGCTTCATTTAAATTTCTCGAGTTCAATTTTATTTTATAATTCCAGTTTGAAATCCCTTTTTTTACTTTAAAATTTAGGAATGCCTTCAAATTCAGACAATACAATTTAAATAGCTTTTTTTATAAAAATATTTCTTATAACTCGATGTCTCAACCAGTTCATCCTTGTTCACACAGAAATTCAGTTATACATTGATCATGCGTAGGACTGCAAATCTATAAGTACTTGGTAAACCCGTTTTCAACACCCAGTGAAAATACTTGGAAAACAATTTTATTAAAATTATCGAAAATAGTTTTTTTGAAAATAGAGGAAATATCTTTAGTGAGGATGCTCTGGAAATCATCACCCCCATTCCATGGTCACAGTTACATACCAGGATTACGTTGCCGTCGCAGTAAAAGTCCATGTAACTGCAGGCTCTCCGCGGCCTCTCGATTACGCCATGGAACCCACACAACAGATCACAGTTACATCCAGGGTTACGTTGTCGTCGCCGCAAAAGTCCATGTAACTGCAGGCTCTCAGCGGCCTCTGATTTTCGCTGTCGAAATGAAACTTCTCCATTCCTACATAGGTCGCGGTAGTCTCGGCCTTGTGTTGCAGGGGATCGGGAGTGGTCCTCGGTACGGTGATCTAGGACAGGTACTATGACAGGTGGTACTCCAGTGCTTAGTCATTAATTGGAAATCCATTCTCCCTGCGCGCCTTTTACGAGTTTTGTTTGCATTACCCACGATTGTGGCTAGTAGCTGGAATTTAATGAATGTAAGAATTTCGGCTATTTTATAAGTATTTGTATATAGACCCTATTATAATATCAGAGGATTTTTATAAAAAGTGTTTTAGCTATCGTAAGGTAAAATCTCGATATGTTTATTTGTGGCGTGGTCTTACGAGATTCTTTTGTTTTAAGAAGGATTTTTAAAACTCTAACAATCAATTTGGGTGTAACTTTATCAGTGGTATTCCAGACTGACTCGGGTGTTATTTCATTATAATGCTCGGGTCAGACCAAGTATTATATGTTCAAGATAGGATGCTATGGAGCAGGAGAGGAGCTGGAGTCCGAGACGTATTATCCGTACTTGTTTATATCCGCTGCTGGGCTCATTTGATATTGTAAGGCTGGTAATTGCTGCTTGTTTGAGATATACTCTGATGATATATTGTATAAAACAGATATAGTTTTCATTTTGTGTAAAGATCTGTTATTATATATTATATTTTATTCCATTGCAATGGTTAGATTCTGATATTCATTAGTTCCTTCTTTCTTCTACCTTCTTTCTTTTTCCTCAATAATCTGTCTTTTCCGGCACTTGATCGTCGGCATATCATATTTTGGGGTATTTTGTGTTAATTTTCGAGGGTCGAGAAGGGCGGGTCATCACACTACTCCATCTCCGACTCCATGATCTTGTTTTCATGTCAGAAACACACTCGTTGGATCAAAGTGGTTTTCGAGTAACTTATCTGATCCCATTCTCTATGAAACAACATTCAATATTTTTCGGTAAAGTCAGCCCCGGTTCTTTGGCAAATAAACAGACGAAATAAAATCGGAGATCACCTCCTAACCATTAGTGGACGAATTTCCTTATCATCGTCCTACAAGGACAAACGAATTTATACGTACAGTATAGCACCTCGAATGGTAATTGTACCATATAATTTCCATATTTCTCCTAGATATTTCCAAAGTTATATTTTGGGTCCAGGTTTGATAGTCGGTTATTTAACTATCAAATAACAATCATTCATGCAATTATTTTCATTTCCATTGAAAATATTAATCTCTTTTTAAATTTAAGTTTTAAATAAATTACATCCCTTTATCTAGAAGTATGTCCTTATCTTATCGAATTTAGTATATTACAAACTATCCTTTTCAAAATATTGAAACCATTTAAAATAATACGAAAAGTACCGCTGTGTATCAAACCATGGATTTACGGCTCAACAGTAACGTCTCTATCCCAAAGAAAATCCTAAACTTAACTATAGGCACTCACTGCCTCCGATTACGCCATGCAAGTATATATTTACTTCCCAAAAACTTTATTTAAAAATTATCTCAAAATAATGGTTGTAAGTTCTAAAATAAATTTTCAAGTTTAATCTAGGCAAATATACTTCAATAAAAAGTTATTATAAAAATCCATATTAATATTTAATAATTTATCTTTAAAACAGCAATGCTGACTGATTCTTGAATAATAACAAATTACAATCATGGTAAGGTTACTAATTAATAATTAAATATGATTTAAACAATTTAAAATAATTAAATAACTAGTTGCTAGAATATTTACCCCTTTTTAAACGTTATATAGTTAAAATTAAAAACTCTCTTTTTAAAACAAGGGTCCAATTACTTGATAAAATATATTTTCTCAAATCCCAGTATAGCCGACCTAATACTTATAAATCCCTCGATTTATAACCTAACGTTTTACGTTTCCAATTTCATAAATCCTCTTTTTTTGTTCTATTTAAAAATCTTGATTTCAAACCTTTCCTATTTAAAACAAGTGCCACTTAAGAATTTATTATTTAAAAATCCTTATATATATTTTATCCTAAAATCCCTATTTCCAATGTTCCAAAATAGTTAAGTACAAATTTCAAAACTATTTATTTTGTCCAATTACTTTGTCCAAACTCTACATAAATTTTTTTGTTCAAAATCCTATTTATAATCCTTTTCAAATTCAAACCATATTTTATTGGTATTTAAAATGCTAAAATCTAGGCCACAACTGCCATAGATTCCAATCAATTTCGATCACATTATAATCTATCACAGATTATTCAAACAAAACATATATCACTGTATATGAATTAAGTTCAACATTTGAGGAATCTAGTTGGATCCCTCCATCCAGTTTCACTAGATCCACATATATTAATACAACGTAAAAATACCAATTCTGCTTCGAGACGGAATATCGCGGTATATAGTATCATCCGCTATTATGCAGGGTTCATGGGGTCTCATCAGCTATATATATGTGAGAATATCAATCACTCCAATATATATGATATCACATTCAACTGATAAAAATATAACAATCCAACCAATCAATCAATAATTAATTTTATTTACTTAAAATTAATACTAGTAGTCCAAAATTGAGTGAGATTAACTCACCCTGAGTTTTTAATTTGCCAAACATTCAAATTTTAAATTAAATCGAACATGTTCGATTTAACCTAAAATTTTAACTCGCTTCAAACGTGCTCGTCGCCACGATTCCGTCGCCTCTTTTTTCATCTGATTTCGACCTCGTACGACAAAGATACGAGTTTTTAAAGATTACATGAATTAATTTATAGTTTAATTTACAAATTAATTAAATAAATAAACTTAAACTAATCTCAGCCATATGATCTGGATGGAGAAAAATTTGGTCGTACTCGATCCTTCTTCCTTGTTTTCGTCTTCCCTAGTAAATACATGCGCAAACCCACTGTTCACCGATCGTATCGAACTGCAGCGCCTCCTTCGCTCAATACGAAGACGATCCAACACCTCCACCATGACGCCCATCCTCCACCTCACCATAATCTGGAACCACGTCAGACTCAATGCTCCATCTTGCTTGAAAAAACGAGCACGAGCGTAGATCCTAAACCACCACATCTTGGTGAATGTCGGCATCTATGAAAAAAATCTGCCGTCGGATGTGAAGTGCCCGAGGAGCTCTACGATTTTCGTGTTGAAGCTTCTCATGGAAGTTTGTGGATTTGAAGGAAATCAAGGGGGAAGTTCATGTAATTTTTGCCATTGAAATATAGAACGGTGGCTACGTGAAAGAGAAACTAGGGTTTACTTTTTGCTGCGTATATACAAACGTATATACAAATTATTTTAATATTATTTTCAAAATTAATGTGCTTTTTCAAACGAACTCCAAATAAAACGTGCTGCCTGGCGTTTATAATGTTTTACCCTTATTTTAAACACAATGGATCATGTTTTGAGGCCTAATTCAATCGTGTGTGGAAGATAGCTTTTCGAATCGAAGTAAAATATTAAATTTTTGATATTTATTTCAATGCATTTTTATCCCATATGACAAAACAATAAATCCAAACACTATGAAATTTGAAATCAGATAATAATACACTAATACGGATCTAACAGAGCTGGATTCATCGAATTCTGAGACTGTTCCCTAGAAAGCTATTTAACTCGTCGATTAAATCGAGCAATTTTCAAAATCGATAAAATTACTTAAAATTTTAAAAATTTACCAACTCTTTTATAATTCCAATAGAATTTATATTCATATAAGAAATCATTTTGAATCATATTAAATCAAAATTCCATTATTTACACTATTACCATACATACAACATACATACATACATACATACATACATACATACATATATATATATATATATATATTAAATTTCCACTATTAAATTAATATATAAAACTTCAAATTTTACTTATTGATTTTTAATCCCAATCAAGTATCCACCATCATCACTCTAGTTCAAACAATGTTTAAAATCAACTTATAAACCATTTCTATTCCCATTTAACTCCAGGTTCTCATATTTCCCCAAATTCAAATATTAAATTGCCATTTACTGAATCCGTTAATCGTTGCATTTGAAATTTTAAACTATTTCACTGATTCTTCCATATTCAAAATCAATTAGTAATTCAAGCTCAACATTTATAAATAAATTAAATGTTCAAAACTAAACGATCAAAATGTGTGGTCATTACAATGTCGTACTCGATATGAAATAAACAAACAATATTTTTCATTTTCAAAGAGTATTTGAAAGAATAAAATCAATAACCAACTTCTTAACTAATCTGCTAGAGATAGATGGATGGTTAACGTATACAATACCAGCTCTACATAAATGATTAGGTTGTATAGTTTCAATAACAACATACCCGGTAAGTCAAACTTACAAAAAGCATGAATACGAATAATATGACCTTTCTGTGAACAAATGGCTTTAACTCGCTCCCTGTTTTTTTAACAACATTAACTTTATATTTGTTCTTAATACAGTATATCATAAGATACAATTGAAACTTCTCAACACCACCAGCAACTCTGTAAGTAACTCCAGTAAACACTGGATTTCTAGAATCATTTTTTAACAACTTTTTCAAAGTAGAACTAGAATCAACCGAAGGAAAAACAATCGAAGAAGTAGTTGAGCCACACTCAGCAAAAGAGCCATCACTTGAAGAACTATAAGAACCAACATCAACCGAAATACTTTTACACTACTTTGATATAACCAGAATAAGTAGAAAATCATCGGGACTAGGAGAAACAAGCAACAATATGCTACATAAATTAGAATTATTTTCAATAACTCTTTTCTGGTCATCTCTTGCATAAACCATTTCTATAGAACTAGGTTTTATTTTAAACCGATGTTCACAAATATAATTTCTTAATTTCAACACACAATCACATACAAATTAATAAAGGAAAATGGGTGTCAACTATTCGTGGGCTGTGCCAGTTTCTATACACCCCAACCTCAAGGAAACTAGTGCCCATTGCATATAAAAAAACCGCCTATGTTTCTTTTTTTGAAGATCAAGCCTACATAGTCCTATTTTCTACTCTTCTCCTGCATCCAAATACTTGTTAGTGCATTGCAACCATCTTATCCATGCAACCACTGCAAGCATCAAAACCAATGCAATCAAATACTTGTTAGTATATTGCTATATTGATTGCATTGGTTTTGATGCTTGCAGTGGTTGAATGGATATGATGGTTGCAATAGCCTCACCCCAGTAGGCCAAAAATTTTGCTAAATCGAAAACCCAAGTCCATCAAAATACAGATCAGTGGTTTGATATCCTACAAATAAACAAATAAATGCATATCAAAGCACCATTAATATAACTCACACCTGAATAGTAAAGTACAATAAATCATATAGTTACTGACCAAGATTGACACTTCTAATATCTAGTGTCTGTGTCAATGCCGAGAATGCTTAAGGATTGTCTTTTTACTGTTCCCTCCTTGTACTAGTACACGTACCTCTATAGCTATCATATGGGTTGTAATGAGGAGGGGGTCAAAACAACGTTCTGCTGATTGATAAGTTATACATTCACAGATAACACTAGTTTATGCCAATTGTCTTCCATTACATGTTATGTCTTTTAACTTACTTTGCTGCCTCAACTCTATGTATGTGTACGATATGCCCCATCTACCTGAAGTAGACCATAACTACAAACACAACACATATATATATAAGCACAACAATCCCTCTTTGGACCAAGATTCCATTCCTACTAGTGTCCGTAATCAGGCACTACGTTAGTATCCATCATCAATACAATATCAAGTTTGTATGGAACTACATCATGTATTACGAATACCCGTACAACTACGCATTATGGGAGGGGATCCCAAAATTTCGATTCCCTGGTGTATCTCATTGTCTTCATCCATGCCCTCCTTTCAATGGTAGTCTATGCCTTATCATGCATCTAGTAATGCCTAATATGGCATCACAATAATTTAGCCACATTCTATCTTGCCTTGGGGATTTGTACTTTTTTGCTTCCTATTTTGGACTTAGCTCCACTAATTATTGAGGATTCAACTCCTCGGACTACCTTATTTGTTTTTGAAAGAACTCTTTTATGGGTTAACTAGTCTTGCCCTAACAAAAGAGCTAGAAAACAACTGCGACAGTGCATTACTTAACGTGACTTACCATAGTAGGTGGAATAGTCCATTAGGTGTAACCATGTATACCCCATTGACCGTGTACGACCTATGTGTAACTCCTACTCCGGATTTGGTACTAATACACACTGAAATAACATAGAGCCACTCAACATCCTATTTAAACTGCCTAACACAATCAAGGAAATACCTAGGCCTGTAAACGGATACTTTTGGATACAGATAGTGCTATATCCGTATCTGTATCCAAAATCATTTTCGGATATCAGATATCTGTATCCGCGGATGCGGACGGATATCAGATATTTATCGGATATTCTTCGCTCAGTTCACAACTGATAAATATAAACAAATAAATAGTAAATTTTGATTTATTATAAATTTGTTTTAATACTAAATATATAGAAATAATAAATACACTAAGAAAAATAATTTAAAGCAGTAAAACTTGATTTTTATATACATATTAATTTTTTTATCGGGATATAATATTAAAAGACAGCCATTTTAAGTACTAAAATATATAAAAAATAACTATAATCTTGATAAAAACCGAACGGATAATTATCGGATACGGATATGGCCATATCCGTATCCGTATCCGTTTTTCGGATATCGAATAATTTTTCATATTTCGGATACGGACGGATTTCGAATTTTTCGAGTACTCATTGACAGCCCTAACAATACCCTCCCCCTAATTGATTGAAGAAAACTCTACTGGCGGTATTCCTTTGCCTATATGCAAGCGCGTACTATAGGTCCTATGGTTGGATATGTTCTACATCAGTATAATATGTACACAACACCTAGTAGCCCCTTACGGTAAGCAAGCTTCTATTGTGTAACACTACTGACCTCGCATTCCAGCCCATACTAATGAATATGTCATTCTTATCTATTTAAGTAATTTGCATACTTTTATAATGCATACTCGTCATAAACGCATACTTGAGGCTATGTGTATGTGTATGCATATGTATGTATGTATGTATGTATATATGTGTATATATATATATATATATATATTCATTCATTTTGTTTAATTGTCGTGCCTCTGCTGTTTGCTGTTGAAAATATTTCTCTACTTTTCTATACGTTTACATCTTATTTAATTTAAGGTCATTTCTCATTTACTTTCTATTATATGTCTTTTCTCATTTACTTTCCATTACCCTCGTTAATTGACTTTCTATTCCTATTCCTTTTTAACCTTTAATTCCCCACCTTGTTTTAGAGGACTATCTATACCTTTATTATTTCATATCATGACCTGTTTATCTTTTCATTTCTTTTTATTTCACTTCCGTCTTATTTATATGGAGCATATTCTTTTACTAAATCGTTTTTATCACATTTATAATTCTTTTAACTTATCATTAGATATTTCTGTATTTTAATGCATTGGAATTACATTTCTCCCAATTGGAATGGTTAACACTATAAATTCCTATGTCTTATCCAAAAAGGGAATTTGTGTTACATTTGAACAAGGAATTGTCTTTTCATACTTATTGGAATAGATAGTACAAAATATAGTAAATATCCTTATTTTGTACATCTCTTTCTTTTTAGGTGTATACCTTATTATTTCAACCTTTACTCTTTTATTTATAAATCTAAAAGTTGATAATATATAGAAATTCACATTGCAACACTCTAAATAACCCAACAAAATAAAATACTACTTAAATCCTTACGTCATATTAAATTAAGAATTATTGAACTATCACCTATTCTATAAATCTCAGAGACTTTATTCAGGGACTATTAATACTCAATATTTTTTTAGATATATACAATATACGATTTCAAATTATCAATAATATAATATATAGGCAGGGTTTATAATTTTATTTCATGTAATTAACTTTTAGCCTATAACTCTAATATACATTTCTAACATGCATGAATAGATGTACAATGATATAAATCTAATATTATATAAAAAATAATAATTTCTCACTCATCTTTTTAGCTTTCCAAATTTCTAGGTCTAATCTTTGTTATTCCAGTTTAACTCCCTTTTATCTCTATTTGAATACATGCGCCACAAGCATATGTTTAACTATCAGAAATCCAGGTGAATGAAGAGATTTGGATTCTATTTTAAATTCTAGATCTAGATTTATAATTTACCTCAAATTGATGATTTGATTTGACTCTATTCTTCTTCTCAGTTATCCTCTACTATTTTCCACCTATATATGCGTTTAAACTATAACTATGTTTAAGAGTTTATATGGAGAAGAGAAGATGGTAGAGCTTCGACGTACTTAGAAAAAGATGAGAAGAAAAATAAGGGGTTTGGTCCGTATTTATAGTGGTTGGGAGTTAATATAGAGCATTTGATTTATCCTATGGAATCTTTAGTTTATCTTGGATGTAGCTCAATTGCTTAGTATAGAAGTAAAATATTTTGGTCCATTAATGCTCCCATTCGTCGCTTAAAAATCAACAATTTACATGTTAACCGGTCGACCATTGAACCCGACCAGAATGATCTTAGGGCAATCGGTTATGTTTATTAATACTATGTTGATTTTTGTTTTATTTGTTTTATTTTATCCCTTTCTTAAATAACCAATATAATCTCCTTTCTATTATCAATTTCTTAACGTTTAAGCCAACATTAACATTCATTAACTTTAACTAATGGTAATTAACTTTAGTAAATTATTCTTGTTTCCTTAATTACATATATTGTAACGACCCAATTTTGATTAATATTATTTAGGATATTTAATTATTTAAACTAAATGAAATAATGTACATGGTTAAGGGATTGAAATTTGTATAATAAAAGGAAGCCATACCTAGTTGAACTAATGAACTAAATGGAATATAAAATGAAATAGGTTAGGGGAAAATTAGGAATATGTCTTATTCTTATGCCTTAAACCCTCACACCACTTCATTTTATACGTTCACAATAAAAAACAAAGCATAATGATGTTAGCCACCATTAAGGGAAAACAAGGGGAAGATAAGAAAGAACCAAGAGGAAAAGCTTAATCAAATTCATTCAAAATCAAATTTCAAATCCTTAACAACAAAGATAAAGGTGAATAATAGTTAAATCTCATATTTTGATGATCTCGGTTCTAGATCAAATTCACATGTATGTTGCAAAGTTTATTGCAATCTTTTGAATGATAAGTTGATGTATATGCTTGTTGATGAATTATGTTTGTTCATATAGATTTTATGATAAGTTTTGACTTAAAAACCTATCAAATGACTTCCAAATGCCTTAGAGTTTTAAAATATGGTCAAAATGATATTTTAGATATGGATTTCATGTTTCATAATTTTCTGAATCAATATGGATTTATTATTAATTTTCTAGTGAGGAAAATGGTTAATTGGATTTACCATTAGTTACGGCTATTTTATATTAGCCATGGGCCATAAGTTTATATGTATTGGAAACATATTAAAAGTGATTTATGGGAATTTTTAAAGAATTTTCCAAAGTGTTTTAATAAGTACATAAAATCATTTAAGGTAAGATAAAAAAAAAGCAATTTGCAAAAGTTGTAAATTGTTATTCTTGAAATTCGGTAGCACTTTTAGAAAAGAGTTTGGAAAATAAATTTGCAACCGATCATATGTTGACAAAAAAAGTAAGTTAGTTGAAAAGAAATTACCTTTTTAAGTTGAAAATCAGTTTTTAGAAGGTTTTGCGGTTTCACCACTTTTGGCAGCACCTTTCAACTGCATATTTCTGCCTCCATCTAGGTCAAAACTATTACACATGGTATCAAAGACTTGGTATGTAGTGGGTTGGACATAGGCGAAAGTTATAGAGTCGAAATAGGGAGTTCGAAGGGAGACCTTGTTTTACTTTCAAAAAATATGCGCTTGCTTTGCTTTCGAAAAGAACGCTTTCGAATAAGATAACTTTCGACTTAGTCAAATGGTTTAAAGCAAAGAGCTTTTGAAAGAGGTTGTGTCTTTGTTTTAAGAAATTGCTTTCGAAGGTGTCGAAACCCCAACCTGCGGCCTTTTTACCTTTAGAGGCAGTGCCTTCGAAAGAGTTTCTTTGTTTTAAAATTATAGCCGCTTCTCCAATGCTTTCGAAGGGAATGGTTTCGACACCATCTACTTCTTTTACTTAGGAAATTGCTTGTGAAAGAATCTCTTTCGACTTAGTTATTTTAAGACCCTTTTGATGTTTTGAAAGTTAAAACCAAAGGTTTCGAAAGGAATGATTTCGGATGGTTTCGAAAGTTGTTCCAAATATTTTAACTTGAACCCAATGCTTTCGATAGTTTTATTTAAGCAGAGTATTTTAATGCTTTCAAAAGGTAACTAATAAAGGTTTTGAAGGGGAAGTTCCCTTGTACTTTTGAAAGGTATATGATAAAGGTTTCAAATGGGTGATTCCCCGGTGTTTTCGAAAGATTTACCTTATTGGTCAAATGGAAGATTTTCAATGTTTTTGAAAGGCATGTTTAAGTATTTTAAAGCAGGACGTCTATGGTTAATAAAGCTTTCGAAAAAGATGGTTTCAATGTTTTGAAAGGACTTTGGTAAATGGTTTCAAACGGTATGTTTTGGCCTTCCAGCCCGAGGTTAAAAATTAAAGTAGTTTAATTATATTGAAAGAGATACTTTCAATTATTTCAAAAGAGGTATGTTCAATGGTTTCGAAAGAGTTGTTTAAATGTTTAAACAAAGGTTTCGAATGTTTTCATCAATAATGTTTTGAGTAAAGCATATATCAAGGCAAAGAGAATTAAGTAAAACAAATAGTATATTTTCCTTGTTTAAGTTTCATTTATAGGGATTAAATCAATTTGAAAGGTTTTCAAGGAAAATTTAAAAGGTAGTTAATCCTAGGTAAAATGACTCAGATATTTGTATACTAGATGAGATTGGCACAGGATTGTGCCCAATTCTTTTGCTTTTGCACGTAGCTAATTTAGTCCAAAATTCTAGTGTGTAGGGCTTAGTCACAGGTAAGAGTTAAGTGATGGTTACATACAGAAAGTAATATATGTACAGTGAAGGAGGATAAGTTATTGGTGAGTCCAAAAAACCATTAGGGTTAGGTGACCCTTGGAAAAGTAAATTAGGGATAGGCCATCTAGAAGTATGTCTAACAGGTGTTAGATAATTTATTTCGTTTGTCTAGTAGGCCCAGTCAGCCAAAAATAAGTAGTTAGCCAAACAAAACTACATTTTTTGGAACGATGGTTCATTTATTACATATTTTTGAGCATATATGATATTTCTATTATTGATATAATCAGTTTGATTAACCAGTTTGGTTGTAGGATTTTGATTTGAAAAACGATATATTTTAATGGGATATTAGTAAAGGGAAACCCGTTCCGCTAAGCGGTATGGTCTCACTTAATATCAGTAAACTGAGATGTAATAGTATTATTCACACCAGGCTTATGTCTCACTCGAAGTTTATTTTTCCCCCTAAACTCTCGGATGCTCAAAATTAATTTAAGTAGATTGAGAGTTAAGATTTACAGGTTTTAATAGGTAGACGAATAAAGCTTTCGAAGACGAGAGGGAGGCTGAAGTTAGCTAATTAGGAGTTGATATTTATATTTCCATTGTGATGTATTAAGACATACTTAGTACTTTGCTCATTTTAAAGGGCATCTTCATATGTCACTTTTGGTGTATTTCATAATAATTATATTTGATCAAAACTTGGAAATCCATTATGGGATTATGTAATTTAAATATGAAATATTGCCTTGAAATGTAATTATAAAAGTTGTTTTAATTTATGCCGTTTTACTTCATATTCATGTGCTTCTGATATTACGAATACCATTAACAATACCGTATTTTATCACCAAAAGTTAATAATACTATGGATGAATGCGGCATCTGTAGCACTTAGCTTCGGGCCTCAGGGTAGGGGATATTACAACTTGGTATCAAAGCATATGTTTATGAAAAACTTTAAACATAATATGATTTTGAAAACATAATCCTAAGGAATTAGAGAAAAGATCACGGTTTGAGATAACGCTACAGTAACGTACTCGTATTTTCTATATATAAGCATGCGCTTTATCTTTATTTTTCCATCTCTCTTAGACTACTATTCTGTATCTTACGAAGACTCGAATGCAGATATGAATGCTAGAAGTGGAAGAGTTAACCTTGGTAGGGGAAGCACCATAACTAATGGAAATGCCAAACCAAATACCAGGAGAAATCAAGGTCAAGCATAAGCTGCAAAAGTGGGTGCTGGAGTCCCGCAAGTTGATATGGGAGCAATATATCAGCTCTTCATAAACATGATGTAGGCGTGAATTGATGCTGGAGTAGTTGGAGGAAATGCTGGAGGAGGGAACCAAGAAGCTCCAGTAGTGAATAACTATGCTATTTTGAGTAGAGATTCTTTCTTAGAGTGGCAGAGGATAGTATCACTTTGACGACATTTAGAACTAGGTATGGATAGTACGAATGGTTAGTATGCCATTCGGGCTAACTAATGCGCCAACATTCTTTGTACATTTGATGAACCAAATTTTCAAAGAGCACTTGGATAGTTTCATATTGGTATTCATAGATGATATTTTGTTATACTCTAAGTATGAGTGAGAGCATGAAGTCCATCTTAGAGTGGTGCTTGATACACTGAAGTAGCATCAGCTAAAGGCAAAGTTTTCGAAGTATCATTCCTAGAAGAAAGAAGTGAATTTTCTTGGTCATGTAGTCTTAAAGAAATGGCCATCCGTAGATCCGACTAAGATCGAAGCGGTGAATAATTGGAAGAGACCCGAGACAGTGACTGAGGTAAAGAGTTTTCTAGGATTAGCTAGTACTATTGGAGATTCATTAAGGATTTCTTACAGATAGCGACACCGATGGCCAAGCTAACGTGAAAGGATGTGAAGTTCATTTGGACAGATAAGTGTGAGAAAGCGTTCCCAAAGTTGAAACACTTATTGACTAATTCACCTTTATTGGTTCTTCTAGAAGGGAATCATGATTTAGTAGTATATACGAATGCATGTAGAATAAGGTTAGGGTTGTATTGATGCAAAGAGATAAATTGGTTGCCTATGCTTCTCGACAGCTTAGACCGCATGAGGTTAGATATCCAACGCATGATTTGAAATTAGCTGCAGTAATTTTTGCATTGAAGGTGCGGAGACATTACCTTTTGGGAGAAAGATTTGAGTTGTATATGGATCATAAGTCACTAAGGTATCTATTCTCTTAGAAGGAGTTGAATATAAGACATCGGAGGTGGTCAGAGTTTTTGGCCGCTTATGACTTTGGCATTGAGTACACACCAGGAAAAGGCAACAAGGTTGTAGATGCACTTAGCAGAAATCATCAAAATCCAGTGTTGGTGATGATAGCTGAGTGGAAAGATTTGGAGGCATTGACGACATGTAGAGTACAGTGAAGATTTCGAGTGGGTCTAGTATAGAAATTGCTATGCTAACATATTTAGAAGTTCAACCGATGATGATCGAAAATACTGCTTCTAAGCAGAATGAGGATCTATTATTAGTTGAACGGATCAGGAAGTTAAGGGATGGAACAGAGAGCGATGAACTGAAGGATTTCAGTCTTGACCAGAATGGGTGGTTGATAAAGTAAGGAAGATTATGTGTTCCGAATATGGGAGATGGTAGGAAGGAAGTTCTTGAGAAATGCCATTGTTCGAATTTTACTACTCATCCGGAAGGAACTAAGATGTATTAGGATATGAAGAGGAGTTTCTTTTGGGAAGGTACGAAGAGAGATGTTGGCTTACGGGTAAAGCAGCATTTGAATTGTCAAAAAGTAAAAGCCGAATATCAGAAACCAAGTGGGTTACTTCAGCCTTTAGATTTCCTAGTATGGAGTGGATTCTAATTAGATGGATTTGATAGACAGGTTGCCATGGTCAAACAGGGTATATGGGTCATGGTGGACAGTTTGACCAAAAATGCCCATTTCATTCTAGTTAAGTCAACCAAGACGGCACTTGTCTTAGCTAAGTTGTTTATGAAGAATGTAGTTAGACTGCATGGAATTCCTACTTGTATAGTAAGTGATAAAGATTTCTTATTCACTAGTGAGTTCTGGAAGAGTCTACCAGAGACTTTAGGCTCAAGATGAGTACCACTTACCATCCATAGAGAGATGGGAAAACTGAAAGAGCTAAAAAATTCATCGAAGACTTGTTATGGCTTGTGTGCTAGATTTTGTGGGATCGTGGGAAGACATCTACACTTAATCGAGTTTTCTTACAACAATAGTTATCAAGCTAACATAAGGATGGCATCGTCTGAAGGTTTGTATGGAAGGCTATACAAATCTCTAGTTTGTTTGTTAGATACCGGGGATAAGTTAGTTCTTGGTCCAGTTTTAGTTAGAGAAGCTGCAAAAAAGATTGAGTTGATTAGAGTTAGAATGAAATAAATTTAGTGTAGGCAGAAGATTTATGCTGACAAGTGACAGAAAGATTTTGAATTCTCAGTTGGAGATTATGTTTTCGTCAAAGTATCGTCAATAAAGGGTGTGATCAGGTTCAGGAAATCAATAAAGTTGGCACCAAGATTCGTTTGATCATTTTCTATTCTAGAGGGGATCGAAAAACTCGCATATAGAGTAGAGTTACCGAATGGTTTGGCAGGAGTCCATGATGTTTTTCATATTTCTCATCTAAGGAAGTGTATTCGAGTTAATTAAATTAAATGAAATAATGAAAATGGTTAAGGGATTGATATTTATATAATAAAGGGGAGCCATGCCTAGTTGAACTAATGGACTAAATGGAATTTAAAATGAAGGTTAGGGAAATAGATAAGGGCAAAATAGGAATAAGTCTTATTTTTATTCCCTAAACCTTCACACCACTTCACTTCACACGCTCATAATCAGAAACAGAACATAGAGAGGCGGCCACCGTTAAGGGAAAAAGGGGAAGGCAAGCAAGAACCAAGAGGAAAAGCTTAATCAAATTCATTCAAGATCAAATCTCAAATCCTTAACAGCAAACCTAAAGGTGAATAATAGTTTATGTCTCATATTTTGATGATTTCGGTTCTAGATCAGATCCGCATGTTTTTTGCAAAGTTTATTACCATGCTTCGAATGATAAGTAGATGTATATGCATGTTGTGGAATAATGTTTGATCATATAGATTTTATGATAAGTTCTGATTTGAAAAACCTATCAAATGATATTCATTTGCCTTGCAAATTTAGAATATGGTCATAAATGATATTTTAGAGATGAGTTTCAAGTTTCATAACTTTCTAAATAAATGTGGATTTATTATTAATTTTCTCATGAAGAAAATGGTTAATTAGGTTTAAAATTAGTTACGGCTGTTTTACATTAGCTTTGGATCAGAAATTTATATGTGTTGGAAAACATATCAAAATTGATTTATGTGAATATTTGTAGAATTTTCCTAAGTGTTTTAATAAGTTTTTAAAATTATTTAAGATATGGTACTTAAATGATTTATATGTTTGTAAAAGAATTTGCAAATGTTTTAAATTGTAATTTTGAAATTCGATAGCACTTGTAGAAAGGAATTTGGTAAAGAAATTGGCAAACAATCATATGTTGATAAACAAAGCAAGTTAGTTGAAAAGAAATTACCTTTTTAAGTTAAAAATTAGTTTTAGAGGGCTTTGCTGTTACGCCACTTTCGGTAGCACCTTTCGACTACATACTTCCGCCTTCATCTAGGACAAAAACAATATACATGGTATCAAAGACTTGGTACGTAGCGGATTGGACATAGGCGAATGGTACAGAGTCGAAACAGGGCTTTTGAAGGGGCCAAGACCTTGTTTTGCTTTCAAAAGAAAATGCGCTTGCTTTGCTTTCGAATAAGATAAGTTTTGACTTAGTAAAATGGTTTTAAAGGAAAAAGCTTTCGAAAGAGGTAGCTCCTCTGTTTTAAGAAATTGCTTTTGAATGGGTCGAAACCCCAAACCACCACCTTTAATGTGATATCCCGGAATTTTTGACAATATCAATTTAATAATCTTTATATAAAATTAAATTGATATTGACAATATTGATTAATAATATGTTTTGGTTTAATAATCAGAATAAATAAATATTTAATTAGTGATTTACCTTCTAAAGGCTAAAATAAATGTTTTAAATTATAATGTGTGTGTATATATATATATATTTGTATATATATTATAGTTTATCTTTGTTTTGGAATTTAATAAATAAATAAAGTTTTGTTTTTAAATTCTAATAAATTATTGAGTAATTCTGAAATTATGTTTTAAATTAATATTAAGCTTTTAAAAGTCTATTTAAATTAGTGGTTATATGGTTTGTAATATTTATAATAAATGTTATATTGTTCAAAATTATATCTTAGCTTAATTTTTGTTTTAAATTTAAATAAAAGTTGATTTTATTTCTTTTTAAATATTATTTGATTATATATGATTTAGAAATATTTTATATAAGTCTAAAATATAAAATAGCCTATGATTTAAATTCATTTAAATATAAAAGTGATTTATAATTTCTTTATAAATCATATAAAATTTGTTAAATTGTTATTTTAAGCCATACTAATAAATGTACTATTTTTCCATAAATATAAAGAAGAATTAAAATAGGAAAATAGAATCTTCATTTTTAAATTGAATAAATTGATTTTAATTTTGATTTCAAAAGTTTAATTTGATTTGAAATTTTATTTTGAAATTCAAATGAATAGATTCTTTAAAATATTTGTATAAGTTTTAATTTATAAATTGTTTATTTACATTTTCTTAAAATAAGAAAATCATATATATTCATTCAAACATAAAATGAATTAAAGAAAACTCTTTTTAAACATTTAAAAATATAACTTAATTAAATAAAGACGAGTGTTAACAATTTAATAATCTAAGCTACAAGTGTTAAGTTGTAAAACAAACAAAATGACAAGTGTCATTTGATTTTAATCTTTTCTTTATTTTAATTAAAGTATTTTCATCCCTTAATCATTTTTTTTTCATTCATCCTCTTTTCTAAATCAAAGAAAACATTTCACTTAAAAATCTGAAAATCCCTCAAAAACAAAATCTGCAAATTCATTTCAAAAAGCAAATCTAAGATCTAAATCACTCCTCAAACCAAAATATCAAACCTGTAAAATAAGTTCCTCCAAATTCATAATCAAGTCTGCATTTTTAAAACCTAAAGATCATTGCATTTTCATCTCTGGAATCAACTTTAAAATGATCTGCATGCATCTAATTTTGGTTGGAGTTTCAAATGCAAGCATTCTTCAGTCTGGAATCATAAAAGAAAACCTGTATTTCTTAAAGCCTGAAGCATGTAAAGCATTTTCTTTTCAACATGGGTTCAAAGCTTTAAAATTTGGGTGCTCTGTTCTTCAAATTTAAGGTGAGTAACTTTTATTTTTAAAAATTCTAAGTTAAATCTGGTTATTGAATCATATTTTAATATAAGTTGTAATGGTATATTTTGTAAAACTCTTGTGCATTTGTGATGTGAGTTAGCTGAAAATTTGGGTTACATGTAGAACATTTCTGTTTTAAAGATTTCAAGCCTGGTTTCAACTTAAATCATTCCTCTTTGACATTAATATTTAAAACTTAGGATTTAGGAAATATTGTTTGTTTAAGCTATGAACTAAATTATAAAAATCTGATTAACTTAAATAGAAACTGTAATTTTCTCAGTAAATCAAGTTTTGAGGTAAAAATCATGTCACTATTAAAATTCAAACACTGATGATTGTGCAATTCAGATATACAAATCAAAACCTTAGATAAATTCATGATTTTTAAGAATAAAATCATAAGCTCTAAAATGGGTTTGACTGTGCATATGGGTGTTGAGCAGATTTGGTTTTTGAGGGTGTCTCTGGTGATTCAAGTGGTAATAGTGCATGTGCTTCTGTATGAGTAAAGAAGAGTGATCAAGCTCTTTACAAAAATTAACAATATGGTGAATTGATTCTTGATTTAGCAGAGAAGTGGGAAGTTGATCTGTAACCCTAAGTTTTTATCAATTAAGAAATTCGATCATCATCGCCACTAGGATTGATCGAGTGTTTAGCAACTCTGGGAATTGGTCAATGGGCCCTAGAGGAGGAAGTAGCTGGAGTTGTAGCCCTAACGATGGTCGGAGGAAGGTGAATTCGTCGTTGACAGGGTTGTGGGGTTCTAACTTTACTATGTTCCACGTTTTAAATGGAGGCTGTTCTGTTGATTTTTGGTGAAATGGAGTTTTCTGATGATTAGGTGTTCAAGTTGAATTCAAGGGTGTATGGTGGATGTGGATGATCATCACTGATGATCGGAAAGTTGTCCATGGATTTGTGCATGTGCACAGGAGTCATATGGAGGAGATTTGGTTTCTGTAATATGGTGAAGGTGTGGTGCTCGGGTCATTTCAGTCTTTGCTAGAAGTTAAGGTAAGGGTGACTCGAAGTAAGATAGGGTTGAACTCGGGTAGTTTTTAGTTGCATGGTTTGTTTCCTGAAACCTGAACTGTTTCAGGTTTTTAAATTTTAAAACTAAATTTAAAAAAAAAAGCAAAGCAAGTTTAAATCTAATCTTGAAGCAAGTTTAAATTTGAATTCAAATGAATTTGAATTCCAGTGTTTAAATAAATAATGCGCAGAAGTGAATATTTAAAGATAAACCTGTATAGTATTTTATAATGTAATTTATAACTCTGAAAATAAGATTTAAAACAAGTTTTAAAACTTAGTTAAAATCTGGATTTGAAATCCTGAATTCAAATTTGAATCTGAAGTTTAAAAAAAAAATAAGTTACAAGTTCTGATGCTATAATTAAGTTAGAATATTATAATTTTATAACATTTGTTTTTATAAATCTGAAAGAAGATTTTAAAACAGAATTTTAAATTTAAATTTTTGAAATCTAAAAACTGAAACACAATTTGAATTCTAGTTTGAAATGAAATAAGCTTTAAAGTTAAATGTTTCAAAAATCACTTGAATATATTTAAAGTATAATTTAAATTTATTTAAATTGATTATGGGTTAAACTATTTTTTTTTTATCTTAAGTAATTCTTTGATATGAAATAAAAAGTGGTTTTAAATAATTAAATCTTGTTTAAGTTTGATTTCATTTTAAATTTTAATTTAAAGTGGAATTTAGAGAAATTTAAAAGCAAATTACTTTTAAATTACTTTGATAATGAAAATTAAATCATTAATGAGATTAATGGTTTACATTAAAATTGTTTTGAACTTAATAATCTATTATTTGATCTAGGTAATTAAGATTTTAATTAATTAATTTAATTTATTAATAATTAGGTTACTTAATTAAATAATTTAGGGTTTTATTTAATTAATTAAGAGATTAAGTAAGATAATTAAAATTGATTAAATTGTAATTAAGAAGTCATTAATTTAAATAAGATTTGATTAATTTAATTAATGAATTGAATTATTAATCAAGTAATTAATATTTAATTAAGTTTTTAATTATCACTTGATTGATTTAATAATTAGAAATTAATTAATAAGTCTTATAAATAAAGAATTAATATTGATTAATTCAGTTAGTTACTTTGGAAAAATTAATTAAAGATTTGTTATTAGTTAATAAAGGTCATTAACTTAGTATTATTTTATAATTAATAAATGTAATTAATTTTAATGATTAATTGTATTAATTAGTTTAAAAATAATCGTTTGAGAATTATTTAAGTATAATTACGTAATGAAAGTAATTAAGGAAATTAATTACTGATTGTAATTAATTAAGTTATTGATTAATTAAGTTAATTAATTAAGTTTAATTAATTTAAATTAATTACTGGTTGATTTGAGAGTAACTACCAATGTAATTAAAAATGCATAATTACTTAGTGAAGTAACTAAGAAGATAAATTCCTTGATGTAATTTAATATAAAGATATTTGGATAATGGAGGAGTCTTGGAAAAATAATTACTTTGTGAAATTAATATGTAATTAGTATACAAAATAATTACTTAAAAGAAGTATTTAATAATAAATTATTTAGTGTAATTAATTTTGGGTTCGATAATTAAGTTATTTAAAGATAACTAAAATAAAAATTGATTAAGTTTATTACTTAATGTGATTAATCAAGAATGATTGATCAATAGGGATAATTGATAATTAATTTAATAGGGTAATTAAATAAAATAATTTTTGATCATTAATTTATATAATTAATGATATAATTAAGGATTGGTTAATAAGAACAATTAATCAATGAAGGAATTAATTAATGTAATTAATTAAGGATTAATATAATCAATTATTATTAATTAATAAATGAAGTAATTACATGTTAATTACTAAATTTGGTTTGGGATAATTAATTTATGAAATAAATTAGAGGTTAATTACTTGAATGTAATTAAAGGGTAATTAATCAAGATGATTAATTAGGGTAATTTGTTGAGAATAATTAATTAATTGATTTATAATTAATTACAGAATATGCAAGCAAGATTTATATGGATAAGTAATTAATTTAATTTACTTTAAATTAATTAAGAAAGAAGTAATTAATTTAATTCATTTTAAATTAATTATAGAATGGTGATTTAATAAGTCATTGCTTATGAATGATGATTGATATTTATTACCCTGAATGGTTGAGATCTCAGATATGAGATAAATGCTGTTATGTGATTTGGATGCTATGGGTGCATTGAGTTGATAATATGAGTTATCTGTTTGGAATAATAATATAGATTATCTGTTGTGATGTTAATATTGATTATCTATTATGATGTTGTGAATTATCTATCTATGTGTATATAGATAATATTGAATTGAATTGTTTTAAACTTTAAAACAACTTGGACCTAAAAGATACGTTTTGGATTTCGATGACACTGGGATCGGGTTTCCATATTTGGTTATCCGAAAACCACATCGATCTAAATTAACGATAGTTCGTGAATCTCAAGTGAGGAGGAAGATTCAGAGTGCAAGGGTTATCGTCGTTAACTCTGAGGGTGATTCCCGAATGAGTGTAACGGGATAATGCCTTCGGTTTCGTTCGAACCAGGAACGAACTTGCATGGATTGAATGCTTTCAGAATATCGTCAGGTGGACGATGAGCATTCTAAGAGATGTGTTCTCTAAAGGTAATCGTAGCCTCAAGCCTCATCAATCGGGAATGGCTAAAACAGGGGAGGTGCAGCAAGGCTTCGTGGGTAGCTCCCATTGGAGAGCGAGATTGACCCCTGTCTAGAAGTCCCTTTATATTCGGCTGTGTGGGCAGTTGATTGCAACAACTGCCGGGGTTGTCTTGTTTGAAACTATTCAGTAAGGAATGGTTCCAGCTTTGTGTTGCAGGGGAGCGGGCGTACTCCTCGGTACGGTGATCTAGGCCACGTACTGTGACGGGCGGTACCCTAGTAGCCCTGCCATTGTATGGAATCCACAATCTAATAAGTGCCAACGGTTTTGATTGTATTACCCACTTTTGTGGCTAGTAGCTGGAATTTAATAGATGTAACAATTTCGGCTATTTCTTATTTATTTGAAAACCCTAGACACTATTATAATATCATCGGATTTCCTATCAAATGTTTTGGTTAGCGTAAGGTAAAAATTTTTCCATGTTTATGTGAGGGAAGTCTTACGTAATACCTTTCTTTTAAAAGTTAAACAACCTTAACCTGTTACTCACACCAGACCCATGTCTGACCCAGAGTTTATCTTTGTTTTCTTAAACTCTTGGGTACTCAAATTTTTACGAGTAGCCAAGGGATTCAGGTTAGCTTTGACGAATAATGGAGGAGCAATAGAGCAGGAGGCTTCTACGTTGTAGATATATAGTTCCGCTGTGTGTTCTCTGTGTTGTGATTTATTGAGTTATAAATACTAGACAGGTGTTTATAACTGTCTAGTACATGTGATGTGTATATGGTGTAACTCTGATTGGTATTGTATATTATGTAAATACTTCTGTTATTGATATAATTTATTCGTTCCGCTATTGAGATTCTAGTGTTGTTTCTTCTTTCTCTTCTTTCTTTTCTTCTTCTATCCCTTTCTTTCTTAATAGATGATGCGATTTTCTGGGACTGGAAAGTCGTGTCGTCACAGTTGGTATCAGAGCATTAGGTTGAGTGAATACCTAGGCTCTAGAGTGGTGTCTATCTTGAGAGAGCGTATTTGTAATTTTTATTATATATATATATATATATTATTTCTACCTGTCTGTTGGGTTACCTGTTCGGGTTTTTCAATATAAGTTATAAAGGTAGATTGAGGTAGTGGTGTGTGTAACACAACTACCGATTGGTTGGAGTTTGAATGTTTGAGGTTGTAAGTGTATCTGTCAAGACTGTAGACCTAATACCGTCTCGAGTGAGCTTTGAAGTGGTGTAAGGACTTCATTGATCTCTGAAGGTAACCTGTTAAGGTTCGGAGTTTATCTTTGAAGTTGGATGAGTAGAGTTTGGATCTGTTGGCTGAGCAGAAGCGAGTGATGGTATCTTGATACCTCAGGAAATAGTAGCTGCGTGATGTGATGCAGTGACTATGGATATTTCCGAAGATATTTCTTTGGAACAAGTTTAAGGAAGTAGGTCTGCTTTGGTGTTGTGGCTAAGTTCGGCAGGGTGTTTCTGTTTGGTCTGAAGTCCGAGTTTCTCGAAGAGTTTAGAATGGGAGTTCTTTAGCATTAGTGTCAGCAGTACAACTCGGTATGTTCTGTGTGTCGGAAGAATTTTCTGGCTTAGCAGTTTTCTGGAGATGGAATTCAGAGGCAGTAGAGTAGAATCCATTTCTTCGATGGATTGGCAAGACTAGTATAAGCTGTTCTGATGGGTAAAGAGAGAACAGTTCTCTTTGGATTTTAGTTTGGATTGATCGCAAAAGTGACTTGCGATAATTGAGTATTCTCTTGGATTGTTGGATATTTTTCTGGATATTTTCAGAGAAGTCAGGGGTTGTCCGTATCTAGAAATTCAGTTTTCTTATTGACCAGGATTCCGAGTGTGGTTCCGGTGGTTCAACTAGTTGAAGGTTGGTTCCTTGCGATGGAGTTTGTTGAAGCAACTCAGGATTGGAAGAACTTCTGAATTTTTCTCTGGGTTATCAAAGATCTTCTTGGTTTTGTTGTCCAGTTGTGCTTGTGTTCTTTATCAGCATTCTTTTCTACTCCAGATCAAAGTTGTGCAGCGGAAGCAGTTTGGGAGTGCATCTTCTTTTCTTTTCCGGATAAGAGATGTTTTTTTTCTTCTGATGGTTGTGAGTGGAAGTTGTTCTTGATCTTGGTTGATCGGGAAGGATCATTCTGATGGATTGGGTTTAGTCTAGTTTGTTTCTTGAGACATCAACGAGGATTGAGCTGATTAGGAAGGAGATAGGCAGCCCGAGATCGTCCGAAGAGTTTTTGTGAATCTAAAGTCGGGGATCTGATTTTGGATAATTTTTCCCAGTTTTTAGGAGCTATAAATTTTGGAAAGGTTGGATAAGCTAGCTCTGAGATGTTTTGGATTTCTTCTGTGTACTGTTATGAATAAGGTTTGATTTTCTGGATTGGATTGCCAGTTTGGACAATTGGAATTCGATGTGTTTTACGTATCTCTGAGGGAGTACGTGTATGATCTATTTCTGGTTTTGGAATCAGCTGTTCTGGGAGATTTGGTGGTTGAGTCAGACTTGTTTGTAGTCTGATGTCTTGTTCAGTGGTAGATCTAGATGAGTAGGAGTTCTGTAACTCAGTAGTGTTGATTGTTTGGGTTCTATAGAGCGAGTAACCCGGTGTTTACTTGGGGAACTCGAGGAAACTCTATCCGGAATTTTGTCTGGATAGTTAATTTTGTTTGATTGGATGAATTGATTGCTATAGTTGTTAGCATATGTTTGATATATGCTTGTGCTTTAAAATTAAATATCTTTAAAAAAGGTTATTAAATTACCTTTGTTTTAAATTTCAGGGACGAAGTTCTTTTAAGGGGGAAGGAATGTGATATCCCAGAATTTTTGACAATATCAATTTAATAATCTTTATATAAAATTAAATTGATATTGACAATATTGATTAATCATATGTTTTGGTTTAATAATCAAAATAAATAAATATTTAATTAGTGATTTACCTTCTAAAGGCTAATATTTTAAATTATAATGTGTATATATATATATATATATATATATATTTGTATATATATTGTAGTTTATCTTTGTTTTGGAATTTAATAAATAAATAAAGTTTTGTTTTTAAATTCTAATAAATTATTGAGTAATTAGAAAATTATGTTTTAAATTAATATTAAGCTTTTAAAAATCTATTTAAATTAGTGGTTATATGGTTTGTAATATTTATAATAAATGTTATATTGTTTAAAATTATATCTTAGCTTAATTTTTGTTTTAAATTTAAATGAAGGTTGATTTTATTTCTTTTTAAGTATTATTTGATTATATATGATTTAGAAATATTTTATATAAGTCTAAAATATAAAATAACCTATGATTTAAATTCATTTAAATATAAAAGTGATTTATAATTTCTTTATAAATCATATAAAATTTGTTAAATTGTTATTTTAAGCCATACTAATAAATGTAATATTTTTCCATAAATATAAAGAAGAATTAAAATAGGAAAATAGAATCCTCATTTTTAAATTGAATAAATTGATTTTAATTTTGATTTCAAAAGTTTAATTTGATTTGAAATTTTATTTTGAAATTCAAGTAAATAGATTCTTTAAAATATTTGTATAAGTTTTAATTTATAAATTGTTTATTTACATTTTCTTAAAATAAGAAAATCATATATATTCATTCAAACAAAAAATGAATTAAAGAAAACTCTTTTTAAACATTTAAAAATATAACTTAATTAAATAAAGACAGGTGTTAACAATTTAACAATCTAAGCTACAAGTGTTAAGTTGTAAAACAAACAAAATGACAAGTTTCATTTGATTTTAATCTTTTCTTTATTTTAATTAAAGTATTTTCAGCCCTTAATCATTTTTATTTTTTTCATTCATCCTCTTTCCTAATTCAAAGAAAACATTTCACTTAAAAATCTGAATATCCCTCTAAAACAAAATCTACAAATTCATTTCAAAAAGCAAATCTAAGATCTAAATCACTCCTCAAACCAACATATCAAACCTGTAAAATAAGTTCCTGCAAATTCATAATCAAGTCTGCATTTTTACAACCTAAAGATCATTGCATTTTCATCTTTGGAATCAACTTTAAAATGATCTGCATGCATCTAATTTTGGTTGGAGTTTCAAATGCAAGCATTCTTCAGTCTGGAATCATAAAAGAAAACCTGTATTTATTAAAGCCTGAAGCATGTAAAGCATTTTCTTTTCAACCTGGGTTTAAAGCTTTAAAATTTGGGTGCTCTGTTCTTCAAATTTAAGGTGAGTAACTTTTATTTTTAAAAATTCTAAGGTAAATCTGGTTATTGAATCATGTTTTAATATAAGTTGTATTGGTATATTTGGTAAAACTCTTGTGCATTTGTGATGTGAGTTAGCTGAAAATTTGGATTACCTGTAGAACATTTATGTTCTAAAGATTTCAAGCCTGGTTTCAACTTAAATCATTCCTCTTTGACATTAATATTTAAAACTTAGGATTTAGGAAATATTGTTTGTTTAAGCTGTGAACTAAATTATAAAAATTTGATTAACTTAAATAGAAACTGTAAATTTCTCAGTAAATCAAGTTTTGAGGTAAAAATCATGTCACTATTAAAATTCAAACACTGATGATTGTGCAATTCAGATATACAAATCAAAACCTTAGATAAATTCATGATTTTTAAGAATAAAATCATAAGCTCTAAAATGGGTTTGACTGTGCATATGGGTGTTGAGCAGATTTGGGTTTTGAGGGTGTCTTTGGTGATTCTAGTGGTAATGGTGACTGTGCTTCTGTATGAATGAAGAAGAGTGATCAAGCTCTTTACAAAAATTAAGAAAATGGTGAATTAATTCTTGATTTAGTAGAGAAGTGGGAAGTTGATCTGTAACCCTAAGTTTTTATCAATTAAGAAATTCGATCATCATCGCCACTAGGATTGATCGAGTGTTTAGCAACTCTGGGAATTGGTCAATGGGCCCTAGAGGAGGAAGTAGCCGGAGTTGTAGCCCTAACGATGGTCGGAGGAAGGTGAATTCGTCGTTGACAGGGTTGTGGGGTTCTGGGTGTACTGTGTTCCAGCTTTTAAAGGGAGGCTGTTCTGTTGATTTTTGGTGAAATGGAGTTTTCTGATGATTAGGTGTTCAAGTTGGATTCAAGGGTGGATGGTGGATGTGGATGATCATCACTGATGATCGAAAAGTTGTCCATGGATTTGTGCATGTGCACAGTAGTCATATGGAGGAGATTTGGTTTCTGGAATATGGTGAAGATGTGGTGCTCGGGTCATTTCAGTCTCTGCTCGAAGTTAAGGTAAGGGTGACTCGAAGTAAGATAGGGTTGAACTCGGGTAGTTTTTAGTTGCATGGTTTGTTTCCTGAAACCTGAACTGTTTCAGGTTTTAATATTTTAAAACTAAATTTAAAAAAAGTAGCAAAGCAAGTTTAAATCTAATCTTGAAGCAAGTTTAAATTTGAATTCAAATGAATTGAATTCCAGTGTTCAAATAAATAATGTGCAAAAGTGAATATTTAAAGATAAACCTGTACGGTATTTTATAAAGTAATTTATAAATATGAAAATAAGATTTAAAACAAGTTTTAAAATTTAGTTAAAATCTGGATTTGAAATCCTGAATTCAAATTTGAATCTGAAGTTTTAAAATAATAATAATAATAAGTTACAAGTTCTAATGTTATAATTAAGTTAGAATATTATAATTTTATAACATTTATATGTTTTTATAAATCTGAAAGGAGATTTTAAAACAGAATTTTAAATTTAAATTTTTGAATCTGAAAACTGAAACACAATTTGGATTCTGGTTTGAAATGAAATAAGCTTTGAAGTTAAATGTTTCAAAAATCACTTGAATATATTTAAAGTATAATTTAAATTTATTTAAATTGATTATGGGTTAAACTATTTTTTTATATCTTAAGCAATTCTTTAATATGAAATAAAAAGGGTTTTAAATAATTAAATCTTGTTTAAGTTTGATTTCATTTTAAATTTTAATTTAAAGTGGAATTTAGAGAAATTTAAAAGAAAATTACTTTTAAATTACTTTGATAATGAAAATTAAATCATTAATAAGATTAATGGTTTACATTAAAATTGTTTTGAACTTAATAATCTATTATTTGATCTAGGTAATTAAGATTTTAATTAATTAATTTACTTTATTATAATTAGGTTACTTAATTAAATAATTTAGGGTTTTATTTAATTAATTAAGAGATTAAGTAAGATAATTAAAATTAATTAAATTGTAATTAAGAAGTCATTAATTTAAATAAGATTTGATTAATTTAATTAATGAATTGAATTATTAATCAAGTAATTAATAATAAATTAAGTTTTTAATTGTCACTTGATTAATTTAATAATTAGAAATTAATTAATGAGTTTTATAAATAAAGAATTAATATTGATTAATTCAGTTAATTACTTTGGAAAAAGTAATTAAAGATTTGTTATTGGTTAATAAAGGCCATTAACTTAGTATTATTTTATAATTAATTAATGTAATTAATTTTAATGATTAATTGTATTAATTAGTTAAAAATAATCATTTGAGAATTATTTAAGTATAATTACTTAATGAAAGTAATTATGGAAATTAATTACTGATTGTAATTAATTAAGTTGTTGATTAATTAAGTTAATTAATTAAGTTTAATTAATTTAAATTAATTACTGGTTGGTTTGAGAGTAATTACCAATGTAATTAAAAATGAATAATTACTTAGTGAAGTAATTAAGAAGATAAATTACTTGATGTAATTTAATATAAAGATATTTGGATAATGGAGGAGTCTTGGAAAATTAATTACATTGTGAAATTAATATGTAATTAGTATACAAAATAATTACTTAAAAGAAGTATTTAATAATAAATTATTTAGTGTAATTAATTTTGGGTTCGATAATTAAGTTATTTAAAGATAATTAAAGTAAAAATTGATTAAGTTAATTACTTAATGTGATTAATCAAGAACGATTAATCAATAGGGATAATTGATAATTAAGTTGATAGGGTAATTAAATAAAATAATTTTTGATCATTAATTTATATAATTAATGATATAATTAAGGATTCGTTAATAAGAATAATTAATCAATGAAGGAATTAATCAATGTAATTAATTAAGGATTAATGTAATTAACTATTATTAATTAATAAATGAAGTAATTACAGGTTAATTACTAAATTTGGTTTGGGATAATTAATTTATGAAATTAATTAGAGGTTAATTACTTGAATGTAATTAAAGGGTAATTAATCAAGATGATTAATTAGGGTAATTTGTTGAGAATAATTAATTAATTTATTTATAATTAATTATGGAATATGTAAGCAAGATTTATATGCATAAGTAATTAATTTAATTTACTTTAAATTAATTAAGAAAGAAGTAATTAATTAATTCATTTTATATTAATTATAGAATGGTGATTTAATAAGTCATTGCTTATGAATGATGATTGATATTTATTACCCTGAATGGTTGAGATCTTAGATATGAGATAAATGATGTTGTGTGATTTGGATGCTATGGGTGCATTGAGTTGATAATATGAATTATCTGTTTGGAATAATAATATAGATTATCTATTGTGATGTTAATATTGATTATCTATTATGATGTTGTGAATTATCTATCTGTGTGTATATAGATAATATTGAATTGAATTGTTTTAAACTTTAAAACAACTTGGACCTAAAAGACACGTTTTGGATTTCGATGACACTGGGATCGGGTTTCCATATTTGGTTATCCGAAAACCACATCGATCAAAATTAACGGTAGTTCGTGAATCTCAAGTGAAGAGGAAGATTCAGAGTGCAAGGGTTATCGTCGTTAACTCTGAGGGTGATTCCAGAATGAGTGTAACGGGATAATGCCTTCGGTTTCGTTCGAACCCGAAACGAACTTGCATGGATTGAATGCTTTCAGAACATCGCCAGTTGGACGATGAGCATTCTAAGAGATGTGTTCTCTAACGGTAATCGTAGCCTCAAGCCTTATCAACCGGGAATGGCTAAAACAGAGGAGGTGCAGCAAGGCTTTGTGGGTAGCTCCCACTGGAGAGCGAGATTGACCCCTGTCTAGAAGTCCCTTTATATTCGGCTGTGTGGGCAGTTGATTGCAACAACTGCCGGGGTTGTCTTGTTTGAAACTATTCAGTAAGGAATGGTTCCAGCTTTGTGTTGCAGGGGAGCGGGCGTACTCCTCGGTACGGTGATCTAGGCCACGTACTGTGACGGGCGGTACCCTAGTAGCCCTGCCATTGTATGGAATCCACAATCTAATAAGTGCCAACGGTTTTGATTGTATTACCCACTTTTATGGCTAGTAGCTGGAATTTAATAGATGTAACAATTTCGGCTATTTCTTATTTATTTGAAAACCCTAGACACTATTATAATATCATCGGATTTCTTATCAAATGTTTTGGTTAGCGTAAGGTAAAAGCTTTTCCATGTTTATGTGTGGGAAGTCTTACGTAATACCTTTCTTTTAGAAGTTTTTTTTAAAAGTTAAACAACCTTAACCTGTTACTCACACCAGACCCATGTCTGACCCAGAGTTTATCTTTGTTTTCTTAAACTCTTGGGTACTCAAATTTTTACGAGTAGCCAAGGGATTCAGGTTAGCTTTGACGAATAATGGAGGAGCAATGGAGTAGGAGGCTTCTGCGTTGTAGATATATAGTTCCGCTGTGTGTTCTCTGTGTTGTGATTGTATTGAGTTGTAAATACTAGACAGGTTTTTATAACTGTCACATATATGTGATGTGTATATGGTGCAACTCTGATTGGTATTGTATATTATGTAAATACTTATGTTATTGATATAATTTATTCGTTCCGCTGTTGAGATTCAAGTGTTGTTTCTTCTTTCTCTTCTTTCTTTTCTTCTTCTATCCCTTTCTTTCTTAATAGATGATGCGATTTTCTGGGAGTGGAAAGTCGGGTCGTCACATTTAACCTTTCAAAACAGTGCCTTCGAAAGAGATCTTTTGTTTTAAATTATAGCCACTTCTTCAATGCTTTTGAAGGGATTGGTTTCGACACTATCCACTTATTTTACTTAGGAAATTGCTTTCGAAAGATTTGCTTTTGTCTTAGTTGTTTTAAAACCCCTTTGATGTTTTGGAAATTAAACCCAAAGGTTTTGAAAGGAATGATTTTAGATGGTTTTGAAAGTTATTCCACATATTTTAACTTGAACCCAATGATTTTGAAAGTTTTGTTTTAAGCAGAGTACTTTAATGCTATCGAAAGGTAACTAATAAAGGTATCGAAGGGGAGGTTCCTAAGTATGCTCAAAAAAAAATATGATAAAGGTTTCGAAGGGGTGATTCTCCAATGTTTTGAAAGGTTAGCCCTAGTGTTTAAATGGAAGATTTCCAATGTTTTCGAAAGACGTGTTTAAGGTGTTTTAAAAGAGGATGTCTACAGTTTATAGAGCTTTCGAAAGAGATGGTATTGATGTTTTTGAGAGGACTATGGTAATATGGTTTCAAAAGGTATGTTTTCGCCTTTCGGCCCAAAGTTATAACATAAAATAGTTTACTTGTAGCCAAATGGGTACATTCAATTGTTTTGAAAGGGGTACTTTCAATGACTTCGAATGAAATTGTTTAAAGGTTTAAACAAAGGTTTTGAATGTTTTCATCAACAATGTTTTGAGTAAAGGATATATCATGGCAAAGAGAATTGAGTAAAGTAAATAGCATGTTTTCCTTGTTTAAGTATGATTTAAAGGGATTAAATCAATTTTAAAGGTATTCAAGAAAAATTTAAAGGGTAGCTAACCCTAAGTAAAATGACTCAGATGTTTGTATACAGATGGGATTGGTATAGGGTTGCGCCCTATACATTAGCTTTAGCCCGAAGCTAATTTAGTCCAAAATTCTAGTGTGTAGGGCTTAGTCACAGGTAAGACTGAAATGATGGTTACACACAGAAAGGAATGTATGTACAGAGAAGGAGGATAGGTTATTGGTGAGCCCGAAAAAGCCATTAGGATCAGATGACCCTTGGAGAAGTAAAGGATAAACCATCTAGAAGTATGTCTAACAGGGGTTAGATGATTTAGTTAGTTTGCCTGGTAGTCCCGAGTCAGCCTAAGGTTAGTAGTTAGCCAAACATAGCTACATTTTTCGAATAGATGGTCCATTTATTACCTGTTTTTGAGCATATATGATATTGCTATTATTGATATAATCAGTTTGGTTGCAAGATTTTGATTTGCAAAAGATTTATTTTAAAGAGATATTGGTGAGGAGAAACCTGTTCCGCTAAGTGGCGTGATCTCACTTAATATCAGTAAACCGAGATGTAATAATATTATTCACACCAGGCTTATGTCTTACTCAAAGTTTATATTTTCCCCTTAAACTCTCGGGTGCTTAATGTTAATTTGAGTAGATTGAGAGTTAAGGTTTACAGGTTTTAGTAGGTGGACGAATAAGCTTCCAAAGACGAGAAGGAGGCTGAAGTTAGCTAATTAAAAGTTGATATTTTAATTTCCACTGTGATGTATTAAGACAGCTTTTGTCTATTTGGTACTCCGGTCATCGAATGGGGCATCTTCATATGTCATTCTTGGCATATTCTATAATAATTATATTTGACCAAACTCGGGAATTGATTATGGGATTATGTAATTTGAATATGAAATATTGCTTTAAAATATAATCAGAGAAGTTGTCTTGATTTATGCTGTTTTATTTCATACTCATGTGCTTCTGATATTATGGATACCATTAACATCATCGTATTTTGTCACCAAAAGTTAATGCTATGGATGATTGCAGCATCTGTAGTACTTAGCTTCAGTCCTTAAGATAGGGGATGTTACATATATATTATTTCAGATAATAAAACTTCAGATGTTAATAACTTTTTCTTTTAAACTATTATAGGAAAACTTTAATATAAAAGTTTATCAAAAATGCGCCACATGAGCACAATGGTGTAAGTTTCTTTGCCAAATTTAATGTTTGTAAAAATTCTATTTTTTGAAATCATCATTTTTAATTAATTTCTTTTTAATTAATCATCATAGATTTACGAGGTGTTACATTCTTCCCTCTAAAAAGAATTTTACCCTTAAAATTCCTCATGGATTGAATTATGTAACATAATGTACTAACGACCCAAATTTTTAAAATGGTTTATAATTAAATATCATAATTATTTAAATAATTGAATCTCGAACTTAATTCGAGTGAAAATGATTTTGAAAGCTTATTTAAATTCAGTTTAAATAATAAATGGTTATTAAAAACTTTATAATTAAAGTGATTAAATTTGCTTTACTAATGATTCTTTTATTATTAACATGTGGAATTATCATTTTAGGGCTCTGATTTTGATGAAATTGGTGCCATTTGATCCGAAATAATGAATTGTTATACGTCGAAGGGTTTTGCGGTGATCGAACATGCTATGTGGTCGTGTCTGCTTGAAACTCGTTACGTTTAATTTGAGAAAATATAGTATTATATAACTATTTACAAATACCCATGCTTAGATATTTTCCTCAATCACTTTTCACTATCTCCCTCTCTTTCCCAATAATTGTTCTGTAAAGAAGAAAAGGCTGCTGCCATTCATTTTGAATTGTTCTCGAAGTTTGGCTTAACGATATTTGACGAAGCAGGATCCGTTAGATTCATATGGAGAAGAGCTTTGTTTTGGTGTGTGTTGTTTGGGTGCAGTCATGGTTGCATGTGCTCGACTAGGAGCAGTTGAAGTTAGGTTCAAGGATAGCAAGAGATTGGAGCATCGATCGAGGGATCACTGGGTGGCGTTGTGCTAGTTGGCCAAAGATGAGATTGTGGAGGTAATTTGAGGGGTTGAGACACACCGTAGCAAATCGCGACTTTAGTGTTGTCGTGTATGGAAGCAACAATCGCGTCAAGGTGGAGTAGGCTAAAGGTCAAATCGGTGATGGCATCGAGTTTGTGGTGGCCAAAGTTAAAATTTGGAGGATGTCTAATAGTGTAAATTGGTCAGAATCGATTTGCGACCTATGCAAGGTCAATTAGGGCACGAAGTGGTTGGAAAATATTAGGGCGATGCGAACGTTATAGTGATTGGTGGAGGAGGTTGATTCTTCGATGATAAATGCTTTAGCGCAATTGGATTTGGGTATTGTGAGTGATTTTCCATGTCATTCGAAACGTGCACGAGATGGGAGCGGTACCACAGCATGCATGGGGGAATGAAGATGATGAGGAAGGGGATCAGTGATAAGTGATAATTAGTGTGTTAATTGATTAATTAATTTAATTATAGTTTAAATTCAAATTCTTATAAATTCCGTATCTTGGTCATATGGAGTCCAATCGAGGTGTCATTTTCGCCTTGCGTGCGTAACGGGATTATCTACACAATGGAGTTGGATTCGTTGAGTTTGGGCTAGTAGGAATGTTAACCAAAATCGAATGGCGTTTTATTTTGAACTATTCGAAAATGCGTAAGTATTAGCGGTTATTGAGTGAGTTTTACTCACCAGTTGATTATACAATAATTGTGTATACAATTGTTTTTGTATTGAAAATATAAACTGTATAAAAAACAATGCAAGTATTTCTTTCAGAGCCTACCTTGTTTTATGAAACAAGGAATAACATTATTATTGAGTATAATATCTCTGTTGATCATCTATAACATGTATCGTGGCGTAGACTACTCTCTTACATGTTTGATATTGCTTTGTGAAAATTGATAGTATGTTATGAATGTTAGAAACAATATAGTCATTATAAACGTGCTTTGAAATCCTTTATATTGGACATATGTTAAACTGGATAAACTATGGTAAATTATGAATATATATATGTGTCTATGTGTGTGTGTCTAAATATATTGGGTGGTCTTGGATGCATTTGTTGTGTTTTGCATAAATGAAGTTGGTGTAGACATTTATGGATAAATTAGAAATGGAAAATGGAAATGGTTAGGAGCGAAACAGTTGCGATGGATGCACTCTGAAATCGTTGTGTTCGACGATTTTAAAGTTAATTTTGGAAGACATCTCAAGGCTTCTTTGTATTGTTAGTAAGTATTATTAGTGTTTTTATTATCGAAAAATTATCAAAGTTTAAATATATTTCTAAAATTCACTTATGGATCTATAAAGTGATGGTTTTAAGTTAAAAAACAGGTTTTTAAGTGGTGTTTCAAATAAAGGTTTTAAAATGTGTACAAGGATTTCTAAAAGTATATTTTTAGTATATATATGGTTTTAAAAGTTGTTAAAGATTTTATTAAAGAAATAAAAGGATTTCATATTACTATATTTTACCAATAGTTTATAGTATTTTATTAAATATCCATGTTTTATAAATAAATTAGTATGTATAACTATATATCTTTTTAACAATATTTTAATATGTACTGAAGTTTAAAAAAGGATGTTTAACATTTTATAAAGGGATTTAAACTGTTTTGTAAAATTAATTAAAAGGGTATATAACCTTGTTTAATAAAAGGAGAAGTACTTAGAACTTTAAATGGATATTTAAAGTAAATGGAAAGTATAAAAGTGATTTTGGGTTTATAGTAATGGTGTTTGTGCAACATTTGTTTTAACCCATTTAACTATACTTTTGAAAAGTAATTGCTCTTTAAAATGGAGTTCTGAAGATAGTGGGATAGTAAATTGGTTTTGGATTTGTCGTAAACAATGTTTTAGTAACATTTGTTTTTCAAACCTTTAGATTATTTTAAAGAGGTAAAATAATAAATGAGTTAGAAAAATACTTAGATCTCAAAGAGTGGAATTTTAAAGAAAAAAACAGGCATGTTTTGGTTTTTCTTTTTGGGTTTGTAGTGACAGTGTTTTTTTAACATTTGTCTTAAGCACGTTGACATGGATTTGTGAATATACTTATACGGTTGAGATAAGTATATGAATAATTTTGGGAAGTGTTGAAATGTGTTGAAAATGAATAGTTTTGTGTAAGTGATTAGTTAAAAATGATAACATTATTAATGAGTATAAGTACGTTAATAGTGGAAGATTAATTAAAAAGGGGATTAGAAGTCGTTTATGTAACTAAATAGTATTTGCATGTTTCGTTCGTGTTTTTGTGTTACCTATGGACAATATACGGGGACGTAGTTTCCCGTGTGTGATTATTCTCATTGTATTGGATTGTTTGTTTATTTGATAGTTAAATAACTGACTATCAAATATTGGCCTAAATAGACTCTGGAAATATCTAGAAGAAACATGAGAATTATATGGTACAGTTGTCTTCGGTGATGCTATATTATATGTATAAACTCATCTTGCTCTTTTTGGGCAAATGATAGGGGAATTCGTCTAGTTAAATGGTTAGATGGTGATTTCCGATCTTATTTATTACCTATTTATTTTCTATAGAACCAGGGTTGAGATTCCTGGGAGATTGATCGATTGGGTTTGGAGCAACTGGTAAGCGGGGGAGTGTACTTATATGAGATGACATGAAACCGCAACAACTCCAATACCATATACGTGTTCTTGGTTCGTGATTGCTTACATGTAGTTATTAGTGATCTATTTAGGATATGGGAATCCATGTGTGATTCCAAAATTTATTGAGGTATAAGAATCCATGTGCGACTTTGAGATCAGTTGTGAATCCAAATGCGGTTCTGAGATCTGTTGAGATATGGGAATCTATGTGTGGTTCGAGATCTTTTTGAGTTGGAGCTTGTATGGAAGATCTGTTCGAGTGGTGACCTATGTGCTATAATGTCGAACGTAGCCTTACCAGCGGATATGACTTAAACTAGAGACATGATGCATAGCCATAGGGTTAGTAACCCATGAAGGTACATGCGACTCTATTCCAGAGTTACTTACAGATATGCTTACGGTAGCAATGCACTCGGCTAGTTTGACCATATATGTATTTCCTATGGTACATTCACTAGGTATGTATGGCACTTCAGAAGGATATCTTTGATTCTTATGCAGTAGATCGGAATCGCCTTCCTCGAAGAGATCTACATCGAAATCCTACACAATTAGCAAACGCACCGTAGCAGTTGTGATTGTATACCTATTATTGTTGTGATGTACACTCACTTGCATCATAGTTATGTGATTATTTGTATCTCACACCTTAAACATTATTATGTTATCACAGGATTCCATAATAGAAATGGTTTGGCTATCAGAAACACTTCCATGTTTATTGGCGGTGTGGTTTTATGAGATAAACTTATTTTGAAGGGTTTTAAGATATAATAAATCTATGTGATTTGAGTTTCTCGTGTTGGTTTACAAAACTGATCCAGGTGTTATTTTGTCAATGCTCGGGTCAGCTTGAGTATGTTTCCAGATTTAGCTATGGATTTTAGTGCTCTGTAGAGTAGCTGGATGATTTCCTATCGTACTTTATTTCTGCTCATTACTTGACTTGTTTCATTCAGCATCTGTAAGGACGGACAGTTTTATCTGTCTAAACTGATTATATGTTAGTTTCCTTCGATTTTTATATGTATATCATAGTTTTCTTTTTTGTAAATACCTTCTGAGATATTATACATTATTGTTCCACATGTGAGATTCTAATACTATGTTCTCTTCTTTCTTGTTCTATTTTTCTTATTTTACCCCAACAATTCGTCTTTCCAACACTTGGGTGCTCAGCATATGAATACCGTGGATGTATTAGTATCGACATTCAGGGGTCGAAAAGATGGATTGTTACATATAACCATTCAAAACTAACAAACCAACTAGCATTCCACCAACTTTACAACTAATCATGTACAAGTGCACGGTGTATCGCAGCATATATGATATGCATATTGAGCAATTCCAAATCGATGCCTCCTATATGAATGCATCTTTTTTAAAACAGTTTTGAAAATATGGTGCAAACAACCTAAATATACTTGCAGTTCTATATGTATGTAAATTTTGAAAATCAAAAACATTGTTTTGCATCTAAAAATTCCCATACTTCCATGAATGGAAATATAGTTCAACAAATCTTTCATCCAATACCTACAATCAAAAATCCTAGCACACCATTACTAACATTCAAGTTTTATAAAAATCCAGTTTTCTAAATCTATATTATTATGCCGAAAAAGAGTTTAGATGGATGAATCCACATTTCCATCCTTCTCTTCTACATCCATTTTCCACTGTACCTTGGAACCTTCTCTTTTGCCCCTAATTCTCTTCCAACTTTCCAAGTACAATCCATATAAGTGAATTTTATTTTAAATCTTTAAAATTTTAAAACAAAATTATTTTAAAACTAGTTTAGTTCACCTACCGATAAAGTTATAGAGAAAGTGACTCCATAGTTAAACAGCCTTTTTCCTTGTTTATAATCGTGCTTCATTTTACTGTCACTTCTGCCGCACACTAAAATTTCTCCTTCCTAACCCATCAATTATTCCCTATGCTAAGCATGTGGCATTTCAAAATTCAAAAAGTTTCCTATTTTTCTACTCAAAATACTCTTAATTTAACTTTGAAATATTTGGGAAAAAATTAAAATTTTAGAAACTTTTTTTAAACTTTCCGTAAAATTATTTTATTTTTCATAACCAAGAATTTTGAACAAAATTTTTCAAAAGTGCGTGCACGTGTATTCAAAACAAATTATACCACATCCTACATAGTTGGGATTTCGTAAGTATTTAATGTCTATAATGGATCCTATCCTACTATTAATTTCAATTTTTCATTCTTTTCTTTATAATAACAACTAACACATAAGTCCATTTATAAATTTCAGCTTTTAAGGTTCATGGACAAGACCCATGCCTTAGCAACGGACTTTTCTGTCCTCAGCTTGCCAAAATTTATCTTTCCTAAACTTTTAAAGTTTTTGGGACTTAACTTTTTTTCCAATAGCTAATTTAATAAATTCTTTAATTTATTTTATAAACTTCCAGCCTTTTATTAACTTATTTTGCATTTGTTAGGTGTCTACATAAGATTTCCTTCCTTACATATTTTTTATCAAAGATCGAGGTCCACCTTGAAAACCAATTTTCAAAAGGAACATTGTTTATGATATCGTACGCATGTTATAGAAACAACTAATGCTTATATTCCAAACCTCAAAAAACAATTGTTTGAAGCTTCCTTTCATGATCGACTAGCATTATTGATATTGTGGCCGTATCACTTCTTATTTAAATTAAATGGACCTTTCTATAACTTTCCTTGACGGCTTCTGTTGAATATGGTCAGTCCATTACTTCCATTACTACATCTAACTATGGAATAATCTATGCATCCTTGCACACTGTGCTGGGTATAAATACAAACTATGTGTATTTGAATAACTCATTTTTGGCTAGGCAGAATAACTTTTCTGGGCACTATCTTGCCTTCCTTATCTTTAGTCTACCAATATCATCTATGTGTGTTTGTCATCCCATTACCCTCTATTACCATCTTTTAATCCAAATCTTAGTATTTATACTCTTCATCCTTGATCCTTCATGCGAGCGTACCCTAGAGCTCATTATACTTCAATACCATTTATCATCCCTTTACAGGTTCTTCTTATGACATGCACATGTATCTAACAAAATATTCCTAGGTTCTCACCAATATTATTCACACTCTACGAGGATTTCTTATTAATACTCCATGAGCACTCTTCCCTGTTTTCTTCATTGCCTTACCTTTTACCCTGTCTTATCAAGGCAATCATCCTTATCTACTCGTATAATTACCCACTCCCTAATAGGCCAAGAAAAGACCCATCGAAAGTTAGACCCATTCTAATGCTAGTTGTTGGTTGGTAAAAATATCAAAATAGAGCTATGTACCCATTCTTTCAGAACTTACAATGAAAGGGATAAAATAAAATAACCATAATAGCACCCCTCTCATTTCAAATCATTTCAAATGTCAAAAACCATTACTTAATGTCAATTGTTCCAACATTTTGTTCAAAAATACATTTCATGGGTACAATAGAAAATAACACAAAAAAATAGATAGTAGCTAACACAAGGTTCACTCTTACCATCTTCAAGCATCATCAACTCCTTCTCTAAACTGTGTTGTAATGAGAAGGAAGTCAAAACAACAAGTGTCTGGTGAATAAAAATCTCAAGCCTTACTACTTTAGTACTTAAACAATATAATTCAGATAAGAATATGACTTACGTGATTAAACCATTTAATACTTCATAAAAGGAAAGGAGGTGGGTCTTCAATCAACCTCTTAATACTTCCATTCCTAAAGCAGGTTCCTAATCCCATAACCCATAACCATAGTCATAAATATCTAACAATGCGAGAGACGGTACCTAAGTCACTTAAAATCTTTTACTAGAAAGTAGGTAAACTCTAGCCATTTGAGATATTAAGTGAGGCACACCTCATCATTTAATACCTATTCCTAAGGCAGACTCCTTAATAGTGACTATCTATCTGACATCACATGGAATCTCTTGAGCCATTTAATATTTCTTTATGGAAAGCTGGACCCTCAATCAGTCACATAATACCTTACCCCAAAGTGGACCGTTGTTGAGATACCACCTATTATGCCTGATAACTAACCCTTAGCCATTTATTACTTCAATTAGAGAAAAGAGACATGCCCATAGTAAACCACTTAATACCTCAAGACCCTGAGGAAGACTCTTCGTAGTATGACTTATACTCATAATGACGTCTCACAGTAGTTTGACTATTCGTAGGAACTGGTAGCCCAATTAGTTGGGTAGATTTACCTTGCATAATTTTGGGCTAACCTCCTGTCATTAAAAATTTATCATAGGAGATGTCTCACATCAGCCTCAAAGTCACACTGTTGGTAACCAGATTAGCTGAGCAGACTTCTTTATGCTTTTTGACTGACCTTGCATCCCTTTGATTTAGCCATACTTTAAATACTCACTGTATATATATAATACTCATATAACGATTCCATAATTAAGGCCTTATAAGGAATCTTTCTTATTATGCCTTAAAATATTAATTGCTTTACTAAGTGGGATTTAATGATAATTATTACCTAATAAATCACACAATTATACATTATAATTATACGTGTATTATGTTAATTAATATATAAATAAAGATGTAATTATTATTCTATTTGTGTGGAGATTACGCCCTACTTAACGTTAAATATCAATTCTATTTTACCATAATAATACAAGTCTTTCCTTTTTTCGATTTTACCAACAATGTCCAAATTCTAATATCCATAATAAGGAATTCCAATATCCATAACAAGGATTCAATACACAAATCAAAAATTGTAAAAAATAGACTTGTAGCTAGAACCTAAATCAAACTTATCTCATACTAAAATAATGGAATAAACCAAAAATGAGAACTTATAGTTTAATCAGTTTTACACCCTATTCAACTTATTCTACATGAATTTAGGGGAAATTCCTATTAAATTTTATAAAAATATGCGTTCTAAACTACGAATATAGATTTATGCTTTACACACAATTTCTCAATTAAATCCCTTGATCAGATTTGGAGAAAAGGAATAAGGAGTGGAATAGAAGAGAGAATACATAAACTGCAAAATCCACAAAACTCCATTATGTTAACACAAAAAATTAAGATTGAAATCTTAAGAATTGACATTTCGATTTGGAGGAATTTTGGGATTTTTAATATGATGTTTTCGTAATCCAAAACTCCCTAAGGCATATATAAAATCCAAACTATATTATTAAACTACAAAAATAGAAAAACTAATATTTTCACTCACAATTGGTCCTCAGTTTTGCTTCTCTTTGATTTGCAATGCTTATGGTAATCTTCTTCAGATCTCTTCTTTTGATATATACAACAAGGGATTTGTGCATATATTAGATTCAGAAAGGTTGGAGGAGAAGAGATTTATAAATTAAATAATAAACAAAGACAGATATATACGATTTCTTACCTGAAACCGTAATGGAATTTTTTGAATCTAAGTAGAGAAGAATTAATAGACTTTCGCCGATGTTTTCAAAATGTTTACAAATGAAAGTGGAGAGGGTAGGGTTCTATTTACTGAGGATGAAATGTACCATAACCGTAGGATGATACTAGGTCAAAATGAATAAATCTAGAGTGTTTAACATCACAAAACCCTAGCCACTACAATATAGTAGCGGTAAACCACCTATACTCGATCGGTCGGCCGCTAGGGGTGAGCGGTTAGGTTGTAACACCCTTAATTTTAATTAACGTTATTCAAAAGATTTAAATAGATAAATTAAATAGAATAATGTGATGATAAGAGTGATGAGGGAATTGAAATTTGACTATAATTAAGGTAGTGCCTCAACCAAATAAATCTATAAGTTTATTTTATAACTTAAGCATATAGTTGAATAGGGAAAGGGTAATGCAGAAGTAAATAAGACAACATAATCCTTAAACCCTTATTCCATTCTATTTATGTTTTAATAAATCAAAGAAATCAAAGTGCTCAAGCAAGGCTGGCCATTAGTTGCCATCTAAATCACAAAAATCAAGCAGAGATACAAGAAGGAAAGCTAGGAAGATTTAGCAATATTCAATTCTTAATCCATTATCAAAAAAAGATGAACAATAATCTAAATCCATCTCATTTTCATTATTTTACGATTGATTTTATTTGGTTTAGATATAAAACCAAATAGTGATATGCCATGATGAGTTTGCCATGCTTTGAATAAGTGATAATTTATTAGGATTTTTTGAAGTCAAATAATTCGATTTTAAGGCTAAAACCATAGTTTTTGATGTCTAAATGCGTTGAATTTTTGATATAATGTGTAAAAGATTAATTTGGAGATGGGTTTTTTATTTCATATATTTATTAAGTTAAGATCAATATTTTATGAATTTCCTAAGAGGGAAAATGGATTTAATTCGGGTTTAATATAATTAAGTAATTAAATAATGATTTTTGGACTAAAAGTTTTATATGGTGAAGAAAATAATATTTAGAATTTTTGAGATTTTTTGGGAATTTTTTTACATGATTTCATATTACTCTGAATAAGTTATGTCAGAAAAGAAAGTAAAATGGATAATTAGTTAAGAAAACTAATTAGTTGGTTTAACACATGTTTTGGACTTGAGAAATTTGGTGTGGCAGAAAATCTGAAAAGGAATGGTAAAGCATATTTGAAATGAATCATATTTTGATAAATTAAGGTGGTTTGATATACTTTATTAAGCAAAAATATAGTTTTTGAGTTAATTACATTAACACCACAATACCCTTATTGTCGTCGTGCCTATTCCTTAGCCTATAATCTTAGACGAGACAAAAACACAGGGCATTATTATTGATAGTGTGGAGCGTCTTCGAACTCGTCGGGGTCAAAAGAAGTAGTGGCATTCATATACAATGTTGCAAGTTTTGAAACATAAGGGAGAGGAGTCATTGAGCATTAGATGGCATCCACATGCTTCACAATACGACATTATCATAAGGCCGTATTATCGAGTTGTCGCCTTATCTGGTTGTCATGTTTTATACTAAGAAGTAAGCAAGCCGCACATACTACTTCAAGCCTTTTCCCTCGTTGACTCGATGGTCATCGAGCCTAATGCTTTAAATAGTCATCAAGCCTATGCCACTTTAATATTGTTATCGAGCTTAGTCGATGCCTTTAACTAATCTTCGAGTTTTTTTATTAGGTGGATAGCCTATGTATCGTGAGAGTCGATGACATTATTATAATCGAGGCTCATGATGCCGCATATTTAGTCTTTGAGTTTTAATAGGAAAAAAGTCTTATGCTTTTCCATCGACATGATATCATGTCGACGTTGATCAAATTAAAATGTTTTAAAAATGACAAACCTTATATTATTTTCAATCATGTACATGGCGATGTAAAAGGGGTTTTACAAGTGGCATCAGCCTTTGAAAATACAAAGAGATGATTTTCTTGTTTAAATTATGGGTTAAGATTATTAACCATACATAATTAAGAAAATGATAACAAGGACTCTAACTATGGATGTTTACATTTTGGGTTTACTTGATCAGTTATTATGTGTGCTATTATTACCATATTCGCTTCATTTATGACCCAGAACTACATTTAGGGTGTTAAGGGAAAGATAACTTGTTTGACTTAATAGTGAATATAAATTTACTTAAACTCTTATATGAGTAGATTTGCATCTAGGAGGTCGTGTGGACCAGAATATAGTATGCCCGGAACTAATCAAAAGATTATTCGTTAGATTGCGAGATTTTTATTCATGACAAGGAGCTCAAGACTTATCAAACATTTGACAAAAATGAGTTTAAAGTTGGTATATTTTTAGTACTCACTGTTAAAATCTTTCCTTTAGTTCTAATGCATACTTTGAAAAACATATAGATTTAGTAGACTAAATCCTTACATTCAGTCGACTAAAACCTATGTTATAAATTTTTTTAAAACTACAAGCTTTAATCGACTAAACCTATTAGTCGGTCGACCAAATTTTTAATTTAAAAGATATTCGGACTTTGATGTTGTTTCAAAAATTGTCAACTCATTAACAGATGAGTGGGAATGAAAAGTCTTAGCGGTCGAAGAAGCTAATGATATTTCAACCATTAAACCAGAAGAGTTGATAGGAACTCTAATGTCTTATGAAGTTAATCTCCAAGCAAAACGAGCACATGTGTAAGATAAGAAGAATATAGCATTCTAAACAGAAAAGGATGAAGCAGGTTCAGATGAGGAAGATATGACATTTATTGCTAAGAATTTAAATTTTTTTTGAAATTAGAAAGAGCAACAAATTCAGAAATAACAAGAACATTTTCATTAGTAATGATAACAACACAAGCCATCGTCTTCAGCTCTAGAATGTTATGAATGTCATAAGAAAAGGCATATCAAGGAAGATTATCCTGATCTGTAACATCCCGCCTTTTTTACGTTTTAAATCGATGATTGTGATGACCAGTAATTTTGGGCAATATCAATTTAATAATCTTTATTAATAATTAAATTGAATCGATAGTTTTTCTTTATAATTTTAATTTAAATTGGTAAATTAAATCATTTAAAAGGCTAATAAATATTTAATATGGCAATATTTATTTATATTTTTTCTAACAATTTAAAATTTGGTAAAATTATCTTTCAAAGCTAATAAAAATAGATTCTATTTATAATATATATTTTGGTATACATACATTGTGGATAGAAAGTCTTTTGTTTAATAAAAGATGTGTTTTCAAATTGTAATATATATGTATATATATGTTATGATTTGAAGTTGTTTTAAAATTCAATATAATTATTCTCAAAATTAATGTTAAAAATATTTTCTATTTAAAATATATATATTTGTACATATTAAAGTTTTTGGTTTGAATTTAATAAAAGTGTTTTAAATTACAATATGTATATATAAATAAATTAAAATTTGGAAGTTATAATGTAATATAATACTTTTCAAGGGGTATTTAGAATTTAAATTTATATTTCTTAAACAATAAAATAATTATTTTGGATTTAAAATATGTCTATAAGATTTTATTTGAATATAAATTGTTTTATAATATTTTCTTTAAAGAAATTAATACATACATATATATATATATATATATATATATATATATATATATATATATATATATATATTTAGATAAGTGTTTATTAATTGGTAAATTAAGTATGAAAATTTTATATTAACATTTAACATAAATAAAATTTATTTAAAATGTTCAAGGACATGTGTAAGACCATTATAATATATATTTACAATTGTAAGCATAAGAGCATTTCAAGTTAACAAGTGGTAAGTTTTTATCTTCTCTAAAATTTAATTTAATTAAAAATAAAATAAAATGACGTAAAAAAAGATCTGGTTTCATTTTTTTTCAGCTCAAAAACTTTTTCCTTCTTCTTCAATTCTTTTAAAGACTCAAAATCAAAATTGTAAAAAAAACAATCACCAGATCAACTCAAACACTTTAACAACCCAAGCCTGTAAAATTCTCAAACTCAAAATCAAAAGCCAAAGCCTGTAACCAATTCTCAAAGCATTTCCAAAACCAGTAACAAATCTTTTAAAAGGAAAGACTTCAGCTTGATTCACTTTTCAACTAAGCTTCAGGCTCAGGATTCAACAGTTAACAAGCATGCAAAGGATTTCAGATTTCAACAACAAGAAATTCAAGAGCATTTGCAAGATCAAAATTTAAAGCTTGGAAATTTCTCTTCTTATTAAAAAAAGGTGAGTAAACTTTTTTAAAACAGTTTAATTTGTGGTTATCTCTAATGCATGTGTTAATCTGTGAAATTGATGTTGATGTTGCATGCAAATTTTTCAGTTTTTATAACTGAATTAGTATATATATATATATATATATATATATATATATATATATGTTTGTGTAAGTATGTCTATGTATATATATATATCATGTTCTTTGTTGTTTCAGTCTATGCTTTTGCCTTCAAAAAATTCAAATCTCCCAATAGAATCGATATCAGACTTTGATGTTTAAACGGAAGTTATTTGTGAATGTATGATGATGATTTTAAAAATAGTTTCAGGATTTTAAATTCAGCAAATAAGTTTAAAAATGGGAATAACAGTGGAAATAATTATATATGTTAAAAATCCACTATCTTAATTTCTAATTTGAGTTACGAGAATGAATTCGTGATTGAAAATCACGAATTTTGATATGCATTTCATAATTTTTAGAGTGTTAATTCACAAGAATTTTCGAGTTGTTTGAATTAGACGTTTTGGGTGATTGCCGATGAACGGCAACGTCGGGCTGGTTGATATTTAGGTTGGAGAAGGTTTGAGGCATCGGGATCTCGAGAAAGTTGGAGAGGCGATTTATCGATTGCTGTGGTGGTTGTGCTGAGGCGAACTATGGTTTAGGCAGGACTTTTGCTCGATGTGCTTGCCCAGACAATTCCGACGTGGGCGAAGCACCAGAGTGGTGCGCGATGGGGGGAATGCGAGCTCGAGGGTGTGTCGAGGCTTCGGTGAAGGTGGACGGTGATCTCGAGGTCGGAGGCGACAGGGAGGAGTGGTTTTCCGTCAATGATGTTTTCAGTTTTGGATCATGATCAGCTCGTTCTTATTTCGATGGTGATTCGTTCGATCTGGGTTCGAGTGTGTGGTCGTGTGGGTTCAGGTGGTTGACGAGCATCTCCGCGATGACCACCGGTGATCAGAAGCGCCGGTGTACATGCACCATGTACATGTCGTGCCTGGGAGTTGAGTAGCTCGGGTGGGTTCTTGTGCGCGTGAAGGAATGTCTCGAGGAAGATGAAGGTAGGTGGTTGATTCGAGGCAGGCATGTGGGTTTTAAGGGGTTATATTCGAGTTTTCTTTGTTGTTGTAGAGATAGTCTGGCTTTAAGTAGAAACAATGTTTGTAAAAAGAAAATCAAGTTTACAAATTTAAAAGCAAGTTCTTTTCAAACAAATGTTAATCAAGTTTTTCAAGAGTGTTTAATGAATATATTATCTAATCTACATGTTTAAGATAGTTGATTTTTTAAAAAGTAATTAACTAAATAAATTTTGAATTTTAATTCAAAAAGTGTTTTCAATTTAAAATATTAGATCAATTTTTTTAAGCAATTTAAACAAGTTTTAAATAGGAATGTTTCAAGTTATAAAGTTACATTCAAAGTAATTATAAGTAATGTTTAAAAACTAAGTTTTCAAATTATATTTAAGGGATAAGTTTTAAAGATATGATAATTAAGTTTCCAAAGATAAATATTTGTTAAATTTAAATTAAACATGTTTGAAAGGTTTCAAAGATTTTAATATTTAAATTAGATGATTAAATTATTTTTAATTTTAAATTGATTTCTAAATGTTTTGTTTTATTCTAGTAATGTTTAATGATATAATAATGTTAATCAATTATAATTAAGAGTTTATTTTTAAGTAATTAAGAATTTGATTAATTTAAAATAATTAATTTGTGAAGATAATATAGGTTAATTAATTATTGTTATTGATTTAAGAATAGTTAATTAATGTAAGTGATTTATTAATAAGTAAAAGTTTAATTAAGATAAACCATTTTCTTAATTAATTAAGGATTTTTAAATATAAGAAGTTAACTAATTATTTAATTAATTTTAAATGATTAGTTAATTGTTTGGTTAATTTAACTAATCACTTAATTATGAATTAATTAAGTATAATTACTTGGTAGAATAATTAATGGATAATTACCGGATGAAATTAATTAAAGGGGGATTACTAATGAAGTAATTAGAGGATAATTACTTAATGGAAGTAATTAAGAATTAATTACTTAATGTAATTAATTTAGTTAATTAGTTAGTGTAATTAATTTAGTTAATTAGTTAGTGTAATTAATTTAGTTAATTAATGTGATGAATTAATTAATGAATGTGATCAATTTAAGATTAATTACTAAATGTAATTAATTAAAAATGTAATTAATTAATGAAGTAATTAATTAAGGATTATTAATTAATGTAATTAATTATTAATTATTAATTAATGTAATTAATTAATAATTATTAATTAATGCAATTAATTAATAATTATTTAATGAAGTAATTAAGGATTAACTAACTAGTATAATTAATCAAAGGATTAATTAAGGAGTAAATTAATTAAGGTAAGTAATTACAAGGTGGTTAATTACTGTTTATGATTAATTAAGACTAATTAATGAAGGTGATTAATTAAAGATTAATTATTTAATTAATTGAAAGGTTAATTAATTAATGAAGTAACTAGAGAATCATTAATTAATATTATTAATGAAATTAATCAATTGATTAATGAAAGTGATTAATTAAAGTATGATTAATTAATTGTAATTAATTAAGGATCAGTGTAATTAACTATAGTTAATTAATTAATGGAAGTATATGGTGGATCATAAATTAAAGTAATTAATGATAGTAATTAAAGGCTAATTACTGTAAATGATTAAGGATAATTAATTTGTGTAATTAATTGAAGATTAATTACTTAATGTAATTAAAGAATAATTAATCAAGGAAGATTAATTAAGTAAGATTATTAAGAGATGATTAATAATTAATTTGTAATTAATTATTATTAGTAAGTAGGATTAAGGTAATCCAAGTGATTATAAAGGATAGTAATTAATTTAATTAGAGGTTAATTAAATTGATTAAGAGCGAATCAAACCTGCTTATGATGATTAATTGATATTGGGTGATTGATATTGGATGATTTGGATGTGATATCTCTGATATAAGTTCTGTGCTGCTTTGTGAAATATTTGCTTGATATGAATTATCTATCTGTGATAATGTGAATCATCTATCTGTTATTCTGAATATAAGTTTAATTATTTAAACCCTTAAACAACTTGGACTTTAAAATGGCATTTTGGATTTCGATGAGACCAGGATCGGGTTTCTAAATTTGGATATCTGAAAACCACATCGATCCAAATTAAACGTTAGGTCGTGAATCCAAATGAAGATCAAAGTGAAGACTCGAAGTGTAAGAACTATTCGTCATTAAAACTTTAAGGGTGGTTCTGAGATGTGTTTGATGGAGATAGTACATTTAGCTTCGAGATAGAGATTCAGAGTGCAAGGGCTATGGCCATTAACTCTGAGGATGATTCCAAAATGTGTGTAATAAGATAGCCTCTTCGGTTTCGTTCGAACCCGGAACGAACTTGTATGGATTGAATGCTTCCAGAACATTGTCAGGAGGACGATGAGCATTCTAAGATAGATGTGTTCTATAAAGATAATCATAGCCTCAAGCCTCATCAACTGAAAATGGCTAAAACAGGGGAGGTGCAGCAAGGCTAAGTGGGTAGCACCCAAATAGGACGAGATTTTCCCTTGTCTAGATGTCCCTTTTATTTCGGCTTAGTGTGTGGTTGGTCGCGCCAACTACGGGGTGGTCTTGTTCGGGACTATCCAGTAAGGGATGGTTCCGACCTTGTATTGCAGGTGATTTAGGATGGATCCACGGTACTCTGATCTAGACCAGATACTGTGACGGATGGTACCCTAGTAGCCCTACCATTGATGGAAACTCATTCTTCCTACATGCCCTTTACGGTTTTGATTGTATACCTATGTATGCTGGAATTTAATAAATGTAACAATTTCGGCTATTTCTTCTTTATTTGAAAAACCTAGACCATACTATAATATCGCTGGATTTCCTATCAAATGTTTTGGTTAGCGTAAGGTAATAACTTTTCTATGTTTATGTGTGGGAAGTCTTACGTGATACCTTTATTTTCAAAGGATTTATAAAGTTAAGCAACTTTAACCCGTTTAGTCACACCAGACCCATGTCTGACCCAAGTGTTTATTTTCTATTTCATTAAAACCTTGGGTACTCATATTATGTATGAGTAGTCGAGGGATTCAGGTTAGCTTTGTTGAATTCTAGAAGAGATCTAGAGCAGGAGGCTTCAGCGTGCAGATATATAGAGTTTCTGCTGTGATGATGTAATATATTGATGTGCTTGAGTTGTATGATAGACGGAAATTTATAACTGTCGTGAAATATAAGTTGTGTATTCTGATGTTTATGATACTATGTATATTTTACGTGATATATTATATTTCATTCGTTCTGCTGTGAGATTCTAATGTTGCTGAGTTTCTTCTTTCCTATCTTTTCTTCTTCTATCCCTCTCTTTCTTAATTCATGATGCGTCTTTCTGGGCTAAGAAAGATGGGTCATGACAGTTGGAATCAGAGCGTTAGGTTGAGTGAATACCTAGGCTTTGGAGCGATTTCTTTCTTTCTTGAGAGAGCGTACTATATATATACATGATTTGTTGGGTTACCTGTCCGAGTTTTCAAACATGAGTTCTAAAGGTAGATGAAGTAGTGGTGTGTGTGCAACATGACTACCAATAATGGAAGAGGTCCATATGTTGACGTTGGAAGTATATTCGTTGAGACTATAGACACAATACCGTCTCGAGTGAGCTTTGTAGCTTGGAGTAAGGATCTCTCTAATCTCTGAAGGAAGTCTTATTAAAGATTGGGAGCCCATCATTGAAGAGCATGTTGGTTGCGCTAGGGTGAGGGAATTTTCTACAGTTTGGATCTGTCAGATGTGCAGAGGCGAGTGATGGTATCTTGGAAACTTCAAGAAGAAGCAGCTACATTGTGAGATGCAGTATCTATAGGTGTTTTCGAAGGTATTTTCTCTTGGAGCAATTGATGCCTACAGCAAAGGAGACTCGGTTGGATATGATTTATCTGGATTTCAAGCATGGAGGTTTATTTGTATTGGAATATGAGACTAAGATCGATGAGTTTCTTTGCTACGGCATGGTCTCATTGTTTCCCTTAAGAAGAGTAAGTTGTCGATTCTTGGTTTGGAACCCGATTTTCTTTTGGAGGATGTCTACCCATCTCGAAGGGTCTTTTATGAAGTTAGTTGATGGCTTTTAGGGTTCGAGGAGCCTATGGATGAAGAAGTCTTTAGTTAGCTGTGGTAGCAGTTTCAGCTTGGAGGTGTTTGTGTGCCGACAAGAAGGTCTCTTGGTTTAGCAGTGTCCCAGAGGTGGAGTTCGGAAGCAGCAGTGTGGACCCGTTTCTTCGATGATTCAGGAATCTTTGTGGTTTTTCTTTCACCAGTCCGGGCAGATGGTGAAGACTTTCTTGAAGAGTTAACCTTGTTTGGAGAAGCTTAAGGCTGTTCTAATTGGTGAAGAGAGAACGGTTTCTTTGGAATCCGAACTAGGTAGGATCGCAAAAGTGACTAGCGATTAGGTTGGGAATTCATCTGGGGAATTCTTTTGTTTGAGATTTAGGCTTCTCATGAGGAAGTAGGAGCTATTGATATAGTCAGAGATTTTCCAGAATGTCATTGAGGAAGTCAGAAGCTTGTCCGCATCTAAAGTTTGAGTTCCGTGTCGACTTGGTTCCAAAAGCGATACTGGTTGTTATCCTGGTAGTAGGATGGTTCTTAAAGAAAGAAGAGTTGGTGTAGCAGCTCAGGAATTTTTGGAAATGATTGGTCAGATCTAGTTTTCAAGTTTGGATTCTGATGTAAGGTTGTGTGACCAAGTTAGATGGGTCACTAAGATTTTATGGATCTAATGAATCGTGTCTCCAGGATATATTGGATAAGTTTGTACTCGTGTTCCTCATCAGCATTCTCATCTACTTCAGTATCAGAGTTGTGCAGCGGAAGCTGGTAGCAACTGTTCTAGAATGGAAGCAGTCGGAAATTGCAGTGTTATGGATTAAAGGGTTTCTACAGGAAGTTTTTGGAATCTGAAGGTCGGATTGGCAAGTACACCTGTTTTGGCTGTTCCAGAGGGGAGAAATAAGTTCAGTCTTCTAATGCTTGGGAAGTAGAGCTTGTGTTCTGGATATCGGTGGATCTTGAAAGACCATTTTGTTGAATAAGAACCAGAAATTGGTTTGATCTTGGTCCAGTTTGTTTCAAGAAGCATCAGAAAAGGTTGAGCTGTTCAAGAAAAAAATGAGGTAGCCCAGGATCGTCTGATGAGTTATGTAGATATGAGACAAAGAGTTTGGAATTCAGAATTCGGAATTGGAGATTGGAAATTATTGAAGTTTTCTCCGATTAAAGGAGCTATAAGATTTGGTAAGATGGAAAAGTTAGCTCTGAAGTATTTTGGATCTTCCTGTGTTCTCGGGAGGATTAGTTCTTTGATCTACAGGAATGAGTTGCATGTTTGGATAGCTGGAATTTATTATATTTCACGTATCTCTGAGGGAGTACGTGTATGATTCATCAATGGTTGAAAAATCTGCAGTTCAGATGGATTTGAAAGTAGAGCTGGTCTTGAATGTGGTCTGATATTTTGTTCAGATTAGTGGATCTAGAGGAGTGGAGCTCTGGATCATCGTGGTGTAGCTTGTTAAGGTTCTGTAGAGCGAGTATCCCCGTGATTTATACCTGGGTAAACTCTAGATAGTATTAGGAAGATTTAACCTGGTTTGTGCCAGGATAGTTAGTTAGGTTTGTTTGTTTGATTGGTTGCTATGGTTGTTAGTAACCAGAAGATAGGTATATTTTGCTGTTTGAAATTAAAATCTTTGCTGGATTATTAAATTATCTTTGCTTTTAAATTTCGAGGACGAAATTCTTTTAAGGGGGGAGGAATGTGACGACCAGGAATTTTGGACAATATCAATTTAATAATATTTATTAATAATTAAATTGAATTGATAATTTTCCTTTATAATTTTAATTTTAATTGGTAAATTAAATCTTTTAAAAGGCTAATAAATATTTAATCTGGCAATATTTATTTACATCTTTTCTAATAATTTAAAATATGGTAGAATTATCTTTCAAAGCTAATAAAAATAGATTCCATTTATAATATATATTTTGGTGTATATATATATATATATATATATTGTGAATAGAAACTCTTTTTTTTAATAATAGATGTGTTTTCAAATTGTAATATATATATATATGTTATGATTTAAAGTTGTTTTAAAATTCCATATAATTTTTTTCAAAATTAATGTTAAAAATATTTTCTATTTAATACACACACACACACACACACACACACACACACATATATATATATATATATTTGTACGTATTAAAGTTTTGGTTTGAATTTAATAAAAGTGTTTTAAATTCTAATATATACATAAATTGAAATTTGGAAGTTATAATTTAATATAATACTTTTCAAGGGGTATTTGGAATTTTAATTTATATTTCTTAAACAATAAAGATAATTATTTTGGATTTAAAAATATGTGTATAAGATTTTATTTGAATATAAATTGTTTTATAATATTTTATTCAAAGAAATTAATAAATATATATATATATATATATATATATATTTAGATAAGTGTTTATTAATTGGTAAATTAAGTATGAAAATTTTATATTAACATTTAACATAAATTAAAATTTATTTAAAATGTCCAAGGACATGTGTAAGACCATTGCAACATAATTTACAATTGTAAGCTAAGAGCATTTTAAGTTAACAAGTGGCATGGTTTTACCTTCTCTAAAATTTAATTTAATTAAAAAATAAAATGATGTAAAGAAAGATCTGGTTTCATTTTTCTCTCAGCTCAAAACCTTTTTCCTTCTTCTTTAATTCTTTCAAAGACTCAAAATCTAAATTGTAAAAAAAAAAACAATTACCAGATCAAACTCAAGCATTTTAACAACCCAAGCCTGTAAAATTCTCAAACTAAAAATCAAAAGCCAAAGCCTATAACCAATTCTCAAAGCATTTCCAAATCCTGTAACAAATCTTTTAAAAGGAAAGACTTCAGCTTGATTCACTTTTCAACTAAGCTTCAGGCTCAGGATTCAACAATTAAGAAGCATGCAAAGGATTTCAGATTTTAACAACAAAGAAATTCAAAAGCATTTTCCATATCAAAATTTAAAGCATGGGAATTTCTCTGCTTTTAAAAAAAAGGTGAGTAAACTTTTTCAAAACAGTTTAATTTGTGGTTGTCTCTGATGCATGTGTTAATCTGTGAAATTGATATTGATGTTGCATGCAAATTTTTCAGTTTTTATAATTGAACTGGTATATATATACGTGTGTAAGTATGTCTGTATATATATATATATATATATATATATATATATATCATGTTCTCTGTTGTTTCAGTCTATGCTTTTGCCTTCGAAAAATTCAAATCTCCCAATAGAATCAATGACTTTGATGTTTAAATGGAAGTTGTTTGTTAATGTATGATGATGATTTTAAAAATAGTTTCAAGATTTTAAATTCAGAAAATAAGTTTAAAAATGGGAATAACAGTGGAAATATTTATATATGTTAAAAATCCACTATCTTAATTTCTAATTTGAATTACGGGAATGAATTCGTGATTGAAAATCATGAATTTTGATATGCATTTCATATTTTTTAGAGTCTTAATTCATGAGAATTTTCGAGTAGTTTGAATTGGACGTTTTTGGTGATCGCCGATGAACGACGGCGTCAGGGTGCTCGATATTTGGGTTAGAGAAGGTTTGAGGCATGGGGATCTCGAGAAAATTGGAGAGGAGATTTATCGATGGCCTGGTGGTTGTGCTGAGTCGACTAGGGTTTAGGCAGGAGCTTTGCTCGACGTGGTTGTAAAGCAAATTCCGACGTGGGCGAAGGACCGGAATGGTGCGTGATGTGGGAAATGCGAGCTGGAGGGTGTGTCGAGGCTTCAGTGAAGGGGGCCAGTGATCTCGAGGTCGGAGGCAAAAGGGAGGATTGGTTTTCCGTCGATGATGTTTTCAGTTTTGGGTCGTGATCAGCTCATTCTTGTTTCAATGGTGATTCGTTCGATCTGGGTTCGAGTATGTGGTCACGTGGGTTCGGGTGGTTGACGAGCATTGCCGCGATGATCACCGGTGATCGGAAGCGCCGGTGTACGTGCACCACATGCACGCCGTGTCTGGGTGTTGAGTAGCTCGGGTGGGTTCCCGTGTGAGTGAAGGATTGTCGCGAAGCAGATGAAGGTAGGTGGTTGACTCGCGGCAGGCACGCGGGTTTTAAGGGGTTAGACTCGAGTTTTCTTTGTTGTTGTAGAGTTACTCTGGTTTTAAGCAGAAACAATGTCTGTAAAAAGAAAATCATGTTTACAAATTTAAAAGCAAGTTCTTTTCAAATAAATGTTAATCAAGTTTTTCAAGAGTGTTTAATTGAATATATTATCTAATCTAAATGTTTAAGATAGCTGATTTTTTAAAAGTAATTAACTAAATAAATTTTGAATTTTAATTCAAAGGGTGTTTTCAATTTAAAATATTAGATCTAAGTTTTTTAAGTAATTCAAACAAGTTTTAAATAGAAATGTTTCAAGTTATAAAGTTACATTCAAAGTAATTATAAGTAATGTTTAAAAACTAAGTTTTCAAATTATATTTAAGGGATAAGTTTTAAAGATATGATAATTAAGTTTCCAAAGATAAATATATGTTAAATTTAAATTAAACGTGTTTGAAAGGTTTCAAAGATTTTAAAGTTTAAATTAGATGATTAAATTGTTATTAATTTTAAACTGATTTCTAAATGTTTTATTTTATATTAATAATGTTTAATGATATAATTATGTAAATCAATTATAATTAAGAGTTTATCTTTAAGTAATTAAGAATTTGATTAATTTTAAAAAATTAATTCATGAAGATAATAAAGGTTAATAAATTATTGTTATTGATTTAAGAATAGTAACTAATGTTAGAGATTTATTAATAAGTAAAAGTTTAATTAAGATAAATGATTTTCTTGATTAATTAAGGATTTTTAAATATAAGAAGTTAACTAATTATTTAATTAATTTTAAACGATTAGTTAATTGTTTGATTAATTTAAATAATCACTTAATTATGAATTAATTAAGTATATTTACTTGGTAGGATAATTAGTGGATAATTACTTGATGAAATTAATTAAAGGAGGGTTACTTAATGAAGTAATTAGAGGATAATTACTTAATGGAAGTAATTCGAAATTAATTACTTAATGTAATTAATTTAGTTAATTAATTATTGTAATTAATTTAGTTAATTAATTAATGTGATTAATTAATTAATAAATGTGATCAATTTAAGATTAATTGCTAAATGTAATTAATTAAAAATGTAATTAATTAATGAAGTAATTAATTAAGGATTATTAATTAATGTAATTATTAATAATTACTTAATGAAGTAATTAAGGATTAATTAACTAGTATAATTAATCAAAGGATTAATTAAGGTAAGTAATTACAAGGTGGTTAATTACTGTTTACAATTAATTAAGACTAATTAATGAAGGTGATTAATTATTGAATTAATTAAAGGTTAATTAATCAATGAAGTGATTAGAGAATGATTAATTAATATAACTAATGAAATTGATCAAGGTTGATTAATTAAAGAATGATTAATTAATTGTAATTAATTAAGGATCAGTGTAGTTAATTATAGTTAATTAATTAATGGAAGTAAATGGAGGATCACTAATTAAAGTAATTAATGTTAGTAATTAAAGGTTAATTAATGTAAATGATTAAGGATAATTAATTTGTGTAATTAACTAAAGGCTAATTACTTAATGTAATTAAAGAATAATTAATCAAGGGAGACTAATTAAGGAAAATCATTAAGAGATGATTAATTAATTAATTTGTAATTAATTAATATTAGTAAGCAGGATTAAGGTAATCCAAGTGATTATAAAGGATAGTAATTAATTTAATTAGAGGTTAATTAAATTGATTAAGAGTGAGTCAAACCTGCTTATGGATGATTGATTGATTGATATTGGATGATTTGGATGTGATATCTCTAATATGAGTTCTGTGGTGTTTTTTGAAATGTTTGGTTGATATGAATTATCTATCTGCGATAATGTGAATCATCTATCTGTATATGTTATTCTGAATATAAGTTTAATTGTTTAAACCCTTAAACAACTTGTACATTAAAATGGCGTTTTGGATTTCGATGAGACCGGGATCGGGTTTCCAAATTTAGATATCCGAAAACCACATCGATAGAAATTAAACGTGAGGTCGTGAATCCAAGTGAAGATCAAAGTGAAGACTCGAATGTAAGAACTGTTAGTCATTAAAACTCTGAGGGTGATTCCGAGTACTTTCAGGTTCGAGAAAGAGATTCAGAGTGCAAGGGCTATGGCCGTTAACTCTGAGGGTGATTTCAAAATGAGTGTAACGAGATAGTGCTTTCGGTTTCGTTCGAACCCGGAATGAACTTGTATGGATTGAATGCTTTCAGAATATTGTCAGGAGGACAATGAGAATTCTAAGATAGATGTGTTCTATAAAGGTAATCGTAGCTTCAAGCCTCATCAACCGGGAATGGCTAAAACAAGGGAGGTGTAGCAAGGCTAAGGAGTAGCACCCAAGTAGGACAAGATTTTCCCCTGTTTAGAGGTACCTTTTATTTTGGCTTAGTGTGTGATTGGTCGCACCAACTACGGAGTGGGCTTGTTCGGGACTATCCAGTAAGGGATGGTTCCGGCCTTGTGTTGTAGAAGATTTAGGGTGGATCCTCGGTACTCTAATCTAGATCAGGTACTGTGACGGGCGGTGCCCCAGTATCCCTGCCATTGATGGAAACTCATTCTTCCTACGTGCCCTTTACGGTTTTGATTGTATACCTATGTATGCTAGAATTTAATAAATGTAACAATTTCGGCTATTTCTTATTTATTTGAAAACTCTACGCCCTATTATAATATCACTGGATTTCCTATCAAATGTTTTGGTTAGCGTAAGGTAAAAACTTTTCTATGTTTATGTATGGGAAGTCTTATGTGATACCTTTCTTTTCAAAGGATTTATAAAGTTAAGCAACTTTAACCCGTTTACTCACACCAGACCCAAGTGTTTATTTTCTTTTTCATTAAACTCTTGGGTACTCATATTATGTATGAGTAGTTGAGGGATTCAGGTTATCTTTGACGAATTCTGGAAAAGATCTGGAGCAGGAGGCTTCGGTGTGTAGATATATAGAATTTCCGCTGTGATGATGTATATATTGATGCACTTGAGTTGTATGATAGACAGAAATTTATAACTGTCTAATTTGTGAAGTATAAGTTGTGTACTCTAATGTTTATGATACTATGTATATTTTATGTGATATGTCATATTTTATTCGTTCCGCTGTGAGATTCTAATGTTGTTGAGTTTCTTCTTTCCTGTCTTTTCTTCTTCTATCCCTTTCTTTCTTAATTCATGATACGCCTTTCTGGGCTAAGAAAGACGGGTTGTGACAATGATAAACCACACACGTCAGACTCAAACCATATAAAAGGGCGAATTGTTATTGGGATAAACAAGAAAAAGGGAGAAAGAAAAAAAACAAAATTTTGCAGTGGAATGACAAAATATAAAAATCAAATAGCAGTTCATGAAGATGTTTGCAAAACATTTGAATATACTAATGCAATATAGAATCAGAGTTACACATACCCGAGAATAAAAAAAATAACAATGCAGCGGAACAGTTTGAATGTAGTGGAATAATAAAATAAATAATAGTAATGCAATCTTCGTCTTCGTCCTCCAGAAATAAAATCTTCGAATCTAGAAATGCTCAGACTGACCCGAGCGAATAGAAAAGACAAAACACTCGAGTTAGAACTAAAAGATCTTATGTAAGTTAAATCAACGGTAAATAACATGAGTGGAACGGCATCAGAGATGTTTATCGGATTTGACATCTCTTATCTAGTGTCTAACATAGCTGTAGTAACTTAAGCGATGCTTGAGATTCACATCTCCTAAGGATCCGTTAAATTATTTACCATATAGTAATATTTCGCTATTATAATAGTGTCTAATAGTAAAATAAACTTACTTTTAAATAGCGCTAAGGGGTTACCCATATAGCCCTTAACACGTAATAGTGCCAATAGTCTATACAGTACCGTAATACTTTCTGATCGGGAGGCTACCAGAGGATACTCCATAGGTACGACACAAATTAAACTCGTACAAGGCGCACTAGGGTAGGTGACACGGCACACACGGCAATGCCGGGGTAGATATACCAATTACGCACACGGGCTGGTGGTAACGCGTAGCAGCTACTACCGCCCACCTCGTGCCACACCCCCAAATCAAAAATCAAAAGTGGCCACCAAATCAATCTCAAAGTCCGAATATAATAGCGAAGGAGCGTGTCCGATAAGAGGGGCTGCCTCCTTGGCCCGAGTTCGCTCCTGTTTTAGCCACCTTATGTCAACTCACGTGAGTCGGGGCCACGTATATACCTTAATAGAATGTCGCCACCATCCTACTTCATTTTGGAATCTCCACCACGTACACGGTTGTTAAAGTGGTTTTCGGAGTTGGTAGAGAGTATGACAACTTCTGATCCTAGTCTCTTTAATAACCAAACGTTATTATAACACCGCGGTCATTTTCAAAATAGTTTATGCTTTAAAACCAAATATCATTGCCTTTTCAAAAAACAAATCAATACGATATCATTTTATTTCAAATATATCCTTTCCAAAACTATAACACTTTCAAAATTATAATATTTCGAAACCAAACGCTTGAAATATAACCTTTTAAAACATAATACTTTGAATTTCATAGCTTCTAAACCATAACTTCCACCACTTAAATGGTTTGGATATTCAAACAGTATATAAAATAAAATATTTTGAATTTAAAATTACTTTATAAAGTAAAATAATTTCCTCGACGTCACAAATTTATTCACTTTAAATTAATCTCAATTCATAACTTTCAACTCACTTTCAGTTTTCAATAAACCATTTTAATTTATATCAATTTCAAATATAGATTCGAACCTTCAAATAAACCATTCCAATAGATTTCAAAGCTTTCGGTTTTCAACACTTTAAAACTAAATTTTTTAACTCTACATATATATGTGTATATATATATATATCAAATTCAGTTTACTATTATTTAGTTTTGAAAGATTTACTTAAATAATTCCAATATCATTCAAATAAACTCCAATTTCAAATAACTGAATATTTCCCTCACTTTACTCAAACTTGATATATTCCTTTATATAAACCTAAACAAAAATCAAGTTAAAAATCATATTCTTTAAAATCTCAAATTCAATGAGTCCCAAATCTATTTTTATTAAATAAAATTCTCAATTAAATACATTTTCAAATCAATTTCCCATTTATCTTTCAACCTTAATTTATTGAAATCATCATGAATTCTATATTAAAATATAATTTAAATAAATACTTAACCATATTATATTTTAAATAAAATCAAACTTTATTATTAACTTATTTATATCAACAAATTTATACATAACTCAAGTCAAGAATTTGACTATATATATAAAATAGCATTTATGTAATATCTAAAATCAATATTTATACAAAATCATGTATTTCTTTCCAAAAACCATGAAAATCAATTTCAAATTATTTTATATATATAAACCACGGTGTTTGTATATAATTTTCTATCCTATGGTCAAGTGATACGGATATTTATCATTTCAATCTGTAATTTAAAACAAAAATACGGTTATATATCATTTCAAACCGCAATCCCGAAAAAATAAAAATCATAACAACTTGTAGTTTATAACAATATAAAATACAACATCCATTCATCCAATATCAATCATCAAACATTTATCACAATCATCATCCAATTCAATCAATAACATCAATATAGAACAGATAATAAATAATAGGTATTACTGGTAGTTTATATTTAATAATAAATTAAATAACTATTTTATTCAAATATATTCAGATAGACTGAGATGATGATTCAACATATGCCAAAAAGTCAAAAATAAATTTCTAATCATATCATAAATTAATTTAACAAACATAAGAATTTTAGAAGTTATGAGTGGGCTAAAACACTCACCTTTTGAATTTAAATTGAATTTAAATCCAATTTGAACCAAAATTTGAACAGTCTCAAAAGTCGTCCAGACCTATTCTAAAATGACTGGAATTTCAATACGATCCTAACAAAAGAAACTGCGTGTAAATCCAAATTCGTATGTAAAAGTTATGCACGTTAGAACGTAAAAAGATTAAAATAGAATTTAAAATATAAAAAAACAACTCACCACTAACTACAGCCACGTCAGCATCGTCCCCAGTAACCCTAATCGTGAACGAATCCTACTATAGTTCAATCAACATCGTGTCGCCAATTCCAAATCGAGCGCCACCTCGCCACTCGATGCACGAGGCTGCGCCGCCTCGTCTCTCACCTTCTCCCGTTCGCGAAGACCCCTCTTGCCATTCGAACGCAGTCAAATGCATAGCTGCCGTCCAAAAATGCAAGACCTAATTGAATTTTTACTGGCGATCGAGCCGTTGAACCTCCAAACAATCACCTCAGATCAACTACCCTTGGTCCCCTCTACAAAATCCCTCAAACGATTTGACGATCGGTCACAGTTCGGCGCGACGCGATGAACGACCAAAATTTGATCTTTAATTTCTAGACAGATGGTTTTTCCTATTGGAAAAAAAAACTATAAATCTGAGATGAGCCCGTCCAGAGCTTCAGACTGATATAAAATTTGATGCTGTTTGAAGAGTTTGAATTTTGAAGCAGAATTTTGAATTGAAATTGGATGGTGAAATTTAAGGTTTATCGGCCATTGAGAAAGAAGAGCAACAGAAATTTCTGTACGTACGAAAATGAGAAATAAAAAGGCTGCTAGGGTTTATCACATGATATATATATATATATATATGGAGCTGAGAAATAGAGGAACAGATACGCTTAGTTTGGACCGTTGAACGATAAATGGCCCGAAAAGCCCGTTCTGGCTTCAGAACGAAATTGGGTCAACCCATATATCAAAATAGACGTTTTCAAATATTTTAAAATCAATGGAATAGGTTTCAGGCCCAAATTCCATCAAATGAAGAATTTATGCTAAAATCTAGTTATTACAAATTGATTTCTATTGATTTCAATTAAATTGATTTCTACGCGTTTCGAGTCCGTACGATCAAACGACAAGCCTGATCGTTATGAAACTTGAAATCCTATAATAATTCACCATTATGGATCCGATGAAACAGGTTTCGTCAAAATCCAAGTCGGTGGCAAAAATGGCTATTTTCCAGTTAATTAAATAATTTAATATTAGATTAATTAATCACTTCTTCAATTTAAATTCTAAAATCAACAAATCTTATCATTTTTGATTTTTTAAACAACTTCAATAATTTAACCAAATTTAAATGTCAGATTAAAGTTGGTAAACCCATCAACTTCAGTGTTTGATTTCAATTTCACTAAATTCAGAAATTAAAATTTAAAATTCCAAAAATCCATTTATTAAAGTTTAAACCTTGTTATCCAAGTCTTTCATTACAATAAGAATATAATTAACATTGGTTTATATCCTGGTACATTAATATTTCACAATTTCATCTCAATTCCTATTTACGTAATATTTAAATATTAAATTTCATTTAATTTCAATTAATCCAATTTATTAAATTTAAATTAAAAATCTTGATTCCCATTCTTTTTATTCAGTCAATCATTATCTTACGGGTAAATTCAACATTACTATAAATCCAATTTCTCTAATGCTTTCCAGTCATCAACTAAATTCATATTAACGTAGTATTAAATTACATTTAGTTACAATGGATTTAGATCTAATTCAATAGATTATATAAATGGGTAAACAAATATTGCTATTTTCCTAATTTACTCCCATTCATACTTCATTATCCACCAACAATTAATAAAATTACTTATCTAACGTTGATTTTCCCAAATTACAATTTATTACATATTATCTAATTAATTAGTATAACTTCGAATTTATTTACCAGTTTACTATTTCCAATCAATTAGAACTCTACTGTGATGACCCGAAATCTTAGGCAATATCAATTTAATAATCTGAACTAAAATTAAATTGATTTGATAATCTTTGTTGATAAGATTGGAATTAATTTAATAATCCATTTAAATAAATATTTAATTGACAGATTTTATCTTTTAAAAGCTAATAAATTATTTTCTATTTATAATGTATATAGAAAATGTATATATTGTAAATAGATTAGCCTTGTTTAAAATTTAATAAATTAAGGGCATATTTTCTTTCTAATATTTTTTTAAATTGGAAATTTGTTTTCATTTAATATAAGCTTTTAAAAGCTATTAAATAAATAATATATGGTTTTAAATTGTTAAGATAAAAGTTTAAATTGTTTAAATTGATTTTGAGTTTAAATTTAAATAAATAAAAAATAAGGTTTATTTTGATTTCCTTTTTAAATATAGTGTGATAAAATAAGTAATTTATTAATAAAGAAACAATTTCTTTTATAAATTACTTAAAGTTATCAAATTTGTTATTTTCAAAATATAATAGTGTATTGTTTTTAACAAATAGATTTTAATAAAAATTGTTTGTTTTTCAGAATTAAATTGTGTAGTTATATATGTATATATATAACTTGATTTCAAAATTGAATTTTAGAATTTGATTTGAATTTGAATTTAAAGCTTTGAAATTTAAAGTATAAATATTTTAAATTGTTTTGGATTTTAAATTATTTGCATAAACTTTTATTTATATATATAATTGTTTCATTTCTTTTAAAATTATTTATACATATACAAATACTTATTAACTAATTACTTAAACATCATCTTTTATTAATATTTATAGTAAAAAGAAAATAAAACAAAAGCAAGTGTTAATTCCTTAAGGCCTTATAATAACACGTGTTAGGTGATTAACAACTAATATGACAAATGTTAAAATTTGAAGACAAGTGGAAATTGTAATTTAGTCTTTCTTTTGTTTTGATTTCTAAATAATTTCAGCCTATTTATTTACAAATCTTCTTCCCTTCCCTTTCTTTTTCTATTTTTCTAAATCTAAAGGCAAGAAGAAATTAAAACAAAATCCCCTCAAAAACTAAAATCTGATATCACATTCAAACTAGAAGCCATATCCTCAGCAAAATCATTTTCAAAATAGAATCAAAAACATGCAAATCAAAATCAAGCTTGTAACATCTTAAAATCTGAAGCCTGCATCATTTCAAATCTAGAGTTTTTCTGCATGCAACTGTATTGTCAATCAAAGAGCACTTCTAGTTGATAAAGCAACTCAAGTTTTCAGTAAGCATCTCATTTTCTAAAAGCAAAGCAATTTTCCAGTTTTAAAAAGTTCAAAGCTTTTCAAAATATGCTATGTTTATCTTCTTTAATCAGGTAAGTAACATCATTTTTAATGAGTTTAAGTATTTTAATCTGTTGCATGTTTATTTCTGTGTTAAGTATGTATGATATGTATATATATCAGTAGATCTTCTGTGTATATATGAATGGATAAATTTTTACATGCTGTGGCCTCTGTATTATACTATTCTTAAGTTCCCAGGTTCAAGAATTTGTTCAAAACCCATTATCACACGATGTAATCTATGTTAGTGTTTAAGATTCATGCAAAATATGTTTGTTGTATCATGAATTAAAGTTTAAAAATTTATTCAAGTTAAAATAATTTTGAATTGTCTTTAAAAATCAAGAACAACCGAGCAAGTTTGAAGTAAAGTGAAAATCCAATCATTTTAATTCATCAATTCAGGACCCTAAACTAAATCCTTAACACTAAACATGATTTTTAAGAATAAAATCATAATTTATAGTTTGAGGAGGAGGGTGCAGTTCTGGGATGAACTGAAAATGGAAATTGGAAGTTTTCAGGTGATCTAGTTGCTCTGGAGTTCTGGGATTTTCAATGATGATGGACGAGTGAACAGTGTTGAAGCCAGAATGGTGAGTGGTGTTGAACTTCATCGAGGAGGCAGCGGTAGCGAATTATCTTCTGTAACCCTAGTTTTAAACTAGGTTAGTTGATTGGGTCGGCACGGCCTGTAGGGGTGATCGAGTTCAACTAGGTTTTAGGAGTTGGAAGATTGGTCGTAGATGAGAGCATGGCCGGGTTGCTGAGTTACTGGTGGTCGGAGGGTAGTGAACGAGGCGATGACAGGTTTTGGGGTTAGTGTCGTTCTGTTGTTCCAGGTTTGAGATGAAGACTCGAATTCAATTTCGAGCTGTGGAAGGATGATCTGTTGATCGCGTTTGTGTGTGGGGTTGATCGCAGTTGTGAGGAAGCAGTCGTCGATGGTTGGAGTTGATCGGAGGCACGGTGCATGTGCACCGTGCACTTTTGATTTCTGATGATACTCTGGGTGGAAGCAGAGAAGTGGACTCGAGATTCACTTGAGTAGTTTATGTGTTTGCTCGAAGATAAGGTAGGTTTGTCTCGAAGCAAAATTGGGTTAGCTCGGGTCATTGAAGTTGTTACAGGTTTTTAAGAAATCTGTCTGTTTGAATTTTTAAAACAGATTTTGAAATTTGAAATCAGTCTTTAGATAAAGTTCAAATCAGATTTTGAGATATGGATCCAAATAACTTTTGTATCCTAGTTTGAAATTTAAGGAAGTTTTATAAATTTAAATTATTTTAAACAACTTTAATGAGTTAAAAGTAAAATTTAAAATGTTTTGTTTTAAAATTTTCAAACTGAAGTCTAAAGATGTAAAGCAAAGGTTCAAACTAAGTTTTAAATCCAAGTTTAAAATCTGGAATTCAAGTTTAAGTTTAAATCTCAGTTTTTAAAAATAAAAAAAGTTTCAAACTTGAATTGTTAAACTACTATAAAATGTTTAAGTAGTTTGAATTTAATAAATTTAAGTTTTAAAATGTAAGTAGAGTTTTAAAATCTAAAGACTAATCTGAATTCAAATTTAAATATGTATTCCACTTTTGAAATGAAGGAAAGTTTTTAAATTTAAAATGATTTAAAACAATTTTGAATGTTTAAAGTGTAATTTAAATTGATTTGAATTTAAAAAAATGAATTTGGTTTTAAATTATTTAAACTTCTATATTAAATGAGTATTTCTTTAACTTGTGAAATGAAAAAAAGTTTTTAGAAATGTGTTTTAAACTTTGTTAAAAATTTGTATTTATTTTAAACTTTCAAATTTAGAATGAAATTTGAAAGTAAATTTAAACTAAATTGATTTAAAATACTTTGTAAATGATAACTTGATCCTTAATAAGAATAAAGTTTGGTCCTAAAGTAAATTAGAATTTAATATTTGTAATTCATTAAATTTTTAAGGAATTAAATGGATGATTAATTCATGATTTGGATTAATTAATAAGTAATTAAAGGTTTAAATTAACTAATTAATGATTGAGATTAATTAATTAGGAATAATTAATTTTTAATTAAGGATTTTTAATTAGATTTTAATTAATAATTAAGAATTAATTAATCAAGAAATTATGAATTAATTAAGTTACGGTTAACACTTAATTAATTAAATAATTAAAGGTTAATTAATTAGATATTAAAGATTAATTAATTTGAAATTAATAATGATTAATGTATGTTAATTGCTTTAGAAAGTAATTAAAGAATTTTTAATTGTTAGTGATGGTCAATAACTTAAAATTATTTAATAATTAATTAATGTGATTAATTTTAATAATTAATTAGATTAATTAATTTAAAGATAATCATTTGTGAAATTATTTAAGTATAATTACTTAATAGAAGTAATTAAGGAATTAATTACTTAATGTAATTAATTAAGTTGAAATGTAATTTGTTTAAGTTAATTAATTAAGTTTAATTTAGTTAAACACCAGATGCTTTGATAAATAAATAATTAATGTAATTAATGGATTGAAATTACTCAGTGAAGTAGTTAATTGATAAATACTGGATGTAATTAATGAAGGATGATTTAAAATGGAAGTAATTTGAGTATAATTACTTGGTGTAATTAATCAAGGGATTATTTAAAGAAATTAATTAAGGAGTAATTAATTTGATGAAGTAATTAAGGGTAGCTAATTACTGATGTGATTAATCAAAGGTGATTAATAATTATGGGTTAACTGAGATTAATTACTTAATGTAATTTATTTAAATAAGTAATTAATTTAAATTTAATTAAGGATCATTAATTAATATAATTAATGATGTAATTAGGATTGATTAATTAAGATTAATTAATCAATGATAAGTGGTTAAGGGTAATTAATTAATATAATTAATTAAGGACTAATATAATTAATTATAGTTAATTAATTAATGAAGTAGTTAAAGGTTAATTATTGTTCTCGGTTAAGAGTAGTTAATTTATGAAATTAATTGAAGGATAATTACATGAATGTAATTAAATAATAATTAATCAAGGATAATTAATTAAGGTGGATAATTGGAGAAAAATTAATTTATTAATTTGTAATTAATTAATGGTTAAGTAAGCAAGATTTATATGATGAAAATAATTAATTTAATTCACTTTAAATTAATTAGAGATGGAAGTAATTAATTTAATTCATTTTAAATTAATTATATTTGGTACAATTATTAATCATTGCTTATGAATGGATGATATTGGTTGCCTTGTATGGTTTGAGATCTCAGAAATGAGATAGGTAATGTTGTGTGATATGGATGCATTGGTTGCATTGTGATGATAATATGGATTATCTTTTGATAATGATAATATGGATTATCTGTTGTGATGATAATGATGATTATTTATTGTGCTATGTGAATTATCTATCTGTGTGCATATAGATAATGAAATTGAATTGTTTAAAACTTTAAAACAACTTGGCCTTAAAAGATATGCTTTGGATTTCGATGAGACCGGGATCGGGTTTCCAGATTTGGATATCCGAAACCACATCGATCCAAATTAACGATAGGTCGTGAATCTCAAGTGAAGGATGAAGATTCGAGGTGTAAGGACTATTCGTCGTTAAAATTCTAAGGGTGGTTCCAATACGAGTTTAATGGGATAGTACTTTCAGATTCAAGATGAAGATTTAGAGATTTAAGGTTATTGTCGTTAACTCTGAGGGTGATTCCAAAATGAGTGTAACGAGATAATGCCTTCGGTTTAGTTCGAACCCGGAACGAACTTGTATGGATTGAATGCTTTCAGAATATCGTCAGGTGGACGATGAGCATTCTAAGATAGATGTGTTCTATAAAGGTAATCGTATCCTCAAGCCTCATCAACCGGGAATGGCAAAAACAGGGGAGGTACGGCAAGGCTAAGTGGGTCATGCCTAAGTAGGATGAGATTTTCCCCTGTCTAGAGGTCCCTTTTTATTCGGCTGTGTGGGCAGTTGGAATGCGCACCAACTGCGAGGTTGTCTTGTTCGGGACTATTCAGTAAGGAATGGTTCCGGCCTTGTGTTGTAGGGGAGTTAGGGTGGCTCCTCGGTACGGTGATCTAGGCCACGTACTGTGATGGGCGGTACCCCAGTAGCCCTGCCATTGTATGGAATCCAAAATCCAATAAGTGTCAAAGGTTTTGATTGTATTACCCACTTTTGTGGCTAGTAGCTGGAATTTGATGAATGTAACAATTTCGGCTATTTTCTATTTACTTGAAAACCCTAGACATATTATAATATCACCGGATTTCGTATCAAATGTTTTGGTTAGCGTAAGGTAAAAACTTTTCCATGTATATGTGTGGGAAGTCTTATGTGATACCTTTTCTTTTCAAAGATTTTTCATAGTTAAGCAACTTTAACCTGTTACTCACACCAGACCCATGTCTGACCCGGAGTTTATTTCTGTTTTTCATAAACTCTTGGGTACCCAAATTTTTACGAGTAGCCAGGGGATTCAGGTTAGCTTTGACAAATTGTGGAGGAGCATTGGAGCAGGAGGCTTCGGCGTTGTAGATATGTTTAGTTTTCCGCTGTGTTTGATATCTCTGTGTTTTCTCTGAGTTGTATAACTAGACGGGTGTTTATAACTGTCTAGTATGTGATGTATAAGCTATGTATCTCTGATAGATATTGCATATGATACTATGTAATAATTATGTTATTAATATAATTTATTCGTTCCGCTATTTAGATTCTGATGTGTTGTTTCTTCTTTCTTCTCTTTCTTTCTCTTTTCTATCCCTTTCTTTCTTATTAATGATGCGTCATTCTGTGGAGATGAATGGCGGGTCGTTACATCTACAATTGTTTCAATTAGTTGGGATGGCACTAAATTAGTTATTTATTAACATGCATTAACATTATTACCTTAATTTACATTCAATTACTGTTAACGATGTGTTATTTCATTAATTAATTTAATGTTTGCATTCTTTTTCTTACATCAATTTATGACTAAGTATAAAAATTTACATTATTTCAATTAATTGTAATTTCATTCAATTGTCAATAATTAGTTTTAATTACCATTGTTACATTTCATTTTGGCATTCATTATTTCATTAATTAATTTAATGTTTGCATTCTTTTTCTTACATCAATTTATGACTAAGTATAACAATTTACATTATTTCAATTAATTGTAATTTCATTCAATTGTCAATAATTAGTTTTAATTACCATTGTTACATTTCATTTTGGCATTCATTACATTATTAAATTCCAATTTTTTTCCTTCAATATTAATTAACAAATTTTAATTATCAAAATTTATGGGTCATTACATGATCAAAAGAGAGACAAATTTAAGAATAAGAAAGATAAATTCAAAAAGAAAGCTTTCTTTGTTACATTGGATGACTCAGAATCATCTTGATCATCAGATAATGACACAGACAGTGATTCTGAACAAGCCAACGTCTGTTTTATGGCCACAAATGATGAGGTGGCACTTAAAAAGAGAGGAAAGTGGATATTGGACAGTGGTTATTCAAAACACATGATAGGAAATAAAGATATGTTGACTAACATTAGTTACTCAGATGGAGGTTCTGTCACTTTTGGAGACAATTCCAAAGGATATATCACCGGTAAAGGTGACATAAGCAATAAGGTACATCCAATTTACTCTTATTACAAATGATTTACTTGATAAAAATTTACAACATAATTTACTTAGCATTAGTCAGCTGTGTGATAAAGGATTCAATATATCTTTTTCTGAAAATAAGTATAGCATTTTTGATCAAAATAGAAATCTTATTTTTGAAGGATTAAGAGATAAAAATATATAAGTTTTAAATATGAATATAAATCACAACTCTAATATGTGTCTAATAGCTAAATAAAATGATCCTTGGTTATGGTGCAAAAGATTTTGTCATATAAATTTCAAAGCTATAAACAAATTATCTAAAAATGAATTAGTAAAAGGTTAACCGAAAATGAATTTTAGAGTAAACAATATTATTAATGCTTATCAATCAGGTAAATTATCAAAATCAATTTTTAAATCTAGGAAAAATATTTCTACATTACCACCATTTGAACTATTACATTTGGACCTTTTTGGCCCAACTCAAGTTCAATCCATAAACCATAGCAAATAGGTGTTTGTAATAGTATATGACTTTTCACGATATACTTGGACTATTTTTATGAAAAATAGAAGTGATACTTTCGAAAATTTCAAAATTTTGCAAAAAGAATTCAAAATATCAAAATTAAAAACTAAAAACATTAGAAGTGAACATGGAGGTGAATTCGAAAATGAAGCTTTTGAACTTTTTTGTAATAAAAATGTAATTTACCATAATTTTTCTTTTTTCTGAGAACATCACAACAAAATGGAGCTGTAGAAAGGAAAAATAGAACCTTATAAGAGTGTACAAGAACTTTATTAAATGAAAGCACTCTACCAAAACATTTTTGGGTAGAAGGTGTAGAACTACTTGTTATGTTCTAAATCGTTTTTCCATCTGACCACTAACAAAACACACTTCATACGAACTTTCTCATGAAAGAAAACCAACATTTCATATTTTATAGTTTTTGGTTCGAAATTTTTTATTTTAAACAAAAAAGATGTAATAACCCTTCTTTTTGGACGGTTTAAATCGACAATCAACCACACATGTTAACTCAAACCATTCAAAGGGGAGGATTGTTAATAGGGTAAATAAGAAAATAAGATAAAAGAAGTGAAAACAAAACATAAAATATCATAGCCGAATGACAAAATATAATAATCAAATAATTTGTTAATGAAGCTGTTTTACAAATAACATTTCATTACACTTTTACAATATATCTGACTATACATACAACAGGAATAAATAAATAATGCAACAAAACAACATGACGTAGTGGAATAATACTAACAATATAATGTATAAATCTCCGTCTTCACCCTCCAAAGTAAAACGGTGTTTAATATGCTGAAAAGCTCAGGCTGATCCGATCGTAAAGGAAAGACAAAACACTTGAGTCAAAACTAAAAGATCTTATGTAAGTTAAACCAAAATAAATAAATATGAGTGTAACGGCTTCGGAGATATTTATGAGATTTTACATCTCCAATCCAGTGTCTGACCAGTGTCTGACATGCATGCAATAACTTAAGAGATGTTCGGAATTACCATCTCCTAAGGATCCATTAAACTAATTACTACGTAGCAATATTCGATATATATATAGTGTCTATCAGTAAAGTAAAGTATTTAAATAGCGTTAAGGTGTTTCACATATCCCCCTCAACACATTTTTATAAATGCCATAGTCTATACATTTCCGTAATTCCTCTGTAAACTGGAGGGCTATCAGAGGGCACTCCATAGTGTTTGACACAAACCAAACTCATAATGGGCTCGATAAGGCATATGACAAGGTACGCGAGGCAATGTCAGAGTAGGATTCTACCGTTTGCAGAACCGGATGGTGGTAACACATAGCAGCTACTACCACCCACCTTCGAACACACTCCCATAATCAAATCGAGGGGTGGCCACCAAATAAATCACAAAGCAATAGATATGGTATCGAAGAACCATGTCGGATCAGAGGTGCGACCTCACTTGGCCCAGGCATAGCTCCTACTTTAGTCATGTCAAGCTGACCCGAGGAGATCAGGGCTGTGTTCATATCTCATATAGTATCATTCGCCAAACCATCCTACTTCATCTTGGATTCTCTACTACATGCACAGTTGTTAAAGTGGTTTTTGGTATTGGTAGAGAGTATGACAATATCCGATCTCGGTCTCTTTAACAGCCAAATGCTTATGTCACACCGGTTGGTCGTTTTACATTTCCAAAACCACTTCATAATTGAAATCAAAATATCATATTCACTTCAAAATCATATCACTTTCGAAATTATATTCACTTTTTAAATCATTGTTCATTTTAAATCATATTCATTTTCAAAATCATCACCACAAAATAGATTAAGCCATCATATCAAAATATTCGCATTTAAGTCAATCAAATCTAAATCATAGCAGTCCCAACTTTAAACAGTTTGAATACTAGAGGTAGATTATATGTTGGAATAGTTAGACATTAAAAATAATATATATATTTAAATATATATATATATATTAAAAGTTATTTATAAATTCAAAATAATATATATTGAAATTGTTTATATTTAAAAATAGGTTATTGATTTAAAATAGTTGATACATTAGAAATAGATTATATATTAAAATATGTTATATATAAAAAATAGTTTATATATTAAAATAGTTTATATGTATTGGAAATAGTTAATGTGTTAAAAGTTATTAATATATTAAAAAGGTTTATATGAGAAAATAGTTTAAATGTTAAAAGAGTTTGTATATTAAAAGAGCTTATATCGAAAATAGTTTCAAAATTAGAATTGCTTCTTCCAATTTCACAAATCAATTCAAATCAACTTTAGTTCCAAGATTTCAATTCAAATCAACCTTATTTTAATAATTCCAATTCAAAAGGCTAATGGTTTCAATTCAAATTCTCATTAAAACCATTTTAATTTACATCGGTTTCAAATCCATGTTTGAACTACAAATTTTAAACCACTTCAAATTCAGTAGGTTTCAAAGTTTAAATATTTAAACACACAATAACTTAATTTTGATAAATTTCATTTATATTTCAAAATTCAACTTTAAGATTTCAATTTGAATTCCTTAAACGATTCATTTAAACCAATTTCAATTTCAACATTTAAAACTTGGATTTTTAAAATAATTCAGTTCATATAAATCTTATTTTATTTCAAAATATCATTTAATTGGATTCAAAAAATAAGGTTTTAAAATCATTTAATTTAATCAATCCAGTGTCCATATACATTTTTCTACTGTATGGTCAAGTGATCGGATATATATCATTTCAACCCGTAATTATCTAAATTTACGGGTATATATCATTTCAACTCGCAAACCTGAGAAAAAATTAAAATCTATAAAATCGCTCGAGTTTGTCATTTCAACGCATAACGATTTTTTCCTAATCTATAAGATCGTTCGGGTGTGTATCATTTCAACCCATAGTGATTTTCGTAACAATAACTAAGGAAACTTGCAGTGTGATAATAACATATAAAAAATATAATATCCAATCATCTAAATATCAACAATTAAACATCCATCACGATCATCATTTAAATCAACCAATAAATCACAAAAAATAAATTGGTTATCATTATTAGGCATTTAACAGGCAATTAAATTTCAATATTAATTCAAATGGCAGTTAAGTTCAATATAAATTCATATTGAATTTGAATGACAATTTAAAAATATCAAACAGCAATCAATTAATTCCTAGTCACATTATAAATTTAATTTAACCAACCTAAGATGGTTTAGCATTTGTGAGTGGGATAAAAATACACACCTTTGATTTTCAGTTGATTTAAAATCCAAATAAAGCCAAAAAATCTAACAGTTTTAGAATCCAACCAAACCAGCTTTATAACGTTTGAAATTTTGATACGATCGCAACAGAGAAAACCGCGCGTGAATCCAAGCTCATATGAATAAGTTATGTTAGTTAGAAGATTGAAATTAAATTTAAGTTAAAAAATAAACTAAATGGCAACTACGTAAACAATGTTCCCTCTACCTTAATCTACGTGCAAGCACACCACCTAGCGAACCCTCTTCATCATTCAGTTGTTTCCACCTCAACCACGTCGCCATCGCCACAACCCACTTCTCCTATTCGAAGCTCGAAGCTGGAAGCACCACATCAGGCCGCGCGACCGTCCCAATCCCCTAGAACCACCTCTACCGTGCCAAATATCGAGATTTTCTGGTGAATTCTAACATGCTGGAGACGAATGAATACCAGATCTACGACTTGCTCGGCTTCCTCTTCCAAATGCCACTCCTCGATCGCCAATTGGATGAAAATCCACCGTTCGATCGAAAACCCTAACAACGGACGACTGAGAAAGATCGCCAGTTTCTGACCAAGTGGCGAATCGAATCAAAAAACGAACTACAATAGCAGATTGCGCTCGTCGAGAGCTTTCCAACGATATATAATATGACATAGTTTGAGAAGTTTAAAAGTTTCGATTTGATTTTGATTTGCAATTGAATTTGGGAATTAGGTTTCTGCTATCGAAGAGAGGAAATAGGAATAAGTAAGACGAACTGTACGTACATAAAATTAAAAGGCTGCTAGGGATTTCAGAAAGAAATCTATTTATATAGGTTGATGGATAAGAATGAATGGTGCCGATTGAATTGGTCGAAACGATAACGACGACCCAAAAAGCCCGTTTCATTTTCGAAACGATATTGAGTCATCCAATATATCGAAATATAAGTTTTCGATAATTTTAAACTCAATGGACTAGTTTCAAACCCTAATTCCATTGTATATAGAAGTTAAATTTTAAAATCAGATTATAATTAAATTTCTTTAATTGATTTCCATGCATTTCGAGCCCGCATGACCAAATGACAAGTCTAATCACTACGAAACTTGAAATCCTAATATAATTCACTGTTATGTATCCGATGAAACTGGTTTCGTCAAAATATGAGATAATGGCCAAAATAGCTAATCTTCACATTAATTAAATAAATTATTATTAAATTAATTCAGTCACTTTCAACTTCAACTTTAATAGTTAACAATTTTCATCATTTATGATTACACAGAAATTAATAATCTTTTAAAATAAAATTTCCAGATTAAATCCACTATTCAAATATTACATTAATTTCAGAATTCAATTATAATTGTGATAAAATTCTAGTTTATTATATTTTAAATTCAATCAAATTCTTTTATTTTTATTCTCACTTTATTATTAAATCATAAAATATCATATAAATATAATTAACATAAATTTACACTTTGTTGCATTCAAGTTCTACAGTTATCATCTAAACTCATATTAACTATAATATTTCAATTTAATTAATTCCATTAATTACCAATTTAATTCCTTATTTACAATTATAATCAAATTAACTTTACAGTTATTCAATTGATTGAAATTTCATAAAATAGTTGTCAATAACGTCCAAAAACATTACTAAATCATATTTTAATTATTTTTATAATTAATCAATCATAAATTTTAATTTCTTACACTACTAAATTTTAAAATCTTGTTAGATTTAATATTTTTAATTATTGAAAAATATGGGTCGTTACAAAAGATCAGCATGGAAAATTCGATCCAAAATCCGATGAAGTAAATTTTTACAGGATATTCGAAACGAAGTAAGACTTATCAAATTTTTAATAAAAGAACTAAAATAATCGAAGAAACACTTTACGTTTCCTTCGATGAAAATTTTATCTTTAATAAAAGTCTTGAAGATGATGAGATAATGACTAAGACAATCACAAATATGTTTACTCAAAATAATTTTGAGGAAGATGAAAACTTGTTCGTAATGTTAAAGTATATAAAAACATTGTTCATAATGAAAATGAATTAAGATCTCCTTCTAGGATTTTACGAGATCACCCAGTAGAAAATATCATCGGTGAACTTAATACAAATGTTAGAACTAGAAATCAACTTAACCAAATGGGCCATGTAGCATTAATTTCTAACATTGAACCAAAATGCTAAAGAAACCTCTTCTGATGACTATTGGATTATAGCTATTTAGGAAGAGCTATACTAATTTGAACGAAATGAAGTTAAGAACTTAGGACCTAGACCAAGTGATCAAAGAGTCAATGGTACTAAATGGGTTTTCAAAAGTAAAGCTAATGATCAAGGAAATATTATGAGGAATAAAGCTAGATTAGTTGCTAATGGATATAATTAAGAGGAAGGTATTGACTATGAAGAAACATTTACTCCAGTCATTCGACTAGAAGCAATACGTACCTTACTAGCCTTTTGCATGTTTTCATAATTTTAAACTTTATCAAATGGATGTTAAAAGTGCTTTTTAAATGGATATATAAAAGAAAATTTTTATGTTAAACAATCTCCTCCAATTTTACATGAAAAATTTTTAGACCATGTCTACAAAACTCAAGAAAGCTTTATACGGTCTAAAACAAGCACCTCATGCTTGGTATGGATGTCTCAAAAGCTAACTTATAGACTCGAGTTTTGGAATTGGAAAGGTTGATCAAACTCTTTTAGTAAACGTTCTAGAAAGGATATTTTAATTATTCAAATTTATGTTGATGATGTTACTTTTGGTTCTACAAGTGATAAGTTATTAAAGGAATTTTCTAATATAATGAAAAAGAATTTGGAATGTCACATATGGGAGAATTATCATATTTTCTTGGATTACAGATTAAACAATTAGATAATGGTATTTGTATTAATCAAGAAAAATACTGTAACAATCTAATTAAATGCTTTGATATGGAAAATACTTCTACCAAACCAAATCCAATGAGTGCAACAATACATTTAGATCGAGATGAAAATGGTAAAAGTGTTGACCAAAATTATATCAAAGTGTAATTGGATCGTTACTTTATCTAACAGCAATTAGACCTAATATAATGATGAGTATTTGTTTGTGTGCTCGATTTCAAGCAAATCCTAAAGAATCACATATGCGAGCAGTAAAATGCATATTATGTTATCTAAGCAAAACCAAAGATTTCAAACTTTTTTATCCGAAAGAATTTCCTTTCGAGTTAGTACCAAACAGTGATGCTGACTTTGGAGGTTGTCGGACAGATAGAAAAAGTACGAGTGGGACTTGTCACTTTATTAGACAGTCCCGCGTATCTTGGTTTAGCAAGAAACAAAATTGTGTTTCACACTCGACTTGTGAAGAAGAATATATTTCAGCTGCTTTAGCACGTGCTCAAGTCATTTACAAGCTACAAAGACTTTAGTATTTTGGAATTAATTTATAAAATTCAACTATTTTATGCGATAAAACAAGTCTATGAACTTATCTAAAAGCCCTATTAATCATTCACAAACAAAACATATCGACATTCATCATCATTTTCTTCGTGATAACATTGAAAAGGGGATAATTAGATTAGATTTTGTATCCTTTGAAAACCAGCTGGCTGTAAAACCATTAAATGAAAATAGTTTTATGAAACTACAAAGAGAATTAGGAATTTTATCTTTGAAAGTTTTATAAACTGTTAAAATATATTTTAACTGAAATTTCTTTTTAGCTACTAGGACATGATTGTTTTGTATCATGGCTAAGAAGTTAATGCTTTTAAATTTTTATTATTTATTCTAACAAGCTAGATTCTATCTTACTTTTATATTTTTTAACTATATATTTTATCCACACAATTTTTAGCAAATTAATTTTTTCCATTAACCTTTCTCTGGTTATAACATCCTCTCTAATATATTTTTCTATTTATGACCGTCATTTCATCTATAAACCCCTATCTTTTTCATTCTTTTATATCAACTTTCAAATTGTTTTATTCTTTCAACCACCTCATAATCATGTCTTCTCAAGAAAGCTCTCAGTATTCCTTCATTGATTTTAGCTCTACATCATCAAAAGCTTCAAATCTTTCTACTCCGACTCCGGTACATGAACCTGTTTCCATCGTACCGGCCTCGAATTACCATACCGGTCACACACTGGAAGCCGAGTGAGGACAGAAACAACATTTTAGTTCACCTTCTATTAATGACAAGATTGATGATATCCCCCATTATCAAAGAGAAACACTCAACCTGCAATATGAAATGTACTACGAACAGAAGGTTCATGCTCCGAGACTTAGCTTTTTGTAAAAATGTACATTAAAATTCTGTGGTGCTTCAACCTCGAACACGAATGTTCATGCTCCATCTCGTGAGAGGCCTCCATACTCTCCAAATTCTTGGGATCGCTCAACCATTCAACCCGCTCGAGAATATACAAAGATTAAGCTGGAAGAATGTGAGACTCCAAAGAAATCTACCTCCTCTTAGATTTCTTTTGTTTTTTGTTTGTTTTTTAATATATATATATATATATATATAATATGTGCATGTATAATTATTTTTGCCGGTAAATTCTCATCTCTTTTATTTTTTCAGTTGACTATCCTGGAAAATCAGTCGACTTCATGCCTATTTGCAAAAATTTAAAGCTATTTAGTCGACTTACAAACCATTTTAGTCGACTAAATCAATGCCAAAATGAACTATAATGTTTCTATACCTAACCAGTCGACTAACCATTCAAGTTAGTCGACTGAATCAATCATTCGAAATATTTTTTTTGCTCAAACACAATATTTAGTCGACTAACCTGGTTAAAACAGTTGACTAAATAACTTTCCTTTAAAATAATTTTTTTTTCAAGTCAGTCGACTAAACCTAACCCTCAATCAACTGAATTCCACTCAAATTGAACTATATTTTTTCTGGAAATAAGTAGCCGACTAAACCTTAGTTCCGAGACAAATTTGCCTCGAGCCATCATTTAGTCGACCAACCACTCAACTTATCGAATAAGTATGAACAACTAGGTTTTTAAAATAAAAGGACAACTCCTTCCAATCTACCTATTCACTTTTTACATTCCAACATTTCACTATATCTCCATTATCACTCTCTCCTTAAAAATTCCTCTTCAAATTAATCCAAAGCTCCTCCATTTTTCATAGCTCTTGCTTCCTAAAACCCTAAGCTACAATGCCACCCAAAAGATCTAGACCATCCTCCTCTTCAACCGGTCCATTTGAATCTCAAATTCGAAGCTGGTTGTACAATGGTAGGGTTGTCCACAGGTGTCTTAAGATGAAGAACTCAAGTATCTTTGAAGGTTCGTTTGTTGAGTATTTGGATTTTGCTTCTTATGGGTTTCAAGAATCAGCAATACGAAGTGGTTTAGAATCTTTGCTAGATGTTAATGTCAATAACTAAATATATCACCTCTTAATCAAGCTATTCTACGCCAGTCTCAACTTAGATCATCATACATTCCATAATCCCGATGATTGCATATGCATGCTTATTTATGGTGTAAAAATGTTCTTACCCATCTCTCGAATTGAGTTAATTCTTCAAAGTCCTTCAGAAGGCAAAAATTTGGATGAGATTGAAGTCGACATGGATCATCGTGATAGAGTAAGACATCTCTCTCTCTCTCTCCAAATATATAAAGGAGCTCAAGACAATAGGGCTTCACTCTAAAGCTAGACAAATGCATTGTAGCCTAACACACTCCATTAATCCTCATACCAAAAGTTATGAGAAAATCTATAAGCGATATTTCCAATCTCAATATGTTATATGTGGTCAATGCTACATGAATTGGGCAAAGATCCTTCTCATTGAATTTCAAACATTCAACCAAGGTCGTATGAAGACCATTCACCATGGAGCTTATATAATGAAACTTATTTGTGATTTTCAAATACCTCTCCCAGACTTGGACTTTACCATGGTTGTATCCTTCAACACTAAGACCTTAAGCCTTATGGGTCTTCCTAAGAACTTTCAAAGTCATACCATCATCACTTTTGAACATTGGAAAGAGATTTGAAGTATCGATACAATCTCAACCTTCTTCACATCATCGTGTTTCTACCAAAACTAACTCTTTTACTCAACCTCCTTGACAAGCAACTGAGACTGAAGAAATCAGGCGGGGTACTCAATCACGCCAAGCATATACAATTATCTTAAGAGACCAAAAGATTCTAGATAGGCGACTATCTCGGGTTGAAAGTACCGTCACCAAATTGGTTTCAAAGCTCGATCGTATTAAAGGTTTCTTAAACAACATATGGGATGTCATAACGTGTGGTCCATCCTCTTCGACATCAGTTCATGTTCCTACCAATCCAGTGAAATGACTACAACCACGTTCACATGGTCGTCCTTCAAATAAGAAGAAGAAAGCAATGAAGAAGGAGAATCATGAGGTGATGATGGCAAAGAAGAAACCTCAAGTTGTAATAATGAAGAATAAAACCACTTTCTATCTTTTATTAACTAATAGGATCTTTTGTTTAAACATTATTTTATTTCTTAAGTTGATTGTGCTACTTTGTTTTCTATAATACTGTCTTATGTTGTTAATGCTATTGTGTCGTTAAGTAATCCTTCATGTTGTTAACTATTGTCGTTTATTATGTGCTGTTGCTGTTTACATTATTGGTTTAAAATTGTTTATGTATTGAATAGTTTGTCATCGTTGATATTACAAGTTATCATATGTGTGTGTATTTTACTATATATCTATCGTCTTTTTTTCGATGACAATGGGGGAGACGAAATATCGCAATACTAACAAATTTTGCAAGTTTACAAGAATACGAGCACAAATTCGGGGGAAGCTATAGTCTATAGAATTTTGTCAAAATTTATCTCATATGAAGTTGTCATCAATCAAAAAAGGGGAGAATTTTGGATTAAAAGATTTTGATTCATGACAAGGAGCTCAAGACTTATCAAACATTCGACGAAAATGAGTTTAAAGTTGGTATAGTTTAGTATTCACTGTTAAAATCTTTTCTCAAGTTCTAACTTGCATATTTTGGACAACATATAGATTTAGTCAACTAAATCCTTGCATTCGGCCAACTAAAACTTATATCGTTATTTTTTTAAAATTACAAGCATAATCGACAAAACCTATTAGTCAGTCGACCAAATTTTTAATTTAAAATATTTATTCGACTAAATCAAATATTTAGTCGACTAAATATTGCATATTCGAACTGGTAATTTTCTGTTTCAATTTAGTCGACTAAATAACTATATTCTGTAAGTTTAAATGCAAACTAAAATAATGTAAAATACTTTGTTAATAAAAAAAAATTCTTACAACTATTAAATTAATAATAACCATGGCGACAAGTTGGTATCAGAAGATATTAGCTTTATATTAATACACATTATTAAAAGAGAGTTTTGAATTTTAAAATACATATTAAATAAATTACATAAATATACATTTATAAATCCAAATTATTTTACAAAACATTTATTTTAAATTTAAATTCAAATTAAAATCAAATTCAATATATGAATTTCAAATTTACCCACATATGCACTCATACATATATATTCACATATTGAATCAAAATTTAGATTCAAATGATTTGAAAAAAATACTTTTAGTATTTCAAATTTTTAAACTCAAAAACAAATTTTAAATTATTATTCATTTATATTATCAATTATTATTTATTTATTTTATAACTTTTTAAATTATATTATAAAAGTTCAACATTTACCAATTTAAATTGATAAAATTTTGGTATGTTACATATTCAGTCGACTAAACTTGTTTCAGACTATCATATTTTCAAATTTTCTAAAGAGATGTCTCTTCTTCCTGAAGATGAATATCTTCCAGGAAGAGTTGTGACCATTTCCAATTCAACAGAACTATTTGCAAACAGTTGCAACTCTTCAATGCCTATATATATGCATTTCATTCAAGATCAAATTACTTTAACTTTCTACTCTTTGCCATCTTGATTATTCAGTTGTTGAATTAGAGAAATCAGGTCTAAATTTCTTCAATTTCTAAAGCTATCTCTACTTCCTTTGTCTTTACAAGCAAATATATATATATATATATATATATATATATATATATATATATATATATCTTACTTGAGGAAAGGTTATAAGAATGTACTTCATTTGACAAATCTGTTTTATAACAAGAGCACGTAAAGTCAATAAAACATTTCATTGTATCAAAGTCCTATTTGGTTGCTCAGGTGGGAAAATCCTGTTTGGTTGCTCAGGTGGTCGAAGTCATGTTCGATTGCTCAGGTGGTGTAAACCTATTCCTCCGGTTTAAGTGAGGGTCACTAATTTAAATCCGGAAGGAGTCTGGAGCTGGACATAGAATGGAAGTTCGAACTAGTATAAAAATATCTGGTGTCATTTTATATTAATGCTATTTACTTACTTTATATTCCACACAAGTAGTTTAAATAATATTCATATTACATGATCCTACAATCATTTGCATTATTAAGTTAGGCAGGTTCTAAGTTACCCCATGAAAACTGTGTTATGAGAAATGTTATTGGCAAGGGCCAATAGATTCTTAGTGATCCCATGAGAATTATGTCTGGAATATGTTATTGATAGTGATCAATAGGTTCATGGTTAGACCATGAAAACTATGATTTAAGAGTTGTTGTTGGAGAATATGATGACCCGACTTTCTACTCCCAGAAAATCGCATCATCAATTAAGAAAGAAAGGGATAGAAGAAGAAAAGAAAAAAAGAAAGAAGAAACAACACTAGAATCTCAACAGCGGAAGGAATGAATTATATTAATAACATAAGTAATTACATAATACACAATATCAGTCAGAGATACACAGCACACACCTCACATATACTAGACAGTTATAAACACCTGTCTAGTATTTACAACCTAATACAACACAACACAGAGAATACACAGCGAAAATTATATATCTACAACGCAGAAGCCTCCTGCTCGATTGCTCCTCCAATATTCGTCAAAGCTAACCTGAATCCCATGGCTACTCGTAAAAATTTGAGTACCCAAGAGTTCAAGAAAATAAAGATAAACTCCGGGTCAGACATGGGTCTGGTGTGAGTAACAGGCCAAAGTTGCTTAACTTTAAAAATCCTTTTGAAAAGAAAGGTATCACGTAAGACTTCCCACACATAAACGTGGAAAAGTTTTTACCTTACGCTAACCAAAACATTTGATAGGAAATCCGGTGATATTATAATAGTGTCTAGGGTTTTCAAGTAAATATGAAATAGCTGAAATTGTTACATGATTAAATTCTAGCTACTAGCCACAAAAGTGGGTAATAAAATCAAAACCGTTGGCACTTATTGGATTGTGGATTCCATACAATGGCAGGGCTACTGGGGTACCGCCCATCACAGTACGTGGCCTAGATCACCATATCGAGGAGTACGCCCGCTCCCCTGCAACACAAGGCCGGAATCATTCCTTACTGAACAGTTCCGAACAAGACAACCCCGTAGTTGTTTGCAACCAACTGCCCACACAACCGAATATAAAGGGACTTCTAGACAGGGGTAAATCTCGCTCTCCAGTGGGAGCAACCCACGAAGCCTTGCTGCACCTCCCATGTTTTAGCCATTCCCGGTTGATGAGGCTTGAGGCTACGATTACCTTTAGAGAACACATCTCTTAGAATGCTCATCGTCCACCTGACGATGTTCTGAAAGCATTCAATCCATGCAAGTTCGTTCCGGGTTCGAACGAAACCGAAGGCATTATCTCATTACACTCATTTTGGAATCACCCTCAGAGTTAACGACGATAACCCTTGCACTCTAAATCGCCATCTCGAACCTATAAGAACTAGTTCCGTCAAACTCATCACGGAATCACCCCCAGAGTTATACTGACGTATAGTCCTTACACCTCGAGTCTTCACTCTTCACATAAGATTCACGACCTATCGTTAATTTTGGATCGATGTGGTTTTCGGATATCCAAATATGGAAACCCGATCCCGGCCTCATCGAAATCCAAAACGTGTCTTTTAGGTCCCAGTTGTTTTAAAGGTTTAAAACAATTCAATTCAATATTATCTATATACACACAGATAGATAATTCACAACATCATAATAGATAATCAATATTATCATCACAACAGATAATCTATATCATCAACTCAATGCAACCATAGCATCCAAATCACACAATATCATATATCCCATATCTGAGATTTCAACCATTCAGGGTAATAAATACCAGTCATCATTCATAAGCAATGACTTATTAATTCATTCTATAATTAATTTAAAATGAATTAAATTAATTACTTCTTCCTTAATTAATTTAAAATAAACTAAATTAATTACTCATCCATATAAATCTTGCTTACATATTCCTTAATTAATTATAAATCAATCAATTAATTATTCTTAACAAGTTACCCTAATTAATCATCTTGATCAATTACCCTTTAATTATATTCAAGTAATTAACCTCTAATTAATTTCATAAATTAATTATCCCAAACCAAATTAGTAATTAACTTGTAATTACTTCATTAATTAATTAATTATAATTAATTATATTAATCCTTAATTAATTACATTAACTAATACCTTCTTTGATTAATTGTTCTTAATTAATCAATCCTTAATTGTATCATTAATTATTTAAATTAATGATCTCAAATTATTTTATTTATAATTATCCTATTTAAATTAATTATCAATTATCCATATTGATTAACCATTCTAGATTAATCACATTAAGTAATTAACTATATCAATTTCATCTTTAATCATCTTTAAATAACTTAATTATCAAAACCCAAAATTAATTACACTAAATAATTTATTATTAATTAATTATCTTAAGTAATTAAACACACTAATAATAATTACACAAAGTAATTAATTCCAAAAACTCCTCCATCATTCAAGTATCCTTCAATTAAATTACATCAAGTAATTCAACTTCTTAATTACTTCACTAAGTAATTATTCTTTTTAATTACATTGGTAATTACTTCTCAAATCATCCAGTGATTAAATTAAATTAATTAAACTAAATTAATCGACTTAATAAATCAAAAATAAAATTAATTAATTACAATTAGTAATTAGTTTCCTTAATTACTTTCATTAAGTAATTGTACTTAAATAATTCTAAAATTATTATCTTTAAATTAAATAATACAATTAATCATTAAAATTAATTACATTAATTAATTATAAAATAATATTAAGTTAATGACCTTCATTAACCAATAACAAATCTTTAATTACTTTTCCAAAGTAATTAACTATATCAATTTTAATTCTCAATTTATTTATAAAACTCATTAATTTATTTCTAATTATTTAATTAATCAAGTGATAATTAAAAACTTAATTGGTTATTAATTACTTGATTAATAAATGCAATTCATTAATTAAATTACTCAAATCTTATTTAATTAATTTCTAAATCACACTTTAATCAAGTTTAATTAACTTACTTAATCCTTTTAATTAATTAAACAAAACCCTTAATTATTTAATTAATTAACCTAATTATTAGTTAATTAAATTAATTAATTAAAATCTTAATTACCGTGATCAAATAATAAATTATTAAGTTCAAAACAATGAAAATCATTAATCTCATTAACGATTTAATTATCATTATCAAAGTAATTTAAAAACAAATTGCTTTTAAATTTCTCTAAATTCCATTTTAAATTAAAATTAAAATGAAATCAAATTTAAACTTAAACAAGGTTTAATCGTTTAAAATCTTTTTAAAAGGATTGCTCATCTCCTAAGGTAAATTTTAAAAATAGTTTTTAATCCATAATCAATTTAAATAAATTTAAATTATACTTTAAATATATTCAAGTGATTTTTGAAACATTTAAATTCAAATCTTATTTATATTACAACTAAATTTAAATTGTGTTTCAGTTTTTAGATTCAAAAATTTAAATTTAAAATCCTGTTTTAAATTTCATTTCATATTTATAAAATACTAAAATATTCAACTTGAATTATAACATTTGAATTTATCAACTTATTTCCCTTTTAAACTTCCAGATTCAAATTCTAATTTGAATTCAGGATTTCAAATTCAGATTTTAACTTGAAATTTAAATCTTATTTCCAGATTTATAAATCACTTTATATAAAAACCGTGCAGGTTTCAGTTTTTTAAATATTTCATTTCTGCAAATCTGTTTATTTAAAATCTGGAATTCAAACCTATTTGAATTCATAATTTAATCTTGCTTTAAGTTTATATTTAAACTTGCATTGCTTATTTTTAAATTTAGTTTAAAAATTTTTAAAAACCTAAAGCAGTTCAGGTTTCAGGAACAAACCTGAAAACTTAAAAATAACTACCCGAGCCAAAACTGATTTACTTTGAGTAAAACTCCCCTCAACTTTGAGCAAAAACAAAGATGACCCGAGCATTCCCCGAGTACCATCTTCATCACATTCCAGAACAAACAACCCTCTGATGGCCATTGTGCACATGCACAAAGCCTTTGGATGATTCCGATCATCCACGATGATCAACCCTAATCCACAATCGACTCCAAAGCCCAACTTGAACACCTAATCATCAGAAGCCTCCATTTACCCAAAATCAAAAGCCAACCCCACTTCTAAACCTGGAAACCACAGTGCACCCCAAACCCCACACCTGTCAACGGCGTGTTCTCCTTCCCCCGACCATCGTTTAAGCCACAACTCCGGCTACTTCCTCGTCTTGAACCCAGCAACCATCCTTCAAAAACGCTTAACACTCGATCAACCCTAGAGAGAGGAAAGGTCGAATTTTCTAACTGTTCACAAGACTAGGGTTACAGATCAATTTTCCATTCTCTACTAATCCAAAGATTAAATCATCAGGTTGATAATTTTAATGATGTTCCTGATCACTCATCTTCATTCACATGAAACTTCAAACTCCTAGATTTCCAAGATCAACAGAATTTTACAAATTCATATTTTCAGATAAAAGTGAACTGCCCCTATAATCTTAAACTATAAATTGTGTTTCCTGAGTTAAAAATCATGTTTTCTAGAATGTTTTCAGATCCCAATCTTAATTCAATAAATTAAGGAATTTATGTTTAAAACAATTTCATGTTTACTGAACATTTTTGGTTTCCGGAATAGATTTTGAATTTAATTTACCTGATTAAATTTTCATGCTCAGATTTGTGGTTACCAAACAAATTTTGTTTGTAATCCATTTTCTCAATAATGGTTAAGTTATGAGATTACTAAAACTTTGAATTTAATAGCTTAAGTCAAGAACACAGCAATTTACTGATACTAACAGAGTATACATACTTATTTAAGTACAAAGTAATTTCCAGAAATTCATCTACATACAAACAAATAGCTTCAACATTATCATGCATCTATATTTGAGATTAGGAAGATGTTGATGTTATTCACTAGCAATATTTTTCAGAGACAATCAAGCAACCTACAATTTATTTAATTTATTTAAATAAAGGTTGCTCACCTTAAATCTGAAGAACAGCCATCATTGATTTTGAAAAGCTTCAGAACCCTGTCTGATTTAATATTGCAGTGTCATGTTAATTGAACTGAAGTGCTTCTTATTTTAAATGCATGCAGGTCATTTTATTCTTCAAATTTTGAAAAAGATGCAGACTTCAACCCAGGTTGCTTGCATTTGAATTCCTGACCAACATAGATGCATGCAGGCCTTGATAAAGATGCAGGAATTCATTTTGCGGGTTGATATTCTGGTTGATTGATTTTGAAAATGCAGTTGATCTTCCATGGATGCAAATGTAGTTGCATGCAGATTTGGTTTTGAGGGGTTTTGAGTTTTCAGATTTTAAGTGAAATGTTTTCTTTTGATTCAACTAGCATTTGATTTTTAAAAGATAATAAAGGAAAGTGAAAATGTTTTAAAAGGATGAAAATACTTTAATAAAAATAAAAGAAAGACAAAACAATGACACTTGTTATTTGTTTGTTTTATAACTAAACACTTGTAGCTTAGATTGTTAAATTGTTAACATTTATCTTTTACTTAATTTAGTTATATTTTCTTTTTATTTAAATGTTAGATAAAGCTTTTAAACTTAATTTATTTATATTTATGTAAATATACATGTGAATTACTTATTTAAATAAAATGTAAATATAACAAATTATAATTTAAACTTATACAAATATTTTAAAGAATCAATTAATTTGAATTTCAAAATAAAATTCCAAATTCAAATAAATCCTTTGAATCCCAAATTAAAATCAATTTATTCAAATTAAAAATGAAGATTATATTTCCTTATTTTAATTCTTCTTTATATTTATGAAAAATAGTACATTTATTAATATGGTTTAAAATAACAATTTAACAAATTTTATATGATTTATAAAGAGATTATGAATCACTTTTATTATTAAATGAATTTAAATCATAGGCTATTTTATATTTTAGACTTATATAAAATACTCCTAAATCATATATAATCAAATAATATTTAAAAAGAAATAAAATCAACCTTTATTTAAATTTAAAACAAAAATTAAGCTAAGATATAATTTTAAACAATGTAACATTTATTATAAATATTACAAACCATATAATTACTAATTTAAATAGATATTTAAAAGCTTAATATTAATTTAAAACATAATTTCCTAATTACTCAATATTTTATTAGAATTTAAAAACAAAACTTTATTTATTTATTAAATTCCAAAACAAAGATAAACTATAATATATATACAAATATATATATACATTATAATTTAAAACATTTATTTTAGCCTTTAGAAGGTAAATCACTAATTAAATATTTATTTTATTCTGATTATTAAACCAAATCATATTATTTTTAATCAATATTGTCAATATCAATTTAATTTTATATAAAGGTTATTAAATTGATATTGTCAAAAATTCTGGGATATCACAGAGAATCCAATAGGTTCATAGGGATCCCATGATAATTTTGATTGGATGATGTTATTGACAGATACCAATATGTTCTTAGATCACATGAAAACTATGAAATTAGACAGATAGTCTATAAGATTGGAACTTTTTATTAGTCGGCCCATAAAAACTAATAGTAAATCATAACCTAAGAAACTATAAATAGTCAGATAAATTAGGATGGGAAATCCAAAGCATTTTGCAATTTGAATATCATCATATTATGTTATGTTTAACCATTATTGATGTAGGTGCATAGTATATGGTTATTATATTATGGTTAAGATACTAGTGAAGGGAAAACCCTTTCTACTTAGCGTCGTGGTCTCACTAGATATCTAGTTGGCCTGAGATGGTTGGTTATCATTCACACTAGAATTTTTGTCTGACCCGAAGTTTTTTCTTTCCCCTTAAACTCTTGGGTGCTCATTTGAGAAGACCGAGAGTAAGGACTTTTCGGGTTCTCTTTAGACGAATAAGCTTCCAGAGACATGTAGGAGGTAATCTAGCTAGTAGGTGATATACATCTATTTTCACTATGTTTTAATTTGATTCTGCTTTTGTGTTTTTATGGAAAGTTGTATTAAATGACATATATTAGACTCTAATCATCCAAGGAGGCATCTCCATTTTTCACTCTGGGAATATGTTATAATAATTATATTTTCTCTGAATGTAGTCTGCGAATTGGGATTGTGTAATGAAATTGAGATCTTATTGTGAAATGAGATGAGAAAATTTATTAAAAAATAGTGTTGAATTTCGTTATTCCTATGTTTTTAACTAAAATGATTAACATAGCTGCATTTTATCATCGAAAATTAATAATTATGGATGATTGCAGCATCCGTAGTACTTAATTTCAAGCCTCAAAATGGAGGATGTTACAAAATAGTATCGAAGCATAGGTTTATATAAACTTAAAAGGAGTTCAAACCTAAAAGATTTTGAAAACGTAAACAATGAATCGGAGAAAAAGATTGAGGCTGGGATAACGTAATAATAACGTACTTGTATTTTGCTACATATAGGTATGTAGTCCCCTCTCTCTTAGACTGTTTTTCTGTATCTTACTAAGGCTCGTATGTAGATTTATGAGAAAGAAAGATATGGAAGCAAGAAACAGAAGAGTGAATCTAGGTGGAGGAAGCACCACATCTAATGAGAATGCTCGACCAAATACTAGGAAAACTAGGGTCAATGGGCAAAAGCTAATCATGGCGCAAATGCCAACGTATGTGTTGGAACCCCACCAATAGTTATGGAGATGATGTATCAATTCATCATTAACTTGATGCAATGTGGAGTGGCTGTAGGAATGGTTGGAGAAAATGTTGTGAATGTAGGAGGAGAAAATCCCATGGCGCCAGTTGGCAATAATTATGCCAAGCTAAGCAGGCACTATACCATTCTTGGAGGAAAGCCTTTTCTTGGAACAAAGAATGTCATAGAAGTGGAGAATTGGATGTTCCATTGTAAGAGAATCTTTGCTGATCTTGGTTTGGACGATCAGCAGAAGAGAATACAAGGTGCAGCATTGTTCTGGTGGAATGAAGTTACCGTGGATGTGCCAGAGAAAGAGTCAACCTAGGCGATTTTCGAAGGAGATTCAAGGAAAGATTTTTGTTCAATTTAGCTATGTCCGCATTTCTTAGAAGTTTATAGACTTGGAGCAGGAAGCAAAGTCGGTGATTGAGTATGCCACTAATTTTGATGAGCTATACATATATAGACATGCTACCATTGACACCATCATTAAGAGGAATGAAAAGCTTATATGAGGATTGAAGCTAGAGATTGCTAGGGAAACCATGCCATATCTTTGAGACTTGAGCAATGTCGTAGTGGAGATGACAATCTGAAATGAAGAGATGCTTTCTACTTATGGAAAAGAGAAGAAGGGTGAAATTCTGGATTCTTTGGGTAAGATGAGAAAGTTCTTTAGGAAGAAAGAAGCTTAGAAAGGATGAATTGCCAAGAAAGGGAAGACTAATCTGGTTTGCTACAAATGTGTTAAGAAGGGACATTTTGCACATGATTGTCAGTCGAGCAAAAGGAAAAAAGTTGCTGATGAGAAAGGAGTGAGATGCTTTAATTGTGACCAGATGGGGCCGTACAAGAATCAGTGTCCAAAACCAATCAGAGCAAATAAGGGCAAACTTTTTCTTTAGAACCATCATCTTGTAGACCAACAACCCCTGAGAAGGGAAAATCTATGATGGAAGATACGCTTCTGTTCCATAGTATAAGAGTTAGATACTATTTGATACCAATGAATCACATTCATTTATATCTCAGCGTTTGGTAGATAAGTTATGCTTAGAATCATTATACCTTGTTACATTCTTAAAGTCGCAAATCCAATAGGAGGGTATGCCACTGTAGGGATGAGATGTGACCAGTTAGAACTTTTTATGTTAGGTCATAAGTTTGCATGCAGTTTTTATTTCTTTGATTTCCTAGGCTTGGGGATCATATTGGGTATGGATTGGTTAGATAAATATAATGCTAGGATATTTTTCCAGGATAGAGAAATATCATCAAGACACCCTAATAGTCATAACCGAGTCGTATATTCAGTGGAGAATTTGGATTTGAATGTTTGTTCCATGTTGGGTGCTATGAAAGTAGAAGAAGATTTGAATCAGGTTTTAGCGGTAGGAGAGTTTAGAGTTGTTTTTGAACTAGTTATAGGACTACAACCGAAGTAAGCTATAGAGTTTCGAATTAATCTGGTACATGAAACAGAACCTGTGAGTAAACCGCCTAGTAGGATGACACCTACCGAGATGAAGGAGTTAAATGTGCAGCTAATGGACTTAAAAGGAAAGAGCTTTGTCAGACCATGTAGTTTGCCTTGGGAAGCGGCCGTGGTATTCGTGAAGAAACATGATGGGTCGTTAAGGTTATGTATTGAATATCATAAACTAAATGAGAACACGATCAAGATTAGGTATCCTTTGTCGAGAATCGATGATTTATTCGATTAGTTGAGTAGAGATAATGTGTTTTCCCAATTGGATTTGGCTATAGGGTTTTGTCAACTAAGATTGATGGAGCACAGTATTTCGTTGGCGGCGTTTCGAATGAGATATGGTTCGTACGAGTAGTTAATAATGCCATTTGGGTTAACTAATGCGCTAGCTACCTTCTTAGATCCGATGAGCTGGATTTTCCGAGAGCATTTGGATTGGTCCGTATTGGTGTTCATAGATGACATTTTGATATATTCTAGGATGAAAGAGAGTATGAGATTCATCTTAGAATAGTTTTAGAGACACTGAGATAGCATCAACTAAAATCGAAGTTTTCGATGTGTCATTTCTTAAAGAAAGAAGTAAACTCTCTTGGGCATGTAGTCTCAAGAGAAGGGTATTCATTGACCCAGCTAAGATTGAAGCGGTTAGCAGTTGGAAGAGACCCAAGATAGTGACCCAGATAAGAAGTTTTCTTGGATTGGACGGATATTACCGGAGATTCGGAAGGGATTTTTTGTGGATAGCAGCACCCCTGACTAAGCTATCCAGAAAGGGTGTTAAGTTTGTTTGGTCTGACAGATGTGAGGAAGTATTCCTTAAGTTAAAACTCTATTGACCAATGCGCTCGTGTTAGTTATTTGAGATGATAATCAAGGGTTAGTAGTGTATATAGATGCACAAGGGACTTGATTAGGAACTGTGTTGATGTAGAAGGGTAAAGTAATTGCTTACGCTTCTCGATAACTCAAACTGCACGAAGTAAGATATCTGAACCATGATTTAGAATTGGAAGCTATGATCTTTGCATTGAAAGTGTGGAGACATTATCTTTTAGGAGAAAGATTTAAGTTATACATGATTCATAAGTGTTTAAAGTATTCTCTCAAAAGGAGTTGAATATGAGACAACAGAGGTGGCTAGAGTTTTTAGCAGCTTATGATTTCAGTATAGAGTATACACTAGGAAAAGGAAATAAAGTAGTCGACGTTCTTAGCAGAAAATATCATAATGTGATGTTAGCAGAATGGAAGGACCTTGAGGCACTGAATATGTCTAGTGTGCAGTTTAGATTGACTGCTAGTTATAGTCAGAGTACTACCATGATATGATGTTTGGAAGTTCAACCAGTTTTGAGCGAAAGGATTGTTTCTAAACAGAGAGATGATCCAGTGTTGGGTGAGAGGATTAGAAGGCTAGAGATTGGAACTGAGATTGGTGATCTAAAAGCTTTCAGCCTTGACCCGAAGGGATGGTTGAGAAAGAAGGGACGATTGTGTGTTCTAAAATTTAGTACCATATGGAAAGAAGTTCTTAGGGAATGTCATCGATCGAAGTTTACAATTCATCATGGAGGAGCCAAGATGTACCAAAATATGAAGAGAAGTTTGAAAGGTATGAAGAGAGATATTGGCTTATGGGTAAAGCAATGTTTGAATTGCAAGCACGTAAAAGCCAAACATCAAAAGCCGATTGGGTTTCTTTATTCTTTAGAAATACCAGTTTGGAAATAGGACTCGATACCTGTGGATTGTATTAATAGGTTTCTAGGGTCAAATCGAGAAAATGAGAGTACAAGGTCATATCGGACAGATTGACCAAGAGTGCCCATTTCATTCCTGTTAAGTCAACCAGGATGACATCTGTTTTAGATAAGTTACTTATGAAGAACATAGTTAGACTACGTGAGGTTTCTACTAGTATAGTCAGTGATAGAGATATATTGTTTACTAGTGAGTTTTGAAAGAGTCAACAGGAATTATTAGGTACCAAACTTAAGATGGGTATTGTCAATCACCCTCATAAAGATGGGCAGACAGAGAGAGTCAATAAGATGCTCGAGGATTTATTAAGATCTTGCATACTAGGTTTTGGTGGATCATGGGAAGATAACCTACACTTGGTTGAGTTTTCCTATAGTAATAATTATCAAATTAATATAGGAATGACATCTTTCGAAGCTATATGGAAGGCCGTGCAAGTCATCAGCATGTTGATTGGAAACCAGAGACAAGTTAGTTTTAGGTCCAGATTTGATGAGCGAAGAAAACGGGAAGATTGAGTTAACCCGTGGTAGGATGAAAGAAGCTCAGTCTAGACAAAAAATTTATGCAGACAAAAGACATAAGGAGCTAGAGTTCTCGGTTAGAGACGGAGTCATCATTAAGGTATAACCAATGAAAGGTGCAGGGAGATTTGGTAAGACAGGAAAGTTAGCCCGAGATATGTTGGAACGTTTCTAGTTATAGAGAGGTTCGGAAAGCTCGCATCGAGTAGAGTTACCGAGCAGTTTGCTAGGTGTCCAAAATGTATTTTTTTTCTTATCTTCTTAAGTATTACACGATCCAGAGACTACTATCACCCAATTGCATTGGAAGATTTAGTAGTGAAACCAAATTTAACTTTTGTTATACAACCAGTTCGAGTTGTAGTGAGAGATGAGAAGAGATTAAAAAAACAAGACAGTCAAGTTGGTGAAAGTGCAATGGAGCAACAATGAGAAAGACAGTACTTAGGAGACAGAGTGATGTGCACGTAAATGTGCATATATTTACGTCCATATTTTATCTCTTTTTATTTAAATAAAATTCAAATTTGGGCATTTTAACATGTTTAAAACTAAAATTCAATTATTTTCAAATCATCATACGTTCATCTTCATTTAGGGGCAAAATGGTTATTTTTGTGCATGTGTCAATATGAAAAAAATTTCTTGTACATTTTTTATGATTTTTATAGAAAATTTTGATGCAGATGGAAGAGGGATTCATTATGATATATGTATGCAAAAGTAAATACAAAGGAATGAAGAGGAAATAATTCAAGTTCATGATTATGTAGGACCCCACCCACTTACCTAAATCTACAATCAGAAGTTAATTGACAACTAAAAGGAGGACAAAGCGTCATGCACATTAAATGATGGTTTAATTAGGGCGTGGCCACACTACCTAATGAGAATTTTAGAAAGCAACCAAAAATTGAATTAGGATTTTATGCATGTATAAATAGCCCTCTTATGTACATGTAAATATCTTCTACTCTTTGAAATGAAAAATGCAAGTTGTAAGCTCTATGTTTTATGAAATAAAAATTGCTTCCTAGCCTCTTTCTCTTCTCTTTTCTACTTATTTTTCTTTCCTTTTATGCAGTTTCATTTTATGTCTTTTTATTTCATACTCTTCATATTCATGCAAGTAGTGTAGCTTTAATTTTTATACGTGCAGTTAGTAGCTAATCTCTTTTTCTTTCTTTGCTTGGTTTCGTTTCTTTGTTTTTTTATGTTGAAATTTACAAGTGTTGATTTGGTAACACAAATGATTGGCTAAACCCCTTCGATTTAGGTGTAATAAAGCTCTCTAACTTTATGTGATTTCAACATTTTTGTGATTCATGGTCTCTTTTGTTTGTGCTTCATGAAAGTGAATTTTGATGTAAGTTTATACAAGTGGGTTTGATAGCGTTTGTTGCTTTTGCAAATAGGCTATTCTTATTCAACATAAACATAATTTATATCATCATTTGCTAATTGACTTTTGAAAAGAAAGTAAAAACAAAATTTGATGATTTATCTTACTAATTACAATGGTAAATAGATCATACTTAAAATAACTTTTGCTTTGGCTTTATTTTTCTAAGATTTTATAAGTGGTATAATTATTGTATTATAGTTTGATTGGTTAAGTTATGTTAATTAATAAATAAATAAACCATACTTATCATCAATGCAACAATTATTTCACTTAATATCATAACTAGAGATCATAAATTATTTGTTTGTTGATTTGTAAAAATATGAGAGTGGAGTTGCCTCTTAATTGTTTTCTAATCTCATAGTTTTTAAATCTCATTTTAATTCTAGTTTTAGCTTCATTTTGCTTGTAGTTGACAATTTCCTCTCACTTTGGTCTAATTTGATTAAATTGATTTTTAAAATCCAAAATAATTTCCTGGGATCGACCCATACTCGCCACGTACTAAATTATACGTTGGCTTGCGGTTAAATTTAATTTGAAATTTATTGACGATTTTGTAATTCGATAGAAAATTAATCGTTAAACAAGTATTTGACGCTATTGCCAGGGAATTTATTTTGATTTCAATTTTCTATTCTTTGAATTATTTTTGCGTGATTTTATTGTTCATTTTGTGTGTTTGCATTAAAAAAAATTGTTTGTGTGTGATTTTTGTCATCGTTTTTTGTGTGCATCTCTTGTTTAATTTTGCATTTGCATATTTCTATTAAAAAAACTATTTTATTCCATTTCCTTTCCATTACAAGTTTGCACTTACAATTTTATTTTTACAATTTCTTTTTGCATTTGCACTTTCTATTTATAATTTTGCATTCTCCATACAACCATTCCGTTACTAATTCTTTTCATTCTCTGTTCATTTGCACATTTCGCTTCACTCCACTACGGTTCAACCTTCAAAACTCACTACCATCACCCATTCTTTTAAACATACCTCCTTAAACATACAACTGCTTCTATAATCTGATTCTACCATTACTATCAGCGTTCACTGGCATACAAAATTCACTGGCATTTTTATCCATAAACTCCCCTGCTATAACATCTCAACGCTGCAAAATTGCATCATCAATACTGTGCCTTTGCCTCTTCATCCCTGACACTCTACCACTCAGACAACATTCTGGTATAACTAACCCACTTCAATACACTATCAAACCAACAGTCATCCACCACCACACTTCACTATTCCCTTCCAAATGTGCACATCAGACACAAAAACATTCACTTCACATACATATTCCCAATCCACCACATATTGCCAATCCCCCACATTCAAAACTTCATGCACAAGGCCCGAGCCCATCCACTGGCTTCCATATCCGCTACACAAAATTGCGTTCAACACAGCACCATCCTACATACCTCTTCAACCATGCAAGCCCCTTCTCCAGCAACTGCGCTGCCTACTTCACCCTTACAAAACAAGTTGTTGCTCCTCTGCCCAACAATCTTCATCACCCCTACAACTCACTGCCATATACTGCTTGCCTTCAAACATCACTTCACCATCTACACAAATAACTTTCCCATAGCAAAATTGCATTGTGCTTATTTGTGTGCACATCTATACCATCTCCTCCAACAACACTACATCAAACACATAGCATCTGACCAGTGCAGCCATCAAACACAACTATCATGCAATGCTACACTGTATCACACAGTGTTAATCCCCTGACCACCACTACCTCTTCCTGTTCACCAAAGCTTCAAGTCTTCCTTAAACTCACTTGCCTGCCACTTCATTTTTCTACCACCAGAACAAACAACTAGCCCCTTCACCTGAAGCTGTTGCCACTAACCACAGTTGCATCAACCTGCTCTAGTATAGCACACAGCCACGAATTCGTCCCCAAATCCAACTACAACTCAAACACAGCCTCACATTGTTCGTTGCACTTTCACTCCATCTACAAACTGCAAATAAATTACATACCCGAACAATCGCTTCCACTTCATACAATCACGAATCGTCCCCATCGCAAAACCCCATCTTTCTGACAAAATCACTACGCAAGCATCTCCAATACCCAAATCCAAAACAAGAAACAAACTCGCCTCGTCCCCAATTCAATCGGGACCTCCACACTATACCATCGCGAAACCATCACAATCGAACTACCCAAAAATCGCCTGCACCCTCAAACCGCTTCAACCAAACGAGCTGCCTCCAATCGAGAACCGCTTCAACCTTCGCCGCAAACCACTAACTGACTCCATAAAGAAATAAAAAGACCATTGATTTCCTAAGTCAAATTCGATTTGAAATTTTTGAAATTTGAGAATTTGGGGAGAAAGCTTTTAATTTGCTCTGTGTATTATCTTGTGAGATTAAGTGGGAAGTGGTGGTGGTGTTCTTTTCATTCTATATTGGGCTGGGTTGATTTTATGATTGTGTATTATGGGTTTTCCAATAATGCTTGCCATGGGGGAAAATCTCTCTCCCCACAGAAATCTCTCTCATCTTTCTCTCTCAAGACATCAAAACAGACCACCTGAATCTCACATCAGAGAATCAAACAATGGAATCATCATAGATAAAGATGGTTTCCAATTAGTTCAATCAAGATCACAAAAGAAACGTCAACCATATCAACCTGGCTATCAGAGAAATCTAAAGGGTAATCAGACGGAAATAATGAAGACAGATGGTCAGAAGTCGACCATCCCTTCTCAGAGTTTGAGAAATCATGTGTATCAACCTCGGCAACCCACTAGTTTCTCTTTGAATAAAGCACAGGGACAAAAATCTTGGGCTGAAATCGTTTCTGAGCAATCTAAAGAGCCAAATGATGATGAATGCAATCTTGAAACCATCGCTCCTATAACAATCAATAGCAAGAAATATGGTCTTATTAATGAATCAACATGCAAAAGAGCTATTGATTGCTGGAGCAATTCTGTTTTGGTTTATGTTGTTGGAACCAAACCGTATTATATGTTTTTCAAAGCATATATTCAACGGGTTTGGAAGCCTGTTGGAGAATTCGATATTTTTACCAGAGAAAATGGATTCTTCGTTGTAAAATTTAAAGAAGCTCAAGATTGCAATTCAATCATTCAAAATGGCCCATATTTTTATAATGGAAAACTCATCATAATGAGAAGATGGTCTGCGTCCCTAAAGATGGATAGGGATCTCCTCAGTACAATGCCGATCTGGGTAAAATTACCCAATGTCAATCTCAAATTATGGGATCGTGAAGCGTTCAGCGTTATGGCAAGCATTATTGGAAAACCCATAAAGATGGATGCAGCTACAACCTTGAAAACGAGATTGAATTACGCTCGTCTTCTGGTGGAGGTTTCTGCAAATGATGAACTTCCTCAAGAAATAAATCTTACATTATATAATGGAGAAAATATCACCCAAAAAATTGAATATGAATGGATTCCACCTAAGTGCAGTATCTGTAAATGCTTTGGACACATTAGAGAGCAATGTGTCTCTGTTCCAAGGTGGATACCCAAAGCTCAAAATCAAAATAAAGAAATGGGCATAGATCAAGAAAATAATACAGATACTACAATCCAAGAAATGCATCACAATGAAGAGACTGTAAAGGATTCAAGAACTCAAAAGAACAATGATCGAATCAACCAGAAAGGTATCATCTTCAATCGAGAAATAACACCGCATTTGCTCACTGATCAAGATGATCAGATCCCTGCCTTGGGAGGTCATCATACTGAAGACAAAAAAGAAAATTCAAAAGACAGTTTACAGTGCAGATCTATGGAGGGTATCAAGAACAAAGAGGTCTTTAACTCTGAAATCCCTCCCATTTCAGAGTTATGTTTAGTTACAGATAATCTTGAAACAGAAACAAATAAAACATTGCATTCGAGCTCAAATCAGAACTCAGTACGTAATATGGAGAGTGAATCTCCATCAGAAACTGCTGCAGAAGTTGAGGACAATGGTGGCATCCACTCAACTTTGCCCCGCAATGCTGAGGAGTTTGATATCTCTCGAATTCAAATCCCAGAAAGTTATATTGCTTCAATGTCTGATAACGTTATGGAGGAACCTGAAAGACAATTTGACATATCTGAATTACATATCCCAAAGACTAAAGCTAGCGGTAAATATAAGAATACTAATAAAGAGAAGAAAGCTTTTGGACAAAAATACATATCAATCAATCCAGATTGGAATGAAATGACCACAAGGCTTAAAGCTAAAAGCTCAGAGAAAAAGAAGAAGGGGAAGGGTAGCAGTGTATCAGGTTCAATCTGAAACACCTGTTTATTTTTTATTTTATTATTTTATCAGTTTTTTTTTTAATTATGTCTATTATGGCCTGGAATGTTAGGGGTATGAATTCCCCAGCTAAACAAACTGACATATTAAATATGATTAGAATATATAAACCATCTATAATTGCACTCATAGAAAATAAGATGGATGATTCTAATACTGAGAAATTTTGTTTTAAGCTATCCAATAATTGGAAATCCACAAACAATAATGACTGTGGTAGTAAAGGTAGGATCCTTGTCATATGGGATACTAATATTTGGACTTTGGTCAATTGCAATAAGGATATTCAATATATAGACTGTAACTTCAAAAATGTTGGTGATTTCTCACTTCAAATTACCAATATTTATGACAGCAATTTTGAGAATGAAAGAAATAGTTTATGGTATAGATTAAAATCCCTTAGTCAAAGTTATGATTTCCCTTGGATTATATTAGGTGATTTTAATACTGTTTTCCATGTCAATGAAAAATTTGGTGGTAATAAAATCCCCCATAGCAAGCTTGAAAGAATTAATAAATTTTTACTTGAATCTGGGCTTATTGAACCTAATATAAATGGTAATAAATACACTTGGATATCTGGAAAGGAGAAAAATATCCATTGCAAACTTGATAGAGTCTTAATTAATGAAAAGTTTTGTATTACTTTTCCAAAATTTTGTTGTTACTCTATTGAGCAAAACACAAGTGATCATACTCCTTTGTTACTAAGTTTTTTCCAAAACCAAGTTAATAATAATCTTAAAGCTGCTCCTTTTAGATTTAAGAATGGTTGGGTCTTAAACAGTGATTATAATGATATGATTAAAGATTGTTTTACATTTCCTAACAATGGTTCTTATCAAGCCCAATTTAGCAATTTTCTTAAAAATGCAAAACATAAAATCAAAAACTGGAATAAGAATAATTTCAATGAGAATGACTGTTTAAACAAAATTAGAGAAGATGGAAAATTTCTACAAAAGTTAGCTGATGAAAACCCTGGTAATGCTGATATTATTGATAAATTCTTTTCTAATCAAGCTAAGCTTTCACAAGAACTTCATAAAAACACTGTCAATTACAAGCAAAAAGCTAAAGTTGACTGGCTTACTATGGGTGATGAATGCACCAAATTTTTTCATGCTAAAATGAGCAGTAGAAGGCATATTAACAATATAGGTAAAATCATTAACAGCAAGGGTGAATGCATAAATGAATTTGATAAGATTGTCAATGAAGCTATTAATTACCATTCTCAGCTATACTTCACTGAATCTAATGATATTAATTTTCCTGATATTGTTTGTAAGCAAGTGTTAAATGATAATGCTGCTGATATCCTCTTAGCTCCTGTTAGTATAGACGATATAAAAGCTATTATTTTTAATGCTGGTGACAACAAAAGTCCTGGCCCAGATGGATTCAATGCAAAATTTTTCAAAATTCATTGGGACAACATTAAAGATCATATCTCTAAAGTTGTTAATGAATTTATGAATGAAGGTAAATTACTTAAAAGTTTCAATCATACCTTCATTACATTAATTCCTAAAAACAAGAATCCTTCTTGTATTGAGGATTACAGACCAATCTCTTGCTGCAATTTTGTCTATAAAATCATTTCTACCATTTTAAGTAATAGAATAAAATTGTTTCTCCCCTTTTTAATTTCTGAAAACCAGTGTGCTTACATTCCAGGTAGGCTTATTCATGAAAATTCTTTGCTGGCACATGAAATGGTTAGAAACTTCAATAATAGAAAAGGGGATAATATGTGTCTAAAAGTTGATCTCCAAAAGGCATATGACAAAGTAAACAGAAATTTTATCATCCATATTATGAAATGCATGAATTTTCCTGAGAAGTTCTGTAAATTAATTTTTGAATGCATTAATACACCCACCTTCTCTATATTATTTCATGGTAAACCTGAGGGATTTATTAAGAGTAATAGGGGTATCAGACAGGGAGACCCTCTTTCTCCCTATCTTTTTACCTTAGCTATGGAATATTTTTCTATTCTTATTGATATTGAAACTATTAAAAGCAATTTTTCTCCAATAAATAGAGTGCAACCAACCATTACTCACCTGATTTATGCTGATGATCTTATGGTGTTCTCTAAAGCTAACAAAAACAATGCAGAGGCCATTAGTGAGATTTTTAGGCTTATGTACAAATATGCTGGTCTGAAAATTAATGAATTCAAAACAAAGACATATTTCAGCAAATATTGCAGGTACAAAAAGGAAGTCTTAGATGTTCTCAATGTAAGTGAAGGTATTCTTCCTATTAAATATTTAGGGCTTCCTCTATCTACTAATCAAATTAAAGACAGTGATTGCTCATATCTGATTGATAATATTCAAAACAGAATGGAAACTTGGTCATGCAAACTTCTATCTATTGCTGGTAGGATTGAGTTAATTAAAACTGTGGTGTATGCCATTATTCTATACTGGTTTCAAACTCATCACATCCCTGTTGCTACTATTAAAAAAATTGAAAGCAGGTGTGCTGATTTTCTTTGGAGAGGTAAATATCATAAAGTTAGTTGGGATAAAGTTTGCAAACCCAAAAAAGAAGGTGGGCTTGGTATCAGAAACCTTAATGACCTTTATTTAACTTGCCAATTAAAGCTTTTTTGGAGATTTATAAGTGGAGATTCTTTATGGTCAAAATGGATGTCTTTCAAATACCTCAAAAATGAAAACTTTTGGACTACTTTACCTAAGTGTAATCAATCCAACACTTGGACTCAAATTTTAAAATGCAGAGATTTAGGTAAATCTTTAATTCAAAGGAAATTTAAAGCTGGGCATGAAACTAGCTTTTGGTTTGACCCATGGTTTCAGAATGAATCTTTTATTAACAAGGTTGGTTGGGATACTCTTGCTATATGTGGTGAAGGTAATGCTTGTGTTAATATCATCATTAATAATAATCAATGGCAGCCTCAACTGCATCCTATCACAAATCCTCATAAAATTCCTATCAGTAATATTCAATTAGATCATGATGTAGATAGTGATTATTGGGAATGGTTAGCTAGCAGCAATGGTAAGTTCTCTTTTAAAAAAACTTGGGAGCACATTAGAAATAAGCAGCATACTGTAGATTGGTATAATTGCATATGGAACAGAGTAAATAATCCAAAGATGGCTATCTGCACATATTTTGCGATTAACAACAGATTGCCAACTTTGGAAATTATCAATAAGTGGGGCAGAAATAACACCTCACTCTGTTCCCTATGTAATTTATTGAATGAAAATGTGTCTCATTTATTTTTTGAATGCAATTACAGTTACTACTTTTGGAATCAAATCAAATCTAAATTGGCGATGAACAATTCTAACAGCATGCATCTGGGTAATATTATTACTGACATCAACAAGCATTTCAGAAACAAATCGTGTGAAAGAGACTTTGCTCATATTCTGTTAACAACTACTGTTTATCATATATGGAAGGAAAGAAACAATCGTACTCACAACAACATAAAGCTTTCCAAAGAGCAGAGATGGACTATTATCGAAAATGAAAGAAAAATTATTCTTCAGAAATCTAAGAATAAGATCAGAAATCAGACCAGATTTGATTTTCTGGCGGATTATTGGAGTAAAGAGGCTGGAGGCAAGTATATTGAACAATATCTTCTCAGTCCGAAGACTCATCATACTGATCTTAGCAACTTTCAGAGAATGAACCGAGACAAGTACGAGCCTCCAACCTATTGCTCTAGTGATGGTGTAAACAACTACAAATCTACAGATATGGGTTTAATTAACAACAGATCTGCAGATTTCAGTCAAGCAAGGCAACAAATGGCTTCGAATCTTCACATGAGCTCAAATACTGCTGATTCTAGCATGCGCAACAAGTTTAATCAAAGCCTATCTTATTGGGAGAGAGGCGAGTGCAGCAGGAAGACGGGAGGAAGATAATATTGAATCGCCTCCTCTCGTCTCCATGTTTTTTCTTTTTGTTTTTCTGTGAATGTATGTCGGCTGCCCTAATGTGCGTTAGGGTTTAAGGGTTTTAGTTTTTTGCGTTGGGTTTTCGGGTGTTTTTACCCGTGTTTGTTTGGGCTTTGGCCCATTTACTTACTTTCAAAAAAAAAAAAAAAACCGTATATATCTCTTGTTTTTTTATTTCAGATTGTCAAAGCAGAAAATCAAGAGGCTTTGCTTTGCTTGCATAAAATAAAAAAATCGCTGCTAAAAGAAAATTTTCTAATAATCTACATGCTCTGATATCGTGCCATTTTCCCTTATTTTTATTTGAATTGCATTGTTGGTTGCTTTCATTTGCATTTATATATAAAAAAGTTTAAAAATCCAAAAATAAAAAACAAACTTCATTTTAGTCGCATTGTAAATTCACGTTTAATTTTTGTTCTACATTCATCTCATCTTGTTTATTTTTTAAGGGCAATACCCCAATTCACACAAGGTGGGGGATTTCATCACCATTTTCTTAGCCCACAAATCGCATTTCATCTTAGAATTTGACTAATAATAAAGATTAGACATTCGACTTAAGGGTGTCACGAGCTCATCTAGGGCTTAATTGTATCTTCACAATTGTTTTCTTTAAATAATTTTATTTCTTAGTGTCTAGGCTACGGCAGAGTAATAACCATTTATACATATTATGATGATTCGTAAACATTATAGTGGTTGTTCCTTTAAAGGTACTTAAACCTTCGGTTTTATTGCTACGGTGATTCGTGGTGTACCGATAGCTCCTACCAGTTACCTGGTTGAGAAATATTTTTGTTGATTTAAGACAAAGTGTTATTATACAATTTTAGGTTAGGAGCTACTAAGGACCGAAAGCTGTAACTAAGTCCTTTGGTAAATATTTGAAAATTCAAAAAAAAAATACAAAAACAAAAAGAAAAATATAAAAAAAAATTGAAAAGCCAAAAAAAAGATTAAACTTTTCTTTTGAAAATAAATTTCACTTGTTATAGTTTTCTTCCTTGTAAAAAAACAAAAACAATTTTTCAAATCTTGTTTCATTCCCTAACTCATTTCTAACTTCCTTTTCTTCTCGACTTTCACTTATGCATGTACTTGGACTCATGGCACAACCACAAATCGTTGGACTCGCGACTCAACAACAAATTGTTTAACTCAAATGACGATCCTTCCGAAACGGCGGACGTGAATGCCTCTCGAACTCTTATGGATAGAATCTTTCCCAATAGAGTTTCTATTCCATCTTGCATCACATTACCCACCCCTACAGGTAACTATTTTGAAACTCACTCGAACTATATTGCCACGCTTCCAAAATTTGGCAATTTCGAACACGATGACCCATAAATTTTCTTGACTAAATTCGAACAAGTTTGCACAACCATTAAATTCCAACAACTCTCCGATGACGGAACCAAACTTCGATTAATCTCATTCGATCTTACGTTACGCTGAAAAATGGTTGTACAGTTTACCTTTGAATTTGATTAAAACTTGAAAAGAATTCGTATAAGCTTTCTTAAAAAAGTTCTACTTCTTGGGAAAAATGAGTAGAATCCGAAACGAAATTGTAAATTTTTATCAACTCAAGGGAGAACCATTCGAAAAATATTTTGAAAGACTCAAAAAGTTTTTTATAAAATGTCTACACCATAACTTTGAAAAATGGACGATTTGCCAAATCTTATACGATGGACCCGAAAACAGCTCACGAACCATGCTCAAATCATTGTGCCAATGTAACTTTCTTGCCCAACATCACGGCGATGCTTGGCAATTTCTTGAAAACCTTGCCAAAAGTCTTCCCAATGGGAACGTTCAAACGAAAAATCAATCTACTCATAATCGAGTGCACACTTGATAGGATCTTCTGTTTCTTTGGAAGCTAAGATCGGCACAATGGCTAAAAAATTCAATAACGTTTTCTCACTGAATCAAATGAACCAAGCTTCCCAACCGATGTGTTATAAATGCAACAATCCTAATCATATAGCCGATCAGTGTCCCAATTATGTCGAACAAATCAATGTTTTCAATAAAGCCAAAATAACCTGTTTTCTCCAATGTTAAATCATGGTTGGAGAAATAATACAAATTTTGCTTGGAACCAAAACAATACCAATACGAATACCGTTCGTCCCAATTTTCAAGCATTCCCAAATAGTGCTTCGAATCCTCCCTTTCAGCCCAACAATTTTCAAATAAACTTTGTGGGTTCGTCTCACAATCAACCGCAACAATCAAATTTTCAACTAAATTATGCTCATCCTCCCCAAGACGATAAACGTTTAACTTCTCTTGAGATAACTCTTGAAACGTTGGCTAAAGCAACTACTCAAAGCCTTCAATCAAATAGCAATTTGCAAAAAAATTTGACCTCATATATGCAAAACACAAACTAATCAATTGCAAAACTCGAAATGTAAATAAGTTAATTAGCCACGTCTATAAGTGAATGCAAACGAGGAACGTTTCCAAGATAGCCCATTCCAAATCCCAAAAATCAAAATGCAAATTCAAATCAAGCCCATGTTGTTCAAGATATCGATGTCACCCAGTTGAGTGCTATCACTACTTTACATTCCAGTAAAAAAACCGATAATCAAGTTGTTAACCTAAATGATTTACCGAAAACCTCTCTCGACATTTCTAAAACAACGAACAAATCTGAACAGAATGTGGAGCTAAATGTTGAATCGAACGCCAATCAAAATTATTCTTCTACTCGAGTAGACATGCCTACCGAGTGTCGTGTTTCATTTCCACATCGTCTTCGACCAAAGAAACACTCAGACCAAATGGAAAAGATGTTGGAAATTTTTAAGCAAATCAAAGTTAACATCCTGCTTCTTGGCATTATTCAGCAAGTCCCCACTTATGCGAAATTTCTTAAGGACCTGCGTACCCAAAAGCGACACACTCAAGTGCTTAAAAAATTCTTCTTAGCCACCGTTAGAGTGAAATCTTGTCCCAATCCATGCCCGTAAAATAAAAAGATCCTGGTTACCCTATGATTTCGTGTACAATTGGAGACAAGACAATTAACAAATGTTTGATAGACTTAGGCACGAATGTCAACTTGATTCCATACTCCGTGTACGAACAATTTGTCTAAGGTAAGCTAAAACCCACAAAAGTCACGCCCGTGGGAGAAATCGGGGACGTTCTCATTTGAGTGGGGCAATTCATATTCCCATTTATTTTATCGTTCTCGAAACGCAACCCATGACAAATCCCACGCGTCAAATTCCATTGATTTTAGGCCAATCATTCTTAGCCACCTCAAATGCCTTAATCAATTGTTAGAAAATCTCTTTCGAAAACATGACTTTGGATCTCAACATTTTCAATCTTGAAAGTCAATCGAATGAACCTCGTAACCAAACGTTGGAAGTTAGTGTCATTTACGAAAACTTTGAAAATGAGACACTTGACCTTAACGATGAACGCGAGGCCAAGTACGAAAAATTGTTTCATGAAATACCCAATGAGATTGAATGCACTCTTCCTTTTGAATCGCTTCCAAATGTGCCCGAATCTCAACCTAATTCTTCGATCGAGAAACTTTCAAAGTTGGACCTCAAAACACTTCCTGATCACCTTAAGTACGCATACTTAGGTGATAACGAAACATTTTCCATCACAATTTCTGCAACACTCTCTCAATTAAGAAACTTTTTTACTTTCAATCCTGTCCAAAAACAAAGAAGCGATGGGTTGGTCGATCCCTGATATAAAGGGAATCAGTCTCGCTCTTGTTCAACATCGCATCCATTTAATCAACGATGCTAAGCCTGTTTGTGATCCGCAGCGAAGGCTTAGTCCAAAAATGAAAGATGCGGTGCATGATGAAATTCTTAAACTTCTTGACAACGGAATCATTTATCCAATCTATGATAGTTCATTGGTTAGCCTAATTCGCGTTGTATCGAAAAAGTCTGGGCTAACCGTTGTCAAGAACGATTCAAACGAACCTATTCCAACTCATACTAAGCGGGTTGGCGTGTTTGCATTGACTATCGAAAAATAAATACCGCAACACGTAAGGATCACTTCCTTCTTCCTTTTATCGACCAAATGCTCGAACGGTTGACCGGCCATGAATTCTACTGCTTTCTTGATGGTTATTCCGACTACAACCAAATTCCACGCGCTCTGGAAGATCAAGAGAAAATGACATTCACTTATCCATTTGGTATCTTTGCTTATCGACATATGTCGTTCGGACATTGTAACGCTCTTGCTACCTTCCAACGATGCATGGTTGGCATCTTTTCTGACATGATTGAACGCTTTCTAGAAGTTTTCATGGACAATTTTTCTATCTTTGGCATTTCTTTTTCCAAATTTTTACATCATCTTGAGTTGTTTTTAAATCGACGTAAAGAAAAACATTTGATTTTGAATGGAGAAAAATTCCACTTTATGGTCAAATAAGGCATAGTCCTTGGACACATTATTTTAAAAAAAGGCATTAAGGTAGACAAAGCTAAAGTCAACGTAATTGCAAACCTATCCATTGCCAAATCTGTTAGGGACATTCGATCATTTATAGGACACGCTGGCTTTTACCGACGCTTTGTGAAAGATTTTAGCAAAATCGCTCGTCCTTTGACGACTCTTCTCGGCAAAGACGTTCATTTCGATTTTAACTCTGATTGTATCTCTTCTTTCGAATGTCTTAAGAAGGAACTCATTTCTGCTCCAATCATTTACGCACCCAATTGAGACTCCCTTTTGAAACAATGTGTGACGCTTCTAACTTTGTAGTTGGTATTGTCTTAGAACAATGCATCAACATGATCCTTCACATTATCTACTACGCTAGTATGACTCTAAACGACGCTCAACTTAACTACACAACCGCTGAAAAAGAGCATCTAGCGGTAGTTTTTTCTCTTGAAAAATTCCAACAATATTTGATCGTGTCACACAGTAATGTGTACACGGACCATTCTGCGCTTCGATATCACTTCGCTAAAAAGGATGCTAAATCCCGTTTGATTCGTTGGATCAAGAATTCGACCTTACAACCAAAGACAAAAAAGGATCTGATAATGTCATAGCCGATCACTTATCTTGTCTTTCGAACGCACCATTTTCTTTGCCAATAAATGAAAAATTCCATGATGAATAACTTCTTTCGGTTTCTATCGATCCATGGTACGCTGGTACAGTGAACTACTTATTCACTAAAGAAGCTCCCTCATCTTGGTCCAAACAGGACAAATGCAAATTCATGTCCCAAGTGAAATATTTGTATTCGTACGATCCATACTTGTTCAAATATTGTCCTGACCAAATCATCCGACGTTGCATTTCGGATAACAAAATCAAGAGAGTTCTTTCGTTCTGCCACGATCAAGAGTGCGGTGAACATTTCGGTCCTTGAAAAAACTGTGGAAAAGGTGCTTAGGTGTGGTTTCTTTTGGCCTTCTCTTTTCAAAGACTCGTTTGAATTTTGTAAAACATACGATCGATGTCAAATGCATGGGAGAATTTCTTGATGAGATATGATGCACCATTCTTACAATCGAAATCTTTGATGTTTGGGGTATCGACTTTATGGGACATTTTTCCAATTCTTTTGGGAACTTGAATATCCTTCTCGCTATCGATTGTGTCTCAATATGGATTGAAGCCTTTCCTTGCAAAACCAACGACCATAGAATTGTTGTGAAGTTTCTCGAAGAAAAATATCTTTTCCAGGTTCGACACACCTCGCACAATAATCAGTGGTAACAGAACCCATTTTTGTAATCGACCTTTTGAAACATTAATGAAGAAATACAGGATAACCCCATAAGTTATGCACTCTATATCATCCTCAAACTCGTGGGTAAGTTAAAGTTTCAAATCGTCAAATAAAACAAATCATGGAGAAAACTGTCAACAAAGATTGAAAAGATTGGTCTCGAAAATTGACCGACGCTCTTTGGGCTTGCCATATTGCTTTTAAAACTAACCTTGGGATGTTTCCATTTCGTTTAGTTTACGGTAAAGCTTGCAATTTACCAGTTGAAATCGAACACAAAGCGTTGTGGGCAATACAGAACTTAAACTTTGATTTGATAAAGCTGGCGAGAACCAAAAATTACAACTCAACGAACTCGGAGAACTTAGGAACGACGTGTACGAAAACGAGAAAATTCATAAAGAAAGAACAATTTTTTTTTCATGATAAGTCAATCCTAAGGAAAATGTTTTCGCATAACCAGAAAGTTCTTTTATATGACTCAAGACTTCATTTATTCCCTGGAAAACTTAAATCGAGATGGATCAGACCATTTATGGTACGAACTATTTTTCCATATGGTGCCATAGAAATAGAAACCCCAGGGATGGATCGATTTTCAAAATCAATGGTCATCGTTTGAAAACTTTCTTGGAATTGCCCGGTAACCAAGAGGAGGATCTCATGATTCTTCATGAGCCAAGCTACGTCTAGTAAGAATGTTAACCCTCTTCTGTAAATATGTACATATTTTTCCCCGTTACACTCATTATATCATGCTTTTACTTTAGAGACACAGTCAAAAATTAAGTGTGGAGGGGAGTCTCATTTTTATTTTTATTTTAATTTTCCATTGCATTTTTGAATTTTGATTTTCTTTTAAATCAAAAAATCACAAAATTTTTAGATCTTAAAAACATTTTCTTTTTAGCACGTCGATTTATTTTTCAAGAAACACTATAGGATAAGTATAAATTTTAGTTATTAAATTGAAATTTCTGGAAATTTATTTGTCTTAACAAAAATAAAAATAAAGTTTGATTACAAATAACAATGGCTTAACTAGTATATAGGAAGATTCATACGTGTTAATTATGAAATATATTCTAAATGAAAATCTTTGTTTAAAAAAGTGGTAAATTTAAAAGTAAAGGATATAACATTTTTATCTTCTAAGTTAAATGGTACTAAGATGATTTTGCAAAACTCTCTCTTTTTAGAAAAAGAGAAAAAAAAATGTATATATATAAGTAAAAAAACATTTGTATATTTGTATATATATTTTTAACACCTAGAGTCATGTGTTCACACTCGTGTGTTCACTCACCATGCGCTGGACCCTTCTCATGTATGCCCGAAAGGCAGTGCACGATCGGTATATCTGGCATCAGTTTATCTGAGTTAGTGTATGTATATAAAATTCTTTTATTAATAATGCCTACAGTCGATAAGTGTTCACACTTGTGTGTTCACTCTCACGTTCTGTATTCCCCTCACATAAACCCGAAAGGCAGTGCATGGGTAATATATCTGACCTCAGTTTATCTGAGTTAGACATATGTAAATATTGTAAATATAAATAAAATTTTGAAAAAAAATAAATAGAGAGAGTAAGCAATTGAAATCCGAGCACCGTTTTAACTTGTTTGACTTGACTTGTTATTGGAAACAAATGAAAATGCCACTTTGATAAACTTTGATAATCAACTAAGCATCTATTTCATGGTTGCCCTTTGTTGTCAACTGAAACAACGAGTTAAGCTATTGTCTATTTTTTATGATAACTTGATTTTTGTTGTAAATTTTGACACATAATGGCTTATATTTTGAATTTAATGACCAAAACCTATATTGAACTTATTTGTGTGAACTTAAAAGTAAATCATTCACTGTAAATATTTTCAAACACTTGCATTCAAATTTGTCCCATTGTAAATAAATTTTGCACTTTGTAAATATTTACACTTTGCATTTGGATTTTGTAGGTAGCATCCGCTAAAAACCCACACGAGACGACACCCGTCCTACCAGGGACACCTAGAGTTTTAACGGCTTGTTGCATACGCTCAATGCAATCGTGCTCCCTATGAAAATGGATTTATCTTAGTTTTTCTTTATTCGAGGACGAATAAAAAGATAAGCGTGAGGGTATTTGATGTGCACGTAAATGTGCATATATTTACTTCCATATTTTATCTATTATTATTTAAATAAAAGTCATATTTGGGCATTTTAACACGTTTAAAACCAAAACTCAATTATTTTCAAATCACCATATATTCATCTTCACTCAGGGGCAAAATGGTCATTTTTGTGCATGTGTCAATTTAAGAATTTTTACTTGGACATTTTTTGTGATTATTATAGGAATTTTTTAATGCATATGGAAGAGAGATTCATGAAAATATATGCATGCACAAGGGAATACAAAGGAATGAAGAGGAAATAATTCAAGTTCATGATCATGAAGAACTCCATCCACTTACCTAAATCTACAATTAGAAGTTAATGGATAACTAAGAGGAGGTTAAAGCATCATGCACATTAAATAATGGATTAATTAGTGGCTAATGGTTACTTGGTGGCCACACTTTCTAAAGGGCATTTTAGGAACCACCTTAGAAATTGAATTAGGGCTTTATGCATACATAAATAGTCCTCTTATGTCATGTAAATATCTTCTACTCTTTGAATGAAAAATGCAAATTGTAAGCTCTATGTTTCACGAAATATAAATGGCTTCCTAGCCTCTTTATCTTCTCTTTTCTACTTGTTTTTTCTTTTCTTTTATTCAATTTTCTTTTATGTATTTTTATTTCATGCTCTTCATATTCATGCAAGTAGTGTTGCTTTAATTTTTATGCAAGTAGTTAGTAGCTAATCTCTTTTTCTTTCTTTGCTTAGTTTTATTTCTTTATTTTTATATTGAAATTTACAAATGTTAATTTGATAATGCAAATGAGTAGCTAAACCCCTTCAATTTTGGGGTAATGAAGCTCTCTAACTTTATGTAATTTCAACATTTTTATGATTTACGACTCTTTTGTTTGTGCTTCATGAAAGTAAATTTTGATGTAAGTTTATACAAGTGAGTTTGATAGCTTCTGTTGCTTTTGCAAATGAGCTATTCCTATTCAACATAAACAGAATTTACATCTTCATTTGCTAATTGATTTTTGATTTTGAAAAGAAAGTAAAAACAAAATTTGATGATCTATTTTACTAATTACAATAATAAATAGATCATACTTAAAATATCTTTTTCTTTGGCTTCATTTTCATGGGAATTTATAAGTGGTGTATTTGTTGTATTACAATTTGATGGTTTAAGTTATGTTAATTAATAACATAAATAAACCATACTTATGACCAACGCAACAATTATTTCACTTCATATCATAACTAGAGATCATAAATTATTTGTTTGTTGATTTACAAAAATATGAGAGTGGAGTTGCCTCTAAATTGTTCTCTGATCTCATTGTTTTTAAATCTCATTTTAATTCTAGTTTTAACTTCATTTTACTTGTAGTTGACATTTTCCTCTCACTTTGTCTAATTTGATTGAACAGATTTTTAAAATCTAAAACAGTTCGCTGCAGATCAACCCGTACTCGCCACGTATTAAAATTGTACGCCGTGCGCTTGCGGTTTAATTTAGTTTGTAATTTATCGACGGTTTTCTAATTTGATAGAAATTAATCGTTAAACACATAGGACAGGATTAGAGATACTTATCCTGATCTACTATGAGTGTATGATCAATATTTGATATATTAGATTGTGTGCTAGTCAGATATGCTAGTATTATTATTAGGTAATTTTACAAAAGTTTGCATGTTTAATATGCTTAGTATTTAGTCCTTACTGAATTTCGAGGATGAAATTCTTTAAGGAGAGGGGTTTGTAACACTCTTCATCTTAATTAACATTATTCAAGAGATTTAATTAGATATATTAAATAGAATAATGTGATCCTTAGAGTGATAAGGGACTTAAGATTTGAATATAATTAAGGTTGTATCGTACCTAAATAAATCTTTAAGTTTGTTTTATAACTTAAGCATATAGTTGAATAGGGAAAGGGTAATATAGGAAAAAATAAGACTTCATAACCCCTAAACCCTTATTCCATTCTATTCATGTTTTTATAAATCAAAACAACCAAAGAGCTCAAACAAGACCGACCATTAATATCATCTAAATCACAAAAATCAAGTAGAGGTTCAAAATGAAAGCTAGGAAGATTAAGAATATTCAAATATCAATCCATTATCAAACCAAGATGAATAATAATCCAAATAAATCTCATTTTCATTATTTTATGATTGATCTGATCTGATTTAGGTTAAAACTAAATGTATAAAGGTCTTGATGATATGCCATGATGAGTTTGACATGCTTTGAACAAGTGATAATTTATAAGGATTTTATAAAGTTAAACAATTCGGTTTTAAGGTAAAACAATAGTTTTTGATCTCCGAATGCTATGAATTTTTGATATGATGTGTAAAAGATTAATTTGGAGATGGGTTTTTAGTTTCATAAATTTTCTTATTTAACATTAATATTTTATGAATTTCATAAAAAGAAAAATGGATTTAATTCGATTTTAATTTAATTAAGTAATCAAAATGATTTTGGTCCAAAAATTTTATATGGTGAAGAATATAGTATTTCAGAATTTTTGAGAATTTTTGGGAATTTTCCCATGTGATTTCATATTATATGAGTTAATTATGTTGGAAAACTATGTAAATGTATAATTAATTAAGAAAATTAATTTGTTAGTTTAACACATGATTTGGACTTGAGAAATTTGGCGTGATAGCAAAATCTAAAAAGAAATTGTAAAGCTTTGTTGAAACCAATCATATTTTGACAAATAAAGGAGGTTTGCAGAAAAATGTATGCTTTATTAAGTAAAAATACAGTTTTTGGGTTAATTGCATTAACACCACAATACCCTTATTGTCGCCGTGCCTATTCCTTAGCCTATAATCTTCAGCGTCGACGAGACCAAAAAACAATGCATTATCATGATAGTGCAAAGCATCTTCGAACTTGTCGAGGTCAAAAGAAGCGGCAGCATTCATATACCATGCCACAGGTTTTGAAACATAAGGGAGAGGAGTCATCGAGCATTGGATGGCGCCGACATGCTTAACGATGCTGCATTATCGAGTTGCAGCCTTATGAGTTGCCACCTTTTATACTAAGAAGTATGCATGCCACATATACCACTCAAGCCTTTTGCATCGTCGAACTGATGGTCATCGAGCCTATGCTGCTTTTAATATTGTTATCGAGATTTTTCAATGCCTTCAACTAATCTTTGAGTTTTTAATAGGTGGATGGCCTATGTATCATGAAAGTTGACAGCATTATTGTCATCGAGACTCTTGATGTTGCATGTTTAGTCTTCGAGTTTTGATACGTTGAAAACCTTATGCTTTTACATCGACATGATATGATGTCGATGTTGATCAAATTAAAATGTTTCAAAAGTGAAAAACCTCATATCATTTTCAATCATATACACGACAATATAAAAAAGTTTTTACAAATGGCATTAGACTTTGAAAATACAAACAAATAATTTTCGTGTGTAAATTATAGGTTAAGGGAATTAACTAACCGTACATCATTAAGAAAATGATTAACAAGGCCTTTAGTTATGGATGTTTACATTTTGGGTTTTCTTGATCAGTTATTATATATGCTATTGTTACAATATTCACTTAATGTATAAACCATAACTGCATTTAGGGTGTTAAGGGCAGGATAACCAGCTAAGTCGGCCCAACATTGAATATATATTTACTTAAACTCCTGTAAGAGTAGATTTGCATCCAGGAGGTCAGGTAGACTAGAATATAGGATTCTTAAAACCGATCAAAAGATTATTGAATTAGGCAGGTTCTTAGTTATCCCATGAAAACTATGTTATGAGAAATGCTATTGGCAAGGGCTAATAAGTTGTTAGTGATCCCATGAAATATATGTTTGGAATGTATTATAGATAAATATCAATAGATTTATAGTTAGCTCCTGAGAACTATGGCTTAAGAGTTGTTTTTGGATAATCTAATAGGTTCACGTGATCATATGAAAACAATGATATATGATGTTATTGGTAGATATCAATAGGTTCTTAGTAATCCCATGAATTCAGCTAAATCGGTTAGATAGTCCATAAGATTGAAACAGGTTATCAGTCAGCTTATAAAAACTAATAGGTAAATCATAACTCAAGAAGCTATAAACTGAGAAAGGCAGTTGGATAAATTAGGATGGGAAATCCAGGGGCATATTGCAGTTTTGAATATCATCATATTATGTTATGTTTTAACAATTGTGGATGTAGGTGCATAGTATGTTGTTATTGTATTATGATCAAGGTACCAGTGAAGGGAAAATCTATTCCGCTTAGGGTCATGGTCTCATTGGATATCTAGTTGGTCTGAGATGGTAGGTTATTATTCACGATAGAATTTTTTTCTAACCCGAAATTTTTGTCTTCCCCCATAAACTCTCGAGTACTCATTTAAGTAGATCGAGAGTAAGGGCTTTCATGTTCTCTTTAGACAAATAAGCTTCCGAAGATGTGCAAGAGGCAATCTAGCTAGTAGGAGCCATATATCTATTTTTTGCTATGTTTTGATTCTTCATTTATGTTGTAATGGCAAGTTGTTTTAAATGCCAGATAGTAGACACTGATCATCCAAGATGGCATCTTCATATGTCACTCTTAGAATATTTTGTAATTATTATATTTTCTCTGAACATAGTTCGCTAATTTGGACTATGTAATGAAATTGAAATCATATTATGAATTAAGATGAGAAATTATTTAATAAAAGTTGTGTTGAATTTCGACATTCAAGTGTTTCTGGTATTATCAAAATGATTAACAAAGCCGTATTTATCACTGGAAATTAATAACTATGGATGACTGCAGTATCCATGAGACTTATTTTTGAGCCTAAAAATTGAGGACTTTACATGGATCTTAGTGGTAGACCTCTCCTCTTATTTAGGGAGCAATTGATATTTTTTCCATTGTTTGATTATTTTATTCCCTAATTAACTTTTAAATTTAAATATTTAACTTAAAGATTACTTAACCCCAAAGTAATTCTTCTATAATTTTCGAAATTCAATCTCTAAAATTTAAATACTCATTTGAATTTGAATTACAACTAAATTAATTTAAATCTGAAAACTTCAACCACTCGTAACTTCTTTGTTTTTGAACTTCGTTTTCAGCATATTATGCATGGAAACTGATTAAAATTTTGCCACGAAAGCAATGAAATAATTTTCATGGTTAAATTCAAATTTTTTCTAAATTTTGCATTTTTATCCCAACCATAATTAATTGAATTTCTCTTAAATTACTTATTTAATTAGAGTTGATTTTACGGGCTATTACATTCTCCCTCCTTTAAAAAAGATTTCGTCTCGAAATCTTTCTAAAGGTATACAAAGTAACATGCAATAACATCCATCTTATACAATTAAGTTATCTACACAACCATCTACTCAACGAAAGTGCAATATGATTATGTATTGCAGACATACTAATAATGAGCTCAAGCCCAGTGTGAATGTGTGATCGTACTATGCAAATATGTATCAAATACCCTAAACATGCATAAAACTGCTATATGAGTGCAAAGTGATGATAAAAAAGTGCAGTAATCATCTCCTACCATCCAATCTAGCAACCGTAATGCAACCAAAATCCTAGTTTGGAGACAATATTTACCAGAGAAAGGCTTAGGACGAGAAGTCATCATGCCTTCCACTGAATTATCTCCCCATTGTACTCGGACTAATCTTATTTCTTTATTGTGGAGTTTCCTAGTTCATGCTCCACAATGCATGTAGTGGAACAGGATGTCAATAACACCATCTCAAAAATCCACTAATTGATTAGGCTCTGTCACAGTTACTATTCTATGAAGGTATTTCCTCAAATGCAAAACGTGAAATACATCATGGACTCTAGCCAACTTACAAGTTCTCTTACTTTTCCCTAATATTAGGAAAGGCCCAATAAATCTACTGCTAACTTTTCCAGTTATCCAAATCTTACGACATTCATAAGCTGCCTAATTAACTTTGACTTTCCAAAGTTTCATAATTCAAATATGGTCTGAGTAGAATTTGTTGGTGGCTTCCCACTTATAATTTGGCGATTTGTATGTCCTCCCAAAGAGTGCTTTAAGGGTGCCATACCTCATCTATTGGTGACTACTACTATACGCAAATTCCAATAAGGGTGAGCATTGCTCCTAATGTCTTCCAAAGTTCTAGATGTAAGCTCTCAGCAAATCCTCCAAGTTCCTATTCATTCCTATAGTTTTTCCATCAGTCTTCAATTGGTAAGGAAAGCTCAGATTTAACAAAGTTCCTAAAGCTGGTTCCTAAAGCTACCGGCAAACTCCTCCAAAATTTGTTTGTAAATAAGGGTCCATATCACATTGATGCAAACCGAAACTCTATGGCGCTATTTAGAAACAATGTAGTTTTATTGCTTTTAATGGGAAAATTTTTGCTACCTTCTTCCTCATCTTGTTCAGTAGGAAATTCTCTTCACATTTCTATCCATTTTATCTTCTCCTTGAATGGTGACAATTTGCGAGGTAAATTTTTATTTTTCCCAAAATTCTAAAATTTTGGGATTGATACATTCATTTACTTTAGGTTGCTAACCTAATTTCCTCATTAGCTTCCACTCTTACCCATGGTTATTACTAGTTAAGCGTCATCATAAAATTTCCCTATTTACTTTGCTTCTCAATATGTATATATTTATTAAGTGGTTTAATCCCATTTATAAAGTCAACATAAGAATAAAATAGGGATATATCTTATACCACATCATACATTTCTCTAATAACTAAGGGTGACAACTAGCGACTACATCCCAAGAACTCTGGAAAAAAACTTGTTGGAAGCTGCCATTTATTATCAACTGATATAAATGGCTTTGAGATCCTAATACTTCCTACTAAATTAAGATGGGTATTTCTAATATGTTATTTCACTGTTACCCATTTCCTTTAATTTTCCTTTTTAATTTTTAATAAATTGGTTCATCGATTACTTCAATTAATATCCAAAGCGGTTGATCATTACAATCAAAATTGGACCATTTCCAATTAATCCTTCTTTAATCCCTTTAACATTCTTCAGGTTTCCAAAATCCATTCTTTACTCACATTTCTTTCTTCTAGAAATGCCATATCAAGTTTCATTAATCAGTCCCCATTTGATTCCTTTTTCCTCTCATTAATTACAAATTTATTGCTCGGTAATTTGTAATTAATTTCAAAAAGTCCTAATCCATCAAATTACTAAATGATACGCAAATATTCATAATCTATGCTAACTGTGTGTGTGTGTGTACATATACACTAGTCGTTAATCGTGGCGGTATGTGTATATATTTATAATACTAATTTCTACAACTAGAATACTCATTTCCATGTTTTAATTTATCGATGATATCCTTTTAAAAAGGTCACCGCCATAATTTCTCATAAATTAACCACAGGTGAGATTTTGCTTTGTTTGTAATTACAAGGAATTGTTTCATTTTTTATTGAAATAGATAATGTAAATTATGAAAAATATCCATAAAGACTATTTTTTATAAAATTAGATTTTAGTAATCATATAAAATAGTTTTGAATAAAAATATTTTTATACAAATAAATTTATGTCAAAATTAGCATTTATTACCTTATTTCTTATAAAACTTAAAATTTCACTAACATGAAGTATCAAACTCAAAATTTCCTTCTTTGAAAATATGAAATCAGAAACCTTTACCAAGAATTAAAAATTCCTTAGTTCTAAACAGGAGCAAAATAATTTCTCTTTTCAGAACTTTCTTCATCAAAGATATATCTCTTTAAAAGTTAGAATTTTAATTCATATCATTCAAAGACTGCTTACTTTTCAAAAAGGAACGATGAAACTTACCTTTTCAATAATGAGTTACTCCTTTTTAAAATAGGATCTTGAACACAAAATATTCAAAGCTTAATTATCATTCTAAAATAATAAATTTGACCTTTATTATTCCAAAAAGTTTTCTAGTTACACGAATTATCATTTCTAAACTAATAGCTTTTCATAAATTATTATTTCAAAATAACAGTATATCATTCTAAAGTATAGATTAATATCTATTAGCTTACTGCTCAAAATATACTATTATCTAACAAAATACCTTTTGTGACTTTGTTCAAAACTCTTAAAATCCTATGCAATCCTTTTCCGATCAATTCCAATAATGCCCATATTTAAAGAAGTTAAGAATTTGAATTACAAAAATGCATGTAAAAAATTCTCATCTTTACATAAGTGCTTTTCCAATAATACCCAACTCATTTATTAATCATCGTTTAAATCATTTCTATTATCAAAGATACTTTTTATAAATTTAAACAATAGATAAATGGAGTAGATAAAGATAACTCCTATCTTATTTCTTTTACTCCTTTTCTATATCATTTATTACTGGATTAAAATTATCAATTCTATCCCTACCTAAATTTAGCTATCATTCTCCAATTTCCTTATACGAAAATGTTCCTCCTATCTACCTTATCGAACATTCTTATCCTTCTATTCTTACTATACTATGCTAATCAAGTGCCTTTCCCATTAGTATACCCTTTCAAAAGAAATTTAGGGAAAAGAACCTCTAATTTTATGAGGTAGGAAAAATCATGCATTTCTCAAAAGAAAAAATCCCTTAAACTTTTGGCTCAATAATTTGAACTAACAACTTTAAGAATGCAAAACCCTTTTAAGTTAGAACTTTCTAACTCAACTATTTATAATTTCCAAATTTCCTTGCTCTTTTCAAAGTAATAGCTTCCAAATTTATAAAGTAGAAGAAATCATAAAAATATAAGAATTCAAAAATGAAGAATACAAAAGTTGAAAACTTTTAATTCAACAAATTTTAGATTGAAAAATTAACAAACGAGAACCTTTTTTTTCTCAACTTTTCAAGTAATTAAAAAATCATCCACTATTTCGTTTTTAACCGCTTCTTTCTAAATTTTTTACAAATGGGGGTATATTTCCAAAGTTATTAAAAATCACTTTTTACCAAAAAAGTTCAACTTACAACGCATAAGACAATCTTTTGAAAAAGCTTATTCAAATTTTTTAAGGAGTTTTCAAAAACCATTTTTCCACTTTCTTTCTTGAGCGGTAGGATTTCCAAAGTTGCCTTTGATTGTTCTTCCTTTTGAACTCTCTTTTTAATCATCTATTCTAGTTATCTTTTTGTAGTGATTAATATACACCTTCTTACCAAAAGCTTGTTTCACTTATATAACCCTTACTTCCATATGCCTTATAATATCTGACTATTACCTAACATTTATATTAACTACTCTCATACATGCTACTTTATCGGTATTAAATAGTTAATATCTTAACAGACGTTTCCTAAAGATATTAATTTGCTTATTTAACACTACCTATTTAACTTCTTCCTTATCTACCCATAACTACCTTAATTGTCTCACTAATCTATTTAATTTCTTATAATTCACATATAGCTCATTTATTACCTATTAAATTTTTGGATTTACCATCTTTCCATCTACGATTCCTATCCCTATTATTTCGTATGCCTATAGGGTCCATAATGATAAGGAAGTCTAGGTCCGACAAAGAAGTTGTGATGACCCGCCTTTCATTACATAGATAGGCGTATCGTAGATTAGAAAGAAAAATGTAGAAAAGAAATAAATAGAAAGAAAGAACTAAACAATATCAGAATCTCACAGCAGAATGAAATAAATATTTTACTTCACATATGAATTACACAACAGTCACTAATAACATATATCAGAGTCATTCAGTTTTACAACATCATATTAGACATTCTGATGACCTGCCTATCCATTACAACCCAAAATGCAAACAGAGATACTAATACAGCGGAATAGATACATCTAGATACGCAAAGCCTCCTCCTCCAAGTCTTCCAAAATACATCAAAGCCAATCTGGATCACTTTGCTATTCATAAAAATTTGAGTACCTAAGAGTTTAAGAAAATAGAAAATAAACTCCAGGTCAGATATGGGTCTGGTGTGAGTAAACAGTTTAAGTTGTTTAACTTGAAAATCATTTGAAATCAAAGGTATCTCGTAAGACACTCGGCACATAAACACGGATGAGTTTTTCCCTTACGATAACCAAAACATTTGATATGAAATCCAGTTATATTATAATAGTGTCCAGGATTTTCAATACAAAATAGGAAATAGTTGGAATGCTTGCATCTTATGTTCTAACATAGTTGGGCAAAATCAAAACCATACGGGAACTTATTGGAGATTGGATTCCATACAATGGCAAGGCTACTGGGGTACCGCCCGTCACAGTTTCTGGTCTAGATCAGAGTACCGAGGATCCCCCTGATCCCTTGCAACACAAAACCGAAGCTACCCCTTACTAGATAGTCCGAATAAGACAACCTCGCGGTTATGGCCAACAACAGCCCACACAGGCGAATAAAAGGGACATTAAGACAGAGCAAAATCTTATTCTACTTGGGTGCTACCCACTTAGCCTTGCTGCACATCCCATGTTTTAGCCATTCTCGGTTGATGAGGCTTGAGGCTACGATTACCTTTACACCACACATTTCTTGGAATGCTCATCGTCCTCCATTGACGATGGTCTGATAGCATTCGTCCATACAAGTCTGTTCCGGGTCCGAACGGAACCAAATGCACTATCTCCGTTACACTCATTTTGGAGTCATCCTCAGAGTTAACGACAAATAGCACTTGCATTTAGAATCTTCATTTTCGATCTTCACTTGAGATTTCATGACCTATCGCTTATTTTGGATCGATGTGGTTTATGGATAACAATTTGATATCCGATCCCGGTCTCATCAAAATCCAAATGTCGTTTTTAAGGCCAAATTGTTTAAGTAAACAATTCAATTAAACTTTAGAATGTCATATTCACACGGTAATACATCACAGATATCTATTTAATAAACATCTCACATTAATCAATAGTTCAATCCAGGCATTTCATATCACAGAATATCACAAATTAACAGACTAAAGGTATTAAGCAATCCAAAACATTCAATTTAATCACTCATAAGCAAGATTAATTAGTCACACCAATTCTAATTAATTTAAAATAAATTAACTTAAACACTTATAAATTAATTACTTATAAATCCTGCTTAAATGTCATTAATTAATCACAAGCCATTTTATATTTTATTTAAATAAACTATTTGGAATTAATTAACGTATATAATAACTTATGACCTTTGATTAATCTAAAAGCTTAAAACATTTATTCTTCCTTAACTTATAACTTAATTACACCATTAATTTAAATTTAATAAACTTAGGAATTAATTAAAATATCGGACATATAATATAACACTCTAAACTTTATTAATTTAAGTTAAAAATAAATAATTATACAACCTTTAACTAACCCAATATTTAAATAAAAAAATTCATCATTTAAAATAATTGGTTAAGAAAACTTGCTTGGGAAAACTTGTTTTGTTTGTACTTATTCTTTTACATTTACCTTCATTCTTTTTTTAAAACTCGTTAATTCACTTGCGTACAAACCCAAGCCCAACCCGATACAAATCGATATGCTAACCCAAGCCTAACCCGATACAAACACTTCTTCTTCTTCCCCGCTTCTAACCTACAGTGAAACACTACAAACCAGACACACGAATTCACGTGCATGTGCATGAACGATCGACGCCGCTCCGACCAAGTCGCTATCACCAGCAAGTTGCCGTCGACACGCTCGAACGACCCGACCTCCCAGAACCCACAACAACTTTCCAAAACGAAATCGAGCAAAACGAGCACCACCGGAACAAAAAACCAATCACCAAAACCATCTCGCACCGCCATCTCTGATCATCTGAAACCACGTCGCCACACCTGGAGCTGCGCCATACCCTCGCCTTCCTTTTCCCCCACCTCCGATCCAACCCGATGTAAGGACGACGTCGCACTGGCCACGCAATCGTCGACGATGTAAACAGGGTTTTAAACCCTACTTCGCCACCATCCATCCACCTTGCCGAGCTAAAAATCCACCGACCAATGTTCCCATAACCCTTGACCCATGAGCTTGCTCCAGCAACGACCTCGACCTTCTACCATCCTCTGATCGTCGAGAATCGACAAAATTCCAGATCCCTTTCAACTCACAAAATCTCCACAAATACTAACTTAAAAATCTTCATATTATTATCAAAAATCATCATTCTTAAAAATGAAACTGGTTATATAAGAAAATCTTGAAATTATGAAGGTCGAATTTCTGATATATTTTGATTTTTACTGTAATTTCTTGTTTTCCAGATAATTACCTAATAATTCTACTTGAAATTATTTTTAAAATTTGTATTACATCATTACTAACAACTTCCTTTTAAACATCATATCCTATAATTGCTTAGATGAAGAGGAATGAATTTATTTTGAGAGATTTGAGCCTGTTAAACAAAACAAAGGGATGCATGTATACACACAATACATTCAAACTTGTTTACTCTAGAAACTATACAATTTCATCCATGCAATCATGTTCAAGCCATTTCCACAATCAAATTTTACATGCACAGTGATATAAACAAGATTTATTTTTGAAAGTGAAGTTTACTCACTATAAAGTTTATGAACAGAGAATAGTTTTGAAATCTGGAACAGCAACTTGATTTTAATCTGATCTTCTTTTGATTAAGTTGGATTTGAATCTTTGCTTTGTATAGTTTCAAAACTTGAAGCAGTTGTTAGTTGTTTAGTTTGGTTTTAGTTTGGAAAATGAAGGAAAATGAAAGAAAGAAAGGGATTGATATATATATATATATATATATATAAGTGTATGAATTGTATAGCACCTGGTTTCTTATTTTTTTTCCTTTTTATTATATTTTGAAAATGAAGAAATCCATTTAAACAAGAATTTTGACATTTGTATTAGTATGACATTTCGTAACTTACAAATGTCTTAAGAAAGTATTTTATATTTCCTTTTTGTGTTTTATATTTTTATTTTTATATTTTCTTTTTATTTACCAAGTTTACTTAAGATGATAAAACCCTTTATTTATTCTTATTTTGAGCTTAAGCTATTTATATTTTAATTAATAACTATATATATACCAGCGTTTAAAAATGTAAAGTTTTAAATCTAATTTAGTTTTAAGATATTTATTTTGAATTTCAAATCATAGTTTTTATCCACAATTAGTAATTTGAAAGCATATTTTATTTGTTTGAAAGATAAGTTTGGCACATTTAAATAATTATATTGGAAGATTATCAAATTAAATTTTGTCCAAAATCCCAGGCTGTCGCATTCCTCCCCCCTAAAAAGAATTTCATTCTCGAAATTTTAAAAGCAAGAGATAATTTAATTATCCATCAAAAGTTTTATATTCAAACAGCAAAGCATGCACATCAGCCATATGCTAACAACAAAAGCAAACAAATTTATTCAAACAAACAATCCTAACTATCCTGACACAATTCCGGATAGGCCTTCCTAATACTATCTAGAGTTTCCCAGGTACAATATCTGGGATCCTCGCTCCATTGAACCTTAACTAACTTCACCACTTTGTTCCTGAGCTCCTTCTCATCTCAATCCACAATCTGAACTGGATGCCTGACCACAATTTAGCCTGGTTCGACCTCCAAATCTTCCTAGACTGTTGGTTCTACAAACAGTGATGGGTCATACACGTACTTCCTTAGATGAGGTATGTGAAATACATTGTGAATCCCAACCATCCGATCCGGTAATTCAATCTTGTAGGCCAAAGCACCGATTCTTTCGAGAACATGGAAAGGTTTAATATATCTCGGAGCATGCTTTCCCGTCTTACCAAATCTGATTTCTCCTTTGATTGGGTAAACCTTAACAAATACCAAATCTCCAATTTCGAATTCTAAATTCCTTCGTCTCTTATCTGCGTAGCTTTTCTGACGATCCTAGGCTGTCTTCATTCTTTTCTTGATCAGCTTAACCTTCGCAGATGCCTCCTGAATAAAGTCTAGACCAAGAATAAGACAATCTCCCGATTCTATCTAATAAGATGGTGAGCTACAGGGTGTTTCATACAAAACTTAGTATGGTGCCATATTAATGCTTTCCTGATAACTATTGTTGTATGAGAATTCAACCAAGTATAGATGGTCCTCCCAAGATCCGCTGAAATCTAGGATATAAGCTCTCAACATAACTTCAAGAATACGATTCAGCCTCTCTGTCTGACCATCGATTTGAGGATGATAAGCTATACTTAAACTCAAACTCGTTCCAAGAGCTGTTTGTAGATCATCCCAAAATTTGCTGGTAAAAATTGGGTCACGATCACTCACTATGCTAATGGGAACTCCATGCAATATGACAATCTCTTTCATGACAATCTATGCTAATGAAGCTGCAGTTCTGGTTGCCTTAACTGGGATAAAGTGGGCGCTCTTGGTCAGCCTATCTACAATTTCTCACACTCCTTCATTTCCTTTTCTGGTTCTTGGCAACCCATTGATGAAGTCCATTGATATCATTTCCCATTTCCACTTTGGAATCTCTAATGGTTGCAACTATCCTGCAATCTTCTACTGATCACCCTTCACTTGTTGACAGTTCGCACATCCATTTACGAAGGTAGCAATGTCCTTCTTCATTCTCGGTCACCAGAAAACTCTTTACAAATGCTTATACATCTTATTCATTCCTGGATGGATACTCAATCTAGATTTGTGGCCTTCCAGCAAAACTTCCTACCTCAACCCATCCACATCCGGCACACACAATCGTCCATTGATTCTTAAAGCTCCTTGACCGACTATCTTGAAATCTGAATACCGACGTTCCTTAGCTCCATGAATTAATTCCTCTAGGGTTCTGTCCTTCGTTTAATTTCTTACGATCCTTTCTTGTAGAGACGGGGTAACTTCTGGAACAGCCAAAATTGCATTTCTGCTGAAGGCGTCTGCCACCACGTTTGCTTTCCCCGGAGTATAGAGAATGTCCAGATCATAGGATGCCAAAAATTCTATCCATCTTTGCTACCTCAAGTTCAGATCTTTCTGGGAGAAAAGATACTTTAAAGGTTTATGATCAGTGAAAAGCTCGAACTTCTCACCCAACAGATTATGCCTCTATATCTTCAGTGCAAAGACGATAGCCAGTAATTCCAAATCATGCGTAGTGTAGTTCTTCTCATGCGGCTTCAACTGCCTACTAGTGTACACAATCACTCATCCATTCTACATCAAAACAGCACCAAGCCCTACTCCACAAGCATCAGTTTATACTTCGAACTTACTCCTTCCATCTGGAATAGTCAGAACAGGTGCACTAGTCAATCTCGCCTTCAGATCCAGAAACGCTTCTTTACACTTAGGAGTCCATTTAAATTTTGCTCCCTTCCTAGTCAGTTTGGTCAAGTGAGAGGAAATCTTAGAGTAATCCCGGATGAGTTTCCTTTAGTAACCCACCAGGCCAAGAAAACTTTGAACTTTTATAGGAGTTTGCGGTTGCTGCCACCCTTGGCCGGCTGCCACCTTGGTCGGATCCACAGAGATGCCTTCTCCAGGTACAATGTGTACCAAAAATCTTACTTCTGACTTCCAGAAATGACACTTCGAAAACTTAGCTTTTTGGACATGTCTCCTTAATGTTTCCAATACTATCTCCAAATGACGCTTGTGCTCCTCCTCTAATTTGGAGTAGATGAGAATGTCGTCGATGAACATGAGCACGAACATGTTCAACACATCTCAGAAGATATGGTTCATCAGATCCACAAAATAAGCTGGAGCATTGGTTAGCCCAAAAGGCATAGCCAGCCACTCATAAAAACAGTTGGGTCCTCTGAATGCAGTCAAGGGTATACTGTCTTCAGCTACCCATAGCTGGTGAAAACTCGAAGCTAAATCCAATTGAGAAAACAAAGTATCCCTATGAAGTTGATCGAAAAGATCGTCAATACGAGGCAAGGGGTACTTATTCCTCTTGATCACCTTATTCAATTCCCGATAATCTACACAAAATCGTCTGGTTTGGTTACAAATACTACAGCAGAACCCCAGCTAAAATGACTAGGTCTGATCAAACCTCACTCCAATAAATCCTGAGTCTGCTTCACCAATTCCTCCCTCTCTAGGAACCATCCTTCTACTTGGTTGAGCCACCGGTATCGCTCCTGGAACTAAGTTGATACGGAACTCAATCTCCCAATGCGGAGGCCTACCTTTGACTTCTTCAAAGGTATTTGGAAAGTCTTTGACAACTTCAATGGTTCCTACTTCTTGTTGAGATGCCTCGAGCCCATGCAAAAGAATACCCAAGTGGATTCCTGAACTATCGCAAGTCACTCTTGCAATCCTTCCTAGTTCGGTTTCCAATGACACAGTTCTTTCTTCATAAATCAAACAGCTTTATGCTTGTCTAACCAATCCATTCCCAAAATAAGGACAAATCCTTTAAGGTCCAATACAAATGGGTCGCGTGAGAAACTATGGGATACATAAGAAATTCTTAGACCTTTACAAATCATGTCTAGCTTGGCCACTCCCCCTATGGGATTAGATACAAAAATAGGGCGGTCCATGACACTAGTGATAAGGTGAAATTTCTTTACCATTTCCAAAGAAACAAAACTAAGGGAAGCAGCAGAATCAAACAAAACTCTAATATAAATGCCATCTAAAAGCAAAGTACCTTCGAGGACGTCTTTTCCTTTCCCATCAGTAGAAGTTGACGGTCCACCTTGAATAGCAAACACTTTGTTTGGTTGAGCTCTCTGTAGAAGTGGGCAAGCTTTCACCATATGCCCAGGCTGCTGATAATTGAAGCATAAGCACTTATGAACTATCATGGAAATAGGTCCACTCTGCTGCTGCTTCAGAGCTCCACCTCTAGGACACTGTCTAGCCAAATGACCTTCCTGTTGGCACACATAACGTTTCCGGGCTGCATTGTTGCCTTCAGGTTTTCCCTTACCCTGCTTCTTCCAGTTTGGGTTAAATTTTATTCTGATTTGTAAAATTTCCACTTGGTGCTACCACTATTGCCAAGGGTTTCTTTTCCTTAAGCTCTTCGTATCTCAATGCCATATCTACCAGTTCCACAAACGATCCCTTGAGATGTGCAGTCATCTTCTCATGAAATTCGGGTCTCATTCCAAGCACAAACATTTCATTTTTCTTAAGGGGTATGTTAACAAGGCCAGGTCCATAGCAGGATAGCTCGTTGAACTTGGTTTCATACTCCGATACTGAAAAACTTCCTTGCACAAGGTGCAGAAAATTCCTTCACAGTCGAGTCTTTCCTAAGGTAGGCATAAACTGTTCTTCAAACACTTCCTTGAATTTACTCCAAGAGAAATCATCCTTGGGAACATTCATGGTGACTGCGTCCCAACATGCAGCTGCTCCTTCCTGAATTTTCCATGACGCCATAACTCGCTTTCGCTCGTCTGACAGATCCAAACTCTTGAAAATCCGCTCGCACGAGCGCAACCAGGCTTGCACTTCAGTGATAGACTCCGTACCCTTAAAAGGGTTTCCTACGAGATTGGTAAAGTCTTTGCACAACGCTGCAAAGTTCATTCGAGGTGGAATTAGGGTTACAGCCTCAACAGTTACCCTTCCACCTTCATCATTCGGACCTGTTCCATTTGTAGTCGGCGTGCTACTCACACCTCTGTCTCTTCTTCCACTGGAACTCATGTTGGAAACCTAGACAAGGTAACCCAACAATCAGGTAGGTGTACATAGATATATACAAAATTACAAGTATGCTCTCTCATGATGGGTATTAACCCTATCTCAACCTAGCGCTCTGATACCACTGTGACGACCCTCCTTTCATTCCATAGAAAGATGTATCATAGATTAGAAAGAAATAAGTAGAAAAGAAATAGATAGAAAGAACTAAACTATATCAGAATCTCACAGTAGAAAGAAATAAATATATTACATCAGATATAAATTACACAGTAGCCACTAATACCATACATCAGAGTCATTCAGTTTTACAACATCATATTAGACAGTCGTGATGACCTGCCTGTCCATTACAACCTAAAATGCAAATAAAGATACTAATACAACGGAATAGATACATCTAGATTCCAAAGCCTCCTCCTTCAAATCTTCAAAAATATGTCAAAGCCAACATGGATCACTTGGCTACTCATAAAAGTTTGAGTGCCCAAGAGTTGAAGAAAATAAAAAATAAACTCCAAGTGAGACATGGGTCTGGTGTGAGCAAAAAGTTTAAGTTGTTTAACTTGAAAATCATTTGAAATCAAAGGTATCTCGTAAGACTCTCCGCATATAAACACGGACGAGTTTTTCCCTTACGATAACCAAAACATTTGATAGGAAATCCAGTTATATTATAATAGTGTCTAGGGTTTTCAATATAAAATAGGAAATAGCTGGAAAGCTTGCATCTCACGTTACAACATAGTTGGGCAAAATCAAAACCGTACGGGAACTTATTGGAGATTGGATTCCATACAATGGCATGGCTACTAGGGTACCGCCCGTCACAGTACCTGATCTAGATCAGAGTACCGAGGATCTCCCCTAATCCCTTGCAACACAAGACCAGAGCTACCCCTTACTGGATAGTCCGAATAAGACAATCCCGTGGTTGTGGACAACAACCGTCCGCACAACCGAATAAAAGGGACATCTAGACAGGAGAAAATCTTATCCTACTTGGGTGCTACCCACTTAGCCTTGCTGCACCCTTCCTGTTTTAGCCATTCCCGGTTGATGAGGCTTGAGGCTACGATTACCGTTATAGCACACATTTCTTAGAATGCTCATTGTCCTCCATTGACGATGGTCTGATAACATTCATCCATACAAGTCTGTTTTGGGTCCGAACGAAACCGAAGGCACTATGTCCATTACGCTCATTTTGGAATCACCCTCAGAATTAATGAGAAATAGCCCTTGCATTTTGAATCTTCATTCCTGATCTTCACTTGAGATTTCACAATCTAGCGCTTATTTTGGATCGATGTGGTTTTCGGATAACAATTTGATATCCGATCCCGGTCTCATCGAAATCCAAACACCGTTTTTTAGGCCAAGTTGTTTAAGTAAACAATTCAATTAAACTTCAGAATGTCATATTCACACGATAATTCATCACAAATATCTATTTAATAAACATATCACGTTAATCAATAGTTCAATCCATGCATTTCATATCGCAGAATACCATAAATTAACAAACTGGAGAAATTAAGCAATCGAAAGCATCCAATTTAATCATTCATAAGCAAGATTAATTAGTCACACCAATTCTAATTAATTGAAAAAAATTTAATTTAAACACTTATAAATTGATTACATATAAATCCTGCTTAAATGCCACTAATTAATCACAAGCCATTTTATATTACATTTAAATAAACTATTTGGAATTAATTAACATATATAATAACTTATGACCTTTGAATAATTTAAAAGCTTAAAACATTTATTCTTCCTTAACCCACTACTTAATTACACTATTAATTTAAATTTAATAAACTTAGGAATTAATTAAAATAATGGACATATAATATAATACTCCAAACTTAATTAATTTAAATTAAAAATAAATTATTATACAACCTTTAACCAACCCAATACTTAAATAAAACATTAATCATTTAAAAGAATTGGTTAAGAAAACTTGCTTGGGAAAACTTGTTTTGTTTGTACTTATTCTTTTATATTTACCTTCATTCTTTTTTTAAAACTCGTTAATTCACTTGCGTGCAAAACCATGCCCAACCCGATATAGATCCCTATGCTAACCCGAGCCCAACCCGATAAAAACACTTCTTCTTCTTCCCCTCTTCTAACCTATAGCGAAACACTACAAACCAAACACATGAATTCGTGTGCACGAATGATCAACGCCGCTCCGACCAACGTTGATATCGCCAGCAAGTCGCCATCGACACGCTCGAATGACCTGACCACCCAGAACCCACGACAACCTTCCAAAACAAAATCGAGCAAAACGAGCACCACTGGAACAAAAAAATCACCAAAACCTTCCCGCACCGCCACCTCTGATCATCTGAAACCACATCGCCACGCCTGGAGCTGCGCCATACCCTCACCTTCCTTTTTCCCCACCTCCGATCCAACCCGATGCGACGATGACATCGCACTGGCCACGTAAACATCAACGACCCAAACAGGGTTTTAAACACTACTTCGCCGGCGTTCATCCACCTCACCGATCTAAAAATCCACCAACCAATTTTCACAACCCTTGACCCACGAGCTTGCTTCAGCAATGACCTCGACCTTCCACCATCCTTTGATTGCCGAGAATCGATGAAATTCCAGATCCCGTTCAACTCACAAAATCTCCACAAATACTAACTTAAAAATCTTCATATTATTATCAAAAATCACCTTTTTTAAAAACGAAACTGGTTATATAAGAAAATCTTAAAATTATGAAGGTCGGATTTCTAATATATTTTGACTTTTATTGTAATTTCTTGTTTTCCAGATAATTACCTAATAATTCTACTTGATATTATTTTTAAAATTTGTATTACATCATTACAAACAACTTCCTTTTAACCATCATATCCTATAATTGCTTAAATGATGAGGAATGAATTTATTTTGAGAGACTAGAGTCTGTTAAACAAAACAGAGGCATGCATGATTACACATAGTACATTCAAACTTGTTTACTCAAGCAACTATACAATTTCATCCATGCGATCATGTTCAAGCCATTTTCATAATCAAATTTTACATGCATAGTGATATAAAGAAGATTTAGCTTTTTAAAAGTGAAGTTTACTCACTGTAAAGTTTGTAAACAGAGAATAGTCTTGAAATCTGGAACAATAACTTGATTTTGATCTGATCTTCTTTTGATTAAGTTGGATTTGAATCTTTGCTTTGTATAGTTTGAAAACTTTAAGTAGTTGTTTGTTGTTTAGTTTGGTTTTAGTTTGGAAAATGAAAGAAAGAAAGGGATTGATATATATATATATATATATATATATATATAAGTGTATGAATTGTACAGCACCTGGTTTCTTATTTTTTTCCTTTTTATTATATTTTGAAAATGAAGAAATCCATTTAAACAAGAATTTTGACATTTGTATTAAGATGACATTTCCTAGCTTACAAATGTCTTAAGCAAATATTTTGTATTTCCTTTTTATGTTTTTTATTTTTATTTTTATATTTTCTTTTTATTTACCATGTTTACTTAATAAGATAAAACCCTTTATTTATTCTTATTTTGAGCTTAAGCTATTTATGTTTTAATTACATATATACTAGTGTTTAAAAATGTAAAGTTTTAAATCTAATTTATTTTTAAGATATTTATTTTGAATTTCAAATCATAGTTTATATTCATAATTAGTAATTTAAAAGCGTATTTTATTTGTTTGAAAGATAAGTTTGGCACATATAAATAATTATATTAGAAGATTTTCAAATTAAATTATGTCAAAAATCCCGGGTTGTCACAGAAGTATATATTTGACTCCATTTATTTTTCCAACTCATGGTTGCTTCACCCACCCTTTCAGAATATGATGGAAACTAGTTCTATAGTATGAATTTATAGAGTTTGGTGTAAATTCAAATATAAGCATATATATATATATTTAGGATTTTAAAAAAATATTTTCAAGAATAACAAATATGCTACTGCACTTTTCCGATTGATTGGGTAACCTAGGCTCTGATACCGAATACAATAACCCATTTCGTAATAGGCATAAATTCCAATCCAGAAAAGACCCATCGAAACTTAGACCTATTCCAAAGCGGGCTGTTGCTTGGTAAAAATAATAAAATAAATATATCTATCTATTCTTTCAAAACTCACGGCAGAAGGAATAAAATATAATAACATTAATAGTACTCATTCATTTCATATCATTTCAAATGTCATAAAACATTACATAATGTTAACCGTTACAACATTTTGTTCAAAAACACAATCATAGGTACAATATAAAATAACACAAAAAGATAGATAGTAACTGACACAAGCTTCACTCTCCCCATCTTCAAGCATAATCAAGAGGTAGTCAGCCCATTAAGTGTCTAATGAATAGAAATCTCGAGCCTTACTACTTCAGTACTTCGGTAGTATAATTTAAATAAGAATATATTTTGCGTAATTAAAACATTTAATACTTTATATAAGGAAAGGAGGCGGGTCTTCAATCAACCATTTAATACCTTCCATTCCCAAAGCAGGTTCCTAATCCTATAAACCATAACTAGTGTCATAAATATCTAACGATACAGATAGTACCCAACCCGTTTGATACCTTTTATTGGAAAATAGGCAAATTATAACCATTTAAGACTTAACTAGGTAGAACCCATCATCTAATACCTATTTCAAAGGCGGACTTCTCAATGGTGATTATCTAGCTGACATTGCGTGGAATCTCTTGAGCCACTTAATACTTCTTTATGGAAAGACGGACCCTCGGTCAGTCACTTAATACCTTATCCTAAAGCAGACCTCTATCGAGATACCACCTATCATGCCAAATAAATAAACCTTGGCCATTTACTACTTCATTTAGAGAAAAGAGGCGGGCCATCAAACAACAACTTAATACCTCAAGATCTCAAAGAAGACCCTTCGTATTATGACCCATACTCATAATGACGTCTCACATTAGTCCGACCATTCTAGAAACTGGTGGCCAGGTTAGCTGACAAATTTACCTAATAGAATTTGGGACTAACCTCACATCATTATAAATACTTATCATTGGAGATGTCTTACATCAGCCCCAAAGTCACACTGTTGGTAGCTAGATTAGTTGGTCAGTCTTCCGTGCACCTTTTGACTAACCTTGCATCCCTATGACTTAACCATAATATAAATACTTTCTATATATATAATACACATCCTATTGTTCCATAGTTAAGGTCTTATAAGGAATCTTCCTTACTATGCCTCAAAATATTAATTGCTTTCCCAAGGGGGATTTAACGACAATTATTACCTAATTAACTACGCAATTATATGTTAAAATTATATATGTGTTACACTAATTAAAATATATAAATATGCGCTTATCATTTTATGTGTGTGGAGATTGCGCCCTAACTAACATTAAATGCAACGACCTGTCTTTTTGGACGGTTTAAGTCGGCGATAGACTACACATGTCAGACACAAACCGTTCAAAGGGGCGGATTGTTATGGGGTAAATAAGAAAAGAAGAGAAAGAAATAAAGCAAACACAGAATCTCGCAGCGAAATGAAAAAATATAATAATTAAATAACAGTTCATGAAGCTGTTTTATAAATATATTTGATTATTCTTTTACAACACAAAAATCAGAGTTACATAAAACATGAATAAATAAATAAATGCAGTGGAGCAACATGATGCAGTGGAATAACTATAATAAATAAAAAATAGTATAGAATTTTCGTCTTCGTTCTCCAGAAATAAGGTCTTCAACACCCTGAAATGCTCAGGCTTACCCAAGTGAATTGAAAAGAAGATCTTATGTAAGTGAAATCAACGGTAAATAAATATGAGTGCAACGGCTTCAGAAATGTTTACGGGGTTTGACATCTTTATCCAGTGTCAATGTGAGTGCAATAACTTAAGAGATGTTCGAGATTTCCATCTTCTAAGGATCCTTTAAACTATCTACTATATAGTACAATACGCTATTATAATATGTCTACGGTAAAGTAAAGTATTAAAATAGCATTAAGGATTTACCCATATCCCCCTTAACACACACACACACACACACATATATATATATATATTCCCATAGTCTATACAGATGCTATAAGCCCCACAAAACTGATAGGATACTCAAGGAGGACTCCATAGGTTCAGTAAAAAAACTCGTAAAAGGCGCAATAGGGCATGTGAACACGACACTTGAGGCAATGCCAGGGTAGATATACAATTGCACACCCGGACTGGTGGTAATGCATAGCAGCTACTACTACCCACCTCGGACACACTCCCATAATAAAAAATCAAGGATGGCTACCAAATTAATCGCAATGTCAAAGTATAGTATCGAAGAAATGTGCCCGATAGGAGGAATGATCTCACTTGGCCCGGTATAGCTCATGTTTTAGTCACATCTAAGCTGACGCGCAAGAGTCTGGGTCACGTAAATTCCTCATACAGAATCGTTTGCCAAAACATCCTATTTCATTTATGGAATCTCCACCACGTACACAGTTGTTAAAGTGGTTTTTGATAATGGCAGAGAGTATGACAATATCCGATCCCGGTCTTTTTAACAACCAAACGCTTATTTCACACCGGGTGGTTCTTTTACATTTCAAAAAGTCAATTCACAATTGATATCAAAATATCATATTCTCAAAACCATATCATTTCAAATCATGTTCGCTTTCAAAATAAAATTCACTTCCAAAACCATATTCACCTTCAAAATCATATTTACTCTAATATGTCATTTCACCAAAAAGGTATCATTTCTAAATTCCAACTTAGGTTGTATCATCATACAGAATTTAAATATAAATACTTCAACTTTACACAGCATGAAATCTTAGAAAATAGTTTAGATAGTCATAAATAATTTTAATAGTTTTTAAAAATAGTTAAAAATAGATTAAAATAGTTTAAATAGTAAAAATAGTTTAAATTTGATTTAATTAGATTTAAAATGATTTAAATAGATTTAAAATAGAATAAATATATTTAATTTATATTAAATGGATTTCAAATAGATTAAATAAATCTAAAATAGATTAAAAATAGGTGAAATAGATTAAATTAGAGTAAATAGGCTATAATAGGTTAAAATAAATTGAACATCATTTAAATAGATCATAATAGTCAATTTAATTAAATTAGTTTAAATTAGTTTAAAATAGTTTTCAAAGATATATCTAAACATTTCAATAACTCAACTCCGATAAATTCATTTATATTTGACATCTCAACTTTGAAATTCAAATTTAAATCCTTTGTACAACTCAATTAATCAATTCTAATATCATTACGTTTGGACTTTCGAAAATAATTCAATTTATGTAAATCAATTTCTATTTCATATTACCAGTTAACTGAATTCAAAATTTAAAGATTCAAAAATCATTTACGTTCACCAATCTGGTGTCCGTATATAATTTTCTACCCCAGGGTCAAGTGATACGGAGATTTATCATTTCAATATGCAATTTAAAAACGGTTATATATCATTTGAAACCATAATCCAAAATTAAATACAATCCATAAATCACTCGAGTCTATTATTTCAACCCATAATGTTTTTCCCTAATCTATAGATCGTTCGGGTAAATATCATTTCAACCCATAAGGAACTTGTAGTGTTATAACATATAAAAGTATAACATCCAGGCATCCAATATCAACTGTGAGGACCCGCAAATCCGTACTCCTTGAATATACACTAATCTCCATAGATTAACTCAAGATGAACAGAAATACGAATTCTCAATGTTTAAGAAAAAGAAAAAGAAAAAGACAGAAGAAGAGATAAGAAGATAGAAAATAGAACAGAAAGAAAACAGCAGAACAATAACAGAATCTCACAATCGCAGCGGAACAACATATAATGAATAAATGAATAATATTTAAAAAAAGAACTATATCAGTTATTACATTACATTACATTTCATTTCATTACATCATCAACAGAGTGTACAACAAACAAAAACAAACAGCAGAAAAAGAAATACTATATACTAGTAAATACGCCATGTCATCCATCTTGCCTCCAACAACTCCTGAATTCCAGAATATCCTGGTAAACCTTAACTCTTGACTGCCCGTGTGGAAATTGGTGAGCATCCAGAGTTTAGGAAGGAAAACAATAAACTCCGAGTCAGTCATGTGACTAGTGTGAGAACTTAAAACAGTTTATTTATCTTTAAAATCAAAATAGTGGAATATTTTTAAAGTCAATTCGCAATGCTTTTAAAAATGAGACTACCATAAGGCCTCCCGCACACACACACAATGCAAACGCAGAATCGGAGGAGATTTCTCCTTATGATAGTCAAAGATGCTTGATACGCATTTAAAAGAAACATTTGATATTATTACTAGTGCATAGTGTAGAAAATATTTCGAAAGTAAAGATATAAATCTTAGCCAGCATAGGCATTCCGCACTTATGCCTACTATAGCTACCATCCAAACAGTGGGGAGCCACCATAAGTGAATGATAGATTCTACAACTAAAACCGTACAAGATCGTATTGTTTCTTTGGATTTCCAACGAATGGTCAGGCCAAGGAACTTCCCATTGCCACATGAGAACGCCTCTGAAAGGACGTCCCCGAGAACCTAACCGGATCTCTGCCAACACAAGGCCGGGTTACCCCTAACTGGGTAACTACTGACACGAGTATGCCATCCCCCGGTCCTTTAGGACCTTTATCCGAGCGCTCGTAATCAACATCACACCAAAATAATAAGTGTTTCAACATGAGTAAGCATCTGGGCTCCATACCATGATACCACCCTTTTCCAGAAGGAAATGCACATACCCTAAAGGGAGCTACCCCTCATAACCTTGCCACATCTTTCCTGTTTTGACCATTCCGGGGTGTGAGGCTCGACGAAGTCTCATCCACAAAGCCACGCTTTGGTACAAAGCCATGCTTTGGGTCAACAAATGATCATAGAAATGATCACAAAGATAAGTGATCAAACAAATGATCATATCACAAATGATTAAACAATGATCATTTCACAGCAACACTCAGCATGTCACATTACCAAACTGGGAATATATTGCTGATAACCTTCAACTACATAACCTCTGAGATCGTACGTCTCAGAGAAGGGTGTTAAGCTAAGAGAATAAATTCTCCGCCACCAACAGAAATATATTTGAAAGAAATCAGCTTTATATCTCAATTTGTAATGTCAGACATACAATCCATACAAGTCTGTTCCGGGCTCGAACAGAACCGAAGGCACTTACAAAGAAGTCCTTGCAATCCGGATATCCACAATCCTGATCGGATTCCCCATCACATATGGAGAACTCTATACCGGAGCAACTCGGTGCAGTGTCAATCGACAGGTCATCCTATCGCTCTCGCAAATACCCGGTCTTCAACACCGGTCTTCAAATGCAATTCATAACGACGTATCACATATTCGGAATGGGTTATACGACCCCATGGTCCTTTCTCGGCTAACTCGAATAGTGCGCTTATTCAAAAATAAGTGTGGCATTCAAATTCAAGCAAATCACAACAAATACCTTTCAAAGGTAAATATTGATAGTCGGTTATTGAACTATCAATGGATATGCACAACATCACCAGATTCCAAATAATTTTCCAAATAATTTATTTCCCAAAAATATCTTTACAAGATATAAAATTTCAATACCTCAAAAATAAATAAATATTTATTTTTAAACAAATTCCCCTTTCTTTTATAAATTCCATAGTGAATTTATATTTCACAATATCTACCGATATACGATTTTCAATAGGTTTCAAATACTCATTTTCAATTTATCTTCAAAAAGATAAATTCTCAAAATATTCACTTTATATTGGAAAACATTTCCATACTTACTTATTAAGTAATTCTCAAATCTATTTATTTTCAACACTTGGAAAATATTCAATATACTTAAATCGAAATTAAGTATATATTTCATTCTTTAAGGAAATCATTCTCTTAAACATATTTATTTGGGCCAAAACGAATGTTACGTAAAACATCGTTACGACAACCCAAAATCACTAGTATAGGGATTTGAAATTAAAATAGATATATAAATCCCAATACTAAACAAAACATTCCCTTTCGGAAATCATTTACTATAACAACAGTGTTATAGTCCACCATTTCCTTCTATTTCTCGAAAACGTCTATTTCAACAATGAATGTTGAAATCTATGGTTTCGAATCTTAACACATTTTGAAAACATCGTTAGATCGTTTTAATTCTACTTAAAACATCACATCCAAAACATTTTTTTAACATATTATTCACTATTCAAAAACGTGAATATACCTTGTTAACAAATTTCATCATTTCTATGCATTTTATTTTAAAGGATTATTCACTGTCTAAAACGTGAATATAACTCCATAAATAAGTCACAACAATTTACTTATCAAAATAAGTCGTTTGCGAATTTATAAAACAATATTTATAAATTCCATTTCTATTTATTTTATACAACTTCCTTTATAAATCTTCTTTATTAATCTATTCAATTTATAACTCAATTATAAAGCAAAAGTCCATATTATAAGTTAAATGCTTAGAATTTATTTGTTTACAAAATTCGTTCTTTTAAACTTCCCAAATTATAAATCTTATAACTTATAAGATTCATTAATTTACCCAAATCTATTCTTCAAATAACTTTACAAATTTTATAAACCTATTGCTTATAAAATTCCATTTATAACTTCACCGTTTATATGTCTATAAATTTCATTCATTTATGAAATTCATTCACAATTCATTCTAACACTCATAAAAATTCGTTTTATAATTCAAATATTTTAATTTATAAATTATCAATTTATAAATCTTTTATATAAATCAATTTATATCATTCTTTTAAAAACATCTTTAAACTCCTTTATAAATTTCACCATTTTCTTTGATTTATAAAATAATCAAATTTCATAAATCCTATATATTAAACTTTTTATAATAAATTCAAAAAAAATCGCAATTTAAACTATTTTATAAAATCATTTACCTCATATTTTCAAAAAACAACTTTTAACGATATTTCTCAAAAAAACAAAATTTTATAACATTAAAATTATACGTTTATTTTTTTTAAAACGAATCAATTCCAAAATTATTTTATAAAATGTATACTTCCAAAAATCACTTTAAAAATCCTTTTAAAATTCCAAAATTTGGCCCAATGATGCTACACACCAAATAGTCAATCACGACAACAACGACAACATATATCGATATGATAATCAACGAATATCAAAATATCCATAATCAAATAAATACCGTTGAGGAATCCAGTTGGATCCCTCCAACCTGTTTTCCTGCATCCAAAGATGTTAGCACAATACCAATTCCGTTCCAGTACGAAATTATCGCGGTATATGGGATTTAAATATTATCCGCTTAATAGACAGCGCAATAGGGTCTCATCCGCTATATACTGCGGGAATTCAATTCCAAGTACATAAATAATACCAATTTCACTGTTTATGAAATATTCGCGGTATATGTTTTTAATAAATAACCTCCGCTTACTAACGGCGCATAATATCTATTTTAACAATCATCATTCAAACATACATTCAAGAATTTTAAATCTAACTATTTAAAATTAAAAATCGAAACTAATTCGATTGAGTGAGAAGTTCTCACCTTGATTTCAATTTCGTTTTCAGCTTTTATTTCGAGTAAAATTAAACGCGCTTTTAATTTTACCCAAAATTTTTGCTAACTCCAAAGGACTCCAATCCAGTTCCATAACGTAGTGCTCGTCCATACGATTCCAACGCAATTGGTTTCATGCGTTTTCGACCTCGTATGGAAAAGATATGAATTTTTGAAGTTACACAAATTTATATTTACAACTTTTTATTTCTATTTATAAACCTACACCAAATCACAGCCACTAGATCCATGCTACCTTCATCTGAGCCGTCCCCTTTCTCCTTCCTCCCTCACGTTTTCTACAGGCCACAAAGATACGCACGCAACCAAGAAACCCAACAAAGCAATCTAGGGTTAAACATTGCCTCTTCCACGCTCATCTATACTTCGATCATAATACACCATTTGAAGCGCCTCACCTTCCTCCACCTTCGACTGCAAAGCCATGAAGCTCGGCCATCCCCCCTTGAGTGCGAACGCAAATGAACGGCTAACTTTGAGCACGAATTCCCATCGATTCACTCAACTATATAACATCTCAGCCGTTTGGATTTAAAGCTCTTGCAATCCTATACAACTTTGTAGTTGATAGCTTTCTGAATCGATGCTTGGATAAGAAGATAATTGGAGGAGAAGCACGAAATTTTCTAGCCATTGAATTATAAGAAGGTGGCGGCTGTGCTTTTAGGGTTAGGGTTTGATATTTTTGTAAAAAATGAATATTAAGGGGGGTTTTATAGAAAATTTCAACGACACTATTCATCCCGGATTTTCCGAACTCCAAACAAAGCGTGCCGGGTGGCGTTTCTAAGTTTTACCCCACGTTCCGAACATAATGGAATGTGTTTCGTGAGCTAATTTGGACATCTGTGCGAGTTATGGCAATAAACGTTCGATTTTAAATTAAACCGATTAAACGATTTTCTAGGCGTTTTAGCTTGCACCGGACAAACGGTAAATCCAATTGACACGAAATTTGAAACCATACAATAATATCACATTACGGATCCGATGAAACTGGTTTCGTCAAAATCCGAGACTGTTTGAACAATGAGTATTTTAACTCGCCGATTTAATATTAAAACAATTTCGATGCGTTTCGAGCTTCCACGATCAAACGAAAACTCCGATTGCTACGAAAATTGAAATCCGATAATAACAAACTATTACGGATCCAATGGAACTAGTTTCGTCCAATTCTGGAACTGTTCGAAAAACGACTAATTTCACTAGTCGATTAAATATTAAAATATTCAATTTTCACAAATAAACTCTTAATTCGATTTTAAAAGTTCTAAAACATCATTATAACTCCAATACGATATAATAAAATTTTAGAAATCATTTTTAATCATATTTTACCCAATTTTTAATTATTTCTGCATTTCCACATATTAAATTATCGATTTAATTATTCAGTTAAATCCAATTATTCGAAATAAAATTTATTCGACTTATAAATTTCACTTATTAATATTTAAAATTAATTAAATATACAAATTTTAATTAATTAAAATTCTGGGTCGTTACATACTCCCCCCTTAAAAGAATTTCGTACTCGAAATTACCAAGTAAGAAAAACTACAGAATCTATTAACTTTCCCAAAATTCATGGTTAAACTTCTTATAATAACTTTACTAAGTTTTCAAATCATACTTAGTTATCTTTTCAAAAGAAACTACTATTGTTTAACTTTCAATTCCAAATCAAAGTTATAGTTTTCAAAACTTTCCAATTTTTCTCAAATTTTTCTAACGCCTTAAATTTCCAGAAAAATTCACCATAGTCTCCTTTGCGCGGCTCGATCCAAAAAAAATGACAGTATATATATCACAAATATACATCTCATCAAGTGATGAGGCATCCCGCAGGGAAAAAAGTGTAAAAGTACGGTATTTAATCCGAGATATGTACCTTATTTATTATTAGCGAGCATATACGGCTAATATAGCGCGAAAGCGAGCTCCAAATGCGAAGCAAACGCGATCCGCACCTACTAAACACTCAACAAACAACATGAGAACATGTATATAGACAATAGTATCGATATACAACATATAGCAACATAATAACTATATATGCCAAGATAGCAAATGTAATAAAACAACAAATGCAAACATCAACCAACTATCATCCGTAACCAAATCAATATTCATTTATATTCTCATTAATATTCAATGAATTGGTTTTCAATTTAGTCACATTTGATTTATTAATAGTGGATGTTTTTACTAACATTCATTTTCAATTAGTTTATATTCACTAATCCATATTCAAGTTGGTTCACTTCCAAATCAAATTCAATTCTATTTAAGATTCACTTAACTTCCAATTGGATTTCAATTGCTTTAGCTTTCAATTTCATTAACACTTAATGAATTATATACAATCAACTAACAACCATATAACAACCAATGTATATTAATTTCAACCAAATTCCTTTGCTTATATTCATTTTCGTTCAATTATTCAACTTCCAATAACATTAGATTTTAATGAATTTACACCTACATTCATTATTTCGTATCAACTTAATTTACATTCAATTGATTAACATTCAATCCATTAATTCAATTCAATTTCTAAAGTTGAATTTCATTACATAACTCAAGTTCATATCTATCACTTAACTTTATTAATTTACTTTGATACCAATATCAACTTCATTCAACATCACTTAAGTTATATTCCATTTTATAAACATCACTTGGTTTTACTTAACTTAAATTCCCACTTATAAATCAATTCAGATTCCCAATTCTAAAGTAAATTTCCATTTAACTTTAAATTCATTTTTATTACAACTCATATTCATAAATATATTCATATAGTTTCACTTCTTATATATATAAGTTTATTTCGCAATTGTAAATTACTTTAATTATAATTCAATTCTTATAATTCATTTGCTTATACAATTATTCTTTTATTTAGATTATTCAAACAACCAAACAATCAACTTACATACACTTTAATAATTCTGAAAAATTATTCCTTTATATATAAAATATAATCAAGGTAAAATTATTTCATTTACCCAACTTAAAACAATATTGTGCCGAATTGTTCTATTCAAGTGTTTATAAACCCCTTCGGCATAGTTGTGCATACCGTGTTGACGAAGGTTCATATGCCACTCAATAAACCAATCATCACAATATAAAACAATTTTATATTCACTAACAAATACGCTCTTATAGCTAATATTACACTCAAACTCATTCTAGAGTACTACTGACTCTATCTCTAATGAGTAATACACAACAGAGCCATGGTTGTCGCTTAACCATATGCTCTGATACCACCTGTGAGGACCCGCAAATCCGTACTCCTTGAATATACACTAATCTCCATAGATTAACTCAAGATGAACAGAAATACGAATTCTCAATGTTTAAGAAAAAGAAAAAGACAGAAGAAGAGATAAGAAGATAGAAAATAGAACAGAAAGAAAACAGCAGAACAATAACAGAATCTCACAATCGCAGCGGAAAAACATATAATAAATAAATGAATAATCTTTAAATAAAGGACTATATCAGTTATTACATTACATTACATTTCATTTCATTACATCATCAACAGAGTGTACAACAAACAACAACAAACAGCGGAAAAAGAAATACTATATACTAGTAAATACGCCATGCCATCCATCTTGCCTCCAGCAACTCCTGAATTCCAGAATATCCTGGTAAACCTTAACTCTTGACTGCCCGTGTGGAAATTGGTGGGCACCCAGAGTTTAGGAAGGAAAACAATAAACTCCGAGTCAGTCATGTAACTGGTGTGAGAACTCAAAACAGTTTATTTATCTTTAAAATCAAAATAGAGGAATATTTTTAAAGTCAATTCGCAATGCTTTTAAAAATGAGACTACCATAAGGCCTCCCGCACACACACACACAATGCAAACGCAGAATCGGAGGAGATTTCTCCTTATGATAGTCAAAGATGCTTGATACGCATTTAAAAGAAACATTTGATATTATTACTAGTGCATAGTGTAGAAAATATTTCGAAAGTAAAGATATAAATCTTAGCCAGCATAGGCATTCCGCACTTATGCCTACTATAGCTACCATCCAAACAGTGGGGCGCCACCATAAGTGAATGATAGGTTCTACAACTAAAACCGTACAAGATCGTATTGTTTCTTTGGATTTCCAACGAATGGTCAGGCCAAGGAACTTCCCATTTCCACATGAGAACGCCTATGAAAGGACGTCCCCGAGAACCTAACCGGATCTCTGCCAACACAAGGCTGGGTTACCCCTAACTGGGTAACTACTGACACGAGTATGCCATCCCCCGGTCCTTTAGGACCTTTATCCGAGCGCTCGTAATCAACATCACACCAAAATAATTAGTGTTTCAACATGAGTAAGCATCTGGGCTCCATACCATGATACCACCCTTTTCCAGAAGGAAATGCACATACCCTAAAGGGAGCTACCCCTCATAACCTTGCCGCATCTTTCCTGTTTTGACCATTCCGGGGTGTGAGGCTCGACGAAGTCTCGTCCACAAAGCCACGCTTTGGTACAAAGCCATGCTTTGGGTCAACAAATGATCATAGAAATGATCACAAAGATAAGTGATCAAACAAATGATCATATCACAAATGATCAAACAATGATCATTTCACAGCAACACTCAGCATGTCACATTACCAAATTGGGAATATATTGCTGATAACCTTCAACTACATAACCTCTGAGCTCGTACGTCTTGGAGAAGGGTGTTAAGCTAAGAGAATAAATTCTCCGACACCAACAGAAATATATTTGAAAGAAATCAGCTTTATATCTCAATTTGTAATGTCAGACATACAATCCATACAAGTCTGTTCCGGGCTCGAACAGAACCGAAGGCACTTACAAAGAAGTCCTTGCAATCTGAATATCCATAATCCTAATCGGATTCCCCATCACATATGGAGAACTCTATACCGGAGCAACTCGGTGCAGAGTCAATCAACAGGTCATCCTATCGCTCTCGCAAATACCCGGTCTTCAACACCGGTCTTCATATGCAATTCATAATGACGTATCACATATTCGGAATGGGTTATACGACCCCATGGTCCTTTCCCGGCTAACCCGAATAGTGCGCTTACTCAAAAATAAGTGTGGCATTCAAATTCAAGCAAATCACAACAAATACCTTTCAAAGGTAAATATTGATAGTCGGTTATTGAATTATCAATGGATATGCACAACATCACCAGATTCCAAATAATTTTCCAAATTATTTATTTCCCAAAAATATCTTTACAAGATATAAAATTTCAATACCTCAAAAATAAATCAATATTTATTTTTAAACAAATTCCCCTTTCTTTTATAAATTCCATAGTGAATTTATATTTCACAATATCTACTGATATACGATTTTCAATAGGTTTCAAATACTCATTTTCAATTTATCTTCAAAAAGATAAATTCTCAAAATATTCAATTTATATTGGAAAACATTTCCATACTTACTTATTAAGTAATTCTCAAATATATTTATTTTCAACACTTGGAAAATATTCAATACACTTAAATCGAAATTAAGTATATATTTCATTCTTTAAGGAAATCATTCTCTTAAACATATTTATTTGGGCCAAAACGAATGTTACGTAAAACATCGTTACGACAACCCAAAATCACTAGTATAGGGATTCGAAATTAAAATAGATATATAAATCCCAATACTAAACAAAACATTCCCTTTCGGAAATCATTTACTATAACAACAGTGTTATAGTCCACCATTTCCTTCTATTTCTCGAAAACGTCTATTTCAACAATGAATGTTGAAATCTATTGTTTCGAATCTTAACACATTTTGAAAACATCGTTAGATCGTTTTAATTCTACTTAAAATATCACATCCAAAACATTTTCTTTAACATATTATTCACTATTCAAAAACGTGAATATACCTTGTTAACAAATTTCATCATTTCTCTACATTTTATTTTAAAGGATTATTCACTGTCTAAAACGTGAATATAACTCCATAAATAAGTCGTTTGCGAATAAGTCGTTTGCGAATTTTAACAATTTACCTATCAAAATAAGTCGTTTGCGAATTTATAAAACAATATTTATAAATTCCATTTCTATTTATTTTATACAACTTCCTTTATAAATCTTCTTTATTTATCTATTCAATTTATAACTCAATTATAAACCAAAAGTCCATATTATAAGTTAAATGCTTATAATTTATTTGTTTACAAAAATCGTTCTTTTAAACTTCCCAGGTTATAAATCTTATAACTTATAAGATTCATTAATTTACCCAAATCTATTCTTCAAATAACTTTACAAATTTTATAAACCTACTTCTTATAAAATTCCATTTATAACTTCACCGTTTATAATTCTATAAATTTCATTCATTTATGAAATTCATTCACAATTCATTCTAACACTCATAAAAACTCGTTTTATAATTCAAATATTTTAATTTATAAATTATCAATTTATAAATCTTTTATATAAATCAATTTATATCATTCTTTTAAAAACATCTTTAAACTCCTTTATAAATTTCACCATTTTCTTTGATTTATAAAATAATCATATTTCATAAATCCTATATATTAAACTTTTTATAATAAATTCAAAAAAAATCGCAGTTTAAACTATTTTATAAAATCATTTACCTCATATTTTCAAAAATCAACTTTTAACTATATTTCTCAAAAAAACAAAATTTTATAACATTAAAATTATACGTTTATTTTTTTTAAAACGAATCAATTCCAAAATTATTTTATAAAACGTATACTTTCAAAAATCACTTTAAAAATCCTTTTAAAATTCCAAAATTTGGCCCAATGATGCTACACACCAAATAGTCAATCACGACAACAACGACATCATATATCGATATGATAATCAATGAATATCAAAATATCCATAATCAAATAAATACCGTTGAGGAATCCAGTTGGATCCCTCCAACCTATTTTCCTGCATCCAAAGATGTTAGCACAATACCAATTCTGTTCCAGTATGAAATTATCGCGGTATATGGGATTTAAATATTATCCGCTTAATAGACGGCGCAATAGGATCTCATCCACTATATACTGTGGGAAATCAATTCCAAGTACATAAATAATACCAATTTCACTGTTTATGAAATATTCGCGGTATATGTTTTTAATAAATAACCTCCGCTTACTAACGGCGCATAATGTCTATTTTAACAATCAATAAATAACAATCATCATTCAAATATACATTCAAGAATTTTAAATCTAACTATTTAAAATTAAAAATCGAAACTAATTCGATTGAGTGAGAAGTTCTCACCTTGATTTCAATTTCGTTTTCAGCTTTTATTTCGAGTAAAATTAAACGCGCTTTTAATTTTACCCAAAATTTTCGCTAACTCCAAAGGACTCCAATCCAATTCCATAGCGTAGTGCTCGTCTATACGATTCCAACGCAACTAGTTTCGCATGTTTTCGACCTCGTATGAAAAAGATATGAATTTTTGAAGTTACATAAATTTACATTTACAAATTTACAACTTTTTATTTCTATTTATAAACCTACACCAAATCACAGCCACTAGATCCATGCTCCCTTCATCTGAGCCATCCCCTTTCTCCTTCCTCCCTCACGTTTTCTACAAGCCACAAAGATACGCACGCAACCAAGAAACCCAACAAAGCAATCTAGGGTTAAACATTGCCTCTTCCACGCTCATCTATACTTCGATCAGGATACACCATTTGAAGCGCCTCACCTTCCTTCACCTTCGACTGCAAAGCCATGAAGCTCGGCCATCCCCCCTTGAGTGCGAACGCAAACGAACGGCTAACTTTGAGCACGAATTCACTCAACTATATAACATCTCAGCCGTATGGATTTGAAGCTCTTGCAATCCTCTACAACTTTGTAGTTGATAGCTTTCTGAATCGATGCTTGGATTAGAAGATAATTGGAGGAGAAGCATGAAATTTTCTGGCCATTGAACTATAAGAAGGTGGCGGCTGTGCTTTTAGGGTTAGGGTTTGATATTTTTGCAAAAAATGAATATTAAGGGGGGTTTTATAGAAAATTTCAACGACACTATTCATCCCGGATTTTCCAAACTCCAAACGAAACGTGCCGATTGGCGTTTCTAAGGTTTACCCCGCGTTCCGAATACAATGGAACATGTTTCGGGAGCTAATTCGGACATCTGTGCGAGTTATGGCACCAAACGTTTGATTTTAAATTAAACCGATTAAACGATTTTCTAGGCGTTTTAGCTTGCACCGGACAAACGGTAAATCCAATTGACACGAAATTTGAAACCATATAATAATATCACATTACGGATCTGATGAAACTGGTTTCGTCGAAATCCGAGACTGTTTGAAAAATAAGTATTTTAACTCGCCGATTTAATATTAAAACAATTTCGATGCGTTTCGAGCTGCCACGATCAAACGAAAACTCCGATTGCTACGAAAATTGAAATTCGATAATAACAAACTATTACGGATCCAATGGAACTAGTTTCATCCAATTCTGAGACTGTTCGAAAAACGGCTAATTTCACTAGTCGATTAAATATTAAAATATTCAATTTTCACAAATAAACTCTTAATTCGATTTTAAAAGTTCTAAAACATCATTATAACTCCAATATGATATAATAAAATTTTACAAATCATTTTTAATCATATTTTACCCAATTTTTAATTATTTCTGCATTTCCACATATTAAATTATCGATTTAATTATCCAATTAAATCCAATTATTCGAAATAAAATTTATTCGACTTATAAATTTCACTTATTAATATTTAAAATTAATTAAATATACAAATTTTAATTAATTAAAATTCTGGGTCGTTACATCAACAATCAAACATACATCACAATCATCATCCAAACTAACCAATAAACATCAATAAATAGTTGATTATCATTAACAGGTATTAAATTAACAATTTGATTCAATATTATATTAAACGATGATTTAATGCAATAAATATCAAAATTAACTAGAATGACAATTTTAAACAACCAAACGTCGGCCAACAAATTTCATATCACATCATAAATTAAATTTAACTAACATAAGATAGTTTAGTAATTGTGAGTGGGTCAAAAAACTCACCTTTGATTTCAAATCGATTTAAAATCCAAAATAGGGAGTAAAATTCAACAGTCTTAAAATTCAACCAAATCTATTCTATAATGTTCGCAATTTCGATATGAGCCCAATGGAGAAAATCCCGTATGAATCTGAGCTCGTATGCAAAAGTTATTAGCATTAGAAGATTGGAAAATTTCGACTTTGAGTCTTACTACGAGTCTCCGCCTCAATTACCCGGTGCTTGCTCTGAGTTTTTTTTTGCCAAATGACCCGAGACTCGAGTCATTAGGCTTTCTGAAAAGAAGTCGCTCTAGGGTTTTCGCCTCTGGAACTTAAAGCGCACCCAGATCCACCTTATTTGGCCTCGAACTCTCTCTGATCCCAAATCGCTGCATGGTTTTCTCCTTTGAAACTCAAAGTAAACCTCTTCCTGACTCGAAGTAAACCTGGAGAAAACTATTTTTTTTCTTCTGAAATTAAGTTTGGAAATTTTATAATTAGGTTTGAGAAGGGGGAAGAAGATGTACATATAGAATAACAAAATGAGAAACATCTAGGGTTATAACAGCCTATACATAGGCAGGGTTGGATCGAAACGACTACACGACCCAAAAAGACCGTATTGACCCCGAAACAAAGGCAGGTCATCCCATATATCGAAATGAATGTTTTTAAATATTTTTAAACTTGATGGAACAGGTTTCAAGTTCTAATTCCATCGTATGAAGAAGTTAGCTTTTAAAATCAGCTTATTTCAAATTGAATTTAATTAATTTTAATTAAATCGATTCCTACGTGTTTCGAGTCCGTACGATCAAACAACAAGTCCAATCGCTACGAAACTTGAAACCTTACAATAATTCACCATTGCAGATCTGATGAAACTGGTTTCGTCAGAAATCCAAGATAGTGACCAAAATGACTATTTTCACATTAAATAAATAATTTAATATTAAATTAATTAATCACCTTTTAATTCAATATTTATAAACTAACAAATTTCATCATTTTTGATTACTTAAACATTTATAATAATTTAAACAAAATTTACATATCAAATTCAGTGTTTAATATTTCACTAATCAGTGTTCAATTTCAACTGTAATTAAATCCAATTAATTATAATTTAATTCCAATAAATTTATCTAATCTGGTTTCAATCTTTTTATTCAATCGATTATTACTCTATAGACATAGTTAACATCTGTTTACATATTATTACACAAATATTTTACAATTATCATCTTTTACCTTATTAGTTGCAATATTCCAATAATATTGAACCTGTGTTGACTTTGACATTAAGAAAAATTTAAAATCCCACAACTTCATTTTCTTGGTTTCATTTTTTATTATTAAATCAATTTACTGCTTTATGAATGTAATTGACATTTCTTTACATTTTATTACATTCTCAATTTGCAATTATTGTATTAACTCGCATTAATGTGACATTTATTTGTAACTGATTAATTAAATTGGTAACAAATAACAATTGTCATCTTTTCCACATTTAACCACATTTGTACCTTAATTATTTACAAACAAATGTTATAACAACTTACATAATACTAGTTCTATCCAATTACCATTTATTACACACTATCTCATTAATTAATATAACCTTTAATTTATCAACTACTCTTTTAATCCAATTATCAATTAATACACACATTATTACAATTAATTTACAATCTATAACCAATTATAACTTTCTAATCATTTAAATTAAGAGGAATTACATTTAAATCAGTTATCAGTTAACCGAAATTAATACTATTTCATTTTATTCCAGTTATATTCTTATTATTAATCATAAAATTTCATTTCTTCCAACATCAAATCCTAAAACTCTATTAAATTAACAATTTTTTAATTATTGAAAATTATGGATCGTTACACTCTCCCCCACTCAAAATTTTTCGTCCTCGAAAAGGAAAAGAAGGGAAAAGTAGGAATTGAGAAATCAATATATATTATTCAAAATATAAAATTTATAAACAATTAATTTACATAAAATATATCAATTTATAAACAATTAAATCCTTTATATTCAACTTAATGAAAGTTTGGAAAACATTCACAAAATTTGCTTAGCCCAAAATTTATGAAAAATTTCGATAGAATCTCCTTTATACGGAGAGTTCTGGGAGAAATAATAATATTAAAAATAACAAAATATATCACATAATTCAAAATAATATATCCCAAATAATGGAAAGACAATATAATATCGCTAGAAAACTGTAATCCGAAAACGCATCTATTGGTCGGGCAAACCACGCTTATTTATGAAACCAAAAGCAATAGTGATTGCTTCCATAAACCTGTATTTCACTTATATAATCCAAAGAGGTGAATAATTAAGTAAAAAGAGAAAAGATTTAAGTCGTTTCAATAAATAACAAACAATACATCACCACATAACAATAATCATTCCAAAACAACAGTAGAAACATCATTTCCAACAAAGAGAGCAATCATCCATCTATGGAAATCAGAACAAATGGTTTGTTTGGGTTCAGAAACTTTTAATCATATAAGATGATAAATAAACTATGAAGTAAACCATACGCTCAACAGTCATAAATAACTTTATAGATTATTTATACAAAACAGTGATATCCTTTCCCAACCAATCCATAAGCCCAACAAGAATTCAACGCATTTTCAAGTTTACTCTATTTATCTTTTTCACATCATTTATTGTTCATTTTTTCATACAATGATTTTCTTTAATTCACGTTCAATACTTATAAAATTGTAATTTACATTCTTTACTTACATAAGTTGTATCCATTTCAATTATTTAGTTCGTAAATAAATTCATTATTGAAGTATTAATATATTTCATTTCAGTTTACTTCACATTTCCAATTTAGTTTGATCTCTTTTTTCTTTTCACATCGTTTACTTTTCTTTTCTCCTTCATATAGTGTTTATTTTCATTAATTTACATTCGTTATTACCTATAAAAGTTCATTTACCCTTTACTCATACAATGTCATTTTCTTTCATTTTATTACCTTACATTCATTACTTAAATAAGTTATTTTTTTTTTCAATCATTGGATTATACATTATTAGGTAAGTTTCTTTACAATTAAATTCACCATTTATAGATTATTTCTTTTTCACATTCATTCTTCCATATAAAGGATTATTGAATATTAACTCCATTTCTAAATCATTTCTAATGTTTTTTGAAGTTATATTCATTCAATTGATATAGTACCCACCTTAGTTATAAATGGCTTCAATATTAATTTAAGTTTATAATTATTTACTTACAGTGTTCACCTTTTATTATTCAATCTAATTATAAATAATTTAAAATGTTAACTTAAGCTTATAATCATTTTTCATACATTATTCACTTTTATTACATTTAATTAGTATTATTTCAAACTATTAACTTCAGTTTATAGCAATTTATAACATTATAATTCTTATTTATAGAAGTAATTCCATTGAACGCTTTCATTTACTGAAGTTTTACTTGTACAATATTCTATTGCATATTCTTATCAGTATTATAACTTTTAACATTTTAGTAAGTAATATATACATCTTAAGAATGCAATTGAATATTACCCAAGTTTACCTTATTTATTTAGTTAACAAAATGTTCAATAGTTACCATTTCTTATTTTCATTTCCTTTTTATTTGCAGTTTTCAAAATTTTAGTTTCCAATCTATTTCATTAATCATTTTAACATCAAATTTCTTTTTTTCATTTTAGAAGTTTCCAATTATTAATATAGTCAAGATTACATTCATTATAATAATTGAAACTACTAATTATCAAAAAAAATATAAGAACTAAACTCCCGATTCATTTTAGTCACTTAGAAAATAATGTATATATTTGTCCTTTATAGATCAAATCATTTTTAGAAATTAAAAATTAAAATTCGTTTATCAAAACAAGGTGTAGTAAAACCACTACAACCGTCTACCCACTTTGAAACTCGAAGATGAACGTCAATAATGCGTGTACTCATCACCGAAATTATTTTCCAACGACAGATAGGGGAGTACAACGCTTTTCCTCTACAAATTCCTCTTTAAGACTTTCTTTCTAATCATCTTGAAATATTCATATCAAAAAATACTTCTAAATAAACTAGTAATATATTCCAAAACCTTTTGAAAGAAATTTCAGAATCCCGGAACTTAAGTTCTAAAATTTTCAATTCATATTTACTTTATTTGTAAATCCTATTTTACAATCAATATTTATAAAATTTATCTACCTAACAAACAACATATTACATCCAACTATATCATTTGTAAAATTTATTATTTTATATACAAAAATATATAATAGGCAAAAATATTTCATTTACCTATATTTCAAAACAAATATTGTGTCGGTTCCCCCTATTTAGTGTTTAGAAATCTCTATCAAGGTCATAGCGTCCTATGCACCGACCAGAATTTATAAATACAAAACGGAACAAATTAACATAATACAAAAACCCTTTACAACACTAAAAAATATGCTTTCTCATATATACACTCAGCGGCTCATTCTAGGGTATTATTACCCTATTTCTAAAGAGTCAGACCCCTATAAAGCTAAAGTTATCGCTAAATCGAAGCTCTGATACCAACTGTTACGACCTGCCTTTTTGGACGGTTTAAGTCGACGATGAACCACACATGTCAGACTCAAACCATTCAAAGGGGCATATTGTTATGGCGTAAATAAGAAAAGGAAGAGAAAGAAATAAAACAAATACAGAATCTAGCATCAGAGTGGCAAAATATAATAATCAAATAACAGTTCATGAATCCATTTCATAAATACATTTGGTTATTCTCTTATAATACAAAAATCAGAGTTACATAAAATATGAATAAATAAATAAATGCAGGGAACAACATGATATAGTGGAATAAATATAATAAATAAAAAATAGTACAGAATCTTCGTCTTCATCCTCCAAAAATAAGGTCTTCAACCCTGAAATGCTTAGGCTGACCCAAGCAAATTGAAAAGACAAAACATTCGAGTCAGAACTAAAAGATCTTGTGTAAGTTAAATCAACGGTAAATAAATATGAGTGCAATGGTTTCAGAGATGTTTATGAGGTCCGACATCTCCTATCCAGTGTCAATGTGATTGCAATAACTTAAGAGATGTTCGGGATTTCCATCTCCTAAGGATCCATTAAACTACCTACTATGCAGTACAATACGCTATTATAATATGTCTACAGTAAAACAATAAAATAGCGTTAAGGGGTTACCATATCCCCTTTAACATATTTTTATATATATTCCTGTAGTCTATACAGATTCCCCACCCAAGTGACGGGATACTCAGAAGCACTCCATGGGTACGGTACGAAACAAACTCGTAGAAGGCGTGATAGGGCATATGAACAAGGCATTCAAGGAAATGCCAGGTTAGATATACCAATTGCACTCTTGGACTGGTGGTAACACATAGCAGCTACTACCGCCTACCTTGGACACACTCCCATAATCAAAAATCGAGGGGTGGCCACAAAATCAATCACAATGTCAAAGTATAGTGTCGAAGAAATGTGCCCGATAGGGGAAATGGCCTTGCTTGGCCCAATGTAGCTCCAATTTTAGTCACATCTAAGCTGACTCATGGAAGTCAGGGTCACGTAAATACCTTATACAGAATCATTTGTCAAACCATCTTACTTCATTTCTGGAATCTCCACCATGTACACAGTTGTTAAAGTGATTTTTGGTATTGGTAGAGAGTATGACAATAACCGATTCCGGTCTCTTTAACAACCAAACTCTTATTTCAAACCGAATGGTTCTTTTAAATTTCAAAAAGTCAATTCACAATTGATATCAAAATAACATATTCTTAAAACCATATCATTTCAAATCTTATTCTCTTTCAAAATCACATTCACTTCCAAAATCATATCCACCTTCAAAATCATATTTACTAAAATATGTCATTTCACCAAAAAGGTATCAATTCCAAATTCCAACTTCGGTTGTATCATCATCAAAGATTTAAGTATAAATACTTCAACTTTACATAGTCTGAAATCTTAGAAAATAGTTTAGATAGTCATAAATAATTTTAATAGTTCTTAAAAATAGTTTAAAATAGCTTAAAATAGATTAAAATAGTTTAAATAATAAAAAAAGTTTAAATTTGATTTAATTAGATTTAAAATTATTTAAATATATTTAAAATAGATTAAATATATTTGAATTATATTAAGTATATTTCAAATAGATTAAAAAATTTAAAATAGATTAAAAATGGGTGAAATAGATTAAATTGGAGTAAATAGCTTATAATTGGTTAAAATAATTTTAAAATAATTTAAACTGATTAAAATAATTAATTTAATTAATTAGTTTAAATTATTTTAAAATATTTTTCAAAGATATATCTAAACATTTCAATAAATCAACTCCGATAAATTCATTTATATTTGACATATCTACTTTGAAATTCAAATTTAAATCCTTTGAACAATTCATTTAATCAATTCCAATTTCATTAGGCTTGGACTTTTGAAAATAAATCAGTTTATATAAATCAATTTCTATTTCAAATTACCAATTAACTGAATTTAAAATTTAAAGATTCAAAAATCATTTTGTCACCTTTTAATAAAATAAATTAGTATTAAATTAGTATTAGATTAATTAGTATTAAATTAATTAATGAATCACATTTTAATGAAATAAATTAGTATTAAATTAGTATTAAATTTGAATTAAATTAATGAAATAAATTAGTATTAAATTAATTAATCACCATAAATTCACATTAATGAAATAAATTAGTATTAAATTAGAAAAGGAACGTAAGAGACGTATTTACTAAATTTTTTAATTACATACAATTTCAAATACATTTAAATTTATCTTCCCAGCATTAACTTATACAAATTATTACCAAAATCTATAAATTTAAATAAGTACTTGAGCATATTATATGTATTAAATCAATCTCCATTTAATTAAATATTATTAGTAAATCTATATATATTTCCATTTATATATGATATTTAAGAATCAATATTTATTAAAACCTTATATTTCTTTCCAAAACCGTAGAAATTATTTTCAAAATATTTATATATGGACCAACGGTGTCTGTATATAATTTCTTATCCTATGGTCAAGTGATACAGATATTTATCGTTTCAATCCGCAATTTAATATATATATATATATATATATACGGGTAGATATCCTTTCTACCCGTAATCCAAATTTCAATTAAATGAAAATCGCTTGGGTCTATCATTTCAACGCATAACGAAATTCTCCTATTCTAAAGTTCGTTCGAGTATGTATCATTTCAACCCATAGTGAATTATATAATAACAGGGAACTTGCAGAGTGATAACAGATATGACCATAATAATAACATGCATATATCATCAATAAGAATATAATATAAACAACAAGATATGGTGTCATATCCCATAGGTGAACAATTACCTATAAACGCATATATATAACGATTTAAACAATTAACAGTTAAATTTTAGCAACATATTTCAATTGTCGTTCCAATTGAAATCAAATTTAATAAATAAAAGAACGTTAATCGTGAGTGATTGCTCACCTTTCAAGGCTAGAGAGATTCGACACAGAAATGAGCTACTAAATCCAAAGCAACGCTAGATGGATATGATTTGATGTAGAAAATAGTCACGACGGACAAGGCTGATAATGGAAAATCGATGAGAACGATTGAATTAATTTTGATATAACGGAACTATTTCATTTTATATATTATTATTTGTTTCTAAAACAATTTCAAAACATATATTTTCAAATCTATGTCATGTCCCAATTTTTGTTAATTTAAACAAAACTCAATATACAATGTTTATACAATTCATACATTTCCTTAAAATTTCCTTAAATCTATTTTAAATGCTAACACTAATATAAGTTTGAAATCGACCCAACATATATGCAGATAAATACAAATCCATATGCAACGATATATATATATATATATATATATATATATATATATATATATATATATATATATATATTGTCTTCCCATGAAATCAATATTAATTTTTTAAGATAAATGTTAAAATAAAAATCATTGTTTACATTTAAGACGCCTAAACAGTTTAGATGTTGAAAATAGTACATATATTAAAATACTTTAAATAGTTTATAGATTAAACTAATATGTATATAAATTTAAAATTTTAAACACATACTAAATTAAATATATATATACACACACACACACATCTAAAATCATCGTTTAAAAAAATAACATATCTACGTAATATAGTTTATATAATACTTACAGATACGCTGCTTAACACAAACAGATACTTTAAACAAATATATTTCTAAATAAGCTAAAATATACACAACAGATTGAACCCATGTTAACAACTTTACATAGCACTTAACTTATATTATTATACAAATAATATGTTATATGATTTACATACTTGAGTCTATATGCATAACAAAATATACTGTAAGCTTTTCATGTTATGCTGTAAGCCTATATATGCATGCACTATATAACTATATGCCGCTAATACAATTTATATATCTTAAGTAAACTTATAAAAACAATGTAACTAATAGATTTACAGGCTTATATAAAAATTCAACCTACCTATATTTTATTTATTTTATTTTTAAAACACACGTACACATTAAAAATCAACTTATATATAACTATACTTTAAACGCGTTAAATAAATATTTCAACCACGTATCCTTCTTTCCTCAAAACATATGTATGTTACATAAAGAAAAAATGAAAAAAGAAAGAAGAAGAAGACGACAAGGCAGCTTATATATATATTACCTACATACAGATTCTGCGGCTAAGGTGATGAAAGAGGTACGTTTTCTAGCCGCGAAGAAGGTGATTAGATGCAAGCGAAACAGTGCTAGGAGGAGAAGAGCCGAGCACTTGATGGAGTAAAACAATGGAACAAAAGAAAAGAAAATAAAAGAAAGGACAAGCGGCCATTGCATGATGCAGTTTCACACGCGAGGAAGAAGAACCAAATAATACGGGGTAGGTATGGTGTACGTGAGTTTTTTATTTATAAGAGAAGTATTTGCGTTGATTGAGTAGAAAAAGAACGTAAGAAATAAAGAAAGTAATGGCTAGAGGAAACCGTGGGATTTTATTCCAATTAATTACAAAGAGTCAAATGGAAAGTGGAAAGAAGGTAAATTATGGCACGCGAATTACATGGCAAGAAATAATTTGATTTGATCGTTAGAGAAATAAATGGGTTTTATTCCTATCAAAACAAAGAAGCAAAAAGGGAAGTGTAATAAGATGGGGAGAATTACACATGAAGGGCAAGGTAAGAAAAATGAAATTGAATGGTTAATGAAATTCAAAGATTATATTCCTATTAAATACGAAGATGCAACTGAAAGTGGAAAGATTTACAAGTGAATTGCAACGCAAGAAATCATATTTGAACGGCTAGTGTCTTATTTCTTCCCTCTTTTGAAATGCACGACTGATAAATTTAACAGCTAAGGTAAGTAATCCAAAAGAGTGCGTATTTTAAAGGTAAGAGATAAATCAAACGTATACCCAAAATAATTAACGAAGTAGCATAATTTTAAATCTATTCGTTTCTTATTTATTTAGTAAATATGCTAAAGAATATATCAGGAAATAACGTACCATTTATCGCGCCAAATAAATTAAACAAGAACAGATATAAATGTACCAATTTAAAATGTATAATTTATTGCCTTTTTACAACATTATTTATTACTAAATTTAAAATTTGATGGAATGGACATTAGTTTCAAATATTATCATAATTTACATTAACAAAATATTTAATTATATTTATTAAAATTTATTTCCCAATTTACTAAATAAAATCAATTAAAATCTTGCAATTGTGCATTAACTATAATTTCCACTTATATTGAAATTTTGCCAAATATAACATTTGCATTACTTCCTTTATTGGGATTTCATTTCACATTAACATAACATTTATTTACATTTATTAAAATTTATTTTCAATTTCCATTAACAAACTAATAAACAGATAACATACAAAATCATTACCTTTAACCTTTAGTCTCATAAATCGGCTTTTATTACTTACAAATCAAAGTTATCAATTATTTTCAAAACGCTAAATTTCATTCACTTATGCTCAATCTATAGCCAAACATAACATTTAGATTTCTTTTCATTAATTGGTATTCCCTTCAGTACATTAACCTTGACTAGTATTGTTTACCTTTCATTTACTTAATACATTCTCATTCCCATTAATGTAACCTTTAATTATATTTTTATTAGAATGTTATTTCCCATTCCAATTCAATCAACAAATTAAACAGGTAACTTATAATAATTGTTTACAAGCAAAGGTTACACTTAGGTTTATCATACTTCAACCAAATTTTTATAATTACATACATATCACCGAATTCGTTCAATTACTATCAATAATATTTAAATTCCTTTAGTTATACAACACTTACACTTATTTAATTATTTTATATTTTTTATGCCCAAGTGCAACAATATACACAATTTCATTTTCATTGTGATTTTACTTAAATTGTCAATAATTAGTTCTTAATAACCATGGCTACAATTCATTCTTAACATTTGCTTCAATATAAATTATAAAATTTTTATTTCTTTCTAAATTTTATTACAAAAATCTTATTAATTCAACCATTTTATTTATTAAAATTTACCAGTCGTTATAGGCTTATTTCATTAATTTACATTCTTTGCCTACATAAATTATATCCATTTCAATTTTTTGGTTCATAAATGAATTCATTATTGAAGTATTGTATATATTTCATTTCAATTTACTTCACATTTTCAATTTAGTTTGATCTCTTTTTTCTTTTCACATCATTTACTTTTCTTTTCTCCTTCATATAGTGTTTATTTTCATTAGTTTACATTCGTTATTACTTACGAAAGTTCATTTACCCTTTATTCATACAATGCCATTTTCTTTCATTTTATTATCTTACATTCATTGCTTAAATAAGTTATTTTTATTTCAATTATTGGATTATACATTATTAGGTAAGTTTTTTTTACAATTAAATTCACCATTTATAGATTATTATTTTTTCACGTTCATTCTTCTGTATAAAGTATTATTGAATATTAACTCCATTTCTAAATCATTTCCAATGTTTTTGAAGTTATATTCATTCAATTAGTACAACACTCACTTTAATTATAAATGGCTTCAATATTAATTTAAATTTATAAATATTTACTTATATTATTCACCTTTTATTATTCAATCTGATTATAAATAACTTAAAATGTTAACTTAAGTTTATAATCGTTTTTCTTACATTATTCACTTTTATTACATTTAATTAGTAGCATTTCAAACTATTAACTTCAGTTTATAACAATTTATAACATTGGAATTCTTATCTATAGAAATAATTCCATTGAACACTTTCATTTACTAAAGTTTTACTTGCACAATATTATACTACATATTCTTATCAACGCTACAACTTTTAACATATTATTAAGTAATATATATGTCTTAAGAATGCAATTGAATATTACCCAAGTTTCTCTTATTTATTTAACTAACACAATGTTCAATAGTTACATCTCTTATTTTCATTTCCTTTTTATTTACAGTTTTCAAATTTTCAGTTTCCTATCTATTTCATTAATCATTTTAATATCAATTTTCTTATTTTCATTTTAGAAGTTTTCAATTATTAATATAGTCAAGATTCCATTCATTATAATAGTTAAAACTACCGATTATCAGTCTAAGAACTAAACTCCGGGTTCATTTTTGTCACTTAGAAAATAATATATATTTATCCTTTATAGATCAAATAATATTTAGAAATTAAAAATTAAAATTTGTTTATCAAAACAAGGCATAGTAAAACCACTCGTAACGACTTGCTATTTCGAACTATTTGCATCCGCACATGTTGGACTTGAATTGCACAAAATATCATATTGTTAATTTATATTTGGCAAAACTCAGCATATGTAGTAAATAAATCAATCACAAAATCAAAAACATAGAGTAATATAGCAATAATTATCGAAATAGATAAATAGTAGTTTATGAAGCTACTATAAAACAACAGAGTTTGAAATAAAATACAACAATATCTCCTATACAATGTAGTCTCGAATACAAACAGATGACAAGTCTGAAAAAAATAATTGGAAAGTTGAAAGCTGAATAGATATAGATGGATCTTCAAGCAAAACTACAAAGGTGAGTCTCAAATGTTGTGACACTCAGACTGACCTGTGCTTAAAGTAAAACACAAAACACTTGAGTCAGAATTAACATTCTTATATTAATAAATTCAATTCAAGTGAAATATCAACTGAAATAAGTAACTTAATGGATGCTTGGGATTTACATCCTCTAAGGATCTATGGAACTATCCACTATGTAGTAATATACGCTATTGTAACATGTCTATAGTAAAAATAAAAGAACTAAACGTTACCCATATCCCCTTTAACACATTTTACATAATGTCGTATGTTAAGAACTGGAGATAGTGGTTTTGATGACAACAACCTTTGTAACTTATTTTATTATAACCTATATACTAACACTATTGTCTTGATATATATGAATGTTATTGTGTAGGATATATATAAGGCAGGTACTGATTATTGAAGACTGTACCGTATAAAGATCAAGAATAAAGAAATCAAATTTGAAGACTCATGAGTATCAAGATCAAGATTTTAAGATAAGTGTCTAGTTTTTGTTAAAACTTCATAATAGCACGGAAATGCTCATTTCGAATTTCATTTGGGATGGAACCTATTTCTACCTTCTTAGTGGCTTACAAACCCACGACAAGTGGCTTACAAACCCATGAACATCCTGGTTTTTTACAAGTTATCGAGTCCTGATGTAATGAGATATTTTGCATGAAGAAGCTTACAAAACTACTTCAAAATGATTTTTCAAAATAATTTTCAAAACTGCTTTTCAAAATGTTTTAGCCTTAAAAATTATCTTTTCAAATGATTTTCAAAAAGATGTTTTAGCCTTAAAATATTCTTTGTTTTTGTTTTTAAATAAACTCTTGTTTTAAACTTCGTTTGTTTTAAAACTATCTTCTAATTTTTAAATATTTTTAATAATATATATATATATATACACACTTGAGATTTAAAATCAAATTTATATACACATTCTAAAAAATATATTTTTCTACTCTTCTTTATTTTAAAACATAGGAAAATTAGTTTATTTCACTCTAGAATCATTTTATCTTGTTTTCCTTTCAATACCATTTTAAAAAAAAATTTAAAAGTTTCAATTTTCAAAAGAAGTGTCTATTCGTTTAAATATCTTCATGAATGGTTATGATCATTGGTACTCTATAAATAGCCTTCACAAAAGAATTTTTTAACTATTTATTTTCTTCGCTCCTTCTTCTGCACAAATCCATGTTCTAAAATTTTCATATTTTTAAGATCGTGCCGAAATTCTGCTAAATTCTCATTTGGATCTAATTAGAATCTCATTCTTGTTTGGTTCTCTGCCCTCTCTCGAAAATCAAAGTGCTATTCAAATTTGTAGGATCAATTTGTAATCAAAGTTTATCGAGTCTCTCTATAAGATGTGTTTGTGCTTGGAAATCAATTGGGTGATCTTGTATCCTATAAATCAAAAGAGTTTGCCCCAGACTCGTGAGATAGGAGGGTACCTCAAGGCCTTTAGAAATTAAGATTGTAATCTCGACATTGGTATCACAAAAATATGTATGAGTTGTTTGCCTTGGGGCAGGACTGAATGTAGGGTAACTCCGAACCAGCATAAAATCCAGTATGTTGTTTCTTTTTACTGCTTTCTATTTACTTTCTGCATCTGTGTTTGATCTTGTGATTGTTTTATAATTAAGGTCTGCATTTGTTTATATCATAAGTTTAAATTAGTCTATACAAGTCTTAGAATCCATTAAACACTATCATCTCCCCTTTAGTGTTAAATTAGCCTTAAGATCATTAATCCGCACCCTCTTTCAATTGGTATCAAAGCATAGGTTTTCATAGTTTTCATAATATGAAACTTGAAAAGTTAAAAATGGCATTTTAAAGAAATTTTGTTAATACTAGTTTGAATTTATGCATTTCATCAAAGTATCATAAGTCTGCATGTAGTTTTTATGAAAAATCAAGTTATCTACCGAATTGGTTTGTTATGCAAGAACAGACATGTTACAGGGCTTTTGAAGAATCAACAACCAATGGACAAACTGTGTACGTTGAGAAAGATAAATGGATACTTGATTGTGGCTGCTCAAGGCATATGATAGGAAATCCCGAGATACTCAATGGCATTATATATCAAGATGGTGGATTGGTCAACTTTAGAGATAACTCAAAATAATATGTGATTGGTATCGACAATGTCGGTAATTCTAAAACTCCTCTTATTTCTGATATTTTGCTAGTTAGGAATTTAAAATATAGTTTGCATATTATAAGTCAATATGTGATAAAGGATTTAAAAATAAATTTGAAAAAGATAAGCGTCACATCGAAGATAATAAGTCAAATATTATCTTTAAAGGAACTAGGAAGAAAACATTTACATCCTTAGTATGAAAGTTTCAAATGACAACTTATGTCTTTGGCTAATACAAGTGACCCCTGGATTTGGCATACAAGATTTGGTCATTTAAATTTTAGACTGTTATCTAGTTATCAAAACTTGACTTAGTTAGAGGTCTTCCCAAGTTAAATTTTAAAGTAGATAGTATATGTGATGCTTGCAAATTAGGAAAACTTAAGAAAAGTTCATTTAAATTAAAAGATATGATTTCTACTTCTAAACTTCTAGAATTACTTCATTTAGATTTATTTGGTCCATCTCAAGTTCAATCAATTAATCATAATAAATATGTTTTTGCAATTGTAGATGATTATTCTTGGTATACTTGGACAACTTTTCATAAACTTAAAAGTGATGCTTTTGACTTATTTAAAAATTTTGCTTAAAGAATTCAAAATCAACTTTCTTTAAAAAATTAAAACTATTCGTAGTGATCTTGGTGGTGAATTTGAAAATGAAAATTTTGAGAATTTATGTAATCGAAAAGGAATTACACATAATTTCTCTTTTCCAAGAATCCAAAACAAAATGGAGTGATAGAACATAAGAATAGAACGATTCAAGAGTGTGCTAGAACAATGCTTTCTGATAGTAACTTACCTAAAAACTTTTGGGCTGAAGCAGTCGCAATAGCGTGTTATATATTACATAGGGTATTAGTTAGACCATTAACTAATAAAACACCATATGAATTACTTACAATAAGAAACTCATAGTAGCTTATTTTAAAGTTTTTGGTAATAAGTATTTTATTCTTAATATAAAAGATTATTTAGATAAATTTGAACCTAAATCCGATAAAGGTATCTTTATCGGATATTCTAATAGAAGTAAAGCATTTAAAATTTATAATTTAAGAACGAACTCAATTGAAGAAACAATGCATGTATCTTTTGATGAAAATTTTAAAGAAACTGTACAAATAGAAGATGAAGAAGATTTTGTAACTTTAAATAATGAAGCCAATGAAACTAATTGTGAAATCATTCAATCTAATAAAAGAATTAGGCTATTAGAAGATCATCCTATAGAAAATATGCTAGGAAATATTGAACCTGTAGTTAAAATAAGAAATCAACCAAATAGTATGAGTATTGTAGCTTTTATATCAACTATTGAATCTAAAAATCCAAAGGAAGCATCATCTGATGATTCATGGATTCTTCCTATGCAAGAAAAATTGAAAAATGATGTTTGGAAACTTGTTTCTAGACCTGAGGATAAAAGTATAATTGGAACAAAATGGTTTTATAAAAGTAAAACGAATGAAATTTGTGAGGTCGTAAGAAATAAAGCTCGTTTAGTCACGCAAGGTTATTGTCAAGATGAAGGAATTGATTATGACGAAGCCTTTGCTCCCGTAGCAAGACTAGAAGCTATCAGAATTCTACTTGCTTTCGCAAACTACAATAATTTCAAGTTATATCAAATGGATGTTAAAAATGCTTTTCTAAATGGTTTCGTAAAAGAAGATGTTTATATTGAACAACTGCCACTTTTTGAAGATAATAAATTTCCAAATCATGTATATAAATTAAAGAAAGCTTTATATGGTCTGAAACAAGCTCCTAGAGCCTGGTATAAAAGATTAAGATCTTATTTACTACAATCTGGTATTGAAATTGGCAAAATAGATACAACTCTTTTTATTAAAAGAAACAAAAATGATATTCAATTAGTATAAATATATGTAGATGATATAATATTTGGATCAACTAATAACATAATAAATAAAGAATTTTCAGATATCATGACTGAAGAATTTGAAATGAGTCATATGGGAGAACTATGTTTCTTCTTAGGATTCCAAATCAAACAATTGGATAAAGGAATTTTCATTAGTCAAGAAAAATATGCTAAGGATTTAATTAATAAATTTGGATTGACCAATTCTGGTGGGAAACCAACTCCAACGACAACTAATGTAGCTTTAAGTAAAGAAGATAAATCAAAAGATGTTGATCAAAAAATTATATAGGGGAATGATTGGTTCGCTGCTTCATATAACATCAAGTCGTCCTGATATCATGCATAGTATCTGTCTCTATGCCAGATACCAATCTCAACCTAAAAAAACTCGTTATAAAGCTGTTAAATGAATTTTAAGATATGTAAAACATACTTTAGATTATGGTTTATTTTAATCTAAAAACGATGTATTTGATTTAATTTCATATTGTAATGCTGATTACGCTGGTTGTAAATCAAAATGAAAAAGTACAAGTGAAACTTGTCACTTTCTAGGTCGTTCTCTGTTTTCTTGGTTTAGTAAGAAGCAAAACACTGTATCATTGTCAACAACTTTAGTAGAATATATATCTGCTGCTTTGGCTTGTTCTCAAGTTATATATATGTAAAAAACTTTAATAAAAAACTTTAAAAGATTTTGGATTAATTATAACTAAATCGCCAATTTATTGTGGTAATACTAGTGCAATAAATCTATCTAAGAATCCAACTCATCGTGTTAGGACAAAATATATTGATATTAGACATCATTTTCTTAGAGATAATATAAGTAAAGAAGTCATAACTCTTGAATATATTAATACTGAAAAACATATCGCAGATATATTAACTAAACCATTAAATGTACAAAATTTTACTAAGTTTATAAGAGAATTAGGTATACGTTCATTAACTGAAATATAAATTATAAATAATACAAGTATAGTTAATAATTAATATAAATAAAAAAATTTCTCAAAAATTGAACTAGGCATGTCAACATAACTTATCCCCCTATGTCGACATATAAGCCGAGATTTTCAAATTTAAACTTCCCTTTAAAATTAGTTATTAAGTTATATATTTATATATTTCGACTTTTACTCCTTTTCTCTATTCTATTCTCTGTAATAAACTTCTAAAACAGTAAAATAATGGCTTCCTTTTCTAATAATAAACCTTCTTCACCCACTTCTTCTCATTCTGGTCATTTTCAACATTTCACACACATACGAGTCATTAAATTACAAGAGTAGATGAAAGATTTTCTTAAAATGAAGGCTGAGATTCAAGTGACTCAACTGCGAGTGGCTAAAGAACAAGATAGGCAAGGCAGAATCCTTAGGAATTTAGAAAATTCCTTATGGACAACCATGCCAATCCCATTGTCATCAAAGAATCATCACAAGCCATGAATTCCAAAGAAGAAGTGCCTCTAAAAGAACCACAAGAAGATCAAGAAGAACATCCTTTGTCGAATCCGATTGTTCATATGGATGAAGACGATGGCGTTATTTGCGTTGGAGAGGTCCGTTTTGACGCTAATGGGAACTTAGTCGAACCATGTGGAAACTTTTATCTCCACTATCCAAATTGTTCGGTTCATAAATCACCAATAGTTAAGGGTCCTCGTTAAGCGTTTTATTGTTTTCTTGATTGTATGTTGGTCTGTTAATTTGCATATAAGTGTTAATGTTCTTCTAAAAACAACTTTAGTGTATAAATATTGAATTCCATTTAACTTAGGATGCTATATTTCACTAATACATAGTTATTATTCTTATGTCATATGTTTGCTTATCTCATTTTCTATTAAGTTCAAGGTTTATGGGTCATTTTTTTTGTTGATGACAAAGAGGGAGAAGTTATGTAAAATAGTAGGGTTGGAGTAAGGAGGAGTTGTTGGTGTAAGGGGGAGTTATGGTATGATCGAAGCGGTAAGTAGATTTTATAAGGTTGTCATCATAAAAAATGGGGAGATTGTTAGGAACTGGAGATAGTGGTTTTGATGACAACAACCTTTGTAACTTATTTTATTAAACTTATATACTAACACAATTTTCTAGATGTATATGAATGTTATTATGCAGGATATATATAAGGCAGATGCTGACTATTGAAGACTGTACAATATAAAGATCAAGAATGAACAAATCAAGTTTGAAGACTCATGAGTATCAAGATCAAGATTTTAAGATAAGTGTCTATTTTTTTGTTAAAACTTCATAATAGCACGGAAATCTTCATTCTGAATTTCATTTGGGATGGAACCCATTTCTACCTTATTAGTGGCTTACGAACCCACGATAAGTAGCTTACAAACCTACGACAAGTGGCATACAAATCCACGAACATCTTGGTTTTGTACAAGTTCTTGAGTCCTGACATGATGAGATATTCTGCAGGGAGAAGCATGCAAAACTACTTCAAAATGATTTTTCAAAATAATTTTCAAAACTGCTTTTCAAAATATTTTAGCCTTAAAAGTTATCTTTTCAAATGATTTTCATAAAGATTTTTAGCCTTAAAATATTCTTTGTTTTTGTTTTTAAATGAACTCTTGTTTTAAACTTCGTTTGTTTTTAAAACTATCTTCTGATTTTCGAATATTTTTTATAATATATATATATATTTGAGATTTAAAATCAAATTTGTATATACATTCTAAAAAATATATTTTTCTGTTCTTCTTTATTTTAAAACACAGGAAAATTAGTTTATTTTACTCTAAAATCATTTTATCTTGTTTTCCTTTCAATACCATTTTTAAAACAAATTTTACATTGTTTTAACTAAGGGATGTCGACATCATGGGACACCCCATGTCGACATGGTGGTCGTTGAATTCAAAAGCTTAAATTTTTAAAAGAAGTGTCTACTCGTTTAAATCTCTTCACGAATGGTTATGACCATTGGTACTCTATAAATAGTCTTCACATATGAATTTTTTAACTAACTATTTTCTTCACTCCTTTTTCTCCATAAATCCATATTCTAAAATTTTCATATTTTTAAGATGGTGCAGAAATTCTGCCAAATTCTTATGTGGATCAAATTAGAATCTCATTCTTGTTTGATTCTTTGCCCTCTCTCGAAGATCAAAGTGCTATTCAGAGTTATAGGACCAATTTGTAATCAAAAGTTTATCGAGTCTCTCTATAAGGTGTGGTTGTACTTGGAAATCAATTGGGTGATCTTGTGTCTCGTAAATCAAGAGAGTTTGCCTTGGAATCGTGAGACAAGAGGGTACCTCAAGGCCTTTTGAAATTGAGAACTGTAATCTCGACATTGGTATAATAAAAATCTGTATGAGGTATTTGCCTTTGGTACAAGACTGGATGTAGGGTAACTCCAAATAGTGTAAAATCTGGTGTGTTCTTTCCTTTTACTACATTTTATTTACTTTCTGCATCTGTGTTTGATCTTGTGATTGTTTTATGACTAAGTTCTGCATTTGTTTATATCATAAATTTAAATTAGTCCGTATAAGTCTTAGAATCCATTAGACATTATTCACCCCCTCTAGTGTTAAATTAGCCTTAAGATCCTTAATCTGCACCCTCTTTCACCGTATTCTATACAGATACTGTAAACTCCACTTGCAAGTGGGCTACCAGGGAGCACATCATAGGCATGACACAAAAAAACTCATAGAAGGCGCAATAGGGCATGCGACAAGGCACTCGAGGCAATGCCAGTGTGGATATACCATTTGCATATTCGGACTAGTGGTAATGCATAGCAGCTACTACCGCCCAACACATGACACACTCCCAAATCAAAGATGCACCCAATCAAATCACAAAAGCAATAGAATGGTATCGAAGGAATGTGCCTGATCGGAGGAATGATCTCACTTGGCCCGACATGGCTCCTGTTTTAGCCGCATCAAGCAGATTCATGGGAGTCAGGGCTACGTAAATACCATATAGAATCGTCTCCAAACTATCCTACTTCATTCTGGAGTCTCCACCATGTACACAGTTGTTAAAATAGTTTTCATTGTTGGCAGAGAGTATGAAAATATCCGATCCCGATCTCTTTAACAACTAAACGCTTATTTCACACGGTGGTCATTTCATTTCAAATAGTTCATAATTCATACCCAAATATCATATTCATTTCAAAATCATATCAATTGGATATCATTATTCACTTTAAATAATATTCATTTCCAAAATCATAATACTACCAACATGATAACACTTTCAAAATCATAACACTTTGAAATCATAGCACTTCCGTAATCATAACAGTTTCCACCTAAACAGTTTAGATGTTGAAAATAGTTTATATATTAAAAATAATTATAAACTTAAATAGTTTATATATTAAAAATACTTTATATAATAAAATAGTTTCCTCCAATTTTGTAAGTCAATTCAAATCATCTTATATTCCAAAATTCGACCTAAATCAATTCCAATTTAGCCATTTAAATTTAAAGGTCAAAGATTCAATCTAAATTCTCAATAACCATTTCAATTTATATCGATTTCGAATCCAAGTTTGAACTATCTCTTCAATCCCAATAAGATTCAAGTTTAAATATTCAAACATCTACAATATAAATTTCATTTATAATTCAACATTTAACTTTAAGTTTTATTCAAATTGGAAGGAATTCACTTAATCATTTTAATAACAATTTATTAAAATACAATTAATAAATTCATATCAATATTATATTCGATCTTATTTTCTTTTAAAATTTAGAATATTCATTTAACCACTTTTTATCAAATCAAGTTATAAATCATATTTTTCAAAATTCCAAAATCAATAAGTTCAAAGTAATTCTTATTTAAGTTTAATTATTAGCCGATTTAAATTCCAAGTCAACATAAATTTCTCTTCCCAACCTTATTATTAAAGTGTAAAAATATATTTTAAAAAATATTAATATAAATTTAAATAAATCCTTAAACATGTTGTATAATAATTAAATTAAATTTTATTAAATTAAATCTTATTTTTAAATGAATTTTGTAAAAAATTATTTTATATATTTTTAGAAAAATAAAATTATAAGAAAGATCTTAAAAATTATATTTCAAAATTAACTTATAAATTAAAATTTCCAAAGCATATTATTTTAAAGTCTTGATTTTATACATATACATAAAAAATAGCCTATATATATAGTATATTTTAAAATAATATTTATTAGCCACATATTTTCTTTCAAAACTTAGGAAATCATTTCAAAATATAGACTAGCGGTGTCGGCTTATAATTTTCTATCCTGTGGTCAAGTGATACAAATATTTATCATTTCAATCCGTAATTTAGTTTTTTATGGGTATATATCATTTCAACTCGCAATCCCAAAATTCAATTCAATGAAAATCGCTTGGGTTTATCATTTCAACCCATAACGATTTTATCATATTCTACAAGATCGTTCGGGTATGTATCATTTCAGCCCGTAGGGAATTCTATACTAACAGGGAACTTGCATAGTGGGAATAGTGATAATAATAATATAACATATCAACAATATGCATATATCATCAATAACAGATAAAATATAAATAACAGATCATGGTGTCAGATGTCATAGGTGAGCAGCTGTAGATAATGGCATATCATATATAGCAAATATACAATTAACAGTTCTATTTAGCAGCATATTTCGATTGTCATTTCAAATGAAATCAAATTTAATGAATATAAAAATATTAATCGTGAGTGATTTCTCACCTTTTGAGGCTAGAGATGAACGAGAATGGGATAAGTTACGAATCCAAGTATGAATTCCAAAGCAAAGCAAGATTGTCACGAATTCGACGAATAGAGCCGATAACAGGAATCGATGAGAAAAAAATATATAATTAAAAGTCTAATGTAACACATATTAAAATAAGATAAAATAAAATATTTATAATATTTTCAAAATCAATATTTTAGCTTTAACACGTATAAAATTATTTATATATATATAGAAAGAACCCAAACTCATGTGAACTTGTATGTATATAACTATATATTATAGATATAAACTAATGTATAAACATGTATACAAAACTTACATACAAGTTATATTTTGTAACAATGTGTGTGTGTGTGTGTGTGTGTGTGTGTGTGTATATATGTATGTATGTATGTATGTATGTATGTATGTATGTACCTTAAACAGTAAATGGAAAATTTTAAAATTTATGTATAACATATTATATAACTTACTCAAACTATGCAAACCAGTAGTAAATATATTTATAAGCTTATACAGTCACAATATAAAATCACTATGTATTAAACCCATATTATGTTGAAATCAATATCGCTGTAAATTGTATACGTAAAATAAAATCAATAAATAAAAGTCAATATATAATATGCAGACCCAATATATATGCATACAATTTTCTAAGACCTATGTCAGCAATAGTATATGCTTAGTAAATGAACAGGTATGCAAACTAATATATACCACAAAAAAATATGACATATATATGTATACCTTAAATAAATATCTAATTTTTAATGCATATTAAAATAAATCCTATAGATATTCTATTTCAAAAATCATTATTACTTCTTAAACCACCTATAATTTAAAATCAATACACACACATTATATTCTTAAAATCAATACTTAAAATAAATATTTTATATTTCAAAAATCATCCATTTTTTCAATTATAATAAAAATCGAAATGGGAGCATCTATTACCACCCCTTGTTTTGCTTTTCACCCCTCGGTAAATTTAAAACAAATTATTTTGACAAAATTGGTCTTAAACCTGTAGCTGTATATCATAAAAATAACAAAAGTTAGGTCTTTAAAAAACCAAGTTCAAAGTGAACGAGGAAATATAAAAAACGAAGCTTCAAACGAGTGAGGAAACACAAAAAACCAAGCTTCATGCGAGTGAGGAAACACAAAAAACCAAGTATGGAGTGGGTGAGGAAACATAACAAACCAAACTTGAAGTGAGTGGAGTAGCCTAAATCGCTACACTGCACGTGTTTTTTAATTAAAAATCTAGCTTGGTTCAAGCGTGGATTCATACAAAATCTCGCTTGTTCCGAGCGAGATTTCTTACAAATCCTTGCTCGGTCCGAACAAGGTTTCATACAGAACATTGCTTGATCGAAGTGAGCTTTTATATAAAACAAAGCTCAGCCCGAACGTGATTTTTATTTTAAAAACTGACATTGGAAATTAAAAACAACGGAGTTATTTATGAAATAAACTGGAGGGTTAAAAGAAAATAGCAGGGTGAGTAGTTTTTCTTTAACTAACCAAGGTGTATAAGGCAAATTTCGGGGTGCAAATAGAGCTAGCCAATCGAAATATCTATATATGATAATTTCTTTCTCAACATAAATCGATAAAATCAATATATATATATATATATATGTATATGTATGTCTTTATACATAAAAAAGAACGGTTAGTGATAAGACCTATGTTTTGCTATCTAATGGACAAGAGAATTTTACAGAGGAGAGAACAGGTGAAGAGAATTAGAGAGGAAGAAGAACATGAGTAAAGAAAAGAGAAATGCAAATATTTCCAGGCTGAATACATCTTTTCCCATTCATTACTTTATATAGTAGCATATTGTAACAAACCGAGCCAGTTGTACCACTAGCTTTGTAGGCCATTTTAGACCCTACATTTTTTAACAAACTTTGTAACAGAATTTCATAAAAGCAGAAATAAAAATAACAACTTATATTCCTTTTTACTCCATGTGCATTTTCACTACTCAGGTCCGATATCTTGCTGGTGCCTGCACATGACGTTTGGGTAGTGGTATGGGTCCTGTGTCCGTATCGGTGTAACGACCCAGAATTTTTAATAATTAAAATTTGAATATTTAATTAATTTTAAATATTAATAAGTGAATTTATAAGTCAAATAAAGTTTAATTTGAATTATTGGATTTAATTGGATAATTAAATCGATAATTTAATATGTTAAATTATGGAAATAATTAAAAATTGAGTTAAATATGATTGAAAATAATTTGGAAAATTTTATTTAATCATACTGGAATTATAGAAATATTTTAGAACTTTTAAAATTGAATTAAAAGTTAATTTGTGAAAATTGAATATTTTAATATTTAATAATCGACTGTAAAATAGCCAATTTTTGAACAGTCTCAGAATTGAACGAAACCAGTTTCATTGGATCCGTAATAGTTAGTTATTACTGGATTTCAATTTTCGTGTCAATCGGAGTTATCGTTTGATCGTGGCAGCTCGAAACGCATCGAATTGTTTTTAATTTAAATTTGGCGAGTCAAAATAGCCATTTTTCAAAAAGTCTCGGATTTCGACGAAACCAGTTTCATCGGATCCGTAATGTGATATTATTGTAAGATTTCAAATTTCAAGTCAATTGGATTTACCGTTTGTCCGGTACAAATTAAAACGCCTAGAAATCGGTTTAAATCGGTTTAATTCAAATTGAGCGTTTTCAGCCATAACTCGCACATACTTCCGAATTAGCTTCCGAAACCTGTTCCATTGTGTCCGGAACGCGGGATAAACCCTAGGTACGCTGGTTACGGCGTCTAAATCGGAGTTCGGAATTCCCGGGATGAATAGTGTTTACGCTTGCTTTTTCTATAAATAGAAGTTAAAATCACAAATTTTATAAAATTAAAAACTAAACCCTAATTTACATTTACAGCCGCCTCTTTTATATGTAAGGCCAGAAATGAATTTCCTTTCCCCCTCAATCTCTCTCAATCCGTGAAGTTTTAGCCGAAGTGATCAACAGCAAAGATGAAGAGCACGGGATGAGCTTTCAATCCATACGGATATGATCGAGTTTGGAGTTGCGTAGAGGGAGCAAGGATGGGCCGTTCACCATCAGGTCGGCACGGTTTTCGAGGCTATCTAGGCAGCCGAGCTTGGCAAGGAGGGGGGCGAGTGAAGCTCTTGCTGCGAGCTTCGCGTTGGTATATCCCGATCGAATTCTAGTTGAGTGATTGGAGAGCAAATTCAAAACCTAATTTGTAGCTATGGGTTCATGGTGTCGGCCTCATGTCTGTAGCTTGTAACGTGGGAGAAGATGAGGATGGGGACGGCCAGGATTTGCTCAAGAAGGATCTAAGGGCTAGGATGGAAGTTAGGCTTATAATTTTAAAGTTATGTTGTTATTAGTTTATTTAAATTCGAGCAATCTTGTAAAATCGATATCTTTTTCATACGAGGTCGAAAAAATGCAAACTCAGTTGCGTTGGAATCGTATGGACGAGCACTACGCGATGGAGTTGGTTTGGAGTCGTTTGGAGTTAGTGAGAATTTCGGGTAAAATTAAACGCGCGTTTAATTTTATTCGAAATTAAAGCTTAAACGGAAATTAAAACCAAGGTGAGAACTTCTCACTCAATTGAATAGATTTCGATTTTTATTTTAAATAGTTAGATTTAAAATATTTGAATGCATGTTTGAATGATGACTGTAAATTATTGATTGTTAAAATAGACATTATGCGCCGTTAGTAAGCGGATGTTATTTAATATAAACATATACCGCGAATATTTCATAAACAGTGAAATTGGTATTATATATAATATCAATATATATATATTGGCATATGTATATATTGCAGTTGTTGATTTCCCGCATTTTTTGTTTAGCGGATGAGACCCTATTACGCCGTTATTAAGCGGATAATATTTAATAAGAACATGTACCGCGATAATTTCGTACTGGAGCGAAATTGGTATTGTGCTAATGTTTTTGGATGCAGGAAACAGGTTGGAGGGATCCAACTGGATTCCTCAACAGTATTTATTTAATTTCAGATATTTTGATATTTGATGGATTATCATATCGATATATGATATCGTTGTAGTCGTGATTGACTATTTGGTGTGTAGCATCATTGGACCCAGATTTTTGGGATTTTAAAATGATTTTCAAAGTGATTTTTGAAATATAAAAATATTTTTGGAATTGATCCATTTTAAATAAATAAACGTTATAATTTTTAAAGTTATAAAAATTATGATTTTGTGAAATATAGTTAAAAAGCTGATTTTTAGAAATACGGTTAAAAGTTGATTTTTGAGAAATATGGATCAATGATTTTATAAAATAATTTAAACTGGATTTTTGAGTTTATTATTAAAAGTTTGAATTTAAGATTTATAAAATTTGATTATTTTATAAATCAAAATGGTGAAATTATAAAGGAATTTAAAGACGTTTTAAAGAATAATATAAATTGATTTATATTAAGAGATTTATAAATGGATATTTATAAATTGAAATACTGACATTATAAAACGAGTTTTATAAGTGTTTGAATGAAGTGAAAATGAATTTCACTAAAGAATGAAATTTATAGAATTTAAATGGTGAAGTTATAGAATGAAATTTATAAATAGTAAGATTTATAAATTTGTGAAGTTATTTGAAGAATAAAATTTGTTAAATAAATGAATCTTATAAGTTATAAGATTTATGGTTTGGAAAGTCTTTAAAAGAACGATTCTGTAAAATAATCGTTTTATAAGTAATTAACTTATAGTATGAACTTTTAGTTTATAATTAAGTTATAAACTGGAATAGGTTAATAAAGGAATTTATAAAAAGGAAGTTTTTATAAATAAAGAGAAATGGAATTTATGAACGTTGTTTTATAAATTCGTAAACGACTTATTTTGATAAGTTAATTGTTATAACTTAGAAATAGAGTTATATTCACGTTTTTAGACAGTGAATAATCCTTTGAATTAAAATGAATAAAAGGATGGGATTTGTTAAAGAAGTATATTCACGTTTTTGAATAGTGAATAACACGTTAAAGAAATTGTTTAGAATGTGAATGTTTTAAATAGAATTAAAACGATCTAACGATGTTTTAAAAGGGATTGAGATTCGAAACCATAGATTTCAACATTTATTGTTGAAATAGACGATTTCGAGAAATAAAAGGAAATAGTGGACTATAACATTGTTGTTATAGTAAATGATTTCCGAAAGGAAATGTTTTGAATAGTATTGGGATTTATATATCTATTTTAATTCCGAATCCCTATACTAGTGATTTTGGGTTGTCGTAACGATGTTTTACGTAACATTCGTTTTGGCCCAAATAAATATGTTTAGATAAATGATTTCCTTAAAGAATGAAGTATATACTTAATTCGATTTAAGTATATTGAATATTTTCTAAGTGTTGAAAATAAAAAGATTTGAGAATTACTTATTTTTAATAAGTATGGAATTGTTTCCAATATGAAGTGAATAATTAGAATTTATCTTTTTGAAGATAAATTGGAAATGAATAATTGAAATCATATATGCATGAATATTTTGAAATATAAATTCATTATGGAATTTATATGTGAAAGTGGAATTTGTGTGAAAATAAATATTGATTTATTTTTGAAGTGTTGAAATTATATATCTTGTAAAGATATTTTGGAATGTAAATAATTTGGAAAATTATTTGGAATCTGGTGATGTATGCATATCAATTGATAGTTCAATAGCCGACTATCAATATTTCCCTTTGAATGGGTATTTGATGTGAATTGATTGAATTTGAATGCACACTTATTTTTGAATAAGCGCTCACTATTCGGGTTAACCGGGAAAGGACCATGGGGTCGTATAACCCATTCCGAATATGTGATACGTCGTTATGAATTGCATTTGAAGATCGGTGTTGAAGACCGAGTATTTGTGAAAGCGATAGGATGACCTATCGATTGTCTCTGCACTGGGTAGCTCCTGGTATAGAGATTCCTTAAGTGATGGGAAATTCGATCGGGATTGTGAATACCCGTATTGCAAGGGCTTCGTAAGAAGTGCCTTCGGTTTTGTTCGAGCCTGGAACAAACTTGTATGGATTGTATGCCTGACATTACAAGTTGAGATATAAAGCCGATTTCTTTCAAATATATTTCTGTTGGTGGCGGAGAATTTATTCTTTGCTTAACACCCTTCTTTGAGACGTACGAGCTCAAAGGTTATATAGTTGAAGTTATCAGCAATATATTCCCAATTTGGTAATGTGACATGCTGAGTGTTGCTGAAATGATCATTGTGTTGATTATTTGTGATAGGATCATTTATTTGATCGTCTATCCTTGTGATCATTGTGTTGATCATTTGTTGACCCAAAGCATGGCTTTTGTATAAAGTATGTTTTTGTGGACGTGACTTCGTCGAGCCTCACACCCCGTGAATGGTCAAAACAGGAAAGAAGCAGCAAGGTTATGAGGGGTAGCACCCTTTAGGATGTGTCCATTTCCTTCTGGAAAAGGGTGGTATCATGGTATGGAGCCCAGATACTTACTCATGTTGAAAACACTTTATGATTGTGTGAATTGATTACGAGCGCTCGGTGAAAAGGTCCCAAAGGACCGGGGGATGGCATATTCGGTCAGTTGTTACTCAGTTAGGAGTAACCCGGCCTTGTGTTGGTAGAGATCCGGTTTGGTTCTCGGGGATGTCCATCCAGAGGCATTCTCATGTGGCAATGGGAAGTTCCTTGGCCTGACCATTTGTTGGAAATCCAAAGAAACAATACGAAACTTGTACGGTTTTAGTTGTAGAACCTGCCATTTAATATGGTAGCTATTAGTAGGCATAATATAATGGTACCTATGCTGGCTAAGATTTATATTCTACTTTCGAAATGAATTTTTCCTACACTATGCACTAATAATAATATCAAATGCTATTTTTAAATGCGTATCAAGCATGTTTGACTATCATAAGGAGAAATCTTCTCCAAGTCTGCGTTTGCATTGTGTGTGTGGCAGGAGGTCTTATGGTAGTCTCATTTTTAAAAGCATTGCGAATTGATTTAAAAATATTCCTCTATTTTGTTTTCAAAGATAAATAAACTGTTTTGAGTTCTCACACCAGTCACATGACTGACTTGGAGTTTATTGTTTTCCTTCCTAAACTCTGGGTGCCCACCAATTTCCACACGGGCAGTCAAGAGTTAGGTTTATCAGGATATTCTGGATATTCTGGAGTTGCTGGAGGCAAGATGGATGGCATGGCATATTACTTATATAGTATTTCTTTTTCCGCTGCACTGTTTGATGTTGTTGATGTTGTACACTCTGATGTGATGATATGATGTAATGTAATGTATAAAATGTAATAACTGATATAGTTCTTTGTTTAAAGATTATTCATTTATTATTATATGTTGTTCCGCTGCGAATTGTGAGATTCTGTTGTTGTTCTGTCGTTTTCTGTTCCGTCCTATTTTCTTCTGTTTCTCTTTTTCCTCTATATTCTATTTTCTTCTATTTTAAAATTCTTCTATCTTCTATTTTTAAAATTCTCTGTTTTCTAAAAATTGTCTATCTTCTTTTCCCTCTATTTTTCTTTTTCTTTCTTCTTTTTCTCTCTTCTTTCTTTTCTTTTCTTTTTAAAACCCATAACATCTCGGTTTTCGGCCTTTGATTTCTCGGCAGTCGATAAAGTGAGTGTCGATGTCGAATTTTCGAGAGACGAAAAATCCCGTTTGTTACATTTGGTATCAGAGCTCTGATGGTTAAGCGACAACCATGGTTCTGTAGGGTTATTACTCATTAGAGATAGAGTCAGTAGTACTCTAGAATGAGTTTGAGTGTAATAATAGCTATGAGAGCGTATTTGTTAGTGTATATAAAATTGTTTTATATTGTGATGATTGGTTTGTTGAGTGGTATATAGATTCTGGTTAATACGAGTAATTAACGTTGTTGATAGGGATCTATAAACACTTGAATAGAACAATTCGACACAATATTGATTTTAAATTGGGTAAATGAAATAATTTTACCTTGATTATATTTTATATATAAAGGAATAATTTTTCAAAATTATTAAAGTGTATATAAGTTGATTGTTTAATTGTTTGAATAATCTAAATTAAAGAGTAATTGCATAAGCAAATGAATTATAAGAATTGAATTATAATTAAAGTGTTTACAATTGTGAAATAAACTTATATATATATAAGAAGTGAAACTATATGAATATGAGTTGTAAATAAAGGTGAATTTAAAGTTAAATAGAATATAACTTAAGAGATATTGAATTAAGTTGATTTTGGTATCGAAGTAAATAATCAAGTGGATTAAAAGAAATGTGAACTTAAGTTATGTGAATGAAATTCAACTTTAGGAATTGAATGAATGGCTTGAATGTTAATCAATTGAATGTAATTTAAGTTGATATGGAATAATTAATGAAAGTGTTAATTCATTAAAATCTAATTTTATTAGAAGTTGAATAAATTGGAATGGAAATCAATTTAATGTTAAACCAAATTGAATGAATATAAGCAAAGAAATTTAGTTGTAATAGATATACTTTGGTTGTTATATGATTGTTAGTTGATTGATTGAATATAATTCATTAAGTGTTAATGAAATTTAAAGCTATGTAATTGAATTCAAATTAGAAGTAAATAAATTTGAATAGAATTGAATGTGAATTAGATTTAATTAGTAAATGTAAACTAATTGAATTGAGAATAAATGTTAGTAAATCCAATGTAAATGGATCAAATGTAATTTAGAGTGAAAACCAATTCATTAAATATGAATGAGAATATGAAGGAATGTTTATTGGATATGGATGTTAGTTGGTTGATGGTTGAATATATATTGCATTTGTTGTTTTACTACATTGCTATGTTGACATATATAGTTATTATGTTGCTATATGTTGTATATTGAGATTATTTGCATATGTGCATGTTCTCATGTTGTTTGTTGAGTTTAGTAGGTGCGGATTGCGTTTGCTTCGCATTTGGAGTTCGCTTTAACGCTATATTAGCCGTATATGCTCGCTAATAAAATATAAGGTACATATCTCGGATTAAATATCGTACTTTTATACTTTTTTCCCTGCGGGATGCCTCATTACTTGATGAGATGTATATTTGTGATATATATACTGTCATTTTTTTTTTCGGATCGAGCCGCGCAAAGGAGACTATGGCGAATTTTTCCGAAAATTTAAGGCGTTAGAAAATTTTGAGAAAATTTGGGAAAATGTTTGAAAACTTTAACTTTGTTTTGAAGTTGAAAGTTAAACAATAGTAGTTGTTTTTGAAAGATAACTAAGTATGATTTGGAAACTTAGTAAAGATTTGTAAGAAGTTTAATTATAAATTTTGGAAAGTTAATAAATTCTGTAACTTTTCTTACTTGTAATTTCGAGGACGAAATTCTTTTAAGGGGGAAAGATTGTAACGACCCAGAATTTTTAATAATTAAAATTTGAATATTTAATTAATTTTAAATATTAATAAGTGAATTTATAAGTCAAATAAAGTTTAATTTGAATTATTGGATTTAATTGGATAATTAAATCGATAATTTAATATGTTAAATTATGGAAATAATTAAAAATTGAGTTAAATATGATTGAAAATAATTTGGAAAATTTTATTTAATCATACTGGAATTATAGAAATATTTTAGAACTTTTAAAATTGAATTAAAAGTTAATTTGTGAAAATTGAATATTTTAATATTTAATAATCGACTGTAAAATAGCCAATTTTTGAACAGTCTCAGAATTGAACGAAACCAGTTTCATTGGATCCGTAATAGTTAGTTATTACTGGATTTCAATTTTCGTGTCAATCGGAGTTATCGTTTGATCGTGGCAGCTCGAAACGCATCGAATTGTTTTTAATTTAAATTTGGCGAGTCAAAATAGTCATTTTTCAAAAAGTCTCGGATTTCGACGAAACCAGTTTCATCGGATCCGTAATGTGATATTATTGTAAGATTTCAAATTTCAAGTCAATTGGATTTACCGTTTGTCCGGTACAAATTAAAACGCCTAGAAATCGGTTTAAATCGGTTTAATTCAAATTGAGCGTTTTCAGCCATAACTCGCACATACTTCCGAATTAGCTTCCGAAACCTGTTCCATTGTGTCCGGAACGCGGGATAAACCCTAGGTACGCTGGTTACGGCGTCTAAATCGGAGTTCGGAATTCCCGGGATGAATAGTGTTTACGCTTGCTTTTTCTATAAATAGAAGTTAAAATCACAAATTTTATAAAATTAAAAACTAAACCCTAATTTACATTTACAGCCGCCTCTTTTATATGTAAGGCCAGAAATGAATTTCCTTTCCCCCTCAATCTCTCTCAATCCGTGAAGTTTTAGCCGAAGTGATCAACAGCAAAGATGAAGAGCACGGGATGAGCTTTCAATCCATACGGATATGATCGAGTTTGGAGTTGCGTAGAGGGAGCAAGGATGGGCCGTTCACCATCAGGTCGGCACGGTTTTCGAGGCTATCTAGGCAGCCGAGCTTGGCAAGGAGGGGGGCGAGTGAAGCTCTTGCTGCGAGCTTCGCGTTGGTATATCCCGATCGAATTCTAGTTGAGTGATTGGAGAGCAAATTCAAAACCTAATTTGTAGCTATGGGTTCATGGTGTCGGCCTCATGTCTGTAGCTTGTAACGTGGGAGAAGATGAGGATGGGGACGGCCAGGATTTGCTCAAGAAGGATCTAAGGGCTAGGATGGAAGTTAGGCTTATAATTTTAAAGTTATGTTGTTATTAGTTTATTTAAATTCGAGCAATCTTGTAAAATCGATATATTTTTCATACGAGGTCGAAAAAATGCAAACTCAGTTGCGTTGGAATCGTATGGACGAGCACTACGCGATGGAGTTGGTTTGGAGTCGTTTGGAGTTAGTGAGAATTTCGGGTAAAATTAAACGCGCGTTTAATTTTATTCGAAATTAAAGCTTAAACGGAAATTAAAACCAAGGTGAGAACTTCTCACTCAATTGAATAGATTTCGATTTTTATTTTAAATAGTTAGATTTAAAATATTTGAATGCATGTTTGAATGATGACTGTAAATTATTGATTGTTAAAATAGACATTATGCGCCGTTAGTAAGCGGATGTTATTTAATATAAACATATACCGCGAATATTTCATAAACAGTGAAATTGGTATTATATATAATATCAATATATATATATTGGCATATGTATATATTGCAGTTGTTGATTTCCCGCATTTTTTGTTTAGCGGATGAGACCCTATTACGCCGTTATTAAGCGGATAATATTTAATAAGAACATGTACCGCGATAATTTCGTACTGGAGCGAAATTGGTATTGTGCTAATGTTTTTGGATGCAGGAAACAGGTTGGAGGGATCCAACTGGATTCCTCAACAGTATTTATTTAATTTCAGATATTTTGATATTTGATGGATTATCATATCGATATATGATATCGTTGTAGTCGTGATTGACTATTTGGTGTGTAGCATCATTGGACCCAGATTTTTGGGATTTTAAAATGATTTTCAAAGTGATTTTTGAAATATAAAAATATTTTTGGAATTGATCCATTTTAAATAAATAAACGTTATAATTTTTAAAGTTATAAAAATTATGATTTTGTGAAATATAGTTAAAAAGCTGATTTTTAGAAATACGGTTAAAAGTTGATTTTTGAGAAATATGGATCAATGATTTTATAAAATAATTTAAACTGGATTTTTGAGTTTATTATTAAAAGTTTGAATTTAAGATTTATAAAATTTGATTATTTTATAAATCAAAATGGTGAAATTATAAAGGAATTTAAAGACGTTTTAAAGAATAATATAAATTGATTTATATTAAGAGATTTATAAATGGATATTTATAAATTGAAATACTGACATTATAAAACGAGTTTTATAAGTGTTTGAATGAAGTGAAAATGAATTTCACTAAAGAATGAAATTTATAGAATTTAAATGGTGAAGTTATAGAATGAAATTTATAAATAGTAAGATTTATAAATTTGTGAAGTTATTTGAAGAATAAAATTTGTTAAATAAATGAATCTTATAAGTTATAAGATTTATGGTTTGGAAAGTCTTTAAAAGAACGATTCTGTAAAATAATCGTTTTATAAGTAATTAACTTATAGTATGAACTTTTAGTTTATAATTAAGTTATAAACTGGAATAGGTTAATAAAGGAATTTATAAAAAGGAAGTTTTTATAAATAAAGAGAAATGGAATTTATGAACGTTGTTTTATAAATTCGTAAACGACTTATTTTGATAAGTTAATTGTTATAACTTAGAAATAGAGTTATATTCACGTTTTTAGACAGTGAATAATCCTTTGAATTAAAATGAATAAAAGGATGGGATTTGTTAAAGAAGTATATTCACGTTTTTGAATAGTGAATAACACGTTAAAGAAATTGTTTAGAATGTGAATGTTTTAAATAGAATTAAAACGATCTAACGATGTTTTAAAAGGGATTGAGATTCGAAACCATAGATTTCAACATTTATTGTTGAAATAGACGATTTCGAGAAATAAAAGGAAATAGTGGACTATAACATTGTTGTTATAGTAAATGATTTCCGAAAGGAAATGTTTTGAATAGTATTGGGATTTATATATCTATTTTAATTCCGAATCCCTATACTAGTGATTTTGGGTTGTCGTAACGATGTTTTACGTAACATTCGTTTTGGCCCAAATAAATATGTTTAGATAAATGATTTCCTTAAAGAATGAAGTATATACTTAATTCGATTTAAGTATATTGAATATTTTCTAAGTGTTGAAAATAAAAAGATTTGAGAATTACTTATTTTTAATAAGTATGGAATTGTTTCCAATATGAAGTGAATAATTAGAATTTATCTTTTTGAAGATAAATTGGAAATGAATAATTGAAATCATATATGCATGAATATTTTGAAATATAAATTCATTATGGAATTTATATGTGAAAGTGGAATTTGTGTGAAAATAAATATTGATTTATTTTTGAAGTGTTGAAATTATATATCTTGTAAAGATATTTTGGAATGTAAATAATTTGGAAAATTATTTGGAATCTGGTGATGTATGCATATCAATTGATAGTTCAATAGCCGACTATCAATATTTCCCTTTGAATGGGTATTTGATGTGAATTGATTGAATTTGAATGCACACTTATTTTTGAATAAGCGCTCACTATTCGGGTTAACCGGGAAAGGACCATGGGGTCGTATAACCCATTCCGAATATGTGATACGTCGTTATGAATTGCATTTGAAGATCGGTGTTGAAGACCGAGTATTTGTGAAAGCGATAGGATGACCTATCGATTGTCTCTGCACTGGGTAGCTCCTGGTATAGAGATTCCTTAAGTGATGGGAAATTCGATCGGGATTGTGAATACCCGTATTGCAAGGGCTTCGTAAGAAGTGCCTTCGGTTTTGTTCGAGCCTGGAACAAACTTGTATGGATTGTATGCCTGACATTACAAGTTGAGATATAAAGCCGATTTCTTTCAAATATATTTCTGTTGGTGGCGGAGAATTTATTCTTTGCTTAACACCCTTCTTTGAGACGTACGAGCTCAAAGGTTATATAGTTGAAGTTATCAGCAATATATTCCCAATTTGGTAATGTGACATGCTGAGTGTTGCTGAAATGATCATTGTGTTGATTATTTGTGATAGGATCATTTATTTGATCGTCTATCCTTGTGATCATTGTGTTGATCATTTGTTGACCCAAAGCATGGCTTTTGTATAAAGTATGTTTTTGTGGACGTGACTTCGTCGAGCCTCACACCCCGTGAATGGTCAAAACAGGAAAGAAGCAGCAAGGTTATGAGGGGTAGCACCCTTTAGGATGTGTCCATTTCCTTCTGGAAAAGGGTGGTATCATGGTATGGAGCCCAGATACTTACTCATGTTGAAAACACTTTATGATTGTGTGAATTGATTACGAGCGCTCGGTGAAAAGGTCCCAAGGGACCGGGGGATGGCATATTCGGTCAGTTGTTACTCAGTTAGGAGTAACCCGGCCTTGTGTTGGTAGAGATCCGGTTTGGTTCTCGGGGATGTCCATCCAGATGCATTCTCATGTGGCAATGGGAAGTTCCTTGGCCTGACCATTTGTTGGAAATCCAAAGAAACAATACGAAACTTGTACGGTTTTAGTTGTAGAACCTGCCATTTAATATGGTAGCTATTAGTAGGCATAATATAATGGTACCTATGCTGGCTAAGATTTATATTCTACTTTCGAAATGAATTTTTCCTACACTATGCACTAATAATAATATCAAATGCTATTTTTAAATGCGTATCAAGCATGTTTGACTATCATAAGGAGAAATCTTCTCCAAGTCTGCGTTTGCATTGTGTGTGTGGCAGGAGGTCTTATGGTAGTCTCATTTTTAAAAGCATTGCGAATTGATTTAAAAATATTCCTCTATTTTGTTTTCAAAGATAAATAAACTGTTTTGAGTTCTCACACCAGTCACATGACTGACTTGGAGTTTATTGTTTTCCTTCCTAAACTCTGGGTGCCCACCAATTTCCACACGGGCAGTCAAGAGTTAGGTTTATCAGGATATTCTGGATATTCTGGAGTTGCTGGAGGCAAGATGGATGGCATGGCATATTACTTATATAGTATTTCTTTTTCCGCTGCACTGTTTGATGTTGTTGATGTTGTACACTCTGATGTGATGATATGATGTAATGTAATGTATAAAATGTAATAACTGATATAGTTCTTTGTTTAAAGATTATTCATTTATTATTATATGTTGTTCCGCTGCGAATTGTGAGATTCTGTTGTTGTTCTGTCGTTTTCTGTTCCGTCCTATTTTCTTCTGTTTCTCTTTTTCCTCTATATTCTATTTTCTTCTATTTTAAAATTCTTCTATCTTCTATTTTTAAAATTCTCTGTTTTCTAAAAATTGTCTATCTTCTTTTCCCTCTATTTTTCTTTTTCTTTCTTCTTTTTCTCTCTTCTTTCTTTTCTTTTCTTTTTAAAACCCATAACATCTCGGTTTTCGGCCTTTGATTTCTCGGCAGTCGATAAAGTGAGTGTCGATGTCGAATTTTCGAGAGACGAAAAATCCCGTTTGTTACAATCAGTGTCGTCCCCTACAAGTTCGACCTTGTCCTCAAGGTCGGCTGGTGCAGTCAAAGATGATGGTAAGGGTATAGGGAGAGCATTGTGTGGATTAGGGCACTGTTTGAGGAGAGAAATATGAAAGACTGGATGTATACATGCTTCAAGTGGTAGAAGCAGTTTATAAGCCACCGCTCCAATTTTTTCAGTGATTTGGAAAGGGCCAAAGTACTTTTTGGAGAGCTTATGTTGGGTTGGTCGAATGGATTGTTGGCGATAAGGGTGAAGTTTGACAACAATATAGGAACCGATGGGAAACTCCTTTTCACGACGAGGCTGGTCAGCGTGATGTTTCATACGGGCTTGTGCACGTTGAAGATTGTCTTTGATAGTCTTCAATAGGAGGTCTCTTGATTATGCCCATTCCTCGAGTTCTCGAACATATTTCCCTTGGATGTAATCAGCTATGACCGGAGGAGCACAACCATAAACTGCTTGGAATGGAGACATTCCAATAGAAGAGTGTGTGCACGTGTTGTACCACCACTCCGCCCACGGCAAACATTTGACCCACTTCGATGGTAAATCGCCACATATAGCCCGTAAATAATTCTCCAAGCACCGATTCATGACTTCCATTTGTCCATCGCATTGAGGGTGATAGGCCTGCTCATGTTGAGTTACGTGCCATGGAGGCCGAAAATCTCCTTCCAAAATTGACTCATAAAAACACGATCATGATCCGAGACTATTTTGCGAGGGAAGCCATGTAACCGTACATACTCTTGGACGAAATATGAGGCCAAGTGGACTGCAGTGAATGAGCTGGGTAAAGCAACGAAGTGTGCGTATTTCGACAAACGGTCGACTATAACCCAAACACATGTTTTCTCGACAGACGGAGTTAAATGTGTGATAAAGTTCATGGATATGTCTTCAAATATCTGGTCGGGAATTAGCAGAGGCTGCAAGAGCCCTTTTGGTGCAGAATTTTCAGGTTTAGTTTGAAGGCAAATTGGGCATTCACAGACAAAGGTGCAAACTGATTTTGAAAGGGATGGCCAATAAAAATTGCTGGAAAGTCGGGCTATAGTATTTTTGATTCCTGAATGACCCCCAATTTTGGAAGCATGATGAGCCAAGATGATATTGTGTTGCAACAATGGATCATTTGGAATATAGAGCCGTTTACTCTGAAACAATAAACCCTCACGGAATGAAAATTTAGTGGTAGGATTATTACCAGACTGCGGTTCATCGATGAGCTTTTGCGCTTGTGCGTCGTGAGGAAGAGCGGATCGGATATCAGCGATAAAGTCACAAGTGGGGGAAGAGAACGCTATCATCATTGCCTCGTTGGTCCAACGCGAGAGCCCGTCCGCGACCCTATTTTCTGTGCCAGGTTTATACTTAATGACGAAATCGAATTCCATAAGCTTGGAGAGCCACTTTTGTTGATCTGGTGTCTGGATGGTTTGGGTGAGAAGCTGGCGAAGACTCTGGTGATCTGTGGTGATGGAAAATTTGAGGCCGAGGAGGTAGTGACGCCATTTTTGGACGGCGGTGGTTATGGCGAACGTCTCCCTAGCACAGGTCGATGCTTTTTGAGGACGTGGTGGAAGTTTTTGGCTGTGGAAGGCGATAAGGTGGTGGGCTTAAGAAAGGACGGCGCCGCAAGCCAGATTGGAGGCGTCCGCATGTAGGTCAAAGGGGGAAGAGAAATCTGGGAGGGAGAGTATTGGGCAGAGGTAATGGTCTGTTTAAGGGTATTAAAAGCATCATGGGCTTTTGATGTCCAAGAAAATAATTCACTTTTTTTGAGAAGGTCGGTTAGCAGGCTGACAATGTGAGCATAATGGTGAATGAAACGTCGATAGTAGTCGGTGAGGCCAAGGAATCCTCTCATAGAGGTAATGTTGGTGGGTGGTGGCTAATTAAGTATAGCTTCTACCTTTGACGGATCTACACGAACCCCTTCATGCGAAATAATGTGGCCCAAAAAATTTGATTCGGTAAGCCCAAAAACACACTTAGACATATTTGCATAAAATCTGTGTTCATGTAAGATAGTGAGGGTGATTTGCAAATGTAGGAGGTGTGAATCCCAAGACTTTCTATAAACTAAGATGTCATCAAAAAAAACTAAGATAAATTTTTGAAGGTGGGGTCGGAAAATATTGTTCATTGTAGCTTGAAATGTGGAAGGGGCGTTGGTAAGGCCAAAAGGCATGACGTGGAATTCATAGTGACCTTCGTGTGTGCGAAATGCGGTTTTTGGAATATCGGAAGGGTGAACACGGATTTGAAAATATCTGTTGTGTAGATCTAATTTAGAGAAATATGTGGAGCCAAATAATTCATCTAAAAGTTCGTCGATAGCAGGAATAGGGAATCGGTCTTTGATAGTAATAGCGTTTAAGGCGCGGTAGTCGACACAAAAACGTCATGTACCATCTTTCTTTTTAACAAGGAGTACGACAGAGGAAAATAGACTTGTGGATGGTTGGATTATGTGGGTTTTGAGCATTTCTTGTACTTGTGATTCGATTTCATTTTTTTGGAAATATGGGTATCGATAGGGTCGAACATTAACTGGTTGTGCATTGGTGTTAAGATTGATATGGTGATCAAGGTCACGGTGTGGTGGAAGGCCGTGGGGTTTGTCGAAGAGAGTGGGGAATGGTCCAGAATTGTTTTAATATCTGGGTGAATGTTTGTTGTTTCAGTTTTCAGAGAGAATGGGTCGGCATTGGTGCAAATGCTATTGGGCTCGGTAGTTAGGTGGAAATAAAAGGCAATGGACATTGTGCTTTGCAGGCGTCTTAATTGTTGGTAGGAAATCTCCGAAAGCCTGCATGCAGTCTCTTGGCCCGATAAGACAATAGGCCTTTGATTATAGAGGAAAGAAATTGCCATTTGTTGGTAATCAATTGTAACTGGCCTGAGGTATTGAAGCCATTGAACTCCAAAAAAAACTTCCGCACCTAAAATTGGTAATAAAAAGAAATCGATGATGAAATCAAAACCATGAATTCTTACAAGCACGCATCGGCACGCTTCCTGGCAGCGCAATTTTTCTCCGTTTCCTACAGTTACGAAGAAATTCTGATGCATTTCCGTTCGCAATTCAAGGAATCTTCCTGTTGTTGGGTGGATGTAATTGTGTGTACTTCCTGAGTCCAGGAGGATGGAGACAGGTTTGTTGTTGATGTGGGCTGGCACGCGGAAAGAACGGGGGTAGGAGGAGCCAATCATCGCATTATAAGAGATTGCTGGTTCGGGGTCGAGTTGATGTTCGGTAGCCGTAAGATCCAGATCTGGTCCTGTGTCATCTTCCTCAGGTAGGAGCAATAATATCTGTTTATTGTTGCATTTATGGCCTGGAAAATATTTTTCCTCACATTTGAAACATAGGCCTTTCAATTGGCGGGTTTGGAGTTCGGTTGGGGTTAGCTGTTTGGTTGGATAATTAAGATTCGAGGACTGGGTTGAGGAGGAAATTTGAGGTAGGGATGGTATGGGGAGTTGTTGTGGTCGGCTAAATGGTATGCGGTTTTGGAACTTCTTTGAGTCAAGAGGTTTGGTTTCGATCAGTTTTGCAAGGTCGATGGCAGCGGACAGAGAAGCGGGGTTGAATGGTTGTAGCTCGTTTCAGATGTTAGGTTTAAGGCCTGAAATGAAACAATTGAGAAGGGCATCGGGGGGAAGGTTAGTAATTCAATTACTAAGGGTTTCGAATTGTGATTGATAAAGTTTGACGGTCGTTGTTTGTCGGAGTTTGAACAATGTCGCTTGTGGGTTTATAAATGAGGAGGGACCGAAACGTTGTTCTATTGCACGGGTGAGGTTTTGGCATGAGGTGAGTTGGTTGTTTTGAAACATCCATTGGTACCAAGTTAAGGCTTGGCTGGACATGTAGAAACTTGCTAAGTGAATGCGTTGTTGATCGGGTGTGGAATGATAGTCAAAAAATCTCTCCGCTTGAAAGATCCAATCGAGGGAATTAGAACCATCAAAATGAGTGAGTTTACATTTTGGGGATCGAGTGGGTATTGGGCTTTGTGAATGATTGGTGTGTAGAGGGGTTGTTAGTAGGGGAGGTGGCCGAGTATATTGGGATGGAGGTGGTGGTGGTGGAGTTGAAGAAGTATTGGTAGGTGTAGATGGTGAAGGGTTCGAAAGGGAGGCAAGCTTTTGAGTGATGTTTTGCGTCATTTGAGTCATGGTTTTCATAGAAGCGTGAAGTTCAGTCATAGATGCTTGTGGGGGTGGTGAAATCCTGTTGAAGCGTAGTAATGGAAGTGGTGTTTTGGGTGGCGGTTTCTCGGATTTGTTGAATAGCTTCTTCTAATGCGCGGGTGCGGGTTGTTTCTACCATGGCGAGGAGGGTGAGTGGTGAATGAAAGCACCAATGATAAGACCTATGTTTTGCTGTGTAATGGACAAGAGAATTTTACAGAGGAGAGAAGAGGTGAAAAGAATTAGAGAGGAAGAAGAACATGAGTAAAGAAAAGAGAAAAGAAAAGAGAAATGCAAATATTTCCAGGCTGAATACATCTTTTCCCATTCATTACTTTATATAGTAGCATATTATAACAAACTGAGCCAGCTGTACCACTAGCTTTGTAGGCCATTTCAGACCCTACATTTTGTTACAAACTTTGTAACAGAATTTCATAAAAGCAGAAATAAAAATAACAACTTATATTCCTTATTACTCCATGTGCATTTTCATTACTCAGGTCCGATATCTTGCTGGTGCCTACACATGACGTTTGGGTAGTGGTATGGGTCATGTGTCTGTACCAGTTAGATGTACCACTATCAAATATCTATCATGATATACGTATACAGTCGAACGAAAGTAATATAAATGTGATAAAATCAATAATCAATATACAAAACTAAAACAAATCGACTGCATATGTATGGAGCAAAGCAGTTCGAGAGAGGGTGCGGGTCTGGAGATAAGTGGGGGCGACAAGATGATGTTGTTAGGCTATGGCAGGCTGTGCTCGAGTGGCTGTATTCAAGAGCGGGTGGTGGAGGGCGTGCTTGGGTGATGGTCATGGAAGGTCTCGAATGGAGATGAAATGGGAGACAGAGGGAAAAAGGTTGTGATGTGATGGCTGCCTCTGAGGAAGGCAGTGGCGTGGTGGAGCGGGATCGGCAAAGGCTGCCACGGTGATGGGAGAAGTGTTGTGGGCTGACATGGTAGTGTAAAGGAGGGTGGAGTGTTGTTTTGGTGCATGGGAAAATGTGGAGAGGGGAAGGTTGGTGGAGCAAGGAGGAGAGGGGATATGGCGCGGGTCTGATTGCGCGCGTGGTCGGAGACTAGTAGGTTTCGGGTTAGGTGATGATCGGTGAAGTATTGAGAGGCCGATCAAAAAAAACCACAAAGAGGAGATGGGAAAAGAACAGGTTTTGAAAGAAGGTGAGTATAATTGAAAGAAGCAGGTAAAGCAAAAATAAAAAGCACGAATACCCATGTATATTTAAAGCTAGGATGAATATAAAACTTAGTTATATTGTTTAAAAAAATTATTAGCAGAGAGGAAGATAAAAGGGGTGAGGGTGTGATGTCAATGGGAATGGACAGGTGAGCTTCTCAATTTTAACAATGAGGATTACATAAATTTATTATATAATTTTTTTCCAAATGGAAATGGCAGAAAAAACACTAAAGATAGGGTAGAAAATGAATGGCAATGAAGGGTATTGATAGGTAAAAAAGAAAATATATTTGAACCGGTAGGTAGAGCAATAGTCAACATTTAATTTATGGGAATATGAAAAGCAACCGACCGTTGGTATTATACAGTGGATATTGAATGGACATAAGGAAAATCAAAAGTCTCAAAACGGATACCGGTACGGCCAACCGTTTGTAGATTCCACCGTGTGTCAGACGCCGAAGCATACAAATGAATATACTACGGGGATCAGCAGGACGAGACGAACAAAACGGTATATAGATATTAGCTATACGACCATCCTATCAAAAGTCGATATTCGGTACCGAAAATGCTGCTAAAATGCCGAAAATAAGAAAAACGGAGCAATAGCTGTCCAAGTTTGACGAAACGAAATATGACGTCTCACTCAGAAGGTGATAAACATTTTTATTATATAAAAATATTTGGGTTTCAATGATATTTTATTTTCATAAAATTAACTGAATTCAAATTTAAATAAAATCACACAACAAAATAAACTTTCATATTATCTGATGAAAATTTACCATTTGCTATGTTTATATAGACGTATTCTAAATATCAAATTTTATTTCAAAATTCAATTATTTAAAATTTCACAAAAATTCAGTTAATTACATTATTAAAACCTTTAAAATTTTTAGGTCGTTACACCATTACAACCGTCTACCCACTTTGAAACTCGAAAATGAATGTCGATGATGCGTGCACTCGTCACCAAAATTATTTTCCAGTGACACAGAGGGGAATACAACACTTTTCCATTAAAAATTCCTTTTTAAGACTTTCTTTCAAATCATCTTGAAATATTCATATCATAAAATACTTCTTACTATATTCCAAAACCTTTTGAAAGAAATTTCAAAATTCTGGAACTTAAGTTCTAAAATTTCTAATTCATATTTACTTTATTTGTAAATCCCATTTTTCAATCAATATTTATAAAATTTCTCAACCTAACAAACAACATAATACATCCAACAATATCATTTATAAAATTTATTATTTTATATACAATAATATATAATAGGCAAAAATATTTCATTTACATGTATTTCAAACAAATATTTTGTCGGCCTGCCCTATTTAGTGTTTAGAAATCCCTATCGAGGTCGTAGCGTACAATGCACCGAGTAGAATATATAAATACAAAAGGAACAAATTAACACAATACAAAAACCCTTTGCAACACTAACAAATATGCTCTCTGATATATACACTCAACGACTCATTCTTGGTTATTACTACCCTATTTCTAATGAGTCAAAGCACATAACGCTAAGGTTATTGCTAAACCAAAGCTCTGATACCAACTGTAACGACCTACCTTTTTGGATGGTTTAAGTCGACGATAAACCACACACGTCAGACTCAAACCATTCAAAGGGGTAGATTGTTATGGGGTAAATAAGAAAATAAAAGAAATAAATAAAAAAATGCAGAATCTCACAGTGGAATGACAAAATATGTTCATGAAGCTGTTTTATAAATACATTTGCGTATTCTTTTACAACACAAAAATCAAAGTTACATAAAACATTATTAAATAAATAAATGCAACGGAACAACAAGATGCAGTGGAATAAATATAATAAGTAAAAAATAGTATAGAATCTTCGTCTTCGTCCGTTAGAAATAAGGTCTTCAACCCTGAAATGCTCAGGCTGACTCGGGCGAATTGAAAAGACAAAACACTCGATTCAGAACTAAAAGATCTTATGTAAGTTAAATCAATAGTAAATAAATAAGTGCAACAGCTTCAGAGATGTTTACGGGGTTTGACATCTCCTATCTAGTGTCAACGTGAGTGCAAAAACTTAATAGATGTTCAGGATTTCCATCTCCAAAGGATCCGTTAAACTATCTACTATGTAGTACAATACGCTATTATAATATGTCTACAGTAAAGTAAAGTATAAAAATAGCGTTAAGGCGTTACCCATATTCCCCTTAACACATTTTAATATATATTCCCGTAGTCTATACAGATATTGTAAGTCCCACCAAACTAATGGGATACTTAGGAAGCACTCCATGGGTACGGTATAAAACAAACTCTAAGAAGACGCGATATGGCATATGAACACAGCACTCGAGGCAATGCCAGGGTAGATATACCAATTGCACTCCCGGACTGGTTGTAACGCATAGCAGCTACTACCGTCCACCTCGGACACACTCCCAGAATAAAAAATCGAGAGGTAGGCACCAAATCGATCACAATGTCAAAGTATGGCATCGAAGAAATGTGTCCGATAGGAGGAATCACCGCACTTGGCCCGGTGTGACTCCTGTTTTAGTCACATCTAAGATGACTCACGGGAGTTAGGGTCACGCAAATACCTCATACAGAATCGTTTACCAAGCCATCCTACTTCATTTTTGGAATCTCCACCTAATACACAGTTGTTAAAGTATTTTTCGATATTGGAAGAGAGTGTGACAATATCCGATCCCAATCTCTTTATCAACCAAACGCTTATTTCACACTGGATGGTTCTTTTACATTTCAAAAAGTAAATTCATAATTGATATCAAAATATCATATTCTCAAAACCATATCATTTCAAATCATATTCACTTTCAAAATCACATTCACTTCCAAAATCATATTCACCTTCAAAATCATATTTACTCAAATATGTCATTTCACCAAAAAGGTATCAATTTCAAATTCCAACTTAGGTTGTATCATCATCAAGGATTTAAATATAAACACCTTAACTCTACACAATTTGAAATCTTAGAAAATAGTTTAGATAGTCATAAGTAATTTTAATAGTTTTTAAAAACGGTTTAAAGTAGATTAAAATAGTTTAAATAGAAAAATAGTTTTAATTTGATTTAATTAGATTTAAAATGATTTATATAGATTTAAAATAGATTAGATATATTTAAATTATATCAAGTAGATTTCAAATAAATTAAATAAATTTAAAATAGATTAAAAATAGGTGAAATAGATTAAATTGGAGAAAATAGGTTATAATAGGTTAAAATAAATTGAAAATAATTTAAATTTATTAAAGTACTTAATTTAATTAAATTAGTTTAAATTAGTTTAAAATAGTTTTCCAAGATATATCTAAACATTTCAATAACTCAACTCCTTTAAATTCATTTATATTTGACATCTCAACTTTGAAATTCAAATTTAAATCCTTTGAACAATTCATTTAATCAATTCCAATTTCATTATGCTTGGACTTTCGAAAATAATTCAGTTTATATAAATCAATTTCAATTTCAAATTACCAGTTAACTGAATTTAAAATTTAAAGATTCAAAAATCATTTAATTTAACCAATTCGGTGTCCGTATATAATTTTCTACCCTATGGTCAAGTGATAAGGATATTTAACATTTCAATCCGTAATTTAAAATTTTACGGTAATATACCATTTCAAACCGCAATCCCGAATTAAATAAAATCCATAAATCGCTCGAGTCTATCATTTCAACCCATAACGATTTTTTCCCAATTTATAGATCGTTCGGGTATGTATCATTTCAACCCATAAGGAACTTGCGGTGTTATAACATATAAAAATACAACATCCATTCATCCAATATCAACAACCAAACATACGTCACAATCATCGTCCAAATCAACTAATAAACATCAATAAGTAACTGATTATTATTAACCGGTATTAAATTAACAATTTGATTCAATATTAATTAAATGATGATTTAATGTAATAAAAGTCAAATTTAACAAGAATGACAAATTCAAACATACCAAACATCAGTCAATAAATTTCTAATCACATCATAAATTTAGTCTAACTAAAATAAGATAGTTTAGTGATTGAGAGTGGGTCAAAACATTCATCTTTGATTTTAAATCGATTTGAAATCCAAAACAAGGTCTAAAATTCAACAGTCTTAGAGTTCAACCAAACCAGCTCTTTAATGTCCGAAATTTCGATACGATCCCAAATTTCAGCTTCGAGTCTTACTACGAGTCGCCGCCTCAATTATCCAGTGCTTGCTTTGATTTTTTTTGCCAAAATGGCTCGAGACTCGAGTCATTTGGCTCCTGACCCGAAGTTGCTCTTGGATTTTCGCCTCTGAAACTTGAAGCGCGCCCAGATACGTCTTGTTTGGCCTTGAACTCTCTCTGACCCCAAGTCGCTGCGGGGTTTTCTCCTTTGAAACTCGAAGTAAACCTCTTCCCGACTCGAAGTAAACCTGGAGGAAATTATTTATTTTTAGTTTTTTAAAATTTGAGAATTAGGTTTGAAAAGAAGGAAGAAGATGTACGTACAGAAATAATAAAATGAGAAGCAACCAGGGTTTATAACAGCCTATATATAGGCAGGGTTGAATCGAAACGATTAGGCGACCCAAAAAGTCTGTTCTGAACCCAAAAACGAAAATAAGTCATTCCATATATCAAAATGGATGTTTTCAATATTTTTAAACTCAATGGAATAGTTTTTAAGTCCTAATTCCATCATATGAAGAAGTTAGCTTTTAAAATTAGCTTATTTCAAATTGAATTCTATTAATTTTAATTAAATTGATTCCTACGCGTTTCGGCTCCTACGATCAAACGATAAGTCCGATCGCTACGAAACTTGAAACCTTACAATAATTCACTGTTATGGATCCGATGAAACTAGTTTCTCGAAATCCAAGACAGTAGCCAAAATGGCTATTCTCACGTTAATAAAATAAATTAATATTAAATTAATTAATCACCTTTTAATTCAATATTTATGAACTGAAAATTTTCATCATTTTTTATTACTTAGACGTTTATAATAACTAAAAGCAATTTACATATCAAATTCAGTGTTTAATATTTCACTAATTACAGTGTTCAATTTCAACTGTAACTAAATCCAATTAATTATAATTTAATTCAAACAAATTTATTTAATTTGGTTTCAATTTTTTATTCAATCAATTATTACTCTATAGACATAGTTAATATTTGTTTACATCTTATTACAAAAATATTCTACAATTATCTCCGTTTACCTTATTAGTTGCAGTATTCCAATAATATTGAACCTTTGTTGACTTTGACATTAATAAAAATTTGAAATCCCACAACTTCAGTTTCTTGGTTTCATTTATTATTATTAAATCAATTTTTTGCCTTATGAGTGTAATTGACATTTTATTACATTCCCAATTTGCAGTTATTGTATTAACTCACATTAATGTAACATTTATTTGTAGTTGATTAATTAAATTGGTAACAAATAACAATTGTCATCTTTTCTACATTTAACCACATTTGTACATTTATTATTTACAAATAAATATTATTACAACTTACATAATAGTAATTCTATCCAATTACTTTTTATTACACATTATCTCATTAATTAATACAACCTTTAATTTATCAGCTACTCTTTTAATCCAATTATCAATTAATACACACATTATTATAATTTATTTACAGTCTGTAACCAATTATAACATTTTAATCATTTTAATTAACTGGAATTACATTTAAAGCAGTTATTAATTAACCTAAATTAATACCATTTCACTTTATTCCAGTTATATTCTTATTATTAATCAAAAAAAATTATTTCTTCCAACATTAAATCACAAACTCTATTAAATTAACAAATTTTTAATTATCGAAAATTACAGATCATTACATTAAATGTCAATTCCTATTTAACCATAATAATACAAGTCTTTCCTTTTTTCCAATAATGTCCAAATTTCGATATTGACAGCAAGGGATTCTAACATTCATAATAAGGATTCAACACTTATATCCAAAATTGCAATAAGTACATTTGTATATATAATGTAAATCCAACTTATCTCATATTAAAACAAAGGATTGACCAAAAATGAAAACTTATAACTTAATCAATTTTATGCTCCATTCAACTTCTTTTATATGAATTTATACAAAGAAATTCTATTAAATTTTATAGGAATAGGCAGCGTAAACTATGTATAAAGATTCGTGCTTTACAAACTATTTCTCAATTTAATCCCTTAATCAGATCTGGAGAAACGGAATAAGAAGTGGAATAGAATGTAGAATACATAAACTGCAAAATCCGCAAAACTCCATCATTTTAACACAAAACAATTAAGATTTAAATCCTAAGAATTGACATTTCGCTTTGAGAGAATTTAGGGATTTTTATTATGATGTTTTCATAATCCAAAACTCCCCAAGGTATATATCAAATCCAAACAATACTACTCAACTATCACAATAGGAAAACTAAGATTTTCACTCAAAGTTGGTCGCTAGCTTTGTTTCTCTTTGGATTTGCAATGTCCATTATAATCTCATTCAGATCTCTTCTTTTTGATAAATGCATCAACAGATTTGTATATATATTAGATTAAGTATGGTTGGAGGAGAGGAGGTTTAGAAATTAAAAAATGAAAAAAGATAGGTTATAGGATTTCTCACCTGAAACCCATATGGAATTTTCTGAATTTAAGAAGAGACGAACTAATAGAGCTTCGTTGATATTTCCAAAATACTTATGAATGAATGTGGAGAGGGTATTCTCTTTGTAGAGGTTGAAATGCACAAGAACCATAGGACAAGTCAAAAACGAATAAATCTATAGAGTTAAACAATACAAAACCCTAGCCGCCACAATGTAGTAGAGGTCGACCATCTATAGTCGACCGGTCGACCACTAGGGGTCGAACGGTGTAGTCGACTGGTCAGGTCTTACTCGTCGATCGCTCCTATTATTTTGGGAGCGTATGATTTTTTTCCATTGATTTTGCTGTTAATTTTAAAATTCAAAGTCTAAATTCAAATGAGTATTTGAATTCCACCAGCGCAATATTGGTCTGATCATAACTTCTCCGTTTGAGGTCCGTTTTAGCATATTGTATGTGGAAACAGATCAGAATTTTGCCACGAACGTAACAAAATAACATTCATCGTCAAATTTCAAATTTTGTAAAATTTCCATTTTAATACCTACCTTAATCAATTGAATTTCTTTTAATTTACTTATTTAATTAGGGCTGATTTTGCAGGTGTTACAGCTCCTCGTCAAAATTTTGTTCTAGTCTTTGTTAATTCTTTTTCGAAATTAAAACTTGAAAATTTTGTGGTATTTTAATCCTAAGGTTTTATCTTTAAAAGTACAAGTTAGAATTTTTTTAGGAAGTTTAAAAATAACTTAACGCCTTAACCTTTAAAACTATAATTAAATATTTAGAAGTTCTTTTACTTTTAAAGTCCATTTTCAACTTTTACTTCTTACAAATTAGGACCATTAATTAATTTTTTCTTTTTAAAAACTTAATTGTTATACCAAACCATTTTTTGCAAAAATGTACTTTACAGTTTTCTGAACGTCCTTTATAAATATTTTTTCATAATAAAATATGGAATAGATAATAACAACTCCCACTCTATCACTTTCTTATCACTCACACTATCTCTACTTCAAATCCTTTGCAGAGTCTCTAATTTCAAGTGAGGAGGGCTTTTAAAAGATATTTGCAATAAATGTGGAAAATGATGTTAACCCAAAAATGGATCAACACCCTGGATTGAGTGTGAAAGCACCAACCTTGTTCTTACGGAGCAGTAATATAGAAAATAATTGTACAAGAGTAGAAATAGAAAGGGGACAAGAAGATTTTTATAGTGGTTTGGCTGTTAATGAAGCCTACGTCCACTTTATAGTTTTTATTATTGATTGATTACTATTAAAAGATGTATTTGATTACAATGCTTTTGAATACCCTTGGTTAGATCGAGTCTCCAATCTTGGAATTCGATGGAGAATCACATTGAACCCTTTTGAAGACTGTTGGGAGGGAGGTGAAAGATGAAGAAAGCTTCCAGCAGAGTTTCAACCACCATTCCAAAGGATCCCCTTTATCTTGTAGGCAAGATGAAGTTTATAGAGGTTAAAGAGTTGTTGGACCAAGCCCGTTCGCCAGATGCGTGCAGATGATCATAGGAAGGAACAATGGAAGTACTGCCATGGCCTGAGCCAAAAGCATGGATCTCTAACGATCCACAGAATATTCCCGAAGGCGAACCAATTCCTTGTCACTACCCTTCGCTTTGTTCAATTTGAGTTGCAACGATCCTATGGTGATGTATAGCGCTGGTGATCCATAGCGTATGGACCGCTAGCCATCCATACACTTAGCCAATTTTTGGATTTTGGTGTCTGGAGATCTTCGTTGTCTTGTGTCGACATTATTTGCAAACACCCGAGTTGATGCTATGGATCATTGGCGATCCATTGGCCATGGATCGATAACAATCCATGTCCTTAGAGTATTTTTCTTACTTTTCTTTTATTATTCTTATGACTCCTTGTTCTAATACTTTTGTTGACCTTGGAGCTATTCTGACTCGATCAAGTTGTTCCAACTTCTGTTGGATTCTGTTGGGTTAAAAACCTGGATAACGATGTCCACTTTCTTTGTTATGCCTTTAATTTCCCATCTTACCTCTAGCATTATTTTTTATATAATCTCCTAATGTTTTTTATACTTACCAACATTATTTTATGCAAATCTGTAACATTGTTTTTATTTGTATTTTACAATGCTATTACTATTCAACCTTTCTGTACCTAATCTGCCTTTATTCTAATTGCTTACAGTGTACTTAGTTGAACCATTGCAGTGCATTTGACTACTGCTTTATTTTCGGGTTCTGATCTTCTTTCCCATCCTTTTTACCCAATTTCAATCTTGTACAACTTACCATTGTCCGCTCCTAAAAAGATTTTTTCAACTTTAAAATTTCACCTTAGAAAAATTAACGAGCTACATACGCTTTATAATTTTTCAAAAGAATTAACCATTATATTATAACCTATTTATTATAATTTTTGGTCTAGCAAATTTTAAACTTTCTACTTAAACTTTATATTTAACATAACATATCTATCTATATTTTTTTGAAAATCTACTATTTTCTTACTTTTCAAAAATAGAGTTTTCTACCTTCAAATAATTTCTTTGAAATTCATTTCAAACATATTTTATATATATATATATGTATATATATATTCTAAAATTTTATATTAAAATTACTTAAAGTTTATAATAATTTCTTTTATATAGGATCAGACTCAGAGTGGATTCTATTTGTCCATTCTTTCAGACTTTTCTTCAACTTGCTCACTTATCTTCCTCCAAATACTAAAAATTCGGCAATTATCTTGGAGTGGCCATTTCACCTTCGGGAACTGAATTGCTTTCGGATATCTACAACATATGGATTCTTTACCCTTATATGAAAGTTTTGTACATCATCAATCAGCATAACATGAGAATCTACAATCATTAGGCTATCGAGAGCCCAGCCAGGGAGTCATGTACTATCTACATTTAGGGACCATCCATATGATCCACTCATTCTCTTCTTAAGTCAACGCCTTTCCATACGACCTATTTTCAATAGGGTAATCAGGGTAGGTGTACATCTTGGGTTTCATCCATTATTCCAACTCATAATCGACTTATCCATCTTTCAGTGTATGGTTGCAGCTACTCTATAGTCGGGATCAATAGGATTTGGCATATAATATATTTACAATATAGGAAATATACAATTACATTCACTCGGTGTTTCCTAATTTTTAAGATCGATTAACATGGTTGTGAAACCATATGTAACAATCTGTACCTCATTGGACTTGAATTTTTTCTAAATCAAAAATCCAAGTCCACCAAAATACGGATCGTTGGTTTGGTATCCTGCAAATAAAAAATATATAAATGTATACCAGAGAACTATCGATATAACTTACAGTGAAATAGTAAAGTATTATGAATCATATAGTTACTGACCAAGTTTGTTGCTTCTAATATCTAGTGTCCCTATTAGTATTGAGCATGCTTAAGGAAACATGTCTTTCTACTATTTCTGCCTGCCACCAATATTGTCCCTCTGAAGCTATCCTACGGTTGTAATGAGGAAGGAGTTAGAACGACATTCCAGCAAATGGTGAATTATACATTTTACACATAACACTAGTTTATATCAATTATCTTCCATTATATTTTTTCGTCTCGACTCCATGTACACGTACGATGCCCCTCATCTACCAAAAGTAGACCATAACTCTAACTCTGTGTGTGTGTGTGTGTGTGTATAAGTACCATAGTCCCCCTTTTGGCTAGGACACTATCCCCGCTAGTATCTGTAGTCTTGCACCATGTCAGGATACATCATCAATGCAATATCACATTCGTATCGAACTACATCTCGTATTACTACTACCTGTACAAATACACAATGGAGAGGGAACCTAAAATGTTGACTCATTGGTGTATCTCATCATCTTTATCCATGTCCACCTCTCAATGGCAGTTTACGTCTCGTCGCGCATTCCATAGTGCCTGATACAGCATCATAATAGCTTAGTCGTATTCTATCTTTCCTTGGGAATTTACTACTTGACTGCTTCTTATTGTGGACTTTGCTTCACCGATTATAGAGGACTCAGCCCCTCGGACTACCCCATTCATTTTTAAAAGAACTCTTTTATGGGTTAATTAGAATTACACTAACAAACAGCATAGCAAACAACTATGGAGGTGCATTACCTTATGTGATTTACCCTTGTCGGAGGTGTAGTCTGTTAGATGTAACCCTTTCATTCCCATTGGCCGCATAGGATAGATAATGCACTCAACCTATATATAACTCCTAGTCCTAATTTCGTATCAACACATACTAACATAGCATCGAGCCGCTCACCATCCTATCAAGATTGCCAAATGCAATCAAGGTAATACCCTCCCCTTAATATATTGAAGGGTATCTACTATGGGTATTCCTTCATCCATACACAAGCGTACATACTTGTAATATCCTGGAATTTTTAACAATATCAATTTAATAATCTGTATTAAAAATTAAATTGATATTGATAACCTGTTAATAATAATTCAAATTGGTTTAATAACCATCTTCAATAAATATTTCAATTGGTTATTTTATCTTTTAAAAATAATAAATTGATTTCTATTTATATTATAAATATATGGTTTATATTTTAAATAGATTGGTATTGTTTTAATTTTAATAAGTAAAGCATATTTTCTAGTTTTAATATTTGTAGTAATTTGAAAATTTGTTTTTATTTAATATTTAAGCTTTTCAAAGTTAAATAAATGATTTTGGTTTAAAATTTAACAATTGAATCATGTTTTAAAATTCTAATATATACATTATAAATTGGAAATTTTGATTTTAATTAGCATTGAGTTTTCAAAGACTATTTCATAAATAAATAGATGATTTTAAATTTGATAAGAACAATATTTAAATGTTTTTAAATTAAATTAGATTGAGTTTTAAATTTAGAATAAACAAACAAAATGGTTTTATGACTTAATAAAATAGATATTTTATTGATAAAAATATAATTTCTTGTAAAATGATTTTAATTTAATAATAGGATATTTATAAGAATAATATTAACAATGTATTGTCTTTATAAATAAGTTTTGAATAGGATTTGTAATTTTTATTTCAACATTGAATTTATATTCTTAACTTGATTTGATATTGTTTGATTTTGAATTTAGTTTGAATTTAAGTTCAAAGGCATAAAATCTTAATTGTTTTAATCTTTAATATGTACAAGTTTATTTATAAACATAGTTTGTTCTTATTTCTTTTGTAAATTTATATCCATATTTAAATATAAACTAACAATTTAAAACTAAGCTAATATAGCATACATTTGTAAATTTAAATACTAATTATCTTAAAAAGAAACAAGTGTTAGATTCATATGCATTGATTAAACAAGTGTTCAAATTTTACATTAAAAATTAAACATAAATTGACAAGTGTTGTAAAGTTTGACAAGTGTAAAAATTTAGTTTTATTTTTCTTTTGTTTCATTAAAACTGAAAATTCATTTGTTTAAGTTTGCATCTTATTCATATTGCATTTTCATTTTCTTTAATCAAGGAAATCTTCAAAACTTCTAAAATCAAATTAATCTTTATATTAACAATCAATCTGCATTCCCTTAAATCCAAACACCTGCATATTCCATTGCTATTAAAAATCAATCCCTGCAACCTTTTTAATCTGTCAAGCATTCTTCAAAATTCTGTAACCATCTTCAAAAGCAAAACTGCAATTTTCCTAAATCTGGAAATTTATGTTGCATGCAATTTTCCTAAATCTGGAAGTAAAATAAAAATATAATAGGTGTTTGTCACTGGAAAACACAAGAACAACAGTATATGATAATTTTAACTAAAATTAAAATAGGTTAAACTTGTAATGCAGTTTCACAAATATAAAGCATTAACTATAACTTGATTTTTAGATCAAGAATTACATTTTTAAATGATAGATGAAGTTACAGTAGGGTTTTAACTGTTAATAAATTTTTACCAAAATCTGATGATTTTGGAATTAGGAAATCTTGAGTTGCTTCTGGTTGATTGTGTAGGGATAGGAGATGTTGAAAAAAAATCTTGAATGGGTCTAAAATTAGCTAGAGTGGATGCAGTTGAATTTTTATGGATTAAATCCTAGTTTTGCAGTGAGATAAGAATTGATCACTGCAGCCAATGTAGTTGATCGAGTGTAATAAGTTTTGGAACAGGGGATTGTTGGAATTTTACTCGAAGTAATGAAGTGTTTTCCTTGGGAAAGTTATGTTGTAGACTCGAAGCGGTTTTGTGGGATTTAGGTGTTCTGTTTTTACAGGTTTTTAATAATCTGTAGCATCGGGATTTAAATTTATAAATCCTGAATCTTTTAAATGATTAAGAGAATTTAAATCATATTTGAATTCAAGTTTTTGAATTCAAGCTAATTTATAATTTCAGTTTAGATAAAATGAAGTTTAAAAGAAAATTTAGCCTAAGTTACTACTTTAGTTTGATGAAGTAGTTTACTCTTTTAAAAATGAAACTCTGTTAAAAAAAATTGAAAAAGATTTGGAATTCAATTTTAAATCTGGAAATCTAAATTTAAAAATAAAGTTCAGATTTAAATTTAAATAGAAGATTTAAATAGAAAGTTTAAACTAAGAATGAGTTGGAAATTTCTAAAACATTGAAATGAATTCAACTTCAAATTTTATGATTTCATTTTAAAACAAACTTTTGATTTGTCCTGAAATTTAAATAAGTTTTAAAATATTTAAAACTTTGATAGGTTTTAAAATTATTCTATTTTAAACTTAAATTTAAATTGAAATTTAAAAGGTAATTTCTTAAGTACTTTGTTTTGAATAATATTGTTTTAAACATAATTAAGTTATGCTTTAGCTTGAAATTTAAATTAAGATTAATATTTCAAAATTTATGTAATTAGTGAGGAGATTAAGATTAATTAATTAATTTAATTTATTAATTGAATTTAGAATTAATAATTGATTAATGATTAATCAATTTAAGATTAAGATCATTAATTATATTATTAAATTAATGATGAATGAATTTTTAATTATGTAACTAAGATTTGAAATTAAGGTTAATTAACTTTTAATTAATAAATGATTAAAGATAATTTAAATGGTAATTAATTTAGGTTAATTACTTTATAAAATAATTAGAGAATGGTTAATGAAGGTCATTAACCAGGATTATTTAACAATTAATTAATATGGTTAATTTTTATAATTAATTAGATTAATTAATTTATTGATAATCAATTGTAAATAGTTTGAGTAATTACTTAATAAAGTAATTAAGAATAAATTACTTAATGTAATTAATTTAGTTAAATGAGATTTTTTATTTTTAATTAATTAAGTTTAATTAATTTTGAACACTTGGATTTTTAAAAATAATTACTTTATGTAATTAATGATTTGGAAATTACTTAGTTAAGTAATTGTTTAATAATTACAGAATGTAATTAAATGAAGATGTTAAAAATGAAGTAATTTGGATTTAAATTACTTATTAATTAATCAAGGGATTAATTAAGAAATTAATTAAGGATAATTAATTTGTTTTAATATGGTAATTAAGTTAATTAATTACTTAGGGTAATTAATAAAAGGGAATCATTAATTATTTTAGTTAATGATGTAATAAAAGTTGATTAATTTAGATTAATTAATCAATAATAAGTAATTAAAGGAAATAATTAATGTAATTAATTAAGGATAAATGTAATTAATTATGATTAATTAATTAATTGAGATAATTAAAGGTTAATTACTGTTTGTTTAAGAAGAATTAATTTGTGAGATTAATTAAGGATAATTACATGAATGTAATTAAGGGTAATTAATCAAAGGTGAATAATTAAGGTAATTAATAATGAATCATTAACTGATTGTAATCAATTAAATGATTGATAAGCAAGATTTATATTGGTGAAGTAATTAATTTAATTCATTTTAAATTAATTATAGATAAAGTAATTAATTTAATTCACTTTAAATTAATTAGAAATAGAGATAGTTAATTTAATTCATTTTAAATTAATTATATTGAGATGAGTGAATCTTTGCTTATGTTTGAATGGATGACATTGATTGTCTTTGATGCTTTGTGATCTCAGTAATGAGATAAATGATATTGTGTGGTATGAATGACTTGATTGTATTGTGATGATAACATAGGTTATCTATTGTGATGGTAGTATTTGGGTTATCTATTTTGATATTGATAATGTGGATTACCTGTTATGTGATAATGTTGATTATCAATTGTGAATGTGTGTTATCTATCTGTGTATATAGATACTATATTGAATTGTTTTAAACTTTAAAACAACTTGGACTTAAAAGACACGCTTTGGATTTCGATGAGACCGGGATCGGGTTTCCATATTTGATATCCGAAAACCACATCGATTCCAACTAAACGTTAGGTCGTTAATCCAAGTGGAGCAAGTGAAGACTCGTGGTGTAAGGGCTATACGTCAGTATAACTCTGTGGGTGATTCCGTAATGAGTTTGACGGAATAGTACTTATAGATTCGAGATGGTGGTTTAGAGTACAATGGTTATTGTCGTTGACTCTAAGGGTGATTCCAATATGAGTGCAACGAGATAATGCCTTCGGTTTCGTTCGAACCCGGAACGAACTTGTATGGATTGAATGCTTTCAGAACATCGTCAGGTGTACGATGAGCATTCTAAGTGATATGTCCTATAAAGGTAATCGTAGCCTCAAGCCTCATCAACCGAGAATGGCTAAAACAGGGGAGGTGCAGCAAGGCTTCATGGGTAGCCCCCACTTGAGAGTGAGATTTACCCTTGTCTAGAGGTCCCTTTTATTTCGGTTGTGTGGACGGTCTTTTGAGCTCTAACCGTCGGGGTTGTCTTGTTCGAAACTGTTCAGTAAGGAACGGGTCCGGCCTTGTTTTGCAGGGGAGTGGGAGTACTTCTCGGTACGGTGATCTAGGCCACGTACTGTGACGGGCGGTACCCCAGTAGCCCTGCCATTGTATGGAATCCAAAATCCAATAAGTGCCAACGGTTTTGATTGTATTACCCACTTTTGTGGCTAGTAGCTGGAATTTAATAGATGTAACAATTTCGGCTATTTCTTATTTATTTGAAAACCCTAGGCACTATTATAATATCACTGAATTTCCTATCAAATGTTTTGGTTAGCGTAAGGTAAAAACTTTTCCATGTTTATGGGTGGGAAGTCTTACGTGATACCTTTCTTTTCAAAAAGGGTTTTTGAAAGTTAAGCTACTTTAAGCTGTTGCTCACACCAGACCCATGTCTGACCCGGAGTTTATTTTTGTTTTCCATAAACTCTTGGGCACTCAAATTTTTACGAGTAGCCCAGGGATTCAGGTTAGGATTTTAAGTTGGCTTGACGAATTCTGAAGGAGCAATGGAGCAGGAGGCTTCTGCGTATAGCTATAGAGTATTCCGCTGTGTGTTCTCTGAGATGTTGTATGGAGTTGTATAACTAGACAGGTGTCTATAACTGTCTAGTATGGGTTGATTATGCTGTGTATCTCTGATGTATATGATATTATGTAATGTTTATGTTATTAATATAATTTATTCGTTCCGCTATTTAGATTCTGATGTTGTTTCTTTATTCTTCTCTATCTTTTCTCTTTTCTATCTCTTTCTTTCTTAAAAATGATGCGATTTTCTGTGGTAAGAAAGTCGGGTCGTCACACTTGGTATCAGAGCGTTAGGTTGAGTGAATACCTAGGCTCTGGAGTGGTGTCTATCTTGAGAGAGCGTATTTGTAATTTTTAATATATTTATATATATATATATATATATATTTTATTTCTACCTATCTATTGGGTTACCTGTTCGGCTTTTCCAATATGGGTTATAAGGTAGATTGAGGTAGTGGTGTGTGAAACACAACTACCGATTGGTTGGAGTTTGTATGTTTGTTTGGAAGTGTATCTGTCGAGACTGTAGACCTAATACCGTCTCGAGTGGGTTTTGTAGTGATGAAGGACTTCATTGATCTCTGAAGGAAACCTGTAAAGGTTCGGAGTTCATTTCTGAAGTTCGATGAGTAGAGTTTGGATTTGTTGGCTGGGCAGAAGCAAGTGATGGTATTTTGATACCTTAAGGAATAGTAGCTGCATGATGAGACGCAGTGACTATGGATGTTCCCGAAGATGTTCTCTTTGGAACAAGTTAAGGAGGTGAGTCTGCTTCAGTGTTGTGGCTGTGGTCAGCTTGAGTTTCTGTTTGCTTTGAGGTTTGAGTTTCTCGAAGAGCTTGTTTTGGAATTCTTTGGCATCTGTGGCAGCAGTGCAGTTTGAAGTGTTCTCGGTATTGGGAAGAGATCTTCTGGCTTAGCAGTTTTTCTGGAGTGGAGTTCAGAAGCAGTTGAGTGGACCCGTTTCTTCGATGGGTTGGCTAGTTAAGTTTAAGCTGTTCTATTTGGTAAAGGGAGAACAGTTTTCCTTGGATCTGGTATAGGTTGATCGCAAAAGTGACTTGCGATTGTTTGAGTGATTTCTTGGGTTATCTGAGTTTTTCTGAATGTCTTCAGGAAGTCAGAATTTTGTCTGTATCCAGAGATTGAGTTTTCTTATCGACAGGAATTCCAGGAGTGATACCGGTGGTTTAGCTTAATAGTAGAATGGTTTCAAGGAGATTAAGTTGGTGTAGCAGCTTGGAGTTTTGGAGGAACTTCTGAATGATTCTTATGGATTTGTTGAACCATATCTCTAGGGTATGTTGTTGAGTTGTGCTTGTGTTCTTTTTCAGCATTCTCTTCTACTTCGGATCAGAGTTGAGCAGCGGAAGCAGTTTGGAAGTGCATCTGCTTTTCTTTTTTCCGGACAATAGAAGTGAGTTTTTGTCTTCTAATGTTGAGGAGTAGAGTTTGAGTTGTTGGTTTTGGTTGATCTTGAGGAGATCATTTTGTGGTGTTGATTGGTCCAGTTGGTTTCTAGAAGCATCAGCGAAGGTTAAGCTGATTAGTAAGTTGTGGACAGCCCAGGATCGTCCGAAGAGTTTTGTGGATTTGAGACGATGGAATTTGGATTCTGAAGTCAAAGATTTAATTTTGGATAAGTTTTCTCTGATCAAAAGTGAGCTATAAGTTTGGGTAAGTCTGAGAAGCTTGCTCTGAAGTGTTTTGAATCTTTTCTGTATCTAGGAGATTAAGTGATTGATCTACAGGATTGAATTGCCAGCTTGGATAACTGGGATTCGATGAGTTTCACGTATCTCTGAGGGAATACGTGTATGACTTATCTCTGGTTGTGGAACCAGTAGTTATGGAATTTTGGTTGTTGGGTCAGACTCGTCTGTAGTCTGATATCTTGTCTAGTGTTATAGATATAGTTGTATAGGAGCTTTGTAGCTTCATAGTAGTGTTTGTTTGGATTCTCTAGAGCGAGTATCCCGGTATATATATATACCTAGGGAAACTCGAAGAAATTCTATCCAGAATTTGTCTGGATAATTAGATTTGTTTGATTGGTTGTTTTTGGTTGTTAGCATATGTTTGATATATGCTTGTGTTCTAAAATTAAATCTTTAATAAGATTATTAAATTACCTTTGTTTTAAATTTCGAGGACGAAATTCTTTTAAGGGGGAAGGATTGTAATATCCTGGAATTTTTAACAATATCAATTTAATAATCTGTATTAAAAATTAAATGAATATTGATAATCTGTTAATAATAATTCAAATTGGTTTAATAATCATCTTCAATAAATATTTCAATTGGTTATTTTATCTTTTAAAAATAATAAATTGATTTCTATTTATATTATAAATATATGGTTTATATTTTAAATAGATTGGTATTGTTTTAATTTTAATAAGTAAAGCATATTTTATAGTTTTAATATTTGTAGTAATTTGGAAATTTTGTTTTTATTTGATATTTATGCTTTTCAAAGTTAAATAAATGATTTTGGTTTAAAATTTAACAATTGAATCATGTTTTAAAATTCTAATATATACATTATAAATTGGAACATTTTATTTTAATTAGTATTGAGTTTTCAAAGACTATTTCATAAATAAATAGATGATTTTAAATTTGATAAGAATAATATTTAAATGTTTTTAAATTAAATTAGATTGAGTTTTAAATTTAGAATAAACAAACAAAATGGTTTTATGACTTAATAAAATAGATATTTTATTGATAAAAATATAATTTCTTGTAAAATGATTTTAATTTAATAATAGGATATTTATAAGAATAATATTAACAATGTATTGTCTTTATAAATAAGTTTTGAATAGGATTTGTAATTTTTATTTCAACATTGAATTTATATTCTTAACTTGATTTGATATTGTTTGATTTTGAATTTAGTTTGAATTTAAGTTCAAAGGTATACAATCTTAATTGTTTTAATCTTTAATATGTACAAGTTTATTTATAAACATAGTTTGTTCTTATTTCTTTTGTAAATTTATATCCATATTTAAATATAAACTAACAATTTAAAACTAAGCTAATATAACATACATTTGTAAATTTAAATACTAATTATCTTAGAGAGAAACAAGTGTTAGATTCATATGCATTGATTAAACAAGTGTTCAAATTTTACATTAAAAATTAAACATAAATTGACAAGTGTTGTAAAGTTTGACAAGTGTAAAAATTTAGTTTTATTTTTCTTTTGTTTCATTAAAACTGAAAATTCATTTGTTTAAGTTTGCATCTTATTCATATTGCATTTTCATTTTCTTTAATCAAGGAAATCTTCAAAACTTCTAAAATCAAATTAATCTTTATATTAACAATCAATCTGCATTCCCTTAAATCCAAACACCTGCATATTCCATTGCTATTAAAAATCAATCCCTGCAACCTTTTTAATCTGTCAAGCATTCTTCAAAATTCTGTAACCATCTTCAAAAGCAAAACTGCAATTTTCCTAAATCTGGAAATTTATGTTGCATGCAAATTTGCGCGTCTTCAAATCCAAGGAATTGCAGTTTGAACCAAACCTGCATCATATTTCTCTTCAATCTGGAAATCTTCTACTGCATACACCAGCAACTTCAAATCAAGTATAAGTTTTAACTCTGGCAACTGCATCTTCCATTTGCATGCAAGTAATTATAGGCAGGAGCATGAATAATCCAGATTTCAACAAATTGCAACTCGGATTTTAATTAGATAGAGTATGCCTGCATATTCTTGTTTCTGTATAAATGAACAACAGAGGGTCAAAACAGAGGCTCTGCTTCTTCTAATCAGTGAGTAGCTTCTATTTTTTTTTTAAAAAAAAAGTTGCATGCTAAAATGTTTAGCATAGATAAACATTTCCTGTGTGATGATAAAGTGGCTGTGATAGGTATTTGTTTGCATGGAATAATTTTCTGTTGCCTTTGTTGCTCAAGAAACAGTGACAAATCTTTACCTTTTTAATTTAATTCCTGATGTAAGGAAATTTATGAAGAAATATTGTTTGGTTCTCTCAAGTCAATATTTAAATTTAAGGAAGTAAAATAAAAATATAATAGGTGTTTGTCACTGGAAAACACAAGAACAACAGTATATGATAATTTTAACTAAAATTAAAATAGGTTAAACTTGTAATGCAGTTTCACAAATATAAAGCATTAACTATAACTTGATTTTTAGATCAAGAATCAGATTTTTAAATGATAGATGAAGTTACAGTGGGGATTTTAACTGTTAATAAATTTTTACCAAAATCTGATGATTTTGGAATTAGGAAATCTTGAGTTGCTTCTGGTTGATTGTGTAGGGATAGGAGATGTTGGAAAAAAAAATCTTGAATGGGTCTAAAATTATCTAGAGTGGATGCAGTTGAATTTTTATGGATTAAACCCTAGTTTTGCAGTGAGATAAGAATTGATCACTGCAGCCAATGTAGTTGATCGAGTGTAATAAGTTTTGGAACAGGGGATTGTTGGAATTTTACTCGAAGTAATGAAGTGTTTTCCTTGGGAAAGTTATGTTGCAGATTCGAAGCAGTTTTGTGGGATTTAGGTGTTCTGTTTTTACAGGTTTTTAATAATCTGTAGCACCAGGATTTAAATTTATAAATCCTGAATCTTTTAAATGATTAAGAGAATTTAAATCATATTTGAATTCAAGTTTTTGAATTCAAGCTAATTTATAATTTCAGTTTAGATAAAATGAAGTTTAAAAGAAAATTTAGCCTAAGTTACTACTTTAGTTTAATGAAGTAGTTTAATCTTTTAAAAAAGAAACTCTGTTAAAAAAAATTGAAAAAGATTTGGAATTCAATTTGAAATCTATAAATCTAGATTTAAAAATAAAGTTCAGATTTAAATTTAAAAAGAAGATTTAAATTGAAAGTTTAAACTAAGAATGAGTTGGAAATTTCTAAAACATTGAAATGAATTCAACTTCAAATTTTATGATTTCATTTGAAAACAAACTTTTGATTTGTCCTGAAATTTAAATAAGTTTTAAATTATTTAAAACTTTGATAGGTTTTAAAATTATTCTATTTTAAACTTGAATTTAAATTGAAATTTAAAAGGTAATTTCTTAAGTACTTTGTTTTGAATAATATTGTTTTAAACATAATTAAGTTATGCTTTAGCTTGAAATTTAAATTAAGATTAATATTTCAAAATTTATGTAATTAGTGAGGAGATTAAGATTAATTAATTAATTTAATTTATTAATTGAATTTAGAATTAATAATTGATTAATGATTAATCAATTTAAGATTAAGATCATTAATTAGATTATTAAATTAATGATGAATGAATTTTAATTATGTAATTAAGATTTGAAATTAAGGTTAATTAACTTTTAATTAATAAATGATTAAAGATAATTTAAATGGTAATTAATTTAGGATAATTACTTTATAAAATAATTAGAGAATGGTTAATGAAGGTCATTAACCAGGATTATTTAACAATTAATTAATATGGTTAATTTTTATAATTAATTAGATTAATTAATTTATTAATTATCAATTGTAAATAGTTTGAGTAATTACTTAATAAAGTAATTAAGAATAAATTACTTAATGTAATTAATTTAGTTAAATGAGATTGTTTATTTTTAATTAATTAAGTTTAATTAATTTTGAACACTTGGATTTTTAAAAATAATTACTTTATGTGATTAATGATTTGGAAAATACTTAGTTAAGTAATTGTTTAATAATTACAGAATGTAATTAAATGAAGATGTTAAAAATGAAGTAATTTGGATTTAAATTACTTATTAATTAATCAAGGGGTTAATTAAGAAATTAATTAAGGATAATTAATTTGTTTTAACATGGTAATTAAGTTAATTAATTACTTAGGGTAATTAATAAAAGGGAATCATTAATTATTTTAATTAATGATGTAATTAAAGTTGATTAATTTAGATTAATTAATCAATAATAAGTAATTAAAGGAAATTAATTAATGTAATTGATTAAGGATAAATGTAATTAATTACGATTAATTAATTAATTGAGATAATTAAAGGTTAATTACTGTTTGTTTAAGAAGAATTAATTTGTGAGATTAATTAAGGATAATTACATGAATGTAATTAAGGGTAATTAATCAAAGGTGATTAATTAAGGTAATTAATAATGAATCATTAATTGATTGTAATCAATTAAATGATTGACAAGCAAGATTTATATCGGTGAAGTAATTAATTTAATTCATTTTAAATTAATTATAGATAAAGTAATTAATTTAATTCACTTTAAATTAATTAGAAATAGAGATAGTTAATTTAATTCATTTTAAATTAATTATATTGAGATGAGTGAATCTTTGCTTATGTATGAATGGATGACATTGATTGTCTTTGATGCTTTGTGATCTAGTAATGAGATAAATGATATTGTGTGGTATGAATGACTTGATTGTATTGTGATGATAACATAGGTTATCTATTGCGATGGTAGTATTTGGATTATCTATTTTGATATTGATAATGTGGATTACCTGTTATGTGATAATGTTGATTATCAATTGTGAATGTGTGTTATCTATCTGTGTATATAGATACTATATTGAATTGTTTTAAACTTCAAAACAACTTGGGCTTAAAAGACACGCTTTGGATTTCGATGAGACCGGGATCGGGTTTCCATATTTGATATCTGAAAACCACATCGATTCCAATTAAACGTTAGGTTGTTAATCCAAGTGGAGCAAGTGAAGACTCGAGGTGTAAGGGCTATACGTCAGTATAACTCTGTGGGTGATTCCGTAATGAGTTTGACGGAATAGTACTTATAGATTCGAGATGGTGGTTTAAAGTACAAGGGTCATTGTCGTTGACTCTGAGGGTGATTCCAATATGAGTGCAGCGAGATAATGCCTTCGGTTTCGTTTGAACCCGGAACGAACTTGTATGGATTGAATGCTTTCAGAACATCGTCAGGTGGACGATGAGCATTCTAAGTGATATGTCCTATAAAGGCAATCGTAGCCTCAAGCCTCATCAACCGGGAATGGCTAAAAAAGGGGAGGTGCAGCAAGGCTTCGTGGGTACCCCCACTTGAGAGTGAGATTTACCCTTGTCTAGAGGTTCCTTTTATTTCGGTTGTGTGGACGGTTTTTTGAGCTCTAACCGTCGGGGTTGTCTTGTTCGAAACTGTTCAGTAAGGAACGGGTCCGGCCTTGTTTTGCAGGGGAGTGGGAGTACTCCTCGGTACGGTGATCTAGGCCACGTACTGTGACGGGCGGTACCCCAGTAGCCCTGCCATTGTATGGAATCCAAAATCCAATAAGTGCCAACGGTTTTGATTGTATTACCCACTTTTGTGGCTAGTAGCTGGAATTTAATAGATGTAACAATTTCGGCTATTTCTTATTTATTTGAAAACCCTAGGCACTATTATAATATCACTGAATTTCCTATCAAATGTTTTGGTTAGCGTAAGGTAAAAACTTTTCCATGTTTATGGCTGGGAAGTCTTACGTGATACCTTTTTTTTCAAAAAGGGTTTTTGAAAGTTAAGCTACTTTAAGCTGTTACTCACACCAGACCCATGTCTGACCCAGAGTTTATTTTTGTTTTCCATAAACTCTTGGGTACTCAAATTTTTATGAGTAGCCAAGGGATTCAGGTTAGGATTTTAAGTTGGCTTGACAAATTCTGAAGGAGCAATGGAGCAGGAGGCTTCTACGTATAGCTTTAGAGTATTCCGCTGTGTGTTCTCTGATATGTTGTATGGAGTTGTATAACTAGACAGGTGTCTATAACTGTCTAGTATGGGTTGATTATGCTGTGTATCTCTGATGTATATGATATTATGTAATGTTTATGTTATTAATATAATTTATTCGTTCCGCTGTTTAGATTCTGATGTTGTTTCTTTCTTCTTCTCTATCTTTTCTCTTTTCTATCCCTTTCTTTCTTAAAAATGATGTGATTTTCTGTGGTAAGAAAGTCGGGTCGTCACAATACTCCATGTATCCTACAATTGGATATGTCCCACATTCATATAATATGTACACAAATACTAGTAGCCCCTTGCGATGGGAAGGCTTCAATTGTGTAACAGTACTAACCTTGCATCCAAGCTATTATAATGACTATGTCATTCTGATCTATTTAAGTTATTTACAAACCTATATAATGCATACCCGTCATAAACACATACTAAAGGCTATGTGTGTGTGTGTCTATATGTATGTATATGTGTGTGTGTGTATGTGTGTGTATGTGTCTTCATTCATTCTTGTTTGACTACCATGCCTCTAATGTTTATTATTGACAATATATCTCAACATGTCTATGCATTTACATCTTATTTAATTAAGGTCATTTACTGATTTTTTTTATATATCTTTTCTCATTTACTTTTCTTACTTTCGTTAATTAACTTTCTATTTCTATTTTTTTATTTTAATTCCTTACCTTGTTTTAGAGGGACTATCTATAACCTTTTTATTTTAAATTAAGACTTGTTTATCATTTCATTTATTTCTATTTCACTTCCGTTCGCATATTCTTTTAATGCACCATTTTTATTACATTTATAATTCTTTTAACTTATCTTTAGTGATTTCTGTATTTAACGCATTGGAATTACATTTCTCCCAAATGGAACAATTAACGCTATAAATTTTTCTATATCTTATCCAAAATTTAAATTTTTGTTATATTTGGAATTGCATGGAATTATCTTTACATAGTTATTGAAACATATAGCATAAAATACAGTAAATAACCCTATTTTATGTATCTTTTTCTTTTTAGGTTTCTTACTTATTATTTCAACCGTTACACTTTTATTTATAAATCTGGAACTTGATAATGTATAGGAATCCACATTGCAACATGTTATATAATCCAATAAATTAAAATACTACCTAAATCCCTACGTTTTACTATGATAACTAAATTTACCATTTTATTTACATAAATTCAGAAATCTGGAACTGTCACATATTCTATAAATTTCGAAGACTAAATTCAGGGACTATCAGTACCTAATATTTTCCAGATATATGCAATATACAATTTCAAATTATCTATAACAGAATATGTAGGTGTGGTTTATAATTTTATTTCACATATACAGTTTTTAACCTATAACTCCAATTTACATTTTAGACATACATGAATAGATCTACAGTGATAGAAATATAATACTATTTTTAACTCACACACCTTTTTAGCATTCTAAATCTTCAGGTCTAATTCCTGTTATTCCCGTTTGACTTCCTTTTACCACTATTTTAATACATGTACCACAAGCAAACATATAACTATCAGAAACCTAGATCGGAGAAGAGATTTGGATTTTAATTTAGATTCTATATCCAGATATATAATTTACCTCAACTTGATGGTTTGATTTGACCTAATTTTTTCTTCGTTATCCTATGCTATTATCCAATTATATATGCATCACAACTATAACTATTTTTTAAGAATTTAGAAATTCGTGGAGAAGAGAAAATGGCAAAGCTTCGGTGTTGCTCAGAAAAGATGAGAAGAAAAATAAGTGGTTAGATTTGTATTCATAGGGGTTTGGAGTTAACATGGAGCGTTAGATTCACCCTAGGGAATCTTTAGTTTTATCTTAGATGCATGTCAATTGCTTCGTACAGGATGAAAATATTTTGATCCATCAGTGCCATCCATTAACCGCTTAAAAATCACCAATTAACATGTCAACCGATCGACCATTAACCCCTACCGGTCGACGGTTTGCGTGTATTAACTACCATGCTGATTTTTGATTGAATTGTTTTATTTTATTCCTTGTTTACACGATAAATACAATATCCTTACTATTATCTATTTCTTAAAGATTAAGCAAACGTTAACTATCAAGTAATTTTAACTGATAGTAATTAACATTAGTTCTGATTCTAAAACTTCAAACGTTAATAACTTTTATTTAAACTCCAATCGAAAAACTTTATCTATGAAAGTAGATCAAAAAATTGCCACGAATACAATGGTGCAAGTTTCAAGTCAAATTTTGATGGTTGTAAAAATTCTAAACATCAGTGTTATTATTTATTAATAATTTCTTTCTAATTAATTGTTGTAAAATTACTGGGTTTTACAACATCCATCATTAAATAATCATAATTAATAACCTATCGTCTAGTAGAAATAATGGTGAAACATCGCATACTCATCAAAATCCGATAATGTTATCTAACATCAATTATATCTAAAAGTTACAATCGATGATTAATCACACATTTTTTACCATTCAAAAAGTATATTTGCATCCATTATTTTCTTAACTTATAAAATAGTTCTGTTATTGTTCATTACAAATTCACCTTTATTTATCCGTCTAAAACAATAATAATCTTTTATTGTACTCCATTTCTTCAAATTCCCCAAAATATCGTATTTTGAATAAAAAATAGCATATTCATCAAATCACTTTTTAAAATTATATTGTTCTTATTTTACATTAAAATAATAATATATATCAAAACCTCTTTAATACTTTCCCAAATTGATTTATTATATTATAATCCCAAAATTATAATAATTTATTTCGAATCACCAAAACTCCTTTTTACTTCTATTTACCTTAAAATAGAATTTATTTTGGAAAAATATTCTTTTATTATTACTGTTGTTATTGTTTAAAAAACATTCCTTATTTCATTACTCAATCAGTAATAATAATATTTCATACATAAACATTTCAAAATCTATCATTTTGTTATTTACATAAAACAATGCCATTTTACTAAAATTCGTATTATTATTATTTAAAATCTCATTTTATTTATTAGTAACAGTAAACTTCTCAAATATCAATTTAAAGGTAATTCCTTTTATTATTTAAGAATTTCCCTAGAAATTCATATATAATGGCCTTATTTAATTCCATATTTCTGGTTTTAGCAAAATTTGGTAAGTCATCATTATGTACAAAAATCACCTAAAATATGTCAATAACCATATTTATTGTTTATTTATCTAATTCTATCACTATTATTCACTTTATTTCAATTAATTATTTTTCAACTCAAACCAACAACTAATTCAAATTAAACATCCAAAAACACTCTCATCGACAATAATCATTCAATCAATATACAATACATTCAAAAAACCGTAAATATGAACATTTATCCATAGAATGCAATTTACATCAACATTTATAAATTTTCATCAATAATTGCGGATTTTATAATTCAAATTAAAATTAATTAAATTTAATAAATCATACCAACATGCATTTTACGACAGTCTTCAAATTTAGCAAAACAAGTTTCAAATCATTTAGAATTTATATACAAGTCCAATGAAAGAAACCACACATGAAAAGGGATTCTTATGTGAGAGATGTAGAAGTTAGAAGTTATAGGGGTATTTTTGTAAATTAATAATTGAAATAAAGCATACATAGTACCTTCTTCTTCTCGTTCGATGCCAGCATTACTTCCACCACCGACTAAGGCCCCCGTCGCCAGATCTAAAGTCACCCTAGCCTCCGATTGTGAGAAATGTGGATTACGCATCTTAAGGCTAGGATTAACACTAGAGGGGGGTGAATAGTGTTTATAAAGAATTACTAAATCTTTTTGAGCTTATGTTAATTTAAACACAGATGTGTGCAATATACAGACACAGATATGATCACAGAAACAAACACAGATGCAGAAATAAAATAAAAAGCAGTAAAGGAAAGAACACACCGGATTTTATACTAGTTCGGAGTCACCCTACATCCGGTCCCGCAACACAAGTACGGGTTTCCTTTCAAAAGCAATCTTTACAATTACACCCTCGATTTCAAGGCTACGAGGTACACCCTCCAGAATCACAATCCTTTGGGTAGAGATACTTGATTTTCTGGGCTACAAGTTCACCCACTTGATTTTACGGGCAACATGTTCACCCAATTGATTTTCCAAGGCTACAATCACACCTTATCACGCTTGATTGATTTTCAAGGCTACAATCACATCTTTTCTCGCTAAGTTGATTACAAAAAGCCTATAACTTTGAATAGCACTGAGGATCTTGTTGAGATAGTCATGGAGAATCAAACTACAAATGATCGAGTTCAATTCAATGTAGATTTCGACAGAGTAATGATAAGAATTTTTATTAAGAAAAGTGGAAGAAGAAGAGGAGTGAAAAAACAGAAAATCTGATGTAAAATTCGTTGAAACTGACCCTATTTATAGTAGAACAACAGTCATGTCCATTTGTGAAGAGTTATGGCGAATTGGCACTTCTTTTGAAATTGAAATTTTGAACTCAACTGACACCATGTGGACATGGTCACCATGAGTATGTCGACATCCCAAAGCATTTTTTGATGATTTGATTTTCTTTGAAAATAACCTTTATCTTATATTAAAACTATTTTAAACTTTATAAATATACTTGACTATAATTAAAATTCATAAGTAAATATAGAGAATAATATATATAGAATTTAACTATAATTTTATATTTAAATCTAAGTATAAATATTTAAAAGTTAAATATATTATATTAAAAGATAGTTTAAAATCAGAAGTTATTTGACTTTGAAATTAACGATGATTTTGAGGCTAAAATTATTAAAATCAGGATAGATGTTTTTGATGCTTTTAAAAGGAAGGTTTTGAAATCATTTTGAAAACAAGATATAATTTTGAAAAAACATTTTGAATAAAAGGTTAGCGGATACAAAACAATGTTCCACTAGATTTTTCGTAGGTTCCATCCCTTTAACAGGTTCAAAGTGGATTCCATTCCACGAATAAATTGGATTTTAAGATGCCAATGCTTTTCTAAGAGTTTTAACAAAATTTTCTAAATAAAGAATAAATTACTTGAATTCTTGAACTCTTGATAATCTTGATACTCATGAGTCTTCAATCTTAATAACTTGAATCTCTATATTGTATAGTCTTCATTCTTGGTAGCTGCATGGTTAAATCCTGCATATACATATATATATCTAAACTTACAATGTTAGTATTTACATTTTATAATCTATTCTAAGGGTTGTTGTCATCAAAACCATCATCTCACGGACTAACAATCTCCCCCTTTTTGATGATGACAACCTTTGTTTATAAAATATTACTTCTATCCTAATAACTCCCCCTAAAACTAATAACTCCCCCTTAATCTATGCTCTAATTACCCTATTTTATACTCCTCCCCCTTTGTCATGAACAAAAATTAACTCCCCCTCAATCTTGGACTAAAGTACCTGCATTGATAAACTATACAAAGAAATATATAATGGATAGATTAAGAAATAGTTATACTTACGAACATGATAATTTAATCAAAGACTATATACATTTCAATGTATATTTACATGTTTTATACATTAAACAACGAACTAATTTAAGAAATCAATCTACACCAAGTATCATTCTAAACCAAATCAAATCAATTAAAACAAACATTTCAAACAAAGTAGTAAAATTTAAACTTTACATGGAACATCCACCCATCCTTCTTCTCCAAAGATAGGGTCTGCTTTAGTAGCATCCTAATTTTCATTGTCATATGTGAGTGAGACATGAGGATGTTCTTCGTTATCATCCTTGTGTAGGGTGGAAATCATCCATCGTATTGCATCGAAATGCCTTTCTTGCTCCTTGATCATATGCATTTGACTCAATTCTAAGTGTCGCTGGTTACAGAGAATGAACGAGAGAATATTCTTGAATGAATTAAGAGTTTCTTCAAGATTTTCGGATAAATTGTGAATTGGATTAGCCATAGTTGAATTTGTGAAAGAAATGAAGGATTAGAAGATAAGAAATAATTTTCAGTGAAGAATTCTTGAAGAAATAGGTATATATAGGTGTAGAAATTCGTTTGAAATGAATAGACATATGGTAGTTATTCAAATTTCAAATTCAAAATGAATTGTCATTTCTGACCAGTACATGTTGACATGGTCATAGGGGGTATGTCGACATGGGTTAGTGAAAAAATATGACTAATTAGATTTTGTGAATAATTGTGTGTATATATATATGATATACTAACATTTATTCTGGAGATAAGATAAGCTAGATAACAGAAAGGAAATTTCATTTCATTGCATACTAAGATGATACAATGATTAAACATATGAAACTACATGAACTTTCGAATTAAAACAAGCTAAAACACATACAACAAAATATGAAAAGATAACACTAGTTAAAGGATGATGATGATGAAGAAAGTCTAAGTTTCTTGTTGACTTTGGAAATGAACTTGTTCATCTTGGATGAAATTTTGTCCAACTTCTTACTAACGGATCGTTTAAGAATACGTTGATTCTCAACAATCGTCCTTTGGTTTTTGAGAAGGGTTTTGGTGGATGGATTAGGAGGATAGTCGATGCTTTCCAAAGAGGTTTCACCTTCTTCTTCTTCAATTTCCATTTCATCCCCTTCTTCTTCTTCTTCCTCTTCTTCCTCTTCTTCTTCTTCCATTTTCTCATGAGCCAAATGCTCTTCCTTTTCGGCAAGGGTCTCATAAGGTTGAAAAACAAATGGAATTTTCATAAGCGAAATGTTGGAATGGTTGAAAACTTTTCTAGAAACAAATTCTTCGCCTTTGAAATCCACTCCAAAATAGTTGAAAATCAGGGTGAGATAAATTCCATGATACAAAGTATTCTCACCCATTTCAAGATTTTTAGGACGAAATTCATCCAAAATAACTTGTGCCCAATTTATGTCATAATTTCCAAAAATAGCAAAAAGTGCGTTGCAAACTTTTGAAGTAGGATTGTTAAAATTCCCCGATCATGGGGTCAAAGTATGTTGCAAAAGAAGATTGACAATTCTTGCCTTTGGTCGAAAATTTCGATTTTTGAATTCAAAATTATCATTCCCTTCGAAAATGTGATGAAATGTCTCACAATCATTTTCATCGATTTTAAAATTAGAAAGATCCATTCCCGTACACTTGCAATTGAGAATGGTACCCAAAAGATCATAATTCAAAACAATTCTAGTGCCTTTTACACTACTCCAAATTTCACCCTCATTTCCATTATAAAATCCACGGTTTAAATTAGCATAGAAAATTTTGACAAGATTTGGATAGCAAACAAAATCATTTTGAGAAGCATCAATAAGACTAAGAACTCCATTGTTTGCAAAAAGAGAATCAAGTTCATAAGAAGGAAAATCTTGAAAAATAGCAAACTTTCTGGGATGGACTTTGGCATAATTAGCATAATTGATGTATGCTTTTATTGCCTCCGGATCATTGAAGAGTTGCTCTTTTATTTTTCTGGAAATTCTCATGGTGGAGGGATTGCATGAAGAAGCTATTAAAGTAGAGAGTAGAGAGCTTGAAGTTTTGAAGAGAGAGTTTGAATTTGAAAATGAGAGTGAAAAGATATGATAAAAGAAAGTGAATAAATAGATTCTCAAAGGACATATTCTCTAGTCAAAAGGTAGCTTTTCAGAGAATTGAATGAAGTGGAAAGATGGAGAGAAATTCAAACATTTGAATTCAAATTTTGAAATTCAAATTCTGGTACCCATGTCGACATCATGGTAGGGACCATGTCGACATGTGCCAGTGAATTTTTGTGAATTATTTTTCCTAAGTTCTCTAATAAATTTATATACTTTATTATATATTTCTGAAATATTATTCGACTAATAATATATTTCAAACTGTATTATTATATTATTAAAAATAATAATATAAAATAAAAAATAAAAAATAATAATATAATAATAAAAAATAGAAAATAAAATTTTAAAATTCAAACAACACGCTAATTCAAAATCAATTAATAAAGCAATCAAACATCTAATTCTAAGAAAGCAATTTCAACCAATTATATTGTAAATGTGTACCTTTTTCTGAGTCCGTTTCTATGAATTCGTCGAAGTCGTGAACTGCTGTGAAACACAAATTTGAATTATCTGTTTTTTGATCATCATCACTTGAGGACGAGTCTGAGTCATCTAGAGTAGCAATAAATGCACGTTTCCGTTTCTTTGCTGGATTATTATTCATAGGAGGATTTTGCTTATCTGGATACAGGCAGTCTCTTTTGATATGGCCTGGTTCATCACATTTGTAACATTTGACATTATTTGGCACTACATTTTGATTTCCAGAGTTCTTATAGTTGTTTCTCTTGATATTATTCATCTTTCTGTATTTCAGGGATTTCCTAAAATTTCTGGTCATTAAGGTTATTTCTTCATCATTATCGCTGTTTGAATCTGATCCATCAGTCAATGCATTGAATGCCATTAATTTCTTATCAGATGCTTTGCTTTCTCTTCTCCTGATCATTTGAACTTCATACGACATTAGATTTCTAATTAATTGTTCTATCTTTAAAGTACTGATGTCATTTGCCTCTTCGATAGCAAGTGTCTTTTGATCCCGTTCTGGAGTAAGAGAATTTAAAATCTTTCTGACTTGATCTTCTTCAGAAAATTCCTTTCCCAAAGATATTAGAGAGTGCACAATATCCTAAAATCTACTATACATATCTGAAATAGACTCATTAGAATTCATTTTAAATAATTGAAACTGATTTGTAAGCATGGAAATTTTGGTCTATTTAACTTTGCTTGTTCCTTCGTGAGTAACTTACAAAGTTTTCCAGATTTCATATGCAGACTTACAAACTGATACTCTATTGAATTCATTTCTATCTAGTGAACAAAACAAAATATTCATTGCCTTAGATTTATTTTGTGCAACAGTCTTTTGCTCAGCAGTCCATGTGCAAAATCAGTTGCGGGTTCAGAATATTCAGTTTGTGTAATATTCCAAGTGTCTAATCCTATAGATTGTAAATATATTTTCATCCTACATGCCTAATATGCATATTACTGCCATTAAAAAGTGGTGGTCTGACAGTAGACTGACCTTCTATAAATGAACTAGTGACAGGGACACTAGTGTTAGTAACAGTACCAGTGTTGGTTGCCATTTTGAAATTTTTTCAAAAATCAGATTATGAAACTTTGAAAACCTTGCTTTGATACCAATTGTGAGAAATGCGGATTATGGATCTTAAGGCTAGGATTTACACTAGAGGGAGGTGAACAGTGTTTATAAAGAATTACTAAATCTTTTTGAGTTTATGTTAATTTAAACACAGACATGTGCAATATACAGAAACAGATATGATCATAGAAAGAAACACAGATGCGGAAATAAAATAAAAAGCAGTAAAAGAAAGAACACACCGGATTTTATACTGGTTTGGAGTTACCCTACATCCAGTCCCGCAACACAATTACGGATTTCCTTTCAAAATCAATCTTTACAATTGCACCCTTGATTTCAAGGTTACGAGGTACACCATCCAGAATCACAATCCTTTGGGTAGAGATACTTGATTTTCTGGGCTACAAGTTCACCCACTTGATTTTACGGGCAAACAAGTTCACCCAATCGATTTTCCAAGACTACAATCACACCTTATCATGCTTGATTGATTTTCAAGGCTACAATCACACCTTTCCTCTCTAAGTTGATTACAAAAAGCCTATAACTCCAAATAGCATTGAGATTTTGGTGAGATAGCAATAGAGCATCAAATTATGAATGATCGAGTTTAATTCAATGTAGATTTCAGCAGAGTAATGATAAGAATTTTTATTAAGAAAAGTGGAAGAAGAAGAAGAGTGAAAAACCAAAAAATCTGATGTAAAATTCGTTGAAACTAACCCCTATTTATAGTAGAACATCAGTCATGTCCATTAGTGAAGAGTTAAGGAGAATAGCCACTTCTTTTGAAATTGAAATTTTGAACTCAACTGACACCATGTCGACATGGTCACCATGAGTATGTCGACATCCCGAAGCATTTTTTGATGATTTGATTTTCTTTGAAAATAATCTTTATCTTATATTAAAACTATTTTAAACTTTATAAATATACTTGATTATAGTTAAAATTCATAAGTAAATATAGAGAATAATATATATAGAATTTAACTATAATTTTATATTTAAATCTAAGTATAAATATTTAAAAGTTAAATATATTATATTAAAAGATAGTATAAAATCAAGAGTAATTTGACTTTGAAATTAAAGTTGATTTTGAGGCCAAAATTATTTAAAATCAGGATTGATGTTTTTGATGTTTTTAAAAGGAAGGTTTTGAAATCATTTTGAAAACAAGATATAATTTTGAAAAAACATTTTAAATAAAAGGTTAGCGGATACAAAACAATGTTCCACTAGATTTTTCGTAGGTTCCATCCCTTTAACAGGCTCGAAGTGGATTCCATTCCACGAATAAATTGGATTTTAAGATGCCAGTGCTTTTCTAAGAGTTTTAACAAAATTTTCTAATTAAAGAATAAATTACTTGAATTCTTGAACTCTTGATAATCTTGATGCTAATGAGTCTTCAATCCTGATATTTTGAAGCTCTATACTGTACAGTCTTCATTCTTGGTACCTGCTTGGTAAAATCCTGCATATACATATATATCTAAACTTATAATGTTAGTATTTATGTTTTATAATCTATTCTAAGGGTTGTTGTCATCAAAACCATCATCTCATGGACTAACACCGATTTCTTGTCCTCTACTAGACCTACCCACTGACATCATTTACGTCGCCAAAGAAATCAACCACCGCACCTAAACCATAACCCTATTTGAATTTTTAGCCTAATTCTAAATACCTTCTCCTCAACCCTACCCGATGGATCGACTATGCACGACTTCCTCTCCACGACTATATCCTCCGATCGCCGTAACTTGACGTTTCATCGCAGATCACGAAGCTCTAAACAAATGGCCGATAACAAATCACTAATTTCCAACCACCTCAAACATCCTACCCAAAAATGAACGATTGCTGCCTATTCCATTCACCAACAAATTTTCAATGATATATAATTTGATAGGGTTTGGATAATTTTATTTTTATTCACTTTTTCAATTTGCTACTCACCATTAGGGAGCAATTATTGTTGATTTTGCGATCAAGGAAGAAATCCAAAGACAAAGGTGGCAGCTAGGGTTTCATAGCCTCACTTGTATAGTTTTTAAGCTGGATTATGTGCTGCGTATCTAATTTGACCCGAAATAGCTATGCACACTGTTTAAACCTTGCAACGCCTCTATTTTGTAAATCGTAACTCCAAATATTTCAAAACCATATGTCAAACTGATCGTCACGGAATGACCTTTGTAATGGTTATTAGGACGATGCCCGATTCCCTCTTCTTTTACAAATTCATTTTTAATTACTTTGATATTAAAAGCGTAAAATTTGTAGATCATTACATTCTTCCCTGTTAAAAGAATTGTGCCATCGCAATTTTCTAAATACAACTTCCAACCAAATTAAAAAAGTTTCATCATAGACTCATTGCAAAATATGGGAAAACATATCGATCATAAACTAACCTAAAATAACATATAACAACCATAACACTATTAATTGTGATACCGTACAATTCATTCACAACAATAAACTTAATTTTCTACATACTACAATACCACATGTGCTTCTTTAACCATACAATCCAAATCACAGTATGCAAAAATAACACTCCTTCAAAAAAGGTGAAACAATCTCAATCATATATTAGCCCATATTACGCATCTCCATATTTCAACCATAACAAAAGTCCACAATAAAACACAAGTGAAAACACGCATGTACAATTAAATTAATACGCATAAGTAAATAACTAGTGCATCCTATTAAAATAAAAATACATACTCAAAATAATATGGTATAATCACCATTCTATCAAACAATAACACATGTGTGTTAATTCTTATATCGATCATGCATCCATTATTATACATGTGTCCTCAAAATTGTCGATGAACTTCCTTATAGTCTCATCTTTATAATAATTAGCGTACCATTTCATTTTCATACTATCTCAAACATCATGTGCACCTGCTTATAATTACATTCTCAAAACATCAAGTGCCCCGTCATGGCTATATCCTTAAAATAATATACCTAGTAATGGTTGAATCCTCAAATTGTTATGGTCATCCACTCATACTACAACCATATCCATCTTCGATCCTTCGACCCACATCATTAGGTCTCTTCGAAATGATCACCATCATAAGGTCAGTGAATATTCACCATCATTTGAGTACTGTATTTTGGGATATAAGAATATTCATCATCATTTGGTTCCCTTGCTTGCATCATGTCACTTAGAAGGCCAAGAACAAGACTTCCATCACACTCGGTCTAGGGTAAAAGGATTTAAACATCTTGTGTTGGAGGACCATTGTAACGATCCCAGTTTTAATGACAAATTTAATTTTGTAATTTAATTTAATTTTTGGATTATATTATGGATTTTTTTAAAATTTTCAAATTTAATAAGAAATGTATACTTATTTAATTTTGAATTTGGATTTGAAACTCAAAATGAAAATTTTCAGTTGAATTGAATTATAAATAAAATGTTTATGATAAAAAAAACTACTTATCAATATTAAGTGTAAAATATAAAAATATAATATATGTCATATATTAAATATTGGCTTGTTAAACTTGAATAGAAACAAACAATAAATTTAATACTTAAGTTAGAAATATAAATATAAGATAAAATTTTAGAATATGAAGTAAACATACGAAGTAAAATAAATTATAACAACATATTAATTTTAGAATGTCACTTATATTACAAAGCAAAAGAAAAGAAGATCATACAATATATTCAAGTATGAACAATAAAAGAATAAGTATGTAAAAACAAATCAATAAGATATTGAAGTTAGAAACAAAATGAAGAAATGTATGCAAGCAAGAAGAAAGAAAAATAAGCAAAGGAGATAGGCATTAACTCATGAAACAAAACAAACATAATAAATGCAGCCACCATGTTAAAGCGAAGGAAAGAAAAAAAATATCGAAGTACAAAGTATTAGTACAAACAAATAAAAGAAGAAAGTATAAGCTAACAAAACAAGACAAAGAAATGCCATCTCTAACACAAACAAATTATCTCAGCCGAAATGCAAAGATATCAGCCACCATATGTAGATTAAAGTATCTAGAAAACAAAACACAGAGTACTTAACAATAAATGCAACATACTTTATGCATTTAATGCAAGCATCTTCAGCATGCTTATGGTACAAATGATATACTGCATACTTCTTTTTATATGCATCAATCCTCACTTGATTTTTGATTTTTGATTTTTGATTTTTGATTCAAAACTCATTTGCACTTGATTTACTCGATGGTCGGGCTTAGCATTAAAACAAATATTGTTAGTTATAACATATACTCAGGGTACAAATTTATTTAAGTTGAATAAATTTTGAAATGCTTTTGGAAACCAAGAAGAAACTAGCAAACTCAAAATGTGTCAAAATACAAATATTTCATTACACGAATTCAGGTATGTGTGTTGATTCCGCATACTTCAATATGGTTTTTAAAACAAGATTTTGAATTTTTAAGGTTGGGAATTTAGCGCAGTTTGAGTTCAACTGTTTTCTGCATTTGGGGTTGTCGTGGGTGATCTCGTCGACTGGAGGAGTCGAGTTTCCTTCTGGAGATGGAGGAGTGATAGGTGGAGCTCAGGAAAATGCAGTGAAGGTGGCCAGACCACGGTGGTGGCTGTGGCGAACTTTTAAAGTTTTTAAACCTAGTTTGAGGTGCCGTGGATTTCGTTTTCGTTCGACGTCACCGTTTGATCGAGTGTCATGTGCTCTTGGGAGGCGGTAGGGGAGGTGTAGAGGAAGCGTCGATCGGAGTTTCAGCAACTCTGGTGGTCGGGGTTTTGAAAACGAGATGGTTCCAGGTTGGATGTTGTTCCAGTTTTGAGCTTTGATGCTCGATTTTGATTTCGAGCTGGATTCCAAGATTAAGTGGTTGGGATCGTGAGTGGCGGTGATCGTCTTTGTGTTAGAAGCGTCGGTGGTGGTCTGAGTCGTCGCGATCGATCATGCACGTGCACGGCCTTGGTTGTGTCAGGTGGTGTTTGGGTTCTGGGTTAACTCGGTGGTGATCTCGTGCATTTGGGGTTGATACTCGAGTCGTGCTCGAGTGAAAATGGTGGGAAGCTTCGGGTTTTTTTTATGTCGTGTTCGTGTGAGTTCCTGATGCTAGTGTTAGTCGAAGAATAAAACTTAACTACAGAAAAAAAGGGAGAAGAAGAGGTTTGTGTACAGGGAGGGGAATCGGGAAATAGAGTGATTAACTCGGAGTTATGCTCGAGTTTTTGCAGGGTAGTTCTCAGGTTTCCTTTAAAAACTGCAGTAGTGTATTTTCAAAAGTAAAGCTAAGTAAAAGATTTTCGTCAAGCTTAATACTGTAATCTTAAAAACTGTTAAATAGTTTTAAGTTAGAAGCCTGATACAAGTTTTAATTATTTTCTTTAATACTTAACGATGTTTAAGCCCTTAATTATTATTTTAATTAAGTAATCAATTTAATTAAGTATAAAATTAATTAACGTTTAAAGTTTGTAGTTAACAATAAATTGGATTTTCAAAATTTAAAGAGACCTATAAAATGTTAATTAAAATGAGTAATCAACATAAATTAATTACTTTTGGGAAGTAATTAAGAATACTTACATTATAATTGTAATTAGAGTTTGGGTAAATGATTAAGTAATAAATATATTTATAATTAACTACTTTAAGTAAATTAATTAATGATTAATAGTATTAATCAAGTAATTTAATTAAGAATGAATAATTGATTGATTAAGTAATTAGTAATTAATAAATGGATAATTTAATCATTTAATTAATTAATGACTTGGATTAATTAAAAAAAGTAATTAAATGTTTAAATCATAAATTAAAGTAATTAATTTGAGAAGAATTTATTTAATAAAGGTTAATTAATTAATGAAAGTGATTAAGAAATGATTTTAAGGATTAATCACTTATTGAAATTAAGGTTTGATATTTTGATTAATTAAAGTTAATTAATTATGTAATTGGTTTAAAGGTTGATTTAATTAATATGATTAATTAAGAATAATTCAATTAATTAAGGTGATTGATAAATTAATTTACATCAAATGATTTGAAATTAATTAATTGAGAATTGGATAATTAAATTCATAAGTAATTAAGTTACTTGGAAATAACTTGAATCAATTAGGATTAAACAATTAATTAATCCTGCTTATAAATGACTATTGAATGCTTGACCTTACTTATGAATGATTGTATTGTATGAGATGCCTTGAATTGATTTCTATCTGATCTGTGATATTTTGTTCTGTGAATTGAGCTGTGTATTTTATTCATTTATTGATGATGCATCTGTATATTATTTGTGAATCTATGAATGGACGATAAGTGTTATAGTTTATATCGCTTATCAACTATATTTCTGTGTTTTAATCTATGATGATTGAAATGATGTTTCACTATTGTGTTAAACCCCTGGACCACACTTATACACACACAAATATGGATTTCATGAGGAAATCGATTAAGTCACAGATTTTTGAAATGGTTTTAAAAAAATTGAATATTTGAATTCAAATGTTTTGGAAATGGATTGGGTTTAAAGTGAAAAGCTTTTGAAATGGAATTTCGAAGATGAAATTTATTTTGAATAACTTGATTGAGTTTTGAAATTTAAACATTTGATTTAAATTTAAATTCAAGACTTGAAATTGAATTCTATATTCAGTATTTATGATATTAAATGGTATACAAGTTTATATGGGTTATAAACCTTTTTAAAGTGTTGTTTTTGGGAATTTGAATTAACCCAAAGATTTTATCTTATATAAATGAGATTGAATTTCTCCAAAACGAAAACTACTTGTTTTCAAATAAAATAGCTTCCATTTAAAGAAAGGATTCTCAAATTATGTTGAAAAGTTTCAAGTTTAAATTGGAATTGTTTTGAAAGGCCATGAATGAATCTTTGGAAATGATTTTGAAAGCTATAAGTTGAATCTTTGATTTAAAGATTCAACGAGTTAATCGAATTTTGAAAGCTATAAGTTGAATCTTTGATTTAAAGATTCAACAAGTTAATCGAATTTTGAAAGCTATGAGTTAAATCTTTGATTTAAAGATTTAATGAGTTAATCCAATTGAAATGGAAATTATTTTGAAATCCATAAATGGATCTTTGTGAAACTGGGTGAACTTTGTGAAATAAATCTTTTTGTTTAAAAGATTTGAAATGGTAATTGGTTTAAACCATTTGAAAGAAAGTTTTGAATTATTAAGTTATGACTTAATTGAAATCCCATATCCATATGTTTTAAATGTTGCGCTCACTATTCGGTTTAGCCAGGGGAGGACCTTTGTGTCATACAACCCATTCCGAATGTGTGATTCGTCGTTATGAATAGCATTTGAAGACCGGTGGTGAAGACCGGGTATTTGCGAGAACGATAGGATGACCTATCGATTGTCTTTGCACCGAGTAGCTACGGTATAGAGATTCCCTAAGTGATGGGAAGTTCGATCGGGATTGTGAATACCCGGATTGAAAGCTTCTTCGGAAGTGCCTTCGGTTCTGTTCGAACCCGGGACAGACTTGTATGGCTGTATGTCTGACACTACACTTTGAGATATAAAGCAGAATTCTTTCAAATACATATCTGTTGGTGGCGGAGAATTTATTCTCTTAGCTTAACACCCTTCTCTGAGACGTACGAACTAAGAAGTTATGTAGTTGAAGGTTATCAGCAATATACTCGCAATTTGGTAGTGTGGCATGCTAAGTGCTGCTGTGTATTGATGATCATTGGTTGATCATTTGTGATCAAAGCATGGCTTTATGGATGAAACCTCGTCGAGCCTCACAAACCGGTAATGGTCGAAACAGGAATGATGCGGCAAGGTTTCAGGGGTAGCTCCTCTAGGGTGTGACCATTCCTTCTAGAAAAGGGTAGTATCATGGTATGGAGCCCAGATACTCACTCTTGTGGTCACTGTAGTATATTTATTACTGTGTGATGTTGTTGGTGTTGAGAGCTCTCGGATAAAGGTCCCAAAGGACCGGGAATGGCATATCTGTAGGTATTACTCTCGGACAGGGAGGAACCCGGCCTTGTGTTGGCAGAGAGCCGGGTAGGTTCTCGGGGCGTCCCGCCAGAGGCGTTCACATGTGGTAGTAGGAAGTTCCTTAGCTTGACCATTTGTTGGAAATCCAAACAAAACAGTACGAGCCTTGTACGATTTTAGTTGTAGAACCTGCCATTTAAAATGGTACTTGTAGCTGGCATAATATAATAGTACCTATGTTGGCTAAGATTAATATTCTACTTTCGAAATGTTTTCTGCGCTATGCACTTATAGTAATAGTATCAAAGAATTTTGTGTAGTAAGCATATTTGACTATCATAAGGAGAAATCTCCTCCAATTCTACGTTTGCATGGTGTGTGTGGCGGGAGGCCTTATGGTAGTTCCATTTTTGAAAAGCATTGCGGTAATCAAATTCAATTCTTTTGATTGCTTTTAAAGACAAACTGTTTTTTTTTGTTTGCTTACACTAGTCCCATGACTGACCCGGAATTTATTGTCCCTTTCCTAAACTCTGGGTGCTCACAAATTTTCCACATGGGCTGTCTAGAGTTTGGTTTTTCAGATAGTTAGGTTCAGTAGATCATCTGGAGCTAGTTCAGTTTTTGGATGCAGACGAGACTTGCTTATCTTGGTGAAATCTTGATGGTTGATCGAGCTTGGAGTTTTGGAGCTTTGTCTTTGGAGCTTTTTGGATTAGAGTTGCAGTATTGGATATCTTTGAAGACTGACCTCAGATTGTATCATGTTCCGCTGTATTCTGTGTTGTATATTCTCTGAAGTTGATGATTATCATGGTATCAAATTGATGTATCGGATATTGTATTCATGTTATATCAGTGATAACATCTTTTATTTTCTGCTGTGTTATTTATCATCTAATGGTGTTGCAAGTTACCACGATACGAAATTGATGTTGTTGTCGGACATCGAGTTCGAGTCGTGACAACCATCGTTTGCGCATGTGAGCATTCTTACATACCCCAACTTACGTGAAACATTAAAAACTTCAAGCACCAATGATCCCTTAGCACACATCCACATCAAAAACCATCTTATTCCAATCTCAAGATCACATTGAAAATTCTAATTCCAATATCCTCTTATAGTGATTCCTTCATCATAAAACTTATGATGGGGCTGGCTCATCCAAAATACCAAAAAAGGAATCTGCTAGCGGGGAGAGTTCCAATACATCTTCAAAGTAGAACATTTATCAAAACTTTCTTTTTCAAATCAAAACTTCCAACTTTCTTTAAAACAAAAATCGTTTTCTTTGTAAAAATATCCCCACTATTATATAAAATAGTTTCTCAAAATAATTTGACCATTCTAAATCAATTAAAATGATTTTGGAGAAAATATAATTTTATTAGAATTTTAGACCATAAAACCCCCCTCCCTAAAAATAAAAATTTTTTATTTTAAAAACATTTATGGAAGCTATATTTATTTGTATAAAACAAGCACTAAAATGCATATTTTAAAATTCTTTTGTATAACGAACGTCCTGCTCATTGTCTTGATTCCCCAACGGTACCCACCAAGTCTTTAGCCACCAAAATTCTCCAATCACTATTACTTCTTCTCTAAGAAACATCTTCACATTTTTTAGTCAATTCAAATATCCAATCTTCCTTAGCTCAGAAAACTATGTTATCCCATTATGATTAAACTAAATATGTCCCAAAACATCCTACTAGTTTCTCTAATGTAAACGCTTTTAAAAGTCAATACTAGGTTACTACTACATCATAAATTTATAGTACACGGTAGACAAGCAAACAATAAGCGACAAACAAACTAATTATAGTAAACAAATAATCAACAACAAGCAATGAGGCAAAAAAAAATTATCCAGACAAAGATGGCATGAATGCGTGATATTCTAAACAAACAAGGTATATAATCCAAGCATTATAAAAAAAATCAGTTAATTAAAATCAATCAAACAAAGTACATAATACGTCATAGTACATGAGTATATATAGTTAAAATCTTACTGTAAACAGATAGCTAACAAAATAATACAAGCATAAGAAATTAATTTAAATGAGTTTGTCATCAATTAATTAGAAGACGTAGATAAATAAGGAGCTAAATTTTCTTAATTGTGAATAATTTAAGAAACAACAATGCAATATAATTAATTCAACTGAAGCAAGCCAACAGAAGCATAAGGTTACTATCTCATACATCGAACGAGCAGTCTCTACATCACATCCCCTCCTTCTACATTGAAAGGGAATAACTAGACATCCATATAGCTCTTTAGGAAAGGTCACACATCATTGTCATCATACACCCTATGTTATAAAGTCAAGTTCAGTAGTTCTCAACGATCTTCAGATCAAGTTTTTTTCTTCGACCAAAAATCTCTACTCAAGAATGCTTTTCTTTTCAAACATACTTTTTTTTGAAAGAGTAACATTAAGTGAAACTCCTTACAACCAAATTCAATTTTCAAAATGAAGTTTTCCGAATCAAATATGTTTCTTTAATTAAACTTTCTACTCAGTTAATATTTTATACATTCTTTACTTAAAAAAATACTTTCCAAATAAAATACTTCCATCAACCATTTTCAAATATTTCAACCAATAATATAAATTCTCAAGTAAAAATATTTCCACCATATTTCAAATTTGTTCTTATGAGAAAATAATTCCTTCAAAATAAAATATATTTTTATTGAAATAATCTCATTGTAATAAATCCTCTCTAGCCATATAACATTTATTGTAAAGAATGTTTCAACATAATATTCTTTTCTTTTCAAATAAGGGTTCTCACTAAATATTCTCTATCAAGGTACTAAAAAAAAAATTCAAATTCTATACTATTATCAAAATAGTTTTTTGCTTTTCAAAACGTTGTATTAAATAAATATACCTTAAACCTTACATTATTACTTTAAAACATCTTTTTAACAAAAAAATTCTTTCAGAATTCCTCCCAACAAAATACTTTTGCTACAAATTCTAAGTCATAACGAGGTTTAAAATTGCCCATGTCAAAGGATGTTCCCGAATTAAAGATGGTTTTAACTAAAATGTTTATTTTAGACTGAATATCCTTATATAGAAATGCTTTCATATAAAATATCTATTAATTAATTTTCTCTTTTATTTTTTTCCATATCTAGCGAAACAATTCTAATTCATAATACTATTATTGGAATGCACTTTAAAAGAAGGTTTAAAACAACTAGAGTTTCTCATAGAAATATTTCTTTAAAAGCTAAAATAAACTTCCCTAATTAAAGTACCTTTTTACTAAAAGTACTTTCAAACAACATATTTTTGTTATGTTCACATTTCCTTTTCAAAAATATTTTCATAAAAATACTTTGTTACCTATTAAATACTTTATTCTTATCAAAAAATTTCAACAAATCACTTCAATATCCAAAAATAACCATTCCCCCCTTTTAAGAAAATATTTTTAAATCAGAAGTACATATTTTAAAAATAAATGAGTTGTTAGTCATAGAATATTATAGATATGCCGATAGGATTAGGGATAAGTGGCGGTACATGAGCTAATTATTTCAATTATTATTCACTTTAGAAATAAAAAGTGATTCCATCTTACTAAGGTGGGGTTTCAGTTACAATTTAATATATGATCTATGCCACTTGGGTTATAACTAACACTTAGTCCATCTCATAAGTGTTCATCCCACCCTATTCCTACTTTATTTATCTTCCATCATCATAAATAAACATTATTTTAGGGTAAGGTAACGGTGTGTAACATCCCATAATTTTATCATTTTAATTACGAATATTTAATTAATTTTAAATATTTAAATAATTGTTTTTAAAATATAAATAACTTATATTCAAATATGGAGATTATTTAAATATTTGAATTGCAAATTGAATATTAATTAAATGGTTTTAACAGCCTTATTGAATAATTTAATTAATAATATTGGTGAATTCAATTTGTAAATTTATTTATAATAAAAAATGGTTCGGATAAATAATAAGAAAATCAATTTTTATTATAATAACTTGATTTTTATCGACGTATCTTTAATTTAATTTATTTGATTTTTTTCATAGTTTTTAGTTTGAAAAATATTTGAATTATTGTTTGACGTATTTTGCGCCAATGATGGTATTTTTTCAAATTTCAAAGAATTAAACAATTAGTGTATATTATTATTGATTTGCAATCATGTCACATTTTGGTGCACGATTTATAATTTTATATCCGTCGATGGTGGTTCAAACGCGAACGAGATATTAGATAACAGAGTACCACGAAATTATATTTTTAAAACTCATTTTAAATCAAATTCAAATTCAAATTTTCGACTTGCATTTATATTGATTTAATTTCAATTTTACATGTTGCTTAAGAATATTATTTAACTTGGGTGTTGGGTTAAATTATGATTGAAGGAATTGGATTTGATTTTTCTTATATAACTAAATGGATCCAACATTAATCAAATTTCTCATTTTCATTTCAAAGAATTAAACAATCAGTGTATATTTTTGAAATTTCAACGAATTAAACAATCAGTGTATATTATTATTGATTTGTGATCGTGTCACATTTTAGTGCACGATTTATAATTTTATTTCCGTCGATGGTTGTTCAAACACAAGTGGAATATTAGATCACAAAGTACCACAAAACTCTATTTTTAAAACTCATTTTAAATCAAATTCAAATTCAAAATTTTGAATTGCATTTATATTGATTTGATTTCAATTTTACATGTTACTTAAGAATATTATTTAACTTGGGTTTTGGGTTAACCTGTGATTGAAGGAATTGGATTTTATTTTTCTTATATAGCTAAGTGGATCCAACATTAAGCAAATTTCTAATTTTCATTTCCAACCTTCTTCATTTTTATTCTTATCTCCCTCTTACACTTTATCCCTTGTAGTAAAAAAATCAAGAAGGAAAATGGCACCCAGACTTTAAAAATCCAAATCGAAACCTACACTTCACTAGAAATCTTAAATTTAGATTTTTTGGCTTCATTTAAGTATGAGCTTCAAGCCAATATGCTGGAAATTGTGTGTGGTCATTGGCGTTGTTACTCAACGATAGGGCAGTTAACCTAAGGTATAGGTTTCCAAACAATTTAGGTGATGGTTGACGGAGCGGAGGATGGCACGTGATTTTTGGGTCAATGGCGCAGCGGCGTAAGGAATTTCGAGGAGAGGGTGGATTATTGAGGTCACAACATGGAGTGGTTGACTGGAGGTTCCCATTGATTGCTTTTTACCCTGGTCAATCAGGCTGAGTGAAATGGAGATGGACGTGGAGGGATTTTGGTGTGGATTCAAACAGCGAAGTTCGTTTGTGATATCGTCAAGTGAAGAGGTGGCAAGGGTGGTTGGTTGTGCATGGTTTTGGGTATATCTCTGTTGAATGCATATCGAAGTTTGGGAGAGAAATGATTATCTTATTGGGGAAGATGATTAATAGGGAAATTAAAAGATAATAATGAAATTAATGATTAAATATATATTTAAATAATCAAAAACTCATATATTAAAAACTTGCTAATATAAGGTCCGATCTTGATGAAACATTTTGCATTGCACTTATAATGGCGAAGGCTAGCGATGAAATTGATTTTTCATGGAATTTGAGGCTAAGTTGAATTTCGGGCCAACGTCGTTCGATTTAGACCAAACCAGAATGCGAAAGTATCCGTTGGAATTTTGGTAAGTTTACTCAATTTAAAATAAAAATATATATTATCCATGATGCTATGAATTACTGTTGAATGCTTGGATATTAGTTTAGATTGTTGTTTCATTGATTGTTTAGTTAGATTCCCATTTTGAAAAACGGATGACATATTGACTAACTTGCAGATAACCCTTATGATTATATACTATCCATAACCCTTTTTTTTGCAAGGGATATTTGTAGAGAAACCCTATATAAATTTTATATACATCCTTATGCTGCTTATTTTGATGTTTAGTTGAAATTAATTGTGACATTCTATTTAAATTGCTTAAGTGTCACTATAGCGATTTTCGGTATACCTACATTTATTGAATATCATCTCCCTAAAACCTGTGTATGTTGCCTTGAGCTTATATTTTCATAAAATAAATATTTAAATTCATTAATCATTTTGATTAATGATATTTAAATTAATAAATCTTTTTAATTAATGATGTTTAAAATCTTTCAACTCATTTTTGATAATGACAGTTGAATCTAATTAATTATTTTAACTAATGATATTTGAATTTAATTAATCATTTTAAGTAATGATGTTTTAAGTTAACAAATCATTTTAACTAAAGATGATTAAATTTAATCGATCATTTTAACCAATAATATTTGAAATTAATAAATCATTTTAACAATATTTGGATTTAATGAATCATTTTAATTATTGATATTTGAAATTTACTAAATCATTTCAATTAATGATATTTGACTTTAATTAATCCACCTAGTTAATGATATTCGGATTTAATTAATGATTTCAATAAATGATGATTGAATTTAATTAATTGTTTTAACTAATGATATTTGAACTTAATTAATTGATTTACTAAAGGTATTTTAAAGTAAATTAATCGATTTAACAAAAGTTTTTTATAGTAAATTAACCAATCTTAAAGCAAATTAACTAATTTTGGATTTAAAGTTAACTAACTAATTTAATAATGGTCTACAGCTAATCTACTGATTAAATGAATTCTTTTAGTGATAATTAAATATTTTAATAAGGATAACTGATTGGTTTATTATAAAAGATTATAAATTTGATTAATTATCTTTCGGGATAATTTATATTGTTTTTGAACTACAAAAGTGATCAATTATCTTTAGGGATAATTAGTGTTAGTTTAAATTTATAAAGTTTTAAATTTGATTTATTTTCTTTAGAAAAATTAATGTGGGTTTAAAAGTTATAAAAATGTTATATATATTATCCTTTAGGATGAATAACATTTGAATTAAAATTTATAAAGTAATTTAATTGATTTATTTTATTTTGGGATAATAAATATCATTTAAATTTATAAATGGTAGTGAGAAAATCCTTTAAAATGGTATTGTTTAAAAATAAAGCTGAGTATAAATAGTTTTGGGTTTATATTAGACAATGTGTTAATGACGTTTGTTTTCGACCCTTGTTTTAATACACATACTAACATAATTTGCTCCTTTTAAAAGAGTATTTTTAATTTTTTTTACCAATATTGTAATGTGAAAATCAAGCATAACTATGAATTAAATGTTTGAATGTTTGATTCATTTATTAGTGGTAAATGTATGCGATTTAATTCTCGAACACATATCACTTTGTTATTTTCGATAGTTGATTTATCGACTATCGATTTTGATTATGCCATCTTCTTTGTATTTCGTCTATTCAAGATGATGTGTTGCCCTTTTGGGGTTTGATATCCTTTGTCAGAAAATGAATAAATCTAAAGCATTAGTGGAAGCCAAGCTATGTGGGTTCGCTCCTATTATGATATTTTCACATCTACTCTAGATTGGATTCGGTTTGCACATTAATATGTGAAATATTCAAATTCTCGGTAACCGTTGGCGGGGTTCATCTTGGACATGTCCAAGAGCCATCGTAGTTCTCAAGTATATTTCTAGAGGTGCACTTCTAACTTCTAGTAAGAGGGGTGCACCCTCTTAGTCATTGTTGGAAAAACTTCTCTTTTCCTTGTTGTCAATTAAAACCTATGAATTGTTTCCTTAATCGCATTGAGAACCGCCTTATGCTCTTCTCATTGTTTAATTATTTGTGTCCATTCTTTCAAGTTTTGGACTTTTATCTTGTTTGTCCATTCTTTCCTATTTGGATTTTGTTCAAATTATTTCCATTTTTTTAAGTCTAGATTTTGATATTATTTATGTGCATTCCTTAAGTACAGGATTTGTTCTTACTGGCACCCATCCTTTTTATTTAGATTTGTTTCCTATTGTTTATTTCCACTCTTTCCTGTATAGTTATTATTCTTGTGAGATAAAAACTAGTTCCGCGTTTAGCGATATGGTCATAGAATTTTTATATGTTCATCTTATTACTTGAGTTTTCTCATGCTGGTTTTCCAGACTGATCCGGATGTTATTTTATTATAATGCTTGGGTTAGACCGAGTATTTTCCCATGTTGGCTTTGTGATATGAATTACTTCTTGGACAAGAGCTAGATGTTCACCTATCATAGTGTTTTATTTTCCACTGTTTCATATATTATTCATATCAGCAATTATAAGGTTAGGATTTTATAACTCTCCAGCTGATAAGGTTTGTTTTTTTAATTCTAATATATCCTGTTTGTTCGAACGACCATTTATAATGTCTTTATTATATTAGATGTTGTCGTTTTCGCAATGGAATTTTTTTCCTCTATTCTTTATTTCTTTCCTTTTTATTTTACCCTAACAATCTGCTTTTCCGGCGATTTGATGTTCGACATTTGAATACAGTGGATGTATTAGGTGTCGATTTTCGATTGTCGAAAAGGCAGGTCATTGCATTTTGGTATCGGACCTGAAAGCTGAACTTGAACCTTGGCTTTGGTAGGGTATGACTCATTCAAGGTAAGGTAAGTCACACCATAGAATGTGTTTGCGAGTATTATATATATATATGAGTGTGTATTTATTATTACTATAAATGTGTATTGTGTTAATCAGTCTATTGAGTTGTTTATAAATTTCGGTCAAGACATGGAATGCCATAGTGTCGATAGAGGTTTCTAAATATTTGAACAAGGAAAACTGACATGATATTGTTATTGAAAATTTAGAAAATGAAATATTTTGCCTAGGATAATATATTTCATGTATATAGAAAACTAATTTTCAAATTTATATAGTTATTTAGATGGTGTTTGTTTGGTAGTGATAATATTTGTTATTACATTATTGTTTGATTTGTCATGCTCGGATAGTTTAGGAGCATTGACTATTGTTTGTTGATTGTCAAATTGTGCTCAACATATTTATAAAAATTTATCATATAGATTTAAAAACGAACCCCATGTGAATTAAATTTCACAATTTGATAATAAGGCATTCAGTGAAAATTTCTAGTTAACAGTCATCTTTTAATAATGTTAAGTTAAAAGTAACCTTTTAATAAAAGTGTTTAATATAATCTAAATGTGAAGGTAAGATATTTAGAGTATAAATATTCGAAATTTTTTAAATTATAATAAAGTGGAATTATTATAATATGAAATAATTTTATATAAAGCCAATTTTATATAAATTTATTTTATAAAATATGTTTAAAAAAAAATATTATAACAAAGGGAAGTTATATAATATTAGATGGTTTTAAAGGTACATTTTATAAGAGTATGGTATATAAAATGATTTATATGATTTAAAAAGAGTTTTGGAGAATTTTAAACCCAGTACTGATTGAACTGATTTTAAAACGATTTCGAGAAAAGTAATTTTAAACTACTTAGAATTGTTTATGGGAATAAATATTTCAAAGTGAAATTATATAAGTATAATTTATAAATAGAGTTTATAAATAAAATGGGATTTGAGCAGAGAATTTGAGAACTAAAATCCCAATGTTTTTTAAAGTTGTTTTCAAAGTTTTGGAGGAAATAATAATATTATTATTTAAAAGTATTTGTGTATATAAATAATTAAAAAAGGATTTTAAAAGAGATAAGAAAGCACTAAACTCACTTCTATCGTTGGAAAATAATTTGGATAATGACTGCAGCATCCATTGCGTTCATTTTTGGGTTTCTAAGTGGGGAATATGCTGCCATAGTGATTTGTTATAGGTTGTTTTGGTAAAACTAATTTTGTTTTAAACTCCAAAAGTATGATTTGATATACAAAAGGTTAAAAAATGGTTTGAAATAAATCATGGGTATTTAGTTCTTAAGTTGCCATAAAGAAAATTTATATAAAATAAAAAGTATTTTTATAAAAAATCTGATGAATAATTTTTTTAACTTTTGGATAGAAATAATATATATAATAATAATTTAACACAAGATTAAATGGGTTGAATTGGATAGGATGGTTTTGGTAAACATTGTTTTATTACAACTACAAACATTTAAGTAGTGTAAACCATTCGTTGCTTTTCTTGGGCCAACCCATAAAAATCTTTCATTTAACACTCTAAGGTAAAGAGGACAATAGGTTGACTTGGTTTTAATAGACCCATAATTTGATTAGCCCTCCATCCAAATTTTAAAAAGTAAAATAAAAATTTGTGTTTTATGCACTCTTAGGATACAGAGGAGTATTATATAAGTAAATAAAGTGGCGTAAATTTTATTTGATGTTTTGTAAAGAAATGACTTTATAAAATATTTAAACTTAGGTGGGAATTTATGAAATAACCCATAAATAATTTTAATATTGAATAGAATGTTAAATTAAAAACATTAGTTATTTAGAAAAAAAAGTTTGGTGCAGTTAAGAAATGTAACAAACCGGATTTTTTGACTCACGAAAATCGACACTAATATGTCTATTGTATCACATGCCGAACATTCAATTGTCGGAAACAACATTCATTAGGGGAAAGGAAAGAAGACAAAAGGTCGAAGGAACCAGAAGCAAACACAAAATCTTATAGCGTAATGGAATAAAATATATTTATCAACATAATTCTTTACAAAGTCATTTCAAAAATGATACATAACACTTACACTAATCCAATTTCTAACCTTGGACAGTTATAACAGCCTGCCCTTGTACATCAGATATAAAGTTTATAGTATACAATGGAAACAAGATAATAACTAGCTATCGATGAAGCCTCTTGCTCCGAGCACCTTCAAAATGCATTCATAAAAAACCTGAACTACTTGGCTACTCAAAAAAATTTGAGCACCCAAGAGTTTTAGGGAAAGAAAAGAAAACTCCGGGTCAAACATGGGTCTGGTGTAAGTAAACTCAAAAAAATTGATTATTACATTTTAAACCTTTTAAAAATCATAGATATCTTGTAAGACCGCACCGCACATAAACACGGACGATTTTTTACCTTAGGATAACCAAAACACTTTTATACACAATCCAGTGATATTATAATAATGTCTAAGGTACAAGTACTTATTAATCTTAGCCGAAATTTTTATATTAATTAAATTCCAGCATACTAGACTTTACAATCAAAACCGTAAAGGCACGTATTGAAAAATGGATTCCATATTATGACCAGGCAAGGAAATACCTCTGAGGGGTACATCTCTAGAACAATGCACCCGAGTCTGACAAAAACATCTTGTAACCTGCCACACAGAACCGGCCTAACACTTAACTACTAGCACTAAATATGTCATCATCCGGGTCTTCCAACATTAATCGAGATCTCTCTTGCACAACCAAATCCATAAAAATAGGGTAATCTAGAAAGATGATGACATAAGTTAACGGAAGCGACCCACTTAGCCCTACTACATGCCCTGTTTTAGTCATTTCCCAGTTGATGAGGCTTGAGGCTACGTTTTACCTTTTTGAATAGAAATCCCACTTGGAATGCTACACTGCCTTCCATACATCAATGCACTGCTAGCATTCATCCATAAAAATTGTCTAGGAAAAGGACAAACCAAAGGTACTACTTCTACTACATCCATTTTGGAATCACCCTCAGGACTAGTAGCAAGCAGACCTTACACTTCAGTGCTACATCTTTGATTCCATGTTCTTCAAGATGTCTTCAGTTCGGAACGCTTAAGTTGGACAAGGTGGTTTTCGGATAACTGATCCGATCTCAGACTCTTCAAAACAACTTTAGATAATTTTTGGTAAACTCAACTCCGATTCTCTAGGAAATAAGCAGATAAAAGATAAGAGTCGAGTACACCTCCTAACCGTTTTTGGATGGATTTCCTTATCATTTATCCTAGAAGAACGAAATGAATTTATACGTACAGTATAGCAGCATCGACGATGATTGTAACGTGTAATTTCTGTATTTCTCTTAGATATTTTCAAAGTTACGTTTTGGTCCAGATTTGATAGTTGGTTATTTAACTATCAGATAAACAAATAATCAAACATTGATTCAATTCTGTATGGGATCCTCTAAGCCTTTATTAATTAATCTTTAAAATCACTTTATAAAACTTTATCAAAGGATCATTTCTAAAATGTTGAATATGCTATTATATGAATTTTATTTGATGATAATAAACATATATATATTCGTGTAAATTTATTTGTTAATGTACTATCTTATTTTTCACAGACTAAATCAATATTTGCTGAATGAAAATAAATAACACAGAATTTGAATTCAAATAGAATTGTTTTATTCAAACAAATATTTATTACAATTTTGAATAGTACAAATTCGAGCTCTCACTATACATACACAACTTTGATTACATCACAATTTCACATTTACAAATGTCTTCACTACATATTGCTCATTCACTCATAATTTATCTTCAACTTCATTCTAATATGTATCCAGCATCTGAGCAATCTGCAAATATAAATATTGACGCAGTAAAATTGAAAAGGAAATATTTTTTGCAGTATAAAATAAAATATGAATTTTGAAAATAATATTTGCCTCAGTTATTTGGGTTGTTCGTCATCATTTAACTTTGAATTCATCATATACGAACAACTTGTGACATACACGGTGTATCACTGTATATGCCACAAGGCCGTGCACATCGAAATATACACTTGATTGATTTACAGGGATAGCTGAGCACAGGTCAAACCCAATTTATCGGATTCAACTCAAGTGCAATAAAATAAATGTCACAACTTTCAGCACAAGGTCAAATCCGAGCTTCAAGCTGGATTCAACTCAGGTGAAATTTCGAAAAATAAACAAAATGCAAAGGTCAAGTCACTGCTATCATGACTCAACTCAATGCAACAACTAAAGTCAAGGCAACATGAAGTCTGCAATTAAAACTGCAAGTCCAAACCAATGCACAGTGCAAACTAATTCACTAAGCAAATGACACAGTCAGTTCAAACATGTATCAAAGAGCATGTGCAAGGGTCAAGCATGTGAAACATGCAAACAGACCAATGAATGCAACTGATATATGGTAATGCACAAGAAAGAACGTGAATGCAAACAATACACGACAGTGAAGCATGTACATGTGTAAATAGCATCTACAAACTGCTTATGTACACAACAGACTGAAGAGCCAAAAGGAGATGCATCAGAAGAATCATGGAAAATTCGAAGTAATATAAATATACAAAGGGCAACAACAATGAGCCAGAGCCAAGAATACATGAACAAGACTCAAGACTGCAACCATATGGCAATATGCATGCTACAGTACATGTGCAGGCCGAAATTACAAACATCAATGAACCAAAGGTTACAAATCAACTGCACCAAAGATACAACAATGATACAACTTACATTCAACTACAAGACCAAGTGACAACATGAAGAAACTAGACCACTGAACATGTTATAATTGAAGACATATTACAGTGAAGCACCAGTCAATAACATATAAAGCTGGAAACCAATGCAAAGTACTAATTTCCAATGATGAACAACGATCAAGCGTACAAGTATAACAAAGTATAACATAGTTAAGTTTAAGTGCCGAAGTTCAAATAATGTCAACAGAAGTGTCAAAGCCGATATTGAACAAGTCAGTGCCAAAGACGAAACCGTGATGAGCAAGGCAATTCAAAGCCGTGAGTATCAAGTAAATCAGAAATATGCGATTATGAACAAGTCAAAAAAAACACCATCATTCATACGAAAATCAATGGCCGAGCGATATCAATTGACAAATTCAAATAACATCAGACGAACGCAATTCAAGGAGATCAAACTCTTATTTAAACCAATTCATCTTTAGCAACGAAAATTATCGAGTTCAATCAAGCATAACAGAAAAGAAAAAAGGAATAAATTACATATCGAAGCCATCTCGAACTCGATCAAATTCGAAGCAGTCGAAGAAAATCACAACGACCATCGATTGACAGAAAAGGGACGCCAAAGCAATTATTCAATCGAGCATTCAAAGACTCTTCTTCAGGATAACCCTAATTTGGAACAAAGGGAACGAAGCCCTAATTTGCAAAGAAAGAACAAAGCCGCCACTAACAAAAAAGGAACGGGCTAAAGAATAAAAGGGGCCTGCTTTTCTCCTTTTTTAATAAGGGCTTTCAATTTTTTAATTAGGGTTATTTTATTTTAAATTGTTGTTAATTTGTAATTTCTTTTTAAACCATTGAAATTTCTAGTCGTGTGACTAGGGCACAAACTACGTGGCGTAGTTTGAGAATTCGCAACTCAGTGGCTGAGTTGTGGCAGGGTTTTGAGCATAGAGTTAGGTTAGTCAGTAGCGGGTGTCGCGAATTTACGTGTGTAAGCGTGTGACTAATTAATTTCTAGTAGAAACCTTGGGGGCAGCACGTTGGCATGGTTTTGTCGAAGCTGGGTGAATTCTGTGTCGTTCTATTTCTGCACTTATTATTCTGCTATTATCTGTGCTGCTATTATTCTGTGATCTGTGTTGAAATAATTTTATAAGCTTCCGCAATTAATTTTTATAATTAACAGCATCACCCTATTCACCCCCGTCTAGGGTGAAATCGATCCTACAAGTGGTATTAGAGCTAGGAACAAAAGCCGTTTTTGTTTTAAAAATTTGATTTTACAAAAACCAATTTTTGTTTTAAAATTTTGAATTTTAAAATGTCTTCTTTTAATACTGCTTTTGCTGAGGGTCAATCCGTAGTTAGACCACCAATGTTCAATGGTGAATATGCTTACTGGAAAAATAGGATGGAAATTTTTCTAAAAACCATTGACGCTTGGAATATTGTTGAGACAGGTTATAGAGCACCAACTATAACTATAGATAATCAGGAAAAAGATAAACCAAAGGAACAATGGACAGAACTAGAAAATAAATTACAAAATACTAATGCTAAAGCTATGAATTCTATTATCTGTTCATTGGATCAATTTGAATTTAATTATGTCACACATTGTCTAACTGCGCAGGAAATATGACACACACTAGAAGTGACTCACGAAGGAACGTCTCAAGTCAAAGAATCTCGCCTTGCCATGCTAAGCAGGGAATACGAGAACTTCACAACATCGAAGGAAGAAAATGTCAAAGAGATGCATGGACGACTTTCCAATATCGTATACAAATCAAAAGCTCTTGGAAAATCATACACAGAGTTGGAGATAGTCCGAAAAATCCTCAGAGTCCTTCCACGAAGTTTTGAAGCCAAAGTGACTGCCATTCAAGAATCAAAAGAATTGAAACGAATAAAAGTCGAAGAACTCATCGAAAATCTCACCACATATGAGCTAGAAATGAAATTCAAGGAAGAGCGTGAAGGAGGAGATACTCGAAAGAAATCAATAGCTTTCAAAGAAACAACTGAAAATGATGACGATGACGATGATGACGGAGCAGCAGAATTGGAGCTGATAATAAAGAAAGTCAAAGGGTGGAATTACAAATACATAAATCCATCTCTAAATCGAAAATTGAAAAGTAAAATAAATAAAATATTGGACAATCCAGAAGAACAAAAAATCATCTGTCATAAGTGCCATTGACCCGGACACATCAAGCCCAATTGTCCTCAAAATCAACGTGACTTTGAAAAGAAATCAAAAAGGAAAAGTTTTGCAGCCACGTGGAATACAAGTGATGAAGATAATCAAAGTTCTAGCAGTGAGAGTGAGAAAGCAGATATGTGCCTTCACGAAAATATAACTGATAGCGGCGATGACGAGCCAAGCGAGGTATCAAAACTCACTTACTCAGAATTACTTATATATTTCCATGAAGTAAATGGCTGTTTTGAACGACTTAGGGAGAAGTATGCCAAAACTGAATCACAAAAAGATACTTTGATAGAATTAAATGAACAACTTGACCAATTAGTTAAAAACTATCAAAGTAGGATCCTTAAGTGTGATAAGTGTCCAACATTCGAAGAAGAAATTAAAAAATCAGAAATCAATATAAAGTCACTTGAAAATGAAATTATGATTTTAAAAGAAAGTGAAAATACTAGGAGAGAGAATTCTATTAAAAAGTGCACACAATTGTTAAACGAAAATGCATCTCTCAAAACACAAGTCCAACAATTGTCAACGACTTTAGATAAATTTTCAAAAAGTAAAAAATCGTTGAATATGCTATTAGGAAAGCAAGCTGTTAAATCGGTTAGAAAAGGACTTGGATATAATCAATCTAAAATTGTTGAAAACAAGATTAATCAAGAAAATTCAATGTGCACAATTTGTATAAAATATGGACACAATCACAATAATTGTTGGTATAGACCTAAACATGTGAAAACTATACCGATTTGGGTTCCAAAAGGCACAAATATAAAATCTCTCAAAGTTAAACAAATTTCGGTGCCGAAGGGAAACAATTATAAATAGTTTTGGGTCTCCACAAAATTATTTTTCTAAATATTCTGCCACTAACAACCATGGACCTATAAAAACAAATAGGTCACAAAAACCTTTCATCGCGTAGGTGTGGTGGCAGGCTAAGGAACAACAATAGTGTTATTTGGATTCTTGCTGTTCCAGAAACACAACGGGCGACAAAGCAAAGTTCCTTAGCCTAGCATAAAGGTGACAGAGTCACAATGGACAACAATGAAAAATATCGTAAAAGTAAAACAGTAAAGGTATATTTATTTGAACGATATATTAAATGTGATAATCTGCACTGTAATCTAATAAAATCAGCCAATAATGAGATAATGAAAAAATGATGATTTTGATTCTGACTTATTCAAAATTGTTGGCCAATTATATTCTTATGCCAAAAACACTATAAAAATCTCTAGATTCTTTGAATTACTTTATATATATATTAGTTTAGATTAATAATAGTATTTTGTTGGATGATAATACATTTGGTTATAATACGGCTAACTCTATATTCACGGTTTTTGATTATTTATACGGCTTCAATTCAAATTCGAGAGAATGTCACTTAAAAAGTTGTTAAAATTGGTTTTGAGATATTTTGTTGCACGCTTCATGGTCTGGTCTATCAGATTCAATTAATGATAATTTGGAGTGAAAAAGAAATTCAGATGTAGATTACACTGGTAATCTAGTTGATGGAAAAATTACTAGTGAAACGTGATTTGCTGAAATATTTAGTAACTGCATCGTTTTTTCAAAGAAAATATCTGCATATTTTTCATTTCAAATGATTTTCAAATAGCAGAAATTTTTCTCATATAACCCGTACGAGAAAATCATTTTTGACCATGTTTTCAGATCAGTCATTTGAAAAATTGATCTTATAATTATCTTTGAATTTGATTTTAAATGACTATTTTGACTAATCTGACTCCCTAATAATTATCGAGAAGATAAATAGTGATTGAAAAAGTGATAAGTGTTGATGGTATCATGTATTATGACTCGAGATGGTATAATTAGTAAATTTCTTTAGAAATTTAAACAGGAATTATAAAACTTTTTGTTGGTAAAAATTCCATGATCATCTCTGTTTCTATCATATTTCTAATGTAACGACCCGTATTTTACGTGTCGATAAAACGTAGAATTTGCAGGTCGATAGTGTTGTTTGTGTGGCCTCTAGCTTGAGTCGTTTAGGAGTTGACCCGAGTGCAAGTGATGAGTCGTGACCGACTCATAGATAAGTCGTAGACGACTTAAGGGGATGGACCGAGTTAAGGGATAGAACGGCATAGTAGTTGCCGACTTAAGAAGAGGGGCGAAATAGGGGTCAAGTGATGAGTCGTGGCCGACTCATAGAGGGCCGACTCATAGGATAGGTCGTAGGTAGGGGTGAGCGACCTAAGGAGCTAACGGGTTAGGATGTTAATGTGTTGAGAGTTAGGTCGGTTGAGCGACCTAGGATAGAGGAACGACCTAAGAAAGTGACCGACCTAGTGGAGAGCGACCTAAGAGGGGGTAGCGACCTAAAGGTTAGGCGACTTAGAGATGGACCGACCCAGGAAAGTAGCCGACTTAGGGTTTAGAGAGGCATGCTTGAGTCGTTGGTAGATGAGTCGTTAGGTCGCTAGCGCGACCTAAAGGAAATAGGTTGAGTCGTGAGTCGGCTATGTTGTTAGGTCGTAGCATGATAGGTCGGCAACGACCTAAGTTAGGTCGGAGGCTTTTGTATTGTGTGTTTGTTAGGTCGTTGGGGACATAGGTCGGCAGGGGTTTAAGTCGGCAGGGTGTTGTCTCGTGAAGTTGTTGAGTCGTGTGAATGGCTTGTGTTAGGTCGGCAAGGAGTTGAGTCGGCAGGGTCTTAGGTCGTAGGTCGGCATGCTAGTTAAGTCGTCAGGCGACCTAGGACTTAGGAAATGCGGCAGTGTGTTGAGTCGTGTGACAGTTGGGTCGGCAGTACGTTGAGTCGTTAGGTCGGCCTGTGTTTTAGGTCGCGTCTGGGTTAAGTCGTAAGTCGGCCTTGGTTGTATGTTGTGTTGGTTAGGTCGTAGGTCGTAGGGGCTGATGAGTCGGCAACGACTCATAGTTAGGTCGGGGACGACCTAAGGGGCGACGACCTAAGGGGTTTCCAGCCTATAAATAGAGGGGTTTGGCTCACTTTTTGGCACCGGTTTTTGAAGCGACGAAGTGCTGCCATTTTGAAGACTCGACTACAACATTTCTTCATCTTCTTTTCTCCATTCCAATCTAATTCTAACATCCATCCAAGATCGAAGATCAAGATCAAAGATCAAGAGCCAAAGTTGAAGATTTTCATCCGAAGAGGCTAGATTTCACCGTTTCAAGTGAAATTTCTCCGGATCAAGTCCAAGTCCTTGCTGTCCAGATCTGTAGTTGATTCATTTTAGGTTGTTTTGGTGATTTGGTGAGTGGTAGTTATCTCTCACACGGACCCAAAGGAGTGTAGTGGATTGGTGATATGTTTATGTGTTAAAGTTAGCGTTTTCTCGCATTTTCCTTAAGTCTGCATGTAGATCCATCATATTTGAAGATGTTTATCTATGAAAGTTATTTATCAAGTATTAGAGACAAAACCCATGTTTTAGATTTGATAGATCTATGCTAAAAACCATGATTTCACGTATGTTGGACTTTTGCTCACTTAATTACGAAATTGCCATTATAATTGATATTGCTTAATAGATCTTGTTTGAATGGTTGAATGTTTGAATGTATGTTAGATTTGATTGCTCCAAGTTAGCTTGTAGTTGATTCGGAACAAGATGGTTGAAGATGATTCAAAAGCTAAGTGGAAAGGCTCTTGAATGGTGAAAGCTGCCAATGGCATATGAAGCGGATGTGGAAGCTCATATGGATGGATTCGAGGATGTGGGATCTTGCCATGATGCGAGAAGGCAAAGCATGGTTGAGTTGGGACTTTGCGATGATATGATGAGGCAAGGCTTGTGTTGAGATGGGACGGGTCATGATGACGTTTCAAGTTGAGAGACTTTGCTATGATGTGATGAGGCAAGACATATGTTGTGATGGGACGGGTCACGAAGACGTTCCAAGCACGGGTCATGACGACGTGCAAAGTTATAACTCGGTGATGCGGTCCGGGTTGGGGTGGATAATGGTTAGCTTGAGAGGCGCTTGAGCTAGTATGGAAGTAGTCGTCGAGGAGGATGACTAGGAGGCTAAGATCTCATCGTTGTTGAAGGTTCTAGCATACTCAAAGCAAGGGTACGTTGGAACGGGTCACGATGACGTTCCAGGCACGGGTCATGATGACGTGCTAGTACTCTGGGCTGATGCGTTCGGCTTAGGCACGGGTCACGATGACGTGCGGAGTTATGGCTAAACCGGGGTTACCATTAGCCCTTGACAGGCGGTCATTCAACTAACGGTGAAATCAAGGCAATGATAACAGTGATAGCCAGAGTCATGGATGTTTGGATGTTTGGTTGTATCATCATTCGGCTTCAAGAGCGGTGTTTTCTGGGTGCTTATCTGATCTTGGTTTAGGCCTTGGGGGTTTGTATTTGGAAAACATCGTCCTTGACTCGAGTGATTATTGCTTTACCTTACTTATCTGCTATGTTATGCTTACTTCTCCTTAGTGTGTGTCTGGGGGCTATCACTGAAGAAAGAGGTGGAGTGGGATGGTTTGGTTCCTATTCCTTTTATCCTTTATACTCTTTTGGTATGTTTGATAGTTAATTTACTGCTCACTAAGACTTTGTCTGACTCAAGGTTTTATGTCTCCTCTTATTACCTTGGGCTGTTCATCCATGTTTGGGATGGGCAGACTAGGTAGCAGGTGACAGGTGCTGTGCTAGGAGTTCTACGCTAAAGATGACGAAGACGAGCAGGAGGCTTTGCATATTAGTTTTCTTACTATATGTACTGGGTATCCGCTGCTGTATTTGGTTGAGTGATTTGTAGTGAGGCTTTCATGTATGGATTTGAGTAGATGATTGTATGAAACTACTGTGATGCTTATATGATGATGTTCTGTTCTATGGAGCTTCACTATATTATATTTCTCTATTGTATTTTATCCATGCGCTGTGAGTTGTGCGATAGAGATTCTTCTGTTTTGTTTTACCCTGACTATCGTCCATGGCTGCCTGGCACACCTTTTAGCGCATTGTTTCCTTCATTTGGTGCGGGAGTCATGGGCGGTCGTCACATTTGGTATCAGAGCTTTGGTGAATCGATTTCAGCCAACGCTCGCTGACGTAACTACGTATGAGAGACGTAATTGTATTTTGATGGATGATTACTATATATAATATAGTAGCCTAGAAGGATTTGAACTCCTTATGCAGTTGTTTCTTAAGGTGTTCTAATCATTCTTATTACAGATATTAAGGATGAGTCGAAGAGGGAGACCAGCTGCAAGGGAAAGCCGTGCTGATGAAGGAGCTGTTGATTATGGAACTATGTTCGAAGCGATGATGACTTCGATCATGAGAAGGATACCAGCTTCAGGATCATCAGTGGATGTGGGAGTTCAAGTTCAAGCTCCAAGACCGGTGGATTTTGCTAAGCTTTGCAAGGATTATACTTCTCTTGGAGGAAAAGCTTTCTTGGGGACGGAGTCGACTATTGAGGTGCAGAGATGGATTGATGCTTGCAAAAGGATCTTTGGTGACTTAGGGATTGAGGATGCAACTAAGAGAAAGCTTGCATCGAGACAGCTTCAGGGAAGAGCTGCTGATTGGTGGAATTCTATCACCATAGATACACCAGAAGAGGATATTACTTGGGAGCAGTTCCAAGTTAGATTTGAAGCCAAGTTCATCTCTACTGCTCAGAGGTCTGTTTTGTTCAAGAGATTTGTGGAGCTCAAACAAGGCGGAAGGCCTGTTCTGGAGTATATTTCTGAGTTCGAAGCTTTGTCTAAGTATGCCAGATCATATATTGATTCTCCCTACCAGAAGAATGAAAAGTTTGTGACTGGTCTGGATGCTTATCTAGGAAGGCAGTTAGTGGATCATCTGGACGATCCATTTGAGAAGCTGGTGGAGAAAGCTCTGAGGCATGAGAGTTTGTTTCCTAGGGAAAGTTCTGTTGTTGCTGTAACCAGGGAAGGATCTAAACCACAGCAGAGTGGGAATAAGAAGAGGAAGCAGCAGCAACAGAAGGGAAAGGATGGTCAGAAGAAGCCAAAGGGCGAGGTGACTTGTTATAACTGCCGTCAGAAGGGTCATCTTTCTCGGGATTGCAAGAATCCGAAGGTGCAGTTGAAGTGTTACAACTGTGATAAGCTGGGACACATTAAGAAGGACTGTCCAGAACCGAGGAAAGATAGGCAGGTTGTGCAAGCCTATGCTTTGGGGGCTGTTCCATCGTCTTCAAAAGCTCCGACTGCTGAAGAAAAGGGGAAGAGTGTGGTGGTTCAAGGTACTCTTTCTATTTGTGGTGTTCCAGTTAGAGTGTTGTTTGATACTGGAGCGTCGCATTCTTTTGTTTGTGATGATTTGGTAAGCCGGTTAGGTATGAAACCGGATATTGTTGATAGGCCATTGGTTGTGACTAATCCAGTGGGGGGTTCGTCATGTTTGTGTATGATATGCCGTGGTCTAGTTGTGTCGAGTCATGATTGCTCGTTTGTTTGTGATTGCTTTGTTCTGAACTTTGCGGGGTTCGGAATTATTTTGGGTATGGACTGGCTTAGGAAGTATGCGGCTAGGATTGATTGTGAGAGGCTTGAGGTGACAGTCGGGAATGTGGAAGGGCGAAAGGTTGTGATACGATGTAAGCATGAAGAAGGCGTCTTCATGAGCTTCATGTATTCGCTAGTTGTTCCACGGGATGGACTGTCATCGGTGCCTATTGTGAATGAGTTTGAGAATGTCTTTGAGGAAGTCAAAGGGTTGCCGCCGCATAGGGAGATCGAGTTTCGTATCGATCTAGTTGAGGGAGCCAGACCTGTTGTGATGCCTCTTAGGCGGATGGCACCGAGGGAGCAGCAAGAGCTGAAGGTGCAAGTTGATGACCTTTTGCAGAAAGGATTCATTCGGAGAAGTGTGTCCGAATGGGGTGCGCCAGTTGTGTTCGCAACCAAAGCGGATGGATCGTTGAGGTTGTGTGTGGATTATCGTGAGCTGAATAAGGTGACTAAGAAGAACAAGTATCCATTGCCGAGAATAGATGACTTGTTTGATCAGCTTCACGAGGCTAAGGTGTTTTCTCAGATGGATTTGGCAACGGGATTTCACCAGTTGAGAGTGGCGAAGGATAGTGTGCCGAAGACTGCTTTCAGGACACCATCCGGGTTTTATGAGTGGCTGGTAATGCCGTTTGGATTGACTAACGCACCAGCATATTTTGTGGATCTTATGAATAGAGTGTTCAGAGATCAGTTGAATAGGTTCGTGCTTGTGTTCGTGGATGATATTCTGATTTATTCCAGAACTGAGGGAGAGCACAAGACACACTTGAGGATTGTTTTGGGGATCTTACGGAAACATCAGCTGAAGGCTAAGTTTTCGAAGTGTCACTTCTGGAAGAGTGAAGTGAGGTTCTTAGGCCATGTTATCTCTGGAAAAGGAATAGCGGTTGATCCCGCTAAGGTGGCAGTGATCCAGGATTGGGTTAGACCTAAGAATGCATCTGATGTGAGAAGTTTTCTTGGATTAGCAGGATATTATCGTCGGTTTATCAAAGACTTTTCCAAGATAGCTGCACCGTTAACAGGATTGACAAAGAAGAACCAGGTGTTCAGATGGGATGATAAGTGTGAGCAAGCTTTTGTAATCCTGAAAGAGCGATTGACGAGTGCTCCTGTTTTGACTATTCCAAGTGGGAATGATGAGATGGTGGTTTACACCGATGCATGTGGCACTGGACTAGGAGCGGTGCTAATGCAGAAGCATAAAGTTGTTGCGTATGCTAGTCGACAACTAAAGCCGCATGAAAGGAATTATCCGACTCATGATTTGGAGTTAGCGGCGATTGTGTTTGCTTTGAAGATGTGGAGACACTATCTATTGGGAGTTAGATTCGAGCTGTTTACAGATCATAAGTCGTTGAAGTATCTGTTTTCCCAAAAGGATTTGAATCTTCGACAGCAACGGTGGCTAGAGTTCTTAGCATCTTATGATTTTGGTATAGCCTATACTCCGGGGAAAGGTAACGCAGTGGCTGATGCGTTAAGTCGAAGACATGCAGGATTGGGAGCCATGTTTTCAGAATGGAAGAGTCTTGAGTATTTGGCTGGATTTGATTTCAGGCCTAGATGTGAATTGGAACCTGAGATGTTGGCAAACTTATCAATAAGGCCTACTCTTGTGGAAAGAATTGGTGAGAGCCAAAGGCGAGATGATAAGCTTGTCAAGATTATCCGTGATTTGGAATCCGGATTGGATCAGGAGAAGGATAAAGGATTCGAGGTCGATCGAGAGGGTTGGCTTCGAAAGCAAGGACGATTAGTTGTTCCCGATGTAGATGGATTGAGAGATGAAGTTCTGAGGGAGAGTCATCACTCGAAGTTGACAATTCATCCAGGTGGAAATAAGATGTATCGGGATATGAAGAGAACCTACTACTGGGAAGGTATGAAGAAGGATGTTGGAAATTTTATTTCCAAGTGTATGAATTGCCAGTTGGTGAAAGCTGAGCAGAAGAAGCCCAGTGGATTGCTTCAGCCATTAGAGGTTCCTACATGGAAGTGGGAGCAGGTGTCGATGGATTTTATCGATGGTCTACCTAGGACAAGAGCGGGAAATGAAGGGATTTGGGTCATCGTAGATCGTTTGACCAAGAGTGCAAGATTCATTCCTGTTCGATCGACTAGGACTGCATCGAAGTTGGCTGAGTTGTATGTTAAGTGGATAGTTCGTTTCCATGGTGTTCCGAAGAGTATAGTGAGCGATCGAGATCCATTGTTCACCAGTAGATTTTGGAAGAGCTTCCAGGAAGTCTTGGGAACTGAGTTGTGTTTGAGTACAGCTTATCACCCTCAAACAGATGGTCAGACTGAGAGAGTCAACCGAGTTTTGGAAGATCTTCTTAGAGCATGTGTTTTGGACTTCGGAGGATCATGGGAAGATCACCTTCATTTGGTGGAGTTTGCTTATAATAACAGTTATCAGTCGAGTATCGGTATGGCACCATATGAGGCATTATATGGAAGACCGTGTAACTCTCCGACATGTTGGTTGGAAACTGGAGAAAAGCTGATACTTGGGCCAGAGATGATTCGACAGACTTCGGATTGTATAGAGATCATTCGGCAACGAATGAAGGCAGCCCAAGATCGTCAGAAAAGTTATGCAGATAATCGTCGAAAGGATTTGGAATTCGACGTGGGTGATATGGTTTTTGTGAAGATTTCTCCATTGAAGAATGTTATAAGATTCGGGAACAAAGGAAAGTTAACTCCAAGATTCGTTGGACCATTCCCGATTATCGAGCGAATTGGAAAGCTCGCTTATAGATTGGAGTTACCGGAAAAGATGGCGGGTGTGCACAATGTTTTTCATGTATCTTGTCTACGGAAGTATATGCACGACCCAACTACGGTGGTTTTTGCTGATAGCTGTGAAGACTTGGAGGTTGATCCTGTTGTTTCGAGACCTCGTAAGCCGCTTCGTATTGTTGAAACCGATACGAAACAGCTTAGGAGGAAGACGATTACGTTGCTCAAGGTACAATGGAGTGATGATGTTAACGACTGTACATGGGAGGAGGAAGAGAGGATGAAGGCAGCTCATCCCGGACTCTTCGAGGTATGGCCCTAAAGTGTCGTGACATCTCATGAATTTGTAGCTTGTTCTGAGTCTTAGAATTCTGCATGCTAGGCTAGAATTGGATGCATGGTTTGTTGATTGCTATGGATGGTAGGCATGCGGAATAATTTTGATTGCTGTTGTTTGCTTGGAATTTCGGGGGCGAAATTCCTAAGGGGGAGAGAATGTAACGACCCGTATTTTACGTGTCGATAAAACGTAGAATTTGCAGGTCGATAGTGTTGTTTGTGTGGCCTCTAGCTTGAGTCGTTTAGGAGTTGACCCGAGTGCAAGTGATGAGTCGTGACCGACTCATAGATAAGTCGTAGACGACTTAAGGGGATGGACCGAGTTAAGGGATAGAACGGCATAGTAGTTGCCGACTTAAGAAGAGGGGCGAAATAGGGGTCAAGTGATGAGTCGTGGCCGACTCATAGAGGGCCGACTCATAGGATAGGTCGTAGGTAGGGGTGAGCGACCTAAGGAGCTAACGGGTTAGGATGTTAATGTGTTGAGAGTTAGGTCGGTTGAGCGACCTAGGATAGAGGAACGACCTAAGAAAGTGACCGACCTAGTGGAGAGCGACCTAAGAGGGGGTAGCGACCTAAAGGTTAGGCGACTTAGAGATGGACCGACCCAGGAAAGTAGCCGACTTAGGGTTTAGAGAGGCATGCTTGAGTCGTTGGTAGATGAGTCGTTAGGTCGCTAGCGCGACCTAAAGGAAATAGGTTGAGTCGTGAGTCGGCTATGTTGTTAGGTCGTAGCATGATAGGTCGGCAACGACCTAAGTTAGGTCGGAGGCTTTTGTATTGTGTGTTTGTTAGGTCGTTGGGGACATAGGTCGGCAGGGGTTTAAGTCGGCAGGGTGTTGTCTCGTGAAGTTGTTGAGTCGTGTGAATGGCTTGTGTTAGGTCGGCAAGGAGTTGAGTCGGCAGGGTCTTAGGTCGTAGGTCGGCATGCTAGTTAAGTCGTCAGGCGACCTAGGACTTAGGAAATGCGGCAGTGTGTTGAGTCGTGTGACAGTTGGGTCGGCAGTACGTTGAGTCGTTAGGTCGGCCTGTGTTTTAGGTCGCGTCTGGGTTAAGTCGTAAGTCGGCCTTGGTTGTATGTTGTGTTGGTTAGGTCGTAGGTCGTAGGGGCTGATGAGTCGGCAACGACTCATAGTTAGGTCGGGGACGACCTAAGGGGCGACGACCTAAGGGGTTTCCAGCCTATAAATAGAGGGGTTTGGCTCACTTTTTGGCACCGGTTTTTGAAGCGACGAAGTGCTGCCATTTTGAAGACTCGACTACAACATTTCTTCATCTTCTTTTCTCCATTCCAATCTAATTCTAACATCCATCCAAGATCGAAGATCAAGATCAAAGATCAAGAGCCAAAGTTGAAGATTTTCATCCGAAGAGGCTAGATTTCACCGTTTCAAGTGAAATTTCTCCGGATCAAGTCCAAGTCCTTGCTGTCCAGATCTGTAGTTGATTCATTTTAGGTTGTTTTGGTGATTTGGTGAGTGGTAGTTATCTCTCACACGGACCCAAAGGAGTGTAGTGGATTGGTGATATGTTTATGTGTTAAAGTTAGCGTTTTCTCGCATTTTCCTTAAGTCTGCATGTAGATCCATCATATTTGAAGATGTTTATCTATGAAAGTTATTTATCAAGTATTAGAGACAAAACCCATGTTTTAGATTTGATAGATCTATGCTAAAAACCATGATTTCACGTATGTTGGACTTTTGCTCACTTAATTACGAAATTGCCATTATAATTGATATTGCTTAATAGATCTTGTTTGAATGGTTGAATGTTTGAATGTATGTTAGATTTGATTGCTCCAAGTTAGCTTGTAGTTGATTCGGAACAAGATGGTTGAAGATGATTCAAAAGCTAAGTGGAAAGGCTCTTGAATGGTGAAAGCTGCCAATGGCATATGAAGCGGATGTGGAAGCTCATATGGATGGATTCGAGGATGTGGGATCTTGCCATGATGCGAGAAGGCAAAGCATGGTTGAGTTGGGACTTTGCGATGATATGATGAGGCAAGGCTTGTGTTGAGATGGGACGGGTCATGATGACGTTTCAAGTTGAGAGACTTTGCTATGATGTGATGAGGCAAGACATATGTTGTGATGGGACGGGTCACGAAGACGTTCCAAGCACGGGTCATGACGACGTGCAAAGTTATAACTCGGTGATGCGGTCCGGGTTGGGGTGGATAATGGTTAGCTTGAGAGGCGCTTGAGCTAGTATGGAAGTAGTCGTCGAGGAGGATGACTAGGAGGCTAAGATCTCATCGTTGTTGAAGGTTCTAGCATACTCAAAGCAAGGGTACGTTGGAACGGGTCACGATGACGTTCCAGGCACGGGTCATGATGACGTGCTAGTACTCTGGGCTGATGCGTTCGGCTTAGGCACGGGTCACGATGACGTGCGGAGTTATGGCTAAACCGGGGTTACCATTAGCCCTTGACAGGCGGTCATTCAACTAACGGTGAAATCAAGGCAATGATAACAGTGATAGCCAGAGTCATGGATGTTTGGATGTTTGGTTGTATCATCATTCGGCTTCAAGAGCGGTGTTTTCTGGGTGCTTATCTGATCTTGGTTTAGGCCTTGGGGGTTTGTATTTGGAAAACATCGTCCTTGACTCGAGTGATTATTGCTTTACCTTACTTATCTGCTATGTTATGCTTACTTCTCCTTAGTGTGTGTCTGGGGGCTATCACTGAAGAAAGAGGTGGAGTGGGATGGTTTGGTTCCTATTCCTTTTATCCTTTATACTCTTTTGGTATGTTTGATAGTTAATTTACTGCTCACTAAGACTTTGTCTGACTCAAGGTTTTATGTCTCCTCTTATTACCTTGGGCTGTTCATCCATGTTTGGGATGGGCAGACTAGGTAGCAGGTGACAGGTGCTGTGCTAGGAGTTCTACGCTAAAGATGACGAAGACGAGCAGGAGGCTTTGCATATTAGTTTTCTTACTATATGTACTGGGTATCCGCTGCTGTATTTGGTTGAGTGATTTGTAGTGAGGCTTTCATGTATGGATTTGAGTAGATGATTGTATGAAACTACTGTGATGCTTATATGATGATGTTCTGTTCTATGGAGCTTCACTATATTATATTTCTCTATTGTATTTTATCCATGCGCTGTGAGTTGTGCGATAGAGATTCTTCTGTTTTGTTTTACCCTGACTATCGTCCATGGCTGCCTGGCACACCTTTTAGCGCATTGTTTCCTTCATTTGGTGCGGGAGTCATGGGCGGTCGTCACATCTAACGACCATCACTCATCAAAATTCTATATAGTTTGTCGATATGTGGTACTTTAACCATGAATCATTCGTTTTTCATTTTTCATTTTTTTTAAAAAAAATAATAGAAAAATTTATATAGTTAAAAAAAATATAATAATAAATAAATACCAAAGTATTCACTCACATTTAAAAGTCCTCACGGTTATGCATGGTGAATTACTTGGAATTTGTTATGTGCTTCCATGCTCATCTAAAAATCCTCACGGTTATGCATGTATGGAACGCATATCAAAAATTGATTTTTAAAATAAACAAGTTGATTCTAATCCCATTTAAAAGTCCTCACGGTTATGCGTGGTTAGAAGATACTTGAATTCAATTTTAAAAAATAAAATTGGAATATTACTAATCTCATTTGAAAGTCCTAACGGTTATGCATGGTTAGTAGATATTCAAATTCCTGATATAAATATACCACAAATAGACACAAATGTATGGTTTTATATGATGACATCATTCCCATCATTCTAAAAGTGGAATATGCGCCTAACAAAGTATTTATGATTTTTGTTTGAAATTTAATATTTATATTCAATTGAGTTTTAATGTTGGATTAATATCGATCATTTTATCTCTATTTTCTCTAACACTATTACTCTTTTGTTGATAACCAAAAGGGGAGAGAAAAATTAAGATTTTGTCAAATAAAACCAAGCAAAGGTCAAATAATTTTCTATTTGCATCTAGGCTCATTTTCGTTTGTATGAATATATGTAGGGGAAGCTTTGTGTAGAGAGGAAGCATTTAAATAGGGGGAGCAATTAGAGTATATCTATGATCAAATACATTTAACATATTCAAAATCTTAAATATGTGTTTGTTATCATCAAAAGGGGGAGATTGCTGAATATGCGATTATATGATTTTTGTTTGATGATAATAAACATATATATATATATATATATATATATATATTCGTGTAAATGTATTTGTTAATGTACTATCTTATTTTTCACAGACTAAATGAATATTTGCTGAATGAAAATAAATAACACAGAACTTGAATTCAAACAAAATTGTTTTATTCAAACAAATATTTATTACAATTTGAATAGTACAAATTCGAGCTCTCACTATACATACACAACTTTGATTACATCACAATTTCACATTTACAAATGTCCTCACTACATATCGCTCATTCACTCATAATTTATCTTCAACTTCATTCCAATATGAATCCAACATCTGAGCAATCTGCAAATATAAATATTGACGCAGTAAAATTGAAAAGGAAATATTTTTTTGCAGTATAAAATAAAATGTGAATTTTGAACATAATATTTGCCTCGGTTATTTGGGTTGTTCGTCATCATTTAACTTTGAATTCATCATACACGAAGAGATTGTGACATACACAGTGTATCACTGTATATGCCACAAGGCCGTGCACATCGAAATATACACTTGATTGATTTACAGGGACAGCTGAGCACAGGTCAAACCAAATTATCGGATTCAACTCAAGTGCAATAAAATAAATGTCACAACTTTCAGCACAAGGTCAAATCCAAGCTTCAAGATGGATTCAACTCAGGTAAAATTTCAAAAAATAAACAAAATGCAAAGGTCAAGTCACTGCTATCACGACTCAACTCAATGCAACAACCAAAGTCAAGGCAACATGAAGTCTGCAACTCAAACTGCAAGTCCAAACCAATGCACAGTGCAAACTAATGCACTAAGCAAATGACGCAGTCAGTTCAAACATGTATTAAAGAGAATGTGCAAGGGTCAAGCATGTGAAACATGCAAACAGACCAATGAATGAAACAGATATATGGTGATGCACAAGCAAGAATATGAATGCAAACAATACACGGCAGTGAAGCATGTACATGTGCAAACAGCATCTACAAACTGCTTATGTACACAACAGACTCAAGAGCTAGAAGGAGATGCATCAGAAGAATCATGGCAAATTCGAAGTAATATAAATATACAAAGGGCAACAACAATGAGCCAGAGCCAAGAATACATGAACAAGACTCAAGACTGCAACCATATGGCAATATGCATGCTACAGTACATGTGCAGGCTGAAATTATAAACATCAATGAACCAGAGGTTACAAATCAACTGCACCAAAGATACAGCAATGATACAACTTACATTTAACTACAAGACCAAGTGACAACATGAAGAAACTAGACCACTGAACATGTATAATTGAAGACATATTACAATGAAGTACCAGCCACTAACATAAAAACTGGAAACCAATGCAAACTACCAATTTCCAATGATGAACAGCGATCAAGCGTACAAGTATAACAAAGTATAACATAGTCAAGTTTAAATGCCGAAGTTCAAATAATGTCAACAGAAGTGTCAAAGCAAATATTGAACAAGTTTGTGCCAAAGTCGAAACCATGATGAGCAAGGCAATTCAAAGCTGTGAGCATCAAGTAAATAAAAAATATACGATTATGAACAAGTCAGAAAAAATCACCATCATCCATACGAAAATCAATGGTCGAGCATATCAATTGACAAATTCAAATAACATCAGACGAACGCAATTCAAGGAGATCGAACTCTTATTTAAACCGATTCATCATCGGCAACGAAAATTATCGAGTTCAATCAAGCATAACAGAAAAGCAAAAAGGAATAAATTACATACCGAAGCCATCTCGAACTCGATCAAATTCGAAGCAGTCGAAGCAAATCACAGCGACCATCGATTGGAAGAAAAGGGACACCAAAGTAATCATTCAATCGAGCATTCAAAGACTCTTCTTCAAGATAACCCTAATTTGGAACGAAGGGAACGAAGCCCTAATTTGCATAGAAAGAACAAAGCCGCCACTAACAAAAAAGGAACGTGCTAAAGAATAAAAGGGGCCTGCTTTTCTCCTTTTTTAATAAGGGCTTTTAATTTTTTAATTAGGGTTATTTTATTTTAAATTGTTGTTAATTTGTAATTTCTTTTTAAACCGTTGAAATTTCTAGTCGTGACTAGGGCATAAACTACGTGGCGTAGTTTGAGAATTCGCAGCTCAGTGGCTGAGTTATGGCAGGGTTTTGAGCGTAGAGTTAGGTTAGTCAGTAGCGGGTGTCGTGAGTTTACGTGTGTAAGCGTGTGACTACTTAATTTCTAGTAGAAACCTTGCGGGCAGCACGTAGGCAGGGTTTTGCCGAAGCTGGGTAAATTCTGTGTCGTTCTATTTCTGCACTTATTATTCTGCTGTTATATGTGCTGCTATTATTCTGTGGTCTGTGTTGAAAATTTTTTATAAGCTTCCGCAATTAATTTTTATAATTAACAGCATCACCCTATTCACCCTCCCTCTAGGGTGAAATCGATCCTACATAAAACACTTTTCCCAAACACCTTTACATCCCTTTTACTTGGAAAACAATATAATCGTTTACCAATAAAATTTAGAAAATTCTCTCTTCTCACATTCTATATTAAATGGCCAAACCATTCCCTTTCAAAACATCACTTACTGTAAAACTCGTTCACTTTATAAAACCCATTCACTTATTCCTTATAAGAATTCTTTTGTAAGTTCGCTTAACATTTCAATCCTCTTTACAAATTTTCAAACTTGATTTAAAATGTCTTTCAAAAATATTTAAAATGATTTATAAAGTCTCTTTATATTTTTAAAATTATTTAAAAATCTTCCTTCATAATTCCTTTATAGAATCTCCTTTGTAAAATATCATTTTCAAGATACCATTTGTAAATTACTTTAGGTAAAACATTTTATTTAATAAACCCCTTTTAAAAACATGATATTATTTAAAAATAACTTTATAAAATAATAGTAAAATTTAAAAATCATTTATAACCTTTAAACCCAATTAATTAAAGAATTAAAGCTAATTCAAAAACATGCTTTAGTAATTCAAAAAGAGGCTTAGCAATCCCAATGGTACTAATTTAAGTTACCATTCAGTTTCCATTTCAATTCACTTAACAGTAATTTACATAGATCAACATATATGTAAATACACTCATATCCAAATCAAAGAATAACATGTCAATATGAACTAACTAGCACATACATATCCAAATAACATAATAACAGGATGGTGATTTGTCCTGCTAGTCATATGTCCAATCAATTGAACCAATTCATAGCAGAATAGTGATTTATTCTGTTAATACATGTCAGCACAAATAAACGAACGAACAAATAATTTGTGGTAAAATAGGGATTTATTCTACTAACACATGTCCAAAGAACCCAATAATCCACATTATAACTCATCCACAGTTATATGGTTTCTTAATGGTATCAACACTTGAATCACTTATATTCAAAACCATCTAAAAAGAAGTACCTTTGAACCATTTTACTTTTAAAAACCATATGATATAAAACTTTAAAACCTTTTAAAAATAATTAATTAAAAGTTTAAATCCTATTTAGGTCATAATTAATTTTAGTTGAACCTTAACTTAATTTCATTAAATAGTTTAACAAAAATTAACTATTAATTAAACCTAAATTAGTCCTTTAATAATTATTTAATAATTAATTAAACCTTCATTAAATGTTATTTAATCTTAACTAATTAATTAAATAATATTTAATTAAAATTAAATAACAAATTAAACCTATAATAAATAATTTATTATAAATTAAATCTTTAATCAAATAATTAAACCCTTAATTAATAATTAATCCTATATTTAATTAATGATAAATTAAATATAAATAATGTACTTAACCTATACTTAATTGACTTAATTGATGATTAATTAAAATAAATCTTAACTTTAAAAAATAATTAATTGAGAACTAATCTTTATTTAATTAAAGTTAATATACCTTGTTAACATTTAATTAATTATCAATTACTAAAACCTAATTAATTAACAATTAATTATTAAATCCTTAATTAACTATTAAAAATATTATTATTTAGTTTATAAAATTTTCAAAAAAAACAATTTGAAGTATAAAAACAAACTTTGCAAAAATCGAAATTTTAAGCGGACTGCATCCATAGCGACCATCGCTATGGATACCTGTAAGCTTTAATTTGTTTCTGTCCTTCTTTCGAAAACTTTACCATAAAGCTCACTAACTTTCTAACAACCAAAAATATGTATTTGAAACCAAAAATAGTTTAAATTTAACCAAATATTCAATTTTAAAAAAATAAACCATAACTTTCTTACACAAGATTCCAAATTCTCCAATACCCTACAAAGGTACCAACTTTTTCTTAGCTTATACCTTACATATCTAAGTCCATACACAACCATAACATCATTTCACAAACATAATTAAGATCTAATCTTTAACCATTTATGTAACAACCCGCATATTTATCGATTTTATATTTAAATATTTTATCGTTAGTCGGATTTTAGTCCGAAAAGCTACTTTTTGCATAAGGTCGAATTAGGGCTCGGTACCACTCCCATTGAGTTTAAAATGCTGTTTGCGACCTTTTTGAGTATAAGCTTCGATATGTTTGGAGAAAGTTGATTTCTGCTACTTTTTACTTTGGGTTTGGTTTTTGGGCTCAGCCCTATGTTAACTTATACTCCAAAACTGAACCACTCTCCCCATTCTCCCTCACTTCTTTCTCTTTTCAGTTTTCTTAGCTTTAATGGTGGGAGAGATTGGAAATTAAAACTCCAAAACCCTAGTTTCTCTTGCAAATCAAATTCCTAGCTCCAAACTCAAGAAGAACCCATTGGTAAGCTTCTCTTCTTCTTCTCCAACTTGTTCTCTTACCAATTTTAGAAATTCCTAAACCTAATTTTGGGAATGTTCTTGTTTTTTAGCATAGATTCAAGCTCATTTGGGTTGTGTTGAAGAGAGGTTGATTCTCCATTTGCTTTCAAGCTTCTTCTTGTTTGATTTTGAGAAAAGGTGAGATTTTTATCTCACATCTATGACTATAATTATCTTTGGTTGTTGGGTATGAATTCCTAACACTTCTTCATGTGCATTTGCTCTTGTTTTGGATTGATTTTGTGAATACTCCAATTTTTGGGTTTTTAAGTCAAATTTGTGTGAAATCCTTTTATGGATGTTTGATCATGTTTTTGGTGATGCACCGAGGAGCATATAGGACCGGGTTGCCGATTGGCATAAACCCTTAGAGCCAATGTTCGTCCGGTTGCATTTTGGAAGAATTTGCTCTTCATTTGAATAGGCTGAAAAACAGCCCAGGCATGATTCAGTCGACTGAAAACTCTGTTCAGTCGACTGAACCTGAAACCCGAGAGTTTCCAGGCATGATTCAGTCGACTGAAAAACTCTGCACAGTCGACTGAAACTGGAAACAGAAAGTTTCCTGAACCTGGAAAATTTCCAGGTACAGGGTCAGTCGACTGAAAACTCTGTTCAGTCGACTGAACCTGCTGTTTGAGTCCAATTTGCCTTTTTGGATTGAAATTCCAATTTAAATCGATTCGTGATAATCCTATTTGTTGTTATCATCTATTATGACTTTGATGACTCTTTTTAGGGATTTTTGAATATCCATTTCGATGGATCCTTTATCGATTTCGTTGGATTTTATTCACGTCTTCGTATGTGAATTTTTGTGATTGATTGTTCTTACAATCTTCTTCATGATTTGTCACTTTAAAAATATAAAGGTTTCCTATACTAGTAGTAAATATCAAAACTCTTTCCTCAAACGATTTCAATACTATTTTAATACGAAATTCGTTTATAAAACCGTTTTCCAATCTATTAGTGTATACAAACCTTTACCTCACTCGTATGAGAAATCTAATTAAACGGCTTAGTAAAACAAGTGGTATGAAACGCTTGCGTTTACTTTGTCGGTTAATTCTTGGACTTGTTCGATTGAACCTCTTGTGACAATTTTCTAGTGGAGATTTACAGTTTGTTCGTAAATATTTAAGTTAAGCAGGTGGTTATGGGACATGAAGCTAAACTCATATATTTACTAGCTTAGTGTAATCGACACTTCTCGCTGATCATGATGATCATCTTTGTGATTTAGACTAGCAATGTGCGATGTCTCTTTGTCTGCGAGGGAGACTAAACCCCGTTTTGTGGAGTTTCGACTCAATTTGTGATGGGGTAGCAACCCATGGTCTTCGGGCCGTTTGTGGAGCTTCGGCTCAATTTGTGATGGTTACCGACCATGGAATTAGCGTTCCATTTGTGATACACGTGTTGGTGAGCTTTATGCTCCCGTTTGTGATAGGCTTCCCCCCCTTTTTTGTGATTTCTGGATTTCTTGTGTAGATTTCTAGAATTTGTGTTTCACCAATTTTTATTGATTTCCATTGATAAGTCTTATCGATATTTGTGCATTGGTGAATTTGTGTGTCATTGACTTTTGTGATTTCTGGATTCCTTGTGTAGTCTTCTGGAATTTGTGTGTCATTGACTTTTGTGATTTCTGGATTTCTTGTGTAGTCTTCTGGAATTTGTGCGTCATTGACTTTTGCGAATGACATTGATATTATCGTCAATATTTGTGGTTTGATGAACGAAATAAAGAGTATGACACTTCTTGGATTCTTGTGTAGATTTTGTGATATTGATTAATCTCTTGTTGATCATCAACTACTTATATATCACAGCTTGGCCTTGTGATTATTATGTGTTTAGTCATAACTCTGATTCTATATCGTTTCATCTGATATCTATAGTTAGACTGATCCGTTTATTATTTTCTTATTAAATAATACTCGGGTCAGACCGAGATGTTATAGGTGCTTCTGCTTGACTTCTCTCTTGGGATTGATTTCTCTTGCTTTTGGTTAACTACTTAGATTAGTAGTTTTTGTTGTATACATTTGAGATATAGACTCCATAATGTATACTTATTCTTTTGTGTAGCTCATGTAACTATTCTTTTGTGTTATTGTGGATCTTTTTAGACCACTACTCTGATGCACACTTCCAAGTGTAATATTCATATCTATTTTCCGCCTTTGTGATATGAATTGTCTGTGACTGATTTGTGTTATGCTTATTTCTATATTTGTTTTCCGAAGGATTTATATAGCCACCGGTAGTAGCTTTGAGTTTGTGTCGGTATGTCGGATTTCCTCTTGGAATAGAATGCATGTTATATTATCTGACATATCGGTGCTCGAGCAAAGAAATTACACGGATGGTCGCTCCTCAACAGCCTTATTCTCCATGCTAGTCGACAGCAATCACCGTAATGTTCTTGGCTAGCGTGGGTATAGAGGTGGGGCATCACAATTTAGACTTCACATTCAAGTATAATGTCCTTACATATCCAAGCAATAAGTGTGTGTCTATATATATGTATGTATGTATGTATATAACAACATCACATGATAAATTAACCAATACTAACAATCACACCACACAATATATTAACTAACATAAAAGTAAAAGCTTTCCCAAAAATTCATAGTTTACTCACTGGAAATCCTTTGAAAACTTAACACACTTTGAAATCCGGGAAGCTTGGGAAACCGCATACTCTACTAAAAAATAGGTCAACTTCTAGTCTACTTTTGGATGTTTCACACTTAGACTTTGGTAAAGTTGTTAGAAGGAAAGGTTTTGATAATCCTTTCGTCTATCATTTCAAAAAAATAATTACTAAAAGAGGTTATGCTTTGAGGAAGTTATTGCAAAACAATGAGGAGTATTTTCGGACATAAAAATTTAGGTTCAAAAATACTCTTGCCAAAAAATGAATTTTTGAAGTATCTAAGCTCGAAAAAGAAGAAGAAAACAACAACGTTACAACCACTGGAAATATACATGGTTTGACAAAAAGAAAATCTATATTTGGAAAAGTATGGAGGAAGTTATAGCCGAATTAAGTTGGAGGAAATGGGGAAAGAAAAAGTTTAAAACTAAGTTTTTTAAAACTTTTATAAAGAAGAAATAATTCAAATTTAAATTTTTTTAGAATTCAAAAGGGAAGCCATGGAAGTGGATTATGAATAACTTGGAAGCTTGGAGGTGTTTGAAAATGAAAGTATGAAATGGGAAAAATATGAAAATAAATTTAGGAAAATGTATACATACAAATGAATAAGCTAAATTACTAAGATACTCACCCTCCACAAACAATGTGCCACGTCACCACCCTCCACCTCACCATGTACCTCATGCCATCCTTATCTCCCCCTCTGTATCACATCAATGGCGACATGTATTTATGACTTGTACTTTTGTTTGCTAATGACATGACATGTTATGAAAATTTTCATTTTACCCTTTTATACCTAATTAAATTTTCATTAAATGTCATATCAAATCTTAATTAACTTAATTATGTATCTATATATCAAAATATACCCAACTTTATTCGTAAATGCGTATATATATTGACCCAAATGTGCACAACGTTTTCTTATAACTTTCAAACATCGAAATTTCTAAAATTCGGAAAACGATTTCCAGTCACATTTTCGATTTTTCTTCGAACTATGTATTATTGTAAACAAATTTTGAAAACTATTTTACCATCATTATTTATCATATAAAAGAGTTTAAGTTTCATTATAAAACTTGTATATTGAATATTTAAAATTAATTAAATATACATAAATCAAAGCAGTGAAATTACGGGTCGTTAGATTCTTCCCCTCTTAAAAGAATTTCGTCCCCGAAATTACACTTAATAGCCTATTCAGAAACATTTAACACTCTACATCATTCCATATGATGTACATAGATCATTCTTATAAAAAACTGACTGGCTCATAACTTGAATATATAACTTCACTTTCAAACTAGTATCGCTTACCCGATTCTCTAGTGCAGACTCCGATTAGGCTCCTTAATTGGAAACCTCTGTTCTCCTTACATAGTTGTAACTACAATAGAAACTTTGGTCCCAAACCAAAAATCCTCATCAAATGCCCACCATCAAAAATTGAGTAATAAATCCTTATTCGGAACGGTGCAAATACCTTAAGGTCATATACCCGAATCTTAGTTTAAATTCTATGAAAAGGAGAATTGATTTACGTCTACGGTACACACTTATCATATTGGTTCTCCCAAATACCAATTCTATTTCACTAAATCATTTGTGAAAACATTTCATAAACAACTCTTAGTTTCAACTTGGATAATATTCCATTATAGCCTAAGAGTATATACCTCTATTTGATCCCACTATTTCATTTTGAATTTATCTCTCTAAGAAAACTCAAGATCCAAATAACTGACTTTTATTTCAATTTTTTTTTGAAATGATACTCCATATTTTAAATTATACAAATATATAAATATAGCCCGACTAACACCAAAAGAATATTATAGAACTGGATAATACCAAATAGTATCATGCATTCCCTTACCAAGAAGGGTAATACTCAAGAGAAGTATCCGAACACATCTCTTTCCCCAAATTTTAAGTTATTTTCAAACCACTCGAACTAGTTAGCTTAAAAAAATTCTTTTATTTCAAAATCCCATTTCTGAGATAATACTTTACATTTTCCAACAAAACATTTATCAACAACTTAATTTGGATTCGTTTGGGTTGAATTCGTTTTGATTGTAAAATGTTACAGAGAATAATTTACTAAGTGCACGACAAAGTTCGCCTAGGCAAATATCCAATCGTCACCTATAAGATTATCCCGATCATCACAAAACAATCACAACTCATTCCCCTTAGCTAATCTAAAGGAAACACTTCTTACTTCAATTTCATTCTCAAAATTTCACATTTTAAGCAAAATTGCTTTCAAATACCATTATTATTTCTCAAAATATTGAAAAATAATTTTCAAAAGCATCGGGATTTAGGGTCTTAAGTTTTCAACCTAAATTATTTTTAATTAAAAAGGCACATCTTATTCATAGGAAAGTACCTAAACATTTACACAACAGTCAATGCTTAAACTGGAGGAGCATGACTAACCAAAACCTATATGATAATAATAAAATATAATTATCTCCCAACAACAACATCTCAAAAATACTATACTATACTATACTATTTTTGAAAATCATTCTTTATATATAAAATATATCATGGGTAAAATTATATCGTTTACCCTAATTTCAAAACAATACTATGTCAGTTGGTCTAGCTAAAGTGTTTAGGAATCCCTATCGATAGCATTGGCCAAACACATCCACCAAGTTCATATACCACTCAACTGATCAAACAACACAATATAAAACATTTTTATATCACTAACAATTGCGCACTCACATATAATATGCACTCAAACTCATCGTAGGGTACTACTAACCTTATCTCTAATGAGTTAACCCCACCAAGAGCAAGGTTCTCGCTTAACCACCAGCTCTGATACCAACTGCAATGAATTAGGTTTATCGACCCACGAAAATCGACATTAATATGTCCATTGTATCACATGTCGAACATTCATGCGCTGGAAACATCGTTCATTAGGGGAAAATAAAGAAGATAGAAGATAGAAGAAACTAAAAGCAAGCACAGAATCTCATAGTGTAATAGAATAAAATATATTAATCAACATAATTCTTTACAAAGTCATTTCAAAAATGATACATCAAAGTTACACTAATACAATTTCTAACCAATGATAGTTATAATAGCCTGTCCTTTTACATCAGATATAAAGTATATAGTATACAGCGGAAACAAGATAATAACTAGCTATTGATGAAGCCTCCTACTCCGAGCACCTCCAAAATGCATTTGTGGATAAATCTGAATTACTTGGCTGCCCATAAAGATTTGAGCACCCAAGAGTTTTAGGGAAATAAAATAAAACTTTGGGTCAGACATGGGTCTGGTGTGAGTACACTCAAACAACTTGATTATTACATTTCAAACCTTTTAAAAATCAAAGGTAACTTATAAGACCACACTGCACATAAGCACAGACGGCTTTTTACCTTACGTTAACGAAAACACTTTCATACACAATCTAGTGATATTAAAATAATGTCTAAAGTATAAATACTTATTAATCTTAGCCGAAATTGTTACATTTATTAAATTCCAGCATACTAGGCTTTACAATCAAAACCATAAAGGCACATATTAGAGAATGGATTTCATACTATGACCGAGTAAGGAACTACCTCCATTGGGTACATCTCTAGAATAATGCATCTGGGTCTGGTAAGAACACTTTGTACCCCACCACAAAGAGTATGCCTACCACTTGACTAATAGTACCGAACATGTCATCATCTCTGTCTTTTAACGTTAATCGATATCTCTCATGCACAACAAAATCCATAAAAATAGGGTAATCTAGAAAGACGATGACATACCCTAATGGGAGCGACCCACTTAGCCCTGTTGCATGCCTAGTTTTAGTCATTTCCCGTTTGATGTGGCTTGGGGCTATGTTTTACATCTTTGAATAGTAATCCCATTAGTAATGCAAACATTGCCTTCCAAGCATCAATGTAATGCTAGCATTCATCCATACAAGTTGTCCAGGAAAAGGACAAACCGAAGGCACTACTTCTACTACATCAATTTTGGAATCACCCTTGGGACTAGTAGCATGCAGCCCTTGCACTTTAATGCTCCATATTTGATTCAAAATTCTTCAAGATGTCTTCAGTTCGAAACGCTTGAGTTGGATCAAAGTGGTTTTCGGATAATAGATTTGATCCCGGTCTCTTCAAAACTACTTTCGATAATTTTCGATAAACTCAATGCCAGTTCTCTTGGAAATAAGCAGATAAAAGACAAGAACATAGTTCGTCTCCTAATCGTTAGTGGACGGATTTCCTTATCGTTTATCCTAGAAGAGCGAAACGAATTTATACGTACAGCATAGCACCACCGACGGTAACTGTACAATATAATTTCCATGTTTCTCCTAGATATTTCCAAAGTACGTTTTGGTTCAGATTTGATAGTTGGTTATTTAACTATCAAATAAACAAACAATCAAACATTAATCTTTTATAAGTTCACTTCACATTTCAAACCTCTTTATAAATTTTCAAACTTGATTTAAAACGTGTTTCAAAAATATTTAAGATGATTTATAAAATCTCTTTCTATGTTTAAAATTATTTAAAAATCTTTCTTCATAATTCCTTTATAGAATCTCCTTTATAAAATATCATTTTTAAGATACCATTTGTAAATAACTTTAGGTAAAACCTTTTATTTAATAAACCCCTTCTTAAAAGTGAGATATTATTTAAAAATAATTATTTAAAATAATAATGAAATTTAAAAATCTATTATAACCTTTAAACCTAAATTGATTAAAGAATTAAAGCTAATTCAAAAACAAACTTTAGTAATTCAAAACGAGGCTTAGCAAACCTAATGGTACTCACCATTAGTTTCCATTTCAATTCGCATAACAGTTATTATATACATTAACATATATTTAAATACACTCATATCCAAATAAAGGAATAATATGTCAATATGAACTAAATAGCATATATATATATATATATATATATATAACATAATAGCAGGGTGGTGATTTGTCCTGCCAAATAGATGACCAATCAATTCAACCAATTCATAGCATAACAGTGAATTATTCTGCTAACACATGTCCACACAAACAAATAAATAATTTATAGCAAAATGGGGATTTATTCTACTAACACATGTCCAAACAATCCAACAATCTACATTATAACTCATCCACCGTTATATGGTTCCTTAATGGTATCAACACTCGAATCGCTTGTATTCAAAACCATATTTAAAAAAGAAGTACCTTTGAACCATGTTACTTTTGAAAACCATAGGATTTAAAACTTTTAAACCTATTAAAAATAATTAGTCAAAAGTTTAAATCCTATTTAAATCATGAATAATTTTAATCCAACCTTAACTTAATTTTATTAAATAGTTTAACGATAATTAATTATGACGACCCGCACTCGACCTTCGAAAATTGGCACCCAATACATCACCCGTATTCGAATGTCGGAGATTCAAACGTTGAGTCTGGTTTTCCAGAGCCTATAAAACATTAGGTGAATACAATACAGCAGAAACAAAAAAGAATTTTATTGATATACAATATGGATACATCAATCCAATACAAATGCCCCACAATATCATAGCCAAAATAGATACATCAGCGAAAAGATAACAGCAACAACGGAATATAACATCTTCATGATCTTAAAGAGAGAGAGAGAGAATCCAACAAATTGCGTCTCCATTGCCAAAGCTCCATAGATCATCCAAAAGGCTCGAACCACTTTCATGCTGCGATGAAGCAAATCCGATTCCCGAACCCACAGTCTCCCAAATCCACATCTACTATCTGAACTAACTTCAAGATCCTACTAACAACCTGACTTTAGGATGCCCGTGTGGAAAATTACGGGCACCCAGAGTTTAGAAAGGGAACAATAAACTCCAGGTCATTCATGGGACTGGTGTGAGCAAACAAAAACAGTTATATTTGAACAAAAAGAAATAAAAAGAAATTCGCTATGCTTTTTGAAAAATGAAACTACCATAAGGCCTCCTAGCACACACACAATGCAATCGCACACTTGGGGGAGATTTCTCCTTATGATAGTCAAACAAGCTTCATACGCGAAAATCCTTTTGATATTATTATTATTAGTGCATAGTGTGGAAAACATTTCGAAGGTATAATGTTAATCTTAACCAGCATACGTACCATTATAGTATGCCTACTATAGCTACCAGTTTAGATGGAAGGTTATACAACTAAAACCGCACAGGGCTCGTATTATGTGATTGGATTTCCATCAAATGGCCAAGGCTAAGGAACATCCTTTATTCGAAAGGGTACGCCTCTGGAGGGACGCCCCGAGAACCTAACCGGATCTCTGCCAACACAAGACTGGTTACCTCTGTAACTAGGTAACTAACTGTCACGAGTGTGCCATCCCTCGCCCGTAACCAACCTTTATCCCGGGATTCCAACAACAAAATTCCAACAACCACATAAGTTAAATATCTAGGCTCCATACCATGATACGATTTTTTATCCAGAAGGAAATGCACATACCCTAAGGGGCATGACCCCCGTAACCTTGCTGCATCCATCTTGTTTCGACCATTTTCGGGACATGAGGTTCGATGAAGTCTCATCCCAAAAAGCTACGCTTTTCACAAAAGTCATGCTTTGATCAACCAATGATCAGCACTTAGCATGCCACATTACCAAATTGGGAATATATCGCTAGTAAATATCAATAACCTATGAGCTCGTATGTCTCAGAGAAGGGTGTTAAGCTAAGAGAATAAATTCTCCGCCACCCTACAGAAATGTATTTGATGGAAATCAGCTTTACATCTCAAAGTGTAATGTCATACATACATCCATACAAGTCCATCCTGGGTCTGAATAGAACCGAAGGCACTTCCTCCAATTAAGGAAAGAAGCCCTTGCAAATCCGGATATTCCCTAATCACGTACGGACTTCCCATCACTTAGGGTAATCTCTATACTGGAGCAACTCAATGCAGAGACAATCAACAGGTCATCCTTTCCTTTTCGAAAATACCCGGTCTTCAACCACCGTCTTCAAATGCAATCCAATTTCTTCGTATCACTTATTCGGAATGGGTTTTAAGACTTAATGTCCTCTCCCGGCTTGTTCGAATAGTGAGCGCTTATTTTCAAAAAAACATATGGAGACATTGGTATCTTAGTTAAGTCACACTTTTTAGCCCTTGTTTCCCAAAACCTTTCCTTTTGAATGGTTTAAACAAATTTCCATTTTTAATCTTCAAACAGAAGATCCATCTTTAAGATCCTCTTCAGTTTGAAACAAGGTTTACCAAATTTTAACAAAGATTCATTCATACCTTTCAAAACTATTTCCATTTGATTTACCCATAACTCGAAATCCTTTAAACAAAAACTGAAAATTCTTTCTTTATATGAAATCAATTATCATTTGAAAATAAAGGTTTTTCGTTTTGGGAAAATTCGATTAAATTTTCTCAAGTTATAGCCCTTTTAAAGTATAAATCGAAAAATCAGCGAAGTGCCGTATTCTCGGCAAGCTCTATTTTGAGATATATTTAAATTCCCAAAATAATTCTGAATTTCAAAACTTGCTTTCCAAAAGTTTTGTCATATTTAACCCAAATCACTTCCGAACCATTTTGGATTCAAAATTCAACTTTTAAATAAAATCATATTAATTTCAAAATACCTATGACTTAACCAATGTCCCATGAAATCCATATTTGTGTGTGTGTTGTGTGTAGGGGTTTTGCATACAACAATAAAATATCACAACCATTATAAATCCAAGCACAACAATATCAATAGGCGGTATAATCCTATAACGCTTATCTTGCATTGACAGATAAATAAGTAAATTCGTCACAGATAAACAACTTACATATATCGCAGCTCAATCCCAAAGCAATCGTATCACAGAACATCACATATCAGAGATATCAAACAATTTAAGGCATTCAATATAATCCAGTCATCCATAAGCAAGATTAATTGATCACCTGATTATAATTAACTCAAAATGAATTAATCACCTAACCTTACTTAATTAATTAATTACAAACGCTTTGTTATTATTTTAATTAATGAGAATTAATTAATCAACTTTAATTATCCATCCTAAGTAATTATCCTCAATTACTTACATTAATTAGTTGTCCTTAATAAACCACACAAATTTAACCTTAAAATTAATTAATTAATAAACACTCAATTAATTATTAATAAATTAATCTTAATTAATTATATTAACTAATTAACTTTTAATCATTAGTTAATTATTCTTTAATCGTAAATTAATTAATTTTTAATTAATTAGTTAATTAACCTTTAATTATTTAATTATTCTCTAATTACTTACATTAAGTAATTACCTTTTAAGTAATTAATTATCGTCTAATAAATCACACTAAGTAATTATCCCTTAATTACATTAAGTAATAATCTTTTATTAATTACATTAAGTAATTATACTTAATTAAATTCATTAAGTAATTATCCTTTAATTACTTTTCATTAATTAATCACCCGTAAACTAATTACATTTAGTAATTGTCCTTTAATCATAAATTAATTAATCCTTTAATTAATTACATAAATTAATTAATCCCTTAATTAATTACATTAACAAATTACTCATGACCTTAATTAATCAAAAGGTAAACCATTTATCTTAATTAATTTCTTAATTACAGTATTTAAATCTTATTAAATAAACTTTTGAAATTAATTTTCATAATATACAAATTAACTTAAAACCTTTTAAGTTACTTAATAATTAAAGTCATTTCACCTTCTTTAATTAACTATTACATTATTTAAACTTATTTACATAAACTTAAGAAAAGATTTAAAACAAAAGGTATATAATAAAATACCTTAAACTTAATTAATTTAAATAATTTATTTTAAGCCTTTAACTAATTCCACAACTAAAAAAATAAAACAATTATTTTTTTTAAAAGAATTAATCAAGGAAGTGTTTAAACTTGATTTAATTTAAATTTAAAAAAACTTGTTTATTTAAAAATTTAAAACTCAAACCCGAGACAGACCTATGTTTTTCCCGAGCCAACACCGAAGTAAACCTGCATTCCTCTCGAGTCTCAACCTTTCTTTCTTTCTTTTTTCTTTTAAATTTTTAAACTTGATAAAACTTGTAACACTCACGCATACTCGGTATCACACTCGAGCCAGCAACCTAATTTCTCGAGTTCTTCCCCGAGTTCAAATCAACATAGCATCATCAGATACTAATGGACACACGTGTATGTGCACACATGGTCGGAGCGTCTCCGACCAACGCCGCGACCATCCTCAAGTCACCGATGATCTCCCCTGACCACCAAACCATCCAAGACCATCAATTGTGTCTGAAATCAGAATCGAGCTATTCGACACTTCATGGAACCGAACCTAATCACCCAAATCCGCCTTGTGTTGCCACCTCCAGCCACCAGAAGGTTCAAAACTCCGACCAAACCCTCACCATTGAGCTATGCTCCTATTTCACCTACTCCGACCAAGTCCGATGCACCCTTGTCGTCGAAATCGACTCTCAAACATCATCGACCAAACCTGGTCATTAAGCCTTACATCCCCACTCTCCGGCCATCACGACCACCTAGAATTCTAGTCACCATTTTTGCCAAAACCTCTAACCTCCTAGCAAACTTCACCCACGACCCCGAGACCCAAACAACCTCCGATCACTAGAATTCGACAAAAAAACCATTTCAGACCAACTCGAAATATCTCGACAATTACTTACTTAAAAATCATGAAATTATTATCAAAAATCATTATTTTGCAACATGAATCTGGTTGTATAATCAAAATTTGAATTTAATATGATCGAATTTTCTGATTTAAAAAGATTCTACTGTAATTTCACCTTTTCAAAATATTTATCAAATATTTCCATCTGAAATCATTTTTAAAATTGATTTTACATTCTTACAAACATTTTTCATTTAGAGATTCCAACCTAAAAGAGTCTAGGGGAAGAGAGATACAAATTTGAATTTTTTATATCTTGTAAGTTTTAAAACAGAAGCATGCATACCTGGTTCACAGACATGCATACATCAATCTACCTATATATATACACGCACGGCCATATTTTTACATCCATATAATCATTTTTACAATTATATTTTCAAATATCAATCCAAATATCAAGATTTATGAACAAATTCAAGTTGTTTGCTCACCGGTCTGGGTTTGAACATGGGAGCAGACTTGTGCCTGGAAATTATTTTGAAAATCTGGAAATAGATGGTGATCTTTGATCTGACACATGATTTGAATTTGCTTTGTTGTTTGTTTTGAATGATCTTGAAACTGATCTGAACTTTGCTTTGATTTGAATCCACTTGTTAGATTCATGTTGAGTTGAATCCTTTCTGGCTTTAAAACTTGAAACTATTTGAACTGGAAAAATATTTTTCCTTAGATCTAAAGCTTTGAAATTTGTAAGGATTATTTGTTACTTTCTTTCAGGTTTGACATGCTGTTTGCTTTTGAGTTTCAGATGATTGTGTTTTGTATTTTTTTCCTTTTCTGGTCTTTAGTTTGCAGGTTGAAATTTATAGTTGTTTGATTTTTATTTTCTGGTTTAGTTTGATAAATTTTAGAAATGCAAAGTGAAAGATGAAGAAAAATTAGAATAGGAGAAAAGAGATATATATAACTTGTTTTCATTATTTATTATTTTTAAAAATAAATGACACTTGTTATTTTTCATGCTTACTTAGTTTACACTTGTTCATGCATGTTAAAATCTTTTTACAAATGTTAAATTGTAGTTTAAAACACTTACACTTGTTTAATTTCATGATGAAGTGTTTACACTTGTCCACTTTCATGTCATTAATGTTTAAATATAATTTATATTATATTTTTCAATTTGTTTTACACACACACACACATATATATAAGTTTTTACAAACCATATTTATATCATGTATAAATTGTAAAGAAAATGATTGTAAAACCATTTATACATTAATAAATAAACACATATATATTATATATAGGTTTTTTAAAATATGAAATTTTACCTTAAATAGCTTTTGAAAATTATTAGGTTGAATTCAAAATATAATTTCCAAATCACAATACACACACACACACACACACACACACACACATATATATATATATAATTAGATAACATATTTTTATTAATTTTAAAATATAGAGTTTTTCAAATCCAATTTATTTTCTTAAGATATTTATTTTTGAATTCCAATCAAAATCTATCTGCAATCTATATATACATATATCTATAAAACAAACACATATCTTATTTATTTATTTTTTGGAAAATTTCAAATTAATTTTCAAATAAATCCAAAAATTTATATTAATTACCAAAATAAATTTGGCTTAAAAACGGAATTGTTACAGAATCCCCCCTTAAGAAAATTTCGTCCTCGAAATTTGCTAGACAGGGAGGCAACTTAGAACAGATGAACATACACAAAAGATAGAGAAATGGTTTATCAGATCAAACTGAATATTTATTCTACATTTGGATTACCAAATCAAAGTATCATCAATAAATACGAGAATGAACTTATTCGATACTTTACGAAATACTCGGGTCATCAACTCTACGAAATAAGCAGGGGCATTGGTTAGTTCGAAAGGATAACTAACCATTCGTAGAATGTATCTGGACCCCAAAAACAGACAAATGGATACAATCTTTTGAAATTCTCAGCTAATGGAATCCTTAGGCTAGATCCATCCTGGAAAATAATCGAGCACCATGCAATTGATCGAACAGATCGTCGATCCGGTGCAAAAGAAATTCTGGAAGGATTCCAAACTCAGATCGGAATACCCTAAAGTACACATTAGTTTGCCCCTCTTCGGACTTAGATCCACACAAGAAATCACAACAAAATTTTCTAAATTTGGTTTTGACCAAAATCGTTTCATTAATACAATTTAATTTAGCTTCATATTTTTGTTAACCAATTCATTTCAAATAAAATTTCAAATTTATTAAAGTTAAAACGAAAAAGGCATATAACGCTGCTCAAATACTTGCTTGAATTTATCCCATGGAACTCATCTCTGATCTGGCCAAAGTAATGGTCTTCCATCATGCCAAAGTTTCTTCTTGAGGCTGCCAGGAAGTCATCAAAGAATTGAAATTGGATGGTGATCAAAGGAAGTTGATGGGAAAAGTTGTTCCCACTATTGTTATTGCAGGGTATCGACCATTTGTAGTGGTACTTCCCTGTCCCCTACCTCGTCCTCTTTGCACTCATTCTCACTATTAGTGAATAATAACAGAATTAACTGAGGCATACGGATAAGATATCTTAGGGAATATACTCATTCTAGGGCGTCTATAACCCTATCTCTAATGAGTCACCTAATGTGTTATACTCCAAAACTAAAGTTCTTACTCAACCTTTAGCTCCGATACAGCTGTAACGACCCAGATTCGACCTTTGAAAATCGGCACCCAATACATCACCCATATTCGAATGCCAGAGATTCAAACGTTGAGTCTGGTTCGTTGGAGCTTATAACACATTAGATGAAAACAACACAGCGGAAACAAAAAATAATTTTATTGATATACAACATGGGTACATCAACCCAATACAAATGCCCAATAATATCAGAGCCAAAATAGATACAACAGCGAAATGATAACAACAACGGAAGATAACATCTTCATGATCTTCAAGAGATAGAGAATCTAGCAAATTGCATATCCATTGCCAAAGCTCCAAAGATCAATCAAAAGGTTCAAACCACTATCATGCTGCGATGAAGAAAATCTGATTCCCAAATCCACAGACTCCCAAATTCACATCTACTATTTGAACTAATTTCAAGATCCTACTAATAACCTGACTCTAGGCTGCCCGTGTGGAAAATTATGGGCATCTACAGTTTAGAAAGGGAACAATAAACTCCAGGTCAGTCATAGGACTGGTGTGAGCAAACAAAAACAGTTATATTTGAACAAAAAGAAATTCGCTATGCTTTTTGGAAAATGAAACTACCGTGAGGCCTCCCAGAACACACACAATGCAATCGCACACTTGGGGAGATTTGTCCTTATGATAGTGAAACAGGCTTGATACGCGAAAATCCTTTTGATATTATTATTAGTGCATAGTGTGGAAAACATTTCGAAAGTATAATATTAATCTTAGCCAGCATACGTACCATTATAGTATGCCTACTATAGATACCATGTTAGATGATACGTTATACAACTAAAACCGTACAGGGCTCGTATTGAGTGATTGGATTTCCAACAAATGGCCAAGGCTAAGGAACTTCCATTATTCAAAGGGTACGCCTCTGAAGGGACGCCCCGAGAACCTAACTGGGTCTCTGCCAACACAAGGTCGGGTTACTTCTGTAACTAGGTAACTAACTGTCACGAGTATGTTTTCCCTCGATCGTAACCGGCCTTTATCCCGGGATTCCAACAACCACATAAGTTAAATATCTGGGCTCCATACCATGATACCACTTTTTATCCAGAAGGAAATGCACATACCCTAAGGGGCGCGTCCCCCGTAACCTTGCTGCATCCTTCCTATGTCGACCATTTCCGGGATGTGAGGTTTGATGAAGTCTCATCCCACAAAGCTAGCTTTACACAAAATCCATGCTTCGATCAACCAATGATTAGCACTTAGCATGCCACATTACCAAATTGAGAATATATCACTAGAAAATATCAATTACATAACCTTTGAGCTCGTACGTCTCAAAGAAGGGTGCTAAGCTAATAGAATAAATTCTCCGCCACAAAAAAGAAATGTATTTGATAGAAACCAGCTTTACATCTCAAAGTGTAATGTCAGACATACATCTATACAAGTCCATCCTGGGTCTGAATGGAACCGAAGGCACTTCCTTAAATTAAGGAAAGAAGCCCTTGCAAATCCGGATATTCCCTAATCACATCTGTACTTCCCATCACTTAGGGCAATCTCTATACCGGAGCAACTCAGTGCAGAGACAATCAACAGATCATCCTTTCGTTTTCGAAAATACCCGGTCTTCAACCACTGTCTTCAAATGCAATCCTATTTCGTCGTATCATTTATTCAGAATGGGTTTTATGACTTAATGTCCTCTCCCGGCTTATCCGAATAATGAGCGCTTATTTTCAAAAAAACATATGGATACATTGGTATCTTAGTTAAGTCACACTTTTTAGCCCTTGTTTCCCAAAACCTTTCCTTTTGAATGGTTTAAAAAAAATTCCATTTTTAATTTTTTAAACAAAAAAAATCCATCTTTAAGGTCCTCTTCGGTTTGAAACAAGGTTTACCAAATCTTTAACAAAGATTCATTCATAGCTTTCAAAACTATTTCCATTTGATTTACCCATAACTCGAAATCCTTTAAACAAAAACTGAAAATTCTTTCTTTATATGAAATCAATTATCATTTGAAAACAAAGGTTTTTCGTTTCGGGAAAATCCGATTAAATTTGCTCAAGCTATAGCCCTTTTAAAGTATAAATCGAAAAAATAGCAAACTGCCGTATTCTCGGTAAGCTTATTTTGAGTTAAATTTAAATTCCCAAAATAATTCTTAATTTTCAAAACTTCCTTTTCAAAAGTTTTTTCATATTTAACCCTAATCACTTCTGCACCATTTTAGATTCAAAATTCAACTTTTAAATAAAATAATATTTAAATTCGAAATACTCATGACATAATCAATGTCCAGTGAAATCCATATTTGTGTGTGTGTCGTGTGTAGGGGTTTTGCATACAACAATAGAATATCACAACCATCATAAATCCAAGCACAACAATATCAATAGGTGGTATAATCCTATAACGCTTATCTTGCATTCATAGATAAATAAGTAAATTCATCACAAATAAATAAATTACATTTATCACAGCTTAATCCCAAAGCAATCATATAACAGAACATAATATATCAGAGATATCAAACAATTCAAGGCATTCAATATAATCCAGTCATCCATAAGCAAGATTAATTGATCACCTGATTATAATTAATTCAAAATGAATTAATCACCTAACCTTGGTTAAGTAAATAATTACAAACCCTTTGTTATTATTTTAATTAATGAGAATTGATTAATCAACTTTAATTATCCATCTTAAGTAATTATCCTCAATTACTTACGTTAACCAGTTATCCCTTAATTAACCACACAAATTTAACCTTAAAATTAATTAATTAATAAACGCTTAATTAATTATTAATGAATTATCCTTAATTAATTATATTAATTAATTAATTTTTAATCATTAGTTAATTATTCTTAAATCATAAATTAATTAACTTTTAATTAATTAATTAATTAACCTTTAATTATTTAATTATTCTCTAATTACTTACATTAAGTAATTATCTTTTAAGTAATTAATTATCCTTTAATAAATCACACTAAGTAATTATCCCTTATTACATTAAGTAATAGTCTTTTATTAATTACATTAAGTAATTATACTTAATTCATTTCATTAAGTAATTATCCTTTAATTAATTATCATTAATCAATCACCCTTAAACTAGTTACATTTAAGTAATTGTCCTTTAATCATAAATTAATTAATCCTTTGATTAATTACATAAATTAATTAATCCCTTAATTAATTACATTGACAAATTACTCAAGACCTTAGTTGATCAAAAGATAAACCATTTATCTTAATTAATTTCTTAATCACAGTATTTAAATCTTATTAGATAAACTTTTGGAATTAATTTTCATAACATACAAATTAACTTAAAACCTTTTAAGTTACTTAATAATTAAAGTCATTTCACCTTTTTTAATTAACTATTACATTATTTAAACTTATTTAAATAAACTAAAGAATAGATTTAACACAAAAGGTATATAATAAAATACCTTAAACTTAATTAATTTAAATAATTTATTTTAAGCCTTTAACTAATTCCACAGCTAAAAAAATAAAACATTTATTATTTTAAAAGAATTAATCAAGGAAGTGTTTAAACTTGATTTAATTTAAATTTAAAAAAACTTGTTTATTTAAAAATTTAAAAACTCAAACCCGAGACAGACCTATGTTTTTCCCGAGCCAACACCGAAGTAAACCTGCATTCCTCCCGAGTCTCAACCTTTCTTTCTTTCTTTTTTCTTTAAATTTTTAAACTTGATAAAACCTGTAACACTCGAGCATACTCGGTATCACACTCGAGCCAACAACCCAATTTCTCGAGTTCTTCCCCAAGTTCAAATCAACATAGCATCATAAAATACTAATGGACACATGTGTACGTGCACACATGGTCGGAGCATCTCCGACCATCGCTACGACCATCCTCAAGTCACCGATGATCTCGCCTGACCATCCGACCATCCAAGACCATCAATTGTGTTTGATATCATGATCGAGCTATTCGACACTTCTTGGAACCAAACCTGCTCCCCCAAATCCGCCTCGTGTTGTCACATCCGGCCGCCAAAAGGTTTGCCACTCTGACCAAACCCTCGCCATAGAGCTACGCTCCTATACTTCGACCAAGTCCGATGCACCCTCATCATCGAAATCGACTCTCAAACATCATTGACCAAACCTGGTCATTAAACCCTACATCTCCACTCTCCGGCCACCACGACCACCTAGAATTCCAGTCACCCTTTTTGCTGAAACCTCCAACCTCCCAGCAAACTTCACCCACGACCCCGAGACCCCAACAACCTCCGATCACCAGAATTCAGTAGAAAACCCATTTCAGACCAACTCAAAATATCTCGACAATTACATATGTAAAAATCATGAAATGATTATCAAAAATCATTATTTTGCAACACGAATATGGTTGTATAATCAAAATTTGAAATTAAGATGAACAAATTTTCTGATTTAAAAAGATTCTACTGTAATTTCATCTTTTTGAAATATTTACCAAATATTTCCATCTAAAACTATTTTTAAAAATGATTTTACATTCTTAGAAACATTTTTCATTTAAAGATTCCAACCTAAAAGTGTCTAGGGGAAGAGAGATTCAATTTTGAAATTTTTTTAAAACCTGTAAAGTTTAAAATAGAAGCATGCATACCTAGTTCATAGACATGCAAACATCAATCTACATATATATATACAGGCATATTTTTTCATCCATACAATCATTTTCACAATCATATTTTCAAATATCAATCCAAATATCAAGATTTATGAACAAATTCAAGTAGTTTACTCACCTGTCTGGGTTTGAACTGAGGAGCGGGCTTGTTCCTTGGATATGATTTTGAAAATATGGAAGTAGATGATGATCTTTGTTCTGATACATGATTTAAATTTGCTTTGTTGTTTGTTTTGAATGATCTTAAAACTGATCTGAACTTTGCTTTGATTTTAATCCACTTGTTAGATTCGTGTTGAGTTGAACCCTTTTTGGCTTTAAAACTTGAAACTGTTTGAACTGGAAATGATTTTGCCTTAGATCTGAAGCTTTGAAATTTGAAAGGATTATTTGTTACTTCGTTTCAGGTTTGAGATGATGTTTGCTTTTGAGTTTGAGATGCTTTTGTTTTGTATTTTTTCTTTTTCTGGTTTTTAAGTTTGCAGGTTGAAATTTGTAGTTGTATGATTTTTATTTTCTGGTTTAGTTTAATAAAATTTTGAGAAATGCAAAGTGAAAGATGAAGAAAAATGAGAATAGGAGAAAAGATATATATATATATATATATATATAACTTGTTTTCATCATTTATTATTTTTAAAAATAAATGACACTTGTTATTTTTCATGCTTACTTAGTTTAGACTTGTTTATGCATGTTAAAATCTTTTTACAAATGTTAACTTGTATTTTAAAACACTTACACTTGTTTAATTTCATGATAAAGTGTTTACTCTTGTCCACTTCCATGTCATTAACGTTTAAATAAAATTTATATTATATTTTTCAATTGGTTTTACACATATATACGTTTTTATATTTTTTTAAAATTTATATTAGCTTATGTTAAAATCAATTATATATATTCTTATTCTTTTAATATTTATTCATATTTTTACAAACCATATTTATATCATGTATAAATTTTAAAGAAAATGATTTTAAAACTATTTATACATTAATAAATTAACGCATATATATCCTAAATAAGTTTTTTAAAATATGACATCTAACCTTAAATAGCTTTTGAATATTATTATGTTGAATTCAAAATATAATTATCGAATCACAATACACACACATATATGTATATATACATATATAATCAGAAAAAAAAATTTATTAATTATAAAATATGGATTTTTTAAATCCAGTTTATTTCTTAAGATATTTATTTTTGAATTCCAAATCAAAATCTTTTTGCAATCTATATATACATATATCTATAAAACAAACACATATCTTATTTATTTTTTTTGGAAAATTTCAAATTAATTCACAAATTAATCCAAAAATTTATATTAATTACCAATTAAATTTGGCTTAAAAACGGCATCGTTACATTAACTATTAATTAAACCCAAATTAGTCCTTTATTAATTATTTAATAATTAATTAAACTTTCATCAAATGTTAATTAATCTCAATTAATTAATTAAATAATATTTAATTAATCTTAAACAACAAAGTAAACCTATAATAAATAATTTATTATAAATTAAATGTTTAATCAAATAATTAAACCTTTGATTAATAATTAATCCTATATTTAATTAATGATAAATTAAATATAAATAATTTAACTAACCTATACTTAATTAACTATTAATTAATTAAAATAAATCTTAACTTTAAAAGATAATTAATTAAGAACTAATCTTTATTTAATTAAAGTTAATATACCTTGTTAACATTTAATTAATTATCAATTACTAAAACCTAATTAATTAAAAATTAATTATTAAATCCTTAATTAAGTTTTAAAAACATTATTATTTAGTTTATAAAATATTAACAAAATAATTTGAAGAATAAAAACCAAACTTTGCAAAAAATTGAAATTTTAAGCGAACTACACCCATAGCGACCATCGCTGGGATACCCGTAAGCTTTAACTCGTTTCTATCCTTCTTTTGAAAACTTTACCATAAAGCTCACTAACTTTCTAACAAAAAAAAGAATTTAAAACTAAAACAAGTTTAAATCTAACCAAATATTCGATTTTCAAAACTAAAACCATAACTTTCTTACACAAGATTCCAAATTCTCAAATACCCTACGAAGGTACCAACTTCTTCTTAGCTTATACCTTACATACCCAAGTCCATACACAACCATGACATCCAGGATAACATCATGCCACAAACATAAGCAAGATCTAATCTTTACCATTGAGACTTCGCATTCAAGTCTAATGTCCTTACATATCAAAGAAACAAGTGTGTATGTAACCATCACACGATAAATTAACCAATACAAACCATTACATCACACAATATATTAACTAAAATAAAGGTAAAAACTTCCCCAAAAATTCATAGTTTACTCACATAAAATCCTTTGAAAATTTGGCATACTTTAAAATTCGGAAAGCTTAGAAAACCACAAACTCTACTCAAAAATAGGTCAACTTCTAGTCTACTTTTGGACCTTTTTATCTCGAATTTTCGAAAAGTTGTTAAAGGGAAAGTTTTAGAAAATTCTTTCCACTATTATTTCAAAAAAATAATTACTCAAAAGAGGTCAAATTTTGAGGAAGTTATTTCCAACACAATGAGGGGTATTTTCGAATATAAAAATCTAGGTTCAAAAACACTCTTGCAAAAAAATGAATTTTTGTAGCATCTTACTCGAAATAAGAAAAGTGGTGAACAAAAAAGTTGTAGTCATTAGAAATATACATGGTTTTAAAAAAGATAATCTAGCTTTGGAGAAGTATGGAGGAAGTTACGGCCGAATTAAGTTGGAGGAAATGGGGATAGAAAAAGTTTAAAACTAAGTTTTTTAAACTTTTAAAAAGAAGTAAAAATTCAAATTTAAATTATTTATAGTTCTAAGGGGAAGCCATGGAAGTGGATTATGAATAAGATTGAAGCTTGGTGGATTTTGAAAATGAAAGTATGAAATGGGAAAAATATGAAAAGAAATTTAGGAAAATGTATATATACAAATGAATAGGCTAAATTACAAAAACACCCACCCTCCACAAATTATGTGCCTTGTAACCACCCTTCACTTCACCATGTACGACATGCCTCCCTTACGTCCCCCTCCCCATCACATCCAAGGCAACATGTATTTATGACTTGTACTTTTTGTTTGCTAATGACATGACATGTTATGAAAATTTCTATTTTACCTTTTTCAACTTGATTATATTTTCATTAAATGTCATATCAAAATCTTAATAAACTTCAGTATGTATTTATGTATCAAAATATACCTAAATCTATTTGTAAACACATATATACATTGACTCAAATGTGCACAATGTTTTCTTATAACTTTCAAACATCGAAAAGTCTAAAATTCAAAAAAAGATTTCCGGTCACAGTTTGGACTTTTCTTCAAACTGTATATTTTTGTAAACAAATTTTGAAAACTATTTTATCATCATTACTCATCATATAGAAGAGTTTTATTTTCATTATAAAACTTATAAATTGAAAATTGAAAATTAGTTGAATATTCACAAATCAAAGGAGTAAAATTCCTGGTCGTTACAAGAAACCAATAATTTAGAGGTTTATTTTAAATTTTGTCCAAGTAAGCTTGGATAGTCTTCTAAGCAATAATTAAAGGCCGATGAGAAAAATGGTAGGCTTTTATAATTATCTTTATTTTTGGGCAATCAAGAAAGTATTGAACTAATCTAAGATTTGTTTTTTAGTTGTGTAACATTTTAAAAACTGTGTTAAGTGTTAGTTTATTCCTATAAAGAATTTGATTTGATTGGATTTGATTGCTTGGTTGTATGATCTTATATACCATGGATTATAAATTTAAAATCTATAAACCAAGGTTTTTGAATCATTAATTATTAGGACTTAAATCCTGGTACTTTTGAAAAAGTAATTTTGAGAGAGAATTTGTGAAAGAATAATAAAAAGTTTATTTTGAAAAATATATTTGATCAAGTGTTATTGTAAAATGTTTGAAAAGAATATTTTTGAAATGGTATTTCCAATGTTTTTCGTGATTAAAGTTGGGTAATTGGGTGTTTTTCGATTTGGAAAACTTTCCAGCTATATTTATTTACTCCAACTATTGTTTTGTGGACCGAAATACCACTAGATGCTCCATGTTGTTTGATTCTAGAGTTATACCATGCTTCGGTAGCAGTAGCCCCTCCTTATCATTAATGATTTTGGTTTTGATACATTTCATCTTAGAGGAATTTGTAAATATATTGAATATAAAATTCAGGTATGTAGTTCTAAATTTGTCATTATAAAATGCTGTATGCATAATATTTATTACAGAATATTCACTGTGTTTTGTTGCATATGCATGTTATGTTGCTTTCGATTGCCTGTGACTTTATTTATTAGAGTTGCATGTAGAATTATGTCACGCTAGTTTTTGCATGTAGAGTTGCCTCATTATTATCATTAGTTGCATTATATTACCTGATTATGTATGGTTATTGTATTGTTTATGTTGCATATGCTAATGATAGTAATGATATAAATTTTCCATAAGGAAAATATATCGGGTTACTAAAAGCCAAGTAGGTAATTTGATTCTTGGGTTGGGATATTACGTTTTCCACTCCGTAATAATTTCGGGGACGGAATTCTTTTAAGAGGAAAGAATATAACATCTCATAATTTTATCATTTTAATTATGAATGTTTAATTAATTTTAAATATTTAAATAATTAGTTTCTAAATATAAATAACTTATATTCAAATATGGAGATTATTTAAATATTTTAATTGTGAATTGAATATTAATTAAATGGTTTTAATAGTCTTATTTAACTCTTTTAATTAATAAATAATATTGATATATGCAACTCTACATTCGTAATCATCATGGTGTACCATATGTCAAAGTACTAATGAGTGTCTAGATATCTACGTTGACGATATCTACGTCATGTGATATCCTTTGGGTGATAAATAGCTAAAGCAAAACATAATATGCATCATTCATCCTTACATTCACTCCCTCAGTGTGTTGGATATATGATACTCGTATAACATCTCTATTTAGTCAAGGACTACTCAATATCATGATTCTTCGGTACTCGAATCCATGCCACTTAATAGGCTAGAAACTAGACTGCACCTCCACTGACGGCCCAAGGTAAATGAATCGCCGTGTGATCCGAGGCTCCCCATATACCCAAATGTTTGTCCTAACATACCCATGCTTCACAAATACACATGAAACCTACAGGTATAAATGATCCCTTTGCACACATCATCTATAGCAAAGCATATCAGGAACTGTTCTTAACACTCCTATTTAAAGTCATCATGGTTTGGAACGATTCTCAACAATCATCACCAGCCATAGAATATCGTCGTTGTCTCATAACCTTTCTCCAACAGTTCCTTCCATCCAATTCGTAGCCCTCTACTCAACATCTTGAAGTATAACCATCTATCATCGAAGCCACAACTTACTATTTTGGTCAAATTTTCCATAGCCTTCGAACAAACTTAAACTGTCAAATTAGATGAGCAAACGACGAAGAAATAACCCAAGGACTTGGGTCTTAAAAAGGAAAAACAAAGGAAATATCAAGAAATGAGCAAAAAAAGTCGACTTGGGTATTTCAACTCGTCACTAATGGGTCGATATCAAGCTAACTCAAGTCGGATATGTTCGTACCAAAAATAGGCACAATACTCGTTGGGTGTAATTGAAGAGATTAAAATGAAGAAGTAAAATGAAAAATAAAACTAACCTAACAATCACACCAAGAAAAAATAAGTGGTAACATAAACAAAATAAGAATTTATAGTGGTTCAGCATTATTGCCTATGTCCACTTTGAAGGTTTTAACGTTTATCGCTGATTAGAAATTGAATTACAATAGTACAACAGCTAAACTCGAATTACAATGGAGTTACGCTCAAGCAGCATCATCAAAGTCTTTTTTAGTTGCACTGGAGGTGCTATTTATAGGTGTGGAGCTGAAAATATCTACCTTAGATCTCGGAATAACCTTTCTCGGGCCGAGGTAGGCCCACATGATCGATTTGGAGTCATTTGGGATCGATCCATCATCACTTCGTATCGACCAGAAATTTCTAATCAAGCTATGATCAATAGTGAAGGTTGCTGAGGTGTTGTTCAACATGCTGTGGAAATATCATTGCATTTGGAGTTGTGGTTGTAGAGTTATTGATCGATCAAGGTTGCAAATATAGATTGCTTGAATCCCCCGTATCGATACCTCCGTATTGATCCTTTCACGTTGATGATGTGGCATGCGCTTTTTGTGGAGGTCCATGATTTGTGGATAGTGGTGACTGCTTCCTTTGGGTTGACTGCATCTTTTGGAGCTTCAGATATGCGGCTTGCTTCATTCATATCCATCCACCTCTTCATTTCCGCACCGATGCCTTGCTTCCACTTTCATATCGATCGTAGGTTATGCTCTTTGTATCGATCAAGTAGATGATCGATACGTAAAGTGCAATTGCTGGCTAAGTGAAGTGTGACCGATCTAGGAGGTTCCGAAGTCCATTAATATGAGCTTGAATCATATGGACATGAATAATGGATGCTGAGTGCTTGAGTTACACTCATTTCCTGTCGATGCTGATCGATACGAGATGATGGATACGAATGATGGATACGAGATTGGCATGTTTCCCATGGATCTTGATCGTTCCATAGCTTGAGCAAACGAACTCCGATTGACCTGAAATTTGGAATATTGCTTTGCATAGCTCTGTTTGTCATGTCATGTTGATTGTGTACCAATTCGAACTCGGACCAAGTTTACCTATATCCATCGTGAACTTGTACATAACTGATCTCTGGGCGGATTGTCTTCATCCTCTAGTCAAGTCCTTGGTATCACGGCCTTTTGAAAATGTGGGAAAACATTTACCTACCAAAGTACGTCATATGTGAACATGTCTGATTCGCTGAACAGTCTTTGTCCCTTCATTTGGAGATGTAATTTTCAATAGACATGACTCTTGGTTGATTTCCAGCAATATAAATATTGAGTTGTAAACTGATAATGATCACGCGGTCATTGTTGTAGTTGAAGGTCAAGTGTTAGCAATTCGTTGTTATTGTTCTGGTTGTCATCAAGTGAGCCTTCAATATCTTTTAACTTCAAAATTGATATGTTAGTAGAGCATGTTGGTATATGTATGTATTTGGACCTGACAATCATTCATGCTTGCACGTTCATAGGTCATTGTAAAGTTTTTTTAATAAAAAATGATTTTCATAAAAAAAGTTCTTGCCATCGATTGATGGTTCTTTTTGGATTGAGTTTCATATCAAACTCTCCCGGATCGATGTGAAATTCGAGTTGTAACAACAATCGATAGTTGTTTTGATGCCTCTCTTCGTATCAAACCTCTCTTGGATCGATCTGGGGTGCATTTGAGTGGATACGTATCGATGGGATCGATACGAGATGAAGTCGCCAAGGACTTGTTCCATAATGATGGATACGGCTTAGTTTGAATCATTGTACAAACGTGTTCTTCGTATCGATGGATACGAGATTTACAAGCACAAACGTATTGGAACGCTTCGTACGATGGATGCGAGATACAGGGATTTAGATGCATTTCATATCGATGGATACTAATGATTCGAACGCAAGTACGTGGTGCATTTTGTATCGATGGGCCTTTGACCAATTCAATCAGTGAGAAAAATGGGGATACGAATTGTTTTTTGTGTTGGATACAAAGAGAGTATAAATATTTTTTTATACTTGGCATATTTTTTATCTTTCTATTTCATACTGACCAAAAGAAGGAAAAAAGATAAAAAAGGACCGTTCTTCGTCACCAACCATGACTTGATTATCCAATTTAAATCCTCTTAAACCTTAGGTACGTCACTGATTGAATCATGCTTATAATGGTGAGATTCGATTTGTGTGCCCCCTCGTTCACCATAATCGCTGTCTCTGGTGTCATTATCACCAGAGGGAAGCTGAGGTGGAGTGGATAATGTTGCTAATGGCGATTTGGAGAAGAAGGAGGATGGCTGGAGAGGTAAAAAGGATATGGAGTCACTGACTCCGGAACTGACTAATTCAGGTGGTGATCTGGCATCGATGTAAGGGGATGGTTGTCGAATCGATCTGGATATATGAAAATTTAAAGATAATGGATGTGATGGAATTGTCATGGATCGATTCACTAGTTTGCATATGCGATCGATGCTAAAAAGTGTGTTGATGGATGTGGTGGAAAGCAGTTTCTATGATCGAGGAGAAAAATAGGCATCTGAAAACGATGCAGAAGAAAGAGTTAGATGATCGATCCAAGGTGAAGCAACTCGTATCGATATAGGGTGAGGCACCTTTTGATCGATCCGAAGCCAGAGCTCATGGATCGATACAAATGCGTCGTTTTCTAGACCGATCAAGTGTTGCCGTAGGGAAAAGATCGATACAAAGCGATCGATAATTAGTGATCGATACAAAGCGATCGATCGATACAAACTGGCAATCAATCTGATTGTTTTGATCAATACGAATATTAGCTTTAGGGGAACGGTTCAAAATGAATTATGATTGGATACGAATTTCATGATTTTTGCATACTCGAAAACTTGACTCTGGCGAGCTTTAGCCTTGCATATTTGGACTCGATCGTAGAACTACATATATGTCTGCGCTTCAAAGCTAGTCAATGGAATTTTAACTTATTAAACATAATAAGGTTTAACATGGATTTCTCTTCGAAGGCAGAATGGCATGGTTGAGGTGGTCAGCAATGATGGTCGCTCCGGTTGAATCTCGAAGTCTCGTCTCTTTAGCATTTCTTAACCATGTAGAATTTTTAGACTACTGTGCAGCACTTCACTACACAACATGATCACTCACTTTGCACTGGGGGATATTGGTTTTTTACCATCTAATAGTGGTTTTTACTGAGTTCCATAGCTATGGATCATGGAAGCTCAGAACAGCAAGAAGCTCAAAGTCCGCCATTTTCCAGAATAGAAAGGCTGGACATCCCAACTGATATAGTGAATCCTGCTCCGGATGAACTTCCGAATGCAGTGGTGATAATGAATCTAATAGATCCTGTGTGGTCCAAGATTACAGAAGAAGTGCTTGGTAGAATTCGCTTTAGGCATGGGTTGTCTTTTGAGGAAGTACGACTACCAGGACTGGAGGATAAAGCATACTATCCCCCGGAGCGATTCACCGCATGCAACAGATTTATGTGTTGGGCTGGGACAATGCCCTATTTAACCAATTCGTTGGGGACATGTTATTTTATTTAAGGATCGCGCCCTCTCAGCTTCATCTGAATGGATATGAGCTACTTAATAGCTTGTATATAATATTTATGGAACATCTTCTTCGACCCTCGACTGTCGACGAGATCAGATATTTATTAAATTTGAAGAGTCGGGTGGATAATCCATCATTCACCTTCCCGAAGGCTGTTAGGAACTGCCAAGTGGTGGGTGGTACATGGAGCAAGTTGAGCTACTTAAAAAAGGAGCGGTTCTATATGAGATGCCCACCAGGATTTTCTAGGCGATGGATGGCCAGATGTAAGTGCGATTTCTGGTCTCGTTATTTAACCATAACTGGATAATATAGATCAATGCTGAATGCATTACTATGTTTCATTTATAGCTTCTATTCTTCAGCCCGAAGGAGTACAATATAAAGAGATAGTGAGAACACTCCAAGCGGTGCATGTTGAGCTAAGAGAGATAGAATAAGTTCTCACCAATGACAATTTGATTGCTGCCGGTCTTTTAGAGAAAGGACATAGCATAGGGATCACAAGAATTCCAAGAGTTACGCCAGCAAGACAAGGTGGAAGACGGACTCCTATCATGCCCCTAGTCGAGGGAGCTCAGGTCATGCCCAACATAATAATCATTGAACATCGTGATAATGAGGCTACGGAAGCTGGTCATAAGCCTGTTGTCGTGCCTCCGTAGGACCCTCGGTCGTCCAAATTAAAGTGAAAAGGCAAAGCTTCTGTTCATAAAATCAAGAGGTAAAAGACTACCGAGGCAACTCAATTTATGACTAGCTCCATAATCTTGAGACCTCTTCCTGAAAGATAGAAAGCTCGCTAAAATGTTTATCAAATATTCCTATTCCTACGGACATACCATCATCCCCTGATCTTGGGTTAGAGGAGCTCCACTCCCCTTCAAGAACCAGTGCAGTCCTAACTTTAATATATATAGGGAAGTCAACTCCAATAAGCGAAGCTGCAACCAATCGGTTGGCGGGTTCACATATGCATACACACTTCAAGACATTACATGACATTCCGTCATGTGCTTCTTAATATCTAGTGGTGACCAATTTTCTTCTTCTTTTTTGCAGATACAATAGTGAGACAAGGTTATATACTTGATAAACTCTGCTCTTCGCACCAGTCGTCTGGATCGCATTCTGAATCACATCGTTGCGAGAGTGAAAGAGATTTTGGCCGTGGCTACCATTTTAGCTGGGAACTTCCGCACTACAACAGGGAGAAAGAAAAATCACATCGAAGCAAGCACCGCTCATGGTCGCGATCTCCGCCACTGAGAGCGCCTTCTAAACCTTTTGGCCCCAGTAGGCCCTCTTTTGAATCTTCGCACCAAATAGTCCCATCTCACATTCCAAAATCCGACGAACATCGCCAAAAAAGCGAAATAGCCACTCCCGCTGTCGTAGAAAAAACTGCTATTGAGCTAACGGGAGAAGGAGCCATCCATATCGCTATACTGAAGAAGGATTTCCCAAACATATGCTTCGATGGTTTCCACTTTCTTCCCAACTTGAAGAAAATCCCAAACGATATAGAGAAACTAGTGCAAGCCTACATACACGATGCTTCTAGCCAATGTCGTAAGTGGGTCAAGACGACAGAGTGTGTTTCGACTATGTCCTTTTAACGAGCCAAGGCGATTGAGAAATTGGAGGGCAATCTTTCTCACAAGGACAAGATAATAGAGGTGGTATCAAATTAACTCGAGTCTTCAAGAAAATCTGAGATGGAGGCTGGAGAGCCAAGGAAGCTAAGAAGTCCATGGAAGAAATGAGAAAAACCCATATGGACTTGGTGCAAGAGATGGGGCACCGCAACACCATAATTATTCAAGAAAGGGATGCCATGCTAAAAGAAGTTGTCGAATTAAAGGAAAATCTAACTGAGGCCACCAATGAAAAAGATGAAGCCAATAAGGTTGCCTAGGAACAAGGCAAGGAGGTGGTGAAGCTTAGAGAAGAAAGGGACATCGTGAATCAAAAGGCCGCAGAAGCCGACACTAGGGTTGAAAGGGAAGTACAAGCCATCGAGGCCAAGATGGAAGGTGGATTCAAGGATCTTCTAGTCACCTACAATGCAAATATCATAAAGAAATGCAACTTGAACCGGCTTGGCGGGGACTATCCCTTCCAATTGTATAAGGCCTGGAACCGCCTAGTTGAAGATAAAAAGGATATTCGCAAAGCTGCAACTATTGATGGATTTGAATTAGAATCTCAAGTGTTAATTAAAGACGAGCCCAAAGTCCTTCATGACACTAACCATCTCGCTCCAGAGAGAATCCCTGGCTACTAAATATCCAGAGGCTGGAGAAAGATCTAAGGAGCGAACACCATGACTCTGCTTCTGAAGTGCCCCCAGCATCTCAACCTACGCCCACATCTTCTACCGACCCCCCAATCGTCCTGGGGTACGATCCCGACAAGCCACATCTTTCTTCAGTCATCGAATGCAGCTCGAAAGGCATGTTGGCTCTACCCGAGAGCTAGCCTGAGGAAGGTACTCTAGACACTTCTACTATTATTCAAAATGCAGGAACATTATCAAAGGATATTACTAACATACTCTCTTATCTCTATTCAACCTTAGATTCTTCATCGGCCAACCCTCCTGCAACTCAAGACGTTCATCACAAGTAGGGGGCATTAACAACAGAGGCCACAACAATGACGATCACTACTTCAGTAAGGGAGATGCATGATAGCGGCTGTATGTTTGACGACTAATCGATGGAAGCGCTTCTCAGCCGCCAAGGTGATCCGAGCATTGAGATGGCCATTAATATGGATGAATACATTAATATTGCGGGCTCCTCGGGTATGACTAGCAGTATCTCAATGAGTGAGCAAGTGGACTGGGAAGAACAAATAACGAGGGAAATTAAGCCTGGGATGGTGCATGATCTTAGAGATGGCGGAGGTATGGCGGGTCCTGGTTTGGCCCCGATTCTCGTGATTTCTCCAGGTGGCAATATGATTGAGATTGCCGCACCTTATTCTTCTGGTATCAAAAATGCCACTAATCCACCAGCTTCACATACATGAGGTATCTCAATCCTCGTAGGCTCCTAGGGGAAGACCACATTGATTCCCCCAACTAGAGACAAGCCAACTGAAGTGAGTCAGGGAGGCAAGAGTTCCGAAAGAGGTCTAAGCGACAACTCGAGCGGGTCTACGCCAAAGAATGTTAAGAAGGACAGGAAATCGAAGATGTAGATTTTCATTTTGACTTCCCCTTTTGTAGATAGCTAGAATAATCTTCTTTTCTTTTGCTTTTTGTATGCCATGTATAGATGCGGGCTTGGCCCCCTACTTATAGCAATTCTTTGGATAGATTTTGTACTTCTTTTCTAAAAAATAGTATGAATAAAAGTCCATTTTTCTTTTTGGCATAACAACGTTTTTATTCGTTTAAGTACTGAAGCATTCATATTTCCATTCAATGTACTCATGAGTTTAAGTCTCTAAGTCGAACATGATCATGGTCTTTAAGTCTTCAGGTCATGGCCTCGAGTCATAATCGAACATTGAGTTGAGTCCTAACGTTGCGCAGTCTCAATCAGCGGCTGGTACCTGAGTTATGCCCCTAGTTCTGGGGATAGTTGAAGTAGTTAGTTGGTAGTCGTCCTCTGCCTTCAATAACTTAGATCTAAATTAGTCAAAACCAAGTTAAAGTAACATTAGTTGGAACGGTTGGATCATACTCGCTCATTTGCCAGCATTTGCATCCACACTTTGTGGATTATATTTGTAAGCCGACGGCCGATTACGCCTTCTTATCGTTTATAATCTAGATAGATGATTGATCGCATCTATTTAACGATTAGGATCTTATTTATGCTCTGGGAATAAGGAGTTGGTTAAGGTCGTGGATGGTCGGATCACATCCTTGTTGACCCAGTAAGCAAAGTCGTAGATGGACGGATCCATCCTCTTTGAGCTTGGAAAGAAGCGAGGTCGTGGATGGACGGATCCATCCTCCTCGAGCATGGAAAGAGGCAAGGTCGTGGATGGAATGATCCATCCTCCTCGGGTCAAGTATGGAGGCGAGATCGTGGATGGATTGATCCATCCCCTTCGAGCCATGTAAACGGGGTCATGGATGGACAGATCCATCCTCCTCAAGCTGGATGGTCGATTCATATCCTATTTTTGGAGTTTGCATTTTAGCTCATACTTTGAAAGTCGAAGTTTGTTGGAGACTTGTCGTGTTTCAACTCTCTTTTAAATGATTATTGTTTTCCCCCGAGCTCGGCGGTTCAGTTGGTGAGTGGCCGGTCGGATCATAATCACTTAGAATGAGTCCTACCGTAAGGTGGAACTCAGCTCTTCGTACATCATAGCGGTTGCGTGATGCATTTAGGAATCACTAATCTGGCTAGATGAGTCTGTGCTTTATTGCTGAAATAGGAAATCATGGCAAAGTCAGTTGCCTTATTACAAGTGCAAAATTTTGAATTGCATAAACAAACTTCAAAAGGAAAGCAGACTAAATGAATGAAAGCCAGTTGTATGTAATAGCGATAGAGACTCGCGCAATTCCATGCCCTTGGTAGAGTGAGACCATCAACGGTCGATAGCTTGAATGTGCCATTTCCATGCCTTCGTTCGATGACATACGGTCCTTCCCATATCGGTTTTTTGTGCGAAGGAACCGAATAGATTTGCTTAAGTACGAGATCTCCAATTTCAATGGTTCTAGGTCGGACCTTAGCATTGCATAGTCGGGCGACTCGACTGCAATGTGCGGCTTCCCTCAAATCAGCCTCTTCACGCATTTAATCCAATAAATCTTGAGATTCTACAAGTGGATCATAATAAGTCACATGGTGAGAAGGTACCTCTGGTTCAAGTGGAATAACGACTTTAGAGTCGTAAGAAAGTGCGCATGGAGTATGGCCGGTCGTGGATTTGTGGTTAGTTCAATATGCCTATAAGGCCATAAGGAGCTCATCGACCCACTTACCACCAGCCTTCTCCAATCGTTTCTTCAAAATGGACTAGATGATTTGTTGATAGCTTCGAATTGTCCGTTCGCTTGAGGGTGAGCTACTGCAGAGAACTTTTCTCAATGCGATATCATTGACAGAAATTCTTAAACTCGATACTATCGAATTGGTCCCTGTTGTCATTACCATCTTCTATAGGAGGCCAAAGCGACAGATGATGTTGCTCACAACAAAGTTGATTACTTTCTTCATCGTGATAGTAGCAAGGGGCTCAGCTTCCGTCCAATTGGTGAAGTAGTCAACTGCAACGATGGCGTACTTCGTACCACCTTTGGCTAGAGGCAAGGACCCTATTATATCAATACCCCATGTGGAAAACAGCCATGGACTGACCATTTGAATAATATCGGTTGGCAGGGATCTCAAAATTCTAGCATGTTTCTAGCACCTATCACATCTCCTAGAATAATCCAATGCATCCCGGTTTACGGTTGGCCAGTAATACCTGTATCAAAGTATCTTCTTTGCAAGGCTTGCCTCCCAATGTGATTGCCACATTCTCCTTCACGCACTTCATGCAACATTCACTTGATTTCATCGTGTGCGATACACTAAAGTAAAGGAATAGAAAATCCCCTTCTATATAGGACTCCATCTTGGATGATAAGCCATGAAGCCTTTCAGAGAACCTTTCTTTTCTACTTCCTTCGCTCGGGTAATGTTTCGTGCAGAGTCATCCACGACTCCTTCTCAGATGTTGCCTCATAAACCCAGTCTGTCTCTATCTGATAAATACTTGAAGCAGTAACTCTCTCCATGGGGACAAGTCCCATCTGCTGTGCTTCAACAGTGCTCGCCTGTTTTGGTAGAATCAGCCTTCTCATTTTTCTCTTGGGGTATACAGTGGATAGTATAAAAGTCAAACTGATTTAACACTTCCTAAACCCACATAATGTAGGAGGCCAATCTTTGATCTTTGGCTTGATACTCTCCTCAAACATGGCACACCACCAGTTGTGAATCACGGTGAATCTCCACAGCAATGACTCCCAAATCTATAGCAGGCCCCAGTCCAGCAAGCAAGGCTTTATACTCAGCTTCGTTGTTAGTTGCACGTAAGTAAAACTTCAAAGCATAACATACATATCGGCCTTCTGAAGTTTCGAGCACCACTCCAGCGCTTGAGAACCGGTTATTTGATGCACCAGCGGTGTACAACTTCCATACATAGTTGGGAGGTTTATTGGTTTCAGGCAAGTTCTCTGTTATGGTGAATTCAGCTATGAAGTCCGCCAGAACCTGTCCTTGAATAGCTCGCCTTGGGGTATAAGTGATATCAGTTTGACTCAGCTGGAAGTTCCACTTATGCAACCTATTAAAGTCTCAGGTGGTTTCAAGATCTGTAGTAACGGCTAGTCGGTGTAAATAGTGGTTGGATGAGCCTGGAAATATGGGCGGAGCTTTCTCGGGGATACAACAAGACAACAAGCTAGCTTCTCTATATTTGGATAGTTTCTTTCTACCCATGTCAATCTTTTGCTGATACAATAGACTGATCATTGAATCCAATCCACTTCTCAAACTAACATAGCACTGATTGCCTTTACTGATACCGCCAAATAAACATACAGTTTCTCATGATCAACCGACTTTAACAAGATTGGAAGTGTTCCTAGATGTTGCACTAGTGCCTAGAATGCTCTCTTTCACTCCTCTGTCCACTCAAAACTCCGTTTCCTTTTTTGACCAAATCGAAGAAGGGAATGCACTTGTTTGTGGCTCGAGAAATAAATCTGCTTAAGGCTGCCACCTTTCGATTAAGACTTTGCACCTGCTTGAAGATTCTGAGAGTTTTGAGGTTTAGAATCGCCTAGATGTTCTCGAGATTAGCTTCAATTCCTTTGGCATTGACAACAAACCCAAGGAACTTTCCGAATGCAACTTCGAAATGATACCTCAATGGATTGAGCTTCATTTTGTACTGTCGGAGTATGTTGAACATCGTCTTCAAATCATCGATTTAGTTGATGGATAGCTGCGACTTCATGATCATATCATCCATGTACACCTCCATAGTCTTCCCGATCTAGTCTACAAACATTCGACTCATGAGCCTTTGATAAGTTGCTCCAGCGTTTTTTAGTCCAAACGTCATTAGCTTGTAGTAATAAAGTCCCAAATCAGTGATAAAGCTAGTGTGATTCTGATCAGGAAGGTGCATCGGGATTTGATTGTAGCTGGAGTATGTGTCCAGGACAGATAAGAGCTCATGTCCGGTTGTTGAATCCACCATTTGATAAATTCTGGGAAGCCGGAAACTATCTTTGAGGTAGGCTTTGTTTAGATCTGAGTAGTCCACATATGTCTGCCATTTTCCATTTTATTTTATGACAAGCACTGGATTCGATACCCATTTTGGGTATAAAGCATCACGAATAAACCCATTAGCCTTGAGTTTATCCACTTCTTCCTTCATGGTGGTTGATCTCTCTAGATGCATACTACGCCTTTTCTGTTTCACCGGGACGTGCCGCGGGTCGATATTTAATGTATGGCTTGTGATGTTAAACGAGATCCCACACATGTCTGAAGGGGTCTAAGAAAATACATCAAGGTTTGCCTAGGGAAATTCAACCATGTCCTCTCTCATCTAGGGCCCGAGTTGAGATCCGACTTTTACAACTCTAGAGTCATCATCATTGTTGATCGAAACATCAACCGTCAATTCTATCGCGGAAGCTTGGTATTCTATTATTTCCCCTTCATCACCATTGTCTCTAGGATCAAGATCCTAAGGAAACTACTCATGGCGCCCGAGCCAAGGCCCTTGCATTAACTGTCAATCCTTCGAAAAACGGACGCAGAGAGATTCCTCTATGCCCTAACGTTTCTCTTTTCGATGTGCATCCCGCAACTCTGCAACATAACAGGGCATGCCCAACTGCTTGATCGCCATGTATAACCCCAACCCCATTGTCAGTAGGGAATTTCATGGTCAAACACCATGGGGAAATGGCTGCACTAAACTCCGCAAGGGCTGGTCAACCTAGAAAAGCATTATATGGGGAATTTACATCCAACACCATAAACTATAACATCCGAACTCTTCGGCGATCACCAATGTCAAACTCAATAGGTTAATCCACCGTTCTAACTAGTATAGTTGCACTTCCATTGTAACCATGTATGCGTGACTGACACGGTTTCAGATCTTTCGCCTCCATTAGCATTTGATCATAAGAAAGATTAAAAAGTATCTTTACAGAACTTCCACTATCAACCAAGACCCTTTTCATCCAAGCAGGACTAATTTGGGAAGAAATGACCAATGGATCAATAGTAGAGGCGTCGACTTTGTCGGCATCACGGTTTCTGAAAACGATGTCGTTTGTCATCGTCCTCTATTGCTTTGCCAATGCCCCTTTATTAGAACTACTACAACACACGTAGTCCACGTTCTTAGTCAAACTAGCATATGACTCCATTTCCTTCCAACTCCAATCAACTGGATAAGGACCACCGCTCACATTATTAATTACCAATCTCCCATCAGTACGCGTGGGTTCCTCAGGCCTAGCCTGCATTGATCTAGATTGGGGTTAGATGGGCCTACACCACCATCCTAAAATTCCTAGATAAACTGCTCTAACTTTATTTCTCTGATCAACCTTTTAATGATATCTTGCAAATGACGGCATTCATTAGTTTTGTGGCCGTAATAGTCATGGAATCTGCAAAACTTCCCAGTCTGAATCTGCTTCTCCGATGAAGGTTTGGAGCTGGATTCTTGTACGACCCTATATTACATGTCTGAAGAAAAACATTTTATAACAACGTGTTCAAAGGAGTATATCGATCGAACATAGGAGCCCTAGGTCTCCTACGATGAGGGTACCCTTCTTTCCTTGACCTCCATCACCGATCTGTTGACTTTTTTTATTCTGAATATTTAACTGTACTTTACCAAGCTCTCCCCGGTTTTCTTCACTGCAACATTACTCTAGATACCGTTACCACTAGGCCCCGCAACGCCTTGCTTCCTCGACCGTCTAGCATATTCCTTTCTCAAAAACTAGGTTGTCTTTGTATAGAAGCGGTCCAATGAAGCGGGGGATTTCCCAGCTAACCAATCACCAAACTCGAAATCCGGGTTGATCCCTTTAGTCAATGCCATCAAAATAGATTAGTCGTTGGGATTGCTAACTTCAATACAAGCAGCGTTGAACCTTTCCAGATAATGCCTAAGAGTCTCTCTTGGAGCTTGAGTAACACTAGACAAGTATTTACATCCTTCGTTCTTACAGCATGCATGTGGAACTACTCAACAAACTTAGTAGCTAACTGGTAAAAACATGAAATAGATCTTAGTGGTAGACGGGTAAACCACAAAGTCGCAATTCCCTTCAAGGAGATAGGGAAGCTTCCACACTTAACAGCATCATCAACTCGAGCAGCATTCATGAGCCATTCATATTTCAGAATATGTAGGTTGGGATTCGAATTTCCTTCATACACTGGCAAGTGCGGCATCCTAAATCGACGGGGTGAATCTGCATGTAAAATGTCATCGGCGAACGGGGTGTGACTTCTAAAAATTTCCCAGCCATCATTTGTGAGGACTTAACTTTCTCTAATCATCTGGCATATCATAGTTGGAATATCAGGCATTTGGAGATTTAGGGCCAAGGCATGGTCAGGTTCCATGTCACAAGAACGGTTCGATCGCTGTCTAAGGTCCGTTCTATGCCTCCTTGGCTCCCGAGCTTCATGGAAGTGAGGATCTGGGCACAAGTGCGGTAATGAGGGGATAGATCTAGCTGGTTTTAGATCTCTGCCTCTAGATTTATAGCACCAGCCGCGTTGTTATGAGCAGTGTTATGAGGAAGTTCCCTCCTCGAGAGTAGGGTCCAACTTCATTCTTCGGCCTGTCTGGGATTTGTAGCATTCGGGTGCTCGGAGGCTTCCGCATAATTCTTATCTAACCTGCGGTGTGTAGATCGGTGATATAAGTCAGATAATGTTGAGCATTCAGACAAGGAATAAGCAATATGCTCCCTTCTAGATCTCCATCGCCTTTCTTCATTCAGCTGGTTCATAACTTTCGGGTTGGCACATATCTATTGAGTGAGCTCTTGATGACTTTGAGTGAACTCATGCATGAGGGTTTGGTATTCCTCTCTAGAAACTGGATTGGAAGGATCTAGAGCTCCAACTGGTGTTTGACTTGTAGTAGTCAGCTGCGTGGGATTTTGCCTATCCCTTCCTTCTGGATCAGCGGCATTGGAAGCGGTTCTGGTAGTACGCACCATGTTGAATGTAGCTCTTCTTAGATCTTGAACGATCTTAATAGAATATAAGAAACTTCCTGATAACTACAAATCTCCTTCGAGGGATTTATGCAATCCAGTTGTAATATAGGGATCCTAATTGGCTGAGAATCAAGCTTCTCAGTGAAAGCACCAAAGTGTTTATACCAAAAAATAAGCGCAACACTCGTCGGGTGTAATTGAAGACATTAGAATGAAGAAGTAAAATGAAAAAACGAGGCTAAGCTAACTACCACATAAAGAAAAAATAAGGAGTAACATAAAGAAAACAAAAATTTATAGTGATTTGGCGTTATTGCCTATGTTCACTTTGAAGGTTTTGACGTTTATTGCTGATTAGAAATTGAATTACAACAGCTAAAACTCGAATTACAATGGAGTTTCACTCAAGCAGCTGCATCAGAGTCTCTTTTTAGTTGCGATGGAGGTGCATTTATAGGTATGGAGCTGGAAATATCTGCCTTAGATCTCGGAATACCTTTTCTCAGGTCGAGGTGGGCCCATACGATCGAGTTGGATTCATTTGGGATCGATCCTTAATCGATTCGTCATCACTACGTATCGATCGAAAATTGCTCTAATTAAGCTGCGAGCGATCACGAAGGTTGCTAAGGTGTTGTTCAACTTGCTATGAAAATCTCATTACATTTGGAGTTGTGGTTGTGGAGTTATGGATCGATCAAGGTTGCAAATGTGGAGTGGTTGAATCCCTTGTATCGATACCTCTACATCGATCCTTTTGCACTGATGACATGGCATGCTTTTTTGTGGAGGTCCATGATTTATGGATAGTGGTGAGACTACTTCCTTTTGGTTGATTGCTTCTTTCAGAGCTTTAGATATGCGGCTTGATTTGTTAATATCAATGCCTTGCTTCCACCTTTGTATCGATCATACGCTCTGCTCTTCGTATCGATCAAGTAGGTGATGAATACGAAAAGTGCAGTTGCTGGCTAAGTAAAGTGTGATCGACCTAGGAGGTGCCAAAGTCCATCAATAAGAGCTTGAATCATATGGACACGAATGATGGATGTCGGATGCTTGAGTTACGCTCATTTCGTATCGATGTTGATCGATACAAGATGATGGATACGAGATTGGCATGTTTCCCATGGATCATGATCGTTCCATAGCTTGAGCATACGAACTCCGATTGTCCTGAAATTTGGAATATTGCTTTGCATAGCTATGTTTGCCATGTCATGTGGATTGTGGCCCAATCCGTGCTCAGACTAAGTTTCCTATATCCATCATGAACTTGCAGATAACTGATCTCCGGAGCGGATTGTCTTTAGTCTCTAGTCAAGTCCTTGGTATCACGTCCTTGCCAATAGGCGAGATAATATGAGACACAAGCTTCCCAGGTCAGACTTAAAGCAAGAAAAGGAAGACATGAAGCACAACTCAGAAAATTTACAAGTCAAACTCGAAGCAAATGGAAAATTGCCTCGGGTTGAACTCCAAGCAATCCACTAAAGATCCAAACTACTACAGGCCCAACACTTCCAACTCAAAATCCTTTATCACTGAATCATACCCCTTAGATTGGTACCGATCCATGGGTCAACGATCTATTTCTTAGCATTTTCCTCCCTAAAATGCAATTCTAAGCAAGCACACTTTTGACTCGAAATGAACCCCTCTATTACTCGAAGCAACATGCAAATGACTCAAAGCACAACTTGTCCCTAAACTGAACTCTATGGGTTGGTACCGACCGCAAGTCACCCTTCTTTTAACTTGAAGCAACATATAAATGGCTCAAAGAACAGCTCATCAAAAACCCAATACTTCATCATATTTCATTTTCTACATGTAAACCCAAGTGAACAATGTGCGACCCAAAGCAAACTCCTCTAGGACTCAAAGCAACACGTCGTAAACTCAAAGCAACTTCCCACTGTTCCATCAATAGCGATCCTCCTTCAATTGACCATAACTCGAGAAAACGAACTCCAAATGACTTAAAACTTGAAACATAGCTTTAGGATGTCCTCCTAGACCAACCCTATATATCCTAAGTCATTTGGATGACTTGACCTTTGTAGGTTATCGATCCAACCCTAGAACTAAACCGCCACTGGATTGGCGTTTTCAACCATTCAAACATCATAAGATTAAGCAATCATAATATATAATATATCCTAACAAGCATGCATACATGCACAACAAAGTGAAGCCTAAATCTAAGGATAAAAATTAAAAGAACAAGGGAGATCCATAAAATTACAATTTGACAAAATTTTCCAAACTATTTGAAATTAACATATATGATTATTTAAAGTTTGAAACATGTTTTAAGATCTAAAAATCATCTTTAAACATTAGTTTAAGGCGTATAATAATTAAGTAATAGGTGAGAGGTCCTAATCACCACCTAATTCCAAAGAAAATTCAAAGATGCACAAATCTCTAGATGAATAGCAATTCCAAGATGTCTTCAACGGCAAATATTTAAATCCAAGTGCTAATTACATTAATCTCGTTCTAATGATAAGATTTGGCTAATTGAAGTAAGGTATAGGGTAACTTTTTTGGCTAGAGAATGTTAATGGTTGTCTTATCTCTATTTTTAGGAAGTGTGTTATGATGGAGAGAACTTCCATGAACCCCATCATAATGCTAAGCTCGAAGTGGGCTTTGGGCATAGCCATTAACTTGTTAATTACTCATTAAGCTATTCAAAATCAAGTGAAACTTCAAACTGCCATATCTCCTAAACGATAAGCCTATTTTCTTATTATAACCACTCTACGGAAAGAGAAACCATCATTCCGATATAATAGAAGTGGTTTCGGATCCTAATTCAACTTTTATAAAAAGTTATAGGATATACAAGATTTTTAGGTTTAAAATCGTCTAATAAGAATTTTAAGGATGGAAAATAACTCTAGAAGTCATTTTCAAAAATAATAGAATGATATGACACTAAATAAAATAATACTAATATTCCATGATTCTCTGATACATAATATACAGGTCGTTACACATAGCTAACGTGGGTAATAGCTATCACAAGATGATCAAAAATACAGTCATCATGTGTCAAAAGAAAAGCTTTTAAAAGCTAGAATTAAAAAGAGATATCGTAGGCAATAGCTCTTGTGGGTTAATTAGCAATTTTGCAGTTCTTTACAAAACTATTTCTTTTCCTTTAAAAGTATGTAACTTTTTCCAGCCAATAATATTAGTCAATATATCAGTGGCTACAAAACATCTTTTTAGAATTCTTTTAGAGATCCAAAGCAGAAAATTTACATTTTATTTTTCGTACAATAGAATTTTCCTCGATATCGTACTTTGCAAACGAGTTCATTTTGCACAAAACAATTTATGTTAAACTGTAAAAGGAAAAATCCGCAAAAATTCACTATACGTTATCATGAAAACATATTAAAATTTTAGGCCAAAGTAATTATTTATTTTATTTTAAATAATCAAATTCTAAAAGGGGTTTTTAGGCACAAGGAAAAAGTTGCAAAAAAAATTAGTCTTAGGGACAACAAGTTTGTTTTTTAGTTTGAAGGACACTTTGTAGTGTAAATCACAGAATGATAGAAGCAGCTATGATTTTCTGTTTACACTATAAAGTGTCCTTCAGACTAAAAAACAAACTTACCGTCCCTGAGACTAAATTTTTTTATAACTTTTTCCATGTGCCTATTATCCTGATTCTAAAATATATATTTTTCTTACTTTATCTATTCATAATAAATTCAAGATAATTCAAAAAATTGCGAAATTAAAATCCCATCCCCAAAATAATATCTCAAACATCATTCCAAAATTTTAGAACATTTGGAGATTAAAAAACATAGTTTTTCATACCTAAGACTCTTTAAGAAAATTTCTAATATTCAATATAATAACCATCTAATCATCTACAAGATTATTAATTCAACATGCATAGTAAATATTTAATAACAAGTCGGATTCAAGCTTAAACCCAAATCTAACACACATAAAATGAGATGGTAATATTATTTAACTTAATTGTTGTTAAAATGATGGAAATTTCCTTGTTTTCTTTATTCTTTAGCTTTTTTCCTCTTCCTCTTTGAGAAGTAACAGCCGGTTTTGTTTAATTATATTTTAGGTTGAGAATGAAATGAAACGAACAAGGGAGAGGGGAGAGTATAGTGTATTATTTGCTCTTCCTATTCCATCTTCCATAATAGTGTATTATCCTATAATAATTAAATATTCAATGATGTGCAATAAATTTAAGAGCGTTACGTACTCTCTCCTTAAAGTGTTTCGTTCTTGAAATTGCAATGAGGAAAACAATAAGCACATCAATTATACAAGCATGTATCACAAGCATATAAAAGTATCAATACTAATCGTAGCTACTGGTCAAAAGTATATGCAACAATATAGATCATACAATAAAAATAACTTAGGATAAGTCTCACTAATCCTATCCTCTTCCTCCCAAGTATAATCTCATTCATCGTCACTTAACTGGATCTTTACTAACTGAAGTGTCTTATTCCATAATTCCTTCGTGTCTTTATCAACTATATGAATAAGTCACGTAATGATGATCATATTAGGCTCCAGTAACAATTCTTTCGAAACTGTCAGCTCTATAGCAGTCTCTGGGTCACACACATACTTCCTTAACTGAGATACATGAAAAACGTTATGGACTCTCGATAAACGTCTCGATAACTCAACACGATAAGCAAGTTTCCTAATTCTTTCAATGATAGGAAATAGACCAACATATCTCAGTGAAAATTTTATCATTTTCCCGAATCGTAGAACATCGTTCATTGATGTTATTTCTATGAAAACATAATCTCCGATAGAGAATTCCAAATCCTTAGGCCTTCTATCTACGTAACTATTCTGCCTTAATTGAGTTTCGTTCATCCTTACTCAAATTAACTAAATCTTTTCAATCACTTGTTTCACCATATCAGGACCAAGTATCGGTCTATCACCTGTCTCCAACCGACATGCAGGCAATTTGCATGGCCTTCCATAAAGTGCTTCGAAAGGAGCCATTCCCATATAAGTCTAATAACTATTATTATAGGAAAACTCGATTAAGTGCTAATGGTCCTCCCATGACCCTCTAGAGTCTAGTACGCATGCTCTTAGCAAATCTTCGAGTACTTTATTACCATCTGCCATTAGTCTATAGATGGTGAGTGGTACTCAACCTCAGCTTGGTGCCTAATTCATTTGGTAAGCTCTTCCAGAACTCACTAGTAAATAAACGATCGCTATCACTTATAATGCTACTTGGTACGCCATGAAGTACCACAATATTATTCATGTATAACGTCACCAATCTAGATGTCATTCTTGTCTATTGAATGAGGAAAAAGTGTGCATTCTATGTAGGTTTATCAACCACGGCCTAAATGCTTTCATTTCTCCTATTCGACTTTGGCAACCCATCTACAAAGTCCATAGATATAGAATCCCATTTCATAGTGGTGCTTCCAAAGGTTGATGTAATCCACTTGGCGGTTGATGTTCGGCTTTTACTTACTTGCAATTTGTACATTGCTTCACCCATAAACCTACATTTCTTTTCATACCTTCCTAGAAGAAACACCTCTTCATATACTAGTACGTCTTCGTACCTTCGGGATTAATATTAAACTTCCCTCAATGACATTCTCTGAGAAATTCCTTTCTTAGATTATCCACATCCGAAACACAGAATAGTCCCTTCTTTCTCCACCATCCTCTATGATCAAGTACAAAATCATTCAAATCATTAATCTCTTTTCTCACTTCTAGTCTCCTAATTAGATCAGTTGGTATTAAATCATACTTTTGCTTTGCTGCAATTTTTTTTAATTAATACCAATCGAACTTCTAGACATGAAATCATTGTGATACTCTAACTGGAACTGGCCATCGACCTCATTCTAACTCCACATGAAGTCAATGCCTCCAAATCATTCCATTCAGACAACATCGCCAATATCACATTTTGATGTTTTATACTGATTGCATCTGCCACTTGATTCCCTTTCCCTGGCATATACTCAATCCCAAAGTCACATGCTAGAGTAGAGCTATAGCTCTGTCTTATATTTAACTCCTTTAGAGATCATAGATACTTTAAGGACCTATGATTTGTGAATAGCTCGAATCATTCACCCAACAGTTAGAGTCTCCATATCTTAATTAGAAAGATCACCATCGCCAACTTCAAATCAAAAGTTGGATATTTAACTTCGTGCAATCAAAGCTATCAAGAAGCAAATGCAATAACTTCACCTCCTACATCAATACAGCTTCTATCCCGAATCCACGTGCATCGGCATACACCACTATGTCCTTATTCCTATCTGTAACAACTTATACGGATGTATTGGTCAAAAAATGCTTTAGCTTTTGAAACGCTTCCTCATATTTATCGGTCCGAACAAACTTTACATCCTTCCTTTTTAGTTTAGTCATTGATGTTGCTATACGAGAGAAATCTCTATTAAATCTCCTAATATAGCCAGCCAGCCTTAAGAAACATCTAATTTCAGTAACAGTCTCGAGTCTCTTCCAATTATTTAAAGCTTTGATCTTTAATTGGTTTATAGAAAATCCATTCTTTGAATCTACATTTCCATAAAACTTCTCTTCTCTTTCCTAGAAATGACATTTTGAAACTTCGCCTTTAGCTGATGATGCCTCAGCGTATCTAGCATATTCTAAGATAAAGTTCATGCTCCTATTTATTCTTAGAACATATCAATACATCGTCAACTAACAACAACACGAATCTATCCAAATGCTCTTGGAAAATTTGGTTTATCAAATGTACAAAGAAAAAAGGCATGTTATTCAGTCCGAAGAACATAACTAACCACTCATATGAACCCAATCTTATTCGAAATGCCACCAATGGTATACTTTCCTCCACCACTCTCAGTTGGTGGAAACTTGTTGCTAATTCTAACAATAAGAACACCTTAGCTCCGCTAAACCGATCAAAAAAATCATCTATTCTAGGTAAAGGATATCGATTCTTCATCATTTTCTCATTCATCTTTCTATAGTCAATACACATCCAGAACAATCCATCTGTTTTTTTCACGAACACCGTTACAGCTCCCTAAGGCAAACTACTTGGTCTAATAAAATTCTTACCTTCTAGATCCACTAGCTGCCCATTTAATTCCTTCATCTTGGTAGGTGTCATTCTGTTAGGTGATCTACTTAAAGGTTCAGCTCTGAGTATGAGATCTATTCGAAACACTATAGCACTTTTTGGTGATAGTCCCGTAGCAGGCTCAAAAATAATGCATACTACCCTTCTATGATAAGCCATTTAATTTCACCCTCCATGCCTTCCATGGTATCTAACATTGCACAGACATTAAAAATCGATTATTTGAGCGAGTATATAATTCGGTCTCGACAATTAGGATGTTTTGAGGATATTACTCTATCTCGAAAAAATATCCTAGCATCACATCGACTTAACCAATCCATGCCCAGAATTATATCAAAACCTACAAAAATAGAAACATACAAATTGTAGGCAAACATTGACCAAACAAGTAAAATTCTACATGTTCACATCTCAATCCAAGGGCTGCATAGCCACCTATTGGGTTCGCAACTCTTAAAAAGTGATAAGGTATGTTAGTCAAGGTCTGACTTATCTACCAAGCACTTAGAGGTAAAAGAATATGATGTTCTAATATTGAACAACATATTGATAGGAATGATATGAATAAGAAGTGTACCTCCTAGCGTAGCCTTTCCCTTCTCCTCTACTGTCGGTCTAGAAGTAGCAGATTCCAAAGCGAAAACCTTTCCTTTCTAAACCATGACTGGTTCAAGGTATTCATTCTTAATGCCTCATCTTATTACAGTTATAACATCTCACACCTTTCTTATGAACGACTTTCTTGCGCTCACCAAAACGACACTCATTGGCGAAGTGCCCTTTCTTATCATATTTGTAGCAAGTCACTTTATTTTTTCACATTTTCGAAGCCTCGCCTTGCTTAGCATCCTTCTTGCCAAAGAACTTTATTTTCTTGACTTGGAAATCCATGGTCCCCCCTGACTTATTCTTTCTTAGCGGGTAAGTAAATCTTCCATTCCTCAAAGCTATATTCACTACGACATTAAATAGAACATGAAGAAAAACAGAATCTCACAGCAGAACGATCACATATAATATAACAAAGACAGTAAAAGCTATCACTCTAAGATACATGATATATCATTGTTAAAAACAAACCTCATCAGCCAGGACAGTCATAAATTTCTGACTATAAAATTGTTGATGGGTATACGTAATAATATAGAGAAAAAATAAAAATACCATGACAAGTGAACATCCATCGCAACTCCATAAGCTCCATGTCCCACCAATGAAAACCCGTAACTCGATCTGGGTCTAGCATTATAATAGAATAATATCGAGATTAATATGAAAAAACTGGCATGAGAAAACTCAAGAAAAAGGGGAACATATAAAACTATGTGAGACCACGTTGCTAAAAATGGAAAGGTTTATACCACAACAGAACAACATCCACACATAAAGAACTGGAAAACCAATCAAAACAATAGTCCAAATAAGAAAGGATGGACACAGACAAGATTTAAATCCAAACTTAAAGAATGGACAAAAATAATTAATCATAGAGAAGAGCTCAAGGCACTTGTCGATGCAATTAAGGAAGGATTAGCTCCTAGATCGAATCAAAGAAGGAGAATGAATTTATCCAACATGACTAGGAGTGTGATACCCCACCCTGAGACCCACACTAACAAAGAACATTACAAATTAATATTGTCGGCTTGTGTAGAGAATAAGGTTGGTTTGGAGCGACCATTCATGAATTTTTCTTTATGCGAGTATTGGCACTCTATTAATATGTTATACATTTCTTTAATCAATTCGAATCGACGTATACAATTTGGGCTTAAAACAAAACTAAAGTGGCTATAATAAAAATTTAGAACAAATTATAATAATATACAGATCAAAGAATATCAGATAAGTCACAGTGGAATATATTAGATACAAGTTTGAACCAACACATAATAGATACATGACGTAGACTACACATATACAAAGTGCTACATCTTAAAATAAATGTGTACACAAAAGTAGTCTATTCTCAATACAAGATACTACATAATTTCAAATACATATATAGGATGACAAAAGAGGACTAATAGCAAACAGGTAAGGTATCCACTCTAAAGCCTCAAGCTGAAAGACCTTAAACTTCTCGATCTGATCCTAGTATTATAAAAATAATAAACGGGTAATCTAGAACTCAATTATAAGCATATATAGACAAATATCAAGTATGCATCAATAACTTCAAATCACCAAATACAAAAACTCATAATATCTTTCTAAAGCAAAAACCTCCAAAATGATTTGGTGATAATTCAACAACTATAAATATAGAAATCCCACAAACAGAAATATAGAAATCTCATAAATAAGAAGGGTGCCAAACTCTAAGATTGGTGAAATAGATTCACCCACATGCATATAACTCCAAGATAGATGTACAAGTCCATAAACATCAAGTTATGTACGAGACCTTTAAACATCAAAATATTTATAAAACCATGAACTCCAAGATAGGTACAAAACCTATAAACATCGAATAGGAGCAAATCCTATAAACATCAAAATAGGTATAAAACCTATAAACTTCAAATAGGAATAAGTCCTATAAAATCAAAGGTGAGTCATAAACTCGTTGAAAAGTGTTAAATACTTTTATATAGAAATCAAATAGACAACGACCATGTGACCCATATAGCACGGGTTTACTCAAACGTTTACTGTACAATAGTAAACTCCATTCGTGAGTAACAATGGTTTGGTCAAATAATTTCAAGAATTAATCGATAAAAAAAATGCGAGCATTCCATACCACTCGTTTTATTTAACCGTTTTAATTTCTCATTCACTCTATAATGTGCAATTTTATGAAATATTTCTCTTTTAAAACCACTTTTAAAATATATTTTTATAATGGATATATATAAGTAAGCTTTTCAAACTATCTTTTCAAAACATTTTTAAAACCATTGCATATGAAAATAGATAGTGTGTGTGTGTGTATATATATATTACTAAAAGATTTGTATGAATACATACATACATACATACATACATATATATATATGATTGGTACATAAATAGTCTTATATAAAATGATTGGATTTAGAAATCAACAATTTGTAAATCTAGGTTGAAAACGTGCATCAAAAGTGTGTAATTCTCCCAAGATCCATAGAACAATTTCTATGGTATAAAACTTTAAAATTATTTTAGCGATTCATAAGTAATGAATTTTGAAAATATTAATGAAATTGATATGAAATGTAGTATTAAAATTAAGAAATCAACTTATTAGAAATCAGTAGTCAAATAAATGACAAACGGATCGATCTGGAAATACTAGAACATGCCTAGATGTCAGGTTTAAGCTACAACCGGTGTACCTGTTTGACCAACCAGCCAACCAGTTGGCTCGCCTAAGCTGACGTCCAGGCATCGATCGAGAAATACTAAAACGTAGCCTTGATATCTTTTTTTGAGTTATCCTTTGTTCATAGTTCAACTTCCTTTGGGAAGATATGCCCTTTGTAATTTTTTGTATACTCTTCCCCTAAGGAAATTGCGGGGACGTGATTTTTGTAGGGGGGTCTGTGAGAACCCTGGTCAAGATTATGCGGAATTAAAACTAAATATGATTTAAAGTTATCTTAATTAATTTTAAGATGAATTTGAGAAATTTTGTTAATCATAATTTCTAAACTTAAAATGGCTTTCTAAATGGAAATAAATAAATTTTGGGAAATTTATTTAATTTTAAAAGCCATGTGATTTAACTTACTATGTTTGATAATATAAGAATAATCTTTGGGAAAATAAGAGTTTAATAAAATATATGGGAATAATTTTGTAATTTTAATAGGGGTTTTCCAAGGTTTATTCGCTAAATTTATTTTAAAAGGAGATTTATGATAGATATTATCCATTTCAAATTATTACAACAATTGTTGTAATTTAATTAAATTTAACATTGAGATTTATTGTTGAAAAGAGGTTTTAAAATTAATAAATTATTTTATTAAAAATAATGAGATTAAAATTTAATCTCCAAACTTATATTTAATTTTATAAAATATCTCAATATTAATAGAAATGAAATTTTTTAACTTATTGATTAGTTTTGAAAAATCCGAGAAACGATTTATGCTTTTATAAAGCATCATTAAGGTTTAAATTAGTGTTTTATAATGAGAATTTAGAAGGAAAAAATAGTTCATTTCCTTATTGGGTTAAGGGTGGCCACTTTGGCCCATGCAGTAATATTAGTAAGGAGAAAATGAATGTTACGTTCAGGTTCCTCCTTATGCTATTCTCAGCTCAAAATCTGAAACTAAGAAACCCCTTATTCTCAAAACCCTATCTACTATTTTTTCCCAAACAAGGGAAAATCAAGGGCCTTTGGCCAATAATTATTGAAATCAAAAGATGGTAATCTCCACCGTCTTTTAGTATGTTTAATTTGTGAATTAATCTTAGTTTTCGGCTTGGGATTGTAATTTTTCTTCAACAATTTTTGAGAAAAACCTAGGTTTTGTGGCTGAGAGGTGATAGCCTAGGTGCGTCTGGATTCTAAGCACTAATTCAAGTTCTTTTATGTGAGTGATACTCATACTTCTAGTGTATATTGAATGCATTTTGTTTGTGGTCATTTTGGATGAATTTTGGCATTGATTTGATCTCAATCTTTGATTTTGTTCATATCTTTTGCTAAGCAACTTTGTGCCTACTAAAACCCTTACTTTGTGGTCTTAATTAGCATTCTGTTTTATATATTTGCATGCTTTCTTGAATGTCACTACAATACCCTAGACCTCAAGTTGATTAAAGGTGAAGAAACAAGGGACAACAGGCCGTCGAAGCACTACCAGAGCCGCCTAGAACTCAGTCTAGGCGTGACCACTAATGGACCATGACCACCGGTGGACCAGTCCCACTAGATAATTGGAAAGGTGGTACTTGGCCTGAGTCCTAGGTTAAGCCATTCGGCTCCCTAGTCATGGATGTTCGCCCCTCTGTTCGTCCGTTTGATCACTTGAACCTATTTTCTTATTTTGATGTTGTTTTCCATGCGAGTTTCAATGTACTTGTTGATTTAGAATTAAGAATTTGAGAATTCTCTTGGATTTATTATACTATAGAAATGCTCTATGTGTTTTTGGACTTATACACAGGTTTTCTAGCGCAATTTCAATCAGAAATTGCAAAAGGCTGATTTCTAAATTATAATTTTTTATCTAAATCTTTTCAGGTACAACATATTTTTAATATAAGTATATTTGAATATATATATATATATTAAATTGTTTATTTTATAATTATTATTTTAAATTGATATGGGACTCTTCATATGTCTAAAGAGATTTCACAAAGGCTTTTCAATATATATTAGCTTACAAAACAACGTATAATTTTTTATATGTATTTAAATGTTTAATAAATTCCTTTTCTTATATATATATATACATATACATATATATTTGCATACAAACTAATATATAGTTTTTAAGAAGGTTTTTAGAGCTAGGTGTTTTTATAAAATTCATATGCACTCGATCGAATGAGAAATCAAATTAAACGATTTAGAGAAACGAGTGGTATGGAACACTCGGATTCATTTACCGGCTAATTCCTAGACTTGTTCGATTGAAACTCAAAGATACAAGAGTGAAGTTTACTTAAAGTAAACGTATAGTAAATTTGTATGGAATAGGGTATACATTTGTTACTTATTCGGTTGTTATTTGGGAGCATATGACGCTTATATCGATGAGTTTATGACTCACCCCTGGAGTTCTATAGGTCTTGCACCTATCTTGGAGTTTTTATAGGACTTGTTCATATCTTGGAGTTCATAGGTCTCACACTTATCTTAAAGTTCTATAGGCTCTTGCCTATCTTGAATTATTATGGGAATTACGCCCATCTAGGAGTTTTATAGACACCTATGTCTATCTAGGAATTACATGCATGTAGATGAAGTTATTCACCAATCTTGACATTTTGGCAAGATCCCCCTTTTATGTGATTTTTGGATTTATATTGATGATTTCTAGATTATATGTTATTTGCGTTATCACCAAATAGTTTCAGGGGTTTTGCTTTTAGGAGCTATCTTAGATTTTGATATTTGGTGATTACATCTCTAGAGTTTATCAAAGCATTTTTGATGTTTGTCGATGCTTGGTTTTGTGATTATATTTGATATCTATTTCATTTCATCCATTATTAATCTTACATATCTCATTCATTATAGTCTAGACTGACCCATTTATTATTTTATAATACTCAGGTCAGACCGAGATATTTCAGACGCTCCGGTTTGATAGTTCTAGATAGGATTCACTCCAGTCATCTAGTTATCATTCATCTTATCTTCATCTCGTATGTGAACATATTCATGTAGTGTTGTATGTCGTATTGATCCTAGACTCTTTTATGTACATATTCGTTTGATGAGATGTAGTATATGGATTGTTTTTACCACGGTCTTGTATTTGACATCATGTGTTTATTCTATTTTCAAGCTTGTATCTAATTGTATTCCACTGTGTATATTTATGATTTGTATTTATCATATATTGTTCTGGATTATTCTTATAGCCACCGTAGTTTTGGTTTAAGCTTGGGTTGCACATGTCGATTCCATATAAGTAAGAAAAATATATAGCATACTAAACGACATATCAATACTTGCTGAAAGCAATATTTACGGATCGTTGCTCCTAACTAGCCCGATTCTTTGCACTAATAGACAACATTAGCCAATAATACTCTTTATTAGTGTGGGTCTCGGGGTGTGGCGTCACAGTAAATCACACACATGTATGTGTATTTTGAGGTGTTCCATATCATTCTATTTACTACATATACATTTCGATTTTCCTCTTGCTTTTGCCCCCTTCAACATAATGGTAGTTTATTCCATCTGCATCCAAGTGGGAATAAAATCCAAACAAACAATCAAAGAAAAATATATAAATTATTCTCCAAGCATTCAACAATAATCTATAGCTGTACATATATCGTGTATTATATTTAGAGGTGAGTTAACTCACCAAAATTCCAATTGATGCTTTCGCGTTTTGGTTCGATCTAAAATTGAACGAAGTTCAAAATTCTGCTAGCTCCAAATTCAATGAATTCAACTCCAGTACATAGATAACATCGATACGAGTCCAACACAAAAGACCACATTCAAATCCGACCACATAAGCAAGACTTATTGAATTTATAAGATTTTGAATTTAAATAATCAAATTAATTCACTTAATTACCACATTAATTTCCATCATTAGCCAAATCATTTCTTTCTTAAAATTGGACACTCCTGTTCATTCAAGATAGACACATACAAACCCACCAACAGCCGATCATCCCTTCACTTATCTCCTCCACACTTGGGGAAATCGAGAACTGATTGCTTCAAGGACTTTTTCTATATGTAAGCTACACCTCGGTCACCACCAAATGACACTTGACCCTCTCAGCAAAATTGCGATCTACTACCCAAATTTACGCTAGTAAAATTTTCGTGTCTCCCAATCATTGACCGCACTCCACCAAAACCCAAGCACCAATGCTCCATCACTCAAAAAGCACGATGCAACTAATGCACCAACATATTATTACCCATAACTCTCGAAAACTGAAACCCTGGCTCATGACAAAAACGTTGATCACGGTCAAACAAGATCATAGCTACAAGATGGGGATGGATATGAAAATTAACTCCATACAAGTACGACGAATATGATAATTTTTGATTTTGTCGATTATCGCTCAAGGTTTTTTTATGGTGGTGACTAAAATTTTCTAAGCTACAGAAAAAGGAAATTGAAGAGTGAACAGGAAAGTGAAGTATGGTAAAGCTATGTTTATCTCAAAATTTTTGGCACTTTGCTACGCAGAAGTTCGTTTGCATACGAACCACGAACAAGAGAAACAAAAATACGTTCGTGCACAACACTACAACATTATTCCAAAACAACAATAAAATACACTAGTTATCTTATTCGGTGAATTTTCAAAAATACCAACATTTGCCCAAAAATACATCAAACAATAATTTAAATATATTTTGAATTAAAAATTATGGGAAAATCCAATAAATTCATTTAAAGTTACATCACTAAAAATTATGTTATTTTATTAACAATTGATTTTCTTTTTATTTATTCGTACCGTTTATTATTATAAATAAATTTACAAAATGATTTTACCATTATTGTTTATTAATTAAAAGGATTAAAATAATGCCATTAAATCCCTTTAGTTATTATTTATTTCACAATTCAAATACTTAAATAATTCCTATATTTGAATATAAATTATTTATAATTTTCTAGGATGTTACATTAAGGCTTTTCAGCACCCACTTTAGCAATATTAATATAAAAAAGTTGATTTGACAAGTTCTCTTTTAAACCAAATCAACTAAGATTGGGTAAGTACCTAATTTTAAGGCATAAGTGCTTGATATTATTTAGAAATCTATTGTAGTCACCAAATCTAGTTTGCATAAATCATGATATTCTATGTTTTTGGTATATAAGATTAAACAACATTTATTTTTCCTACACAACTGATGTGAAAATGAGAATAAATTCACTTTAAATATTTATTTTTGTATCTAATGTAGAGTTTTGCATCTTTAATATTTTCCATTATATCCCTGCTTTATTACCGCTATAACTTTTTATGCCTCCACCGCTATAGAACCGCTAAGCGCTTTAACTGCACGATGATGGCCTACCCATGCCTTGAAAGCTAATCAAACTTCGTAACATACTCCAACACGGTCATCATTTGAAACACCAATTCTAGGAACTTTCTAAACAAATTTGACTTAGTTACTTCAAATAGTAACTTCTCTATAAACCTCTCTCTAATGTAAGCCCAAGTAAGCTCCTCCTATAGAACTCCCATGGTAACACCATTCTACTAGTAAAGAGGAGCTCCTTGCAACTGCCACGAAGCTAATCTATTTTTTGATCATCATTCACCCCCTATCAGAAGAAAAAAATTTAAACAAAAGAAGCTAATCCTCCAATTCGATGGCAATCTTCATTCCCGAGTATGGCTTTTGTAACATCTCTTATTTGGAGACCCAAAGCTAAGCACTACAAATGCTGCAGTCATCCATAGTATTAAATTCTGGTGACCAAATATGGTAATGTTAAGGGTACCCATAATACCAGAAGCACATGAATATGAAACAAAATCACAGATTTCAAAAAATAACAACATTTCTGATTACATTTCACAAAACATGTTTCATATTCTATTACATAACCCAATAGATTCCTAGGTTCAGATCAAATATAATTATTACAAATACGCTAAGGAGACATATGAAGATTCCCATTAGATGACCAGAGTACTAATATGTCATAACTGACTCAATACAACACAGCGGAATAAAACAAAATGAAACAACAACTTCTAAATAGCTATCCATCAGCCACCTTCTCGTCTTCGGAAGCTTTATTCATCCACCTACTAAAAACCTAAAAATCCTCAATCTTTAGTCCACTCAAATCAATTTTGAGCACCTAAGAGTTTAAGGGGAAAAACATAAACTTCGAGTCAGAGATAAAGCCTAATGTGAATAATACTATACATCTCGGTTATTTGATATTAAATGAGACCATGCCGCTTAGCGGAATGGATTTCCCCTCACCAATATCCTTTTAAAACATATATTTCACAAATTATAATCCTGCAACCAAAACTGGTTAAAAACTGTAAAGCAATATCATGTAAATTTACATGTCATGTAACAAATGAACTATCTATCTGAACACTATAATTTTGTTTGGCCAGCTACTAACCTATGGCTGACTCGTGCCAACCAGACAATATAAACAACTAATCTAACACTTGTTAGACACTCCTCTCCTGGGCGGTCTGTCCCTAACTTATCTTCTCCTATGATCCACCGATCCTAATGGTTTGTTGGGCTCACCAATTACCTACTTCTGTACAAATATATTCCCTTCTACGTGTAACATCATTTTAGTTTTACCTGTGACAAAGCCCTACACACTTGAATTTTGGACTAAATTAGCAAGGTGCTAATAGCTAATCCATTGGGCGCGATCATATATCAGTCCCATCTGGTATTCTAATATCTGAGCCATTTTACTTAGGATAACGTTCCCTTAAATTTTCCTTGAAAACCTTTTCGTCTAAAACTGATTTAAAATCTTTAAATAAAACTTAAACAAGGAAAATATATACTCTATGCTTAATTCAAAATCACCTTGCCACGTTATACATACTTCACTCAAATCATTGTTGATGAAAGCATTTAAACCTTTGAAAGTACCCATTTTGGATCCATTGAAACTACCCATTTTGTAACCAAGTAAACCCCTTTCTTTCACCTAGGCCGAAAGGCCAAAACATTCCTTTCAAAACCATTCATATAAACCTTTCGAAACCATTGACAATCCTCTCCTTAGAAAGCTTTAAAACCTTAGACATCCTACCTTTAAAACACTTAAATATTGCCATTCGAAAACATTGGAAAACCTTTCCTTTCAAACCTTTCAAAACCATTGGGCAACCACGCTTTCGAAACCTTTATTAAAACCTTTTGAAAGCATTAAAACATCAAACTTTTTGAAACCTTTGGTTCAAGTAAAACATGTGGAACAACCTTTCGAAACCATTTAAAACCATCTTCTTCGAAACCACTTGGGTTCAGCCTTCGACATAGTAAAAAGGTCATTAAATCATTTAAGTCAAATGCACTCTTCCGAAAGCATTTCCTAAGTAAAGAAGTGATGGTGTCGAAACCAACCCTTCGAAAGCATTGGAGAAGAGGCTTGGTTTTAAAATAAAATATACCTTCCGAAACCATTTGCTTCGAAAGGTAAAAAGCGGCAGTTAGGGGTTCTGACCCCTTCGAAAGCATTTACTTAAAACAAATACTCAACCCATTTTGAAACCGTTCCTTAAATTAATTTGACCTAGTCGAAAGCCAACTAAGTCGAAAGCATACCCTACGAAAGCAAAGCATGTGTATTTTCATTTGAAAGAAATAGCGCATCGACCTCTTCGGAAGCTATAGCTTCGACCAAGTGCTTTCCACCTAAGTCCAATACGCTGCGAACCAAGTCTTTGATGTCATGCGCATTGGTTTCGATGGTGATGGTGACAGAACTACTAAGTCGGAATCCCTGGTGGCAAAATGGCGAAACATGCTAAAAGCATGTAAAAACTGATTTTAAATTTAAAAAGAAATTCTTTTCAACTAACCTGTCTTGTTCGTCAGAATATTATTGTTTGCTAATTTTCTTTTCTAAAAGTGTTGCCAATATTTCAGAAATAAAGAATTTAATTTATTTACAAACTACCCCTTCTCCTTTTACAAATATATAAAACATTTAAGTCTTATACCTTAAATAATTTTATATATCTATTAAAACACTTAGGAAAATTCTACAAAAATTCCAGAAAATGATTTTTGCTATGTTTTCTAATATATAGTAATTTCAGACCTAAAACATAATAATTTATCTGTAAATTATTTTAAATCGAAATCAACGTTTTCCTCACTAGAAAATTAATGTAAAATTCATTCAAAAAATTATGAAAATTGAAACCCATTTCTAAAATATCATTCCTGATCTAAACTAAAATCGCAAGGCATTTGGATGTCATTAAATAGGGTTTTCACATTAAAACATATCATAAAACCTATATGAATGAGCATAAATCATCAACAAGCATATATAAACATTTTAACCTTCAAAATCGAGGCATATGGACATAAATTCGGATTATTCTTAAAACCGAAAATAATTAAGAAAACATAATATGTATTCATTATTCACCTTAGATTCAGATTAAGGAGTTGGGATTTGAATAAATTTTATTTTGATTGCTCTTCTTCCTTTGATTGCTTTCTCTTTCTCTAGCTTGTCTAACGGTGGCTGGCCTCTATTTTGTCTTTGATTTTGAAATGATCAAGTACATTAATTCCTAAGGGTTCAGTGTATAAGAATACTCTTTTTCCAATTTTACCCCTTCTCTATTTCATTTTACCCCATCTTTAGTTCATTATTTACATGGCACGACTACCACTTATTTTAATCACAAGTCTTTGTCATCTAATCATCCCATTATTTTATTTTATTTAGCTAATTAAATATCCTAAATAATGTTATTAAAAATTAAGATCATTATAGACTCCCCTCCTTAAAGAATTTCGTCCTCAAAATTACGATAAGGTACACAACAAATCATACATAAAGGAAAAACATACCATCAAACAAATAGGGATAAGCGTCTCTAGTCGTTCTCTCAGTTTCCAAGTACAGTCTCTCTCATCGTCGCTCCATTGGACTTTCACTAATACGACTGTCTTGTTCCTTAGCCTCTTCTCATCCCTCGTAACTATCTGAATTAGCTTTCTAACTATAGTCAAGTCTGGTTCTACTAATAAGTCCTCTAACACGGTCGACGTTATAGTAGACTCTAAATCTATAACACACTTCCTTAGATGAGAAACATGAAAAACATCGTGGACTTCTGCCAAACTATTCGGTAACTCTACTTATATGCGAGTTTCCCGATCTTCTCTACAATATCAAATGGTCCTATGAATCTCGGTGCCAACTTTTCCAATTTTATGAATCTAACCACACCCTTCATCTGTGATGCCTTAATGAAAACATGATCTCCAATCTTTCCATCTTTTATCTGCATAACTTCCTAGACTAAGCATCCTTCATCCTATCTTGAATCAACTCAATCTTTCTACAGCTTCTGTACCCAAATCTAAACTAAGAACCAACATATCCTTGGTCTTTAACCAACAAACTGGTGATTTGCATGGCCTTTCATACAAAGCTTCAAACGGTGTCATCCCTATACAAGTCTGATAACTATTGTTATATGAAAACTCGACTAAGTTAGACGGTCTTCCCATGATCCCCCAAAATCTAACTCAAAAGCTCTTAACAAATTCTCTAAGACTTTTTTAACCCTTTCGGTTCGTCCATCAGTCTGTGGATGGTAAGCGGTACTCATCTTGAGCTTGGCACCTAAGATATCCTGTAGACTCTTCCAGAACTCGCTAATGAATAAGGAATCTCTATCACTTGCTATACTTTAGGAATTTCATGTAGTCCAACTATATTATTCGTAAATAACTTAGCTACAACAGGTGTCGTCCTAGTTGATCTAAATGGAATGAAATGTGCAATCTTGGTTAATCTATCTACTATGACCTATATACTTCCATTTCCTCTATTTGACCTTAGTGCCCCATCTATAAAATCCATAGAAATAGGATCCGACTTTTATACTGGAATATCTAATGGTTGCAGCAACCTACTTGGCTTTCGATCCTCGGCTTTTACCTACTGGCAGTTAAGACACTGCTTCACCCATAAGCCTACATCCCTCTTTAAACTTTACTAGAGGAAACTCCGCTACATGTGCTGATACATTTTAGTTCCTCCTAAATGAATAGTGAACTTCGAACGATGATATTCCTCTAAAACTTCCTTCCTTATGTCTCCCGCATTTGGAATACTTAACCTACCTTTCTTTCTCAACCACCCATTCTGGTCAAGACTAAAATCTTTTAAGTCATCGCTCTCCATTCCAACTCTTAACTTTCTGATCCATTCAACCAACACTGGATTCACCTCCTATTTAGAAGCAATCTTTTCAATCATTATCGGTCGAGCTTATAAATAAGATAACACAACAGTTCCTCCACTAGACCTAGCTTTAGATCTCTACTGCACTCCATGTCAACAAAGCTTCCAAATATTTCCGCTCTGCTATCATTGCCAATGATGCATTCCGATGCTTTCTACTAAGTGCATCTGCAACCTTATTACCGTTCCCTGGTGTGTACTCAATTCCAAAATCATAAGCATCAAGAAAATGTAACCATCTCTACTATCTCTTGTTAAGCTCCTTCCGAGAGAACAAATACTTCAGCAACTTGTGATTCATATATAACTCAAATCGCTTTCCCAAAAGGTAATGTCTCCACACCTTCAATGCAAATATCATCGAAGCTAATTCCAAGGCATGCAATGGATATCTAACTTCATGCGGTCTAAGCTGTCGAGAAGCATAGGCAAATCACTTTACCTCTATACATTAACACAATCCTAATCTTGTTCCATACGCATCTGTATAAACTACCAAATCCCTATTCCCCTTCGGAACAACTAATACAGGTGCATGGGTCAATAAGTATTTCAAGCTATGGAATGCTTCCTTACATTTATCAGTCCAAAAAAACTCACATCCTTTCACGTTAGCTTGATCGTCGGTGCTGCTATCCGTGAAAAGTCCTTAATGAACCTCCGGTAATACCCAGCTAATGCAAGAATTTTTTTTATCTCAGTCACTATCTTGGGTCTCTTCAAATTATTCATCGCTTCATTCTTAGTCAGATCTACTGACAACCCTCTTTCTAAGACTACATGGCCAATAAACTTCACTTCCTTCTTCCAGAAATGACACTTTGAAACTTCGCCTTCAGTTGATTCTGCCTCAGTATCTCAAGCACCACTCTAAGTTGATCTTCATGCTCCCTTTTATCCTTAGAGTATATCAAAATATCATCTATGAACACCAATATGAACCTATCCAAGTTCTCTCAAAAAATTCTATTCATCAAATCCATGAAGAATGCTGGCGCATTAGTAAGTCCGAACGGCATCACTAACCATTCTTACGACTATACGTAGTCCTAGACATCATCAAAGGAATGCTATCCTCTGCTACTCTTAGCGGATGGAAACTTGTTGTTAAATCCAATGAAAATGCCTTGGTTCCACTCAACTGATCGAATAAATCATCAACTCTAGGCAACAGATATCGATTTTTTGTTGTCTTCTCATTCAACTTACAATAATCGATACATAACCTCATCGATTCGTCCGACTTCTTAGCAAACATTGTGGTTGCTCCTCAAGGTGAACTACTTTGAATAATAAAATTCTTGCCTTTCAAATCCACTAACTACACCTTCATCTCCCTCACTTCGGTAGGTGTCATTCTGCTTGGCAGCCTACTCATTGGTTCTCTCCCAGCACCCAATTTATCCGAAACTCAATGGCTCAATTCGGCGGCAATTCTACCATTGGCTCGAAAGTATCTATGAATTCTCTAATCACCAAAACTCGATTCAACTCATCTTCTACCTCCACAACACCCAATAAAGCATTCACCTCACAACTAGGGCTTTCTGCAATATATACAATCTGATCACTACAGTCAGGGTGTCTAAGCGATATTTTTCTATCATGTTAAAATATCCTAGCATCATACTTACTCAAACAATCCAAAACCAAAATAATTCCGAACCCTAAAAGGTCAAACACATGCAAACTGCAAACGAAGATATGACCTAACAAATCAAGCTCTAGGTGATCACACTTCATCCTAAGTGTAGCAGACCCTCCTATCGGATTTGCAACCCTTGAGGACATAACTAAATATGAGGGTTCTAGGTTAAGCTTATCTACCAAACAATGAGATATAAAAGAATGCGATGCACCCTTTTAAACAGAACGCTAACAGACATACCATGGATCTGAAGCGTACCTCCCAACACTACTTTTCCTTTCTCCTACGTTGCTGGTCTTGATGTCGCTGGCTCCAATGCAAATACTTTTCCCCTTCCATCCGTAGTAGGCTCTTTGCACTGATTCTTATAATGACCAATATGACTGTAGTTGAAGCATCCAATATTCTTCTTCCCGATCACTTCCTTCGCCTTTCCAGTACGACACTCATTTGCGAAATGTCCTTTCTTATCGCACTTGAAGCAAACAACCTCTTATTTCCCATTCTTTCCGGCTCCATCTTTCTGAGCATCCTTTTTATGAAAGAACATATTTTATGACTCTGCCTCACCTGGACCTCCTTTGCCTTATTCTTTCTCCAAAGAAGGAAGCATCTCCTCGTGTCTTAAATCCATCTCTACCACAACATCACAAGGATGAGGTAATAGAGCCTTTGCCAACTTAGGCTTCAACCCCTTATGAACTTCTCATTTCTCTTCATCACGGTATCCACAGTAACATACCTATACCTTGCTAATTCCTCGAACCTTCTAGAACATTCCAACATAGACATATCCCCTTGCTCCAACTCTGCAAACTTTTTGAGCAAAGCAGACCGTGCCATCACAGACATGAACCTCTTCTGGAACCTTCTCCTAAACGCAGCCCATGTCATCATCTCTTCGTTCACTCCATATGTTACACTATTCCACCAGAATAAAGCTACTCCCTGAAGCTGTCTCGAATCAAGCCTCCTCTTTTGCTCATCATTGAGCCCCAAGTCAGCAAAGATTCTCTCACAATGCAACAACCAGCTCTCCATCTCAATAGCATCTTCAGTTCCAGTAAATGGCTTCCCTCCAAGCTAGCATAATCTTTACCTAAGATAGGATGATTGTTAACCACTAGAGTTTCCTGAACTCCTACTCTAGCATTTCCTCCAACCACTCTAGCAGTAATTCCAGCTTGCATCATTTTCACGAAAAACTGATACATAACTCCTATATCCACTTGTGGAACCCCTGCACCAACATTCGCAGCTTATGCCTGACCTTGGTTCCTTCTAGTATTCGATCTGGCATTTCCATTTATGGTGGTGCTTCCTCCAACGTTCACTCTTCCACTTCTAGTATCCATATCTGTATTCAAGCCTCGTAAGATGCAGAAGAATAGCCTAAGAGAGATAGGAGAATAGAGATATAGCGTACACTTATGTATAGCAAATGCAAGTACGTTACTACAATATTATCCCATACCCCAATCTTACTTTAATTCCTAAGGATTATGTTTTCAAAAATCATTTTAATTAATTTTTTAATAAAACTATGCTCTGATACCAAGTTGTAACATCCCCTGTCTGGAGGCCCGAAGCAAAGTGCTACAGATGCTGCGGTCATCCGCAGTACTAACTTCTGATGACCAAATATGGTAATGTTAACGGTATCCATAATATCAGAAGCAGATGAATATGAAACAGAATCACATATTTTAAAAAAACAACATTTCTTATTACATTTCGCAAAACATGTTTCATATTCTATTAATAATCCTAAAGTTTCCCAGGTTCAGATCAAATACAATTATTACAAATACGCTAAGAGCGACATATGAAGATGCCTCATTGAATGACCAGAGTACTAAATAGTCATAACTGACTCAATACAACACAACAAAATAAAATAATATAAAACAGAAACTCCTAAATAGCTATCCGTCAGCCATCTGCTCGTCTTCAGAAACTTTATTCGTCCACCTTCTAAAAACCTGAAAATCCTCAACCCTTAGTCTATTCAGATCAATTTTGAGCACTCGAGAGTTTAAGGGGAAAAACATAAACTTTGAGTCAGACATAAAGTCTGGTGTGAATAATACTATACATCTCGGTTATTTGATATTAAGTGAGAGCACGTCGCTTAGCGGAATGGGTTTCCCCTCACTAAAATCCTTTTAAAAGATATCTTTTGCAAACCATAATCCTACAACCAAAATTGGTTAAAAACTACATAGAAATATCATGTAAACTAACATGTCATGTAACAACAGAAATTTTTGTCCGAACACTGTACTTTTGTTTGGCTAACTACCAACCTTTGGCTGATTCAGGCCTACCAGACAATATAAACAAATAATCTAACACCCGTTAGATACTATTCTTTTGGACGGTCTATCCCTAACTTATCTTCTCCCATAGTCCACTTATCCTAATGGTTTTGCGAGCTCACTAATAACCAACCTCTGTACAAATATATTCCCTTTTGTGTGTAACATCATTTTAGCCTTACCTGTGACAAAGCCCATTTAACCCTTTGAAAGTACCCTTTTCGAATCCATTGAAACCACCTTTTTCAAAACCAAGTAAACCCTTTTTTTTCACCTAGGCCGAAAGGCCAAAACATTCCTTTCAAAACCATTCATATAAACTATTCAAAACCATTGAATAACCTTTCCTTTGAAAGCTTTAAAACCTTAGTCATCCTATCTTTAAAACACTTAAACATTGCCTTTCGAAAACATTGGAAAACCTTTCCTTTCAAACCTTTTGAAGCCATTAGGGAACCACCACTTCAAAGCCTTCATTAAGACCTTGCGAAAGCATTAATACATCAAACTTTTAAAAACCTTAATAAAACATGTGGAACAACCTTTTGAAACCATTTAAAATCATCTTCTTCGAAACTACTTGGGTTCTACCTTCGACAGAGAAAAATGGTCATTAAAATATTTAAGTCAAAAGCACTCTTTTGAATGCATTTCCTAAGTAAAGAAGTGATGGTGTTGAAACCAACACTTCAAAAGCATTACATAAGCGATTTCGGTTTAAAAAAAAATATACCTTCGAAACCATTTGCTTCAAAATGTATAAAAGCGGCCGTTAGGGGTTTCGACCCCTTCGAAAGCATTTATTTAAAACAAAGGCTCAAGTATTAGTCCTTGAGATGATGTTTTGATGACAACAACCTTAGAATAAGATTATAAAATATAAATACTAACATTATAGTTTAGATATATATATATATATATATGTATGTATATGCAGGATTTAACCGTGCAGGTACCAAGAATGAAGACTGTACAATATAGTGATTCAAGATATCAAGATTGAAGACTCATGAGTATCAAGATTATCAAGAGTTAAAGATAAGTAATTTAATTAGGAATTTTGTTAAAACTCCTAGAAAAGCAATGGAATCTTAAAATCCAATTTATTAGTGGAATGGAATCCACTTCGAGCCCTTTAAAGGGATGGAGCCCTAAGTAGGATGGAACCTATGAAAAATCTAGTGGAACATTGTTTTGTATCCACTAACTTTTATTCAAAATGTTTTACATAATTATATCTTGTTTTCAAATTTTTTTCAAAATCTTCCTTTTCAAAGAATCAAAAACATCTATCCTGGTTTTAATATTTTAGCCTCAAAATAATCTTTATTTTTAAAATCAAATTATCCTTGGTTTTTAAACTATCTTTTAATTATAATATATTTAACTTTTTAATATCTATACATAGATTTAAATATAAAATTATAGTAAAAATTTATATATATTAAAATATTATTCTCTATGCTTATTTGTGTATTTTAACTATAGTTAAGTAAATTTATAAATTTTAAAATAGTTTTAATATAAGATAGAAGTTATTTTCAAAGAAAAACAAATCACCAAAATTTCCTTTGTTATGTCGACATACTCAAGTACCCATATCGACATGATAGCAGTTTATTTCAAAATTTTGAATTTCAAAGGAAGTGTTTATTCGTCATATCCTTTCACGAATGGACATGGATGTTGTTCTACTATAAACAGGGGTGGTTTTGAACGAATTTGCGTTCATATTTTTCTGGTTTTCACTCCTCTTCTTTTTCCACATTTCTTTATACATATTTTTACCATTACTCTGCCGAAATCAACATTGAATCTAAGTAGATCATTTTTGGTTTGATTCTCTATCACTATCTCAATAAGATCTCAGTGCTATTCAGAGTTATAGACTTCTTTGTAATCAATTTAGCGAGAAAAGGTGTGACTATATCCTTAGAAATCAATCAAGCGAGAAAAGGTGTGATTATGGCCTTGGAAATCAATCAAGTTAGAAAAGGTGTGATTGTAGCCTAGGAAATCAATTGGGTGAACTTGTTGCCCCTGAAATCAAGTATCTCTACCCAAAGGATTGTGAATCTGAAGTGGTGTACCTCGTGGCCTTGAAATCGAGGGTGTAATTGTAAAATTACTTTTGAAAGGAAATCCGTACTTGTGTGTGGGACTGGATGTAGGGTAACTCCGAACAGGTATAAAATCCAGTGTGTTCTTTCATTTATTGCTTTAGCTTTATTTCTGCATCTGTGTTTGTTTCTGTGGTCATATCTGTGTCTGAATATTGTATACTTTTGTGTTCAAATTAACAAAAACTCAAAATGATTTAGTAATTCCTTAAAACACTATTCACCCCCCTCTAGTGTTAATCCTAGCCTTAAGATTCGTGTTCTGCATTTCTCACATCAACCCATTTTTAAACCGTTCCTGAAATCAATTTGACCCAGTCGAAAACCAACTAAGTCGAAAGCACACCCTTCGAAAGCATAATAGGCGCATTTTCATTTGAAAGCAAAGTAGCGCTTCGACCCCTTCGGAACCAATAGCTTTGACTCAGACCTTCCACTGAGTCCAATACATTGCGCACCAAGTCTTTGATGCTATGCACATTGATTTCGATGGTGATGGTGGTGGAACAATTAAGTCGGAACCCCTGGTGCAGAAAGCGGTGAAACATGCTAAAAGCATGTAAAAAAGAAATTTTTTTCAACTAACCTGCTTTGTTTGTAAAAAAATTATTGGTTGCCAATTTTCTTTTCTAAAAGTGCTAGCAATATTTCATAAATAAACAATTTAATTCATTTACAAAATACCCCTTCTCCTTTTACAAATATATAAAACATTTGATTCTCATACCTTAAATATTTTATATATCTATTAAAACACTTAGGAAAATTCTAAAAAAAATCTAAAAAATTCATTTTTGTTATGTTTTCTAACATTTAATAATTTCATATCCCAAACATAAATAATTTAGCCATAAATTATTTTAAACTCAAATAGTCATTTTTCTCACTAGAAAATTAATATGAAATCCACATTAATTCAAAAAATTATGAAAATTGAAAAACATCTCTAAAACATCATTTCTGATCTAAGTCTAAAATTACAAGACATTTGAATTTCATTAAATAGTGTTTCAGATTAAAACATATCAAAAAACCCATATGAATGAGCATAAATCATCAACAAGCATATATAAACATTTTATCCATCAAAATCTTGGCATACCATTGCAAATAAATTCAAAGTATCCTTAAAAGCGAAAAAATTAAGAAAACAAGAGATGTAGTCATTATTCACCTTAGCTTTGTGATTAAGGAGTTTGAGATTTGATTAAATTTTATTTTGATTACTCTTCTTTCTTTGAGTGCTTTCTCTTTCTCTAGCTTGTCCAATGATGGCTGGCCTCTACTTTGTCCTTGATTTTGAAATGAACATGTAAATGATGTTATTTTATTTAATTTATCTAATTAAATATCTTAAATAATGTTGCAGAAAATTAGGTCATTATAGCCTTCCTTCCAAGCTAATATAATCCTGACTCAACGCCAGATAGTTATTATGGGTGACCATTTCTCGTGCGACAAATCCTGCATTACCAACGTTACCTCTAGTCAATCCATCTGCTACTCCAACTTGCATTATATTAACTAAGAACTTATACATCATCCTGATATCAACTGCTGTAGCTCTATCACCCACATTAGCATTTGCATTCGCGTTGGTTACTTAGTTAGCATTCATAGCATTGACCTGAATATTTCTGTTGGTGTGGTGCTTCTTCCTCCTAAGTTTAATCTTCCACTGTTGGTATCAATTTCCCATAATCTGCATATGAGTCTTTATAAGAAACAGAAGAATGCTCTAAGACGGAGGGGAAAGTACAGATAGATGTACACACTTACATGTAACAAATAACAAACACGTTATTATATCACTATCACATACCTCAATTTTCATTCTTTCTTATTTCATTTAGGTTAGATTCATCGAAATTTTATTAAGTTTTATGTAATTATGTGATCTGATATCAACTTGTAACATCCCTCATGTTGAGGCTCGAAAATAGATGCTACTGATGATGTAGTCATACTGAGAACAATGACAAAATGAGATAGTTGTTATATCATTAACATTAAGAGCATGAGAAGTAACAAATTTTAGCAAAACATTTTCATTCATTAATTTATAAATTCATTACAGTCTTGTTATACTTCATAACCTTATAGATATATCATATAGATAAAATATAATAATTACAATGCAGTTTTAAGAGCGACATACAATGATGTCCCCATGGATAATCAGAGTCTTAACTATGATTACAGTACCCGTGATTACGTTCATTCAATCAAAAATCAAAAGTGGTTAATTAACTGCATAGTGGAAGTATAATCTTCCAAAAAATAACTTGCCTCATGCATGTCTCCGGAAGCTTATTCGTTTAAACTTTAAATATCCTACTTTTGGTCTACTTAATTCCAAATTAAGCACCCAAAGGATTGGGGTAAATCAGAAGCTTCGGATCAACAAAAACTAGTGTGAATAATGTTAATCCATATCAAATCAAAATACAGGTACTTAAAGGAACCATGCCACTGAGCAAAGAGGATTTCCCCTCATTAATACTATATCAATTAATAGGTAATCCATAACATATGTTGAATCCACAAATGATTATCACACAATCATATCGTCGATAAAATATCATATATGTACGGATTAAATTGAACAATCCGTCATTCATAAGGGTCAAAGAGTCATTCCCATTAATACAGAATCCTACGAAATGTTCCATTCAACGCACAGTTTCCCCCTGGATCACTACGAACCTCTATTGATTTTCTCATGCCAACCAAAAACAACTCAAGCCAAAATGTACTAGGCAATCCAACGATCTTTTAGTTCATTCAGAGGAAGATAATATCAACCTATTAAGATCAGAAGGAGAAATGTTCACGGTCTCCTAAATAAAGTATGAGAAAATAACAACGGTCTCCTAAAAATGGTAGGAGAAAATGTAGATGAACTAACTGCTACGAGTTCGTTCAAATGCGTAACTCCAAATTGCATCCTTATAAGCAGATCTCTATACATTGAAATTGCAGACTTGACCACTAAGGGCTAATGATTAGAGGATAGGGGATGAGCCTACCCCAGTCTCCAACCAAAATCTGGATTAAAATAGATTGAGTCATGTTCCTTGATTATTCTAGGGCATTCTGACACAAATTGATCTTCTTGATCTTATGTATGTAATTATACCAACTCAAAAGTTTAAGTTTGATCATACCCACTACGGGAACAACCCTAACTGGTCATTAATTCCCAAATCCTCAAGGTCAAAATGTTAGGTGATAAAACTTAACACATATGTGAGTATGCCAATAGTTTATCATATGCAATAATTACTGATCAAAATGCTAAGATAAATATATAAGACATAAGAAGTCATCTAATTATATGTTCAATATGATAGCCAATTTTATACATAAGATTACTTAATGAAAATAAAAACTTTGTTCATAAATAACTCTTTAAAATAGGCTTAGTTATATTTTCCTTTCTTGGAAATTTTTTACAATTAGTTAGCAAAATCATCCATTTTGCTTAATTAAAGATTAGCCCAACACATAGTCAAAATCCACCCTAAGCTATAAAATTTAGCTATCCTTTCTTTCAAAACAAGTTCCATTGTGCCTTGATAAATTTTAAGCTTTTTTTGGTTTAAATATAGGCTATAGCCTATTATCAAAAACTAGCTATCGTTCCTTTAATAAAATATAGCCATCGAGCCATCAATAAAACATGATTTTCGTGTCTTTTAATAAAACATAAACTTTGTACCTCTATAAAACATAGATGTCATGACATAATAAAAACATAACCTTCTTGCCTTTTCCATAAAACAAAATTTTCATGCCTTTTTAATAAACATAGCTTTCACGCCTTATCATGATAGATGGCTATCGGGAGTAAACAAAAACAAGGCCTTCATGAGCTATAGCCTTCGTTGGTTAACAAAAGTAAAACCATTAGGAAATAAAACATTAACTTTTAAAAGCTAGTAAAACAAAGATACCGTAAAAGATAGCTATCGTGGGTAAACCAAAATGAAACTTCTGAGGACTAATAAAATCATAATTATCATGTGTAATTGCTTTCGCAAGATGATCAAAATAGAGTCATCAAGTGTCAAAACAAAAGTTTTTAAAAGTAAGAACAAAATAGAGCAATCGTGGGTAATAGCCCTTATGAATTAAGTGGCAATTTTGTTGTTCTTTATAAAATTGTTTCTTTTCTTTGAAAATATGTTCTTTTTACAAACCCGTAATATTTGTTAAAATCTCATCAGCTAGAAAACATCTTTTCAAAATTCTTTCAACAATCTAAAGTGAAAATTTTATATTTTATTTTCCTGAAATATAATTATTATCAATTTATATTATTTTCATATTTTGCAAACAAGCCAATTTTGCAAACAAGCCAATTTTGCACAAATTTTTTTATAATAAATTGTAAAATACTTAGGAAAAATCCAAAAAAATTCCCAAAAAATTCACTACATGTTAACTTAACAACGTATTAAAATTTTGGGCCAAAATAATTACTCCACATATTTAAATAATTAAATTCCAAAATCAAAAAATTTCTTACTTGGAAAATTCATAATAAATTCAAGGTAATTCAAAGAATTATGAATTAAAAACCAATCTCCAAAATAATATTTCAAATACATATCAAAATTTTAGAACATTTAAAGATCAAAAATATAGTATTCGTACTAAAACTCTTTAGGAAAATTTCCAATATTCCATATAATAACCATTCAATTATCTATACGATTATTAATTCAACATGCATGATAAATTTTCAATAAGAATTTGTATTCAAGCTTAAACCCAAATCCAACAGAACAAAAATGAGAGGGTAATATTATTTACCTTAATTCTTGTTGAAATAATGGAAATTGCATTGTTTCCTTTCTTCATTAGCTTTTTTTTCCTCTTCCTCTTTGATTGGTAATGGCCAGCCTTGTTTAACTATATTTTAGGTTGAGAATAAAATGAAGTGAATAAGGAGGAGGGGAGAGTATAGTATATTACTTGCTCTTCCTCTTCTACAATTTTTAATTGTGTTTGTCAAATCTTATTTCTTTAACCCATCCTCTTAGTTATATTTATTAAGGCCAACCTTAATTAATTAATATAGTAATCCCATATTCTTAACTTCCTATCTAGTTATCCTATAATAATTAAATATTCAATAATGTGCAATAAAAATTAAGGGTGTCATAGGCTTTCCCTTAGAGAATTTTATTCTCCAAATTGCGATAAGGAAAATAACTAGCACATCAACCGTACAAACATATGTCACAAGCTAATAAAAGCATCAATACTAATCATAGCTACTAGTCAAAAGTCAACAATATAGATCATACAATCAAAATAACTCAGGATGAGTCTCTCTAATCCTATCCTCTACCACCTAAGTACAGTCTCGTTCATCGTTACTCCAATGGAGCTATACTGATTTAACTGTCTTATTCACTAATTCATTTGTGTCTCTATCTAGCATACGAATAGGTCGCCTAATGATGATCATATCAGGCTCCACTACTAAGTCTTCCATAATCGTTGGGTGTATAACAGTCTCTATATCACGCATGTAGTTCCTTAAATGGAATAGGTGAAAAAGATTATGGACTCTAAACATACTTCTCGCTAACTCAACATGGTAAGCGAGTTTTCCGGTTCTCTCAATGACAGGAAACACATCAACCTATCTAGGTGAAAATTTTCTCATCTTCCTGAATCGTACAATACCCTTCATCGTTGGTACTTTACGAAAACATGATCTTCGGCTGAGAACTCTAAATCTTTAGGCCCTCTATCTACGTAACTTTTCTATCTTGATTGAGCGTCCTTCATCCATGCTAACTCAATCTTTTTAATTTCTTCTTTCACCATATCAGGACCAAGTATCGGTCTTTCACATGTCTCCAACCAACATGCAGGCGATTTGCATGGTTTTTATAAAGTACTTTGAAAGGAGCTATTCCTATACTAGTCTGATAACTATTGTTATAGAAAAACTTGACGAAGTGCAAATGGTCCTCATATGACCTCCAAAATCTAGTACACAAGTCTTTAGTAAAACTTCGAGTACTTTATTAATTCTTTTCGTCCACCCATCAGTCTGCAAATGGTAAGCAGAACTCATCTTCAGCTTGGTACCCAACTCATTCTGTATGCTCTTCCAGAACTCATCAGTAAACAAAATATGCCTATCACTTATAATGCTACTTGGTACTCCATGAAGTCTCACAACATTATTCATAGATAACTATTCCAAACTAGGTGCCATTCTTGTCGACTTAACTGGGATAAAGATTGCACTATTTGTCGGTCTATCGACCACGATCCAAATGCTTTCATTTTTCCTATTCGACCTTGGTAACCCATCTGTAAAATCCATAGATATAGACTCCTATTTCCACAATGGCACTCCATAGGTTGAATTTATCCACTCGGCTTTTACTTGCTGGCAATTTGTACATTGCTTCACACATAAGCCGACATCTCTCTTCATACCTTCCTAGATGAAACACCTCTTTATATCCTACTACATCTTCGTACCTTCACGATAAATTGTAAACCTCCATTGATGATATTCCCTATGAACTTCCTTTTGCAAAATATCCATATCCAAACATACAATAGTCCCTTCTTTCTCCACCATCCTCCTTGGTCAAGCGCAAAATCTTTCAAATCATCAATATCACTTCCTAATTCTAGTCTCTTAATTCGATCGGCTGGTATTGAATAATCTTTTTACTTTGCTGTAATTCTTTCGATCAATATTCGTCAAACTACTAGACAAGAAATCATTGCAGTACTCTGACTAGAACTAGACGTTGACCTCATTCTAATAATGCATGAAGCTAGCGCTTCCAAATCATTCCATTAAGACAACATCGCTAATACCAGATGTTGATGTTTTATATTGAGTGCATCTACCACTCTGTTTCCTTTCCCTGACATATACTCGATCCCAAAGTCACATGATGCTAAGATATTGTGACGACCCTGGATTTTGGCCATATTATTTTAATAAATATTTTATCCAATCAAATAAAATGTAAACTGATCATTTTAAAATGAAATTTATCTTATAAATTAAATTAAGATACATTACTTTGTTTGCATTTGGTAAATGTATACATGGATAATAATGGTTAAAATAAAATCAACGTCTATCAATATAAGATATAAGTCAAACATATGAATATAACTTAATTATTGATAATAGAAATAAATATAAGTATAAAGTGTAAGTAAACCATATTGAATATAACTTAAATAGTGATAGTTAAAATAAAAACAAGAATTAAGTTATTAGTGTATGCTTGCAACATACACTGGAAAATTGTAAGAACAAAGTATAAATCGAAGCACGAGAGTATAAGACCTGACACAAACACATGTATATTGAAGTTCAAGCTAGAAGTAAATAAAACAACTATAACAATTTTAAGTGAAACTCAAAGTATAGAATAAATATATATAGTGGTGTAAATAAAATAAAATAAAATGAGGCAAAGTGTATACATATGTATATGAGTTGTGTAAGCTAAAAGTTAATAAAACAAATGTCTACATACAGAATATCTTCATCTACAAGCCATGTATAATTGCTAAGTGTATGCCTTCATACAAATATCTATATATAACCAGGATATAAATAATAGTAATGTAAACATATTAGGAGACCAAGCATTAATTGCCATCTTCTCAAGCCTAATTTTAGTCAATTCAAAACATTATATATCTTTACATTTCAGACACATGATCTGGTCAAGATAAACAAAGGTAAGAAAGCAACTTAACTAGTTATAACCTCCCTTAAGTACCCGTTCTCTTCTATATATGTGACCATCTTCTTTAGTTCGTTCAGAAAACAACTGAGGAAAACCTGAAAGAAAATATAATCAATATCTTCATTTTTCAAAGCTTAAACTCAAGTTCAAACACCAACAAACAAGAACAGAAGTATTCAAGGGCAGTTCCAATTACAAGTTTTCATAACAACAGAGTGTTATTTGTTTAGCAACCTTGCAGGTGAGTAAACCTTTCCAGTTTGATTTAGATTTAACTTGAATGCCTTGGTTTGCAAGGAAGTGCTTCGTACTGGAAACATTTGAAAATTTATATGTATGTAGTGTAGGTATATCTGTTTGTATATATTCAAGGTCCTATTCTCTGTTGTTGTGCGCAGCCCCTGATTCACCTTTAAAAAAAATTCAAATATCTCTATCATGACAATATTAGACTTTGATATCTAAACGAAAGTTGTTTGCTAATGTATGATGATAATTTTAAAAATAGTTTCAGGGTTTAAAATTCAATAAATTTAAAAAAAAAAATAACAGTGTAAAGTCATATTCATGATAAAAATCAATAATCTTATTTTCGAATTTGGATTGTATGGATGAAATCGTGGTAGAAAACCTGGATTTTTATTGTAAGTGTCATGATTTTTAATTTGTTAATCGATGGTAAATTTGAGTTTAACATTTGGGGCATTTTGGTGATTTGCCGATGATTGACATGGTGGAGTCGGTCGAACTTTGGGCTAGAGGTAGAATGGAAGTTAGTGGTTGATGGAAAAATAGTAGTAGATTTTTCTAATGGCTGGAGTGGGCTGGTGAAGGCGAATTAGGGTTTAAGCTTTGTTTGAACGTGCTGAGTTTTTGGAGGCAACTGTGGATTTGCGGCGGAAATTTAAGGGTGCGGTCAAGGGGAATAACGAAGAGGGAGGGATGGCGTACCTTCCGGTGGAGTTTCGATGATTCTACAGTGGGTATGGTGGTGAACGTGGAATTGTAAGTGAATGAAGTTCTTGTTTCCAGGCAGTGGAAGGTCGAATTTCGTTTGGGGGTTTTTGGCGATGTTTCGGGTGGTGTGGCATCGTAAGGGGGTCGGCGGCGACTCTGGGGTAGCTTCAATGTTGATCATTGTGGCTCAGGTCGCTCGTGCATATGCATGGTGCACAGAATTTTTGGTTTGGTTGCGTGTGGTAGTTTGAATCAGGGAAGAATAGTGGAGAGGGAGAACGAAGGTTGGATCAGGAATTTGGGCTTTGGGCCGTGTCGTTCTCGAATTGGGGTTTTGGGCTCGGTGTGTTTTGGTAAACTTTCTTTTATTTAATTTGGATATGCTTTGGATTTAAATCAACATATAAATCAAGTTGTTAAAGAAAACTTGATTGGGTTTTGAAAGTAATTTTCAGTAGAAATTTTTACGCTAACTATTCAACGAGATTCCAAGTAAAATATTTACCAAATTTACTGTAAGTCAAATGAATTTAAAATATGATTTGTTTGATTCTAATAAGATAATTAATTAGTTATATTATTAAGTGTTATCAAATGAAATTTATAAATGCAAAGTAAGTAGCTAGTTCAGACAATGGTTATCCTAAATAGGACGTGATGAATTAATGGATAACTAACCAAGATGATTAATTAAAGGGTAAATAAATGAATATAAGTAAATGAATGGTGGTTAATTAATTAGTGATTAATTAATTAAATTAAAGGAAAATTATAGAATGATTAATTTAAGCAATTAAGGGAAAGTTACTTAATAAGAGTTATTACTTGTTGTAATTAGTTAGAGGATTATTAGACTAGGAATTAATTAAAAGATTAGTTTATTTATGAATGTGATAAATAAAAAGATAATTAATTAATAATTATAAAGTGATTAATCAGGAATTAATTACTCAGTGTAATTAATTAAGTTGATGTGGTTAATTTTATTTAATTAATTAAGTTTAACTAATTAAAGGTAATTAGCTGATGCAGGGTTAAGTATAATTACTTAAGGTAATTAATAAGGTATGATTACTTAGTGAAGTAATTAGTGGAATTACCAGATATAATTAGTTTAAGGAAATTACTTGTTGGGTAGTAATTAAAAGATAATTACTTGATGGAAGAAATTAAGTAATGATTACTCAGTATAATTGAAGGATTAATTTATATAATTAATCAAGTAGTTGGTTGAATTGATAGAGTAATTTATTTATTAATGAAGTAAATAAAAAGATAGTTAATTATAGGATGAGATTAATCGAGAATGATTAATATTGTGGTTGAATTTTAGTAATTAATTTAGATTAGATAAATTAAATATAATTGGAAATTATTAATTTTTTTAATCAACGATGTAATGAAAGATCGATTAATTAAGATGAATTAAATCAATAATAAGCAACTTATGAGAAGTTAAGTGATATAGGTAATCAAGGATTAATGTAATTAATATTATTAATTAATTTATGAAGTAATTAGGATTACCTACTGATTGGGATTAAGGAAAATTAATAACGAGAAGTTAATTAAAGATAATTACTTGAATGCAATTGAAAGATAATTAATCCATAGTGATTAATTAAGATGAATAATGATGGGTTGACTAATTAATTGATTTAGAATTAATTAATGTTAAATGAAGGAACCTAAGTGATTGAGGTTTGAAATTCGATTAGAATCAATTGAATTGTTTTGTATGCGATTAAGCTTTGCTTATGGATGATTAAAGGTATTGGATGTTTTGAATGAGTTGATATCTCTGATGTGAAATGTTGTGTATTTCATGTGAATAACTTGGGTTGGGATAACATGAGAGTCGAAGAGACTGGGTCGGGTAATGGGAAATACCCGAAACCACTTCGGATTAAAAATAAATTGATGTGTGAAATAAATAGGCTGAATAAAATGATTTAAGAGAATTGGATTATTTTATCGGTACTTAGAAATTGATATATGAAATAAGTGTTGTTTATAGCAAATTGTGAATTGTATAAATTGATATGTGTTACCCCGGGTTTATATAAGTTGATTGCTTTGGTATTCCATGTTAGTTGGGTTTACTCACGCTGGTTTCCGGCTTGATCCGGGTGTTACTTTGGTGTGATGCTCGGGTCAGACCGAGTATTACAGATTTTCAGGTAAGGACGTTCTGGAGCTCAGGAGGCGAGCTGGATGGCAAGAACGTATGGAGTGTTTCCGCTGTATTATATTATTGTTAATCTGAGACATGATAATTGTATATGTTCAGTGATAGTATATATGTGAAACTCTGATGTATATTAAATATAATCGACAGATATAGTATTCTTTTGTAAACTGTTATTATTTATTATTATATTGTATTCGCTGCGAATGTGAGTTGTTGATGCTTCTGTTCTTCTTCTTCTATCTCTTCTTCTTCTTCATAACTATCCGGAATTTTCGGGTTCGAAAATTTCGGGTCGTTACATTTGGTATCAGAGCTGAAAGGTTAAGCGAGAACCTTGGCTCTGGTGGGATTACTCATTGAATAGAGTCCGTAGTACTCTAGAATGAGTTACGTGTATATATATATGTATATATATATATATATATATATATATATATGAGAGCGTACTTGTTATTTGTTTATAAAGATTTTTAATGATTTTATATAAAAATATATTTTGATATATATAGCAACATTTCCTTTTAAATTATTGGAATTAAGTTAAGAAGTAATATAAAATACGACGAAATTGAAAATTATAACCAAAGTTGAAGAATAAACTTATATAACAAAATGGAATTTGAAATATATATTGTAAATGTAATTTATAAATTGAAATAAACTTCATAAATAAATGAGATTATAATTTGAAATAGAATTCCAGAGAATATGTGAAAATAAGGTAAGATGAAATTTCAGGATAATATTTAAATATGAATTGGATGGATTGGGAATTTGGAATTTTTGGGGAAATTTAAAATTCCTTTGGATTTGGAAGTGGTTTCCAACGGTTTTGGAAAAATAATAGTATTATTTCAAAAGTATTTTTGTGTTGAATTTGAAATCTGGGAGATTTGAAATAAAAAAATTATTTGGGAATGTTTTTAAAGAGATAAAAGCATTGAACTCTTTTGGTCACTGGAAAATAACGTCGGTAATGACTGCAGCATTATCGATGTTTATTTACGAGTTTCTAGAAGAGAAATTGCTACCAAATTGTTTTATATTGGAATTGTTTGTGAACTGGGTTTGGTTTTGAAATTCAAAGGGGTATTGAATTTGCCAAAGAATTTTGGGTATAGTTGAATTCTAAGGTGCTACTGAAATTTTGGAAATTTGTTTAAACTCTGGAATCTTGATTGAAATGTTTATGGAATAATAAAAATATATTGGCTAAATAAAATGTATAATTCCGAGTTAAAAGCAAAATGTGAATGTAATTGATTATAAATAGAAATTGTAAAATTGAAATTGTAATTAAAGTTGTACAAGTTTAAAGATCAAACAGAATTTGATTTGGAGTTGGAAGGAAATATGTGAATCAATTCAACTTGAATTTGGGTTAAATCAATTTCAATAGAAATTGAAGATTATTCAATTTGGAATTGGGTCAATTTAAATGGGAGTGGAAATTTAAATTGAAATGTTGGGGAAGTGAACAGTTTTGACTCTAGACTATTTTCAATATAAATTGTCTTAATATAGACTTATTTTTTTCTATCTCATTAAATATATACAACCTTTCTTTCTTAAAGCCAAATTATTTTATACTTGTTTTACAATCATTTTTGGAGCTATTTAACCATTTTTCAGCTGTTTTCTAAACTCATTACTATATTTTAACTATGTTACAAATTAATTACTAATTTACAACTATTTTGCAATTATCTAAATTTTTTTGAAATTATTTAACTCTTTTACAGATATTTTGCAAACTATTAATTATTTTTCAACTACTTATCTATTTTTAAAATTTTCAAGCTATTTTCTAAATAAACTGGTCGGAGTTCAAACTGTCATTGGTTAAATACCCAACTGAGATAAGAATTGAAGTGATAATCCAAATGGGGATTGATGTAAATCTGAATAAGTGAATGTGAATGGAAAGGAAATTGATTTGGTTAATAATAAATAAAGATAAATACGTAAGATGTACGTATATTATTCTATTCGCATAGTGATTTGATCCAGATTCGAGCACAGAATTACAAGATAGTTATCGATCCGAGTTGGGATTTTTCACTCGATTTTCAACGGCGAACCTGTATATAGATTGTTGATTGGTTCTGGATATTCTCCATCATAGTTATATCTATGCAAGAAGAATGACGGTTTCTGATCAAGAAACCAGATCTGAGTCCGCACTAGGAAGTCGGATGGACAATGCTAGTTCGGAAGTGAAATTGTGTGATCGAGTGAGCGATCAGATTAATATAGCGTACGGATGATAAGTATACATCGTTTGGATTTGAATGAAATTGGTATTGGAAAGAGAAAGTAAATTGGGATATTTGGTTTTGAATAAACAAAGTTGTATATCTTTGTTATATGAGATAAATCTCCCCTTGTTGAATTTATTGCTGGAAGAAAAATGTTTTTGAAATATTTGAAGTATAAAAGGAGTTTTATACAAGTTTGTAATGATCCAAAGTTTTTAAAAATTATATATATCTGAAATTTATATATATATATATATATATATATATATATATATATATAAAGGATCTTATGAGGATTTTGAAAAGGTTTTGGGAACCTTTAGATTTGGAAAGGCTTTTGATTTTTGGGTAAAATCAATATTGGATTTGGAAAGCCTAGTTTGAGAATTATCAATTTTTGGATAATCGATTTTGTGTAAAGGAGCTTTGTATGAGATCATACTAGGTGTATGGTTTGAAGATACTATATGTGTATAGTATAAAGTGTTTTGATGATGACTCTGGGGAAAAAGGCACTCCCCTGAAATGAACTTCTCAGGAGTGCCACCGGGTGGTGCTGCCTTGAGCCCAAGGGAGGTTCTAAAGTTGATCCTGTGAGGAGTCCGGACAAAACTAGTTCCTGAGGATTATGAGTAGTGTATAACATAGCGGAAGTCGTGTGTGCCGCTGAGAGCCAATGGTCTGCGTTTGATTTTATATCGGCAGACTGCGACCTATGTAAGAGTGGAGAGGTTTCATTTTGACAACGAAAATCAGAGACCGCGGAGAGCCTGCAGTTGCATGGACTTTTGCTGTGACGGCAGCGTAACCCTAGATGTAACTGTGATCTATTGTGTGGGATCCATGGCGTAATCAAGAGGCCGCGGAGAGCCCGAAGTTACATGGACTTTTGCTGCGATGTCAACATAACCCTGGAATGTTACTGCGACCATGGATGGGGGTGATGATTTCCAGAGAATTCTCACCAAAGATATATCCTCTATTTTCAAAAAAAAAAACTATTTTTCTATATTTTCAATAAAATTATTTTTCAAGTATTTTCACTGGATGTTGAAAATGGGTTTACCAAGTACTTATAGATTTTCAGTTCTACGCCTGATCAACGTACGACAGAATTTCTGTAAGCACAAGGATGGACTGGTTGAGACATCGAGTTATAAAATTATTTTCATAAAAACTATTTCAGTAATATTATATATGTTTTTAAAGTAGTGTAAAAACGAACCAAGAAAATTTATCTGATTTTAAGCAATTTAATAAATCTGGCTTCGTTCCTTTTCGAGGACGAAAAGATTCAAAGGGGGGAGGAATGTGACGACCCTGGATTTTGGCCATATTATTTTAGTAAATATTTTATCCAATCAAATAAAATGTAAACTGGTCATTTTAAAATGAAATTTATCTTATAAATTAAATTAAGATACATTACTTTGTTTGCATTCGGTAAATGTATATATGGATAATAATGGTTAAAATAAAATCAACGTCTATCAATATAAGATATAAGTCAAACATATGAATGTAACTTAATTATTGATAATAGAAATAAATATAAGTATAAAGTGTAAGTAAACCATATTGAATATAACTTAAATAGAGATAGTTAAAATAAAAACAAGAATTAAGTTATTAGTGTATGCTTGCAACATACACTGGAAAATTGTAAGAACAAAGTATAAATCGAAGCACGAGTGTAACAACCCTGGTTTTGGAAATTACCTATAAATACTAGATTATAACGATAGTTACGATTTAATATTATGAATTAAAAATAAAATTTTAAATTTTAAATTGTTTATTCAGAATAAACAATGAATTTTTAGAAATAAAATGAGAAAATAAAGTTTGAAACTTTATTTTATTTTGTTTGAGTTAATAATGAATGGAAAATGGTTGTAATTTGGAGAAAATGCAATAATTTTGTTAATTATTGCTAATTACTTCTTTTAATAGTTATTAAAGAAGTATTTGATTTTTAAGATTGTTTATTCAAACAAAAGGTTGGAATTTGATTTAAAAAGGAGTTTTGGTTATGAAACTAAGTTTAAAATGCTTTGTCATATTTTTCTAAACAAGAAAAATATTTTAGTAGAATTTTTGGAGTTAAAATATGGAGTAATTCATTTATTAGTGTAAAATTGTGTATCTATGTAAAATAAGGGTTTTAATAACAAAAAAAAAATTAAAATTAAAATTAAGCTTTTTACATGATGTAGAATATTTTTTTTTATGTATATAAGTTTACATATTTTGTTTGTGTAGAAACTTGAAAGAAAATGCATTGTTTTATTATAACATAGTGTAAAAATGTACATATTGATTTAGTTGTGAATTAAAACCTTAGGCTAATTAATTTATTCTCTATTTGAGTCCAAAAGCCCATTAGCCTACCACCAGAAGACAAAGAAATGAGAAAATATCTCCTGTACGTACAGAACTATTCTCATCTCCTTCCTCTAGCCCTAAACAAAAGATAGAAACCCTATTCAATTTATGGCCTTCAATCCCTTAATTTCTTTATGTATTTGATGTCTCAATCAATTAAAAGCTAATTTCAAACACGTAATCTACTTCAAATCAGAGAGAATTCATCAAATTTCAATTTTGTTTTTGGGTTATCTGTTAATCACCTGTTCTTCTTCTTTGCATGTTCTGTTTCTAAGTTTCTACAGGTAGCTGAAGCTTTCTATTACCAAAAGCCTTCATCTTGCTTCAATTTTGGCTAAATTTATTTATGTTAATCTCCATGAATTGCAAGGTGAGTATCAAAACTCACGTATTCTAGTTTTGATTGAGATTTTAAGATAAGAAATCTCAATTTTTGTTATTGTTGCATGTTCGATTGAAAATCACTGTCAGTAAATTATGTATATCTCTTTCGTTTTAAAACAGAATTCGATTTTTTTTAAAGTTCTGGAAAGCTTGAAAAGAATGCGACAACTTTTCTGTTGATCACTTTCGAAAATTTTGAGCATAGAGAGTCGAAAAACCAATACAAACTCACTTCTTTGTCACTGTAAATTTGTGACTTTCTGTGCTAAGCGTTGTTGGTAATTTAAGCATATCTTTAACGTTTGATGTCCGAATTTGACGAATCTTGATGTTCCAGAAAGCTTAGATTATATGCTACGATTTTCTTGTTTTTTGTTTTGTCAAATTTTGACGTTTACATGGTCGAAAATTCATTCTAGTATCGCTGTCCCGAAACTAAAAAGACAGTTGTAGTGAACTTCATATCTGAAATTTGTTTTGGTCGTATCTTTCACGTTTATTGTCTAAATTCAATAATTTTATATGTTCCGGAAATCTTAGACTTTATGCTAGAGGTTTTATGTTTTGAGTTTTCTAAAATTTCAAATTAAAGTTGGTCAAAACTGTACTTGTTTGTTGCTGTCTTGAGAGCAAAACGACAACAATAACAATCATTGAACTGAGAATAGTATTGGCTTATTTTTGCTCTCATTCTTGTTCGATGTTAATGTTGTTTTTGAGATGTTTTGAAAGCTATGATGCCTATTAATAGGCTAGCTATATTTAGAGAATTTAAAACCCAAATTTAAATAAAATTTGAATTGACTTTGGGTTAAATTTGAATTGAATTCGTATTGAATTCAAGTTATCGGTCTTGAGTAATTTTTCTTGTTTTTCATTGTTTTCGAGCACGATTTTCACCAAAGCATTTTGAAGTGATTTTTGAAATAAATGGACATTTCAAATTATTATTACATAGTATTTTAAAATTATTTTTCTAATATAAAATTCTATTTATTTCCTATAATAAAGGAATTTTAAATATTGGTTTTATTAATCTTTTCGGAAAAAAGTTTTAAAAGCTTGTTTTCTCTACTAAACTATTTTAAATATCAAAAGCTCACTTTTGCAATATTTGAATGTATGAGAAAGAGAATTAAACGATTTAGTAAAATTCGTGGTATGGGACATGTGCGTTTACTATTTCGGTTAATTCCGGACTTGTACGATCGAAACTATCTGGGTTATTGATTCTGAGTTAGTTTGCCAATTTATGGCGGTATTTTGAGATTATAATTCCTATCTTTAGGAATTATCTGGGAAGGCCAATATTAGACTAGTTTTATGGTTTGAAATTTTTACTTTGAGATTTATGGTTTATGAGGAACCATCACGATGTTTTCACTTGTCGATTAGATGAGACAAGTTACGATGCCATTTAATACTTGTCGATGAGACGAGACGAGTATAGTGCCTTTTTATCACTCGCCAATGAGACGAGAGAGATATGATTTTCTGATTTTTATGTGGCATCGACTAGCGGCTAGTAAACCACTAAGTGCGAACGTGTGGTATGGGACACAAGTTAACACTTTTTGGGTTCCTATTCGTGAGTTTGTGACACATTCACGATGTTTACCTAACAGAACTGCTTTGAGAGGTGTTAGCGACCTAGTCATGAGGACAAACTGCTTTGGGAGGTGTTAGCGACCTTGTTAGGGCTGACAAAACAGCTTGGAGAGGTGTCAGCGACATAGTCATGAGGACAAACTGTTTTGGGAGGTGTTAGCGACCTTGTTAGGGCTGACAAAACAGCTTGGAGAGGTGTCAGCGACCTTATCATCAGGATGAACTGCTTTGCGAGGTGTTAGCGACCTTGTCCGAAGCTTCGGCCGTTTAAGTTTAGCACATGCAGCATTGCTTCGACATTGCAATCTGAGATTTGGCTAATCTGGGGTTTTTGAGTTTTCTGTTTTATTATGATTTCACCATTGTAAGATGTTTTATTACATCGATAGCCTAGTGATATATGTGATGTTATATAAATGGTGATTTCATTTATGATGTTTTGAAATCTTATCGAGTTCCTTGAGTTGTGAGTTTGGATGATTTCATGATTTTAAAGGATATTCCGGGTTTTGCCATTTTGGCGAGTTGAGATTGAAATTTATATACATTTATACCGATGAGATGAGGTATAATTGAGTTTGGAGATTCTTTTATACCTGAGTTTTGGATCATCCTATTGAGAATGTTTTATGTTTGCCATTTTGGCGAGAGTTTGTATTGATGTTTCTTCTTTTGAGGAGATAAGGTTCATGGAAACCATGTAAACACTTTAGGGTGTCGCCGATGATATGGTGCTAATGTTTGTATTATTTGAGTATTATTATTGAATTTACCTCTTTTGAGATCTTTGTATAATTAAGTGTCATTAGTTCACTTAAGTCATGGGTTGTAATTCTTTCTGTTGTCTCTTCTCATTCAAAAAGAATTATCATCTTGTATCTTATGCTTCATATTATCATCTGTCCTTGTTAACTGATTGTTTTAGCTAGACTGACCCGTGTATTTTGTACTCGGGTCAGACCGAGTTGTTTCAGGTATCATCTATTGGGCTTAGCTTGAAGTTGATGTTGGTCATTAGCTTATCTATCGCTTGAGTAGTTTATTTCTTCCGCATACTCTGACGTATTTACATTTGATTCGATGTATATGGTGTGGTCGTGTGCCACCTTTATTGTATTCATATTGTATTGTACTAAATATATATCAATGTGTATGTATATATATGATGTTGTTACTGTTCTGTGTTGTGATTCACATTCAGTTATTGTATTTTGTTCTGATAGATCTGCTAGCCACCTATAATTTTGGATTAAGCATTTACTGGGTATGTCGATCCACTTGAGTTGAAAAGAAAAATTATATTGCATCTATCGACACATTCAGTAGATGTTTAAGACAAAATTATAGATGGTCGCCCTTAACCAGCCCTATTCTCCACTTTAGTAGATGGAATTATTTGCTAATTCTCTTTACTAAGATGGGTCTCGGGGTGGGGCGTCACAGCTTGGTATCAGAGCTAGGTTCAGAACAAAATATGATAAACACAGAACGGAAGCATATATGACGATACATCCAAGTATAGTACAAGTGTATCAAATTTCGTAATTTCTGGTCCTTAGCCTTTTTCGTATCTTTTGAATTAGATAATTGGGATATGCCTAGGAATATATTTTATTCCGTAGTATTCCCAAATTGAATTGATGATACCTTATCTTAGGAGAAATTCATTGCGATTATTCTATTTGAGTCCTCTTCGCTATGGGTGCTTGACACTCATCTGTATCAGAGGAGTTTGTTGATGCTTTTCGTCGGTTCTTGTCTTGTTCTTCTTTGAGGATTGCAAATCCAATTGAGGGAATCCGCAATATTTGGATGAAATGTTTGGGAATTTTGTGATTGTTCCTTGTAGCTTATTTTTATTTTTTCGTGCGTATTGGCACGCTATTTTCTATCTAGATTTTCTATATTGAGTTTGGAATGATTTGTGATGGAGTGACTTGCATATTATCAAGCCACATTCTAAGATTTAGGGGATACTACATTTTAGTATCCTAGTTTAGTCGATTTGTTTCTCTTGTTCTTTGGAATGCTAATAATCATTCCGAAGTATTTGTATTCACTCTTGAGTTTTGAGATATTAATGATATATATCGAATTTCAGTCATTCTGACTCTGTTGATTTCTGTGAGTCTATTTTGGGTAGACACCCAATCGGGCAATTGAATATTGTGTTGACTTCATTCTCGGTTCTTGGCCTTTCGGTCATCCTCCCACGAGGATGTCCACTAGGGAAGCGAGGTGATTCATTGAATTTATTTGATATTGTCATTCTTGCCTCCTTTTGAGATATCCTCTTTGGATGCTCAATTGTTATTATACTTTGTGAAATTACTTCACTCGACGTAATGATATTTTTTAGTGTTCTTCTGCTCATTCGAGAAGATATCTTAACCTTACTCTTATATCTCATTGATCTCTTTTTTATAACCCATTAAGTGGAGAGTAAATTAAAATGGTTTGAAAATTAATTTTATTTAGATGATATATGCAGCTCTGGATCCATAACGGGTTGGATGAGTGGCGATGCAGTTTTGATCATTTGGTCAACTCTGCAGCCAATCGATAGGGTTATTTATTACAAAACTAAGGCGAGGCATTGCAATTATGATAATTGAAATTTTACAAAATGGTATATAGTTATGTTTTGTTATTGAAATGATGTACTTGAGATGAGATAATACTTTGTTTGAAAAGTAAATTCTTGTATTGAATATTTTTAAAATGAGTTATACATGTTGAAGATGGAGTTTTTTTTGAGAATTTGGGTATTTGAAATAAAGAGTAGCAAAATTGGATTTTTTATATCTTAAGGATTGTTGAAATAAAATTGTAAAATTCTTTTGAAAACAAATTTGAGTTAATTATCAACTCTAATTAATCTTATGTTGTTTAAAATATGGAAATTTAATACTGTGACAAAAGGAAATATGAATTTGAATGGTTCAATTATTTTAAAATGCTATATTAACAGATGCAAGTTTTAATAAATGAATAAGTCATGAGATGTAATCATTTTAAATAGTGAGAACAATTTAAAATTTAACAAGCAGATTCAAAATTTATTTTGGATGGATAATTATATATTGATAATGAAAGAGATTAGTTATCTCTTTCAAAATGACTCTTCAAAGTTAGTTGTTTGAGAGGGAAAAAAACTTATTTGTGTAAAATGATAAAAGTGTTTCCAACTAGTGAATTGTTTCTTTTAAAAGATGATTACACGGAGTTGATCATAATTTTGTATGTCTTAACTTTATGGGGAAAATAAGATCATTTATTAAATTATTTAGCAAAAATCTTGTTTGAAAATGTAGTTTAAATTAAAATGGTTTGGGGAAAATTTCAAATTTCAAATTTGTTTGAAAGCTGAAATTTCAGTTAGAAAAGTGCTGTACTAAACCAGCGATAACTAGAGATTCATTAATCCAAATGAGCTCAATCTTTTTTATAATGAAAGGTCTTTTAGTAAGCTATAAAATTTATTTTTTACCACTTTTAAATATTTTGCTATTTACTGAGGCTAAAATGGGTTTGAATGGGGATAAGCAATTCTGTCCTATTACAAAATTCTCTAAGATTAAGCTGAAAGTAAGTTTAACATAACTTTCAATCCGTAAATCTGATTTTGATGATCTTTATATTTCTGGAAAGCATAGACAGAGTAGAATAACTTTCATTTTACCAATTTCTTCAGATTTTGTTCTTTGCTGGGTCAAAACGGGTCTTCTTTACAGAAGGTCTGAAATGAAATTGATTTATTTCTTCTTAATAGTTAAGTGTAGCACTTCTTATTTATGGACATAAACTAATATCATCTATTTGAGTTAAGTACAGGTGAAAAGGGATGGTTGGGCTATATTTTGAGCCAAAAAGATTATATAAGATTATGCAGACTCGCTTTAAAATGCTAAAAAGAAAGGTATGTTTTTGGATAAAATTTTAAGTGTTAAATGTTGATATATATTGTGTTTCCGACCTAATGGTCGATGTGTATTATATAAATCATTTTTGTAATATTGTAAAGGGCCGTCCATACGAAGGAGACTCCGTCGAATTTTCCAAAAAAATTTAACACTTAGAAAATTTTGGGAAATAAATTTGAAAAAATATTCTATGTGTTTTTGAGTAGTTTATTTTTGATCTCCTAAATGTGTTGTGTAAGACTCAAAGTCCATAACAGTAATAAATTGTTAGGGAGATAGCTTTGTGTAAATAGCCATCGATGAAGGGTGTGATTATAAGTACTTTTCAAGTCATGTTTGAAATTATTTTTTTTAAATTGGTTATTAGTGTGGAAAACCATGTGTTACAAATAAAAATATATTATGGAAGAGTTAGAGAATAAACAACTTAAATTTTATTTACTCTAAATAAAGAGTAATGAGTTTAAATTTAAATTTAAATAAGAGTTTTGTAAATTTTCAAGTATTGAAAATTGTGATTATAAAGATAATGAGTTTTGAAACTCTAAAAAATTTTGATTGAAAATTAATATAAATATATATATTTTTTGGTTCCTTGTGTCTATCTTGTTTTAGTGCAATGGTCTAACGACTTGCAGTTATGCGGTCGTCCGAGTTTGGTAGCATTTGAGGAACCACCTCTCGTCAAATTTTCTTATCTTTATTGTCGTCAATCTAAAACCAATGTGGCTCTTTCCATAGTGATACACAGAAAGTCACGTCAATAATGATCTTGTTGATTGGAGTCCAGGATATAATGATACTAAAATCCGGACTGTATTCGAGAAGCTTTTGAGAAATCAATCTCACTTGATCGATCTTTTGTGGAGCATTCAAATTTTTGTTCTTGTTTTGAAGGTAAGGCGCCTTCGAAATCATAATGTATTGCTCGAAGAAATTCAATGGTCCGCTAATCCCAATAATTATACTTGGGAAATCATAGAATTTATTAATCAATTTTATCTTGGTCTTGGTCTTCTATCATCTTGAGTTGAGAGTGAAATTTTTTAATCTCGTGTTGGTCTACCCTTCTTTTGATTGATGAAATAGATGAGTTGAATATAAATACTTCTCTAGAAATTGCGAGGACGCAATTTTGCTAAGGGGGAGAGTCTGTAACAACCCTGGTTTTGGAAATTACCTATAAATACTAGATTATAACGATAGTTACGATTTAATATTGTGAACTAAAAATAAAATTTTAAATTTTAAATTGTTTATTCAGAATAAACAATGAATTTTTAGAAATAAAATGAGAAAATAAAGTTTGAAACTTTATTTTATTTTGTTTCAGTTAATAATGAATGGAAAATGGTTGTAATTTGGAGAAAATGCAATAATTTTGTTAATTATTGCTAATTACTTCTTTTAATAATTATTAAAGAAGTATTTGATTTTTAAGATTGTTTATTCAAACAAAAGGATGGAATTTGATTTAAAAATGAGTTTTGGTTATGAAACTAAGTTTAAAATGCTTTGTCATATTTTTCTAAACAAGAAAAATATTTTAGTAGAATTTTTGGAGTTAAAATATGGAGTAATTCATTTATTAGTGTAAAATTGTGTATCTATGTAAAATAAGGGTTTTAATAACAAAAAAAAATTAAAATTAAAGTTAAACTTTTTACATGATGTAGAATTTTTTTTTTTATGTATATAAGTTTACATGTTTTGTTTGTGTAGAAACTTGAAAGAAAATGCATTGTTTTATTATAACATAGTGTAAAAATGTACATATTGATTTAGTTGTGAATTAAAACCTTAGGCTAATTAATTTATTCTCTATTTGAGTCCAAAAGCCCATTAGCCTACCACCAGAAGACAAAGAAATGAGAAAATATCTCCTGTACGTACAGAAACTATTCTCATCTCCTTCCTCTAGCCCTAAACAAAAGATAGAAACCCTATTCAATCTATGGCCTTCAATCTCTTAGTTTCTTCATGTATTTGATGTCTCAATCAATTAAAAGCTAATTTCAAACAGGTAATCTACTTCAAATCAGAGAGAATTCATCAAATTTCAATTTTGTTTTTGGGTTATTTGTTAATCACCTGTTCTTCTTCTTTGCATGTTCTGTTTCTAAGTTTCTACAGGTAGCTAAAGCTTTCTATTACCAAAAGCCTTCATTTTGCTTCAATTTTGGCTAAATTTATTTATGTTAATCTCCATGAATTGCAAGGTGAGTATCAAAACTCACATATTCTAGTTTTGATTGAGATTTTAAGATAAGAAATCTCAATTTTTGTTATTATTGCATGTTCGATTGAAAATCGCTGTCAGTAAATTATGTATATCTCTTTCGTTTTACAACGGAATTCGATTTTTTTTAAATTTATGGAAAGCTTGAAAACAATTTGACAACTTTTCTGTTGATCACTTTCGAAAATTTTGAGCATAGAGAGTCGAAAAACCCAATACAAACTCACTGCTCTGTCACTATAAATTTGTGACTTTCTGTGCAAAGCGTTGTTGGTAATTTAAGCATATCTTTAACGTTTGATGTCCGAATTTGACGAATCTTAATGTTCCAGAAATCTTAGATTATATGCTACGATTTTCTTGCTTTGTGTTTTGTCAAATTTTGACGTTTACATGGTCGAAAATTCATTCTAGTATCGCTGTCCCGAAACTAAAAAGACAGTTTTAGTGAACTTCATATCTGAAATTTGTTTTGGTCGTATCTTTCACGTTTATTATCTAAATTCAATAATTTTATATGTTCCGGAAAGCTTAGACTTTATGCTAGAGGTTTTATGTTTTAAGTTTTCCGAAATTACAAAGTAAACTTGGTCAAAACTGTACTTGTTTGTTGCTGTCTTGAGAGCAAAACGACAGCAATAACAATCATTGAACTAAGAATATTATTGGCTTATTTTTGCTCTCATTCTTGTTCGATGTTGATTTTGTTTTTGAGATGTTTTGAGAGCTATGATGCCTGTTAATAGGCTAGCTATATTTATAGAATTTAAAACCCAAATTTAAATAAAATTTGAATTGACTTTGGGTTAAATTTGAATTGAATTCGTATTGAATTCAAGTTATCGGTCTTGAGTAATCTTTCTTGTTTTTCATTGTTTTCGAGCACAATTTTCACTAAAGCATTTTGAAGTGATTTTTGAAATAAATGGACATTTCAAATTATTATTACATAGTATTTTAAAATTAATTTTCTAATATAAAATTCTATTTATTTCCTATAATAAAGGAATTTTAAATATTGGTTTTATTAATCTTTTCGGGAAAAAGTTTTAAAAGCTTGTTTTCTCTACTAAACTATTTTAAATATCAAAAGCACACTTTTGCAATATTCGAATGTATGAGAAAGAGAATTAAACAATTTAGTAAAATTCATGGTATGGGACATGTGTGTTTACTATTTCGGTTAATTCCGGACTTGTACGATCGAAACTATCTGGGTTATTGATTCTGAGTTAATTTGCCAATTTATGGCGGTATTTTGAGATTATAATTCCTATCTTTAGGAATTATCTGGGAAGGCCAATATTTGGCTAGTTTTATGGTTTGAAATTTTTACTTTGAGATTTATGGTTTATGAGGAACCATCACGATGTTTTCACTTGTCGATGAGATGAGACAAGTTACGATGATATTTAATACTTGTCGATGAGAAGAGACGAGTATAGTGCCTTTTTATCACTCGCCAATGAGACGAGAGAGATATGATTTTTTGATTTTTATGTGGCATCGACTAGCGGCTAGTAAACCACTAAGTGCGAACGTGTGGTGTGGGACACATGTTAACACTTTTTGGGTTCCTATTCGTGAGTTTGTGACACATTCACGATGTTTACCTAACAGAACCGCTTTGAGAGGTGTTAGCGACCTAGTCATGAGGACAAACTGCTTTGGGAGGTGTTAGCGACCTTGTTAGGGCTGACAAAACAGCTTGGAGAGGTGTCAACAACCTAGTCATGAGGACAAACTGCTTTAGGAGGTGTTAGCGACCTTGTTAGGGCTGACAAAATAGCTTGGAGAGGTGTTAGCGACCTTGTCATGAGGACGAACTGCTTTGGGAGGTGTTAGCGACCTTGTCCGAGGCTTCGGTCGTTTAAGTTTAGCACGTGTAGCATTGCTTCGACATTGCAATCTGGGATTTGGCTAATTTGAGGTTTTTGAGTTTTCTGTTTTATTATGATTTCACCATGGTAAGATGTTTTATTACATCGATAGCCTAGTGCTATATGTGATGTTATATAAATGGTGATTTCATTTATGATGTTTTGAACTCTTATCGAGTTTCTTGAGTTGTGAGTTTGGATGATTTCATGATTTTAAAGGATATTCCGCGTTTTGCCATTTTGGCGAGTTGAGATTGAAATTTATATACATTTATACCGATGAGATGAGGTATAATTGAGTTTGGAGATTCTTTTATACCTGAGTTTTGGATCATCCTATTGAGAATGTTTTATGTTTGCCATTTTGGCGAGAGTTTGTATTGATGTTTCTTCTTTTGAGGAGATAAGGTTCATGGAAACCATGTAGACACTTTAGGGTGTCGCCGATGATATGAGGCTAATGTTTGTATTATTTGAGTATTATTATTGAATTTACCTCTTTTGAGATCTTTGTATAATTAAGTGACATTAGTTTACTTAAGTCATGGGTTGTAATTCTTTCTGTTGTCTCTTCTCATTCAAAAAGAATTATCATCTTGTATCTTATGCTTCATATTAGCATCTGTCCTTGTTAACTGATTGTTTTAGCTAGACCGACCCGTGTATTTTGTACTCGGATCAGACCGAGTTGTTTCAGGTATCATCTATTGGGCTTAGCTTGAAGTTGATATTGGTCATTAGCTTATCTATCGCTTAAGTAGTTTATTTCTTCCGCATACTCTGACGTATTTACATTTGATTCGATGTATATGGTGTGGTCGTGTGCCACCTTTATTGTATTCATATTGTACTGTATTAAATATGTATTAATGTATATGTATATATATGATGTTGTTACTGTTCTGTGATGTGATTCACATTCAGTTATTGTATTTTGTTCTGATAGATCTGCTAGCCACCTATAATTTTGGATTAAGCATTTACTGGGTATGTCGATCCACTTGAGTTGGAAAGAAAAATTATATTGCATCTATCGACACATTCAGTAGATGTTTAAGACAAAATTATAGATGGTCGCCATTAACCAGCCCTATTCTCCACTTTAGTAGACGGAGTTATTTGTTAATTCTCTTTACTAAGATGGGTCTCGGGGTGGGGCGTCACAACGAGAGTATATGACCTGATACAAGCACATGTATATTGAAGTTCAAGCTAGAAGTAAATAAAACAACTATAACAATTTTAAGTGAAACTCAAAGTATAGAATAAATATATATAGTGGTGTAAATAAAATAAAATAAAATAAGGCAAAGTGTATACATATGTATATGAGTTGTGTAAGCTAAAAGTTTGTAAAACAAATGTCTACATACAGAATATCTTCATCTACAAGCCATGTATACTTGCTAAGTGTATGCCTTCATACAAATATCTATATACAACCAGGATATAAATAATAGTAATGTAAACATTATTAGGAGACCAAGCATTAATTGCCATCTTCTCAAGCCTAATTTTAGTCAATTCAAAACATTATAAATCTTTACATTTCAGACACAAGATCTGGTCAAGATAAACAAAGGTAAGAAAGCAACTTAACCAGTTATAACCTCCCTTAAGTACCTGTTCTCTTCTATATATGTGACCATCTTCTTAAGTTCGTTCAGAAAACAACTGAGGAAAACCGGAAAGAAAATATAATCAATATCTTCATTTTTCAAAGCTTAAACTCAAGTTCAAACACCAACAAACAAGAACAGAAGTATTCAAGGGCAGTTCCAATTACAAGTTTTCATAACAGCAGAGTGTTATTTGTTTAGCAACCTTGCAGGTGAGTAAACCTTTCCATTTTGATTTAGATTTAACTTGAATGCCTTGGTTTGCAAGGAAGTGCTTCATACTGGAAACATTTGAAAATTTATATGTATGTAGTGTAGGTATATCTATTTGTATATATTCAAGGTCCTATTCTCTGTTGTTATGCGCAGTCCCTGATTCACCTTTAAAAAAAAATTCAAATATCTCTATCATGACAATATTAGACTTTGATATCTAAACGTAAGTTGTTTGCTAATGTATGATGATAATTTTAAAAATAGTTTCAGGGTTTAAAATTTAATAAATTTTTTTTAAAAAAATAAATAACAGTGTAAAGTCGTATTCATGATAAAAATCAATAATCTTATTTTCGAATTTGGATTGTATGGATGAAATCATGGCAGAAAACCTGGATTTTTAATGTAAGTGTCATGATTTTTAATTTGCTAAATCGATGGTAAATTTGAGTTTAACATTTGGGGCATTTTTGTGATTTGCCAATGATTAACATGGTGGAGTCGGTCGAACTTTGGGCTGGAGGTAGAATGGAAGTTAGTGGTTGATGGAAAAATAGTAGTAGATTTTTCCGATGGCTGGAGTGGCTGGTGAAGGCGAATTAGGGTTTAAGCTTTGTTTGAACGTGCAGAGTTTTTGGAGGCAATTGTGGATTTGCAGTGGAAATTTAAGGGTGCGGTCAAGGGGAATAACGAAGAGGAAGGCATGGCGTACCTTCTGGTGGAGTTTCGATGATTCTACAGTGGGTATGGTGGTGAACGTGGAATTGTAAGTGAATGAAGTTCTTGTTTCCAGGCAGTGGAAGGTCGAATTTCGTTTGGATGTTTTTGGCGATGTTTCGGGTGGTGTGGCATGGTAAGGGGGTTGGCGGCGACTCTGAGGTAGCTTCAAAGTTGATCATTGTGGCTCCAGTCGCTCGTGCATATGAACAGTGTATAGAATTTTTGGTTTGGTTGCGTGTGGTAGTTTGAATCAGGGAAGAAGAGTGGAGAGGGAGAACGAAGGTTGGATCAGGAATTTGGGCTTTGGGCCGTGTCATTATCGAATTGGGGTTTTGGGCTCGGTGTGTTTTGGTTAACCTTTCTTTTATTTAATTTGGATAAGCTTTGGATTTAAATCAACATATAAATCAAGTTGTTAAAGAAAACTTGATTGGGTTTTGAAAGTAATTTTGAGTAGAAATTTTTACGCTAACTATTCAACGAGATTCCAAGTAAAATATTTACCAAATTTACTGTAAGTCAAATGAATTTATAATATGATTTGTTTGATTCTAATATGATAATTAATTAGTTATATTCTTAAGTGTTATCAAATCAAATTTATAAATGAAAAGTAAGTAGCTAGTTCAAAAAATGGTTATCCTAAATAGGACGTGATGAATTAATGGATCATTAACCAAGATGATTAATTAAACGATAAATAAATGAATATAAGTAAGTGAATGGTGGTTAATTAATTAGTGATTAATTAATTAAATTAAAGGAAAATTATAGAATGATTAATTTAAGCAATTAAGGGAAAGTTACTTAATAGGAGTTATTACTTGTTGTAATTAGTCAAAGGATTATTAGATTAGGAATTAATTAAAAGATTAGTTTATTTATGAATGTGATAAATAAAAAGATAATTAATTAATAATTATAGAGTGATTAATCAGGAATTAATTACTCTGTAACGACCCGCCCTTCTGACCGCCCCAAGTCGGTAATAGAACCAACTTGAGACGTTCAAAATGACGGATTGTTATTCAGTTCATAGAGTTTAAACAGAATCAGCCACAGAAACACAGAATAATTATATTTCACATAATGAATTTTTGTACATATATCAGAGTTTATACAATGCATTAAATTTTATACAGCGGAATATTTCTTTTAAATACAAATATTTCCCTGAAAAGCTAAAGCGAAGCAATTTCCCCAACTCTCTCTAACTTCGCTGCCCGAAAATCTTCAAGCTGTAAAATACATGGTCTGACCCGAGTATTACATTCAAAAGAAAATAAAACACAGGTCAGTCTAATTCAAACTCAGTTATTAGTGCATAGAGGCAATAATAATCAAACAACAATTAGACGACATTCAAATATAAATTTACCTATCCGATCCTTTAACAAGAAATCGGATAACGGTAAATATAACACTTAACAGTGTTAAACAATAAATTAGTAGATTCAGATTATCAATGAAGATAGATGAAGGGATTATTGATGAAGATAATTTAGAAAAAAAAACATCAGAATTGCCTGAACGGCAATTAACAACAAAATCATCAAAATGCGATTCAAAATATATTGAACTGGCAACATAAACAAAATAAATTTCCTTCAATAGAAAACATCAATTAAAACATTAAGTCTAGTAGGGCCGCAGTACACGCACGCGTGTACGGCCTCGCCACATTTTTAAAATGTTAACTTCGTGTGGCTGCAGTTCACGCTTGCGTGCACTGCCTCGCCACAACAACATGTGAAATTATCACCACAGAGAATACTATCAGAAATCAAAGCTGCAGAGGTCAAGTCAGTGACTCAACACAACTGCAACACCAAACCCTATGCAACATGGCCAGGTTTAAAATGCAACTGTTTGCATATACTCAAGTAAACTCAAGAAATAAGTTTCCAAACAACTCATGGCTGCACATGTCAACAAGTGTGATATTTTATACAAAATGAAACTGCAGCCACTTTGAATCCAGAGCAAACTGCAACAAGAATGCAGTCATCACCAAAGATCAGAGATGGCGACTTGGACCTACAGACTAATCAAGTAAGTAGGTGCAACAAAAACTCAAGCTAACAAGACCCAAACTTCATTGTTGAAGATGAGGAGAAACAAGTGCAGACAGCACACAACAGGACTGGCGAATCAGAAAAAAAACAAGGGTAACCACTAACACAAGTGTACATAAGCAACAATGCACTGTACATCAAGTGATATCAGTGCAACAGGTCAAGGATGAGTATCAAACTGAAACAACGAAAGTGCAAGAGGTCAAGTCAATGACTCAACGCAACGGCAACAATCAAGGGCAAACTGCAACAAGAATGCAGCCACCTCAAGATCACGAGACTGCAACAAAAGAACTCAGATGCAAAACTTCAACAAATCAAAACAGCATCAAAGCACATGAGAATTGCCTATGTGCAATACAAATAAAATTACAGCCATCACAATTATGCAAGGGCAACTGCAAATATACAACTTCCATATTGGGTCAAGCAAGTGCAACATGGTGACAAGCTACCCAGGTTTCGAAATTCAATCATGTACAACACGACTGCAAGATGTATGTAAATATAAGGCATGAAACCACAGTGCAACAATTCAACATGCAATATCAACACCAACAAGTAGTGCACACTGCATGTGACAATTTCAAACTACCAGTGTAACAACAAGTGGTGCAACATACATATATACAAGCAAATCAAAAATATCATGTACAAGTCTGGACAACAAGAATGCCCAGACCCAACAAATGTCACAAGTGGATCAAATAAACAGTGACAAAATACATCATAAACCAGTTCAAAAAGGCACAAGAAAGTCAAAGTGCACAAGAGATACAAGTGAAGCTACAACATGAAATAATGTTTGCATGCCCAAAAGGTCAGAGGCAATATAAATGCAAACTGCACATGAATGAAGACCACACGGGCTCATTGCATCCCAAATGCTCAAATATACAACAAGTGTATACATGTACATGAAGATAGCAGACAACATAACATGACCAAGAAATGCATATACAAGGATGAATGAAACTGATCAAGCAAGTGCAACAGGTACAAAGGTCACTGCAACATGAATACAAGTGCAGTGGGACTACAAAATACTCAAGTGTATCCACATATTAATTATGCTAACCCAAGTTGTAGTAAAGACTGCAGAGACAATTATCATCAGAAAACAAAGCACGTAAAGGCGTCAGGGAATATGCAACCTGATCAACTAGGTGCAGACAAAATGAAGTCGAGACCAACAATAATGGCAACAACTCTATTAGGTCATGATTTAAACCCAAAATGCAAAACAGTGACAAAGATATCACAATATAATTCATAGATGAGAGACCAAAAGCATAACCAAGTGGAATCGAACAGGGTCGAACAGTGGGCAGTAAGGCCAAATCCACAGAGTACAACTCGAGTAAATCACAGTGGACATTACTCATATAACACATATATACACACATAGATGTGTGTATACACATGGTAGTAAAGATATAATGACCAAATATAGCATGGAAAAAATCGAACAAGACCAACATCACAAAAATCAAGTTCAATATAGTCAAGGCCGACGCCAAGATATTATCACAAAATCGAAGTCGAAGTTGAGCAAGTCATAAGTCGACATCGTGGTGGCCAGCAAATGACCGAAGTCAAAAAGGGAACCACTGTGATGAACAAGTCATCAACAATTCAGAGCATAAGACAACTACCAAATGAAGTCAACAGCCAAAAAAAAAAACAGAATCAAATATTATGGTGATGGTGACCCAAAATCACAACGGTGCCATGATGACCGAACTACATGAATACATGGAGCATGGCAACAGTCGACATAAATCAATTGCCAGAAATTCGAAACCAGTGAACACGGAAATCAACATCAAAACAAGGCAATCTGCAGAATCAAAGTGACTGAAGTCACAGTTCAAAAATCATAAAACTCAGAGACCAAAACCAGGAAAAACACGAAATCGAACCCATACGGAAAAAAAAACATCAACATCAAAATAAACTCGAACGGCCTAAGAGTGAAGTAGATGTGAGTGATAGTTCACTCACCTTTGCCTGGAGCGGCCGCGAGTAGAGAGGAGAGTCGACCAAGCCCTAATTTGAAAAGCCCTAAGCTTTGAACGTCGCAGTTTTTTTATTTTCGTTTGCTGATTTGGGTTTTAAAATGAACGAGAAAATGAATAAAGGGGATCGGGCATAAAAGAGTAGGGGAGAGACATGTTTTTGGCGTGGGTTACGGCATAAATAATGGCGTGTTTTTAGCTGATCAAAGTAAGGCAGTGGTACTCTTTTTATTTTATTATACTATTATATATTTTTTTTTCATTTTAAATTCAATTTGTTTTGTATAATTATTTTCTTTACTTTGTTTTGTAAATTTTGTTGTTTGAATTTTTTTAACTATGTGTATTTCTTTATTAAAATTTTATTCCTTTTTATTTTAAAGAAAAGAAAAATGTTATTTAAAACTAACCATCCATTTATAAATTTACTTAAATAATAATTCTCGCATCCCAATTATTTTTCTAAGTCATTAGTTTGAATTTAAAATACAAATTCAATATTCAATTTCAACTCCAAAGTCAAATTTAAATTTTTATTCAACTTTTTATATATTAAATTTTAAAATTTAATCGTTAATTTATCCTGAATATTTGAAATTCAAGCCAATCATCGTTCGAATATTTAAAATTAATTAAATATTTTCATTTTTAAATTGTTCAAAATTCAGGGTTGTTACAATCTTCCCCCCTTAAAAGCATTTCGTCCCGAAATTATAAGTTAGGAAAAAAAATGATTGTTAAAATCTCACCGATATTTATACCCTACACAATTTTACCAAGTTCCAAACTCATAAATAAATATAGGATTCATTCCATTTATTTTATCTCACTAGCTTTGTTCATTATTTTCTAAAATCAAGACGTAAAAGTCTTTTACCAAAGTTTTCGACTTACAAAACTCAAATTTAAACTTGAAATTCTTCATGCTAGAGATTTACATATCATATATTTTTCCAAAGCTGTGGACTTTCAAGATATTTTAAAAATCTTTTTCCTTAATTCAATTAGGTTGGAATTATGTAATTCTAATTTCAGACTATTGATTTGCTATCTAAAGTTTTGAAAATACTTGCTAACTCGAAGTTTAACAAGTCCATCGTCGTTCTTACAGACATTAGGCATACGCTGGCCAGACACAGGACTAGAAATCTCCAAGTACTAAATATACTTGCTTCAACTCCTAGTGAAAATACTTTTAAAAATTCTTTTAAAAATGGATATGGAAAGCACGTTCCCCCATGGATCACAGTTTACCCACGGTTACGCTACTATCACAGTAGAATCGCTTGTAACTGTAGATTTCACATCTCTCTTGAATTTCGCCGTGGTTGTTGCCATACTATCCCAGTAGAAACGCTTGTGACCGTAGGCATCTCGCCCCTCAAATTACGCTTTAGCCTCTAGATCGCAGTTTACGCGGCGGTTGCGCCACTATCCCAGTGGAATCGCTTGTAACTGTAGGCATCACGCCCCACGAATTACGCCAGCATACATCATCAATTCACATGATTCCAACACGATGATCCATAGTGAGGGATTCCAGTCCCAATGGACATTCCACTAATGGAAATTCTACGTAGCTACGATTTTTCAAACGGACACTCACACCGAGTTCCAATCACCTTCACAAATTATAAATGGAAGGTACATTTCCATATCCTCAGTTTTAGAAAACATATGTCATATACATATAGTACTTCATTTCACATTTCGTACATATCATACCTATGTAAACTTGCATAGGATTTTCATAATAATGACTTTCCAAACTGATGGTTTTCGAATTATTACATTCACATATATAAATTACGAAAACGCAATTCACATTCATAATCCAATTCATTATCGAGTTCACATTCGATTTGGATTTCACGTTACATCGTCAATTCTGAATACATAATTGATGTCTACCGATACGTCTCAGAGAAGGGTGTTAAGCTAAAAGAATAAATTCTCTGCCACCACAGATATATATTTAATAGAGATCAATTGTTATGTCATCAATTCACCCTCTTAGACATACAATCCAAATCGACTATCCATAATTCAAAGCTCAACTTATATTGTTTTTGGTGTCGAAGTTAAACTCAATTTAACTCATAATTTAATCTTTTTGAAAAAAATTCAAGTTGAACTAATCGTTCAAATTTCCCAAAAATATCTTTACAAGATATATATAATTTTCCACACTTAAACATTTGAAACAAATTTCAAATATTCACTTTTCAATTTATCTTTAAAAGATAGAATTTCAAACTTTCCATTTCATATTGGAAAACATTTCCATTTATAAAACTTCGATTTATAAATCTCCTTTATTAATTCAATTCAATTTATATAACTCAGTTATATACCAAAAGTCCATTTATAAGCTAAGTACTTATAATCCATTTATTTACTAAATCATTCTTCAAAACATTTGAAATCAATTTTTCAAAAGAATTCAGAATCAAATTCCCAAGTTATAGTTCAATGATCCCCTTGGCTATACTAAATTGACATATCATTTTATTTCATAATTATTACTTTGGAGATATTCAAAATATTGGATTTAAACAAATTCATTAATTCACTTCACTTATATTTTATTTTTCATAAATCTCAGCAATTCGATAATGGGTTTTTCCGAAGAGAAACTATAGCAAACCTAAATTTAGAAAGGGGAATTTCCGAAAAGATTTGAATTTTCAAAATAACTTTTATTTTTAAAGAAAACAATTTTATACTTCTTTAAATTTGAAAAACGTTTTCTTTAAAATGATTCTAGTAACTATTCATTTTAAACATCATAAACTGAGCTTTGTATAAACCAAAGCTCTGATACTACTTTTTGTAACGACCCGCCCTTCTGACCGCCCCTAGTCGGTAATAGAACCAACTTGAGACGTTCAGAATGACGGATTGTTATTCAGTTTATAGAGTTTAAACAGAATCAGCCATAGAAACACAGAATAATTATATTTCACATAATGAATTTTTGTACACATATCGGAGTTTATACAATGCATTAAATTTTATACAGCGGAATATTTCTTTTAAATACAAAAATTTCCCTGAAAAGCTAAAGTGAAGCAATTTCCCCAACTCTCTCTAACTTCGCTGCCCGAAAATCTTCAAGCTGTAAAATACTAGGTCTGACCCGAGTATTACATTCAAAAGAAAATAATACACAGGTCAGTCTAATTCAAACTCAGTTATTAGTGCATAGAGGCAATAATAATCAAACAACAATTAGACGACAGTCAAATATAAATTTACCTATCCGATCCTTTAACAAGAAGTCGGATATCGGTAAATATAACACTTAACAGTGTTAAACAATAAATCAGTAGATTCAGATTATCAATGAAGATAGATGAAGGGATTATTGATGAAGATAATTTGGAAAAAAAAACATCAGAATTGCCTGAACGGCAATTAACAACAACATCATCAAAATGCGATTCAAAATATATTGAACTGGCAACATAAACAAAATAAATTTCCATCAATAGAAAACATCAACTAAAACATCAAGTCTAGTAGGGCAGCAGTACACGCACGCGTGTATGCCTCGCCACATTTTTAAAATGTTAACTTCGTGTGGCTGCAGTTCACGCTTGCGTGCACTGCCTCGCCACAACAACATGTGAAATCATCACCATAGAGAATACTATCAGAAATCAAAGCTGCAGAGGTCAAGTCAGTGACTCAACACAACTGCAACACCAAACCCAATGCAACATGGCCAGGTTTAAAATGCAACTGTTTGCATATACTCAAGTAAGCTCAAGAAACAAGTTTCCAAACAACTCATGGCTGCACACATAAACAAGTGTGATATTTTATACAAAATGAAACTGCGACCACTTTGAATCCAGAGCAAACTGCAACAAGAATGCAGTCACCACCAAAGATCAGAGATGGCAACTTGGAGCTACAGATTAATCAAGTAAGTAGGTGCAACAAAAACTCAAGCTAACAAGACCCAAACTTCATTGTTGAAGATGAGGAGAAACAAGTGCAGACAGCACACAACAGGACTGGCGAATCAGAAAAAAAAATAAGGGTAACCACTAACACAAGTGTACATAAGCAACAATGCACTGTACATCAAGTGATATCAGTGCAACAGGTCAAGGATGAGTATCAAACTGAAACAACGAAAGTGCAAGAGGTCAAGTCAATGACTCAACGCAACGGCAACAATCAAGGGCAAACTGCAGCAAGAATGCATCCACCTCAAGATCACGAGACTGCAACAAAAGAACTCAGATGCAAAACTTCAAAAAATCAAAACAGCATCAAAGCACATGAGAATTGCCTATGTGCAATACAAATAAAATTACAGCCACCACAAGTATGCGAGGGCAACTGCAAATATACAACTTCCATATTGGGTCAAGCAAGTGCAACATGGTGACAAGCTACCCAGGTTTCGAAATTCAATCATATACAACACGACTGCAAGATGTATGTAAATATAAGGCATGAAACCACAGTGCAACAATTCAACATGCAATATCAACACCAACAAGTAGTGCACACTGCATGTGACAATTTCAAACTACCAGTGTAACAACAAGTGGTGCAACATACATATATACAAGCAAATCAAAAATATCATGTACAAGTCTGGACAACAAGAATGCCCAGACCCAACAAATGTCACGAGTGGATCAAATAAATAGTGACAAAATACATCATAAACCAGTTCAAAAAGGCACAAGAAAGTCAAAGTGCGCAAGAGATACAAGTGAAGCTACAACATGAAATAATGTTTGCATGCCCAAAAGGTCAGAGGCAATATAAATGCAAACTGCACATGAATGAAGACCACACGAGCTCAATGCATCCCAAATGCTCAAATATACAACAAGTGTATACAAGTACATGTTGATAGCAGACAAGATAACATGACCAAGAAATGCATATACAAGGATGAATGAAACTGATCAAGCAAGTGCAACAGGTACAAAGGTCACTGCAACATGAATACAAGTGCAGTGGGACTACAAAATACTCATGTGTATCCACATATTAATTATACTAACCCAAGTTGTAGTAAAGACTATAGAGACAATTATCATCAGAAAACAAAGCACGTAAAGGCGTCAGGGAATATGCAACCTGATCAACCAGGTGCAGACAAAATGAAGTCGAGACCAACAATAATGGCAACAACTCTATTAGGTCATGATTTAAACCCAAAATGCAAAACAGTGACAAAGATATCGCAATATTATTCATAGCTGAGAGACCAAAAGCATAACCAAGTGGAATCGAACAGGGTCGAACAGTGGGCAGTAAGGCCAAATCCACAGAGTACAACTCGAGTAAATCACAGTGGACATTACTCATATAGCACATATATACACACATAGATGTGTGTATACACATGGTAGTAAAGATATAATGACCAAATATAGCATGGCAAAAATCGAACAAGACCAACATCACAAAAATCAAGTTCAATATAGTCAAGGCCGAAGCCAAAATATTATCACAAAATCGAAGTCGAAGTTGAGCAAGTCATAAGTCGACATCGTGGTGGCCAGCAAATGACCGAAGTCAAAAAGGGAACCACTGTGATGAACAAGTCATCAACAATTCAGAGCATAAGACAACTACCAAATGAAGTCAACAGCCAAAAAAAAAAACAGACTCAAATATTATGGTGATGGTGACCCAAAATCACAACGGTGCCATGATGACCGAACTACATGAATGCATGGAGCATGGCAACAGTCGACATAAATCAATTGCCAGAAATTCGAAACCAGTGAACACGGAAATCAACATCAAAACAAGGCAATCTGCAGAATCAAAGTGACCGAAGTCACAGTTCAAAAATCATAAAACTCAGAGATCAAAACCAGGAAAAACACGAAATCGAACCCATACGAAAAAAAAACATCAACATCAAAATAAACTCGAACGGCCTAAGAGTGAAGTAGATGCGAATGATAGTTCACTCACCTTTGCCTGGAGCGGCCGCAAGTAGAGAGGAGAGTCGAGCAAGCCCTAATTTGAAAAGCCCTAAGCTTTGAACGTCGCCATTTTTTTCTTTTCGTTTGCTGATTTGGGTTTTAAAATGAACGAGAAAATGAATAAAGGGGGTCGGGTATAAAAGAGTAGGGGAGAGACATGTTTTTGGCGTGGGTTACGGCATAAATAATGGCGTGTTTTTAGCTGATCAAAGTAAGGCAGTGGTACTCTTTTTATTTTATTATACTATTATATATTTTTTTCATTTTAAATTCAATTTGTTTTGTATAATTATTTTCTTTACTTTGTTTTGTAAATTTTGTTGTTTGAATTTTTTTTGTTAACTATGTGTATTTCTTTATTAAAATTTTATTCCTTTTTATTTTAAAGAAAAGAAAAATGTTATTTAAAACTAACCATCCATTTATAAATTTACTTAAATAATAATTCTTGTATCCAAATTATTTTTCTAAGTCATTAGTTTGAATTTAAAATACAAATTCAATATTCAATTTCAACTCCAAAGTCAAATTTAAATTTTTATTCAACTTTTTATAGATTAAATTTTAAAATTTAATCGTCAATTTATCCTGAAAATTTGAAATTCAAGCCAATCATCGTTCGAATATTTAAAATTAATTAAATATTTTCATTTTTACATTGTTCAAAATTTAGGGTTGTTACATACTCGGTGTAATTAATTTAGTTGATGTGGTTAATTTTAGTTAATTAACTAAGTTTAACTAATTAAAGGTAATTAGCTGATGTAGGGTAAAGTATAATTACTTAAGGTAATTAATAAGGTATGATTACTTAGTGAAGTAATTAGTGGAATTACCAGATGTAATTAGTTTAAGGAAATTACTTGTTGGGTAGTAATTAAAGGATAATTACTTGATGGAAGAAATTAAGTAATGATTACTCAGTATAATTGAAGGATTAATTTATATAATTAATCAAGGAGTTGGTTTAATTGATGGAGTAACTAATTTATTAATGAAGTAAATAAAAAGATAGTTAATTATAGGATGAGATTAATCGAGAATGATTAATATTGTGGAGGAATTTTAGTAATTAATTTAGATTAGATAAATTAAAATATAATTGGAAAATATTAAATTTTTTAATCAACGATGTAATGAAAGATCGATTAATTAAGATGAATTAAATCAATAATAAGCGACTTATGAGAAGTTAAGTGATATAGGTAATCAAGGTTAATGTAATTAATATTATTAATTAATTTATGAAGTAATTAGGATTACCTACTGATTGGGATTAAGGAAAATTAATAACGAGAAGTTAATTAAAGATAATTACTTGAATGCAATTGAAAGATAATTAATCCATAGTGATTAATTAAGATGAATAATGATGGGTTGACTAATTAATTGATTTAGAATTAATTAATGTTAAATAAAGGAACCTAAGTGATTGAGGTTTGAAATTCAATTAGAATCAATTGAATTGTTTTGTATGCGATTAAGCTTTGCTTATGGATGATTGAATGGTATTGGATGTTTTGAATGAGTTGATGTCTCTGATGTGAAATGTTGTGTATTTCATGTGAATAACTTGGGTTGGGATAACATGAGAGTCGAAGAGACTGGGGTCGGGTATTGGGAAATACCCGAAACCACTTCGGATTAAAAATAAATTGATGTGTGAAATAAATAGGCTGGAATAAAACGATTTAAGAGAATTGGATTATTTTATCGGTACTTAGAAATTGATATGTGAAATAAGTGTTGTTTATAGCAAATTGTGAATTGGATAAATTGATATGTGTTACCCCGGGTTTATATAAGTTGATTGCTTTGGTATTCCATGTTAGTTGGGTTTACTCACGCTGGTTTCCAGCCTGACCCGGGTGTTACTTTGGTGTAATGCTCGGGTCAGACCGAGTATTACAGATTTTCAGGTAAGGACATTCTGGAGCTCAGGAGGCGAGCTAGATGGCAGGAACGTATGGAATGTTTCCGCTGTATTATATTATTGTTAATCTAAGACATGATAATTGTATATGTTCAGTGACTGTATATATGTGAAACTCTGATGTATATTAAATATAATCGATAGATATAGTATTCTTTTGTAAACTATTATTATTTATTATTATATTGTATTCGCTGCGAATGTGAGTTGTTGATGTTTCTGTTCTTCCTCTTCTATCTCTTCTTCTTCTTCATAACTATCCGGAATTTTCGGGTTCGAAAATTTGGGGTCGTTACAGATATCCATCTCTATCTTATATTTAACCCCTTTTGGGAGAATAAATACTTCAAGCACTTATGATCTACAGCTCCATACCTTTAGTACAAAGAACAACACTCATTGGCATAGTGCCCCTTCTTATCACATTTGTAGCAAGTCACTTCAGTTTTCCCTTTTTTCTGAGCCCCACTTGTCACGACCCGTCTTTCTATCACCAGAAAAACACATCATGATTTAAGAAGGAAAGGGATAGAAGAAGAAAAGATAGGAAAAGAAGAAACTCAACAACAATAGATTCTCACAGCGGAATGAATGAAATATAATATATCATATAAAATATTACATAGTATCATATTACATCAGAGTTACACAATCTATACAACACATATTAGACAGTTATAAACATCTGTCTATCATACAACTCGAGTACATCAATACAATATAGTCATAACACTAACACAGCGGAATAATAATATATCTACACGCAGAAGCCTCCTGCTCCAAAACTCCTCCAGAATTCGTCAAAGCTAACCTGAATCCCTCGACTACTCATACATAATAGGAGTACCCAAGAGTTTAATAAAACAGAAAAATAAACACTCGGATCAGACAAGGGTCTGGTCTGAGTAAACAGTTTAAAGTTTCTTAACTTTAGAAAATCCTTTGGAAAAGAAAGGTATCACGTAAGACTTCCCACACATAAACATGGAAAAGTTTTTACCTTACCTTAACCAAAACATTTGATAGGAAATCCAGTGATATTATAATAGTGTCTAGGGTTTTCAAGTAAATAAGAAATAGCCGAAATTGTTACATTATTAAATTCCAGCTACTAGCCACAAAAGTGGGTAATACAATCAAAACCGTAGGTCTCGTAGGAAGAATGTGTTTCCATCAATGGCAGGGCAACTGGGGTACCGCCCGTCACAGTACGGGAACTAGATCACCGTACTGAGGATTATTTCCAATCCCCTGCAACACAAGACCGAGACCATCCCTTACTGGACAGTCCCGAGTAAGATCACCTCGTGGTTGGCGCGACCAACCATCCACTAAGCCGAAATAAAAAGGGACATCTAGACAGGGATGACCTCACCCTGGAATGGGTGCTACCCACCTAGCCTTGCTGCACCTCCCCTGTTTTAGCCATTCTCGGTTGATGAGGCTTGAGACTGCGATTACATTAATAGAACACATCTATCTTAGAATGCTCATCGTCCACCTGATGATGTTCTGAAAGCATTCAATCCATACAAGTTCGTTCCGGGTTCGAACGAAACTGAAGGCACTATCTCGTTGCACTCATTTTGGAATCACCCTCAGAGTCAACGACCATAGCCCTTGCACTTTGAATCACCATCTCGAACCTGAAAGTACTATCTCCGTCAAACTCATCTCGGAATCACCGTCAGAGTTACACTGACGAATAGTTCTTATACTTCGAGTCTTCACTAAGCTCTTCTCTTGGATTCACGACCTAACATTTAATTTTGATCGATGTGGTTTTCGGATATCCAAATATGGAAACCCAATCCTGATCTCATCGAAATACAAACGCCATTTTAATGTCCAAGTTGTTTAAGGGTTTAAACAATTAACTTATATTCAGAATAACATAAACAGATAGATGAATCACATTATAACAATAGATAATTCTTATCAACCAATTGTCTCACAAAGCAGCATATCACATATCAGAGATATAACACCCAAATCATTCAATATCAATCATCCAATATCAATCACCCAATATCAATCAATCATCCATAAACAGGTTTGATTAACTCTTAATCAATTAGATTACCTTAATCGTTCTTCATTAATTTATTAAAATTAATTTATTAATCATCTCTTAATGATCTTCCTTAATTAATCACCCATTATTAATTATCCTTTAATTACATTCAAGTAATTAGCCTTTAATTCTATAATTAATTCCACAAATTAATTATCCTTAACCATATACATTAATTAACCTTTAATTACTATCATTAATTACATTAATGAATGATCCTTCATTTACTTCCATTAATTAATAACCTATGATTAATTACACTAATCACACCTTAATTAATCACTTTTATTAATCAACCTCGAATAATATCATTAATTATATTAACTAACGATCCTTATTATTTAATAAACCTTAAATTAATTAAATAATTAATTTGTAGTTAACCATCTCATTAATCATAAACACTGATTAACAACTAGTAATTACTTATCTTAATTAATTAACTTCTTAATTAATTATGTTAATCTTGATTAATTATATTAATTAATAAATCTTTAATTACTTCATTAAGTAATTATTAATTAATTAAATTAATTAAAAATCCTTAAATAATTACTTTAATAATTAATTAAATTTTTAATTAATTACATTTAGTAATTGATTTATATTAATCTCATTAATTAATTAATTAATCACATTAATTAATTAATTTAATTAACTAAGTAATTAACCCTTAATTTCTTTCATAAGTAATTATTCTCTAATTACTTTCATTAGTTAATTAGTCTCTTAATTAATTACCTTAACAAGTAATTAATTCCATTATTAAATAATCCTTAATCCTTAATTAATTAATTACTCTTTAATGAATTAACTTCAAATCAATTATATTAATTAATCCTTAAATTAACAACATCAAGTGATTAACCCTTAATCACTTTCACTCAATTACTTCCATAAGTAATTTCTCTTCTTAATTACATTCAGTAATTATCCATTAATTACTTCATTAATGGATTACACTTAATTGATTCATAATTAAGTGATTATTTAAAATTAAACAAATAATTACCTAATCATTTAAATTAATTAAATAATTAGTTATATTCTTAGATTTAAAATCCTTAATTAATTAAGAAAATCATTTATCTTAATTAATTTTTTAATTATTAACAAATCATATTAATTAAGTATTCTTAAGTTCAAAACAATAATAAATTAACCTTATCTATCTTCACAAATTAATTGTTTGAATAAATCAAATCTTAATAACTTAAAAACAAACTATTTTATTAGTTTACAAAATTATAACATTAACCTTATTTGAAAATAAAGCATTTAGAAATCAATTTTAAAATTTAAAACACTTTAATCATCTAATTTAAACTTATTCATTTTCAATATAATTTGAAACTTAGTTTTTAAACATTACTTAAAATTTCTTAAAAACTTTGATTTAATCCTTTAAATTGAAAACACTCCTTTTTAAATGAAAACGCAAAATTTAATTAAGTTAATTACTTTCAAAAGAAATTATCTTAAACAATTTAAATTTTGAAAATAAATTCAATTTACACTTTTGAAAATTTGATTAACATTTATTATAAAAGAAAAAGTTTTAACTTTGTGAATTTATTTCCTTTTGTAAAAACTTAAGCTTTGATTTTATTTATTCAAAACAACAAGTTTAATTTGTAAACTTATATCTTTCTACAGTACTTAACAGATTAGCACCACCTAAAACTCGAGTTCGAACACCAAACTACATGAGCCTGCCCTGAGCCAAACCCCAGCCTCCTCTACTTCGAGTCGACACCTTGAAAACGCGAGCTCCACACCGAGTCAAACTCATCTTCCCCAACTCCATTTTTTTTCCAGTGCACAAACGTACACGCGTGTACGTGCGCGTCCAAACCAACCTTCTCCCACTATCTTTCTGATTGTCGACCAACCATACAAGCCCTCGACAAACCTGTCCCTCTACCCAGAATCAAAAATCCAAACTCAAATTGAAATTCGACCCTTAGCTCAAAAATCTGAAGCAACATAATCCCAAAAAACCATCACCTCTGATGATCGCGCCCACCGAAAACTCCAGTAACCAGTCCAATGCAAATTTGAAATTAAGAAAGTTGATTATTATGAAAATTTGGGTTTTCACTGTTATTTTAAAAATTTCGAAACGAATATTTATTATAAATACCTGGAATAATTTTTGGTAGTGATGTTTCATGATTTCAATCATTTCTTATTTGCAAATCAAAGGCTAACAGTGGTTAAAGAACGAGATATTAAATTTAGGGAGAAAAAATCAAAATCTGTTAAACAACAGAACCTATAATTCCATTTATACAGGCATTCAATACTTATTACAAACATTCATTCATTTAATCCAAGCTCTTCAGGCAAACATCTTGATTTTTATACATCAGCCAAAATGAAATCAAGATTAAAAACTGTTTTAAAAAAAACAATGTTTACTCACCTTTTTACAGAGAACAGATCATGTTCCAGATCATTCATTTAAACTTCTTCTTTAAAGTTCCATTTGCATTGATCTTCAGATTTAGGCTTGAGATATGTAGTTGTTATTGAACTAGCCGTTGAATTGAAAATTATCTTGAATGTTCTGTTAAACTCCATCTTGGTTTGAATTTTCTCAGGTTGAAGAAGGTGTTAAAGATTTTAAATGAAAATAGTTTCCTGGTTTTAGTTTTAGATTTGAAATATTTTTACACTATCGAATTTTGGTTTGAGAAGTTTTCATACTTGGAATTATCTTTGTTTTCGGCTGAAAAATAAGAAAAGAAGAGTGAAGAGATGAATAGTTTATTTAATGAATCATGTTGTGGTTTATTATAAGTTAAAGAAAATAAATTTCTTCTTTTTTTAAATGATGACACTTGTTTTTAGAACTTACATTTGTCACTCATATTACTTAATTGTTCAACACATGTTAATAAGATGTGCAATTAGGTTTACACATGTTCCTAAGTATTTTTTAATTAAATTTTCATTTTCTTTAAATGTTAATATAAGCTTACATACTTAATTCACATAATTAATAAATACTTATATATGTATATATAAATTTACTTTTTAAAGAAAATATTATAAAACTAATTATAATACAAATAAATTCTTATACATGTATTTTAAAATCTAAAACATTTATCTTTATTGTTTAAGAGATAATTCTTAAAAGAAAGTTTATTAATAACTTTATATATATATTTATATAACCATTTTAATTTAAGCATTTTAAAGAAAACAAAATAAAACTTTGATTAAATCTTATTTAATCTATCACAATTAAAAATAAATAATTATCTTATACTGTGAAAATAATTGAATTAATCTTAAATTAGCTTTTGAAAAATATTGAATTTGAAACAAAGCTTCAAATCATAATATATTCATACATATATGTACTATCAATAGATTATATTAAATTTTAAAACAACTTCAATCATGATATATACATACATATATATTACAATTTGAAACTACATCTTTTGTTTAAAAGAAAATATCTTCCTATTCCCAATATATATACCAAATATATATATATATTATAAATAGAATGTAATTTTATTAATCTTTAAAACATTAAATTTACTAATTTAAATTGAAATTATAAAGGAAAATTATCAAATCAATTTAATTATTAATAAGGATTATTAAATTGATATTGCCTAAAATCCTGAGTCGTCACATTCCTCCCCCCTTAAAAGAATTTCGTCCCCGAAATTTAGAAGCAAATGTAATTAATAACCCGGCAAAGATTTTAATTTTAAACAGCAAAGCATACCTATCATCCAGTTACTAACAACCATAGCAATCAATCAAGCAAACAAACCCAACTAATTATCCTGACACAAATCAGGATAGATCTTCTAATACTATCTATATTTCCCAAGTATGAATCACTGGGAGACTCGCTCTACAGAAGCTCAGCTAACTACACCACTATAATCCCGAGCTCCTCTCATTTTTAGATTCATCAATCTGAACAGAACATCAGACTATAATCAAGTCTAGGTCAACTTCCAAAATCCAACTGAACTGCAGATTCTACAACCAACGATGAATCATACACGTACTCCCTCAGAGATACGTGAAATACAATGAATCTCAGCTATCCAAACTGGCAATTCAATTCTATGGACAAAAGAACCTATTCTACCAAAAACACAGATAAGAAATCCCAAATACCTCAGAACTAGCCATCCAATCTTATCCAATTACTGCTCTTTTAACCAGAGAAATCTTAACAACAATGAAGTCTCCAACTTCGAATTCCAAACTCCTTATCTCATATCTGCATGACTCAATCAGACAATCCTGGGCTACCCATTCTTCTTCCTGATCAGCTCAACCTATGCTGATGCTTCCAGAAACAACTAGACCAAAGCAAACCAGTTTTTGGATCCTATTCATCAAAATGGTCTTCCAAGATTCGTCGAAATCCAGAACACAAGCTCTACTTCCCAAGTATCAGAAGACTGAAATTACTTCCTTCCTCGTACAGCTGCTACCTCACTTCCGCTGCACAACTCTGATTCTGGAATAGATGAGAATATAGTTGATGAACACGAGTACAAACTTATTCAATATATCCGGAAAACTTTGTTCATCAAATCAATAAAATCTTAGCGACCCATCTAACTCGGTCACACAACCTTACAGCAGAAATCCAACTCAAAAACTAGATCTGACCAACCCAAATTCCAAAAATTCCTGAGCTGCTATACCAACTCTTTTTTCTCCAAGAACCATCCTACTACTAGGCTAACTACCAGTATCGCTTCTGGAACCAATTCAATATGGAACCCAACTCCAGATGCAGGAAAACTTCTGATTATTTCAGTAGCTCCTACTTCCTCATGAGAACCCTCAGTCTCAAACAAAAGATTGCCCAAGATAAATTTCCAAATTAATCGCAAGTCACTTTTGCGATCCTACCTAGTTCGAATTCCAAAGAAACTGTCCTCTCTTTACCAATTAGAACAGCCTTAAGCTTTTCCAAATCAGGTTAACCCTTCAAGAAAGAATTCACCATATGCCCGGACCGTTGAAAGAAGAACCACAAAGATTCCTGAACCATCAGAGAAACGGGCCACACTGCTGCTTCTAAACTCTACCTCGATGATACTGCAAAGCCAAAAATCTTCTTGTCAGCACATAAACACCTTCGAGCTGAAACTGCTACCAAAGCTAACCAAGACTTCTAATCCAAAGGCTCCTCGAACCCAAAAAGCATCAACTAACTTCACAAAAGACCATCGAGATGGAAGACAACCTCTCAAGAAATTCGGGCTCCAAACCAAGTATCAACATCTCGATCTTCTTAGGGAATGACAATGAGACCATGCCGAAGCGAATCAACTTATAGACCTTACTCTCATATTCCAAAACAGCCAATCTCCTTGCTGGAGATCCTGATAACTTCTAGACAGATGAAACTTCCCTGCGACAGGTAAAGACTGCTCCTCAACCTCTTCTAAAACTGCTTCAAGAGAAAACACCTTCGGAAATACCCATGGATACTGCATCTCACCACACAGCTATCAAGATACCATCACTTGCTTCTGCACTTCCGACAGATCCAAACTTATAAAATCCGCTCACCCGAGCGCAATCCAAACTTACACTTCCAAGATGGGCTCAGAATCTTTAAAAGATTTCCTTCGAAGATTAGAGAAATCCTTACTCCAAGCTGCAAGGCTCACTTGAGACGGTGTTAGGTCTACAGTCTCGACAGATATACCTCCAACCACAACCTATGGACCTCTTTCATTAGTGGTAGTCGTGCTACACACACACACAAATCAGGTAGATATAGATATGTAAATATATAGTTATATATAAGAATTACAAGTACGCTCTCTCAAGAAAGACACCACTCCAGAGCCTAGGTACTCGCTCAACCTAATGCTCTGATACCAGCTGTCAACGACCTGTCTTTCTATCACCAGAAAAATGCATCATCATTTAAGAAAGAAAGGCATAGAAGAAGAAAAGATAGGAAAAGAAGAAACTCAACAACAACAGATTCTCACAGCGGAACGAATGAAATATAATATATCACATAAAATATTACATAGTATCATATTACATCAGAGTTACACAATCTATACAACACATATTAGACAGTTATAAACATATGTCTATCATATAACTCGAGTACATCAATACAATATAGTCATAACACTAACGCAGCGGAACAACAATATTTCTACACGCGGAAGCCTCCTGCTCCAAAACTCCTCCAGAATTCATCAAAGCTAACATGAATCCCTCGACTACTCATACATAATATGAGTATCCAAGAGTTCAACAAAACAGAAAATAAACACTCAGGTCAGACAGGGGTCTGGTGTGGGTAAACGGTTTAAAGTTGCTTAACTTTAGAAAATCCTTTGAAAAGAAAGGTATCACGTATGACTTCCCACACATAAACATGGAAAAGTTTTTACGTTACGCTAACCAAAACAATTGATAGGAAATCCAGTGATATTATAATAGTGTCTAGGGTTTTCAAGTAAATAAGAAATAGCCGAAATTGTTACATTATTAAATTCCAGCTACTAGCCACAAAAGTGGATAATACAATCAAAACCGTAGGGTCTCGTAGGAAGAATGAGTTTCCATCAATGGCATGGCTACTGGGGTACCGCCCGTCATATTACGGGGCCTAGATCACTGTATCGAGGATTACTCCCAATCCCCTGCAACATAAGACCAGGACCATCCCTTACTAGATAGTCCCGAGTAAGATCACCCCGTGGTTGGTGCGACCAACCACCCACTAAGCCAAAATAAAAAGGGACATCTAGATAGGGATGACCTCACCCTGAAATGGGTGCTACCCACCTAACCTTGCTGCACCTCCCCTGTTTTAGCCATTCCCGGTTGATGAGGCTTGAGGTTGCGATTACCTTAATAGAACACATCTATCTTAGAATGATCATCGTCCACCTGATGATGTTCTGAAAGCATTCAATCCATACAAGTTCGTTCCGGGTTCGAACGAAACCGAAGGCATTATCTCGTTGCACCCATTTTGGAATGTCCCTCAGAGTCAACGACCATAGCCCTTGCACTTTAAGTCACCATCTCAAACCTAAAAGTACTATCTCTGTCAAACTCATCTCGGAATCTCCCTCAGAGTTATACTGATGAATAGTTCTTACACTTCGAGTCTTCACTAAGCTCTTCTCTTGGATTCATGACCTAACGTTTAATTTGGATCGATGTGGTTTTCGGATATCCAAATATGGAAACCGGATCCCGGTCTCATCGAAATCCAAACGTCATTTTAATGTCCAAGTTGTTTAAGGGTTTAAACAATTAATTTATATTCAGAATAACATAAACAGTTAGATGAATCACATTATCACAATAGATAATTCATATCAACCAATTATCTCACAAAGCAGCATATCACATATCAGAGATATCATACCCAAATCATCCAATATCAATCATCTAATATCAATCACCCAATATAAATCAATCATCCATAAATAGGTTTGATTAACTCTTAATCAATTGGATTACCTTAATCCTTCTTCATTAATTTATTACAAATTAATTTATTAATCGTCTCTTAATGATCTTCCTTAATTAATCTCCCATGATTAATTATCCTTTAATTACATTCAAGTAATTAGCCTTTAATCCTCTAATTCATTCCATAAATTAATTATCCTTAACCATATACTGTAATTAACCTTTAATTACTATCATTAATTACATTAATGAATGATCCTTCAGTAGCTTCCATTAATTAATCAACTATGATTAGTTACATTAATCACACCTTAATTAATCACTTTTATTAATCCACCTCGAATAATATCATTAATTATATAAACTAACGATCCTTATTAATTAATAATCTTTTAAATTAATTAAATAATTAATTTGTAATTAACCATCTCATTAATCATAAACAGTGATTAACAACTAGTAATTACTTATCTTAATTAATTAACTTCTTAATTAATTATGTTAATCTTGATAAATTATATTAATTAAGAAATCTTTAATTACTTCATTAAGTAATTATTAATTAAATTAATTAATAATCCTTAATTAATTACTTTAATAATTAATTACATTTTTAATTAATTACATTTAGTAATTAATCTTATATTAATCTCGTTAATTAATTAATTAATCACATTAATTAACTTAACTTAATTAACTAAGTAATTAGCCCTTAATTTCTTTCATAAGTAATTATTCTCTAATTACTTTCATTAGTTAATTATTCTCTTAATTAATTACCTTAACAAGTAATTAATTACATTATTGAATAATCCTTAATTCTTTAATTAATTAATCACTCTTTAATTAATTAACTTCAAATCAATTATATTAATTAATCCTTAAATTAACAACATCAAGTGATTAACCCTTAATCACTTTCACTCATTTACTTCCATAAGTAATTTCTCTTCTTAATTACATTCTGTAATTATCCATTAATTACTTCATTAAGTAATTACACTTAATTGATTCATAATTAAGTGATTATTTAAAATTAAACAAACAATTAACTAATCATTTAAAATTAATTAAATAATTAGTTAATTTCTTATATTTAAAATCCTTAATTAATTAAGAAAATCATTTATCTTAATTAATCTTTTACTCATTAACAAATCTTATTAATTAAGTATTCTTAGGTTCAAAACAATAATAAATTAACCTTATCTATCTCCACAAATTAATTGTTTGAATAAATCAAATCTTAATAACTTAAAAACAAAAAAAATTATTGGTTTAAAGAATTATAACATTAAACTTATTTGAAAATAAAGCATTTAGAAATCAATTTTAAAATTTAAAACACTTTAATCATCTAATTTAAGCTTATTCATTTTCAATATAATTTGAAACTTAGTTTTTAAACATTACTTAAATTTTCTTAAAAACTTTGATTTAATACTTTAAACTGAAAACACTCCTTTTTAAATTAAAATTAAAATTTTAATTAAGTTAATTACTTTCAAAAGAAATTATATTAAACAATTTAAATTTTGAAAATAAATTCAATTTACACTTTTGAAAATTTGATTAAATTTATTTCAAAAGAAAAGGTTTCAACTTTGTAAATTTATTTCCTTTTGTAAAAACTTAAGCTTCGATTTTATTTATTCAAAACAACAAGTTTGATTTGTAAACTTATATCTTTCTACAGTACTTAACAAACTAGCACCACCTAAAACTCGAGTTCGAACACCAAACTACACGAGCCAGCCCCGAGTCAAACCCCAGCCTCCTCTACTTTGAGTCGACACCTTGAAAACGCGAGCTCCACACCGGGTCAAACTCATCATCCCCAACTCCATTTTTTTCCAATGCACAAACGTACACGCGTGTACATGCGCGTCCAAACCACCCTTCTCCGACCATCTTTCTGATCGTCGACCAACCATACAAGCCTTCGACAACCTGTCCCTCAACCCAGAATCAAAAATCCAAACTCAAATTGAAATTCGACCCTTAGCTCGAAAATCTGAAGCAACATAATCCCCAAAAACCCATCACCTCTGATGATCGCGCCCACTGGAAACTCCAGTAACCAGTCCAAATCACCGAAGCATCGTCGCGCCATCTTCCCACAACACACGAACACCTTCGGTCACGTATCGACGCCGCAAAACCCACTGGAACGTCGGCTTCTCTAACAGGAAACTAAATCCTACTTTGAACGAATCTGCTCAATTCTACCATAGGAAAAATTCAAAAGTATTTTTCCCTTCATCAACATTACAAAAGCTAGCTTTGACCATAAATTCAGCTCCAATCATCGAGTTGATCGTCGGCAATTCATCAAATTGCCGAAAATGTTCATCTCCAAATTCCAAATCGAATATCAAATTAAAATTTTTGAAATGCATATCAAAATTCGTGATTTTCAATCACGAATTCATTCCTATAATGCAAATTTGAAATTAAGAAAGTTGATTATTATGAAAATTTGGGTTTTCACTGTTATTTTAAAATTTTCGAAACGAATATTTATTATAAATACCTGGAATGATTTTTGGTAGTGAGGTTTCATGATTTCAATCATTTCTTATTTGCAAATCAAAGGCTAACAGTGGTTAAAGAATGAGATATTAAATTTAGAGAGAGAAAATCAAAATTTGTTAAACAACAAAACCTATATTTCCATTTATACAGGCATTCAATACTTATTACAAACATGCATTCATTTAATCCAAGCATTTCAGGCAAACATCTTGATTTTTATACATCACCCAAAATGAAATCAAGACTGAAAACTGTTTTAAAAAAAAAACAATGTTTACTCACCTTTTTACAGAGAACAGAGCATGTTCCGGATCATTCATTTGAACTTCTTCTGTTAAAGTTCCATTTGCATTGATCATCAGATTTAGGCTTAAGATCTGAAGTTGTTATTGAACTAGCTGTTGAATTTAAAATTATCTTGAATGCTTCTGTTAAACTCCATCTTGGTTTGAATTTTCTCAGGTTGAAGAAGGTGTTATAAATTTTAAATGAAAATAGTTTTCTGGTTTTAGTTTTAGATTTGAAATATGTTTACACTATTGAATTTTGGTTTGAGAAATTTTCATACTTGGAATTATCTTTGTTTTTAGCTGAAAAATAAGAAAAGAAGAGTGAAGATATGAAAAGTTTATTTTAATGAATTATGTTACGGTTTATTAAAAATTAAAGAAAATAAATTTCTTTTTTTTAAATGATGACACTTGTTTTTAGAACGTACATTTGTCACTCATATTACTTAATTGTTCAACATATGTTATTAAGATGTGCTAATATGTTTACACATGTTCCTAAGTATTTTTAATTAAATTAAATTTAACTTAAATGTTAATATAAGCTTACATACTTAATTCACTTAATTAATAAATACTTATATATGTATATATAAATTTACTTTTTAAAGAAAATATTATAAAACTAATTATAATACGAATAAATTCTTATACATGTATTTTAAAATCTAAAACATTTATCTGTATTGTTTAAGAGATAATTTTTAAAAAGAAAGTTTATTAATAACTTTATATATATATATACATTTATATAACCATTTTAATTTAAGCATTTTAAAGAAAACAAAATAAAACTTTGATTAAATCTTATTTAAACTATCACACTTAAAAATAAATAATTTTCTTATACTGTGAAAATAATTGAATTAATCTTAAATTAGCTTTTGAAAAATATTGAATTTTAAACAAAGCTTCAAATCACAATATATTCATACATATATGTATTATCAATAGATTATATTAAATTTTAAAACAACTTCAATCATGATATATACATACATATATGTTACAATTCGAAACTACATCTTTTATTTAAAAGAAAAGATCTTCCTATTCACAATATATATACCAAATATATATATATATATATATATTATAAATAGAATGTAATTTTATTAATTTTGAAAGATAATTCTTATCAATTTTAAATTGTTAGAAAGATATTGATCAATATTGCCAGATTAAATATTTATTAATCTTTAAAAGATTAAATTTACCAATTTAAATTAAAATTATAAAGGAAAATTATCAAATCAATTTAATTATTAATACATATTATTAAATTGATATTGTCTAAAATCCCGGGTCGTCACACCATTACTGAGCTCCCTTCTTGCCAAAGAACATTCTTTTCTTGCCTTGGAAACCTGTAGTCTCCCTAGACTTATTCTTTCCTAGCGATGCAAGTAAATCTTCATTTCTTAGAGCCATGTCCACTGTGACATTAAATGAATCTCTAGGGTGTGGCAAGTTGCCTTAGCAATCTATGACATCTACCCTCTAATAACTTCTCGTTCTACTTAAGCAATGTGTTAATGATGGCATACTCATACCTTAATAGCTGATTAAAGTTTGTAATATACTCCAATATATTATCTCTTCTTGTACCAGCTTTGAGTACTTACTAAACAAAGCCAACTTAGCTACTTTAGATAGAAACTTCTCTTCAAACCTCTCTGTAAAGTCAGCCCAAATAAGCTCCTCCTTCGGAGCTCCCATGATAACACTATTCCACCAGTAGAGAGCAGCTCATTCAGCAGCTACGTTGCTAATCTCCTTTTATAATAATCATTCACTCCATATTAGTAAAAATTCTTTCCCAGTAAAGAACCCAACCCTCTAATTCAACGGAATTCTCCATTTCTAAGTATGGCTAGCCAACCCTCTAATTCAATGGAATTCTCCATTCCTAAGTGTGGCTTTCCTCCAAGATAGTATAGTCTCACCTTGTAACATCCCCTATATAGAGGCCGAAAGCTAAGACGGCAGATGTTGTAGTCATCTATAGTATTAACTTCCAGCGACTAAATACGACTATGTTAATAGTTTCTATAATATTAGAAGCACTTGATTATGAAACAAATCATGGATTTCAAAACATAATTTTCCATTACATTTCAAAACATATGTTCCATATTCATATTACATAATCCCCATTTCTCAGGCAATGATAAAATATACTTATTATGAAATACGCCAAGAGTGGCATATGAAGATGCATCCTTAGATGATCAAAGTCATAGAGTCATAATTGACTTAGTACATACATAACGGAAATAAATAACAATCATGAATTGCAACTCCTAAATAGCTATCAGTAAGCCTCATGCATATCTCCCGTAGCTTTATTCGTCATCCTACTAAAACCTGAAAGAACCTCAACCCTCAGCCTACTCAAATCAATTTTGAGCACCGAGAGTTTAACGGGAAAACATAAACTTCGAATCAGATACAAAGCCTAGTGTGAATAATCCTATACATCTCAATTAGTTGATGTTAAGTGAGACCACGCCGCATAGCAAAACGGGTTTCCCCACACTAACATCCTTATAAAACATATCTTTAGTAAACCTCTATCTTGCAACCAAAACTGGTTAAAACTGTACAGCATCATTATATAAACATATATATCAGAAGAAAAAAATGGACTATCTGTTCGAAAAATATAGTTTTATTTGGGTTACTATTAACCTTTGGCTGATTCGAACCTACCAGACAAAAACAAAATAATCTAACATCTATTAGACATTCTTATTTTGGACCATCTTTCCATAATTATCTATTAAATACTTTTCTTCTAGACAGTCTGTTCCTAACTTAAGATCTCCTAAGGTCATCTGATCCGAATGGTTTTGTGGTCTCACCAATAACCGATCTATATACAATCATATATTACCTTCTGTGTGTAATCATATTTTTTTAGTCTCACCAGTGACAAAGCCTTACACACTGAAATTTTGAACTAAATTAGCTGGGGCTAATAGCTAATGTATAGGGAATGACCCTAAACCAATCCTATTTGGTATTCTAATATTTAAGTCATTTTCACTTAGGGATAACCTCCCTTGATTTTCCTTGAAAACCTTTTCATCTGAAATTGATTTAAAACCTATTAAATCAAACCTAAACAAGGAAAACATTTATATTCTATGCTTTACTCAAAATCACTTTTCCAGGCTATATATACTTTCCTTAAATCTTTGTTGATGAAAACCATTAAACATTTGAAAGTACTCATTTTGATCCTATTGAAAGTACCCATTTCAAAACCATATAAAACCCTTTCTTTCTCTTAGACCGAATGGCCAAATCTTCCTTTCGAAACCATTCCTATAAACCTTTTGAAACCATTGAAATTCATTTCTCTTTCAAAAGCTAAAAACTTTAAACGTCCCTTTTAAAACCCTTAAACATTGCCTTTCGAAACCATAGGAAATTCTTTCCTTTAAACCATTCATAACCATTGAAAAAAACCTTTTCTTTAGACCTTTCAAAACCATTGGGGAAACCTCCTCTTCTAAACCTTCTTTAAAATGCTTCGAAGGTCTTAAAGCCTAAACCCTTCGAAAGCAATTGGGACTCAATTTAAAGCATGTGGAAAAAAACCTTTTGAAACCATTTAAGTTGAAACCATTATCTTTCAACACCATTGGGTTATTCTTTAAAATCACTAAAGGTCACTAGCAATAGCATCGAAAATTTACCCTTTCGAAAGCTATTACTAAGTTAGGAAGTGATGATGTCAAAACACCCCTTCCAAAAGTATTGAAGAAGTGGTTAATTTAAAAACAAAGTATACCCTTCGAAATCATTGACTTCGAAAGGTAGAGAGGCGTCAGCAAGGGGTTTTAACCCCTTCAAGAGCTTTACTTAAAACAAAAGGATGCAACTAAGTCAAAACCATTCTTTTGAAAATAATTGACCTAGTCGAAAGCAATTAAGTCGAAACCTATCTCTTTCGAAAGCAAAGCAGGCGCTACCTTAGTTTTAAAATAAACATACTCCAACCACTTCGGAACCTAAGGTTTCGATCAAGTCCCCCTTCACCTTTGTCCCAAAATGCTACATACCAAATAGCTTGATACAATGTGCTTCGGTTTCGAAACCATTGGTGGCGAAAGGTATGGATCGGAACCCCCTGTGCCGAGAGTGGCGGAACATGCTAAAATCAGGTTATCTTTGTTTTTAACTTAAAAGAGCAAACTTTTCAACTAACTTGCTTTTATTTGTCAAATTTTCATAGTTGCTAAATACTTTTTATAAAAATGCTCCCAATAATTTCAGAAATAACAATAATTTTATTTTAATAAATACCCCTTCTTCTTAATTAAATATAAGAAACATTTAAGTCCAATACCTCAAATAATTTTATATACTCATTAAAACACTTCGGAAAAATTTGGAAAAATTCTAGAAAATTTATTATAATATGTTTTAAAACATATAAAAAATTTAGATGCAAATAATTACTTATTTTGTCATAAACAATTTATAACCCAATAAATCATTTTTTATTTAGCAAATTAATATAAAATCCACATTAATTCAGAAAATTATGAAAATTGAAACCCGTCTTTAAAATAACATTTCTGGTCTATATCTAAAATCGCAAGGGATTTGGAAGTCATTAGATAGAGTTTTCATATCAAACATATCATACGAACCAATATAAATATGCATAAATCATCAACAAGTATATATAAATATCTTTCTCTTTTAAAACATGGCTAAATCATGCAAGATAAATTCAAAATTCACCTAAAACCAAAAACATTAAAAAAATGAAATGTAGTCATTATTCACCTTAGCTTTTTGATTAAAAGTTGTGAGATTTGATGTTGAGTAAATTAATTTACTTCTTCTCTTGAAAATCGTAGCTTTATCTTCTCTTGAGATGGAAAATGGTGGCCAGCCTTAGAGTATTGTTGCGTGATAAAACGAAATAAATGTGTGTTTGATTTCCTAACGGTTTAGGGTACAAGTTCTATCATTTTCCTATTTTCCCCCTTACTTATTTCCTAACATTTATGTCCATTTTATTTCTTTAGTTTATTTTACATGTAGGCACGGCTACCCTTGGTTAAATCAAATCCCAATCCATTAATCAAAACATCATTTTATTCAATTTATCTAATTAAATATCCTAAATAATGTCACTGAAATGTGGGGTGTTATAATCTCCCTTCCTTAAAGAATTTCATCCTTAAAATTATAATAAGGAGCACATCAAACAATCAAAGGTTGAGCATACCATCAAGTAGATCAGGATAAGTGTCTCTAATCCTGCTCTCAGTTTCCCATGTACAGTCTCTAGTGTCGTTGCTCCACTGGACTTTCACTAACATGACTGTCTTGTTCCTTAACTTCTTCTCATCTCTCGCGACTATCCGTATAGGCTTCCTAACTATAGTCATGTTTGGTTCTACTACTAAATCTTCTAACGTAGTCGGTGCTATCGTAGTATCTGGATCCTTAACATATTTTCTCAGATGAGAAACATGAAAAACATCATGGATTCCTGCCCAACTACTCGGTAACTCTATTCTGTATGTGAGTTTTACGATCCTTTCTAAAATAGGAAATGGTCCTATGAACCTTGGTGCTAACTTTTCTGTCTTCTCGAACCTGATAACACCTTTCATTGGCGATATTTTGACGAAAACATGGTCTCCAACAGAGAACTCTAAATCTTTTCGTCTTCTATCTGCATAGCTTTTCTGCCGAGACTGATCTTCCTTCATTCTCGCCCTTATCAGCTTAATTTTTTCTGCTGCTTCTTTTAGCAAATCAGGACCAAGTACCAATCTATCACCGGTCTCCAACCAACATGTAGGAGATTTGCATGGTCGTCCATACAAATCCTCAAACGGTGCCATCCCTATACTAGTCTGATAACCGTTGTTATATGAAAACTCGACTAGGTGTAGGTGGTCTTCCCATGATCCCCCAAAGTATAATACATAAGCTCGCAACAAGTCCTCCAAGATCTTGTTAACCCTTTCTATTTACCTATCTGTTTGTGAATGGTAAGCAGTACTCATCTCAGGCTTGGTTTCCAAACTTTCATGTAGACTCTTCCAGAATTGCTTAGTGAATAAGGATTCTCTATTATTTACAATACTGCGAGGAATTTCGTGCAGCCTAACCATATTCTTCATAACAACTTAGCCAATACAGATGTCGTCATATTTGCCTTAACTGGAATGAAATGGGCGCTCTTGGTCAATCCGTCCACTATGACCCATATGCTTTCATTCCCCCTACTAGATCTTGGCAACCCATCTATGAAATCCATAGAAATAGAATCCCACTTCCATACTGGGATATCTAATGGCTGAAGCAATCCACTCGGCATCTGATGTTCGGCTATTACCTATAATAGTTTTAACATTGTCGCACCCATAAGCCGACATCTCTCTTCATGCCTTCCCAGAAGAAACTTCTCTTTATGTCTTGATACATTTTCATTCCTCTTTGGTGGATAGTGAACTTTGAATGCTGGCTTTCCTCCAAAACTTCTTTTCTTATGTGTCCCGCATTTGGAACACATAATCTAGCCTTCTTTCTCAACCATCCATTTTGGTCAAGACGGAAACCTTTTAAGTCATCACTCTCCACTCCATTTTTAAATTTTTGATCCTTTCCGCAAACACCGGATCCTCTTCTTGTTCAGAAGTGATCTTCTCAATTAATACCGGTCGAACTTCCAAACAAGATAATATAGCGGATCCCCCACTAGACCCAGCCTTGGATCTACGCTGTACCATGCAAGTTGTGAAGGCTTATAAGTGTTTCCATTCTACTATCATGCTAACACCACATTCTGATGTTTTTTTACTAAGTGCGTCAGCAACCTTGTTTCCTTTCCCTGGTGTGTACTCTATTCCAAAATCATAAGCAGCTAAAAATTCCAACCACCATTGTTATCTCATGTTCAGTTCCTTCTGAAAGAACAAATACTTCAACGACCTATGGTCGGTATAAAGCTAAAACCATTCTCTCAAAAGGTAATGGCTCCATACCTTCAACGCAATTATAACTGCATCTAATTCCAAATCATGCGTCAAATACTTAACCTTATGTGGTATAAGAAGTCTAGAAGCGTAGATAATCACTTTACCCCTCTGCATTAGTATAGCTCCCAATCTAGTAACACATGCATCATTATAAACAACTAAATCCTGAATCCCCTCCTGAACCACCAACACAACTGCATGGGTCAACAAGTGCTACAAGCTCTTAAATGCTTCCTCGCACTTATCAGTCCTTGCAAACTTTACATCCTTTCTATAACGCCCCGCCTTTTCATACGCTTTAAATCGATGATAAACCACACACGTTCGACTTAAACCATACAAAAGGGCGGATTGTTATGGGGTAAATAAGAAAAAGTAGAGAAAGAAAAAAAATAGAATCTTGCAGCGGAACGATAAAACATAATAATCAAATATATAGTTCATGAAGCCGTTTTACAAAATATTTGATTATACTTATACAATACATATCAGAGTTACACATACCAGAGAATAATAATTTATGCAGCGGAATTAAATGGTGCAGTGGAATAATATAGTAGATAATAGTACTACAAATCTTCGTCTTCATCCTCCAGAATAAAATCTTCAAATTCTGAAATGCCCAGGCTGACCCGAGCGAATTGATAGGACAAAACACTCGAGTCAGAACTAAAATATCTTATGCGAGTTAAATCAACATAAATAAATATAAGTTCAATAACTTAAGAGATGCTCGGGATTCACATCTAGTAAGGAGCCGTTAAACTATTTATTATGTAGTAATATTTCGCTATTATAATAATGTCTATTTGTAAAATAAACTTACTTTTTAATAGCATTAAGGGGTTACACATATAGCCCTTAACACGTAATAGTCCCAGTAGTCCATCCATTATCATAATCCCTCCTGATCGGGAAGCCACCAGAGGATACCACACGGGCTACGGGAGAAAACCAAACTCGTACAAGGTGCGATAGGATATGTTACATAGCACAACTAGGCAATGCCAGGGGAGATATAGCAAGTACGCTTCTGGGTCGGTGGTAACGCGTAGCGCGCAGCTACCGCCCACCTTGAGCCACACCCCCAAATAAAAAAAATCAAAAGTGGCCACCGAATCAATCGAAAAGTCAAAGTATAATATCGAAGGGATGTGTCCGATCAAAGGTGCTACCTCATTAACCCGTCAATCGCTCCTGTTTTAGCCACCTTATGCCAACTCACGGCAGTTGGGTCCACGTATTTACCTCAAAGGAAACGCCGCCACCATCCTACTTCATTCTGGAATCTCCACCACGTACACGGTTGTTAAAGTGGTTTTCGGAGTTGGCAGAGAGTATGACAACTTCCGATCTCGGTCTCTTCAACAACCAAACATTATTATAACACCGCGGTCATTTTAAAATAATTATACTTCAAAACCAGAATAAAATAATCATTTTAAAACAATATAAATAAGATATCACTTCCTCTTTGAAAAACCAAATCAATATGATATCAATTTCAAACATACCTTTTTTTTTAAACCATAACATTTTCAAAGTTATAATATTTCGAAACCAAAACTTGAAATATAGCCTTTCAAAACATAAAACTTTGGATTTCATAACTTTGAAACATACTCACCACTTAAATGGTTTAAATATTAAATTACTTTATAAAATAAAATAGTTTCTTCACCTTCACAAATCAATTCCAATTATAGATTCAAATTCCCAAATAAAACATTTCAATTACCATATATTTCAAAGCTCTAAATATTACACCATTTCACAATGAATTTTTTGATAAGTTCATATATATCAAATTCCATTACTCTTATTTCGATTTGAAATATTTACTTAATAAATCAAATATCATTTAAGTAAACCTTTGAACTTCAAATAACAGGATATAATTTCAATTTAATTTAACTTGATAATATTCATTTAAATCAAACTGATATTCATTTAAATCCTCTAAACGAAAAAAATCAAGTCATAAAAATCATACCTTTTAAAATCTCAAATTTATTTAAATTTCAAGTCAATTTTATTCGAGGATAATTCTTAATACTTTAATTCAAATTCAAATTCATATTTATCTTCTAGCCTAAACTTTATTTAAGTCATTATAAATAAAATTTAAATAAATACTTAACCGTATTACATCTTAATAAAATCAACTTTTATTATTAAACTTCCTTTATACTATTAACCCAATTTTATACATAGCTTAAAACCAAGAAATTAATTATATATATGTAATAACTTTTATAAAATATCCAATTAAATATCACATAAAATCATATATTTCTTGACAAACCATAGAAAAACATTTCAAAATATTTTTATATATAGATCGCGGTGCCTGTATATAATTCTCTATCCTATGGTCAAGTGATATGGATATTTATCATTTCAATCCGTAATTTAAAAATAAAAATGCGGTTGTATATCATTTCAAATCGCAATCCCGAATCAAAATAAATGCATAACAACTTGCAGATTATGATGATATAAATAAAACATCCATTCATCCATCATAAAATCATACATCCATCACAATCGTCATACAAAACAATCAATCAATATCAATATATAACTAATAATATATAACAGGTAATTAACTGGGAGTTATATTCAATAATAAATTAAATAACGATTTAATTTAAATAAATGCAATAATTGAGATGATGATTCGAAATATACGAAAAAGTCATAAATAAATGCATAATCACAACAAAATTAAATTTAACAAACATAAGAAATTTTAGAAGTTGTGAGTGGGTTAAAACACTCACCTTTTGAATTTAAATTGAATTTCAATTCAATTTAAACCCAAAATTTGCATAGTCTCCAAATTCGTCCAAACTAGCGTCAAAATGTCCGGAATTCCAATCGAACATTGCGGAGAAAACCGTGTGTGAAACAGAGTTCGTATGTAAAAGTTATTGTATTAAAACGAGCTGAAAATCAAAATTAAATTAAAACAAAATAAAATAAATTTACCCTCAACTCATTTTCCACATCAGCGTTGACTCTTCTCTCCCCTAACTCCAGTAAGGAAAAATCGGGCATCCCCTAAGGTTTTCGCCGCCGTTCCTCACAAACGCGCCTCCGTACATTCGCCGCTGCTGTCCTTCTGACACGCGCGCCACATACGGCCTCTCACCCCCACGCCCACGTGCCTAAGACGAACGACGTCGATCCAAAATCCACCCAGCAGCCGCCCAAAAATGGAAACCCTACTTGAATTAATCTCGAAAATCTAGCCGTCGAAAACCCGAACAAACACCGCAGATGAACTACGCGACTGCCTCTCTCCAAAACCCATATTTTGATTTGTCGATCGGATGACGGTCGTCGAATGCTAACGAACGGCCGTGAATTGATCTACGATTACCAGGCAAACGGTGTTTCGAAACCAAAAACGAACTGCAGATCTGAGATGCGTACATCGAAAGCTTCGATATATATTTTTTATGAATTTTTTGAGGAGTTTGAATTTTCATTTGATTTTTGATTTTGCAATTGGTTGTAGGGTTTGCAGCCATTGGAAAGAGGAGGAGCTGATGGAATAGATGGATTAGATAACAGGGTATTTATAGACAAAGTTGAAAAAGAATATATGGATCAGATAAGATAGATATACGCGCTAACGACAAAGTGGCCCAAAAAGCCCGTTTTGACTCCGGAATGAAATTGGGTCAATCCATTTATCAAAATAGACGTTTTAAAATATTTTCAACGCAATGGAAAAGGTTTCACGTCCAAATTCCATCGTATGCAGAAGTTGTGCTAAAATCAATATTTTCCAAATTGATTTCAATTGATTTCAGTTTCATTGATTTCAAGGCGTTTCACGTTCGTACGATCAAACGACAAGTCCGATCACTACGAAACTTGAAACCCTAAAATAATTCACCGTTACGGATCCGATAAAACTGGTTTCATCGAAATCCGAGTTAGTGGCCAAAATAGCTATTTTTTTATTAATTAAATAAATTAATATTAAATAAATTAAATCACTATTTAAATTCAAATTCTATAATTCATAAATTTTATCATCTTGTATTACTTTAGTGATTTATAGTTCTTTAAAACCAATTCCCATATGAGTTTGAAGTAAATTAATTCACCAATTATAGTATTTATTTCAATTACTAAAAAAAATTCCTTTATTAAAAATTGAATCCAATTTATTTTAATAAGTTTCCAATCATACCGATTAGATTCAATTCCAACCCTTTAATTGAATTTATTATAACTCTATAACACAGTTAACACTTGTCTCACATTTCAGTTCATTAATATATTCAAATTTCATCTTCATTTCAATTAGCATAATAAATTAAATTTCATTTATAATAAATTCAATTACCAATTAATTAGGTAATTTTTAATAATTGTTATATTATGAATGGAATTAACTAATTTCAAATATTATCTCAATTTACATTAAGATAATATTAAATTACCTTTAAATGAAATTTATTACTTATTGCACTAATATACGCCTATTTACATCTTAATTAAAACAAATATTATGTTGGTCTGTCCTATTAAGTGTTTAGAAATCCCTATTGATGTCAGAGCGTCCCATGCACCAACCAGGATTTATAAATACAAAACGGAACAAATTAACACAATATCAAAACTTTTTATAACACTAAGAAATACGCTCTCTCATATATACACTAAACGACTCCCGTAGGGTATTGCTACCCTATTAGTAAAGAGTCAGACCCCACAAAGCTAAGGTTTAATGCTAAACCAAAGCTTTGATACCAGAATGTAACGCCCCGCCTTTTCATACGCTTTAAATCGACGATAAACTACACACGTCCGACCTAAACCATACAAAAGGGCGGATTGTTATGGGGTAAATAAGACAAAGTAGAGAAAGAAAAACAAAATAGAATCTTGCAGCGGAACGATAAAATATAATAATCAAATATACAGTTCATGAAGCTGTTTTACAAAACATTTGATTATACTTATACAATACATATCAGAGTTAAACATACCAGAGAATAATAATTTATGCAGCGGAATTAAATGGTGTAGTGGAATAATATAGTAGATAATAGTACTACAAATCTTCGTCTTCGTCCTCCAGAATAAAACCTTCAAATCCTGAAATGCCCAGGCTGACACGAGCGAATTGAAAGGACAAAACATTCAAGTCAGAACTAAAATATCTTATGTGAGTTAAATCTACAGAAATAAATATAAGTGCAATAACTTAAGAGATGCTTGGGATTCACATCTCCTAAGGATCTGTTAAACTATTTACTATGTAGTAATATTTCGCTATTACAATAATGTCTATTTGTAAAATAAACTTACTTTTTAATAGCATTAAGGGGTTACCCATATAGCCCTTAACACGTAATAGTCCCATTAGTCCATCCAATATCATAGTCCCTCTTGATCAGAAAGCCACCAGAGGATACCACATGGGCTACGGGAGAAAACCAAACTCATACAATGCGCGCTAGGGTAGGTGACACGGCACAACTAGGCAATGCCAGGGTAGATATACCAATTACGCTTCCGGGTCGGTGGTAACACATAGCGTGCAGCTACCGCCCACCTCGAGCCACACCCGCAAATAAAAAAATCAAAAGTGGCCACCGAATCAATCCAAAATCAAAGTATAACATCGAAGAGATGTGTCCGGTCAAAGGTGATACCTTATTAACCCGTCAATCGCTCCTGTTTTAGCCATCTTATGCCAACTCACGGGAGTTGGGTCCACGTATTTACCTCAAAGGAAACTCCGCCACAATCCTACTTCATTCTATAATCTCCACCGCGTACACGGTTGTTAAAGTGGTTTTCAGAGTTGGCAGAGAGTATGACAACTTCCGATCCCGGTCTCTTCAACAACAAAACGTTATTATAACACCGGGGTCATTTTAAAATAATTATACTTCAAATGTAGAATAAAATATTCATTTCAAAACCATATAAATACGATATCATTTCCACTTTTAAAAACCAAATCAATATGATATCAATTTCAAACATATCCCTTTTTCTAAAACCATAACATTTTCAAAGTTATAATATTTCGAAACCAAAACTTGAAATATAGCCTTTCAAAACATAAAACTTTGAATTCCATAACTTTGAAACATACTACACCACTTAAATGGTTTAAATATTAAATTACTTTATAAAATAAAATAGTTTCTTGACCTTCACAAATCATTTCCAATTATAGATTCAAATTCCAAAATAAACCATTTTAATTACCACATATTTCAAAGCTCTAAATATTACACCATTTCACAATGAATTCTTTGATAAGTTCATATATATCAAATTCCATTACTCTTATTTCGATTTGAAATATTTACTTAACAAATCAAATATCATTTAAGTAAACCTTTGAACTTCAAATAATAGGATATGCTTTCAATTTAACTTAACTTGATAATATTCAATTAAATTAACTCGATATTCATTTAAGTCCTCTAAACAAAAAAAATCAAGTTATAAAAATCATACCTTTTAAAATCTCAAATTTATTTTAATTTCAAGTAAATTTTATTCGAGGGTAATTCTTAATACTTTAATTAAAATTCAAATTCATATTTGTCTTCCAGCCTAAACTTTATTTAAGTCGTTATAAATAAAATTTAAATAAATACTTAACCGTATTACATGTTAATAAAATCAACTTTTATTATCTAACTTCCTCTATACTATTAATCCAATTTTATACATAGCTTAAAACCGAGAAATTAATTATATATTTGTAATAACTTTTATAAAATATCCAATTAAATATCTCATAAAATCGTATATTTCTTTACAAACCATAGAAAATCATTTCAAAATATTTTTATATATAGACCGCGGTGCTTGTATATAATTTTCTATCCTATGATCAAGTGATACAGATATTTATCGTTTCAATCCGTAATTTAAAAATAAAAATGCGGTTATATATCATTTCAAACCGCAATCCCGAATCAAAATAAATTCATAACAACCTGCAGATTATGATGATATAAATAAATCATCCATTCATCCATCATAAAATCATACATCCATCACAATCATCATACAAAACAATCAATCAATATCAATATATAACTAATAATATATAACAGGTAATTAACTGGCAATTATATTCAATAATAAATTAAATAACAATTTAATTTAAACAAATGCAATAACTGAGATGATGATTAAAAATATACGAAAAAGTCATAAATAAATGCATAATCACAACATAATTAAATTTAACAAACATAAGTAATTTAGAAGTTGTGAGTGGGTTAAAACACTCACTTTTTGAATTTAAATTGAATTTAAACAATTTAAACCCAAAATTTGCACAGTCTCCAAATTCATCCAAACCAGCGTCAAATGTCTGGAATTTCAATACGAACCTAGCGGAGAAAACTACGTGTGAAACGGAGTTCGTATGTAAAAGTTATTGTATTAAAATAAGTTTAAAATCAAAATTAAATTAAAACAAAATAAAATAAATTTACCCTCAGCTCATTTGCCACATTAGAGTTGACTCTTCTCTCCCCTAACTCCAGTAAGGAAAAATCAAGCACGCCCCTAAGGTTTTCACCGTCGTTCCTCACAAACGCGCCTCCGTACGTTCGCCGCTGTCATCCTTCTGACACGCGCGCTACATACGTCCTCTCGCCCCCACGCCCACGCGCTTACGACGAACGGCGCCGATCCAAAATCCACCCAGCAGCCACCCAAAAATGGAAACCCTACTTGAATTAATCTCAAAAATCCAGTCGTCGAAAACCCGAACAAACACCACAGATGAACTACGCGACTGCCTCTCTATAAAACCCATATTTTGATTTGTCAATCGGACGACGATCGTCGAATGCTAACGAATGGCCGTGAATTGATCTGCGATTTTTGGGCAAACGGTGATTCGAATCCAAAAACGAACTGCAGATCTGAGGTGCGTACATCGAGAGCTTCGATATATATTTTTTCTGAATTTTTTTGAGGAGTTTGAATTTTCATTTGATTTTTGAATTTGCAATTGGATATAGGGTTTGCAGCTATTGGAAAGAGGAGGAGCTGATGGAATTGTACGCACGGATAAATGAGGAACAGAGGTAGGCTAGGGTTTATAACAGGGTATTTATAGACAAAGTTGAAAAACAAAAGATGGATCAGATAAGATAGATATACGCGCTAACGACAAAGTGGCCCAAAAAGCCCGTTCTGACTCTGGAATGAAATTGGGTCAACCCATATATCAAAATAGATGTTTTAAAATATTTTCAACGTAATGGAAAAGGTTTCACATCCGAATTCCATCGTATGAAGAAGTATGCTAAAATCAATATTTTCCAAATTGATTTCAATTGATTTCAATTTCATTGATTTCAAGGCGTTTCACGTTCGTACGATCAAACGTCAAGTCTGATCATTACGAAACTTGAAACCGTACAATAATTCACCATTACAGATCCGATAAAACTAGTTTCATCGAAATCCGAGTCAGTGGCCAAAATGGCTATTTTTACATTAATTAAATAAATTAATATTAAATAAATTAAATCACTATTTAATATAAATTCTATAATTCATAAATTTTATCATCTTGTATTACTTTAGTAATTTATTGTTCTTTAAAACCAATTTCCTTATCAATTTCAAGTAAATTAATTCACTAATTATAGTATTTATTTCAATTACTAAGAAAATCCCTTTATTAAAAATAGAGTCCAATTTATTTTAATAAGTTTCCAATCAAACTGATTAGATTCAATTCCAATCCTTTAATTGAGTCTACTATAACTCTATAACGTAGTTAACACTTGTCTCACATTTCATTTCATTAATATATTCAAATTTCATCTTCATTTCAATTAGCGTAATAAATTAAATTTCATTTATAATAAATTCATTTACCAATTAATTAGGTAATCTTTAACAATTGTTATATTATGAATGGAATTAATGTTAATTTCAAATATTATCTCAATTTACATTAAGATAATATTAAATTACCTTTAAATGAAATTTATTTCTTATTGCACTAATATACGCCTATTTACATCTTAATTAGAATAAATATTACATTTCTAAATGTGTACTTCTATCAATTTTGCACATTAATTAAGGGTTAAAGCAAATTAATGAATTTACCTATATTCCATTCTTATGCCAATTTGTTACTCATAGATACCTTAGTTTCTATGAAATTTATCCATTCACACTTCCGTTGTTTTATTCATTACCATTAAAGTGACATTTATTATCAACAACAAACATTATAATTACTTATCTACATTGATTGTATAAATTTTCAATTTATTACGTATTACTTCATTGGTTTATATACTTTGAATTCATTCAATCGCCACTAATTGAGTCAATTACTGCAATTGCTTTCGATTTAAATTTTTATGAACTAAACAAATAGGTAACTTATACAATTGTAACCATTAAAATTTAGTTAACTTTAAGTTTATTACTCTCAAGCAAATAATATGATTACTTACAGAACATTGACTTTTATTCAATTATCATTTATTGAAATTCAAATTCATTAATTTATTAAATGCTTACATTTATTTCCCTATATCCAATTTGTTACAACTTTACTATATTCCATTTAAAACTAAGTCATAACATTTGAATTATTATATTAAATTGGAATGTTCATTCTTGTTCATTAATTATTAACTTGCAATAACGTATTTCCTTAATTTACATCCAATTACTGTTAACCATGTTTTAGTACATTAATCAATTCAATACTTACCTCTAATTTCACATATTCAATTTATATCCAGGTATAAACCCTTATATCCCATTATAACTTAATGCATACATTAATTAAGATTTTAAATCAAATTAATCATTTCATCGTGGTAGCATTCTTTTATTACAATAAGAATATAATTAACATTAACATTGTTTCACTTATTGGAATTACATCCAAGTTATTAACAATTTACTTACCAATCTTATCTAAGTTATTATTTTCATTAATAATTCACTAAATTTTTTATTTCCTTCAACATTAAGTTGCAAAAATCTTCTTATGTTTGTTAAATTTTTATTTCTTTCGCAAAATTACATCCAAGTTGTTAACAATTTTTTATTTCCTTCAACTGACAATCATTTCTCCGAAACCACATGACCAACAAACTTTACTTCTTTCTTCCAAAAATGGCACTTCGAAAACTTTGCTTTTAGCTGATGCTGCCTCAGCGTCTCCAGCATGACTATAAGATGAACTTCATGCTCCTTCTCATCTTTAGAGTATATCAGGATATCATCTATAAAAACCAACATGTATCTAACCAAGTGCTCTCGGAAGATCTGATTCATCAAATCCACAAAGTACCAGTGAATTAGCAAGTTCGAATGGCATACCTAACCATTCTTATGACCCATACCTTATTTTAAATGCCGTCAATGGCATACTATCTTCTGCCACTTTAAGATAATGAAATCCTGTCGCCAAACCTAATTGAGAGTATATCTTAGCCCCGCTCAACTAGTCGAACCAATCGTCAATCCTAGGCAATGGATATCGGTTCTTTGTCATTTTCGCATTCAACTTACAATAATCGATACATAGCCTTAATGATCCATCCGACTTATTAACAAATACAATGGCTGCTCCCCAGGGCGAACTACTTGGTCGGATAAAACTTTTATGTTCCAAATCCACCAACCGAGTCTTTAACTCCCTCATTTCTGGTGGCGTCATTCTGCTTGGTGGCCTACTCATCGATTCTCCTCCGAGCACCAAATCTATTCGAAACTCAATAGCTCGTTTCGGTGGTAATCCGACTACTGGCTCAAAAACATCCATGAATTCTCTAACCACGAAAATGCAATTTAACTAATTTTCCAACTCCATAACATCTAACAAGGCATTCACCTCACAACTGTGGTTTTCTACGGTATAAATTGTCCGATCGCTACAATCCAAGTGTCGAAGTGATATTTTAGTATCTAGGAAAAATATCCTAGCATCGTATTTACTTAACCAATCCATTCCCAGTATAATTCCAAACCCTACAAAATCAAACATGTGCAGGCTGCAGACAAGGGTGTAACCTAGCAAGTCAAACTCTACATGGTCACACTTCATCCCTAGCATAGGAGTACCTTCTTATCGGATTTCCAACTCTTAAGGGAGTAATTAGATATGTGGGTTCTAGGTTAAGTTTATCTACCAAACATCTAGATGTGAAAGAATGAGACGCACCAGTATCAAATAAAATTTTAACAGATATATTATGGATCCGAAGCATACCTCCTAACACAGATTTTCCCTTCTCCTGCGCTCTCGGCTTTGACGTTGCAGGCTCTAATGCAAACACCTAGCCTTTATCCCTTTTGCTTGTTCTTTACATTGGTTCTTGTAGTGCCCGATTTGATCACAGTTAAAAAAACTAATCCCTTTCTTCTCAACAGCCTTCTTTCCCTTGCCTGTTTGGCACTCATTAACATAATGGCCCTTCTTATCACACTTATAGTAGACCACCTCAGACTTTCCTTTCTTCATTGCTCCTCCTTTCTGAGCATTATTTTTATGGAAAAACTTCCTCTTTTGGCCCTGTCCAACCTAGACCTCCTTTTCCTTCTTCTTCTCCAAACAAGCTAGCATCTCCTCATATCTCAACGCTATATCAACCATTACATCACAATGATCTCTGATACGCGGTAAAGTAGCCCTAGACAATTCCGGCTTCAAACCTCTAATAAACTTTGCATTCCTTTTCCAAACTATATCAATAGTGGCATATCCATACCAGGCTAACCCTTCAAATCTACTAGCATATTCCAGAGCAGACATTTCTCCATGTTTTAGCTCAGCAAACTTCGACTAAGACTGACTACGCCATTATGGACATGAACCTTTCCTGAAACCTCCTTATAAACTCCACCCACGTCATAGTCTCCTCATTTACACTAGCATTTGCAGTGTTCCATCAAAACAGAGCAGCTCCTTGAAGCTGTCTTGTAGCAAATCTCCTTTTTTACTCATCATTGAGCCCTAGGTCAACGAAAATCTTCTTGCGGTATAACAACCAGATTTCTACATCAATAGCATCCTCTATCCCAATAAATGGCTTCCCATCAAGCCTGGTATAATCTCTGCTCAAGTCAACATACTGATTTACTATTGGGGCTTCATGAACTCCTCCCACAACATTTCCTCTCACAACTTCAGCCGCGATCCCAGCTTGCATCATGTTTACGAAAAACTAATATATGGCTCCCATGTTTACTTGGGAACCCCAATACCAACATTCTCAGCCTGAGCCTGACCTTGACTTCTTCTAGAATATGGTTGGGCATTTCCATTTATGGTGGTGCTTTCTCCTTCTACGTTAACTCTGCCTCTTCTTCCATCCATATCTATATTCAAGCTTCGTGAGATACAGAAGAATAGCCTAACATAGATAGGAGTCTAGAGATAAAGCGTATACTTATACATAGCAAATACAAGTACGTTACTATAGCGTTATCCATACCCCGATCCTAACTATAATTTCTAAGGTTGTTTTAAAAAAATCATTTTTAGTTAAAGTATTTCATAAACCTATGCTCTATTCCAAGTTGTAACATCCCCTATTTAGAGGCATAAAGCTAAGCACTACACATGCTGCAGTCATCTATAGTATTAACTTCTGGCGAATAATACGGCTACATTAATGGTACCTATAATATCAGAAGTACTTGATTATGAAAAAAATCATAGATTTCAAGATCGAATTTTCCATTACATTTCAAAACACATGTTCCATATTCATATTACATAATCCCAATACGTTTCCCAAGCAATGATAAAACATACTTATTACAAAATATGCCAAGAGCGGCATATGAAGATGCCCGCTTGGATGATCAGAGTCATAGTGTCATAATTGACTAGGCTATACACAGCGCAAATAAATAACAACCAAGAACTACAACTCCTAAATAGCTATCTGTAAGCCTCATGCTTTTCTCCGGTAGCTTTATTTGTCATCCTACTAAAACTTGAAAGAACTTTAACCCTCAGCTTACTCAAATCAATTTTGAGCACCCGAGTGTTCGAGGGGAAAACATAAACTTCGAGTCAAACATAAAGTCTACTGTGAATAATACTATACATCTCGGTTAGTTGATATTAAGTGAGACTACACCGCTTAGCGGAACAGGTTTCCCCTCACTAATATCCTTTTAAAACATATCTTTAGTAAACCTTTATCCTACGACCAAAACTGGTTAAAACTGTAAAGAATCATTAAGTAAACATATATATCAGAAATAATTTTATTTGGCTTTCTATTAACCTTTGGCTAACTCGGGCCTACCAGACAAAAATAAAATAATCTAACATCTGTTAAACATTCTTCTTTTGGACTATATATCCTTAATTATCTGTTAAATACTCTTCTTCTGGACAGTCTGTCCCTAACTTAACATCTCGCGGTGTCTCCTGATCCTAATGGTTTTGCAAGCTCACCAATAACCGATCTGTATACAATCATATGTTCCTATTTGTGTTTAACCATATTTTTTAGTCTCACATATGACAAAGCCCTACACATTGTAATTTTGTACTAAATTAGCTGGGAATAATAGCTAATGTAACGGCGTGACCCTATACTAGTCCCATTTAATATTCTAATATATGAGGCATTTTCACTTAGGGATAACCTCCCATGATTTTCCTTGAAAACCTTTCCATTTGAAAATGAGTTAAAACCTTTTAAATCAAACTTAAATAAGAAAACATTTATATTCTATGCTTTACTCGAAATCACTTTGCCATCCATGCTATATATATACTTTACTCAAATCTTTGTTGATGAAAAACCTTTAAACAATTGAATGTACTTCTTTCGATCCTATTGAAAGTACCAATTTCAAAACCATGTAAACCCTTTCTTTCTCTTAGGCCAAAAGGTCAGATCTTCCTTTCAAAACCATTCCTATAAACCTTTTAAACCATTGAAATTCCTTTTCTTTTGAAAGCTAAATACCTTAGACATACCTTTTAAAACCCTTAAACATTGCCTTTTGAAACCATAGGAAAGTCTTTCCTTTAAACCATTCAAAACCATTGAAAAAATCTTTCCTTTAGACCTTTCGAAGCCATTGGGGAACCTCCCTTTCAAAACCTTCTTTAAAACCCTTCGACGTTATTGAAATCTCAAACCCTTCGAAAGCAATTGGGACTCAATTTAAAGCATGTGGAAAAAACACCTTTCAAAACCACTTAAGTCGAAACCATTATCTTAGGACACCATTAGGTTATTCTTTAAAGTCACCAAGGGTCACAAGCAACAGGGTCGAAAGTTTACCCTTTCAAAAGCTATTACTAAGTTAGGAAGTGATGTTGTCAAAACACGCCTTCCAAAAGCATTGGAGAATTGGTTAATTTAAAATACCCTTCGAAACTATTGACTTCTAAAGGTAGAGAGGCAGCAGTTAGTGGTTTCGAACCCTTCGAGAGCTTTACTTAAAATTAAAAATGCGACCAAGTCAAAACTGTTCTTTTGAAAATATTTGACCTAGTTGAAAGCAACTAAGTCAAAACCTATCTCTTTCGAAAGCAAAGCCAGCGCTACCTTGTTTTAAAACAAACATACTCCAACCCCTTTGGAACCTAAGGTTTCAATCAATTCCCCTCTACGTACCATGTAGCATGATACCATGCACTTCGGTTTCGAAACCATTGGTGGCGAATGGTCTGGGTCGGAAGCCCCTATGTCGAAAGTGGCGGAACATGGTAAAATCAGGTTATCTTTGTTTCTAGCTTAAAAGAGTAAAATTTTCAACTAACCTGCTTTTATTTGTCAAATTTTCATCGGTTGCTAAATAATTTTCAGAAAAATGCTGCTAATAAGTTTAGAAATAACAATGATTTTATTTTAAAAAATGCCTTTTCTCCTTAATTAAATATATAAAATATTTAGGTCTCATACCTTAAATAATTTTATATATTCATCAAACACTTAGGAAAAATCTAGAAAAACCCCAGAAAATCTATTTTAATATGTTTTCCAACATATAAAAATTTTAGACCCAATTAATTATTTATTTTGCCATAAATAATTTATAACCCAATAAATCATTTTCTTCACTAGAAAATTAATATAAAATCCAAATTTATTTAGAAATTTTAAAAATTAAAACCAATCTCTAAAATAACATTTTTGGTCTATTTACTAAAATCCCAAGGGATTTGGATGTCACTAAATAGGATATTCACATCAAACATATCATAAGCACCAATTTAATTCTGCATAAATCATTAACAAGTATATATAAACATCTTCCTTTTTTAAAACATGGCTAAACCATGCAAGATGAATTCAAAATTCGTCTAAAACCGAAAACATAAGAAAATGGGATGTAGTCATTATTCATCTTAGCTTTTTATTAAAAGATGTGAGATTTGATGTTGAATAAGTTGATTTACTTCTTCTCTTGAAAATCCTAGCTTTATCTTCTCTTGAGATTGAAAATGGTGGCCGGCCTTAGAGTATTGCTGTTTGAGAAAATGAAATGAATGCGTGTTTGGTTTCTTAAGGGTTTAAGGTATAAGTTCTATCATTTTCCTATTTTTCCTATTACTTATTTCCTAACACTTATGTCCATTTTATTTCTTTAGTTCATTTTACATATAGGCACGGCTAGCCTTGAATAAATCAAATCCTAATCCATTAATCAACACATCATTTTACTTAATTTAGCAATTAAGTATAATAAATAATGTCTCTAAAAATATGGACTGTTACACGACTCAACATGGCAGAGATATTATAGCCGACCACTTCTAATGCGGTAGCCCTTGCATTACCAGGGTTTCCTCTAGTCAATCCATTTAATACTCCTTCTTGTATCATGTTAACAAAGGACTCATACGTCATCCCAATATCAATTTGTTCATCTCTACCACCCACATCACCATTAGTGTTTGCATTTGCATTGGTTATTTGGTTAACATTCCTAACATTGTCCTGAATACTTCCATTGGTTATGGTCCTTCTGTCTCCAAAGTTTAATCTTCCACTTCTGGTATCCATTTCTCATAATCGACATATGATTCTTCATAAGATACGGAAGAATGGTCTAAGTTAGAGGGGAGAGTATAGATAGATATACCTACTTATTAATTATAACAGATAATAAGTACGTTATTATATCACTATACATACCCCACTTTTCGTTCCTTCTTATTTCATTTAGATTAGAATATTAAAAATCTTATTAAGTTATGTATCATCATGTTCTTTGATGCCAAGTTTAAACATCCCCTATTTTAAGGCTCAAAAAAAGAAACTGGTGATAATGTAGTCATACTTAGCATTATTTTCCAATGACAATATGAGATCTGTTATTAAATCATTATTGAGGGCATGAGAATTAACAAATTCTAAAAAAAATTCATTCATTGATTTTCAAATTCATTACGATCTTATTACACTTCATAATCCTATGAATATATCATTCAGATAAAATACAATAATTATAATAAAGTTCTAAGAGTAGTGCTTTCACTAAGAACTTCGATTCTCAGGCTGTTACGATCGAATTTGTTGCTACTGGATTGAAGAAGTCCCCCGAAGGAGATCCAACTTTATTCTCAAGAGTTTACATATTCTATTCAGAGTTTCCATAGATAACTCTAAGATGGCAAGGCCACACACCAGATCCACCTCCCACAACGCCGATGCTAATGAGACTGCTAGTGTCCAGTAAGCAGGACCAAGCAACCAACCAGTTAATGTAGGTGTGAAACCCTTTACCGTACGAAGCCTTGCAGAAGCCATCACCCCAGCTGAGTTTAATGATCTGATGAGGGAGCTCATGGAAAGAAGGAGACAACTAACTGTGCAGATCCAATAAATGCCAACTTAATGAACCAGATCGCCCAACATCAACGTCAAAATGTTGATCGAAGCCATGTTTCCTACTCATCATCCGACAGTTCAACTTCGTCAAATGAACACCACAGGTGTAGACACCGCAGGGTTGAAACGGCGCAAACTAGAGCAATGGAGCAATTTGTGACAAGCCACCATAGACAATCCAATAGAGCCGATTTAGACTCCTTGACTGGGGCAGTGGCTCCTCAACTACACCTGGGAAGTCACGCTCAAACTGGTGCGAGAAACTTAGGCTCTGGAGCATGCATGGAAGCTAGTCAACTACCTCACTAGGATGATAATGAAGCAGGCCCTTAGGGTGCACTCTTAGATGATCACTGTAGAGAACCCGCCAACCGCAGCAATCACGTAGGACGGATACCGGCCTGGCACCTCACATTCAAACTCCGAATTTATCAGCTATGGTCGGGCAATTGATGAGGGAGAATTAGGGCTTGACTAATGATGATTGGGGATTATCAAGGTGTCATACTTCGTTAACTAATAACATCCTACAAGTTGAGTACTCCCGGAGGATTAGCATGTCTACAATGCTCGCTTACGAAGGCAAGACCGACCCTCAATAGCACATAATAAGATATGAGTGGATGATGGACTCAGATAGGGAAAATGATGTGACCAGGTGTAGATGCTTCTCAATAACTCTATCCGAAATTGCTACTATGTGGTTCATAATACTCCCATCACGGTCGATCTCTAGATTTGATGAGCTGACGACGAAATTCATGGAGCCATTCAAGATCAATGCTACTCGTGCAAAAGATGTGATGTCATTATCCAGTGTGATTTAGTTTGGGATATGTCGTTGAATGACTATCTGCAGAGATTCCATGTTGCTGCTCCCGAAGTTAGTAATCCGAATGACCACGCCATCCTTCTGGTCGTGATGCAAGGACTTGATCCAGAATCCGAGTTCGGTGATTGGCTAGCAGGAAAACCGGCAACCACCCTTGAACATTTTTATTCAAAGGCAAATCAGTTCATGAGAAAGTAGGAGGCCAGATTGTCGAGAAGGGGCAGTGCTATAGGACCCAGCAGGGAAGCGGTGTAAAGTAATATTGCAGTGAAGCAATCTGGCGAGAGCTCTAGTAAGGTCCATGTTAATGTTCAAAATAAATCGGAGCAACCAAAAGGAACCGAAGGAGGAAATTTTGGCTGGAGGTGGAAAGCAGGAAAGTGATAGTCGAGGATCCCGGCTTATAATGAATACATGCCCTCGAACAAATCTTTGGAAAATATTTATCTATCCACCTGTTATACTTTTAGTATCGAAAGCCGCACCCAAAAGAATCAACTGAATAATAAAAGCAAACTGGAAAGTATTGTCGATTTCACGAGAACTATGGGCACAAGACTGATGAGTTTAGGCACTTCCACGATGCTATAGAAAAGTTGATTTGCCAAAAGTAGTTGCAACAGTTTGTTAAGAATCCACAGTAAGGCGGACAAGGGAAGTCCGATCCCAGTCGAGCACAAGCTCCATATCGACCTGAGGAGCCCACTCAAACCGGTGTGAGACTGGTGATAAACACAATAGTTAGTGGGCCTCATCCTGTTGAACAATTTTGGAAAGAAATGGAATGTTATATTGGTTCCTTGAGACATGCGATGTTTCAATGTTGCTCGAACACGGAGGATGACTTCGACAAAGCAGCAACGAATGATGATGGATGATATAGTATTCAGGAGTAGGGATGCCAATCAAGTAGAGGTGCCTACTATTGATCCGATGGTTATCAGCTACGATTGAACCTGCGCTTGTGATGAGAATATTGATTGATTGTACGAGTTTTGTTAATATTATCTTTAAAAAGGCTTATGATCAAATAAAGATGGAGGCTAAGGATCTGAAACCATCTAAGACCCGCATACACGGCTTTAATGGTGCGGCTATTGAAGTGGTAGGCTTTTTTGAGTTACCAGTCGAGTTAGGTGAAGGTGAACATAGGAGAGTGTGGATCCTACCGTTCATTGTTTCGGACGTTGATTCCCCGTATAATGCTTTTCTGAGCCGATCGGCCCTTGCTGAGTTTAAGGCAGCTTTGGCCCCATGGTGCTTGACTTTGAAATTTCTGATGGATAATGGTGTTGGTGTAGTGCATGGCGACCAAGCTAATGGTCATGCTTGTTATGTGGCCGAGCTGAGAGAGGCCTAGCAAAGAAAGAAGGGAAAGGGTGTGGATAAGTGTGTCTGCATCCATGTTGCTTAAGATTGACAAGTAGCGCCTGACACTCGGTTCTATAAAGATATAGATCCTAGAGACGACAATGAAGAACCCAAGGACGCCAAGGCAGCACTGGCTAAATTGACGATCGACATCACAGTCAGCTACGATGACCCAATATGGGTATTAAAAATAGGATCACAGCTCATCCCCTCGATGATGAGGGATCTTACTGATTTTCTCCAAGAAAATCTTGATGTTTTTCTTGGACCCATTCTGATATGTGTGGGATTTCACCTACCATCACAAGCCATATGTTGAATATTGATCCAAAGTAAGTCCCGATAAAATAGAAGATATGAGGCATGGACCCGGAGAGATCTATTGATGTGCACGTAAATGTGCGTATTTTTACCACCATATTTAATCTATTTAAATTAAATAAATGATCATATTGGGTATTTTAACATGTTTTAACCAAAATCCATATTAGTTTCAAACTGTCACATATCCATCTTCTTATAGGGGTAAAATGGTCATTTGTGTACATATATTTCTTTGAGAAAAATTAATTGGAAATTTATACATTTATGTAGGAATTTGATCACAAATATGAATGGTTTCATGAAGACATATGAATGCACAACATGAATATAAAGGAATGAAGATGGAAATAATTCAAAGTGAAGATAATGGAGGACCCCACCTACCAACCACCTTAATGTACAAACTAGAGGCTAATGCACATGCTTATAAAATTAATGGCTTCGTGTACACTTAAATGAAGATTAGTAGAAACTAATGATTACTTGGCCTCTACACTTTCTCAAGTGTAGTTTGGTCATTCCCCAAATTATGGATTAGGGTTTCATGCTTGTATAAATAACCCCTTATATTTCATGTAACCCTCCTCTTCCTCTTCATTAGTTTAGGCTCAAAATAAAAGACAGGTTCACTTTCTCTTTTCCATGGCTACTTAGCCATTTTTATTTTCATGCAACTTTTATTTTTTCTATGCAATGTTAATTAGCGCTCTTTTTCTTTTACATGCTTCTTCGTTTATTTACTTTTATGTTAGTAGTGTAGATTTATTTTTCATGCAAGTAGAATAGTTTTTTCTTTACTTTGCACTCTTTTTTCTTTTCTTTTTCTTTCATGCTGCAAGCTATATTTGTCGTTTTGATAACAAATATGAGAGGCTAATCCCTTTAATTTAGGGGTAATGAAGCCTCTTATCATGTAGCTTCAACATTTTGATAATTATAGCTCTCTTTTTGTGCTCAATGACAATGCTTGAAGTGGTTTAATTTGTTATTTATGTTTTGAATTTGATAGCCTATATTGTTGACACCGAATAGGCTATGCTTAAACAATTACTAACACAAATGCCTCTTCATCAAAATATGATTATGGCATAAGAAAGTGATTTTAAATTCAAATTTGATGGTCTATATTTATAATTAATAGTTAATAGGTCATACTTAAAATAGATTTCATTTTCTACTTTGTTTTCACTTGTCATTTTCGTAAGAGTTAGTAAGTGGTTTAAAGGTTGTGTTATAGTATGATGGCTTATGCTGAGCTAATTAATAGCACAAATTAGCCATACTTACGATAAACACATCATTTAAACTCACTTATGACCAAAAAAGAGATCACAATTTCATTAATTATTGAATTAGATGATCTAGAGAGTGGATTTATCTCTAAATTATCATTTAACTCTCATATTTTTATGTATTTTTCTTTTGCTAGTTTTTGTTAGTTTCTTACATTTTTAGCTAATCACACTTTCAACTTTGGTTAATTTGGTTGAGTAGAATTTTAAAATCATCAATTCCCTGCGGATCGATCCATATTCGCCACGTACTACAAGTGTACGCCGTGCGCTTGTGGCTATTTTAATTTTGATAATTTTCAACGGTTTTCTAATTCGGTAGAATTTCTGTCAATTAACAAGTTTTTGGCGCCGTTGCCGGGAAGGTTTTGCAATTGATAACACTTAATTATATATTAACAATTTGTCTTAATTCACGTTTAATTTCTGCTTTGCATCTCATCTTAGAATTTGTTAATAATAACTGTTAGATATCGATAGCACTAAATTGTATATTATCAATTTGTCTTCTCTGAACAATTTAAATTATTGGTGTCTAGGCTACGGTAGAGCAATAATCAGTTATAAATACTACGGTGATTCGTAAATATTATTTACTTAATTGTTTATCTGAAGTTACTTAAACCTTCGGCTGCATTGCTACGGTGATTCGCGGCGCACCGATTAATCCTGTCCGTTACGTGGCTGAGAAATATCTTGTTAATTCAAGACAATTTGTGATTATACAATTTTGGGTTAACTTAGGGTAAATAATTTATAATTAGACCCTCGCATTCATGTGTTGCATTAGTTCATGCATATTTTAAAAAAAAATTCAAAATCCAAAAAAAGAAAATTATAAAACCTTTTCAAAAACAAAAAAAATTGAAAAACCAAAAAAAAAAAAATCTATTTCACTTTGAAAAATAAATTTTATTTGTAAATATTTTTCCTTTACAAAAAAACCCAAAAACATTCTTGATAATGTCCGAATTTCCCCACTTACGTGAATTCTACAATAGTTGTGAAAATCAATATAACCCATATAATTTCACTCCAAATTCTTATGGATATTTTAACGACAACTATTTTTTAAATAATTCAAATTTTGAGCAAAAAAGTTTTCAAAACGACGACCAACCCTCGAATCTCAAAAATAGCATTTCATCTTTACTTGACTTCTCTATGCAACAAAACCAAAATATAAATGATTTGTGTAATTCATATTTGTGTAATAACTCAAGTCAAGGATTTCAAAATTTGAATTCAATTAAAAATTCAAATGGTTTCAAATAGCCCATGCCAATTCAATTTCAAACTTCAAAATGAGTTTCAAAATCAAAATGAAAATGTGAACCAATATGTAAATAATTTTGGCAATGGGAATAATCTCGACCAGGATACAATTGAAAACTTTGGTTATCAACAAATTCAAAGTGAAAATTTTCAAACTAATAATCATGCATTTGACTTTGTTGAGCAAATGGAAAAAGATAACGGGGATTTATTACTTCAAAAATATAAAACTTTTCGTGAAAATCATAATCACATCTCAACCTATAAAGAATCAAATAATAATCCACCGTTTATCGAAATTGACGATTTTTGTTCTGAACAAATCCGAATTGAAAATTTTCAAGTTAATAATCACAAATTTGACTTTGTTGAACAAATGAATGAAATATACAATGATCACATGGATTTGGTGTTTGAAACATAATTGAATCAACCTGATAAACATACTCAAATTCCAACGTGTGGCAAGTCAAGTGATAATCCACCTTTTACCCAAATCGATGATTTTCAAATAACAGCTGTCGAAATTGAAAACTAAAATCGTAATGTAGTAGTTGAAAACAAGGTAATTGAGTTGGATTTCAATTCTTTTGAGGGTGTGGAACCAAATTTAAAATTCGATCTTCTTTTTCTCGATTTTGAAAATTTGAATACAATAACTTTGGATTTTGAACTTGAAATACGCAATGAAGTTGTTGATAATCCAACAAAGGAAGATGAATTTAACAAACAGGTTTTCTTTGGACTTTTTGAAGATGAGTTGTTGGATTCCAAAGGGGCGATTTACATCACCATTTTGAAATCAATAATTTTGAAGAATTTATCAATGACAAACTTGAATTTCAATTTGGTGAAAATAAACTTGAATTTCAATCAATCGTTATATCTACCCCAAAAATCATTGAAAATAAAACAACTCGTACGTTTTTTAATAAAACGGCATTCGTTTTTTTAAATCCCCAATCGACTTCGAAATCTTTTATGGTTTGGTTTTTCGAGCTTAAGTTGTGTCTCGTATACTTGACGAGACAAATGAATCGGTCTTTGAAAGACCGTTTCATTTACTTTTTGGCGATATACTTTCTGATGCCATGTATCAAGTGTAGGGGGAGACTCATCTTCTTCTTGATTTTTCAGGACTAATTTTTCATTTTTCTTCCAAAAACTCAAAAAAAAATCCAAAAACAAAAGAAGAATTTTTTTTAGTGTTTTTGATTTATTTTTAAAGAAATACTATAGGATAAATATATGATTTGGTTTATTAAATTGAAATTATTGAAAATTTATTCGTCTTAACAAAAATAAAAACGAAGTTTGATTACAAATAACAATGGTTTAACAAGTGCATAGGAAGACTCATACGTTTTAATTATGAAATGCATCCTAATTGAAAATCTTTGTTTTAAAAGTGGGGAATTTAAAGTAAAGGATATAACATTTTTTATTTTCTAAGTTAAATGGTGCTAAGATGATTCTGCAAAACTCTCTCTCTCTTAAAAAAATATAAAAAAATAATAACATCCAAAGTATTCACTCTCATTTAAAAGTCCTCACGGTTATGCATGTATGGAACACATGTAAAAAAAAGAATAGACTTAATAAAAACCACATACGGTCGATAGATGTATGCACGAAAGTGTGTGCACTCGCCATGCTCTGTACTCCCCTCACATAAGCCCGAAAGCCAGTGTATAGGTGGTATATCTGGCCTCAGTTTACCTAAGCTAGGTGTGTCAAGCAATTGAAATCCTAGCACTATTTTTACCTAGTTGATTTGATTTGTTATTGAAAAGAAATTAAAATACCACTTTGATAAACTTTGATAATCAACTAAGAATCCTTTTCATAATTACACTTTGTTCTTAACCGAAATAACGAGTATTATGATAGTTTCGTCTTTATTGGAAATTTTGACGAGTGAATGACTTAAATTTCAAGAAAACAACTGAAACCTGTATTTAACTTATTTGTGTTGATTTAAAAGTAAGTCCTTCATTTGTAAATATTTTTAAAAACTCGCATTCATCTCTTTGTAGATAAATCTTGCATTATGTAAATATTTTCATCCTGCATTTGGATTTTGTGGTAGTATCCGCTTAAAACCCTCTGAGACAACACTCGTCCTACTTGGGACACCCAGAGGTTTAACTGCTTGTTGCATACGCTCAATGCGATAGTGCTCCCTATGAAAACAGATTTATCTTAGCTTTCTTTATTTGAGGACAAATAAAAAGAAAAGTGTGAGGGTATTCGATGTTCACGTAAATGTGCATATTTTTACCACCATATTTAATCTATTTAAATTAAATAAATGATCATATTGGGTATTTTAACATGTTTTAACCAAAATTCATATTAATTCCAAACTGTCACATATCCATCTTCATATGGGGGCAAAATGGTCATTTGTGAGCATATATTTCTTTGAGAAAAATTAATTGGAAACGTATATATTTATGTAGGAATTTGATCTCAAATATGAGTGGTTTCATGAAGACACATGCATGCACAACATGAATATAAAGGAATGAAGATGGAAATAATTCAAAGTGAAGATAATGGATGACCCCACTTACCCACCACCTTAATGTATAAATTAAAGGCTAATGCACATGCTTATGAAATTAATGGCTTCATGTACACTTAAATGATGAATAGTGGATGCCAATGATTATTTTGTCTCCACACTTTCTCAAGTGTAGTTTGGTCATTCCCCAAATTATGGATTAGGGTTTCATGCTTGTATAAATAACCCCTTATGTTTCATGTAACCCTTCTCTTCCTCTTCATTAGTTTATGCTTAAAATAAAAGACAAGTTCTCTTTCTCTTTTCCATGGCTACTTAGCCATTTTTATTTTCATGTAACTTTCATTTTATTTTATGCAATGTTAATTAGTGCTCTCTTTCTTTTACACGCTTCTTTGTTCATTTACTTTCATGTTAGCAGTGTAGATTTATTTTTCATGCAAGTAGAATAGTTTTTTTTTCCTTACTTTGCCCTCTTTTTTCTTTTATTTTTCTTTCATGTTGCAAGCTATATTTGTTGTTTTGATAACAAATATGAGAGGCTAATCCCTTTAATTTAGGGGTAATGAAGCCTCTAATCATGTCGCTTCAACATTTTGATAATTATAGCTCTCTTTTTGTGCTTAATGACAATGCTTGAATTGGTTTAGTTTGTTGTCTTTTTTTGAATTTGATAGCCTATATTGTTGACACCAAATATGCTATGTTTAAACAATCACTAACACAAATGTCTCTTCATCAAAATATGATTATGGCATAAGAAAGTGATTTGAAATTCAAATTTGATGGTCCATATTTCTAATTAATAGTTAATAGGCCATACTTAAAATAGATTTCATTTTCAACTTTGTTGTCATTTTCATGAGAGTTAGTAAGTGGTTTAAAGGTTGTGTTATAGTTTGATGGCTTATGTTGAGCTAATTAATAGCACAAATGAGCCTTACTTATGATAAACACATCATTTAAAACTCACTTATGACCAAAAAATAGATCATAATTTCATTAGTTGTTGAATTATATGATCTAGAGAGCCGATTTATCTTTAAATTGTCATTTAACTCTCATATTTTTATCTATTTTTCTTTTGCTAGTTTTTGTTAGTTTCTTACCTTTTTTGCTAATCACACTTTTAATTTTGGTTAATTTGATTGAGTAGAATTTTAAAATCATCAATTCCTTGTAGATCGACCCGTATTCCTACAAGTGTACGTCGTGCGCTTGCGGTTAATTTAATTTTGAAATTTTTCCATGGTTTTCTAATTCGATAGAATTTCCATCGATTAACATCTATTGCTCTCAAGGAGGGGGGGATAAACTTAAATCCAACGGGTTTATTCGTTACGCCCTCTATCCCGAAAGGATATCTAAACCTGTACTGGCAAGGAAGGCAAATGTGAAATGGAGGACAAGTGTTGATTATTCAAACCTAAACAAACCTAAATAGTGGGCATGAGCTGTTGTCGTTTATGGATGCGTATTCGGGATACAATCAAATTCCGGTGCATATCTCGGATCAGGAGAGCACTAGTTTTGTCATAGATATTGGATTGTGCTGTTACGTGGTAATGCAATTCAGGTTTAAGAATGCGGGAGCAACTTATAAGAGTTTGGCAAATCGGATGTTTAAGAATCAGATTGGCAGAACGTTGCACGTCTATGTGGATGACATGCTCGTGAAGTCACGACAGTCAAATGACCACATTTTAGACTTGACGGCGATTTTTGATACACTCAAATTCTACGGCATGAAAATCAATCCTTGAAGTGTTACTTTGGCATTGCATCTGGAAAGTTTCCAGGCGTCATTGTCAATGCATGAGGAATTGCAGTGAACCCGAAAAAGATTTAAGCCATTCGGGATATATAGGCATCCAGAATTACAAAGCAAGTGCACAACCTAAACGGGAAGGTAGCTTCATTGAGTCGATTTATATCCAGTGCAACTGAAAAATGTATTCCCTTCTTTGATTTGATAAGGAGGGGGAGAAGGAAATTTGAATGGTTGCCGGATTGTGAAGATGCATTCCCAGCTCTGGTGAGTCACCTGGAAAGGCCCCAATTCTGTTGAAGCCTGTGGATCATGAGTAGTTGTATATTTACTTAGTCGTATCCCAGGCCGTATCCAAAAGCTGGAGTACTATGTTAGCAAGCGTTTAACGGGGAGAAAGAAATTACCCCAAGATAGAGAAGCTGGCTTACTGCTTGGTGATAGCATCGTGCAAACTCTGCCCGTATTTCCAGGCACATCCAATCAGCGTCTATACCGGCCAACCTTTACGGTAAGTGCTCCAACGACTGGAAACCTCTGGAAGGTTACTTAAATGGAATATCGTGCTCAGTCTGTTCGACATCATCTACCTACGTAGAAGACCTATCCAGGGACAAGTGTTGTTAGATTTTATTGCAGAGTTCACTGTGTGGGATAAGCCAAATGGAAGTGATGTAGTGCCTATAGTACGATGGAAAGTGTATACCGATGAAGCATCCAATGACCATTGTTCTGTGGCTGGTGTTGTTCTTGTAACTCCTGAGAATCGGTCGATTTGTTATGCTTTGAAGCTTGACTTCCTCGCTACAAACAATGAAGCCGAGTATGAAGCGTTGATCGCTAGACTGAAGCTTACTAAAGAACTCGGAGTAAAATCGATCAAAATCTTTGCGACTTAGAGCTAGTGGTATACCAAGTTAGTGGAGACTACCAGGTGAAGGGACAGAGGCTTGCTTCATATCTTATTTGAGTCAAGGAATATTGGCGGACCTCGAATACTATGAAATTTCGCACATCCCGCGTGAGCAAAATGGAGAAACCGATTTGTTGCTAAAATTCACAAGCACTGGTGATGCACAGCAAATGGGCTTTGTTCCCGTTGAAATTCTACATGCGCTAAGTATAAATGAGATGAAAGTTGATCTTGTTCCAAAGTTGGAAATCGAAACGGAGTCATGGATGTCCCCATTCAAAGAGTACTTGTAGCGCGGAGCCTTGCCTGGAAGAAAAAATGAAAGACGGCAAGTCCTTCGTAAGGCCTTATGGTATGTTATGTGAGATGGGATTATGTATAAAAAGGGATTCTCTGTTCCCTTCCTAGGGTGCATCGCCAACGATGAGATATAACAATTTTTAAAAGAAGTCCATGAAGGAGAAGCAGAACCATTAGCTACGATCACCACCAAAAAGGTTACTAATTTTTTCATGCGAAACATTATATGGCACTTCGGTTTCCCGTGGACTATCATTACTGATAGTGGAACTGAATTTGATAGTGATGAGTTCAAAGAGTTTTGTCAAACATATCATATTGAGAAAAGATTTATAGCAGTCGCTCACCCTAAGGTGAATGGGTAAGTTGAAGCTGTAAGTAAGACAATCAAATCCGTCTTAAAAGACCGTTTGGAAAAAGCTAGAGGCCAGTGGGTGGACGAACTTCTGACGGCACTCTGGGCATATAGAACCATTCATAAGTCAGTGGCTGGCCATACTTCATTTTCCTTGGCATATAGGGCCGAAGCAGTAATACCCGTGGAGCTCGAAGTCCCTTCCTATCGGGAAACTTATTAAGATCCCAGAACAAACCGAGATCATTTACTAGAATCATTGAACTTTATTGATGAAAAGCGTGAAGATGCTGATTTAAGTGCGGCTGCACACCGACAACGAGTCACCTGATATTATAATGTAAAAATCCGGCTGAGAGCTTTCAAAGGGGTAACCTTGTTTTGAAACGAGTTTTTCGAGTCCTATCACACATGAATCCAACATGGGAAGGTCCTTACATTATCGAACGGAGACTTGGAGAAGGAACTTTCAAGCTAGCGACTGTTGATGGCGCAACACTCCCTAGAGCATGGACTAGCGAGCATTTGCATCGCTACTTTACTTAGTTTTCTTCTTTTGCATTCTATTCATTATTGTTTATAGTATTTTCTTTCTTTGCTGTTCTCGGTTTTCGATGTGCAGTAGGACAATTTAGTCTATCCCTTTTTCTACAATCAATAAAAGCTTGAAGCTATTTTTTCTATGACTATTGATATTTCATGTGATATAATTACATGACAAGGTTCGTTAGCACTAAAACATGTGACGTATGAATGCACACATGAAACTAAAAATCGACTGGCTATGTACATAGAACCTCTAAGTCCCTAAAGTGTGGATTGGAGTATTATGAGTCCCCAGAGCATGGGCTAGAGTATAAACGATTTGAAAAATCTCTAAATCCCCAAAGTACGGATTAGAGTACTCTAAGTCCCCTGAGGGCGGACTAGAGTATAAACGACTGAAAAAAACCTATAAATCCCCAAAGTGCGGAATAGAGTACTCTGACCCCCTGAGTGTAGAACAGAGTATAAATGACCCAAAAAATCTCTAAATCACCAAAGTTCAGATTAGAGTACTCTGAGTCCTCTGAACGCGGACTAGAGTACAAACGATCTCGCAAAATCATTAAATCCCCAGAGTGCGGTTTAGAGTAGTATTAGTCCTCAGAGCTTGAACTAGAGTATAAATGATTGAAAAAAATCTGTAAATCCCCAGAGTGTGGATTAGTGTGCTCTGAGTCTCTTGAGTGTGGACTAGAGTATAAACGATTTCATAAAATCTTTAAATCCCCAGAGTGCTTGTGACCGAAAATTTTTAACATTTGAAATGGAACATTTAATTGATTTTAAATATTTGGAGGTTAGTTTAACTTGAATTTCAAATATAAATATGGATTTGGCAATTAAATTTTTAGATTTAATTTTTGAAATTTGGGTAAAATATTAAATGTTCAATTTTATGCTGGTTAAAATAATTTGAAGGCTTGGAAAATTTATATTGATAATACTGGAGGTAATAAAACTTTTAAAAGTAAATTTAAAAGCAGTTTGTTCAATTTTGAATTTATATCATTTAAATCGATATTTAAAAATAGCCTTTCGAGGCACAGTCTCGGAATTCGACGAAACCAGTCCTATTGAATCTGTAATAATTAGTTATTGTCGGATTTCACTTTTCGTAGTGTTTGGAGTTACAGTTTGTCCGTACGGGTGAGAAACATATTAAAATTAAATTCTATAATTTAATATTTAAACTCGATTCAAAAGCTATCTTCCACATATGACTGAATTAGGCTCCGAAACACGTTCCATTGTGTTCGGAATACGGGTATAACATTATAGATGCCTGGCGGCATGCCTCGATATGGCATCGGATTTTTAAGTTGCATTAAATAAGATATTTATAAAAAAAATATTTTAACCTGTCAATCAGGGCTTACCTTCTCCAACACGCCTTCCTCAACTCTATATCATATCCCTCTCATTCAAATGAAAGGAAAAAATATCATAGCTTCAAAACAAAATAAATTAGAGGCTGCGTTCCTCTATTTTTATTTGAAATCAACGAAATCCCTCAGTCCCAATCTCGAATTCAAAAAAAAATCAAAAGTCATGGCCGCTTTTTTTTCAATTCGAAGAAAAGGGGGATTCCTTGTTTATTCCTTTTCTTCTAAAAAAATCGAATAATAGCCTCAAATCGAAATCTCGATCTTCATTTCTATTCGAAAATGGAGGCATTACAGTGGCGTCGCCGCAGTCGAATTTCTTGGTCAAGTCGCGATGGAGGACTGTACGCGCGAGGCCTGGGGGAAATTGGAGGTGGCTTCTTCGTCAACGGCGTCTAGTGTTTTGATTTGGGAGTCGTGGTTCTATTCAAGTGCAGTGGAGGTCGCGATAGCAAGGATGGTCGCTCGAGGTCGATCGTTCGTCGAAGCGATGGTGTGAGGGGACGGCGTTGTGTAGAAGGTGGCACGCGAATCGAGTTTTGTGCTTGGTCTGGCGAACGAGTATGGGTCGTGATGGGAAGGCAGGGGTTGCAGCAGTCTTGAGTTGGTGATTCGTGAGGCTCGGGGTCATGTCGATTATCGCGATGTCGTTGTTCGACTTAGGGTTCGAAGTCTGGCAATGATGTGGGGCCAGTGTGAATGAAGAGAAGTGGAGGTGGTGATGGTTTACCGTCGTCATTCGGAGCCTAGTTGCTGTCTGGTAATTCTCTTGTTTGAAATATATATATATATATATATATATATATGTTTATATGTATGTATGTATGTATGTATGTATGTATGTATGTATATGTATTTCAGGTAAAAACCTATTATGGTTTTAATCCTATGTGTATGTAAATGTCAAAAGAAGAAAATCAATTATAGTAAGTAAACCATCTTTGTTTTAATTTTTACATATACAAGAAAAAAAAATTAATACACACACACACACACACATCTTCACTTACGATTTATTTTTTTATAATGACGTATTATGGAGATTAATTTATTTAATAAAATTTAATCATTAGTTTAGAATTAAAATATTAGTTGAATTAAAATTTTAAAATGGCAAATTGAATTGTTCGACTTATTCGAATATTAATAAATTGTATAATTTATTTATACAAGGTCTAAAACTGTAAAGAAACAAGTCGGAATTGGATAGGATTGCAAATAAAGGGCAAAGGTGAGAGCTTCTCACTCAATCAAATATTTTTCTGATTTAAATTTTGAATAGTTAGATTTAAAATTGATTGTGCTTGGATGATTGATTTGTAATCAGTTATATTAGTTTAGGCCTTATGCGCCGCATGATAGCGGATGATATTATATTAAACCCATATACCGTGATATTCCACCTCGAAGTGGAATTGGTATTATATACGTATTTGGAGTTGTTGATTTCCCGCATTATATAGCAGATGAGACCCTATGCGCCGCATAATAGCGGATGATATTATATAAATCCCATATACCGTGATATTCCACCTCGAAGTGGAATTGGTATTTAATTATTGTGCTAACGTCTGCGGATGCAAAGAAACATGTTGGAGGGATCCAACTGGATTCCTCAAACATTTGATTTTGTTTCATATGTTGTTTGTTTATTTATTTATAATCTATGTGTGATCATATTATGATTTAAATCATTGAGTGATATAATTTAGCCGAATATATTTTTGGTATCGTAGGATACTAGAAATATATAGAATTGGATTTTCAAAATTTAGTAGAAAATTCATAGTAAATTTATTTTAGAAAATTGAATAAATTTAAAAGAAGGAATTTGTTTCAAAAGATAATAAATTTGGTGTTTGAAATAAATTTGGAAATCAATTTGAAAATTGATTTGGTGTTGATAGTGAATATTTGGAAATCGATTTGAAAATCATATATCAGTTGATATTTGTTAATCTAAATTCACAATGAGAATTTTATAAAAGAAAGAGAAATTTATTTTAAAAATAAATATTATTTTATTTTTAAAAGTGTGGAAAGGAATTTATGGGTCTGGGACGTAAATTTAAAATAAATCCAGAAAGATTTATAAATTGATTTGAATGAACCATTTTAGAATGGAACGTGTACTTACCCTAAAAGCCGAGAATGTTTTCATTATAGTTTATAAATATAGATTGAAGTTGTAAAGATGGTTTAAGGGAAAGAATGTTTTGGAAAAAATTATTTACTTAGGTTATTTTGAAAATCTTTAAAGTGAAATATATTTTAAACCATTACAGAAGTGATTATTTAAAGTTTTAAATTGATATTTATTTTAGAAATTGGATATTTAAATGGTTATATCATATCTATTAATTTTATTTTAAAATTAGTTTTGGACCTGAATTTTTATATAAAATATTAGTATAATGTTTTCATAACTAATAATTAAGCAAGTGTTTCAAAATAGTTTTATTTTAAATATCTCTAAGTATATTTTGATAAGCATTTTAAATTATTTTGAATTATTTTAACTCGGCGGATTTTCAGTGGGAATGAATAAATATTTGAAAATATTTTCCGCATAAGGAAAATGAATTGAAATTTGTTTTCAAAGGATTAAAATGTGGAAATTGATTTAAAATTTGTTTTCAGAAGGTTGAAATATGAAAATATACCTTGCGAAGATATGTCGAAAATAAATAATTGGGGAAAATTATTTGAGAATTGGTGATTGTTGTAAATTATTGATCGATAGTTAAATAACCGACTATCAATATTGGCCTTTTAATGGCATTAGACTTTCGATGCGACCGGGAGTCGAATTCCAAATGGATATTCGAAACCCACATCGAACCTTTATGATTATGATGGATCTTTTGTTTAAGAAGATCAATGTGGAAATTTTTGTGATTTGTTTGAAATCTGAATGAACACTTATTTTTAAAAATAATCGCTCATTATTCGGATTAGCCGGGAGAGGACTTGTGTCATAAAACCCATTTCGAATAATGATACGAAGAAATGAGATTGCATTTGAAGATGGTGTTGAAGACCGGGTATTCTCGAAAACGAAAAGATTACCTGTGGAATGTATCTGCACCGGGTTTCTCCGGTATAGAGATTATCACCCTTTGTGATGGGGATTCCGTACGTGATAAGTGAATACCTGGATTTGCAAGGGCTTCTTTGTATTGCCTTCGGTTCCGTTCGATCTTGGAACGGACTTGTATGGATGTGTGTCTGACATTACACTTTGAGATGTAAAGCTGATTTCTATCAAATACATTTCTGTTGGTGGCGGAGAATTTATTCTCTTAGCTTAACACCCTTCTCTGAGACGTATGAGCTCAGAGGTTATGTAGTTGATGGTTATTAGTGATATACTCCCAGTTTGGTAATGTGGCATATGAAGTGCTGTTGATCATTTGTTGATCAAAGCATGGCTAGCTTTGTTGACGAGACCTCGTCGGACCTCACAACCCGAAAATGGTCGAAACAGGAAGGATGCGGCAAGGTTATTTGGGGGTAGCGCCCCTAAAGGGTATGTCATTTCCTTCTGGAAAAGGGTAGTATCATGGTATGAAACCCGGATATTTTACCTATGTTGATGCTGCAAATTTATTATACTTTGTGGTGGTTGCTTTGTGGTTGAGGATCCTCGGATAAAGGTCGCAAACGACCAGGGGATGGCATACTCGTCTGGTAGTTACCTAGTTACAGAGGTAACCCGGCCTTGTGTTGGCAGAGAGCTGGTTAAGTTCTCAGGGCATCCCTCCAGAGGCGCACTCATGTGGCATAGGGAGTTCCTTAGCCTGACCATTTGTTGGAAATCCAATCTCCAATACGCGCCTTGTACAGTTTTAGTTGTAGAACCTACCATTTAACATGGTAGCTATAGTAGGCATACTATAATGGTAGTATGCTGGCTAAGATTAATATTATACTTTCGAAATAGTTTCCACACTATGCACTAATGATAATATTAAAAAGGATTTTTGCGTGTCAAACATGTTTGACTATCATAAGGAGAAATCTTTCCCAAGTCTGCGATTGCATTGTGTGTGTGCTGGGAGGCCTTATGGTAGTTACATTTTCCAAAAAGCATAGCAGATTTCTTTTTCTTTCTTTGTGGAAATAACTGTTTTTAAGATCTCACGCCAGTCCCACGACTGACCTGGAGTTTATTTTTCCTTTCTAAACTCTGGATGTCCATAATTTTCCACACGGACATCTTAGATTCAGGTTTCAGTTATTCTGGAGCAAAGTCAGAAAAAGAGTTGTTGTGGAGATCTGAAAGCAAGTTAGATGGCGAGACGTATCATTATATTATGTATTATCCACCGCGTTGGGATTGTTGTAAGTCTAGTTTTAATTTAGATTAGATGTTGTAAATGCCTAGTGTTGAATGGTGTCGTTGTAAACTCTGATAATGTGATGTATGTAAAACTATTATAGTTCTTTGTTTTAAAGATTATTCATTTATCTATTATATTTGTTCCGCTGCGAAATGTGAGACTCTGATGATGTTTTCTTTTCTTCTTCTTCCACCTCTTTCTTCTTAAAACCCGAAGACTCGTACATTTGTTCCACTTTGGGCTGAATTGTTGTGGAATTTTGCCAGCTCAAAAGGGGTATGGATTTGCGGGCCTTTACAGTGGTATCAGAGCATTTGGTTAAGCGACAACCTTGGCTCTGTTGGGTGTTACTCATTAGAGATAGAGTCAGTAGTACTCTGGAATGAGTTTAAGTGTAATAATAGATATGAGTGCGTAGTTGTTAGTGAATATAAAAAAATTTGTTTTATATTGTGATGATTGGTTTGTGTAATGGTATATGGATTCTTGTCGATATAGTCTGTACAATTCTATCGATAGGGATCTCTAAACACTCGTACTAAACAATTCGACACGATATTGTTTTAAAATAGGGTGAATGAAATAATTTTACCCAAATTATTTTGTATATAAATGGAAATAATTTTTTGTAAATTATTATAGTATGTGGCTGCTTGTTTGTTAGGAAGTGATAATATTATTATCATTTGAATAGGAAATTGAAATCGTAACTCCAAAATTAAACAATAAATTCACATACAAATGGAATTTGAGAATATAAATTGTAAATGTGATTTGTAATTTGAAACGGAATTCCAGAGGAGCATTTGGAAATGTTTTGAAAAGAATTTGAAAATTTTGGAGATTTGGAAAGTTTAAATCCCTTTTGATTTTGAAGATGATTTTCAAAGGTTTTGGAAAAGTTTTTTGAAGGGATGAAAGCTCTAAACTCTTTTAGGTCGTTGGAAAATAACTTCGGTAATGACTGCAGCATCATCGATGTTCATTTTCGGGTTTCCAAAAGAGGAATTGCTGCCAAATTATTCTAAATGGAAGTTATTTGCAAACTGGGTTTGGTTTTATAAATTTAAAGGGATAATTTGAATTGATTTAAAAAAAATGGTTTTGAATTTTTGAAAAGACTCTCGAACCATATAAAAATAGATATATATGGAATAATATTTTATATGGTGGAAAATAAAGTTGTGAATGAATAAATAAATTTACAATTGAAATTAAATGAAAGTGAAATTGAATGTTGAAATTCCTTTCGAATTTGTAAGTAAATAGAACTGGAATTGGAAATGAATTTGATTTGTGATAAAAAAAAGCGAAGTATTGAAATGAAATTAGTAAGTGAAATTAATTGAAGAAATGACAAATTAATATGGTTTGAAATGAATTGAATTCAATATTTATAAATGAAAGATAGTTGATAAAAATTTAATATTTAGAAGTTAAATTGGATCTAAACAGAATTGAAAGTGTAAATCGAATTCAAAAGAAATTGAAAATGCAAGATTGAATGAAAATGAATATATAACTTCAACAATGAAGTAAAGATGGTATAAGAAGTAAGTATTCAAACTTTTGTAATGAAATGTGCAAAATGATATATGAATGTTGTAATTGAATATTATGGCTAGTAGAGTATACATGTATGTTACAGGAAAAAGAAAAATTGGAATTAGAATTTTGAAGATAAAATTGAATTGCTCGACAAAAAGGTATGTACTTAAATTTCTATATGAAATTTGGTGATTTTCTTGTCTAGCCGCTTGGTTTCTCATTTTCTTTTTGAAATCTAGGGGCCGTGGTGCCATTTTTGTAGTCGTACCGAGCTAGCCGCGCAAAGGAGACGTCGGCGAAATTTTTCGAAAATTTAGAGAGTTAGAAAAATTTTGAGAAAATTTTGGAATTTGAAATTTGAATTTAAATTTGAATTGTTGAGAAAACAATGTTGTTTGGAGTCTATGATTGATTTTGGAAAGTTAGATGAAAGGATAGTGGGCCTCTAATAAAATATATTTTTTGGGCAAGTTGATAAAACCGTTTGTTTTGGGAAAATAATAAACGGGTTGAGGATCATTCTTCTTAACTAGTAATTTCGGGACAAAATTCTTTTAGGGGGGAAGGATGTGATGACCCGGAAATTTTTAACATTTGAAATGGAACATTTAATTGATTTTAAATATTTGGAGGTTAGTTTAACTTGAATTTCAAATATAACTATGGATTTGGCAATTAAATTTTTAGATTTAATTTTTGAAATTTGGGTAAAATATTAAATCTTCAATTTTATGCTGATTAAAAATAATTTAAAGGCTTGGAAAATTTATATCGATAATACTAGAGGTAAAAATGCTTTTAAAAGCAAATTAAAAAGCAGTTTGTTCAATTTTGAATTTATATCGTTTAAATCGATATTTAAAAATAGCGTACCGAGGCACAGTCTCAGAATTCGACGAAACCAGTCCCACTGAATCCGTAATAGTTAGTTATTATCGATTTCAATTTTCATAGCGTTTGAAGTTACCGTTTGTCCGTACGGGTGAGAAACGTGTTGAAATTAAAATCAATACTTTAATATTTAAACTCGATTCAAAAGCTATCTTCCACATATGATTGAATTAGGTTTCGAAACACGTTCCATTGTGTTCGGAATATGGGTAAAAAATTATAGATGCCTGGCGGCGCGTCTCGATTGGGCATCGGATTTTTAAGTTGCATTAAATAAGATATTTATATTAAAAGAAAAATTTAACCTGTCAATCAGGGCTTACCTTCTCCAACATGCCTTCCTCAACTCTATATCGTATCCCTCTCTTTCAAATGAAAGGAAAAAATATCGGAGCTTCAAAAAAAATTAGAGGTCGCGTTCCTCTATTTTTGTTTGAAATCAACGAAATCCCTCAGTCCCAATCTCGAATTCAAAAAACAAATCCGAAGTCTTGGCCGCCTTTTTTTCAATTCGATTAAAAAGGGGGCTGCCTTGTTTATTCCTTTTCTTCCAAAAAAAATCGAATAATAGCCTCAAATCGAAGTCTCGATCTTCATTTCTATTTGAAAATGGAGGCATTACAATGGGGTCGCCGTGGTCTAATTTCTTGGTCAAGTCACAACGGAGGAGTGTACGCGCGAGGCCTGGGGGAAATTGCAGGTGGCTTCTTCGTCGACGGCGTCTAGGGTTTTGATTTGGGAGTCACGGTTCTATTCAAGTGCAGTGGAGGTCGCGATAGCAAGGATGGTCGCTCGAGGCCGATCATTCGTCGAAGCAATGGTGTGAGGGGACAGCGCTGCGTTGAAGGTGGCACGCAAATCGAGTTTTGTGCTTGGTCTGGCGAACGAGTATGGGTTGTGATGGGAAGGCAGGGGTTGCGGCAGTCTTGAGTTGGTGGTTCGTGAGGCTCGGGGTCGTTTTGATTATCGCGATGTCGTTGTTCGACTTAGGGTTCGAAGTCTGGCAATGATGTGGGCCGGTGTGAATGAAGAGAAGTGGAGGTGGTGATGGTTTACCATCGTCATTCGGGGCCTAGTTGCTGTCTGGTAATTCTCTTGTTTATAAATATATATTTCAGGTATAAACCTGTTATGGTTTTAATCCTATATGTATATAAATGTCAAAAGAAGAAAATCGATTATAGTAAGTAAACCATCTTTGTTTTAATATTTACATATACAAGATAAAAAAAAGAATTTAATATACACACACACACATCTGCACTTACGATTTATTTTTTATAATGACGTGTTATGGAGATTAATCTGTTTAATAAAATTTAATCATTAGTTTAGAATTAAAATATTAGTTGAACTAAAATTTTAAAATGGCAACTTGAATTGTTTGACTTATTCGAATATTAATAAATTGTATAAATTATTTATACAAGGTCTAAAACTATGAAGAAACAAGTCAGAATTGGATTGGATTGCAAATAAAGGGCAAATGTGAGATCTTCTCACTCAATCAAATATTTTTCTGATTTAAATTTTGAATAGTTAGATTTAAAATTGATTGTGCTTGGATGATTGATTTATAATAAGTTATATTAGTTTAGACCTTATGCACCGTATAATAGCAGATGACATTATATTAAACCCATATACCGCGATATTCCACCTCGAAGTGGAATTGGTATTATGTATGTATTTGGAGTTGTTGATTTCCCGCATTATATAGTAGATGAGACCCTATGCGCCGCATAATAGCGGATGATATTATATAAATCCCATGTACCGCGATATTCCACCTCGAAGCGGAATTGGTATTTAATTGTTGTGCTAACGTCTGTGGATGCAGGGAAACAGGTTGGAGGGATCCAACTGCAATCCTCAAACATTTGATTATGTTTCACATATTTTGTGTTTATTTATTTATAATCTGTGTGTGATCATATTGTGATTTAAATCGTTGAGGGCTATAATTTAGCCGAATATATTTTTGGTATCGTAGGATACTAGAAATAGATAGAATTGGATTTTTGAAATTTAGTAGAAAATTTATAGTAAAATTATTTTAGAAACTTGAATAAATTTGAAAGAAGGAATTTGTTTCAAAAGATAATAAATTTGGTGTTTCAAATAAATTTGTAAATCAATTTGAAAATTGATTTGATGTTGATAATGAATATTTGGGAATCGATTTGAAAATCGTATATCAGTTGATATTTAGAAATCTAAATCTAAATTCACAATGGGAATTTTATAAAGGAAAGAGAAATTTGTTTTAAAAATAAATATTGTTTTATTTTTAAAAGCGTGGAAAGGAATTTATGGATTTGGGATGTAAATTTAAAATAAATCTAAAAAGATTTATAAATTGATTTGAATGAACCATTTTAGAATGGAATGTTTACTTTCCCTGAAAGCCGAGAATGTTTTCAATAAGTTTATAAATATAGATTGAAGTTGTAAAGATGGTTTAAGGGAAATAATGTTTTGGAAAAAAATATTTACTTAGGTTATTTTGAAAATCTTTAAAACGAAATATATTTTAAACCATTATAGAAGTGATTATTTAAATTTTTAAATTGATATTTATTTTAGAGATTAGATGTTTCAATGGTTATATCCTATCTATTAATTTTATTTTAAAATTTATTTTTGGACCTGAATTTTTATATAAAATATTAGTATAATATTTTCATAACTAATATTTAAGCAAGTGTTTCAAAATAGTTTTATTTTAGTTATCTCTAAGTATATTTTGATAAGTATTTTAAATTATTTTGAATTATTTTAACTCGGTAGATTTTCAGTGGAAATGAATAAATATTTGGAAATATTTTCCGCATAAGCAAAATGAATTGAAATTTGTTTTAAAAGGATTAAAATGTGGAAATTGTTTTAAAATTAGTTTTCAAACGGTTGAAATATGAAAATATACCTTGCGAAGATATGTCGAAAATAAATAATTGGAGAAAATTATTTGAGAATTGGTGATTGTTGTAAATTATTGACTGATAGTTAAATAACCGACTATCAATATTGGCCTTTTAATGGCATTAAAATTTCGATGCGACCGGGAGTCGAATTCCAAATGGATATTCGAAACCCATATCGAACCTGTGTGATTTTGATCGATTATTTGTTTAAGAAGATCAAGGTGGAAATTTTTGTGATTTGTTTGAAATCTGAATGAACACTTATTTTTAAAAATAAGCGCTCATTATTCGGATTAGCCGGGAGAGGACCTTGTGTCATAAAACCTATTCCAAATAATGATACGACGAAATTAGATTGCATTTGAAGATGGTGTTGAAGAACGGGTATTCTCGAAAATGAAAGGATTACTTGTCGAATGTCTCTGCACTGGGTTGCTCCGGTATAGAGATTTTATCACCCTTTGTGATGGGGATTCTGGACGTTATTATTGAATATTCGGATTTACAAGGGCTTCTTTGAAGTGCCTTCGGTTCCGTTCGATCTCGGAACGGACTTGTATGGATGTGTGTCTGACATTACACTTCGAGATGTAAAGCTGGTTTCTATCAAATACATTTCTGTTGGTGGCGGAGAATTTATTCTCTTAGCTTAACACCCTTCTCTGAGACGTATGAGCTCAGAGGTTATGTAGTTGATAGTTATTAGTGATATACTCCCTATTTGGTAACGTGACATACGTAGTGTTGCTGATCATTTGTTGATCAAAGCATGGCTTTGTGAAAAGTGTAGCTTTGTGGATGAGACCTCGTCGGACCTCACAACCCGAAAATGGTCGAAACAGGAAGGATGCGTCAAGGTTATTTGGGGGTAGAGCACCCTAAGGGTATGTCATTTCCTTCTGGAAAAGGATAGTATCACGGTATGGATCTCATATATTTTACCTATGTTGATGCTTCAAATTTATTACACTTTGTGGTTGTTTCTTTGCGGTTGAGGATCCTCGGATAAAGGTCGCAAACGACCGAGGGATGGTATACTCGTGTAGCAGTTACCTAGTTACAGAGGTAACCCGGCCTTGTGTTGGTAGAGAGCTGGTTAAGTTCTCGAGGCGTCCCTGCAGAGGTGTACCCATGTGGCATAGGAAGTTCCTTAGCCTGACCATTTGTTGGAAATCCAATCTCCAATATGTGCCTTGTACAGTTTTAGTTGTAGAACCTGCCATTTAAACATGGTAGCTATAATAGGCATACTGTAATGGTACGTATGCTGGCTAAGATTAATATTATACTTTTGAAATTTTTTCCACACTATGCACTAATGATAATATTAGAAAGGATTTTTGCGTATCAAGCATGTTTGACTATCATAAGGAGAAATCTCCCCCAAGTCTGCGATTGCATTGTGTGTGTGCTGGGAGGCCTTATGGTAGTTACATTTTCCAAAAAGCATAGCAAATTTCTTTTCCTTTCTTTGTGGAAATAACTGTTTTTAAGATCTCACGCCAGTCCCACGACTGACCTGGAGTTTATTTTTCCTTTCTAAACTCTGGATGTCCATAATTTTCCACACGGGCAGCCTAGAGTCAGGTTTAAGTTATTCTAGAGCGAAGTCAGAAAAAGAGTTGCTGTGGAGATTTGAGAGCAAGTTGGATGGCGAGACATATCATTATATTATGTATTATACGCTGCGTTGGGATTACTGTAAGTCCAGTTTTAATTTGGATTAGATATTGTAAATGCCTAGTGTTGAATGGTGTTGTTGTAAACTTTGATAATGTGATGTATGTAAACTGATATAGTTCTTTGTTTTAAAGATTATTCATTTATCTATTACATTTGTTCCACTGCGAAATGTGAGACTCTGATGTTGTTTTCTTTTCTTCTTCTTCTACCTCTTTCTTCTTTAAACCCGAAGACTCGTACATTTGTTCCACTTTGGGCTGAATTGTTGTGAAATTTTGCCAGCTCAAAAGGGGTACGGATTTGCGGGCCTTTACAAGGATTAGAGTGCCATGTGTTCCTAAAGCGTGGACTAAAGTATAAACGATTTCACAAAATCTCTAGTTCCCTGGAGTGTGGATTAGAGTACTTTGAGTCCCCAGAGAGTGGGCTAGATTATAAACAATTTCAAATATTCCTAAATCCCCAAAATGTAGACAAAAGTTTCTAAGTCCTTCGAATACAGACTAGAATATAAATAAATCATGAACTCTCTAAATCCCAGTTGCGGGTTAAATTATAAGTGATGGAAGAAAAATGTGTAAATGCAAAGGAACAAAATTTTATTTACTCTAAATTCCTTACAGCTCCTTCAAAAGTTCGAAGGCCAAGTCTATATACATCGACTATTGATAAAAGAAAGAAATGAGAGGAGAAAAAACGACTACACGACTCTTATTTATTCAAGCTAAGCAAAACATTACAAGACAATGACTATTTCTTCGCTTTGTTCTCCTTCTTCGATTTTTTCGAAGCTTCCTCAGCCAAACGCTTCTTTCTAGGCCCTTTACTCACTTGCAAGGAGGTACCCGAGGAAGGAGAAGGAATGTCCATGGTGTAGTCTCACTAGGAGGAATAATTTCAATGGCTTATTAAGAGGACCATCAATCTTCATCACCTTAAGCCTCTCTTAACTTTGAGTTTCTCCATTTCCGCCTCTTCGATTTGCTCCTTCATACTGGGTTTGGCGGTGTGCTCCGAGGCGCCCATGAATATAACATCATCATGTTCTTTGCAAGTGGTGAATCCTTGGGCTTATCTTCGTCCAATGCTCCGATTACTAGAGCATTAGGGCTTGGAGTGTCTCCGACTGCTGGTGCCTTGGTCTCTTTTTCTTCCAACTCTGTGGCAACATCGCTCCTTGGAGTCGATTCAAGACCCGAATGACCCATATGGTTTCATGAAAAATAAATGCTAGAGTACATCCGTTATTCGCCAAGAACGGCAACTTCTTGAGCTATAAAAGGTGAAACTAAGTACCAGCATCCAGTTGACTCTTGGTAGTCATCAGAGCATCCCCCTCGATGATTGGAGACAAAGTATGAATGCCAAGTCCGGGCTTCTCCGGATTGTAACCAACATGCTGGTCGAGAGGTTCAGGAGATGAAATCTTGGCCGGTTAGACGGAAGGAAGGACTTGAGATTCAGTGCCAGATGGACAAGCGATATCTTCTTTCTCCTTTGACATTGGGTAAGGTCCGCAAAATAGAAGCTTGACTGCAGATAAATCGGAGGGCTCATTTCCTCGGAGCGCTTCTTTTGTGAGCGCCTCCTCATTGATCTCTTTAACTCCAACTCCACTTTTTTTATTTTGACAAGAATGTCCCATGCTTAGGCAAGCAATTCGAGGTAACCATCACCTAAGAAAGATAAGTCACGGTGCATGAGGACCCTTGCATTATATTCAGCAATGAGGGGGTCGAATAAGCATTTAATCTCCTCTCTACCAGATTCGATCGTTGCCTCGATTCAGGAATCAGCCTCTGTAAGTGCTGCCTTCCAGCCCTCTTCGCAAGCAGCCTCTTTCAACGCCTCAATATGAGATATTTCCTCATCGAGCTTCATCTTTAAGTTTCTCATCTCGACGAATTCCTCGCAATATTTCTGTGATTCCTCCTATGCCTACGTTTTCTCTTTTCTTTAAATAGCAGTCTCTCTAACTCCTCAACTCATCAAGCGAGAATTTCATTCTCTTTTAGCAATGAATCCTTTTCTAGAGCCAAAGCACCGCTGCAGTAGAGCGAATCATCTAACTCCTTTTTGTGGCTAGACTCTAAATTACTAATCACCTCAACTGTCTCCTTAGTGCTCTTTTTTGCAGTCTTAAGTTAGGCCTTCTATGAGAGCAGTTCGTTATCCAAGCTCTTTATGAAGTCTTTGTCGTGAATGGCTTCTAGCTTGAGACGGTTGATCTCATTTTGACGCTCAGTAGAGACCTCTGAAATTTTTTCGACTTGGTGTACGAATGCATCATGTTGGAAATACATATATTTCATGCATGCGAGTGAGTCGGCTTTAATACTCCTGGGGATAAGATGAATGGAAGGAAGGAATTTAAACCCGTCAAAACAAATCTTTGGCAACATAGCCTTAAGCTCGGCTAATTTCTCCATCGTGGTTAGGTCTTGAATGAGAGATGGAGGAGTTGATCTTGTTGGAGTCAATGATTTCTTGTGATGCTCATGAGACTGCCTAGTACTCTAAGAGCCAGAATGTTGATCATGGGGAGCATCCGATTGGGAGCCTCAGTGAGTAGACTTGTCTCCACCATGCGTTGAAGGATTTGCGGGTTCACTTGGATATGAAGTGTGCCCATAGGTTTTCCTTCTTGAGGATGAAGACGATTCTCTAAAGTAGTAATCTCTATCCCCGCTTTCACCTCCGTTCATCCTTTTTCTGGATCCCGAGTCTTGACCTGAGCAATGAAAGATAGAAGAACCACGGATGTGGTCGAAGCCATCAGAGTGAGTCATTGCACTTGTACATAAGATTAAGCGAGAACAAATTAGTGGAAGCCACATGGAATATAGAATGCAAGATGGTGATGAAGTGTAAGTTATTTTGTGTGTCCTATTGCATCCCCCTAACGGACCAGTATTTGTCTCTTTACTCATGGGAGTTTTTTCTCCCTGATCATAGAATCATATGCCTTCGCCGCTTCTCGTTGGCGGGTTGAGCCCCTCGGCACCGAGACTAGAAAAGTCATAATTCAATAAGTCATCAGTAATGGACAAGTCAGAAAGTCCCTTTAGCGAAATTTTGATTACCTAAGAAGACGATCGCTTCTCAATGGGAGTTATCATGTACTTCGGAGACGCCCCAGCTTTTTCTTTTAATTCTATATGCCAAAATCTTTTTTTCGGAAAGGTTGTGGCTTGTTTGTGCAGGGAGCGTCAGCTGCTGGTGCCTGTCTGGAACTTATGTTCTCATTTATTAGAGCTGGGATCCCCGTTTCTTTAATCTCTCCTTCCGCGGTAGTATCATGAGCTCCTTCAACAAGGGGCATTGAGGGCCAAACTTGTTCTCTCCTCCTCTCAGTAGTTTCCCTTAAAGTTGTTATGCTTCTTGGACGGCCAATCCTGTGAACATCCACTGGTAATATAAATAACGAGAGCATTTCATCAGTAACTAACAGTTTGATGTTGTAACGACCCGTAAATCTTGATGAATAAATTGGTTAATTTAATTAATATTTTGTAATTAAATTTAGGAAGAAATGAAAATTTTATAATTTATATTGAAGTAAATGTTAAAATGAAATGCAACCATGGAAATCTAAAGCTAAGTATTAACAATTGAAATGAAATTTCGATTAATGGAAGTAATGGGAATTGTTATACATGGCTAAGAATTGAATATAAGAAAACAAATGGGAATATTGTATTAACTAATGAAATTATATAATTAGTAGTGATTGAATGAATTCAAAGTTATATTAACCAATGAAGTAATACGTAATAAATTGAAAATTTATGCAATCAATGTAGATAAGTAATTATAATGTTCGTTGTTGATAATAAACGTTACTTAAATGGTAATTAGTATAATAACGGAAAGTGTGAAAGTAAAAAAATATCATAGAAAAGTAATGTATGTATAAAATAATAAATTGGTACTAGAATGGAATTCAAATTAATTGAAATTGGGGGATAATACAATTTGTTATAAACGAGACATAGGTAAACAAATGTAAGTATTGAATTAGTATGTGTTAGTTATTTAGGATGTTGAATAAAATTGGTAATCAATTTGCAATTAAAGGTAATAATGTTGATGTAAGCAAATAAATAAAAATTTCAATGCAATACCAATTAATGGAAACAAGTTGTAAGGTCATAATTGATTGCATTAAATAAATGGGGAAATAAATTTCATTAAAGGTAATTTACTATTATCTTAATGTAAATTAAGATAATATTTGAAATTAATGTTAACTCCATTCAAAATATGACAATTGGTTGAAGTATGAGAAACTTACCTGTAACATTTGGCTTGTAAACAAATATTATAAGCTACCTGTTTAATTAGTTGATGGAATTAGAATTGGAAATGAATGTTAATAAAATAAATAAATGTTACATTAATGGGAAATGTAATAAGAGGTTTAGGAGTTGTCAAATTTGGTATATTAAGGTAATGAATGGAAGGAAAACAAGGTAACTAAGTTTATATAGAATAGTAATAAACTTAATAAAAGATTTGGATTGAAACAAATCAATCCATTGAAATCTAAATTTTAATAATTATAATCATTGTAGAAATTGAAATTAAAGGTTATGCAATTTGAAATAAATATAATATGAGGAAATTTAAGCAATAGTTTTGAATCCAATGTTTAATCCATTTATTTGACAATAATGAATGGAATAGTAATTAATTTATTTAAAAAAAGGGAATTTCGGGGATTTTATTTATAATTTGTGAATTTAATGAATTGAGGTTGATATTGGAATTTATAAGTTAATCATCTCTAATTTGACATTTAAATTTGTTTAAAACCATTGTAAATGATTGGGAAATCAAAAATAATAAGAATTCTCAATTTTAGGATTTAAATTGGAAATTTGATTTAATTAATTAATTATTAATTTATTTAATTAATGTAAAAATAGCCATTTTTTGGCCCCTGACTCGGATTTCGACGAAACCAGTTTCATCGGATCCGAAACGGTGAATTTTTGTAGGATTTCAAGTTTCGTTGCAATCGGACTTGTCGTTTGATCGTACGGACTTGAAACGCCTTGAAATCATTGAAATTGAAATCAATTTGGAAAATTTTGATTTTAGTATAACTTCTTCATAAGATGGAATTTGGACTTCAAACTTGTTCCATCGAGTTTAAAATATTCTAAAACATCTATTTTGATATATGGGTTGACCCAATTTCGTTCCGAGGTCCGAACGGGCTTTTCGGGCCATTCATCGTTCAGCGCGTTTATAAATCGGGTCCATCTATTTTTTTTCAAACTTGCCTATAAATACCGTGTTATAAACCCTAGCCTACCTCTATTTCTCATTTGTCTGTATGTGCAAATCCTCCTCATCTTCTCATTTCAATGGCAGACAATTCCAAATAAAATTGAAATTCAAAAAAAAATCAAATCCAAAGCCAAAAATTCAAACTCTCCAAACCCTATCAAATATTATATCAATCTAAAGCTCTCAAAGATCGTAATCATCTGGTGTGATTCGTTTTACAATTTGGTACACCCTCTGCCCAGAATTTGCGACTCAATTCACGGTCGTTCATTGGGCTTTGATCAACTTTAGTGGATTGTCGAATCGTATGTACCATCGCGTGGAGGGGGACACGCGTAGTCCATCGGTGAGGTTAATTTGGAGAAGTGACGGCTAGATCAACCTAGAAAATTGAACTAGGGTTTGTTTGGTCGATGGCTGCTTATTGATATTCGTGTGCAACTGCTGACGTGGAGTTGCTGCTAGGAGGGTCGAGACCGAGGTGGATCGGCGGCGTTAGGATAGATGGTCGCGGCGATCATTTGGTGGCGCGGCGAGCCTGCACGCGGCAGCGGCAGTAAATGTCGTGATATACCGTTTCTCGCATGAAGCTAGGGTTCGGCTGAGATTTTCTAGGGTGATGACATGGCCAATAATAGAGGTAAGTAATTTATTTTGTTTTAAAATTTAATTTTGTTTTCAAACAATCTAATCGCTGTAACTTTTACAAACGTGATCCAATTCACGCGCGGTTTTCTCCCTAGATTTGTATTGGAATTCTGGACATTTTAGTGCTGGTTTGGACGAATTCTGAGACTACTCATTTTTTGGGTTTAAATTGGATTTAAATTCAATTTAAATTCAAAAGGTGAGTGTTTTAACCCACTCACAACTTCTAAAATTTCTTATGTTTATTAAATTGATTTAGGATGTTATTAGAAATTGATTTATGACTGTTTGGCTTATTTTTATCATCATCCCAGTTAAATTTAATTTATTTGAATTAGATGGTTATTTAATTTATTTACTGCATATAAATTGCCAGTTAAATTTTCAATTAATTTATTTTTGAATATAAACTGCTAGTTGATACCTGTTGTTTATTATCCATTATATATTGATGTTATTGATTGAATTATATGATGATTGTGATTAATGGTTGATCATTGATATGATGGATGAATAGATGTTTTATTTATTATCATCATAATCTGCAAGTTATTTATTGATTTGTCATTATTGATTCGGGATTGCGGTTTGAAATGATATACAGCCGCATTTTTATTTTTAAATTGCGGATTGAAATGATAAATATCCGTATCACTTGACCATAGGGTAGAAAATTATATACAGACACCGTGGTCTATATATAAATTATTTTGAAATGTTTTCTACGGTTTTGGGAAGAAATATACGGTTTAATAAATACTAATTGTTGATATTATATAAATATTATTTTATATATATAGTTAAATTCTTAAATTTAAGCTATGTATAAATTTGTTTAATAAAAATAAGCTTAATAATGGAGTTTGATTTTCTATATTATATGGTTAAGTACCCGTTTAAAATATTGTATAGATAGAGTTTAATAACTTAAATAAAAATTAAGTTGGAAGATAAATATGAAATTGTTTTGAATTGAATTATTTAAGAACTTTACTCGAATAAATTGATTTGATATTTTAATTAAATTGAGATTTTAATGGGTATGATTTTATAACTGGATTTCAATTTAGAGTGATTTAAATGAATATCAAGTCGATTTAAATGAATATATCAAGTTAAATAAGTTGAAAGAATATCCATTAATTGAAGTTTTAAAAGTTTTCTTAAATTATATTGGATTTATTTAGTTAACATTTCAAATCTAAATAATAGTAATTAAATTTGTTATATATATGGAATTATCAAGAATTAGTTTTGAAATGGTGGAATATTTAAAGCTTTGAAATATATGGAAATTGAAATGGTTTATTTGGGGGTTAAAATCTGTATTTAAAATTGATCTATGAAATTTAAGAAGCTATAAAGTAATTTAATATTTGAACCACTAAAGTATTGGAAGTTATGTTTCAAAGTTATAAATTTCAAAGTATTACGTTTTGGAAGTGTTATAATTTTAAGTCTTTGGTTTCGAAATTTTATAACTTTGAATACTATGATAAAAAAAGGGATATCATATTGATTTGGTTTTAAAATTGGAAATGATATCGTCTTTATATGGTTTTGAAATAAATATTATATCCTAGTTTTGAAGTATAAATTATTTTAGAATGACCACGGTGTTATAATAACGTTAGGTTGTTAAAGAGACCGGGATCGGAAGTTGTCATACTCTCTACCAACTTTGAAAACCACTTTAACAACCGTATACGCGGTGGAGATTCCAGAGTAGTTGGATGGTGGCGTCATTTCCTTTGAGGTAAATACGTGGACCCAACTTCTGCGAGTTGGCATAAGGTCGCTAAAACAGGAGTGATCGACGGGCTGATGAGGTAGCACCTTTGATCGGACACATCCCTTCGATATTATACTTTGACTTTTGAATTTATTCGGTGGCCACTTTTGATTTCTTTGATTTGGGGTGTGGCTTGAGGTGGGCGGTAGCTGCGGCTATGCGTTACCACCAGTCCGGAAGCATAATTGGTATATCTACCCTGGCATTACCTAGTTGTGCCGTGTCACCGACCCTAGCGCGCCTTGTACGAGTTTCTATTTGTGTCGTACCTATGGAGTATCCTCTGGTAGCCTCCCGATCATGAGGTATTACGGTGCTGTATAGACTATTGGCACTATTACGTGTTAAGGTGGAAAATGTAAAGCCTTAATGCTATTTAAAAGTAAGTTTATTTTACTAATAGACATTATTATAATAGCGAAATATTACTACATAGTAAATAGTTTAACGGATCCTTAGGAGATGTGAATCTGGAGCATCTCTTCAGTTACTGCACTCACGTTAGACAGTGGATAGAAGATGTCAAATCCCGTAAATATCTCTGACACCGTTCCACTCATATTGTTTATTGTTGATTTAACCAACATAAGATCTTTTAGTTCTGACTCGAGTGTTTTGTCTTTTCAATTCGCTCGGGTCAGTCTGAGCATTTCAGGAATTACTATTATCTATTATATTATTCCACTACACTATTGTATTCCGCTGCATTAACAATATTCTCTGGTATGTGTAACTCTGATATGTATTGTATAAGTAAAATCAAATATTTGTAAAACAGCTTCATTAACTGTTTATTTGATTATTATATTTTATCGTTCCACTGCAAGATTCCGTTTGTTTTATTTCTTTCTTCCTTTTTCTTATTTACCCCAATAATAATCCTCCCTTCTGTATGGTTTAATTCTGACGTGTGTGGTTTATCGTCGATTTAAAGTGTATGAAAAGGCGGGATGTTACAGATGTCCAGATCTTCCACTGGAGTAGCATGAATAGCCTCGATTGCTCTGGAGAACCTAGTTCCTTTGGGCCATGGGCGAACACCTGGAAGGGTTTAAGAAGTTCGAACTTTCATAAAAATGCAATTTAACTCCTGGTATAAGAGACGAAGTGGGAATGAAACTTACATCCTTCCAATCATCTTCTCGCGAAGCTGGGAGGACAGCGCACATAGAACCACTCTTGCTTGAATTGAGAGAGCTTGTTCCATGCACCCATAAGAACTTCGTATTTGGGAAACAGCTCAAGGAATACATAAGAAGGGCTGTCAGCACTTTTCTTGAAGTGATAAATGTAATGATTGTCCTCAAGAGTTGGAGGTCTAAACGGGACGCTCATGAAGAGTAGGAAGATGCCGTGAATGAACATGTAACTGTTAGGATGCAATTGTGTAGGGGCGATCCTTAGGTACTTTAGCACCTCACGAATGAAAGAGATGAATGGAGGCACGCATCCGGTCCATTCATGTTACATGCAGTGTATTCGGCTAGGGGAAAATGGTGCCGATCTTGCCACGATGGAACTAAAACAACTTCGAAGGGAATTCCATGAATAGAACACAATCGATGAAGAGCGATTTCATCGATCTTTAAGGCTTGCGGGTAGATCGGGTTATCCAAGATAATAGCATCATCTACGGCATCAAGAGTTGGGTTGATAATCTCAGCAAGAAAAATCAGAATGTCAGGAATAGGGTCACATGGTGGGCTCGACATCTCTACTACCTCTTACCGTTGACTTGGTCCAGGTTTGTCATCTAGAGTAGCGGAACTTGATTTCTTGTCTGATTTAAAAGACACTGCGGGAAGGTGTATGATGTGAATAAATACATGTTTAAGCTACACTCGAAAGATAATCGATACTAGAAGTAATAATAATGTATTCACCCATGTTGTGTGTAAACTAGTGCGGCGATTCTAACATAAGTACAATGTAACGACCTGGAATTTTCGAAGCCGAAAATTCCAAATAGTTATGAAAAAGAAGAAAGAGAAGAAGAAGAAGAACAGAAACACCAAACATCTCACAATCACAGCGGATAAAATATAATAATAAATAATAACAGTTTACAAAAGAATACTATATCTGTCGATTACATTTAATATACATCAGAGATTCACATATATATATATATATATATACAGTCACTGAATATTTACAATTATCATATCTCAGATTATCAATAATATGAACACAGCGGAAATACTCCACACACTATTGCCATCCAGCTCGCCTCCTGAGCTCTAGCACGTCCTAACCTAGAAATCTGTAATAGTTGGTCTGACCCGAGCATTACACCAAAGTAACACCCGGGTCAGGCAGGAAACCAGCGTGAGTAAACCCAACTAACATGGAATACCAAAGCAAACAACTTATATAAACCCGGGTAACTTATATCAATTTAACCAATTCACAATTTGCTGTAGACAACACTTATTTCACATATAAATTTCTAAGTACCAAACTTAGATAAAATAAATCCAATTTAATTAAATCGTTTCATTTCATTGTATTGATTTCACAAATCAATTTATATAAATTTGAAGTGATTTCGGGTATTTCCTAATACCCGACCCCGGTCTCTTCGAAACTCATGTTATCCTAACCCAAGTTATTCAAAAGAAATACACAACATTCATATCAGGGATATCAACTCAATCAAAACATTCGATACCATTCAATCATCCATAAGCAAAGCTTAATCACATACAAATCAATTCAATTGATTTTAATTGAATTTTCAAACCTCAATCACTTAGATTCCTTCATTAAATATTAATTTCAAATCAATTAATTAACCAATCCTCCATTATTCATCATAATTAATCACACTGGATTAATTATCTTCAATTACATTCAAGTAATTATCTTTAATTAATTTTACGATATTGGTTCTTCTTAACCAAAATCGATAAGTAATCTTAGTTACTCCATGAATTAATTAACTATTTTAAATTTCATTAATTCTTTTTTACTTATATTAATTAACTTCTCATAAGTCACTTATATTGATTTATTTTCTTAACTAATCTATCTCTATTTACGTCATTGATTATATAAATTAATGATTTCTCATTCACATTTCAATTTATTCTATTCTAATTTAATTTCTCTCTTTACAATGGAAGCTTAAAGGAATTCAAAACCAAATCTATTTTTAAGTTCAATTCGGTTTACAATTGCACTTTGACATTCAAGTTATTAAAGCACTTAATATGTTAAAACTTTATTTGTTATATTTTAACTTGGATCTAGAACTTGTTTAAACCTCTACTTTACAATTTAACTCCAGTTTTAAATATCACTTTTATTTCTTTCCAATTCATTTTTTTTATTATTCTACAATTATTTCGCTTTCAAATTTTGCCCTTATATTTCTTCCAAAAATCCAACTTTATATATATATATATATATATATATATATATATCGATAGCTTAAAATACCGAATATTCAAGCTAACCACATCATTCAAACTTCCAAAAACCAATAATATCCATCACAGAATATCAATCACCCCATATATATATTATATACTACCATATATAATATAGCACATCAAAACAAACCAATCATTTAAAGTTAACCATTTAAATTTAATTAGAAATCCAAAAGCATGAGGTTTACTCACCTTTGATTTTAGTTTGCAATCCATCCAGGCCAGCTTGTCCATTTCCAGTTTTTGACCTTGAATATGCAATTTATATGGTTTATTAACATTTAGATAAATTAATTAGTGCTCATAGATTTAATCCATTATTTAATTTAAAACTAAATTTCTTTAAATAAATTAATTATCTAACAATTTAATTTTAACTAAATAATTTATTTCTTATTTATTTTATATATTTCTATCTCCCTTTTCTTAATCTTATAAACAAAAAAATTTCTAAAAATTATTAGATTAACTCAGGTTCTAAACTAAAGTACTATCAATTGTAAAAGTGCTCAAAATAATTTTCTAATGTATTGCAATTTATAACTGTGTGTATATTGTTCAAATATGTTTTCAATATATATATATATATATCACTGAAATAAATAAAAGTTCCTGTATAAAAATATTCACATGTATATTTAATATTTAAGAGAACAAATTATACATTTATAAAGCTTACTGTAAATATTAAATCTCTATCATTTTTTTTTCCTGATTCTGCATATATATAATTATATAAATGAATTTTAAAGAAAATAACTTACTACACAAATTAATCTTGATCGACGATCCAAGCTACCACCTCCTGTGCTGCCGCGAGCCCAACACCATGCGATCAGCCTTCATCCACAGGTTGCGACCAGAAATGATGACTATTCCCTAATTCGAATGCGGCCCCAATGCGAGCTCGAGCTGACAAAACAACTACGATCCTCCCTCGCACACAAGAACACATGCGTGCGCTTCACAACCTTGAGCCGCCTCTCCCCTCGCGATTCGTTCGCGATTCGTTCGATTAGGCGAGATTCCCTCTTCCCCTTTTTTTTGCAGTGAATGATTCTGTCGTCCCCCCTCTTTTCTTCGATCGGCCTTGGATAGGGTTTTCGCTGGAAGGAGGAGGGTTTCGATTCGAGAAACAAAAGGGAGGCTTGTTTCCAAATCGGCTTCGGCCATTCTTTTTACGAGGGTTCGGCCATTAGCCTCTTTTTTCTTTTTAGAATGACGAGAGGGACGGGAGTGAGATAAATGTTGAAGGAAAGCTTCTCGAGTACGCGTTAATGAAAATATCTTTGACCTCCTTTGACTTTAAATTTAATTATATTATAAAATTTCAAAACGTATCGTTAATCGCCAATAAATTTTTTTTGAACTTCTCTTAATGATTGTCGCTAGGCGATTATAAGGTTTTACCCGTGTTCCGAACACAATGGAACGGGTTTCGAAGGCTAATTCAATCATATGCGCGAGTTACGGAAATAAACGATCGATTTTAAATTAAATCGATTAAAATAGTTTCTAAGCGTTTTGAGTTGCCAGGGTCAAACGACAACTCTGATTGCTACAAAAATTGAAATCCGATAATAACTAACTATTACGGATCCGGTGGAACTGGTTTCGTCGAATTCCGAGACTGTGCCTCGGAAGGCTATTTTTAAATTCAATTTAAACGATATATTTTCCAAACTGAACGTATCTCCTTTAAATTAAATTTCAACCATTATATTATCTTCGGTATCATCATTATAAGTTTTATAAGCCTTCAAATTATTTTAAACAGGCTTAGAAATTTATGATTCAACAATTTACCCAGCTTTAATTATTAAATTCAATATTTAAACTATATAATTCAATGATTTAATTATCCAGTAAGTGTTTAAATCTGAAATTCAAGTTAAAATTAACTTTTAAATAACTAAAATCAATTAATTATCCCATTTTGAATTGTTAAAAATTCCGGGTCGTCACATTCCTCCCCCCTTAAAAGAATTTCGTCTCCGAAATTACTAGCTAGGAAGAATGAACTAATACCCTTTTACTTTTCTCAAAACTCACAATTCAACATCCTACCAACTATATTTTATTAAAGACCCACTATGACATCAACCAACTTCCCCAAACCTTCTATAGTTTCAAACAATACCCTTTTTGCTTAATCATTTATTTACAATTTAAAACCAAATTTAGATTATCAAAATTTTCTCATTTTTTTTTCTAACTCTCTAAATTCCCGAAAATTTTTGCCAGCGTCTCCTTTGCGCGGCTAGCTCGGTACTACTACAAAAGGCCTCTACGGGCTCCCAAAATCCAAAAGAAAACAAAAGCCAAGTGGCTACATCAAAAACCCAATCCAATTTCATTCAGAAATTTTTAAATACATACCTTTTTGTCGGGCAATTCAAATTTATCTTCTGATATCAAATCCAATTTCCTTTTTGCTTACAATCCCTGCATATCTTACTTAACAATAATATTCGATCGTAACATTTCCAATCATTCCATACATTTTCTTACATAGGTTTCATATTTATTTAAATTTAGTTTTTCCCATTTCATATGAATTCCATTTATCTTCACTTCTGAGTATTTAATTTTACCTTTCATTTATAACCGATTCATATTAGTTTCATCTTCTAATTTACATTAGTTTTTAATCTGAAATCGTTTTGTCGTTAACCAAAATTTTCTCAAAAATTTCAAAAAATTTCTAACTCCCAAAATTTTCAGAAAATTTTGGCAGAATCTCCTTTGTACGGAGGAGCTTTTGCAATTTGACAAGAGATATAAATATGCATACATCAACCCACCCGGTCGGAAAAAGCAAAAACAGTTCATATTTCCTATTTTTATTGCGTAGGCGTACCTTAATTAGTATTTAAAGCAAGCAGCTTATTTATTTTAGCAAATAGCGCAACCAAATTCAGCCAAACGGCCTTCAGGTACCTGTACTTACTCAATTTAAATATGTAAGTGCCATAGATAGAAAATCTATTAGCATTTCACTTATATTCAATAGCTAAACACATGTATATCATAAGCAACAAGCACCAAAATGCTTCCCATAAGCGATTTATTCAACTTTAAAGCCAATTCAATTGCTTTCTATCAATTCATAAGCCATTTCGTTCAGTTTCAATGGTTTGCACTCAATTTCTTACATGCATTTGATTTTTAATCCAAACAAGCTCATATTAACTTCAATTAATTCTAAAACCAATTTATTTTAATCTCTATCAACTCACAGAAATTTAATTACTTTGTTTACGCCAAACGACAATTTATTTGATGCAAATTTGTCAATATTCGCTTAATAGAGTATCTATTTCAGTTTATAACTACTTTAAATTAATTTCAACCCATTCTGCATTTAATTCCATTTCCAACTTAATTTAATCCAAGTTTTCATTGATTTAAGAAATTTTACTTCATATTTATTCGTCTCATAACTTAAGTCCATTCTGACAATCCAATTCCAACTAAAACCTTTATTTAATTTCCATTCAATCAAACTTCATCCATTTATTATTTAACTCAATTAACCAATTTATCCACCCCATTTTAAATTTTAAATTCACCTGCTTAACTCATTTCGAATTTATTTTATTAATACAAAGTCATTCTCAATTTATTTCTATTCACTTGGGTTTTATTTACAACGCAAACCATTTTTATTATAATTCAATTTCATCTCATTTGACAATACTTCCATTATATCTAATTTACTCGCAATTTACGTTTAATATTATTTAGCTGATTAGTTTACTTTCACTTTTTAAATCAACATTCGTTTTTATTACAAAAATCACTTCATTAAATTTTCCTGAGTTCAATTTTATTTTATAATTCCAGTTTGGAATTTCTTTTTAATTTTCCTAAAATTCCAACACCTTTATTTAAAAAATTTAGAAATGCTTTAAATTCACATAATACTATTAAAATATCTCTTTACAAAAATACTTTTTATAACTCGATGTCTCAACCAGTCATCCTTGTTTTCATAGAAATTCAGTCATACGTTGATCAGGCGTAGGACTGAAAATCTATAAGTACTTGGTAAACCCGTTTTCAACACCCAGTGAAAATACTTGAAAAAATAATTTTATTGTAAATATTGAAAACAGTTTTTGAAATAGAGGAAATAACTTTGGTGAGAATGCTCTGGAAATCATCACCCTCATCCATGGTCCCAGTTAACCCGATGGTTACGTTGCCATCTCGACAAAATCCATAGATAACTGTAGGCCTCCGCGCCCCTCGATTACACCATGGAACCCACGACAGATCGCAGCTACAACTGGGGTTGCATAGCTATCACAGCAAAAACCCATATAACTGTAGGCATCAGCGCCATCGAATTTTTCTGCCAAAAATGAAACTTCTCCACTCCACTTGACCATAGATCGCACTCTACCGATCTGCGTTGCATTCCCGGCAAAATCAAGTATAGACTGTTGGCACTCATCCTCCACACGATTTCGCTATGGTCCCCACAGTAGATCGCAGCGACATCGAGTTACACTGTCGTCACATCATAACCCAAATGCCTCTGTAGGCATCAGAGCCTCGACTTTCGCTACCCAATAATCCTCAGGAACTAGTTTTGTCCGGACTCCTCACAGGATCAAATTTAAAACCCCCCTTGGGGCTCCAGGCAGCACCACCCGGTGGCACTCCTGAGAAGTTCATTTCAAGGGAGCGCCTTTTTCCCCAGGGCCATCATCAAAATATTTTATACTATACACATATAGTATCTTCAAATCATACACCTAGTATGATATCATACAAAGCTCCTTTACACATAATCGATTATCCCAAAATCGATAATTCTCAAACTAGGCTTTCCAAATTCAATATTGATTTTACCCAAAATCAAAAGCCTTTCCAAATCCAAAGGTTCCCAAAACCTTTTTCCAAATTCCTCGTAAGATCCTTTATATATATTCGGATATATAAAATTTTAAAAACTTTGGATCTTTTCAAACTGGTATAAAACTCCTTTTATACTTCAAATACCTTCAAAAATCCTTTTCTTCCGGCAATAGATTTAACAAGGAAAGATTTATCTTATATAACAAAGATATATATAAATTTGTTTATTCAAAATCAAATATTCAAATTTGATTACTCTTTCAATATCAATTTCATTCAAATCCGTACGATGTACACATAACATCTGTACGCTATACCAATCCGATCGCTCACTCGATCACACAATTTCACTTCCGAACTAGTATCGTCCTCCCGACTTCCTAGTGCGGACTCAGATCTGGTTTCATGATTAGAAACCGTCATTCTCCTTGCATAGCCATACTATGATAGAGAATATCCACAACTAATCAACAATCCATATCCAGGTACGCTGTCGAATTCTAGTGAAAAATCCCAACTCAGATCGATAAACTATCTCGAAATTCTGTGCTCGAATCTGGATCAAATCACTAGGCGAATAGAATAATATACGTACATCCTACGTATTTATTTCCATTGATTATCTGCCAAATCAGTTTCCTTTCTATTCATATTTCCTTAAATTCCCCTTCACTTATTTACAATTAACTTAGTTCCATTGAATCATCACTTCAATTCTTATCTCAGTTGGGTATTAAATCCATAACAGTTTGAAGTCCTCGGTTTATATTTAGAAAATAGCTTGAAAATTGAAAAATAGATAAGTAGTTGAAAAAAAAATTATTAGTTTACAAAATAGCTATAAAATAGTTAACTAATCGTAGAATAGTTGGAAATAGTTAAATAGTTCCAGAAATTTTAGGTAATTGAAAAATAGTAATTTATTTGTAAAATAGTTGAAAAATAGTAATTAGTTTATAAAACAGTTGAAAAATAGTTACACAGCTTCAAAAATAATTGTAAAACAAGTATAAAATAATTTGGCTTTATGAAAGAAAGGTTGTATATATTTAATAGCTTAGAAAAATAAGTTTATATGAAAACAATTTATATTGAAAATAGTCAAGAGTCAAACTGTTCACTTCCCCAACTAATTTCTATTTAATTGACTCAATTCTAATTTGAATAACTTCAATTTCTGTTGAAATTTATTCCCAATTCAAGTTGAATCAATCTTGATTCCTTCCCCAATTTAAATCAAATTCTTGTTGATTTTAATCCTGTTTGATTTTAATTTTAATTTCATATTATTCCAATCAATTTGAATTATTATCAATTGAACCCATTTCAAATTCAAATATAATCCAATTTAATTTCCCATTTAAATTTTAAACTTATACATCTTCAATCACTAATCCAATTAATTCAAATCAAATTCAATTTTGAACTAATTCAATTTCAATCTTGAATTTAAACTATCTCGAATTATGTAAATTCGACTTAAATTCTCAAAGGTTGGTTTAACCATTTAAACCAAATTAACCTTTATAAAAAGTTTTTAATCAATTTAATTTCTGAGTTCAATTCTCAAAATTCCATTTTAAATTATTTTTACTTATGTATTTCAAGGTTCAAATAAGAATTCAATACAATTTTAGTTTAAAATTTTTAATTTATTATTCAATTTTTATCTTCCAGTTTGAAGCTAGTTCTTAAACAAGTATATTTTACAAACTAAATTATTCAAATTTATTTTATTTATACACTACCATTCTCAATTTAAAGATTTTTTTATTAACAATAGGATGATATCATCCAATTTATTTTTTTAAACGTCCATCCATTTTCAATTTTTAAATCTCAAACCCGTTTTGAGATCACACAAATTCCCAAAGCTAAATTCCAATTTACTTAATCAAATCAACCTTACTCAATGAGAATTCCCGCTTCAACTACAAAATTCTTTCCCTCTTATAAGTTCAATCTGTTTGGGTTTTTACATCACACTTCAGGGAAAAAATCAAAACTCAACCCCTTAGAGTTTATTTCAAATTATCTTTGATAACATGTATATCCATACATATATACATATTTATTTCTTGGCCCTCCCAGTCATGTTTTACAATTTTAAACCACCCTTGGTTTTAAATTCAAATCAAATTTCAAACAATCCATTGTTTCCAACAAGTCCCAGTTATCCAAATAATACTTCTTTATTATTTTCCATTACTTTGAAACAAAATTTCCGAATTCTGGGACCAGATTTATAATTTCATTTTCAATCCATTAAATTTTAATTTGGTTGTATTTTTGTTCCTACTTAATCTAATTCCAATTCTAGACTTCAGTTTGGTTGTATTATATTACTTCTTAATTTTAATTTCAATAATTAACAACCAATCACCTTAATATTTATTAGAAGGAAATATTGCTTTATATATATATCAAAATATTTTTTTATATAAAATCATTTAAAAACTTTATATAATAAAATAACAAGTACGCGCTCATATATATATATATATATATATATATATTCTCAACTCATTCTAGAGTACTACAGATTCTATTAAATGAGTAATCCCCACCAGCGCCAAGGTTCTCGCTTAAACTTTCAGCTCTGATACCAAATGTAACGACCCGGAATTTTCAAAGCTGAAAATTCCAGATAGTTATGAAAAATAAGAAAGAGAAGAAGAAGAAGAACAGAAACACCAAACATCTCACAATCGCAGCGGATAAAATATAATAATAAATAATAACAGTTTACAAAAGAATACTATATCTGTCGATTACATTTAATATACATCAGAGATTCACACACACACACACACATATATATATATATACGGTCACTGAATATTTACAATTATCGTATCTCAGATTATCAATAATATGAACACAGTGGAAATACTCCACACACTAGTGCCATCCAGCTCGCCTCTTGAGCTCTAGCACGTCCTAACTTGGAAATCTGTAATGCTCGGTCTGACCCAAGCATTACACCAAAGTAACACCCGGGTTAGGCTGGAAACCAACGTGAGTAAACCCAACTAACATGGAATACCAAAGCAAACAACTTATATAAACCCGGGTAACTTATATATATTTAACCAATTCACAATTTGTTGTAGAAATAACTTATTTCACATATAAATTTCTAAGTACCAAACTTAGATAAAATAAATCCAATTTACTTAAATCGTTTCATTTCATCGTATTGATTTCACAAATCAATTTATATAAATTTGAAGTGGTTTCGGGTACTTCCTAATACCCAACCCCGGTCTCTTCGAAACTCATGTTATCCTAACCCAAGTTATTCAAACGAAATACACAACATTCATATCAGGGATATCAACTCAATCAAAACATTCAATACCATTCAATCATCCATAAGCAAAGCTTAATCACATACAAATCAATTCAATTGATTTTAATTGAATTTTCAAACCTCAATCACTTAGATTCCTTCATTAAATGTTAATTTCAAATCAATTAATTAACCAATCCTCCATTATTCATCTTAATTAATCACACGGGATTAATTACCTTCAATTACATTCAAGTAATTATCTTTAATTAATTTTACGATATTGATTCTTCTTAACCAAAATCGATAAGTAATCTTAATTACTCCATGAATTAATTAACTATTTTAAATTTCATTAATCCTTATTTACTTATATTAATTAACTTCTCATAAGTCACTTATATTGATTTATTTTCTTAATTAATTAATCTCTATTTACGTCATTGATTATATAAATTAATGATTTCTCATTCACATTTCAATTTATTATATTCTAATTTAATTTCACTTTTTACAATGGAAGCTTAAAGGAATTCAAAACCAAATCTATTTTTAAATTCAATTCGGTTTACAATTGCACTTTGACATTCAAGTTATTAAAGCACTTAATATGTTAAAACTTTATTTGTTAGATTTTAACTTGGATCTAGAACTTGTTTAAACCTCTACTTTATAATTTAACTCCAGTTTTAAATATCACTTTTATTTCATTCCAATTCATTTTTTTATTATTCTATAATTAATTCGTTTTCAAATTTCGCCCTTATATTTCTTCCAAAAATCCAATTTTATATATATATATATATATATATATATATATATATATCGATAGCTTAAAATACCGAATATTCAAGCTAACCACATCATTCAAACTTCCAAAAACCAATAATATCCATAACAGAATATCAATCACCCCATATATATTATATACTACCATATATAATATAGCACATCAAAACAAACAAATCATTTAAAGTTAACCATTTAAATTTAATTAGAAATCCAAAAGCGTGAGGTTTACTCACCTTTGATTTTAATTTGCAATCCATCCAGGCCAGCTTGACCATTTCCAGTTTTTGACCATGAATATGCAATTTATATGCTTTATTAACATTTAGATAAATCAATTAGTGCTCATAGATTTAATCCATTATTTAATTTAAAACTAAATTTCTTTAAATAAATTAATTAGCTAACATTTAGACAAATCAATTAGTGCTCATAGATTTAATCCATTATTTAATTTTGAATAAATTTCTTTAAATAAATCAATTAATGCTCATAAATTTATATGGTCGACTCGATCACACACGTGCTGTTTCCGAAAATAAGAAATGAGAATATGGTCAAGAGGAATTTATGGATGAATATTGGGTCTTCTAAAAATATAAATTTGTTTTAAAAGAATATTTTTTTACTATACTATATGATTATCTAGATTTAGAATATTTTGGAAAAGTTATTTTAATGCTTAGTGTTTATTATAATAAATTATAGTTTTCTAAACCAGCTTTGAAAATTTATTAATAACTGGATATGAATTAATTTTTTACCTTAAACCATAATTTGAAATAAAACCATTATTCTTACTTTATAAGTCAAGATGTTTTCAAAAATGTTTTGAAAATCCAATTATAAATCCTCTTGAAGTAAAGCAAGTGTAATTAATTTGAATAAGATCTTTAGAGAAGATTTTATAAAGTGTTATGAGAATTTGAATAAATCCCAAGTTTAAGATTAGTGTACTTCGAGGTGAGATAAAATTCTCGAGAATAGCAGGAATGAAACTTGAAATATTAATAAGCTAAATGGCTTTGGAAAAATTTACAAATGAGACTGTAAATGATTTTTTGAAGAAAGAAATAAGAGATAAAGAAATATTTTCCAAGTTTTTTTGAGAACTATTGAAGTGGGAAAATATTATAAATGGTTGGCAAAGACTTAAATGGTTCCACGAGAAATAGAGTGAATTGAATCTAATTTCAAGGCATTGAAATATGAAGATAATATCTTAAGTAGATATTCGAGATAAATAATTTGTGGAAATTATTTGATGGTTGCTTGTGTATGATTAATTGATAGTTAAATAACCGACTATCAATATTGGACAATGCGCTGATCGTTTCGAAGAGTCCGGGATCGGATTTAATTATCCGAAAACCACTTCGATCCGGTTTGAACGATTACGAATGAAGACCGTGAAGATTTGAAGATGGTGACTCGGTTTGTCCAGATCCAGGGCAACTTGTAAGGATTGAATGCTTTCAGAACATCGTCAGGTGGACGATGAGCATTCTAAGTGGGACGCGTTCTTGAAAGGTAACGCTTAACCTTAAGCCTCATCAACCGGGAATGGCTAAAACAGGGAAGGTGCAGCAAGACTTCGTGGGTAGCCCCCACTGGAGAGCTAGGTTTACCCTGTCTAGATGTCCCTTTTATTTCGGCTTAATGGGTGGTTGGTCGCGCCAACCACGGGGTGATCTTGCTTGGGACTGTACAGTAAGGGATGGTTCCGGTCTTGTGTTGCAGGGGAGTTAAGGTGGCTCCTCGGTACTCTGATCTAGACCAGGTACTGTGACGGACGGTACCCCAGTAGCCCTGCCATTGTATGGAATCCAATCTCCAATAAGCGCCTGTACGGTTTTGAATGTGCCCAACTATTGCTGAAACGTGAGATGCAAGCATTTCAGCTAGATTCTATTTTACTTTCTATAGACGCTATTATAATATCAGGCGAATTTAATAAAAATGTTTTAGCTATCGTAAGGTAAAAACCCAACATTTTTTGTGGCGTGGTCTTATGAGATGCTTTTGTTTTTCAAAGGATTTTTGAAAATATAACAATCCAATTGAGTGTGATTTTCGCACGCTGGTATTCCAGACTGACTCGGGTGTTGTTTTATATGATGCTCGGGTCAGACCGAGTTAATCAGGATCAGGTTAAAAGCTAAGGAGTTCAGGAGACGAGCTGATGACAGAGCGTACTTCCGTATTTGACTATTATTTCCGCTGTGTATGGACAATTATTAGTTGTCTCTGTATGGATGTTTGATGTACTCTGATAATGATATGTATGTATATGTATACAGTACAGATTTCTTGTATTTAAAACTGTATTCTATATATTATATTTTATTCCGCTGCGATATGAGATTCTGATGTTGTTTTTATATCTTCTTCTTCTACCTCTTTCTTCTTTTACCCGAAGACTCGTACATTTGTGCCGCTTTGGACGGAACTGTGGTGGAATTTTGTTAGTTCAAAGGGGTACGGATTTGCGGGACTTTACACTTGCTAAGTTTGGAAATAAAATATGACATCGTCCTATTGTTAGTGAAAATCTTTAAATTGAGAATGGTATTGTATAAATAAAATAAATTTGAATAATTGAGTTTATAAATTAAAATTGTTTAAGAACCGGCTTCAAACATGAAGATAAAATTTAGTAATAAATTAAAATTTTAAAATAAAATTGTATTGAACTCTTATTTGAACTTTGAAATACATAAGTAAAGATAATTTAAAATGGAATTTGGTTAAAAAACTAAATTGATTAAAAACTTTGAATAAAAGTTAATTTGGTTTAAAAGGATAAACCAACCTTTGAGAATTCAACTCGAATTTATGTAATTCGAGATAGTTTAAATTCATGCTTGAGATTGAACTTGGTTTGAATTGATTAGATTGGTGATTGAAGGTGTATATGTTTGATTGAAGAAACGAAGGTAAAAAGATGAAGTTTTGAGTTTATGTCCTGTGCACCATCATTGATGATTGTCCCAGGAAGCATAAAAGATGGTCGGTGATGGGATACAAGGATCGGGCGTTGACATTTTAAATTATGAAGTCCATTACTTGGAATCTTGTGCTAGTTCAGCATTTAAGTTATGCTGTTTGAACTGTGGATTTATGGGTTCAAGTTAAGTCCATAAACCTATGTATGATAAGGCATGTCGTTATTCGACATTTTGTGCTTGGGAGAAAAGATATAGGTCATAATATTTGTAGTCAAATTGAAGTGTTTGTGATTGTCAATGCCGATCCCAGTTTCTAACTACCGACCTCTGTGCCTTGACTCTATCATCGAACCCTCTTCTCAAAGACATATCAACCCGATTGCCTACTCACAAAACCTACTGACTCAATTTTCTCTCATAAAAGTATCGATCCCTCATCATAATATACCGACCCGATCCTCCTCTTATAAAAATACTGACCGCTCCTCTATGCGAAAACTTACCGACCTGAACTTCCCTCAAGAACCCACCGACCCGATTCTCCTTACGAAGCGTATCAAACTCTCCTCAGACCAGTATACCGACCTCTCCTTAAAACTATGTGCCGAATTCTCTCCTCGGACTTACACTCCAGCCACACCCCCTAAACCTATACCAACCTTTTTTCCTATATCCCTTCTGCTAAACTCCATCAGGCCAGCTCCGACCCAAGCCTACTTTTCTCTCTCTCCCTGGTTATCTCTTCTTCCTCTTAATGAGGCAAGAAAATGAGAGTGGAAGAGGTTGAGTATTGACCCTGAGATTTTATAGGCTAGGCGAATACGAACCGATCTTCACCTAGAGACCCGTCATATCCCAAGGGGTCGGCTATTCAATATGTCGACCCCGACCTACATATAATAACTGAGGGGTTGGCATCCATCTGTTGTCCCCTTCTACTTTCTAAAGATATATATATATATATATATATATATATATATCTTTATTAAAAATGAAAAATAAATAATAATAAAATGAAAGAGGTAAGACACTACTTGAATGTGGAAGAGACATAAGCTTGGGAAATTCTTCATTTTCCCAGCCTCTGAAAGGTTGTATTACAGTCGATTTTTTAATAGATGAACAAAGGACTCCGGGGCTACCTTAAGGCAAAGCTGGAAAGTTCGGATGACATGGAGCTTCTTTGAAGTTTAATGGGAAGCAATGATTAGTTATAGATTTGAATGAGCTAGCCATTGGGAACATGGATTAACTCGTTGATTCAAAGAGCATCATGTTATTCACAAAATGCACTTTGGGGGGCAAAAGGATCAGGTGGAGCCATCTAATATTGGTCCGATGGTTATCTTAGCTATGATCGGACCGTCTCTTGTGAGGAGAATATTGATTGATTGTGGGATTTCTGTTAATACTATCACAATCGGGTTATCTCAGCTAGAATTGGACGTCGAGCCTACCGTGTGACCCAATCCTGACATTTTGAATTTTCTTGCTGAGGTTATAGACCTGATTGTGAAACATTAAGCTTAATTTATGTCTAAAGAAGTTTAAGCTTAAGGACATGGCCATTAAGCTTAAACTTCTTTAGACATAAATTATGCTTTGATTCACTTTACATACATATACGTTAGAGTTTGAACCAATGGAGCATTTATGTTTTTCCTCCTAATTGGTATCTCTAGCTTTATTTTCATAATATGCAACTTTTTTATATAAATACGTATACATGTTTTTGTTTCAATCTAAACATTATTTTGAACAGGACTGTTGTATAAATATGTAAGTCGATTCTTATATGTGCCTATAACTTTTGTGAGGTGTGATTTTAATCTATAACCTAACGTTATGCTATCAGTAGATTATTTTCCATTTGTAACTAGCTATCACACCATGACTTCTATATCAACTTTCAGTAATCATATTAAGTATCTAATGTTTTCTAGTATGTATATTAGGTTACATCAACCCTATCGCTCTTGGTAAATGCTATTTTCTTAAAATTTCACACGCCTAATATGATTTTCATCCCTCCGGTATGATAATTTTTTTCAATTTATTTTAACATAGTATATTGTACTTGTACAGTGTGGAATATTTTGTGCTTATTCAATTCCACTAAATAAAATTATATGTAATTTTGATAACAGTAACCAGTTTCTTATCCCCAACCCACCAATCTCTCCCCCTTCCCACCTCCATGCACCTTTATAATGAAATATATATGTGCACTGCTTCGCATACCACAACATGGAGCGTTGAAATCTATACCTTATGTATGAATATGCATATTCCATGAATGAAATTATTTGTAAATTTTCAAATCTGTAAACAGTTTACTAAAATATACACAACTACACACATTAATATACATTTGTATAATTGAGGTTATACCGACATAATTACACATATAATACTAATAATAATACTAATAGTAAGACACTATTATATGTGTGATAAACATGTTAATTTTACATTTTTTTTGTTGTCTTTTTTATTATTCGATGTAGACATTTTAGTTAGGAATATCATAAGAACTTGTTCACTACTGTCGTAAAAAAACTAGTGAGGGAGTTTCTCAATAGAACTTAACTTTAAGAGAAATTACCAATCCTATAACCACGGGTGTTATAATTAATTCATTGATTATTATTCATATGGATCGCATTAAGCATGATTGATAAAGCCTTTTATAATAGATATAAACCATTAAAGTGCTTTTGTAGAAAAAAAACAGAAATGAATGTCAATGCTTCTATGATATTGCTTGAATGTTTTAATACATATTTTTCATGGCCATTTTTATTGTTTTTATGATATATATTCATAAATGGGTTAGAATAATCTATTTATTACCATATGTGACTAATGAGATTAAATTTCCCATTCATAAAATTTTGTGAAGCGGACACAAAGAATAGGACATTTAAGTTTATAACCTCTATTCTATTAACTAGATATTTTTTTGTGTATTCGTGTTTGTGTATACATACACACACAAGGCATTCATTGTCAGATAATAATGAAATATTATCAAAATACATATATCCAATATTGTATGTAAAAATTTATTTTAACAATGATTTTTTATATTTTCACCCTTTTTTTATTACGGTGACAAGAATGATGCATTTCCTATACTTCTATTCATAGTTCATTATTGGATTTTAAAAATACAACATTTACTATGACTATTCATATTAATATAAAGCATAAAATTATTTCACTACCTACATGTAAATTCAAAAATAAATAGGATCATCTCGAGATGAATTGAGGCCCTAAGAAACTTTGTTTTATAAATCTTTATTAGGGTTATATTAGATTTGAGTACTTAGATTATTTATTCATGCGTTCACTATATCCAACATAGTTTGCTATCCAGCATCTCGAATGCCGATTTCTCTCTCATGTTATCAATCAGATTTGCCACTTCCTATTCATAAAGGAATGAAATAAATAGATTTTTCTACATATGTGAATTTTACAATTTAAGAAATTTCCATTATGGATGATATCTTGCGATACTCTAGAATTTTGAATAAACATAGCTTAAATATATTTGAAAGTGGATTATTTTTTGAATTTTGGCTTTAATATAAATTACTTTTATTTACTTCAAGAATCATTCGAACTAAACATAAATCTTGTTGCATTTACATAAGTTATTCTTGCATACCTACCATAATCATATACTTCGCATTAAAACAGTAGTAGATTAGTATGCACCGGTAAAAAATTATTTTACATGATGAATATACTTTGTAACCCACAAAAGGAGGTTCCACAACAAGTCTTGCAAGTGAAAATTAAAAACCAACCCCACTAACAATGTCAAATGCTTAACTTGTAGGAAAGCGCGAATCCTGAAACATTGAGCTTTCCAAATAGATTAACATCATGTATTACAACCTAACCAATTACATAAGGATATTCTTAAGTTTTATGCTTATAGGCTTACGCAAAATTTAGAGCCATAGACAATTGCTTATTTTGCATACATGGTGAGTCGGTTTTGTATGCGAAAACATATTTAATTAACTTTTTGCATATATATATATATATATATGTGTGTGTGTGTGTGTGTGTGTGTATGTATATAAGTTTATATATATGTATGCACATGCACACACAAATATATATATATGTATGTATGTATGTATGTATGTATGTATGTATGTATGTATGTATGTATGTATGTATACATATAAATGCATATGTTGTTTGAGCCAAAATTGGTAGAAATACTCAAAAAAGAAATAGTAGAGATTAAATAATGGGAGTAAATGAAAAATAGAGGAAATTAGATAGAAAAAAAGCGCATACAAATTTATAATGGTTCGGCAACCTTGGCCTATGTTCACTTTAATGATTTTATTGCTTTTGCACTTATTTTTGTGATTACAGGAGATCCTTGAATACAAGGGAGTAAGGGTGTATGGCAGCGTAATGAACCATGCCTTCTGTATTTACAGGGGTGGACGACCAAATATCTCGTTGATATTTCTCATATAGAATCTCCTTATGAACACGAAGTCCTCTAAAAAATCTTGGCCCCAGGTCCCTTATGGTTGGGGATCGGTACAAATCCCTATAAGGGGAATTGATATCGATCCTTACAAACAATGGTATAGGATTTGTGACTTCTTGTGTTGGCTTATCTTGATGTTGGCTTTGAGTGTCTAATGTTATTTTGCATGGCCGCTTAGGTTTTTTTAGTCCGAATGATGATCTACAGAATGCTGAATTGTTGCTCTAGACTGTGTACTGAGATTGCCAATACGATGAATAGAAATTCTTGGGAAACACTTGAATTAGGATCTATGTACATAGAGAAGAGTACCATAGGAGTAGTGGCCACTTTAAGTGTACCATAAGGGATCGACACTGATTCCCTTTGTATGGTGGAACACCGATCCATACTTAGCGTATTCTAGGGTATTTCACTTCTAAGCTTGCTCGACCAACGCCTTGCGGCCTTGTGTACACTTGGTTCCTGGGCCCTAGGATCATCTCTTTGGGCTGCTTGCCTTGACAATCATTGGGTCTAGCTTATCCGGCCAATCTAAATATAGCCAGGCCAAGAGGCTGGATAACACTCCCCCTTCCCCCAAAGTACATCTCGTTTCAAAAGTGATGTTCTTTGAATCAAGACAAGGTAGGATCGTTGCGAAGGTTTCCATTCAGCATTTCTAATGGTCGTTATTCTTCCTTTGAATCATTTCTTATGGAAAGTTATGTCCATAGTGATCCATTAAGACACTTTGTCAACATCTGGCACTCTAAGTACTGGAGTATAGTCTCTTGATATTTGGTAATGCTCGGTTCCATTGAGCCAACTAATTGAGTCAAAAGATTTTAACCATCCAAACTGATTTCTTTTCTGGAAACCTTAGGTAAAAATTCATTTCCATTAATTCAGGAAGTCGAACGTTAAATTTGCATGAGAGCTCTCACTTCCACACATGCACAATTGTCATTGGCTTCCAATCACATACATATGCCTATAGGTCATTGTTAACTTCCTCGAGTGATAGTCAAAGGGCCATCATTCTTCATTTCATCATTTATTTTATTTTATATATTTTTGTTTATTTTTTTGGCATATGGTGGGATTCAGTACCGATCCCCATAGTGGACCCGGTACTCATCCCACACTTGCATATTTTTCACTTGTCCTTTCATGTTCACTTTTTCATTCTATTGCACCGAACCCTATCACTCCTTTAGCCACCATTATCAAAACTTCTCTTAATGCCTTAACCTCCACCAACCACAGCATAGAATCACTACCAGAGCACCAGCCGGAGAATCGCCGCTCTACCTCCTTCCATACTCTACCATCACAGCTCTGATCTAATAGAGGGTCGAACGCCAGGATCTCAAAATTCAATTTAGCATGATTTAGATTTCAACAACATACTAGTGGGTTTTAGACTTTAGGTAGATAGCGAATTGGAGTACGGTGGAGGCGAGGTGGACTTGGGACGTGCTTTGCATTGGTAGACCTAGGTTTGGAATCGGCTATAAGGGATGGTTGAAATCGTATAGGGGTAATGTCCCTTAGGTATGGAATTGGTGTCGATTCAATACTTAGGTGGATTTTCTAATTCACCTTGCATTTCTACATTTGATCTTGGACTTAAACACTTAGACATGTATGCTCGAATGGACCTGAATTTAGATGTATACATTTGCCTTGACTATAAATAACATGCTCCTTCACACCAATAGTTGATCCCAGAATTTGGACAAAACCTCCACGCTTAACCATTGACACAGAAGCCAGTTGGGATGGTCACTCCAGTTGAACTCTTGAATCTCCTCATTACCGTTGTATAATTCCGAATTGCATAAAATTGCACTATACAAGACCATACTAGGTTATACTTAGCACGAGAGACAGGTTAATCCATCCAATTATGACTATTTGCTGATTTTAATAGCTATAGGTTCCATACGCTCCAAGTGTTTAGGTGCAATAATTGGTGATAAAGCTTCTGTATATGTTAAATCAGATGCCAAGTCTCGCCCAATGACACTTTCTGCCCGATACACACTAGGTGACCAATCGAAGCAGCTCGAAAGCTCACATCATACCCCAAAAAACTGATGGAATTTGGGAGTAGATCATATTACAGAGCCAGCTCCTAATACACTTGAGGGTGTTGTATTCTTAGTAGATCCATCAGGCTAGACTACTTTGAAAGTTAACGAGGTATCTCTTAACCGAATTTGCATTAAGAATGGAATCCCGTATGGCGATGTATTAGTCCCGTATCACGACCAAAGAGCTCACTTTACTTCATAAGAGTATAGTACCTGTAACAAGTATATGTGCCTAGCTGGGGATACCACAATTCAATCCGTCGAATGCTCCATTTTATGAGACTAGCTCCAACCCAACTGCATCCGAATAGCTACGCATTTCTCCAGGTCATATACATAGTTTTCCTTGAATTATTAAATAGTGAGCCGATTGAAGAAGGTATTGATATATTTACAGCTTTAAGAGATAAAAAGGAAGTCTATCGTTCACTTATCTTGAGCCATTCAGCAGTTGTCAAGTTGTGATCGGTGCTTGGAATAAACTTAGCTATTTTAAAAGTGAATGGTTTTATGCTGTCCACCCTGGTTTGCACAACGGTGGTTAGTATGACATAAGAGATTTTCCAAACTATAAAGTGAAAGCTTCCGTTAAGTTGCATCTGATCGACACAATTTTTTGAATTTTACAGATGTTTCTTTAAGACCCGATGGTGATATTTATCAAAACACCATTACAACACTTTGGAACATTCTAAAGTAAGATAGGGAGATTGGGTCCCTTATTACTTATAAGCATCTCCTGGTCTTCAACTTGCTAGCAGAGGATTGTAACACTGGTCAGGTCGAGGATGATGATGAAAGATTAGTAAGTAGCCATGCTCAGCCAGAAGCAGGTCATGTTGGGCCTGACGTGCCACCCAGTCCCTAGCTAGGAAGTCGAGGAGGCTCAAGGAAACATCAAGAATGGTGAAATAGTAGGCTGTGGCAATGAAGCTAGCGATGATGATGAACATTAGGTCATGAACTAGTGGCTAAGCAGTTTCGAGATGAGCAACCACTTGCTTCTAAGAGGAAGCTAGTTGTTAAGCTTCATGAAGGGCAAATTTCTAAATAGCCTCCGCCAACTATAATAGCATAGCAGACTCCATCTCTTCCTTCTATGGATTCATTTTCAATGATGGGACCAATTTCTACTGAGTTTGGTTCCTTTTACGTAGGAAACATGAGTACAGAGGGTTCTCCTTTTCATTTTTATGATGACATCATTCATGTTAGCTTGGGAGAGATTACTCCTGTGAGCAAGGCACCAATACATGGTCCGTTGGGGGGATGCTAGGATACTCACATGCACATGCACGTCACAACACTGTCTTGCACTTGTCGTATGTCCATTTTCATCCAATCTAATTTGTTTTTGTTTCCTTTGCAGCTTTATGGAGAAGAGAAAATATACAAACCGGTCCCTGAAAAAGAAAGCATATCTAGATCAAAGGCCCTGGTTGGGTTCGTTCCACGAAGGGAGTGGTCAAGATTTTATTCAAGCCACTACTATAGCCGCGACAGGGATGATTAGGATAGGAATAATTATGATATGGATCATTCTTCACACGATTCTGCTTCTAAGCATCGGCCTAGATCCATATCACATGCTCCCAGAGGTCAGGAAAGGTAACATAATCACTGTGATGAGATTCCATCGGTTGACACTTCTCGAGCTCTACCTCTTAACTCCATTCCTATACAGCTCATAATGCTATCTCATTCCAGTCGGTCGTCCGAGCCCATACATCATAAAGGTGGTTCCAAGGCTCCTCATCAAAGGCCTGACAAAGAGACCACATCACTTTGGTCGATGTAGTAGAACAGCTTGCGAACGACATTCGTCAGACCGAACTTAAGGATCAATTCCCAAACATGTGTTTTGATGGGCTTATTTCATGCCCAACCTAAAGAGTGTTCTAATGGAAGTCCAAGAAAGGACTATGGCCTATGCAACCAACATTCACAACTAGTATAATGAATGGGCACGATTAGCTAAGAGGATTTCTAAGGTCTCAAGAGATAGGCTGTAGAAGATCAAGAATCGAAAGCTTATCGAGGTCAATAATAAAATAATCGGTCATCCTTCATGCTGAGGTCGAATATTAGAGAAAATCCCATGCTAAAGCATATAAGAAAGCAAATGAGGCTATTAAAGTGCTTGAAGCTAAAATATCCAAGCATCTTAATGAAATCAAGCAGGCGTATCATCGAAGTTATTAGTTGGTACTCGAAAGAGTTGCCGCTAGAAGTAATGTGGCTTAGCTGAAAACTAATTTCAATTGTGAGACAAAAGGAAAAAGTCGAAGCATAGAAAATATCTCAAGACTCATGCAACGAGCTGCTCGTCGTGAGTGAAGGACAAAGTTCTCGACTGAGCCAGGGATGTTGACACGATTATAGAGAGAAGTTGAAGTCATGGAGCAATAGGCATAGAAGCCGGGTTATAGTGAGGTTTGAGCCATTATTTACTCAACACAATGCCAATGTTCACAAGTTTAGAAATTTAGGGAGGCTTAAAGATGATTATCCCAGACTCCTTGCGTGCACCTAGGAGAGGATCATTGAGGAAGAGAAGGAATTTATCTGGAGTAGTAAGAGGGATCTTGAACAGTTGGAGACGGGATCCTGGTTAAAGATGTGCTCTAAATTTTACATGATGGCCTGTTTCTTATCCATTCGGAACTTGCCACAACTACACAGAAGGAAATACGTAAACGTTATGGACCAGCACAGCACAATGGTTCGACTAGTTAAACTCTTAGGACTCAAGCTGCTCCTCACTCCACAGTTGATTCTGGGTATGATCTAAAGAGGCCTCAAATTCAGAAATATACTCTTTTATCTCTTATTTCGAAGGGGGCCTACAGTGGCACTTCAGCTCATGTAGAGCTCTATACTAAAAAAGGTATCTCCTTGACTTCTCCTGTATTTCAAAGAATTGACATGTCATCGAACAACTTCGCTAATCTCTCCTTTTGTGTTTGTCTAGCTTCAGAATTCGGCCTGCAACCACTCCGCTTCCTCCTAAAGATTCCAAAATGGGGCAGTAGGCATCTGTGGAGTCGGTAACTGTCACTACTGTGACAATGATTATCGGTCTTTTGGCTAAAGAGACTCTTGGCCTTAACGAGTGGTTCATTGATGCTCTATTGAATGGAGAAACCGGTAGGACCCATAGTGCTTAGATTGATAAGGGCATGATCATCACCCAGGTTTTTGAGTCTTCATCGAGCCGCACCATGGCCGGACTTGACCAGAAACTCAAAACGGATATCCTCCTTGCCACCAGATCAAGTAAGAGAGGTTGGAAGTCATTCCTCCACCTTCATCCATTACCTTACCGGGCAGGCCATTTACACTCCAGTCCATATTCCTATACCTGGGAGTGCTTAAAGCATGCCTATCGGATCCTCACATAGTACCCTAGCCTCCGTTTCTCCACCTGAAAGGGTTTAAAGTGTGTCTGTCGGTTCATCGTAGAATACTCTAGTTAAAGGCAAAGGAAGTAGAGGAAGAAAACAATCGAAAGGATCTAGTGTGCGTTCTTCTGTAGAGAAGAAAAGAGGAAAGAAAGAAAGAAGAGGCTAAAGAAGCGATTTCTTGTCTTCTTCGTGCCTTCTAATTTTATAGCAATACTTAGGCTTTTATAGTTCCCTGCTTTTGTTTTGTTACTAGTTTTGAATAACATTTGTATTTAGCTTTTGAAATTTATGTGAATAATAAAAGATTTTAGCTTCGTCAATTCTTTGTTTGGATTTCCCTAAGTTCTTAAGAAATATGATTTCCATTCAATGTACTTGCGGTCTATTTCTTTCAACGATTGTCTTTAAACGAAGTTCTTAGGTCGTTTCATAGTCGTTGGCCTTTCACCATCCTATTGAATGTAAGGTATCCACTGAAATGCCAAACTTTGGGCCTTAGTTAGGGTTAATCACTTAGGATTAGTGACTTAAGTATCCTTTTCTAGGATAATAACTTTAGGTTGCACCAAACTCTGGGTGCTAGTTTAAGTCAACCACTTGCGATTGTAGTCCGCATATCCTCATCCAACATGTTTATACCCAATCATGCTTAACTCTGGGAGTCAATTGAAGACTTATAAGCTTAATTCCCACCTTACTCTAGTTATGGATCTTCCATTTTGCTTACTCTGAGAAAGGGGTTAAGAGTTGGATGGTCTTACCAAATCCACTTCAGTTTATACCCATATCCCCAATTTGAAGGCAAGAGTTAGCGTACGAACGGTCATATCATGTCTGTTATAGTTTACACTACTTCCCTTGATCCAAAGGAAAGAGTTAGCGTACATACAGCTATATCATGTCCGGTTTAGTATATACTCCTACCCTTAATACTCCTACCCTAGTCCAAGGAGAAGAGTTGGGTAATAGACGGTCTAATCACATCCGTTTATGTTTATACTCCTGCCCTCAGTCTAGGGATGAGAGTCAGCATGCGGATAGTTGTGTCACATTTGGCTTGGGTTTATACTCCTATCTTTAATCTAAAGGCAAAAATTGGCTGGCATCAATCTCCAAACACCAAATGGGACTTCATGGGCCCGATTATGGACCATAGAAATTTTAATGGCACCTATCCCCCGACACATACACATTTGCATTAATCATATCCGGATTTATTTGAGTTGGACGAGTCACGGCTCTTAAGTAATGGAGAGACAGATTTATGGGCAGGAAAAGCCAATTTATTTCATAAAAGACAGAAAACGACAGGATCTGTTTTATTGTACTGCTCTAGCCAATTATTTACAAGCTTGTTTCTATGTGAAATAGCATCATATGTGCTCGCTATTCCTTGCCCTTGGGAATGAGATCACGTCCACGATTTCCAGCTTGAAAATGCCATCCTAAGCTTTTACTCTATTGTGTAAAGACCTTTCCAACTTGGGACCAATTTCTTAGGGCTAGGGAAAATTTGTATGAGAATCAAATCGCTGATTTCAATGTTTCAACTCCTGATTTTGGTACTGTAATATCTAGCGACTCGGTGCCTATGTGCAGCTGCTCTCAACTTAGCTTCAGTCTGCTTCTCATCGACCATATAAAGGTACTTCAAAAGGAACTACTCAATCGTTTGTAATGCATCACTATATAAGAAGGTAACTTCAGTTCAATCAGTATCATAGTCTTCGATCCATATGCCAAGGAAAATGAAAAGTGACTAGTAGCTGACTTGTGGTGGTTCGATAAGCCCAAAGTGTTAATGGATGTTCGTCAACCTATTTGCCCTTGGACTTCTCAAGTTGCTTCTTAAGAATGGACTTGATAAAAAAAATTATAGCTTCGACCTATCCATTTGCCTAAAGATGTGCTACCACTAAAAATCACTTCTCTATGCGATGTCGGTAGCATAAAATCCTTAAATTTTGTGCTGTCGAATTAGATCCCATTATGGGTAACGATTGCCTATGGAACTCCAAAGCGACAGATAATATTCTGAACTACAAAGTTGAATATTTTCTTCATGGTAATAATGGCCCCGCCTCAACCCATTTAGTAAAGTAATCAACTTCCATGGTGGCTTACTTTATGCCACCTATATTTATTGGCAAAATACCGATGATATCAATTATCCAAACTACAAAGGGCCAAGGACTGACCATTTGAGTAATTTCCGTTGGTGGGGCTCATGGAATTTTAGCAAATCTCTGGAACTTATTACACCTCTGGGTATAATCAACTGCATCTCGGTTGATGGCTGACTGGAAATATCCATATCAAAGTATCTTTCTCCCTAAGGTTTGCCCACTAGTGTGGTCGCCAAAAGTCCCATCATAAACTTCTCTTAGGACTTGTTTAGTCTTGTCGTGAGTGACACACTGAAGCATGGGGACAAAGAAACCTTTCCTATATGAAATCCTTCTTGCATGATGTATCTTGAAGCATGGTAAAGAATTTTTCGTCATTTGTTCTTTCTATCCGAAAGGATCCCTCTTTGCAAATAATTATGAATTAGAGTCATCTATGACTCCCTTTTAGATTCATTCTCCAAGATCCAATCAACATCCATTTAGTTGATGCATGAAACAGAAAGAGCTTTCGCTAAAACTTGGCCCATGTGTTGTTCATCTCTGGAACTAGCTTATATAGCCAAATGAATCAGCCTTTTCAATTTGGTCTTTGAAAATATATGCCATCGAATAGTATTTAAAGTTGTTAAGTGGCTCAAGAACCTAGTTTAGATAAGGAGCTAGCCTTGCTCCTTACTCTTTCCTAACCTTGCATACCACTAATTGGGAGTTGTAGAAAATGCGCAAAGTCTTTAGTCCTAGTTCATTGGCAATTTTGAATCTTGCAATCAGGGCCTCATATTCAGCTTCGTTGTTTGTCGTCAAAAAGTCGAGTTTTAGTGCGTAATAGATTGGGTGTTCTTTGGAAGTGACTGGTATGAATCTAGCATCGAAACAACGATTACTAGATGCACTATCCATGTACATCTTTCATCCAACTTCTTTTTCCCCACTGCTCTCAGGAGAATCATCTCGTGTATTGAATTCAGCTATGAAATCTGCTGGGGCCTGACCTTGAATTGCACTTTGAGGGTCATAGGTGATATAGTATTGACTTAGTTTAATGTTTCATTTCAACTACCTTTCAGAAGTCTCAGGTCATTGTAAGACTTATCATAAAGGCTAGTTAGTGAGGACATTGATTGGATGAGCCTAGAAATAGGGGCAGAGCTTTCTTGGCAATAATCGACAGGCAGTAAGCAAGCTTTTCCGGCCTTCGATAATTTCTTTCTGCTCCTATCAACTATATCCTGATATAGTAGACCGGTCGCTAGATGCAAGATTCCCTATGTACAAGTGCGGCGTTCAGGGCATGCAGCAACATCACTAGGTACAAGAACAAATCTTCATCATCCATCGATTTTGAGAGAATGGGAGGTCTCTCCAAGTGATTCACTATAGCTTGGAATGTGTCTTTGTATTCTTCATTCCACTCAAAGTTTCTCTTCCATTTCTTGATCACTTTGGAGAAGATGTACTTATCAGTGGGTCTGGAGATAAACTGGCTCAAGGAGGAGACCTTCTCATTTAAGCTTTGGACCTCCTAGATCATCTTTGGGGCTTTGATCTCTCTCAAAGCTTTTATCTTTTTTGGATTGGCTTCAAATCCTTGGAAGTTGACAACGTAGCCTAAGAACTTCCTTGACGCAACATTAAAAAAAGCATTTCAAAGGATTAAACTTCATCCCATATTGCCGGAGGACACTAAACATCTCTGCTAGATCATCAACGTGGTCTCTCAAACACCGTGACTTCACAAACATGCCATCCATGTTAACTTCCATCGATCGTCCAATCTGGTCTTTAAACATTCGGTTCACGAGTCATTGGAAGTCGCTCCTGCATTCTTTAATCCAAAGGGCATAATCAGGTAGCAATAAAGTTCGAGGTCGGTAGTTAAGCTGGTGTATTCCTGATTTGGGGCATGCATTAAGTTTGTATTCAGAGTATGCATCCATAAGTGAAAGTAGCTCGCGCCCAGCGGTCGACTCCACCAGCTGATCTATTCTCAAAAGTGGGAAGCTGGTATTGAAAGAATTTTTTATACAAAGTCATACTAATCTATATTGATAATGTAACGACCCGAAATTTTCGAAACCGAAAATTTCAGATAGTTATGAAAAAGAAGAAAGAGATAGAAGAAGAAGAATAGAAACACCAAACATTTCACATTCGCAGCGGATAAAATATAATAATAAATAATATCAGTTTACAGAAGAATACTATACCTGTTGATTACATTTAAATACGTCAGATTTATACAAATATTCAACACTAGACATATACAAATGAGCATGTCTCAGATTTACAATATTATAATACAACGGAAATACTCTACAGGTTCCTGTCATCCAGCTCGCCTCCTGAGCTCCAGAACGTCCTTACCTGAAAATTTGTAACACTCGGTCTGACCCGAGCATTACACCAAAGTAACACCCGGGTCTGGCTGGAAACCAGCGTGGGTAAACCCAACTAACATGGAATACCAATGCAAACAATTTATAGAACCCAGGTAACTCAAATCAATTTACAAAGCCACGATTAGTTATAGACATCATTTATTCCACACATCCATTTCCTAAGTACCAAGGCTTAGATTTAAATAGTCCAATTTCCTTTAAATCATTTCACTCCAGCATATAGATTTCACATATCAATCTATAAAAATATTCGAAGTGGTTTCTGGTATTTCCTAATACCAGACCCCGGCCTCTTCGAGACTTGTGTCGTCCTAACCCAAATTATCAAAATGAAATACACAACATTTCATATCAGGAATATCATCTCATTTAAGCATCCAATACCATTACATCATTCATAACAAATTTGATCACTTCCAAATTAATCCAATTGATTTTAATTGAATTTCTAACCTCAATCTCTTAGATTCCTTTATTTAACACTAAGAAATTTCCAAATCAATTAATTAGTCAATCCTTCATTATTCATCTTAATTAATCACCCTGGATTAATTATTCTTCAATTTCATTCAAGAAATTATCATTAATTAACTTCACAATATTTATTATTCTTAACCAAAATCAATAAGTAATCTTAATTACTTCATAAATTAATTAATTACTTCATAAATTAATTTACCATATTAATTTCATTTATCCTTAATTTCTTATGTTAATTAATTTCTCATAAGTCACTTATTATGGGTTAATCAATTTTAATTCATCAATCTTTAATTACATCATTAATTATATAAATTAAGGTTTTCCAATTACATTTTAATTTATCCTATCCAACTTAATTACATTAAATAATTAATCATTAATTAAACAACAAATATTAATCATTCTTGATTTATCTCAACCTTTCAATTGACTATCTATTTATTTACTCTATTAAATAAATCAATTTCCTCTTAATTAATCGTCTTAATTAATCTCCTGATTAATTACACAAAGTAATTGTATTTTTTATTAATGTTATTAAGCAATTATTTATCAAACAATCCAATGATTATTCTGAATTAATTAAACTTCATTAATTAACTTAATCCATAATCAATTAATTTAAAACCCTTAATTACTAAATTAATTAACCTAAATCATTAATTAATTAAATTAATTAATTATTCATTTTCATTATCCTACTAACTTAATGAATCACAAATCATTAATCCCCTTTCAACATTTAAAATGAAAATAGTTTTCTTATTTATGACTTGAGTTTAAAACAATTTAAAATCCAAATACTTCGAGTCAAACCACAATTAACTCGAAAACCAACCAAAACCAAAGTCACGTCATCATCGGTGCATATCCAATCATTTTAATCATGCAGCCAATCATTTAAATTTAACTATTTAAATTTAAATACAAACCCAATAGAGTGAGATTTACTCACCTTTGCCCCCTAAAATTTGCAAATCCTTAACTATTTATTATTAACCTTCATTGTTAATTTATGAAACCTAATTACCCAATTGTAAACCACAAATTACGAATTATTCAATCACTAATTACAAATCAATTTCTTAATTAATCTCGATCTTATTTCATAAATTATCAAACCTTAATTATACTTAAAGTAAACATCCTCTCTATTAAATACTAAATCACATTAACATTTAACATTATTTGTAAAAATTAAGTTTTAAATATATATATATATATATAAGTATTTAACATACTTAATTTGATAATAAATCAAACTGTTCTTAATTTAAATTTAGAATAAAACATAAAATTTAAAAAATTTGTAAATGATTAAAACAATTAAATAAATTTACTCACCAACAATCACGAGCCCTAACTGCTCCTCCTCCACTGACTCACATGCACGAAGACGAGAAGCCCTAACTCCACAACTGCTGCTATAACCTCTTCGCGACCTCTTTTAATTCGCCACCGTAACCCCAAGCATCGCGTAGCACACGACCCCTGCATGCGTCGCCGCCTCCATCTCATCGCAGTCCACTGCAAACCGAACGACCCCCCATCGCAGTGTGCGTGAGCCGCGTCGCCTTCCACAATCGATCGCGACCCAACCCTAGGTCGCGAACCACCCCCTCACATCGTCCCTTCCTTCGCCGTGCTCGATTTCGAGTAGATCAAAGGCTGTCGCGAATTCTTCGATTCGGTTGCCCCATTTCTTCTTCTTTTTTTAAAATAAGAGAGTTCGATATTCCGCTATGATTAAAGAGAGGGACGGGGAAGATATAGGTTTGGGATGGTTTGTTGAGCACGAGTATTTGTTTTTAATTTTTTTTATAATATTATAAAGCTTCAAGATGCCCCGTTAAATGCCATTTAAAATTTTAAACTCCTTTTAAAGAGTTCCGCTAGGTGTTTATAAAGTTTTACCCGCATTCCGAACACAATGGAACATGTTTCGGAAGCTAATTCAATCATATGCGTGAGTTACAGAAGAAAACGATCAATTTTAAATTAAATTGATTAAATAGTTCTAAGCGTTTTGAGCTGCCAGGGTCAAACGACAACTCCGATTGTTACGAAAATTGAAATCCGATAATAACTTACTATTACGGATCCAATGGAACTGGTTTCGTCAAATTCCGAGACTGTGCCTCGGAAGGCTATTTTTAAATTCAATTTAAAGGATATATTATTAAAATTGACCAAACCACCTTTAAATTAAATTTCAACCATTTTATTATCGTCAGTATCATCATTATAAATTTTTTAAGCCTTCAAATTATTTGAAACAGGTTTAGAGATTTCAGATTCAACAACTTACCAATTTCAATTATTAAAATCAATATTTAAACTCTATAATTCAAAGATTTAATTATCAAGTAAATATCGATATCTTGAATTCAATTTAAAATTAACTTTTAAATATTTAAAATCAATTAATTATTCCGTTTTAAATTGTTAAAAATTTCGGGTTGTCACAGATAAATTTATGCAATTAATATAATTAATAACTACTTATCAAACGAAGATATACAAATGAATTAAATTAAAGATTGAAAAAAGAAATATAAAGTATGCTTACAAATAAATATTTTCCGCATGTTATTGTTTCAATACCCATGCAAGCGCCTAATTTTATAACTACTAAATGCATTTGTAACTGGTCACTTACATGTTTATTTTCTTGAGACTATGCATTGTCGTGTATGAGATTCGAACTCTAAAAGCAATAATTTATTATGGATATTTGAAGCATGTACGATCACATATTAATGGATGAACGGATGCATTGTAATATACGAAATACCAATGAAACCGATTCATTAAATAAGTAAGGAAATCACAGTGTAAGATTGTATATTCAATATTATTGATTATAATAATATTCTTGTCATGTTAAATGTAACACTAGACCGTAAGCTATAATGTAGGTTTAAGAACTTGTTTACTGAATTGTCACTTCGATCAATTTACAATATTTTTGATATCCGTAAATATTAGGGATGATCAAATGCACTTTTTTAAAGGTTTATAACGATATGTAGTAAGGGTTTTCATTTAAATGTTTTGACCATTTAGAAAGGAAAATTAATATACCAGGGTAGATGTAACTTAATGTACAATGGAGATGAAAAGAGTGAATGGTCGCTTTTGCTTCACAAAGAAACATCAAAAATGGGAGTAGTAAAATAATAACTGATGCTGAACATTAGAATGAGAAATATGGTTTCTATTCCAAAATTTTGTTGTTTATATAGAAAATTGTTTTCTATGAAATTTATTCTTTTAATTTCTTTGATCTGAAAACTCTTGATAGTAAAATGGTTATAGTGGATGGAATAAATAGCCTATGTTAAGTGGTTGAATGGACCTCTTTATTTCATACGCTATTATAATAATGGCAGATAAAGTGGGAGAATTCCATATATCACTTTTTAATCACATCAAGTTATAAAAATTGTTTTCATAAATCATGCCAAACATTATTTATGAAATAGTACTTGTTTTTTCGTTGTTGACTGAAAATAGACATAGTTTTATTTCAATATGAATATTATGAATATTCATTATAAATAAAACTATATTAGCGTTATTTGTTTTCATAAAAAGGTTGATGCATTGGAAAATACATAAGTTTCTCAAACTATTTGAATTATTTTGGAATTATAGACTAATCCATAGCTTTAAGAAATAATTCTTTGATAATATGATTATGAATCATATAGTGCTAGTGAATTATATCTAAAACAATTAAGAGCGAAGAACCTACTTGGTTGGAGCACCGTGAGAGTTTTTGAACTCTTCGTTGATACATATAGATGTATGGAATCAAAAGTCTATTAACACTCAAAATAGTTCCACATACTTAATTGTATCCATCTTTGTGTTATCACAAACATGAACAAGTGTTATGATACATATGTAATATGCCTACGATAAGTTCATGTAATATAAAATGAAAGTAAATGAAATTATATGCAGTAGAAATGATTTGATTTGATCAAATAAGTGAGATATAGGAAAGAGTTCTGAACGTACCTAAAATATTGAACAAAGATTCAATCTCAAAAGTCACTCCTACCTATGGTACCTAATGATGTTTCAATAAGAAGTAATCTTACTTTGTTGGATAAATACGATTAACGTGGAGTGAAGTTAAGCTAACTTATTTTTATAAGGTTGTGTACTTAAGAGTAGTACACAAGGTTAAAATTAATTTCATCCAAAGAATTATTTACAAAATCATACAAGATATGGGTTTATGTGAAACCCCAACATATCATTGGCCAAGGAGTTGGTAGGTTTTGACCCCCCGTAAAATAAACGGTACTTAAATAGAGGAATTAATAAATAATTTATATAGCTCAAAAATGATATTTGAGCAAATGTCAGAATTTAGCCATGAAAATAGCAACATTGTGTTTGTGGAGCTTTTTCTGATCAACTTTCATTTATAAAGTTTTATGATTGGTGTTCAAATGAAGAGGTTATCAACGTTTAAATTTTTCGAATTGAAAATAATTAAAAATGAATTAAATCAATTCAAATAAGTAAATAAATAAATACCTTAATAGATAATGCTAATAAATAAGCTTAATGTTTATGTAAACATTGAAATCAACGCACCAACACCCACCGATCGATAGTTACCCATATTTGAACAGCTGTTGGCGGTTGACCGCTAGGTTATAATTGACCAACCAGTTGGTTAGAGTGGGGCATACTGAACCTAGGCCTAAATAGCCAGTATTTAATAAACAATAATCTAATGAATGGAACTGACTCCAACGCCTATAATATAAGCTTAGCCCCTCACTTTTCTTCTCATATTTTCTGAACTGAGCAGCTAAGCCCTGTTATTTCTCCTTCTCCACTATTTCTTGTAACTTTCCAAATTTTGGTAATATTATTCAGAAAATTTAATTGGATAAATTAAATAGAATAATGATGATAAGAGGATTTAGATTGGGATAATACATATAGGGTCGTGCTTAATAATAATATAAATGGGTTTAATTTGGTTTGTAAACTAATTAATATACACATGGGCATATTAGTAAAAGCCGCACCTCCTCATACTCATGGCTATGCACTTCTGTAATTGTCCATTCATGTTTCACTTCTGATTTTCCACAAACGTAACTAAAAAACCAAAATTAGAACCGACCATTAACAAGGAAGAGAGGAGGAAGAATTCAATCCAAAGCTAAGGTCGAAGCTAGGAAGGATTAATCAACATAAATCTCAAATTTCTTATTAGATCAAAGGTGAATAATTACTCACTCCATCTCTATTTTGTTTTTATAATCATATATTTTTGGATTTAAGATTAAATTCGTTTATGATGTTTTGGATGATGATATGCTTGATTTATTATCTGTTTGATTTAAACCAATTCATTTACATATGAAATTGCACGGTTTTAGGGTAAAACCGATTGTTATTGAATTTAGAATGCCATGGAAAAATTATGTATTAGCGAAAAATGATTTTAGAGACGGGTTTAAATTTTCATAATTTTCTAAGCTATGGAGAATTTATTATGAATTTCTAAAGGAAAATATATTGTATTTGGGTTTAAAATTTATTTTGATTATTTCATAAAGAAATTGAGTCTGAAATTTTAATATGTTAGAAAATATGATGAAATTGAATTTCTATGATTTTTGAGGATTTTTCCTAATTGATTTATTGTGGAAAATAAATTATTTTGAAAGAAGGGCTTATTTGCAATATGAATTTTACTTAACGGAAGGACTTAAACATTAATTTTCCTTTGATTTAGGTATGATAAATACGACAGTTATTTTGTAAAGTATTTGAGAAAATTTATGGCAACCAATCAGGTGTGTGCCTATGGGCAGGTTAGTTATAAAGCAATTACTAAACTTAGCATTAATTCAGCCTTTTAAATAAAAAGTTGGTTCCGCCTCTTTTGGAAGTGGCCTTCGGCTCCATGCTTTTGCCTCAACTCAGTCGAAACTAACCCAGCCGTAACCCACTTAGTCAAAACCAATACACTAGGTACACTTAGATGGTACGTAGTGGATTGGAGGAAAGGCGGATGCTATGGTGTCGAAAGCAAAGATTCCGATGGGGTCGAAACCTTGGTTCTGTTTTCAAAGGTTTAATGCCTGCTTTGTTTTGCCTGAAGGTTTTGACAAAGTTGAAACCTATGTTTTTGAAAGGGGTTCTTCTAAATAGCTTTCTAATTAGGATCCCATAATATGTTTTATGTAGGAGATTTCGAAAGGGGGTTTGAATAATGGGCAAAAGAGAAGGTTGGCCTCTACATAGATGCAGGGCTCAATGCTACATTGGTGGAATAATGTTACTGGCGGAGTTTCGAAAGATCAATTAACTAGGGCTGTTTTTAAAAGGAGATTTGAGTAGAAGTTTGTGTCTGAATTTGCTAAATCGAAGATGATGAGGAAGTTTATGGATGTAGTTTAAGGAGAGATGTCAGTAGTTAAGTATGCGATTAAGTTTGGAGAGCTATCTCAATATGGATATGCTATTATACATATACTAACATCAGAAGAAATGAGAGGTACATTCGGGGATTGAGGCCCGAGCTTTCTAGGGCAACCATGATACATGTCTATGATCCTTGTAATGTGGTGGTGGGGATGGCCATTCGCCATAAAGAGTTACTTGCTGATTATGCTAAAGAGAAGTTAGCGGAAACTCAGAGTTCTTAAGGGAAGAAGAGAAAGTTCTTTAAGAAGAAAGAAGCCAAAAAGGAGATACCGCTAAAAAGTCAAAGGCTGAGATAGTTTGCTATAAGTGTGACGAGAAGGGTCACTTTGTGAATGAGTGCTAACCAGGAAATGGAAAAAAGGCCGCAAGCAAGAAAATGTGAAGTACTTCAAGTCTGATCAAGTTGGACATTACAAGAATCAGTGTCCAAAGCCTGTTAGGGAGGATAAAGGAAATATTTTTTCTATTGGTCCAGCTAGGCCTACTGTAGTTGATAAAGGAAAGACCGTGATCGAAGGTATGTTTTTGATTCAAAGTATAACACTTAGAATATTTTTTGTACCGCTCCATCACATTCATTTATATCTCAGTGTTTAGTTGATAGATTATGCTTAAACCCCACTACCTTGTAACTTTCTTAAGGGTTGCGAATCTAATAGGAGGGTATGCAACTCTAGGATTGAGATGTGAGTAGTTAGAACTAGATTTGTTATGTCATAAGTTTGTATGCAGTTTGTACGTTTTCGATTTCGTAGACCTCGGAATCATCTTGTATATGGATTGGTTGGGTAGGTGTGGAGCTAGAATATTTTTCCAGAATAGGGACATATAACTAAGACATCCTGATAGCCATACCCAAGTAATACTCTCGGTGGAGAATTCTGACTGGAGTTTTAGTACTTTTCTTAGTGCTATGGAGATAGGAGATGAGTTAAGTCAGGTTCGGGTAGCAAGAGTGGTTGTAGATGGCATTGAGTCAATCACAGGACTACCACCGAAACGAGCAGTTGAGTCAGATCTTTTGCTCGGAGCCGAACCAGTTAGTAGACCACCTAGCAGGATGATACCAACAGAGATGAAGAAATTGAAGGTGGAGCTAGTGGATCTTGAAGGAAGGAATTTTATCAGGCCAAGCAGTTTTACTTGGGGAGCGGCCATAGTGTTTGTGAAACCGGATGGGTCGTTGAGAATGTGTATCGACTATCGTAAGTTAAAAATTGGATGATTAAGAATAAGTATCCTTTTCCAAGGATAGATGATCTATTTGATCTGTTGAATGGAGCCAAAGTATTTTTCTAGTTGGATTTGGCGACAGATTTCCATCAGTTAAGAGTGGCGGAAGATAGTATTCCTTTGATAACATTTGAACTAGGTATGGTTATTATGAGTGGTTGGTGATGCCATTTGGATTAACGAATGCACCTACTTTCTTCATGGATTTGATGAACGGAGTATTTCAAGGGTACTTGGATAGGTTTGTTCTGGTGTTTATAGATGACATTTTAGTGCACTCTAAGGATGAAAGGGAGCACGAAGTTTATCTTAGGGTGGTGCTCGAGATGCTGAGAAAGAATCGGCTAAAGTCGAAGTTTACCAAGTGTCATTTTTGGAAGAAAGAAGTTAGGTTCCTTGGTCACGCGGTTCCATAAAAAGGGTTGTCAGTCGATCAAGAAAAGATCGAAGCTGTGAATAATTGGAAGAGACCAGAAATGGTGATTGAGATCAGGTGTTTTCTTCGACTTGTTGGCTACTACTAGAGATTCATTAATGACTTATCACGAATAACAACATCTTTGATTAAGTTGACCAAGAAGGAGGTGATGTTTGTCTGGTCTAACAAATTTGAGGAAGCATTCCTTAAGTTAAAGCATATGTTGACCAATGCATTAGTTTTAGTAGTTGCAGTGTATACTGATGCATGCGAAATTGGATTGGGAGCAGTATTGATGTAGATTGGTAAAGTTATTTCTTACACATCAGAACAGGTTAGACCACAGGAAATGAGGTACCCTACATATGATTTGGAGTTAGCTGTGGTGATCTTTGCATTGAAGATTTGGAGACATTATCTCTTAGGGGAGAGGTTTAACCTTTATACCGATTATAAGTCTTTAAGATACTTATTCTCTTAGAAGGAGTTGAATATGAGACAGTGGAGATGGCTGTAGTTTTTGGTTTCTCATGATTTTGGTAGAGAATATAAACTAGGGAAATGTAATAAGGTAGCCGATGCTCTTAGCAGAAAACATCAGAATGTGGTGTTAACTATGTTGGTGGAGTGGAAGGATTTAGAAGCTCTGGCTAGTTGTGGAGTACAGCCAAGATCGACTATTGGTTCTAGTAAGATTACCACCATGTTGTCCTGCTTAGAAGTCCAACCAGTGTTGATTGAGAGGATTGCTTCTAATCAGAAAGGGGATCTAGTGTTATCCGAGAGGATCGGACAGCATGAGGTTTAAATTGAGATCGATGATCTAAAGGATTTTATCCTTGACCAAAAAGGATGGTGGAAAAAGAAGGGACGGTTGCGTGTTCCTAATGTTTAGGATTTGAGGAAGGAAGTTCTTGGAGAATGTCATCGGTCAAAGTTTACGATTCATCCTAAAGGGACCAAGATGTATCAGGATATGAAGAGGAGCTTATATTGGAAATGTATGAAAAGGGGTGTTGGCTTGTGGGTTAGGCAGTGTGCAAACTGTCAACAAGTGAAAGCCGAAAATCAGAAGCCAAGTGGACTACTTCAACAATCAGAGATTCCAGTTTGGAAAGGTATTCCATATCTATGGATTTTATGGATGGGTTGCCAAGGTCAAATAGCGGAAATGAAAGTATATGGGTCATAGTGAACAGATTGACCAAGAGTGCCCATTTCATTCCAGTAAAGTCAATCAGGACGGCACCTTTTTTAGCTAAGTTGTTCATTAATAACATAGTTAGACTACATGGAGTTCCTAGTAGTGTAGTCAATGACAGAGATGTCTTGTTCGTTAGTGAATTCTGGAAGAGTCTTTAGGAAGTATTGGGTACCAAGCTTAATACGAGTACTTCTTATCACTGTCAAACAGACGGGCAGACGGAGAGAGCTAACAAGGTACTCAAGGATCTACTGAGAGCATATGTATTAGACTTTGGTGGATGTTGGAAAGATCACCAACATTTGGTTGATTTTCCCATTATAATAGCTACCAGTCTAGCATAGGAATAGTGCCTTTTAAAGCTTTATATGGAAAGCTATGCAAATCACCAGCATATTGGTTGGAGACCGGAGACAGATTAGTCTTAGGTCCAAATTTGGTTAGGGAGGCGTCATAAAAGATTGAGTAAATATGAGAAAGGACGAAGGAAGCTCAATCCAGGCAAAAAAAATTACGCAGATAAGAGGCGTAAAAACCTAGAATTCTTAGTTGGAGATAAGGTTTTTATCAAGGTGTCATCTATGAAAGGTGTGGTATGGTTTGGAAAGTCAGGGAAGTTAGGCCCAAGATATGTTGGACCATTCTAGATTATAAAGAGGACTAGGAAACTCGCATACAGAGTAGAGTTGTTAGACAGAGTTATCGGACAGTATGACAGGTGTTCATAATGTATTTAATCTGCCTCATCTTTGCAAGTATGTGCATGATCCAGAGACTACTATTCCTTCGACGGGGTCGGAAGACTTGATAGTAGAGCCTAATTTGACTTTTGTTAGACAACTAGTTCGAATTATAGTGAGAGATGAGAGAAGATGAGGAACAAGACAGGTTGGTGAAAGTCCAGTGGAGCGATAAGGAGAAGGACTGTACTTGGAGGACAGAGGAGGGGATTAGAGACACTTAGCCTGATCTGCTTTGAGGGTATGTCTATATTAGCTTTATATAGATAATTGCTAGTCAAATATGCTAGTATGGTTATCGGGAGTTGTTACAGATGATTGCTATGTTTAGAATTTAGTCCTTATTGAATTTCAAAGACGAAATTCTTTAAGGGGGGAGCCTATAACATCCCTAATTTTTGATAACATTATTAAGGGAATTTAATTAGATAAATTAAATAGAATAATGACGATATGGGGATTGATATTTGGATAAATCATATAGGGTCGTGCTTAGCAATAATATAAATGGGCTTAATTTGGTTTGTAAGCTAAGTAATGTACGCATGGGCATATTAGTAAATAGCTGCACCTCCTTATATTCATGGCTATACACTTTTGTAATTGCCCATTCACGTTTCACTTCTCATTTTCTACAAGTGCAAATCGAAAAAAACAGAATTAGAGCCGGCCATTATAAAGGAAGAAAAGACGATGAATTCAATCTAATGCTAAGGTCAAAGCTACGAAGGATTAATCAACGACAAATCTCATGTTCCTTATTATATCTAAGGTGGATAATAATTCATTCCATCTCTATTTTGTTTTTATAATGGTATGTTTTCGGATTTGAATTTAAATTCGTTTTATGATGTTTTGGATGATGATATGTATGAGTTATTATATGTTTGATTTAAACCAATTCATATAATATGAAATTGCACGATTTTAGGGCAAAAATGATTGTTATTGAATTTAGAATGCCACGGAAAATTATATGTTAGGCAAAACATTATTTTAAAGGTGGTTTTAATTTTTCATAATTTTCCCAGCTATGGAGAATTTATTATGAATTTTTAAAGGAAAATATGTTATATATGGGTTTAAAATTTATTTTGATTATTTCAAGAAGAAATTGGATCTGAAATTTTAATATGTTAGATAACAAGATGAAATTGAATTTCAATGATTTTTGAGGATTTTTCCTAATTGATTTGCTATGGAAAATAAATTATTATGAAAGAAGGACTTATTTGCAATATGAGTTATTCTTAATGGAAGGACTTAAATGTTAATTTTCCTCTGATTTAGATCTGATAAGTGCGACGGTTATTTTGTAAAGTATCTGAAAAGTTTTATGGCAACTAATAAGGTGTGTGCAAATGGCAGGTTAGTTACAAAGCATGTACAAAACTTAGCATTAATTCACACTTTTAAATAAAAAGCTGGTTCTGCCTCTTTTGGAAGTGGCCTTCGACTCCATGCTTTTTCCTCGACTCGGTCGAAATCAACCCAACCGTAACCCACTTAGTCGAAACCAATACACAAGGTATTACTTAAATGGTACGTAGTGGATTGGAGGAAAGGCGGAAGCTATGGTGTCGAAAGAAATGCTTTCGATTGGGTCCAAACCTTGGTTCTGTTTTCAAAGGTTAAGTACCTACTTTGTTTTACCTAAAGTTTTTGACGTAGTCGAAGCTTATGTTTTCGATAGGGTTCTTCTAAATAGCTTTCTAAATAGCTTTACAAGAAAATTTGCTTTTAGTTGCATTAATTGGTAGCGTTTAAAACCATATGCCACCGTTGAACCTTTTTAAATATAAAAATAAACAATTGAACTCTGGTAATGGGTTCCCGCCAACAGTTCATGAAAATTTGGCTAAATTTTTCCATCACCGCTCGTAGCTTGTTTTAACACCTAACATTTTTCTCGTCCTCCTTTCAGAAAGTACGATGGAAAAAAAATCTTATTTCCAATCACTCAAAACCCTCATCTTCATCCCTAAAATTCATCATCTTGGTCCACCAAAATCGCCTCTTATGAAATCTTCTTCTACCTTCATCCTAACCACTACTTTCCACCTCCCATCTTCAGCTAAACCCTTTTATTCGTTAACCATCGTTTGCTGTCGACCTCCTCGAGCCTTTAGCCTGTTGACCATACACTAACTACCACCGACCTGTCTCACCTCCAACTTTGATTTGACTTTCTATTTTTATTTCTATCATCGACAAAGATAAGAATCAACAGGTAAATTTTTCGAATTATTTTCATTTGTTCTTTTATACAATTGAATCTTATATAAAATCAACACCGATAGTTATTTGGTTAGATCCAAACCAATTATAGTATAATCTTTGATAAACATGATTTCATGACTGGGATTGAAATTTTTATTCAGGAATCCTTTTTCATTATTTTGTCGATCAACTATGGACTTTATATATGAAACAAGATGATTCTATTTTGAGCAATGTGAAGTTGAATTTTTAGTATTCTGATTTTATTCAACATCTATTCTTACTATTCTAATTTGAATCAACTGCCTTAGACCTTAGTTAATTAAGATGATAGATATATTCCTTAATGGGCGGCCGAGATGTATGTGTAGTCTTATAATTAATTAAGATTTGAAGATATGTAGCCATAAATACGTACCTCCAGCCTAACTCTATATGTTAGTGTTAACTGGCTGGAATTCATCATTGTTGTCGTTATAAGAAGACATTAGGAGGTGTATCTAAGCTGAACGTAACATAGACTATTAGGTGATTGGTAGCTTGTTTAAAGAGAATATCAATGTGTTATTCATCATTAACATAGACTGTTAGGTTCATTTTCTGTTTCTTTCTGTTTGTTATATAATTTGTTGCCTTATAATCATGTATCATATCTTGGCAACTAGTTGAAGAAACATCATATCTTGACCGTCAACGTAATTTATGGTGTATAACGACAAAAAAAATTCCACTAAAAAAATGAGTGTACAACCATTCATGGTGTTAGTGCAGTCTGTTTTCATTTTAATTCTATTTTTATCTATGGTGATTGCGTATAATCTTTAACATTTTTAATTCGTGCAGTAAGTTTATCCATGATATATTTTGTTTGTGGTGGTCGTATTTGTATATGTTATACAAGTTTTCTTTTTCAGGAGTTATGGCTACATATCTTCAAATCAGAAAGTGTGTAATTGCCTTTTTCTGAGCACTTTATATTGTACATGTAGAATTCATATTTATTATTACTGAAGCAATTTTCTTAAAGTAATGTTTCAAATTCAATACTATGTTTATCTGAAGTATTTCTAATTCTGATGGAAAAAATCGACTTGAATGAAGATGATGAGAAAACAAATACTTAAATCATCTTCTGGAGTGCCATGGATATGCTTTCTGATTATGACAAGAAGCTTGCTCAGGTAAGATATATTAATTTCAACCTAACACCATTAGTGTGTAAATTCAAAAAAATTCGAATTAAAAAAAATGCAAATTCCAAATAATTGAAAAACTGGAGATGTTGTATCTTAACACAACTCTACACCCTAGGATATAAAATATCCATGATTTAAAATGGTTTTGGTGGTCGACTATTCAGGACAACAAGAGAAATTGAAGAAGCAACTTGAAATTTTGAAGATGAGGAAAAAACAAAGGTGAAAACTAAGCATTTTGCCAAGCTAAATCAAGGTGAGCAATCACTGTAGTTTATATACTCACTATATGCTCCGTTGTTCCTTGCATATTTTTATTATATGTTGTTGAACGGATTTATTGATTGAATTGAATTATATTGTTGTAAATCGATGAATTGATAAATTTGTGTTTACTATAATATAAAATATCCTTATTTTCAAAGGAACCATGCCAAATTTTCTTTTAGTTGTTATGCATGTATTATATTTTGCCTGGGTGCTATAGAAATGAATGTATATGGTCTACATTGGTGTTAGAAATTGGTCGCCAGAGGGTGTGGAGGGGGAATTCTATCACTGTGAAATCTTGGAGCATCCAGACCGATTGATCGGTGGCCATAGCCTAGAGCAGTTTTACTCCTAATAGCACCTTATTTTGATGTTGAAATAAATTTAAAATAAAGTTTATTTATATAAGTTCTTTATAAAATATTTATTTCTATGAAATTGTATATTTTTATAAAATAAGAACTTTGCAAATGATTAAATTGCATTTAATTACTTCCGAATAATAGAAAATAGAAAATTTATTTAAACATTTTGATGTGATCAATGAGGTTAATATAGGCAAGAATTATTAAAAAAATTGGAGACGATCGTGTTGGTGTTTCTGTTGATTCTAATGGTTACAGTGCTGCTAAAATCAATCTAGTTGAGGATAAGAGTCAGTTTGAGGATTCTTTCTCTAATGTTGATCCTTTGTCTTTAGATCTAGATATTGTGTCCTTGTTCGACATATATTGCTAAGAAATCCAGTTTTTCAGGGTCTGATTTTGTAGACGATTATGATATTATGTTCAGGAAGTCATATGATATTAGTTGTGATAAGCAATTGTTTGATTTTGATCAAAAGTTTATTAGCATAAGAAACAGAAATCTTACACCAAGATCCTGTACATATTTGCATTTTGAGATTGATACTTCTAATCAATTTGATGGATTAAGATTATTGGATGATATAGGTATAGTTTCTGATCTGATGCAAGATTTTAAGGGTTTTTGTTGTGGCAAAAGTGGTGGTTTAAATGGCAATATATGGACATATATTGTTTGTGGCAAGAGAACATAAGTTGCATAATTCACTTCGGTATCTCATTCTCAGGAAGTGATGGATAGTGGTCTTACTGATAATGTGGAGGTAAAATATTGCATGTGTTCTGATATTTTCCAGGAGTTAGTGAAAGATGATAGATTTTTGGTCAGTAACTTGAATAGGATTGAATATGATTATAACACCGCTGTCTCATTAGTTAAAGTATGTGGAGTTATGCTCAGTGATACAGGAAACATGTACATGGGTGCAAGAAATGTTCAAAGTGATATAATTAAAGATTTAGTGATTGATAATGTATATGAACCTGCTTTAAGTGCTGGTGCGGATGTTGTTTATATGGGGTCAGTGATTGATGTTGTTTTGATGATGTTGTTGTGGTTAATGATGGAGATTTGGTGAGTTTGGATGTGGTGATGGGTAGTTTGGATGATATGGATGATAAATTGGGTAAGGCAAATAGGGTAGTTGGATTTGTGATATGCATAGTGTTGTTGGAAACATGCATAAGGCTGCAAATAAGCACAATCAGGTAGAAACAAATTCTGGGGACCAAGTTTATGTTAACTGATAATAATATAACTAAGTTTATGTTAACTAAATTTTATAAATAATAATACTATAAATAATTTAACAAAGTTTTATAAATAATAATGATAACAATGATGATGAATTAACTAATTTTCTAAAATTAACCAAGTTTATATTACAAGTAGTTTGGTAAAAAGCTTCTAGGACTGTATTATAGCCTTATGTGGATATCAACTCAACTTACGTATCATTTGATTGCGAATTGAGTGTCATTAAAGCCATTATATTATGTCATCATGCCTTACTGACAAAAGGTTGAATGATGGGGTTATTGAGTTTTATAAATAATAATAATAGTAAATTAACTATGTTAACCAAGTTAACAAAAATTAAGCAAGTTTTGTTAAAATTAAGCAAGCTTTAGAAAATTAACTAAGTTTAAGTTAACTAAATTTTATAAATAATAATAATAATAATAATAATAATATAACTAATTTAACAAAGTTTTACTTCGTAGGCTACCGCACCTTTCAGGGGAATTCCTACGTGCAACTTTCAAGGGAACCTTTCCCTGAATTACACAGTGGGACTGTCAGTCAATAACAGTACATACAGGTAATCGATACTGACCAATCATTTTTTTGTAATATAATACTATTTGTTGATAAAGCTCATCTTTGCTCAACTTTGAAAAATAGTCACTGTGGAAAAAAAAATTCATCCTGCATTTTTTAAACCAATATAAGGCCTTAAGCTTTAAGTTGCAAACATGTGTGTTTTATATATAATGTACTTCGAGGGTCATTTGCTAGTGCTACTAAACCAATCAAATAATTATTTTTAGATAAAAGCTTTACCTCTTCGAAGAAACTATTGGATGTAAGAGAAATTGAATGCTGGTTGCCTAATGAATTTATGAGTAAATAAACATATAAAGCATGATATGACCTTTAACCTGCCATGGTTTTATTTGTTGCCAGACGTTGTGAGCAATTTGAGCAAAACCGATGCAGTTGGGATCGAAGATGTCATGGAAGAAATGTAATTTTTTGCTGATGTGAGTATGACTGGTCACTTTGGTGTTGGCTTCTATTCAACATGCATGGCAGTTGAGATAGTTGTTGTCATAACAACACGCCGATGATACTGATAATAAGAATTTGGCAGTTCATTCAATGTTACTGCAAATGTGGAAGGAATCGAAAATAATATGTTGCCAGAATATAATCAGGTATGTTTTGTACAGCAAACACAGGAGACAACTAGACTACTATAATCAACTCACATAGTCACACTTGTGTCATGGTATTTGAAAATGTAATCAGTTTGCAGCATCGGAAACACCGGTCTCATACCAGTTTCTAACAACATCAAAAGGCTACCACATCTTACCGTATTGACAAATTATGGTAAACTGAAATGGTACACACCCTACATTACCAATACCACATCTTACCGCAACAAGCACATATCACCTTCCTTCAGATAGAGATAGAGACATTGGATTTTCGAAAAGAGCAAGGTTGGACTTTTATGTTTCTAGCTTTCACTTGTGCACGCAACAAAGAATTATGGGTAATCGAGCGTTTTGTTAGCACTGGTTTGGTATAACATTTTATTAGTACTTGGTATGTAAATTTGTATACGAATGGTTATTGTATGTGAGTTTGGTTATTATCAAAAACTATTGTATTAGAATGGTTATGGATATCCTATTTGATTATATGATTAATATGTTTTTTTAATTGTTTGAATATGATGATTATGTTAGCAATTGTTGATTGATATAGTAGAAACAAAATAGACCATCACAGGAAATAATAGCTTGAAAAAATAGTGCAAAATGATCATCAACTTTTAGTAGCGTTTCAAAAACGCTACAGAAATACATATAGTGGCATTGAGTAAACGCAACCGTAAAGTAGGGGTAAAGTTGGAAATTATATTGGTAGCACCAAAAAACCTTTTGGTGGCGTCTTTAAAACACTACAAAAAGATTTATGGTCGTGTTTGAGAAACGCTGCAATAAAAGGATTTATAGTGGCGTTGAAATAAATGCAACTAAAAATCATGGATTTTTAGTTGCGGGATTTATCATGGAATTTATCAAAACGCTACCATAAGTTTTGGTAGCATTTTTTGTGCGCCACCAAAAATAAAATTTCTTGTAGTGTAGGTTGCCATTCTATGTTTTATGTAGGAGCCTTCGAATGGGTTCCTTTATTTTTATATAATGCTTTCGAAAGAGGTGGTTCCGACCTAGTAGAAACTCAGCCGCTATTATTTTACCTTTCGAATGTATTACAGCTAACAATGCTTTCAAAGGGTTGTCTCTGTTTTAAACTAAGCTAAGCCACTGCCTAAATGCTTTCGAAATGGGTTGAGGGTTTCGATGGAAATATGATCGAAAGGGAGTTTCGACGCTACCATTCAAAGTTTTAACTTAAAGATTTTGAGCTTTCGAATAAGTTGTTCCAACATCTTCTTCTTTTCCTCAAACAATTTATAAGGGTTTTCGAAAGAGATACTTTCGTATATAACCATTTTGTCCCAAAGGATATTTTAAAGATAAAACCCAATGTTTTCAAAAGGGGTTCTTCCATTAGTTTCGAAGCTATTTTCCTAATGTTTATTAAGTAAGATTTTGATACATTAAAGGCATGATTTGGTTTCGAAAGGATTGATTTATAGAGCTTTGAAAGGAATATACTTAGAGTTTTGAAAGAGGTTTTCTATGCTTTCAAAGGAGGTCAACTAGTGGTTTCGAAAGTGATGTTTTAAGGTTTCAAAACAAGTAACCCAATCTTATTTTAAAAGGAAATACTATGGATAAATAAGTTTTTTGAGAGTATTACTTCTTCATATATTTATTCACATTGTAATTATCCTATAATAGTACTTTGGGGAAGGGCAGAATAAATAACTAGGTTGATCTATAGTGAATATAACTTATGGAATGATAAAATCTTAATTAAAGATATAGGCAGAGGCCAAAAGTTCACAGTAAGCCCATGAAAACTGAATAAAGGGAAATATATTAGCAGGGGCTAGGAGGTTCATTATCATCCAATGAAAACTATGATTTGATATTGGCAGGGACCAATAGGTTTATAGTTAGCCTACGAAAACTTTATCCGGATTATGATATTGACAGTTAGTCAATACGTTCCTAGTTAGCCCACGAAAACTAGGATCTTAAAAAAGATATTGGAGTAACCAATAGGTTCTTAGTAATCCAATGAAAACTATGAAATTGGACACCTAGACCATAAACATTTAAAAGGTTAATAGTAACCCTAAAAACTATAATTGAGACATATAGTCCGAATGAATGGGGATGGGTAATCCAGATTTGATTTACTTGTTTTGCATATCATCATAATGTTTTGAAATACTATGTTTTAACCATTGTGCACACAGAAGCACCGTATATGGTTTTATGAATGTTTTAGGATACTAATAAGGAGAGAACTCGTTCTGCTAAGCGGGTTGGTCTCAGTAGATATCTAAATGGTTTGAGATAGTAGATTATTGTTCATACCAGGCCTTATATCCGACTCGGAGTTTTTGTTTTCTCCTTAAACTCTCGGGTATTCAATTGATTTTGAGTAGTTTGAGGTTTAGGGTTTTCAGGTGTTCTTTTTTAACAAATAAAGCTTCCGGTGGTGTGTAGGAGGCATGTTAGCTACTTAGAGTTCTTTTATTTCCATTGTGTTTGGTTGTAAAGGCAAACTTGTTTCCATATTATATACTCTGATCATCTAAGGGGCATCATCATATGTCACTCTTGGTGTATTTTGTAATAAGTATATTTTGTCTAAACGTGGTCTGCGCTCTAGGATTATGTAATTAATTTGAAATATTTTAAAATGGAATGTGGACTTTATTTTCTATTTTAAATTTTTTTCCCATTTTCATGTGTTTATGTCAACCAATGCATCTAACATTGGCACATTTGGTCATCGAGGATTAATAACTATGGATGACTGCAGCATTTGTCATCGTTAGTTTTGGACCTCCAAGTAGGGGGATGTTAAAAGTTGGTATCAGAGCATAGATTTGTGAAACTTTAAAAGAAATTTAAACCTAACGATTTTTCAAATATAATCTAATGAATCAGACAATAAGATCGGAGTTTGGGTTAAAGCTGTAGTAACGTACTTGTATTTGATATATAGTTATATATATATATATAAGTACATATTCCCCGCGCTCTTAGACCATTCTTTCGTATTTTCTTAAGGCTCGTATGCAGATTTACGAGAAAGGAGATACAGAAATAGGAACCAGAAGAGGAAATCTCCATGGAGGAAGCACCACAACTAGTGGAAATGCTAAACCCACTACCAGAAGGAACTTGGGTCGATTGGCAAATGCTAATAAACGGAATGTCGATGCCAATGTGGATGCTAAAAGTCCACCGTAGATATGGGAGCATTGTATCATTCCTTCGTCCGTTTGATGCAAGCGGGATCTACTGCTGGAATTGTTCAAAATGTAGGAGGAGCTAATCCCGTTGCTTCAGTTAGGAATAATTATGCCTTGCTAAATAGAGACTACACCATTTTGAATGGGATGCCATTCTTGGGGACGGAGAGTGCCATAGAGGTTGAGAATTGGTTGTTGCACTGTGAGCATATATTTATTGACTTGGGTTTGAATGATGGGCAAAAGAGAAGGTTGTCCTCTAGACAGTTGTAGGTGTCAGCGCTACACTGGTGGAATAGTGTTACTACCGGAGTTCCAAAAGAGCAGTTAACATAGGCTGATTTTAAAAGAAGATCTGAGCAGAAGTTTGTGTCTGAATTTGCTAAATTATGAAGCCATATTTATGAGTCATCGGCCTTCGTAATTAAGGACAGCCGACTATCTATTACGTTACCGGGGTTTCCTTTGGGTAGGTACAGTGACACATACATACATACATACATACATACATACACACACACATATATATATATATCATACAGATATATGGAATTAAATGACCAATTCATAAAATAATAGACATTACACTTACATGAAAATCAATTGGTGTAAACTAGTGTTATTGATAAACTTTGTAATTTACCAGTCACTAGAATGTTGTTCTTGCCACTTTTTCATTAAATCCCAGAGGGTAGATTTAGATGGACATGACACTAGTATATGACGGGAATGGTATATGGACAAGCACCGATGAGGCAACTAGGTATCCAAGGATTAATATTGATTCTGAGGTAGTAGCCTTAGTTGTAAGGACCCATATTTTGAAGTATCAGAGGGTCGTAAAAAATTATTTTTAAATCCATATGAAGTTATATGACTATAATTTTTGAAAATGACTATTAGTGACATTTTCTATCTTTAGAATTTTCCCGAACGACTTTACCTTTGGAAAATTGTATCGGCTATAACTTTTGATAGGTGTCGAATTAGCATCCGAGACAACTTCCATTGGAAAGATATGATGGTTTTCCTTTCTGTATAGTGGTCATAATAGAGATTTGGACTTTCTAGCTAAGAGATATGGTTGTTTTAAGGCTGGTAGTTTTTGTAGCAACTTAATGGGTAATTAGTAAGTTTGGGGTAAGCCCGCTAACCTAATTCGAATTTAGAGACCTATGTTGCTGAGTCATTATCCCCAAATCACTTTTACACATTGTTCTACAAATCTAAACCTCCATCAACCCATTCTCTACCCAGATCCTTTTTATTTCTCCTCCAAATCAAGTCCAAATTATAGATTAGGCTTAGACTAATGAGGGAAAATATTAGAGATCTTCAAATCTATAGTCTTAGGGGAAAAATTACACCTTTGTTGTTTATTTTCAGATTTGCCTCGATTTGCGTTCAAATCTTCACTTTTATTGGGTTTTGGTGAGTGATTTTATCATCTCTCACCATATTATATATGTACCTGTGGATTTGGCATGTTTCAAATTCATTTTTAAACTCAAAAAACATGTTTTGGAACTATTTTCTAAGTCAAACTTAAAGTACATGGAATTTAACTTGTTTCAAAGTGTTCTAATCATGTCAATTTGACGTTCTAATCATGTCAATTTGACGTTTGGTTGCCTTGATTTATGATAGGCTATAGGATGATTTGTAATGGATTGTTGTATGTTTGCATGCCTGAATGTTTGATTGTTGATTGTTGCATGTATGGTGTTTGTGTGAATGGTCGTATGGATGAAATGTTCATCGGAGCAACTTAGAGTTAGGAACCGTGAAACCGGGCTTCAGCGATTGAGTCAAGGTTGTTAAGAGTTGCGTCACTACATACGGTTGCACAAAAATCAAAGAATGGAGCATAGTGGTGGAATCGATGCAAAATCAAGAAGTGGTAAACTACAAGATTTTGGTTTGGTGGTAAGCTATTCAGTGGTAAGCTTTTCTCTGGGGTGGCTTGGCTTGACTTAGCTTTGTTTGGTATTGGCTGGCTCGGCTTGGTATTGGTAGGGCATTAGATTGGTCGGGTGATGGAGAAGGCCGTACAACACTTGCTGTCCAGTGGAGCCATGGAGAATCAGATAGAATTTTCTGTTTGGTGGTGCTAAGGAAGACCAGATAAACTTCTCTATCCAATGGTGCCATGGGGGACCGAACAGAATTTTCTATCCAGTAGAGCTATATAGGATAAGATAGAATTTTCTGTTTGGTGGTGCTATAGAACACCAAATAGACTTCTATGTCCAATGGAGTTATACCAAAGTACATAACATGGAAGGGTACTTGGGTTTGCATATGGTTAGGATACTTGGGTTTGCATATGGTTAGGACAGACAAGACTTGGACTGAATAGAAGGGAAATATGGAGGTCATAGATGAGCTGATGAAGATCAAGGATGGATGGCTTCGGGAAAACTTAGGATGACCTTAGACTTCTTTGCAGTGACTAGTGAAGTAATGGCATGGTGCTTAGGTGTTGATGATGGTGATGACTTCGGAACTTTAGTACAATGGCTCTATGACTTACAATCAGGGTATAAAGGCATTTCGAAGATGACAACTTAACGATTGGAGCTATGCGATGGTCCATAGAGGCTAGTTCAACAATGGGGGCTTGCGAGTGGGAATTGCAATTGTGTCCTATTATGGAGATAGTCGTGATGGAATAATGATTGCATTTCATTTTGGACACACATGCAAAGGGATAATTGATGATGCAGCGACTTCTATGTGATCGTAAAGAAGGGGTATATGGGGACTCCTTACAATTATGTCTAGATCTTGTAACTGTAGATAATTGTGGGATTTGTCATTGTGGGCCTGGTTTTTAGCCTTTCAGAGTGGCATAGATTCAAGCATCATATTATGATTCGGTCCCTGATTTACGATTGTGTCATATGAGTTATCATATATCAATCACACATCAGTGATGATGAGGAATGTTTGATGAATGCTATGCTTGCCATAGTTGTTTATCACTCTGGGTGTCACACGATGTAGGTATTTCGGTTGTATACTTATACACTGGACATTGTACTTTGATTGTAGTACACTTATATGGCTTTGATAGTAGATTAGCACATAACGATTAATATGTACTAACTCTTTGGATGCAGGGGTGGGTCCGATATGGTTCTACATATCCTATGACTATATTTACTATATATAATTCTTATAGTATTTTTGAGATGATGTATCATTTACACCAGGCTGTTGTCTGACTCGAGATTATGTGCTTTGCTTCTTCTTACCTTGGGTACTCTTAAATGAGTAAATTAGGTATAACAGGTTTGGATAGCACATGAAGTTGTACAGAGTATGAGCAGGAGGCTACACTTTCATATATCCATATTTAGAGTTTATTACTGCTTATATTATGTTGTGCAATACTATGAAGCTATATAAATATTTGTACTATTATAGACAGTTATAAAGTTTATTTCGGGAGCTTGGGATATATAAAATCTTTATTTCACTCTTGTATGGTCTGTGAGCTTGATGCACATGATGTTCTTATTTATGGTTTTTTTGATTATATCACTGTCTCGCCTGTTTTACATCTAGAATATTATATTATATTTAGTTAGTGCACTGTGAGATGTTATATAGGTTATACGCTTGGATTTTTCTCGACTTTGCATTCTTGACTACCATCCTACACCAGCTGAGTACCTCCATGGTGCATCATTTAGGCGTGCTAGGTACCGAAGGTGTAGTTCAATCGTCACATTTGGTTTCTGAGCTAGCTTGCGTAGACGATCTAAGTTGGTACTTGGATCCATTAAAAATAAGGAAGGAGCTATCTCTTTAGAATAGACCCAATGATTTATAAGAGAGCTTATTTGTCATATTTTACTTTTCAAAACTATATAGTAGTACAAATAAATAAATAAATAAATATATATATATATATATATATATAATACATAAGTCGAATTGCATTCGCGGACACCACTTATTCCTTTTAGAGAGACTGGTCATTCCTATTATAACTTATAAGAATGAGCCGACTAACAAAGAATGATGCTGTTAACTCCATATATAGAGTTGAGGAGGGGCGGGATCGAGGGCTGCTAACCTGGACTTGCAGAATATGTTCACTGAGATGCTGCAAAACTTGGTTCAGAATGCCCAAGTTGCTTCTGCTATAGTTGTTGGTGGTGGTGTTCCAGTGCAAGCGTCAAGGGCTGACTTCGCCAAATTGAGCAAGGATTTGTCTACCCTAGGTGGTAAACCATTTCTTGGAACAGAATCATCCATCTTTGAACACATCTTTAAGGATATAGAGCTAGAGGATGTAATAAAGAGGAAGTTGGCTTTCAGATAGCTTTAGGAAAGGGTTATGTGATGGTGGAACACTATCAAAATTACTACTCCTGAGGATCAGAATATTTGGGAGCAGTTTAGGGAAAGATTTGAAGAGAATTATATACTGATCGCTCAAAAGTCAGTGCACTTTTTGAAATTTGCTAACTTGAGACAGGGGGATATGTCTATGTCGAAGCACATGGCTGAGTAAATTTTTGAATTATGGCTTTTCCTTTATCGATACTCTGCTCAAGAAGAATGAGAAGTTTATCATGGGCTTGGATGATTATCCTAGAAAGAAGCTTGTGAGCCATGTCGATAAGACCTTCGAGAGGCTGGTGGACAAGGCTCTTCAATATGAAAGTCTATATGTTGTTGCTCCTAAGGATGAGCTATAGCTGCAAGCGGGCAAGAGAGGAAAGAGGAAGTGGGATAACAAAAAGGAGAAGCAGTTTCAGAAGGGTAGTCAGAAGAATGGCAAGTAGGAGCCTACTTGCTATAATTGTGGAGAGAAAGGGCCATCTTGACAGAGACTGTGAGGCGGAGGGCAAGAAGTGTTGTTACTGCAACATGCCAGGGCATATCAAAAAGGATTGTCCAGAAGTGTCGAGGAATAAGCAAGTTATGTCGGCTTATGCCTTAAATGTTGTTCCAGCTTCGTCGAGCACTTTATTAAGGAAGGAGAAGGGAAGTGCATCGTTATATAAGGTATGTTTTCTATTTTTGACAAATTTGTACATCTTTTATTCAATATCTGGGCTTAACATTCCTTCATGTCTAGTGATCTAGCAAAATAGAATGGGAATGAGACCTGAAATTGTTGACTGACACTTGATTGCCACGAATCCTGTCGGGAGATCGACTAACCTTTGGATGGTTTGTCGATAGCCTTATTGAGTCATGAATGTTTGTTTTCTTGTGATTGACTTATTTTTGGTTTTATGGGGTTCAAAATTATATTGGGGATGCACTGATTATAGAGATATCGAGTAGTGGTGGATTGTGAGAGGCCGTTGGTGACGAAGGGATAGATGATGTGCATACGTTGGAAATAAGTTGCATGCCTAACGATGAGGTGATGGTAGAATTTTTTATTCGCTCGAGATCCAGCACTATGAGCTATCATTAGTGCCTAATCAAGAGAGTATCCAGACATATTCATAGAGCTAGTCAGATTACCAACACATAGGGAGATAAAGTTCGATATAGATTTGGTAAACGATGCATTGGATATTCCTTTGAGGCGTATGGCACCCAGAGAGCAGAAGGAGGTGGAGGTGCAAGTGAATGAACTATTGAGGCGAGGGTTCAATCGTAGGAGCATATCTGAATGGGGTGCACCTGTAATATTCCCCAATAAAGCGGATGTCTCTTTAAGGTTGTGTGTAGATTACTGTAAGCTGAGTAAGGTGATGAAAAGAACAACTACCCACTCCTGTATATCGATGACTTGTTTGATTTTCTCCACGGTACTAGGGTGTTTTCTTTATTAGACCTTGCGTTGGGTTTCATCAACTGAGAGTGTCGAAGGAGAGTGTGTCGATTTTGGCGTTATGTATCGTGTTTAGATTTTATGAGTGGTTTGTTATGCTGTTTGGGCTAACCAATGCACCGACATATTTTGTTGATCTTATGAACCGTGTTTTTAGGGATTAGCTAAATAAGTTTGCACTTATGTTCAGGGACGATATCCTTGTTTGTTCGAGGATGGAGGAAGAACACAAGGAACACTTAAGGATTGTGCTCGTGGTATTGATGAAGCGGTGATTGAAGGTGAAATTTTCGAAGTGTCACTTTTGGAGGAGGAAAGAGCATTTTTTAGGTCACTTTGTTTATGAGCAGGATATTGCTATAGATCCTGTGAAGGTGGCAGTCGTACAGGACTGGGTCAATGCTATAGATTCTGTGAAGGTGGCAGTAGTATAGAAATGGGATTGACCCAAGACCGCAATAAATATGAGAAGTTTCCTTGGCTTGACGGGATACTATAGACCTTCTATTCAGGACTTTTCTAATGTAGCAGCGCCACTAACCAATTTGACGAAGTAGAATAGAATTTTTATTTGGGACACAAGGTGTGAGAATGTGTTCGTGAGTTTGAAGAAGGGGTTTACGAGCACACCATTTTAGCATTCCAAGCTGGAATGAGGAGTAAATAGTATACATGGATGCTTGTGGTACCAGACTTGGTGCGGTATTGATGCAGATGGTAAAGGTTATTTCCTATGCTAGTCGACAATAGAAACCACATGAGAGGAAGTATCTGACACACGAATTGGAGTTGGAAGCGAAAGTGTTTGCTTTGAAGATATGGAGGCATTATTTGTTTGGAGAGAGGTTTGGGCTGTATACGGACGACAAGTCATTGAAGTATATATTCTTCTAGAAGGACTATAACGTTCGTCGGCAGTGGCAGTTAGAGTTCTTGGTTATAAATATGGTGTTTCTTACATGCTTGGTAAGGAGAATGCGGTTGTTGATGCTTTGAGTAGGAGACATGCTAGCTTGAGAGCAATGTTCCTAGAGTGAAAGTAGTTGGAGTTTATCGCTAACTATGATTATAGACATCGACATCAATGTCTTAAGTAAGATAAGCGGCATCATTAGGGCTGAAGTGATAATAGACGGCAACCTAGCCTTCTTCAAAATTGGTGTAAAGATTAAAGTCGACAATCATTAAGGTCAGAATGATAGAACATAGTATTATATAGCCAAAGTGACAAGATGCAGCTCCTCTATCGCTTTTATAAGTTTCTTTAGAAGCAATAGGGTCGGTAATACTATATACATGCGCCACTATTAATGTCGGGGTAATGCTTGCCGACGTCAACTCTTACCCACACAAATTTATTCCATATTACTTGGGAGTGAAATCCTATGCATTCTTTAGGGTCGCATCGTTGAACAGTGGGACCATGGCCCTCGGCGTCAATAATGTCTGTACGGCAAAGCCGTAATTTCTTTGAAAACTGTTTTATTTCTATTAAAAATAATTCCTCTCTACGAACTCCAACTTCTTGCCAAATTCTTATTGGTTTAAACATTCTTTTTACCATTTCATTTAAGGAATCGGTAGTAAACCAGAAATTACATTTGCTAAAAAATTCACAAACAATATATTTTATAATAATATTTTAATATAATAATTAGGCTTTTATAGCTCAAATAACTTATAATAAGTCATAAGCACTTAGGGGAAAAACCCTAAAAATCATAAATAAGATTTTATATCTTCTTTAACATATAAAAAATTTAGGGCCAAAACTTTATTTAATTATTTTTAATAACTAAAACCTAAAATAATCCATTTTATCTCCATAGAAAATTCATACTTGCTTGGAAAAGTAACTAAAACCCCACTTCTAAAATAATGTTTCTAATATCATATCAAAATTCAAAGTCATTTGGGTATCATATGACAGGTTTTCACTCTTAAACCTATTAACTAATTTCATAAATAAATCCAATTATTCATCAATAAGCATATAATCATACAATCCTCTAAAGCATCGCATAATAACATCAAAATATTTGACTTTCATACTTAAAACCGAAAATAATAACTGAAAGTTGAGATGAATAAGTATTATTCACCTTAAATGGTTTAAGAAGGTTGAGATTTGAGTGTTGGTTGATATCCCCCAACTTTTGGTCTTGATTCCTAAGATTCTCTTCTCTTGAACCTCTTAGCTGTGGTCGGCCTCGCTATTTTAGTTTTGTTTGTGTGAATGAAGTGGATAAGGGAGAAGGAAGGTAAGGATGTGTATTAAGAATTATAACTTATTCCTATTTTGCCTTAGCATATCCTTCTTCTTATTAATGTTCTAATTAATTCCACTAGTTCATTAATTAAGGCTTGACCCATACTAATTATCAAATCTCAATCTCTTTACCATTTTACAATATTTTACTTTATTTATCTAATTAAATGTCCTAAATAATGTTAATCAAAATTAGGGTTGTTACAGACACCCCTCCTTAAAGAACTTCATCCTTGAAACTACGATAAAGTTCTCGCATCAAACATATAGCATAGATGTAACATACTATCAAACAATTTAGGATAAGTGTCCTTAATACTGTCCTCTAGGTCTTAAGTACAGTCCATCTCGTCGCCACTCCACTGGACTTTCTCTAATATGATTGTCTTGTTTCTAGCTTCTTCTCATCCCTTGACACCATACGAACTGGATGACTAACTATGGTCATGTTCGGATCCACTACTAAGTCTTTCAATGCACTCGGAGTGATATTAGTTTATGGATCTCAAACACACTTCCTCCGATGAAAAATATGAAAAACATTGTGGAATCTTACCAAACTGTTTAGTAACTCTACCCTATAAGCAAGTTTCCCAAATTTTCTGTAACAAAAAATGGTCCAAGATAGTTAGGTGCCAATTTCCATGACTTCCCAAATCTTACTACGTGCTTCATCGGTAGCACTTTGACGAAAACATGATCTCCAACTGAGAACTCCAAATCTTTTCGTCTCTTGTCTGGATAACTTTTCTGCATAGACTGAGCTGCCTTCATTCCATCTCTAATCAACTCAATCTTTTCTTCGGCTTCTCTTATCATATCCAAACCAAGAACTAATCTATCTTCGATCTCCAACCAACACACGGGAGATTTGCTTGGACTACCATAAAAAGCTTCAAAAGGTGTCATCCATGTACTATTATGATAGCTATTGTTAAATGATAATTTAATTAAGTGTAGATGGTCATTCCATGATACCCCAAAATCTAGCACCCAAGCTCTTAACAAATCCTCCAAGACTTTGTTAACTCTTTTCGTTTGCCCATAGGTTTGTGGATGGCAACCAGTACTCATCTTAAGCTTGGTACCTAAAACTTCTTGTAGACGTTTCTAAAATTCGCTAGTGGACAAGAAATCTCTATCACTGACTATACTGCTAGGAATCCCATGTAGTCTAACTATATTTCTCATGAATAACTTAGCTAAAACAGTTTTCGTCCTTATCGACTTGATGCGTATAAAGTGTGCACTCTTAGTCAGTCTGTCAACTACAATGCAGATATTTTCATTTGCTCGATCCGACTTAGAAACCCGTCTCTGAAATTCATAGATATAGAATCCCATTTCCAAACTGGTATGTCTAAAGGTTGAAGCAATCCACTAGGCTTCTGATACTTGGCTTTAACTTGTTGGCGATTCAAACACCGTTTTACCCATAAGCCTACATCCATTTTCATACCTTCCTAGAAGAAACTCTTTTTCATATCATTATATATCTTAGTCCTGATAAGATGAATAGTATACATCAATCAATGACACTCCCTAATAATTTCTTTCCTTAGTTCTCCCAGATCTAGAACACATATCCATCCTTTCTTCATTAACCATCCATCGTGATCAAGATAAAAGTTTTTAAAATCATCGTTCTCGATTGCACCTTCCAATCTTGTAATTCTTTCAGCTGCAATGGATCATCTCTTAGCTTAGAAGCAATTCTGTCAATCAATACTGGTCGTGTGACATCCCAGAATTTTGACCCTATTATTATAATAAGATTTTAATCTAATTTAAATAAAATATAAGATTTTCATTTTGTAAATAAATAAGAATTTGGATATTATTAGTTGTATATGGGTTATAAAGGAATATAACTTCAAATATAAAATAGATTCTTTCAACAATATTCAGAAATAAATTTGTGTTATTCAATTAAATTAAAATTGATGTATTAATGACATTTAATATCAGATATATGAATGTAGTTAATAATAACTAGTACAATAACACAATCATATTAAATATAAATACATTAATACACATATAAGTTACAAATCAAATATTTGTAATATTTAACTTTAATGAAAAATAAGATTAATCTGTGTTTCTTATAACAGTTTTTATAAGTAAATTAAATATAAGCTTATATAAGTAGCATAAGTATAACATAATTATATGTTAACATAAGTTTGAAGGCAAACATATAATCTGTCAAAACCATTGTGCAGTTTGTGTTTAAGATATAGGATAATAAAATAAAGAGCAAGAATACACATCAATAAAGCATTTTTGTTCAGACCAAAAGTTGCAAGCAAACTGTATATGCATAAGCAAATAAATATTTACAGCTAAAATAAGACAAAACAAGTTTGTCAGTAAAACATAATAAGTATAAACCTTTATTAATACATCTTTGTACAAACTAAAAATCTGGAAATTCCTTTGTACAGAGAAACTCAATTTCAAGTGCCAGCAAAACATTTAGTACAAACTAAATCTACAAACCTCTTTGCATAATCCCTTGTGTCAGTCAACATATAAGTATGTTTTAGCATAAGTTAAGACATAGGCATTCAATCAGCACACATCTTTGTCTAAAAAATAAAAAATCTCAGCCGAAATGTTCATATGATTGTCAGGTTTTAGTACAAGTGAATATTAAGCTAGATATTTAATCAAGTGAAGCTTATTCAAGAAGACAGCTTGTTAAAGTTATATATGTATTTATCATTGCATTAACTTCAGTCATTAATTCATGAAAACAACTGAGGAGAAACAAAAGAAAATAAACAAAATTACATATTTCTAGTTCAAATACAAATTCAAGAAAAAAAAAGAAAGTTGCTGGAATTCAAAGTTGGCAAACTGCAGTCTTCCTCTAACCTCTGTTTTCAAGTTTCTACAGTTTTGGTGAGTAAACTTATTTCTAACCTAACCTTATTTATGTAGTTTATGAAGATTTGTTTTGTGGATGGTTTAAGGTCTGTAATGTTTGTTAAATACTGTAAGACCTGCATATCATGTTCTTTCAGGTTCCAATTTGTTTTACTGAGGCAAACAAATCAGTGAGTATATCAAACTTTTTATATAAATCCTTGTCTCTAAGTAGTAACTTAACTAAATAAATTTGTTTAAGTTTAGAATCAAGGTTTGCATTATATTTTTAGAAGCTGTGAAAAAGAATAGAACTGTAAACTCACAAAGTACAATACAAAGTAAAATTATACTCAAGATTCAAATATCTTAAATTGACAATTTGAGTTTATATATTGATTCAACATACTATAATGTGATTTTTAAGACAAGAATTATAATTTTTAGTTAATAATTAGAAGTGCAGTTTGATAATGAACAGAAAGTGCATTTTCATGAAGTTCTGTTAATTTCTTCAATTATAATTATTGAAATTTTACATGAAGCTTGAGTGTTGATGTATGAATAACAGAAAATTGTTAGAAAATTTATACATAGATTTGGAGATTTTGGTTAAAGTAGGGTTTAGGAGCCTGTATTTTGGGTTCTGTTCTTTCGATTCGCGCGACGCCTCGGCTTGACCGAGTGACCTGAGATTTTGGGAGGTGCACGAGTGTGGTGTTGGCAAGGTTTGGACGATGACACGTCGTCTCTGGCGGTCGCAATAGTGTGGACGAGGGGTTTGTGGCCTTCCGTGTTTGGTTACAGATCGACATTTTAGTCGAATTTTGATTCCATGACGTTGGGGTTGATCTGGGTTTTGTAGTCGAGAGAGGGGAGGATTTGCGACTTGTTGGTGGCGTCGCAGGGTGGTAGCGCGATGGTGGACCGCCGTGCACGTGCACGGCGGCGGAGACGATCACGTTTGGGTCGACTCGAGTAGAACTCGAGTATTGTCGTTCTTTTCTTCGGGGTTTTGCTGGGTCGAGTGTTTATTCGCGCGAGCGTTTATACGTTTTAATAGTTAAAAAGTTAAACTAAAATAATAATAAAAAAAACAGAAGAAAACAGAGAAGTAAGAAACAGGGAAGAAGAAGTACAGGAGGGATCGCGTGAAGTGCTGGGTAATCACGAGTCCTACCCGAGGCGAGCACGATGTTGTCTTCGGGTTTTAAGAATTGCAGAAGTTGTGCTAACTGAAAAATAAAGGTAGAAGTTATTAAGTATAAACTATGTTATTAAGTATTAAACAATTTGTGATTAAACTCTGATGATCTTGAATGTTTTGCTGAAACAAAATGGAGTAGTTAATTTAAAAATGGAAGTTAATTATGTAGGTAATAAAATTTATAATTGTAATTTAAAAAGTAATTTCAAACTTTATTCAAATTAATAATTAAAGATTTTTAATAATAATCTTGTGAAGATCATTTGTAATTAAGAATTTAAATAATCATTTGAAGTTGATTAATTAACAAAATGTAGTTAACTGATTAAATAAATAATTAATGATCGAACGATTTAGTGATTAATAATTAATGATTAATTAAATAATTAGTAATAATTAATTGTGTAACTGAGTTTTATAATCAATAATTAAGGTTATTGATTAATAATCAAGTGGATAATTAATAAGTAATTAATGAATTGAAATAAGTTAATTAATTAATTAATTAAATGAAGAATAAATTATAATTTACTCTTGAGTATGCAATATAGTTTAAAATAAATCAAATGACATGTCGATATGAATCGATGATTATATTGATTGCCTCTGATGATTATTTATTTCTGTGATGTTCTGTGATATTTTAGATATATCTGTGATGGTTGTGTATACTTTATTGTGTTTCATTGCTATATGATGTATCTGATGATTATCCGTGCTAAATTGCTATATGAATTCAATTGTTAAATTTAAACTGTCAAGTTAATTTGACAACTTGGACTTTAAAATGGCGTTTGGATCCGATGAGACCGGGATCGGAAGAATGAACCTTTGATTCTCCGAAAACCACATCGATCCAAATTAAGCGTTAGGTCGTGTAATCTCAAGTGAAGATCGAGATGGAGTTTCAGAATGCAAGGGTTATCGTCGTTAACTCTGAGGGTGATTCCAAAACGAGTGTAACGAGATAATGCCTTCGGTTTCGTTCGAACCCGGAACGAACTTGTATGGATAGAATGCTTTCAGCACATCGTCAGGCGGACGATGAGCATTCTAAGTGATATGTTCTATAAAGGTAATCGCAGCCTCAAGCCTCATCAACTGGGAATGGCTAAAACAGGGGAGGTGCGGCAAGGTTAGGTGGGTCATGCCCAAGCAGGACGAGATATACCCCTGTCTAGATGTCCCTTTTTATTCAGCTGTGTGGGCGGTTGGATGTACACCAACTGCGGGGTTATCTTGTTCGGGACTGTTCGGTAAGGAATGGTTCCGGCCTTGTGTTGCAGGGGAGTTAGGGTGGCTCCTCGGTACTGTGATCTAGACCACGTACTGTGACGGGCAGTAACCCAGTAGCCCTGCCATTGTATGGGATCCAATTTCCAATAAGCGCCATACGTTTTGATTGTGCCCAACTATGTTGAAATGTGAGATGTAAGCATTTCAGCTATTTCTGTATTTTACTTGAAAACCCTAGACACTATTATAATATCACTGGATTTCCTATGAAATGTTTTGGTTAGCGTAAGGTAAAAACTTACCCATATTTATTTGTGGGGAGTCTTACGTGGTACCTTTCTTTTAAATGATTTTCAAAGTTAAACAACTTTAACCTATTTACTCATACCAGACCCATGTCTGACCCGGAGTTTATTTTTGTTTTTCATAAACTTTCGGGTACCAAATTTTTACGGGTAGCCAAGGGATTCAGGTTAGCTTTGACGACTACTGGAGGAGCAATGGAGCAGGAGGCTTCAGCGTTGTAGACTTATATATCTATATAGTTCCGCTGTGTTAGTTTGTTTATGATGTATTTGAGATGTATGTTCTGACAGATATGTATATGATAGTCATGTTGTATGATATTGTTTAACTTTGATGTATATATAACTATGTAATATTTATGTTGATATATTATATTTTATTCCATTCCGCTGTGAGATTCTGATGTTGTTATTCTTTCTTTTCTTTTCTTTTCTATTTCTATCCCTTTCTTTCTTATTGATGACATGCCTTTCTGGGCGTAGAAAGCCGGGTCGTCACAGGTCAAACTTCTAAACAAGATAACAATGCGGTACTCTGACTAGAACTGGCGGTCGATCTTAACCGCACACAATAAATAATCAATGCTTCCAAATCATTCCACTACGACACATTTGCTAACACTACATTTTTGATGTTTTCTACTAAACACATCTGCAACTTTGTTTCCTTTCCCTATTGTGTACTCAATTCCAAAATCATCGGTGGCTAAAAACTCCAACCATCTCTGCTGTCTCATATTCGACTCCTTTTGAGAGAATACGTATCTTAGCGACTTCTGATCTGTATTCAACTCGAATCGTTCTTCCAAAAGATAGTGTCTCCACACCTTCAAAGTAAATATTATGGTAGCTAACTCTAAGTCATGAGCTGGATATCAAACTTCATGCAGTTTGGGCTATCGTGAATCACAGGCAATCACTTTACCCCTCTGCGTTAACACAACGCCTGATCCTATTTTACACGCATCGGAATACACCAACAAATTTTGATTCCATCTAGGACAGCTAACATCGAGGCATTGGTCAATAAATGTTTTTGCTTCTGGAATGCCTTCTCACATTTATTTGTCCAAACATAATTCAGGTCCTTTCTTATTAGTTTAGTCATCGATGTTGCTATACGGAAGAAATACTTTGATGATTCTCCGATAATAGCCAGCTCATCCAAGAAAACACTTTATCTCAGTCACTGTCTCAGGTATTTTCCAATTATTTACAGCTTCTATCTGAGCTGGATCCACAGACAACCATTTTTCCGAGACTACATGACCAAGGAACTTCACTTCTATCTTACAAAAATAAACTTCCAAAACTTTGCCTTCAACTAATGCTGTCTTAGTGTCTCAAGCATGAATCTATCTAAATGCTCTCGGAAGTTTCGATTCATTGAATCTATGAAGAACATAGGCGTATTTGTCAATCCGAATGGCATTACTAACCATTCATGTAAACCAATCTCATTCGAAATTCCATTGAAGGAATACGATCCTCCACCACTCTCAATTGATGGAACCCTCTTACCAAATTCTATAGGGAAAATACTTTGGCTCCGTTCAACTAATCAAATAATTCACTAATTCTTAGTAAGGGATATTGGTTTTTTATCATCTTTTCATTTAACTTACGATAATCGATACACAATCTTAACGACCCATCTAATTTCTTCACAAACACAATGGCCGCTTCTAAGGCGAACTACTTGGTCTAATAAAGCTTTTCCCTTTTAAGTACACTATCTACACCGTTAACTCCATCTCATTAGGTGTCATTATGTTAGGCGGTCTACAAATGGGTTCAGGTCCTGGTAAGATCTATTTTAAACTCAATTCATCTTCTTCCTCTATTACACCAAAAAATGCACAAACATCCAAACTTGGACTCCAACGAGACTAACTCTTCCATTTACATTGGTAATGGTGCTTCCTCCAAAGAGACTAACTCTTCCATTTCTTGCCTTCATATCTCACTTCCTTAAATATGTATTCGAACCTTTGTAGGATACGGATGAATGGTCTAAGAGAGAGGGAGAACAGGGATAATGTGTATACTCACATAAAGAAAATACAAGGACGTTCAGATAGAGTTATCCCATACCCCAACCTTATTCACTGCATCATTTGGACTATGTTTTCAAAACATTATTTAAGTTCAAATATTCTTTTAGTTTTTTACATAAATTTATGCTTTGATGCCAAGTTGTAACATCCTCACATTTTAAGCTTCGAAACTAACCGCCAAAGATACTGCATCATCTATCGTATTAATTTCCAATGACAAAATGTGGTCATATTATTGTGTTATAACATCAGAAGCATAGGAATATAAAATAATTTTAAATACAATTTCAAAACAAACTTTCGCATTTCATTTCAAAGATAATATTCCATTTTCGTTACATAATACCAAACATTGCCCAGATTCAGATAAAATATAATTATTACAAAATACTCTAAGAGTGACATATGAAGATGCCCACTTGGCTGATCAGAGTTACTAAATAGACAAATACATCTACTGTCAATACATTCATACAACAACTAGTATAATACAATGGATAATAGTAACAGATAGACTCCTACATAGCTAGCTTTGCCTCCCACACATCTTTGAAAGCTTTATTGGCCAAAACCTACTTAACATATAAACTCTTGCTCTCGACAAACTCAAATCAAATTTTAAGCACCTGAGAGTTTAAGGGGAAAATATAAACATTGAGTCAAACAAGAAGCCTGGTGTGAATAATAATATGTCATCTCGGTTTATAGATATTTAGTGAGACCACACCGCTAGGCGGAATGGGTTTGCCCTCACAGTATCCCTTTTAAATATATCTTTTGCAAAATAAACTCCTGCGACCAAAATGGTTAAAATAGCCAAACAGAAACAATAATATGCATGCTTGCTGCATAGGTAATCAAGACTATCCATCAAGTCCATGGACTCTCCATCCCAGTGTTTAGTTTTCGCATCGTAACTACCAACCTACGTGGCTAGATAAAGCCTTCCAAACATACCAAATTTCCTAACCAACTCTTAGAAGAAAGATGGACGGTCTGCCCAAATACACTTATCCCAGTGCTTGCCTGACTATTTATCAATCTTATAGCTTTGATGGGCTTGCTATAAACCTAATGATTTTACAGGTCAACCTATAACCTATCTTATCTTTATGTATTCCTTCTGTGCATAAATCTTCTTTTAGTCTTGCCTTTGACAAAGCCCTACACACTAGAATTTTGGACTTATATCGGCTAGGGGAAAAGAGCTAAAGTATAGGGTGCTAACCTACACCAATCACATCTGGTTTTCTAATATCTGAGTCAAATTTATCATATCACATTTTATCCAAAAGTGATAAGAGTAATCATTCATTAGTAAAACATTAGGCTAAAAACCTTTTTCTATTTCTTTGAAATCAATTTCTTTATAAATGATTTAACCTTGAAATCATATTTAAAACAAGGAAAATATGGCCCTTTACTTTGTTCGAAATATTTATGCCATGAGATATGCTTTTATAAATTATTGATGAATCTTGAAATCACTTGGAAGTTAGATCACTTCGAAACCATAGGCTATAGAGCCTAAGCAATATAAAGCCTTTATATTGATAAAACCCGGCAAAGAAATAGTCGACGAGGGTTTTCGCCCTTCAAAATATATTAAAATCTTTGATTTACAAAAATTAAGGTTATATGGTCGAAGCTAACTTCTTCGTATGGCATATTATAAAGCCTTAAAAGATATACGATGACATTGGTGAATCTCGACGTCAATGTCTTAAGGAAAATAAGCAGAATCATTAGGGCCGAAGTGATAACAGGTGGCAACCTAGCCTTGTTCGAAACAAGAGTTAAAGATTAAAGTTGGAAATCATCAAGGTCAGAATGATAAAACACAGTACTATATAGTAGAAGTGATAATATACGGTTACATTATCGCCATTATAAGTTTCTATAAAAGCAATAGGGTCGGTGACACTATAGATGTGCGGCACTATTAACGTCGAGGTCATGCTTATCGACGTCGACTCTAACCCACACGAATTCATTCCATACCACTGGAGTGATATCCTATGCATTCTTTAGAGTCGACATGGTTGAAAAGTAGCACCTAGCCCTCGGCTTCAATAACATCGGTATGGCAAAGATGTAACTTCTTTGAAAACTTTTTTATTTCTGTTAAAAGTTTTTTTCCACCAACTACAACTTTTTGTCAAATTCTTATGGGTTAAAATATTCTTTTCAACATTTCTTTTAGAAACTAGTAGAAACTAGAAATTGCATTCCCTAAAATAATTCACAAACCATATATTTTATAATAATATTTTAATATAATTATTAGGATTTTCTAGCTCAAATAATTCATAATAAGTCATAAACACTTCAAAAAAAAAACCCAAACATCACATAAAAATGGATTTTAATCTTCTTCAACATATAAAATTTTGAGGTCAAAAATTTTATTCAATTATTTCTGTTATTTAAAACCCAAAATAATCCATTTTCTCCATTTAGAAAATTCATAATAAATTCGTAATTGCTTGGAAAATTACGAAATTAATAACCCACTTCTAAAATAATATTTTTAACATCATATCAAAATTTCCACTTATTTGAGAATCATATGTTAGGTTTTGATGCTTAAACCTAATAACTAATTTCATAAATAAATCTAGTTATTCATTAGTAAGCATATAATTGTGCAATCCTCTAAAGCATGGTATAATAACATCAAAAGATTGTATTTTTATACTTAAAACTGAAAATAATAACTAAAACTTGAGATGCATAACTATTATTCATCTTGAATGGTATAAGAAGGTTCAGATTTGAGTGTTGATTGATTTTCCCTAGCTTTTGGTCTTGATTCCCTAAGATGCGCTTCTCTTGAACCTCCAACTATAGGCGGCCTTGCATTTTCAGTTTTGTTTGTGTGAATGAAGTGGATAAAGGAGAAGGAATGTAAGGATATGTATTGGAAATTTTAGCTTATTCCTGTTTTTCCCTTAACATATCCTTCTTCATATTATTATTCTAATTAATTCCATTAGTTCATTGATTAAGGCTCGACCCATAATAATTACAAAATCTCAATTTTCATACCGTTTTACAATATTTTATTTTATTTATCTTATATTAAATATCCTAGATAATGTTAACCAAAATTAGGGTTGTTACAGGGTCCCTAAAGTTGGATAGTACTTGACTCCTTTTGTAAGACCCAGACTGCCTTATGATTCTTGGTTTCGTTGGATTATCAATTGATGACGTACATTTCATCTTGACAAATGGAAGTTAAGAATCTTTATAATATGAATGTCTTGAAGTAAGATGTAAATAAGAAACTAAAAGAATGGAAGGGTAAGAATGCTCGATGATGAAAATAGGAGAAATATTTCCGTATAAGAAAAGTATGGAGAGAGAAAATCGAAATAGATTTATGCATAAAAAGTAAACAATTTCATGTTAATAGAGAGAAGCCCAATGCCTAAAGCAGTAGCCAAACACATTACAAAGATCCAATGAAAAAATGATCAAATAAAAAAGAAAAGAGTCGCATAAGAAGAAACCATTTTAATAAAAGGAATTTAGGTAGAAGAAATTTAAATAGTAGAAAAATTAGGAAGTTTAAATGGAAGCAATGTTGGAAATTATATTAAAATAATGTTCGTAATCGAATTAGGAATGATGTAAGAAATTAAGAGCAAAACAAAGGAAAAAATGGATAGTTTCCATTAATATGTATATGAATTGCATATATCTTTTAGAAGTCCTCTTATATACTATTAGAGTCTCCGCTAAGTTTAAAAGTGGAAATAGCATAAGTAATGGAAAAATAATAGAATGGATGTTGTCCTACTTCTATTTTTATTGTTTATAATTATAAAATATGTATTTGAAATACTACAATAGGCATTTTTAAAAAATGTTTTGGTACAACAATTGAGTTTTTGAAGGTAAAACTTAGTAAATGATTTGAGTTAGAAATCCTACCTTTTAAGAAGTAAAATCTCTATTGTAAGAAGGCCTTAAAAGAAAAATTGAATTGATGAATATTCATGTAATAAAAACTTGACTTTTACTATTTGTAAAGAAGGAAAATGTGTTGTTTAAAGGAAAGGATCATTTTAAATTAAATTGCTCAGAGTAACTTGAATTTTAAAAAAAAGTTTCTAAATTTATATTATCGAAGATAAAATTTTAGGTTAAGTACTTCATGACCGTGAAGTTTAATACTTTTGAAAAGGGTTGTAAAAACTAAACTAACTTTAATATAGAGTAGATAGGGATGACTGCGTAGGTAAGATGGGTTAAAAGTTAAGACAATGAATAAAATAGCTATAAATGCTTATAAAGTCGCAAAAAGAAATCCCCATTGAATATAAAGTATATTGTTATGAACCTAGGAATATTTTATTAGATATATGTGAAAGACATAAGAAAAATGCACAAAGGAATGGGGAATGGTATCAAAGTACACTTCTGCTAGCTCTAGAGTATACTTTCATGAGAGATTAAAGATAAAGAAAATAAATGAATTTTGAGAAAATTGTTAAGCGATCTTGATTAAAATAAGATAGTAATATAATTGGTGTAAATGGTAAGACGGCAAACACACATAGAGGATGCTGATTGACTTAGGGTTAAAGAAGGTAGGATGGAAGGTGGGGAAGTTATTTTGCCAAGCCAATTTTCTATTGAGTTATTCTAAGATATGCATATTTCATACTGCTTTCCTATTGTAGTGTGGAAATGCACAATTATCCTATAATTAGTTGTATCATTGGAATAATGGATGGACCTTATTTACTAGAAGCAAAAAGGGTAAGTTAAGACATACAGGTTGTAGTCGTATGACATAGTCAACATGCTACTTATATTTAAGTAAGAAGTAATAGGGTCACAACATCATTAACTGTTAACCGATTTTTTAATCATGTAGAATTCAACTAGAAAGAAGGCAAAGATGAAGAGAAAATGACTCAAGAGCTTGGAAATGCACTTAGAAGAAGTAGAAAAACGAGCTCAAGAGAAACCATCACTTTTGGAGCTAAGTAAACCTATCGGTACCTAGAAGTTTCCCCTTGATACCAAGAGGCTTTTTCTCCTAATTTGGCACTAACCTTGTGAGCTTGATACTCTACTCTAGCATCTCATTGTCAAGTGCTTTTCTTAGGGTTTGGATGAGAAAATATCAGGATTAATAAGAAGAAAGCAAAAATAGTAGGATAATACAAGTGCTAGCGGGAGAATCATCAGAATCAACTCAAAGACTATAAAAGGAGTTTGAAAAACATCGAATCGAAGATAGAGGAGTAAAACAATTGGAGAGCATAACTTTTCCATAAGGAAAACCTCACGGTACCAAAAGGTATCGATTAGTGTCGAGAGATCATTTTAAACTATTGGATTGCATGCTCTCTTGCGGGCCTTTGGGCTAGCTTCCGAACTTTTACTTGAGTTGGACACTGAACCTACATAGTTGTTTCTCTATAAATATCAGCTCTATAGCAACCATAAAAGGTTCTTGGACTATGCTCTTTCTTCATCTCCTATCTCTCTCTTATAATTATCAACTAGGCAGATATCATTGGCAATTGTAAGCTCTTGAATATCAATCCTTTGTGGTGGTGACTTTAATTCTCTCAAAGTCATAATCAATAAAAATATAAAGTAGATGTAGGCTAGAGATTGCCAAATCACTATAAAAATCTTATGTCTTATTGTTCTTTTCTCCATTTTTGCTATTATCTGCTAGATTTCGGTCTTATAGGTTATCTACAACATATCTTTGGGTGTTGATCCAGTTTTGGTGTCAACGTTTTGGTGCTTTCATTGACAGTACTAAATCCAGGCTTAAATCTAGCTCCCTACTTTGGGTTGGAAAGATCTAGAAGTTAGATCCAAAAAACATGCTTGAATAACTTAAATGATTATTAATAGAAAGTCATGGTACCAGGAAGATGTGGAAGGTCATTAGGAGCTGTGGTCGATGGTGATGAAGGGAATACTCACCAAGTTGAGGTTAACAATTAACAGGAAATACAAGAATCCGCTGCTTAATAGGAAGTAGTTATCAGAGAAGAGCTTGATAAAATAATACGAGAGTTGAAATAGATAATGGTTGATAGCCAGAGAGCTTTGATGGATAAGACCGATTCTTTGCTAACCTTGCAACCACTAAGAACCAGAAGAACTAGAAGGGAAACTTTACTATAATAGAACAAGAGAACTCATCTTTTTCTGGCCTAAACAGAAGGGATGGAAAGTAGAAGCAGAAGCAGAAGCAGAAGGTTGGAATTGCTAGAGTTGCGGAAGGACTTGCAGAAGGACGCAAAAGTGCTCCTCCAATAAGTAGACCGCTCGGTACCGAGGGGAACCCGCATGATACCGAGAGGTTTCTAGGATGTGGAAATTTCCTAGATGGTGATGCAGTGGTGGTTTCTAATGAAGAAGTGGATTTGCAGCTTGATGATGATGGTCTTGAGTTGGATGTTGATGCTAATGAATATGAAGTTTAGAGGGATGCAACTTAATTGACTGCACGCCCATAAAATACTGAAGGAGTGGTTTGTGCAGAGATAGGGCGACCTAGCCGTCAATCGATAATCCGAGACCATTTGCACAGCCAAAAACTTGGTGTAGCCTCTGATAATGGACCTTTGGATTACCATGCTAGTGAGGAGCATATAGCTGATATGATTAAACGGTTGATGGAAGAAAGCAGAAGAGGAAACAATTAAGATTAGGACTCCGCACCTAGTAGGACTCTATTTACCGAAAATATTTTGAGAGAATAGTACCCCAGAAAGTTTACGATGCCAACGATGCCTTATACAATGGAACTACCAAATCTAAATGACACATACTCAAATACGAATGGCCTATGGATAGTGCTTGAGCTACAAATGTTCTTCAATGTTGATGTTTCCATCTTCTTGGAAGGAGTCGCTTCTATGTGGTTCACTAGGCTCGCATCAAGTTTTATATGTACTATTGATGAATTAGCCAAGTAACTGTTGGAGCAGTTTAGGCTCCATGCTTCCCGACCAAAGGATGTGATGTCCCTATCTAGCTTGTCTCAAGGACCCAAGGATTCGTTGAAGGGTTTCTTGAACATATTCAACATTGTCATTTAGAAGGTTAGCAATCTAAACGAAGATCTTGTATTCATGACATTGGTCCAGGGTGTACACCGAAAAAAAAGAATTTGGTTGGTATTTGAAGATGAAACAACCAACAACTATGTAAAATGTCCATCAATAGGAAAACCAAAAACTAACTTTTGCGGTTCGAAGAAGCATGCTTGGTTGAAGGAAAGGTTAGCGGGGGACAGTCGAAGAAGCTAATTCAAAGAAATGTGGTGGTTAAACAAGATGGTGGTGGAGTTGCACGAAATATTGGAAATTCAAGAAATGAGAAAATGAGGAACCAAAACTCTGGTGGCATAACGAGAGCAGGAAGCACCCAAGGAATATGCAACCAAAAGATTATATGCTTCTGAATGATACATTGGTAAATATTTAACTTGCTACTTAAAGGACTGAGCAATACAAGAAGCCTCCTAGGAGGGAGGCGACAGAGAAGGAAAAATGTTTTGGAAAGTTCAATTGCTTCCTTTATACTCAAGGGCACAATACACATGAATGCTGTCATTTGAAGGATTTGATTGAGGAGCTAATACAAAGAAATAAACTCCAACGGTATGTTAAGAAACAATAGAAACCAAGCTACGAGTCCCTAAGAACCCACAGCTCAAGGAAAACCCCCTGGACCTAGTGTTAAAGTGCCTAGACATATAGATGGATGGTTTCTAATTAATACTGCAACCAGAGGACCTCACCAAATGTAGAAAACCTGGTGTGAGATGGAGAGGTATGTGAGTTCACTGAAGCATGCACCGTAGGAAGGTCGCTACGCCATAGAAGATGGAGCTTTGGCTAAGGAACAAAAGATGATCATGGATGACATCGTGTTTAGAAACTGAGAATATGATGGAGTTGAGGCGCCGAACCTCAATCCCATGGTGATAACAGTTGAAATTAGACCAATAGTTGTGCGTCGAGTTTTGATAGATAACTAAAGCTTGGTAAACATTCTATTCTGAATGACTTTCAACCAGATGAAAATCAGTATGAATGATACGGCCTTCTACATGAAAAAATTTCAAAGATTTACTGCTGCATCTATATAGCGATTGGAATGATAGACTTGCCTATAGAACTTGGTGAAGGATAACGTAGGGTGGTTCACATTCAAACATTCGTTATGTCAATGAGTTCTCGGCATATAGTGCTTTCTAAGGCCGACCAGCCCTGGCTGACTTTAGGATTTTTTTTTTGGCTTCATGGTGTTTGACAATGAAATTTCTAACGGAGAATGGGATTGAGTGGTACGAGGAGAACAAAGCATGGAAAGATAATGCTATTTGTAGAACTGGAAGAAGCTAAGTGTTAGGAGAATGGAAAGAATGTAGGGAAGGCACTCCATATTCTAGATTCGCAAGCATAGTAACCAAAACCTGGACCCTTGCTCGGGATCCATGGTGAATTCAATAAGGCTATGCATCCCAGGAAGCATTTAGGGAAGGGCCACCAGCACCGGTTGAGCCAACAGTGAATGTTCCAATTGACATGGATGATCCTACTCAGGTACTGAAGATTTGATCTCAACACAATGTTCACTTGAGAAAGGAATTTGTGAACTTTCTCCAAGGAAACTTAGATGTTTTCACCTAGACATTCAGATATATGAGAAATATCATCGAAGATTACATGTCATGCATTGAATATCGACCCAAAGTTCTCGCTAGTATGACAAAAAAAGCCGCAATCTGGGTCCGGAGCAATCCATTGTGCTAAAAGAAGAAGTGGATAAGCTATTAGCGAATGACTTTATCTGCGAAGCTTTATACTTTGATTGGGTATTAATCCCATGTTAGTTAAGAACTCAAACAGAAAATGGTGAACATGTGTTGACTATTCAAATTTGAATAAGCATGTCAGAAGGACTGCTTTCCTTTGCCGAGAATCGACCAACTGGTAGATAGAACTACCGGGCATGAATTAATCTCGTTTACGGACTTTATTCAGTTTGTAACAGATTTTGATGCATATACCAGATCAGAATAATACAAGCATTATAAATAATTTAAGATTGTACTACTACCAAGTGATGTCGTTCGATTTGAGGAATGTTGGAGCCACATACCAAAAACTAGTGAATTCTATGTTTAAGAATCAAATCGGGCAAACAATGGAAGTATATGTGGATGACATTCCCGGGAAATCATGAATGTCATGAAACCAGCGGACGACTTTTCGAAAATGGCCAAAGTTCTATGGAAATACAAAAAGTAGTTAAATCCGTTAAAATGCTCCTTCGGAGAAGCATCAGGAAAGTATCTAGAATTTATTGTCAATGCATGGTCAACTAGGCTAATTCAGAGCAGATAAATGCCTTGAGGAACATAACCATCTCTACTACAAAGACACAACTACAAAGCTTGAATGGAAAGATAGCTGCTTTGAAGCGGTTCATCTTAAGGGGTACATATAAGAGCATACCTTTCTTCGACGCCCTCAAGAAAGGTAAGAATAACATTGAATGGATTCAGGCTTGCCAGAATGCCTTTGAGGAACTGTTGAGACATATGGAAATGCCACGGGTCTTATACAAACCATTGGATGGGGATCATTTATTTGTTTACCTAGCGGTGTATGTGAGAAATGCGGAATACGGATCTTAAGGCTAGGATTAACACTAGAGTGGGAGGTGAGTAGCGTTTAAAGAAATTACTAAATCTTTTTGAGTTTTTGTTAATTTGAACACAAATGTATGCAATATTCTGACACAGTTATGATCACAGAATCAAACACAGATGTAGAAATAAAGTAAAATCAATAAAGGAAAGAACACACCGGATTTTATATTGGTTCGAGGTTACCCTACATCCAGTCCCGCACACAAGTACAAATTTCCTTTCAAAAGCGATTGTACAATTACGCCCTCGATTTTAAAGCCACGAGGTACACCACTCCAGATTCACAATCCTCTTGGTAGAGATACTTGATTTCAGGGGCAACAAGTTCACCCAATTGATTTCCTAGGCTACAATCACACATTTTCTAACTTGATAGATTTCCAAGGCCACAATCACACCTTTTCTCGCTTGATTGATTTCCAAGGCTACAATCACACCTTTTCTTGCTAAATTGATTACAATGAAGTCTATAACTCTGAATAGCACTGAGATCATGTTGAGAGAGTGATAGAGAATCAAACCAAAAATGATCTAGTTAGATTCAATGTTGATTTCGGCAGAGTAATGGTAAGAATAAGTATAAAGAAATGTGGAAGAAGAAGAGGGGTGAAAACCAAAAAAGTATGAATGCAAATTCGTTCAAAACCACCCCTATATATAGTAGAACAACAACCATGTCCATTTGTGAAAGGATATAATGAATAGACACTTCCTTTGGAATTCAAAAATTTGAAATAAACGGCCATCATGTCGACATGGGGTACTTGAGTATGTCGACATGCCAAAGGAAATTTTGATGATTTGTTTTTCTTTGAAAATAATTTCTATCTTATATTAAAACTATTTTAAACTTTATAAATATACTTAACTATAGTTAAAATACATAAATAAATATAGAGAATAATATTTTGACATATATAAAATTTTACTATAATTTTATATTTAAATCTAAGTATAAATATTTAAAAGTTAAAATATTATAATTAAAAGCTAGTTTAAAAACCAAGGATAATTTGATTTTGAAAATAAAGATTATTTTGAGGCTAAAAATATTAAAACCAGAATATATGTTTTTAATTCTTTGAAAAGGAAGATTTTGAATTTTTTTTGAAAACAAGATATAATTTTTTACAATATTTTGAATAAAAGTTAGTGGATACAAAACAATGTTCCACTTGATTTTTCGCAGTTTCCATCCTACTTAGGGTTCCATCCCTTTAACGGGTTCGAAGTGTATTCCATTCCACGAATAAATTGGATTTTAAGATGCCAGTGCTTTTCTAGGATTCTTAACAAAATTCCTAATTAAATTACTTATCTTGAACTATTGATAATCTTGATACTCATGAGTGTTCAATCTTGATATCTTGAATCTCTATACTGTACAGTCTTCATTCATGGTATCTGCATGGTTAAATCCTGTATATACATATATATATCTAAACTATAATGTTAGTATTTATATTTTATAATCTTATTCTAAGGTTGTTGCCATCAAAACCATCATCTCAAGGACTAACAATCTCCCCCCTTTTGATGATGACAACCTTTGTTTACAAAATATTACTTCTATCCTAATAACTCCCCCTAAAACTAATAACTCCCCCTTAATCCATGCCTAACTATCCTTTTTTATATTTCTCCCCCTTTGTCATCAACAAAAAAACTAACTTGAAACTATATAACTCCCCTTAATCTAATATTATGTGATTAGTGTTATCATAAATAATCGACACTTAATTCTAAAACTAAAATTTAGTCCTAAACTACTAACTTTCCTAAGAATATATGATAATACTTATAATAATGAGAAATCAAATATAAGCACACGAATTATTTATTAATTATATTGTTACATGTACATTTGTGTAGAGAACATAGATAAAAACATACAACAATAAGAAAGAACGAAAAGAAACAAATGCGTGTCCTTGAAAATGGGAGATCTATGAACCAAACAATTTGGATAGTAGAAACAGAAATTTACACGTTGTTCAACAAGATTTCCATCTTTGTTAAAGCACACTTCGCCAACGCAAACGACTTTGTCGTCATCTTCAGCATGCTCTTCTTCCATGGAGACTTCTTCTTCTTCCTCGTTGTCCTCTTGCACGTTACCTCCTGAAGACTCTTCGTCAATCAAGATCCAATTAGCGTGATTATCCATTAGAAATTTTTGCAAATTTCTAAGGATTTTGCCTTGCCGTTCTTGTTCTTTTGCCATTCTAAGTTGCACCACTTGAATTTCAGTCATTAGTTGTGGTGCATCCTTCAAAGTATCCTCCATTTTCATTACTCTTGCAAGGTTAGTTCATTGAAAAGGTCCAGTAGAAGGAGAAGGGAACGAAAAGGTTGAATTTTTATTTGATTTGGAAGAGGAGGCCATAGTTTTATTGATTTTAGAAGTTAGAACAGAAAGAAAAACATAAAGAATGATAAAAATTTCAAAAGTAAGAAGAATATATAACCACTTATTTGAATTTTGGTGGGAAAAATTTCAAAAATAAAAAATCTTTATACGTCGACATGAGTATAGGGGGAATGTCGACATGGTGCTTGAAATTTTTACTATTTAATTTATTTTGATTTAATTTTTAATTATACTTTGTTATTTATATATTATATTTCAGTTATTCCACAAATACCTAATTCTCTTCTTAATTTAGTAAATATAGATTCATTTAATGGTTTTGCTAAGATATCGGCAATTTGATTCTCAGAATTGATATAATCGACAGTAATTACCTCCTTACTTATATCATCTCTGAGAAAATGATGTATGATATCAATATGTTTAGTTCGAGCATGATGAATAGTATTTTTGGATAAATTTATTGCACCAGTATTATCACAATAAATTGGTGATTTTGAGATATATAAACCATAATATTTTAAAGTTTGTTGCATATATATTACTTGAGAACAGGCCAAAGCAACAGAAATATACTCTGCTTCAGTTGTTGATAAAGAAACTGTGTTTTGCATTTTACTAGACCAAGAAATCAGAGAATGCCCCAAAAAGTGACAGGTTCCGCTTGTACTTTTTCGGTCTTATTTACAACCAGCATCACAGTAAAATATTAAGTCAAAAGAATCATTTTTAGCGTAAAATAAACCATAATTAGAGGTGTGTTTAATATATCTTATGATATGTTTTACAGCTTTTAAGTGGGTCTCTTTAGGTTGGGATTGATATTTTGCACAGAGACAAACACTATGCATGATATCAGGTCTACTAGCAGTGTAATAAAGTAGTGATCCAATCATTCCTCTATATAATTTTTGATCTACATCTTTCGAGAGATCTTCTTTACTTAGGTACTCATTGGTTGCCATGGGAGTGGGTTTTCCACTTGTAGTAGTCAAACCAAATTTACTAACTAGGTCTTTAGCATATTTTTCTTGACTAATAAAGATACCATTATCTAATTGTTTTATTTGTAATCCTAGAAAGAAGTTTAATTCACCCATATGACTCATCTCAAACTCTTTTGTCATTATTTTTGAAAATTATTTACTCATTTCAAAATTAGTTGATCCAAAAATGATATCATCTACGTAGAATTGTACTAGTTAAATATCATTTTTATTTCTTTTAATAAAAAGACTACTATCTACTTTACCAATTTCAAAATTTTATTGCAATAAGTAAGATCTTAGTCTATCATACCAGGCTCTAAGAGCATTTTTTAGACCATATAGAGCTTTGTTAAGTTTGTAAACATGATTTGGTAATTTTTCATTTTTAAAAAGTGGTGGTTGTTCAACATATACTTCCTCTTTTACAAGTCCATTTAAAAAGGCACTTTTAACATCCATTTGAAATAATTTAAAATTATTATGATTTGCGAAAGCAAGTAGAATCCTAATGGCTTCTAATCTTGCTACGGGAACAATGGTTTCATCGAAGTCTATTCCTTCTTCTTTACAATAACCTTGTGCGACTAACCGGGATTTATTTCTAACAACCTCTCCTTGTTCATTAATTTTATTTTTATAAACCTATTTAATTTCAATTATAGTTTTATTTTCAGGTCTAGGAACAAGTTCTCAAACATCATTTCTAGTGAATTGATTTAGTTCTTCTTGCATAGCCAAAATTCATGAATCATCAGTTGATGCTTCTTTTGGTTTTTTGGGTTCAATAGTTGATATAAAGGCTACATTGCTCATTTTACTTAGTTGATTTCTAGTTTTAACAACAGATTGCATATCTCCTAGTATATTTTTTATACGATGATCTTTTAAAAGTTCAGTCCTTTTATTAGGATAATTAATTTCATTATTAGTTTCAGTTGACTCTTGATTTTGAGTGATTAAATTCTCTCCATCATTTGTATCTTCAAAATTTTTGTGATTTTCATCGAATGAAACATGCATTGTTTCTTCGATGGTGTTGGTTCTTAAATTAAACACTCTGTACATTTTACTTCTATTAGAATATCCGATAAGGATACCTTTGTCGGATTTAGCATCAAATTTATCTAAGTTATCTTTTGTATTTAAAATAAAACATTTGCTTCCAAAAATTCTAAAATAAGATACCTTAGGTTTCTTTCTGTAAAGAATTCATAAGATGTCTTAACAGTTAAAGGTCTAATTAAAATTCTATTTAAAATATAACAGGCCGTAACAACTGCTTCTGCCTAAAAATACTTTGGTAATTTACTATCTGAAAGCAAAGTTCTCGCATACTCTTGAATCGTCCTATTTTTATGTTCTACTAGCCCGTTTTGTTGTGGAGTTCTTGGAAATAAAAATTTGTGAGTTATTCCCTTTCTATTGCAGAATTCCTCAAACTTTTCATTTTTACCATGATTACTACGGATGGTTATAATTTTTAGAGAAAGTTGATTTTGAATCTTTTTGTAAAGTTCTTAAAACATTCAAAAGTATCACATTTATGTTTCAAAATATTGTCCATGTAAATCTAGAATAATCATCTATAATTACAAAAACATATTTATTAAGATTTACTGACAGAATTTGAGATGGACCAAATAAATCAAGGTGAAGTAATTCAAGAGGTTTTGAGGTTGAAATCATTTCTTTTAATTTAAAGGAACTTTTTCTAAGTTTTCCTAATTGACATGCATCACACAGACTATCTACTTTAAAATTCATTTTAGGGAGACCTCTTACTAGATCATGTTTTGACAGTTTAGATAAGAGTTTGAAATTCAAATATCCAAATCTCTTATGCCAAATACAAGGGTCACTTGTATTTGCCAAAAGACACAGGTTATCATTTGAAACATTCATACTAAGAATATAAATATATTTTTTCCTAATTCCCTCAAATATTATGGTTGAATTATTATCCTCGATGTGACATTTGTCTTTTTCAAATTTAATTTTATACCCTTTATCGCAAAGTTGACTAATACTTAGCAGATTATGTTTTAGATTTTTAACTAGCAAAACATTAATAATAATAGGAGCTTCAGAGTTACCGACTTTGCCGATGCCAATCACATATCCTTTTGAATTGTCTCCAAAGTTAACCAGCCCTCCATCTTTGTATATTATATCATTCAGCATATCTGGATTGCCAGTCATGTGTCCAGAGCATCCAATATCGAGTGTCCATTTATTCTTTCTGCTCTGCACAATTTGTCCGTTGTGGATTGATTCCTCAACCCCCATAAAGCATGTTTCCTGCGCATCAAACAATCTTAGAAGACGACTTGAATTTGAATATTGATTATATGCAGGCTCAAGAGACAATGATGATCTGAATATTTCTCAACTAGTATTAACAAATTTTTTAAACAAAGCCATTTTAAAATCTTTTTCAAAAATCAGATTATGAAACTTTGAAAACCTTGCACTGATACCAACTGTGAGAAATGCGGAATACGGATCTTAAGGCTAGGATTAAAACTAGAGGGCAGTGAATAGTGTTTAAAGAAATTACTAAATCCTTTTGAGTTTTTGTTAATTTGAACACAAATGTATGCAATATTCAGACATAGATATGATCACAGAATCAAATACAGATGCAGAAATAAAGTAAAAGCATTAAAGGAAAGAACACACCGGATTTTATACTGCTTTGGGGTAACCCTACATCCAATCCCGCACAAAAGTACAGATTTCCTTTCAAAAACAATTATACAGTTACATCCTCGATTTCAAGGCCACGATGTACACCACTCCAGATTCACAATCCTCTTGATAGGGATACTTGATTTCAGGGGCAACAGGTTCGCCCAATTGATTTCCTAGGCTACAGTCACACTTTTCTAACTTGATTGATTTCCAAGGCCACAATTCCATCTTTTCTCACTAAATTGATTACAAAGAAGTCTATAACTCTGAAAAGCACTGAGATCTTGTTGAAATAGTGATAGAGAATCAAACCAGAAATGCTCTAGTTAGATTCAATGTTGATTTCGGTAGAGTAATGGTAAGAATATGTATAAAGAAATGTGAAAGAAGAAGAGGAGTGAAAACAAGAAAAATATGAATGCAAATTCGTTCAAAACCACCCCTATTTATAGTAGAACAACAGCCATGTCCATTCGTGAAAGGATATGATGAATAGACACTTCCTTTAAGATCCAAATTTTTGAAATAAACTGCTATCATATCGACATGGGGTACTTGAGTATGTCGATGTGCTAAAGGAAATTTTAGTGATTTGGTTTTCTTTGAAAATAACTTCTATCTTATATTAAAATTATTTTAAACTTTATAAATATACTTAACTATAGTTAAAATACATAAATAAATATAGAGAATAATATTTTTATATATATAAAATTTTACTATATTTTTTTGTTTAAATCTAAGTATAAATATTTAAAAGTTAAATATATTAGAATTAAAAGATAGTTTAAAAACCAAGGATAATTTGATTTTGAAAATATAGATTATTTTAAGGCTAAAAATATTAAAACCAGGATAGATGTTTTTGATTCTTTGTAAAGGAAGATTTTGAAAACATTTTTGAAAACAAGATATAATTTTGTAAAACATTTTGAATAAAAGTTAGTGGATACAAAACAATGTTCCACTAGATTTTTCATAGGTTCCATCCTTCTTAGGGTTCCATCCATTTAACGGGCTCGAAGTGGATTACATTCCACAAATAAATTGGATTTTAAGATGCCAGTGCTTTTCTAGGAGTTTTAACAAAATTCCTAATCAAATTACTTATATTGAACTCTTGATAATCTTGATACTCATGAGTCTTCAATCTTGATATATTGAATCTCTATACTGTACAGTCTTCATTCTTGGTGCCTGCATGGTTAAATCCTGCATATACATATATATCTAATACATATATATATATATATATATATATATATATATATATATATATATCAAGGACTAACAGTGTCTACTCACGCACTATGTGCGGCATTAGTGCAAGAGGTGGCAAGGATTTAGAGACCGGTGTACTACATCAGCAAGTGATTCACTAGATCTAAAAAGAACTGCCTGAAGTTGGAGATACTTGTCTATTGCTTGTTGATTCCATCCAGAAAGTTAAGACAGTATTTTCAACCTCATCTGATCAAAGTGTTGACAAACCAACCTTTGAAATCGGTACTATACCAACCAGAGACATTGGATAGGTTGCTAAAGTGGAATATTGATCTGAGTAAATATGAAAATACTTACAATCCAAGAAGAGCAATAAACGGATAGGAATTGGTAGACTTCACCACTAAATTTTTCTAGAGGATGGTGTGGAAGAGGGGGAGGATGCTGCTATAACAGCTTCTCATTAGAAGTTATTTATCGATGATGCTTTGAATGAATTTAGCTCAGGGGCCAGAGTTTTATGTGAAACACAAGAAGGATGATTGATTTGTTATGCACTGAAGTTGGAATTTCTTATGGCCAACAATGAAGCGAAGTATGAGACGTTGATACCAGGTTTAAAAATAGCAAAGGAACTGGGGATAAAGACGCTACACATATTTAGCAACTCCTAACTAGTGGTTTGTCAAATCAGGAAGGAATACCAGGCTAAGGAGCAAGACTAGCCCCTTACCTATCAAAAGCAACGGAACTATTTGAGTACATAGAACATTATACAATAATGCATATACTTAGAGAGGAAAACATAAAGGTCGATTCACAAGCTAAAGTAGCTAGCTCTGGGAAAGCACAGTTAATGGGATTGGTTCTGGTGGAGGTTTTAAGGACCTTATCCATCGATCAAATGGATGTCGATTAGATTCTAGAGATTAGAAGAGGAGGAGTCATGGATGACTCCAATCAAAGGTTACCTGGCCAATGGAACTCTCCTGAGAGACAGGAATGAACAGAGGAAACTTCTCTAAAAAGCGTCGCGATTCCTGGTGCAAGATGAAGTAGTATACATGAGAGGATTCCCAAAACCCCTACTTCGATGTGTAGCTATGGATAAGGCTAGGAAGATCCTCATGGAAATCCATGAGGGCAGCCGTGTTAACCACATCGAGGAGCAAAAACCGATGAAGAAGATAATTCACTACGGATATTTCTGGTTGACAATAAACCGGGTTGCTATTAACTACTCCAATGATGTGATCGATGCTGGAGGTTCACAAAGATTCTGAGAGCCCCATCAGCAAAACTTACTTAAATGGTTAGTCCACGATCGTTTACAACCTGGGGAATCGACATGTAACGTTTCGGATTTTCGTTGCCGAAAAACCGAATAGTTATGGGTTTAAGAAAAAGAATTTAAGAAAAGAGAAGAAGAAAGAAGAGAGAAAAAGGTAGAAGATAGAGGGAAAAGAAGATAGACAATTTTTAGAAAAAACAGAAAAAGAGAATTTGAAAATAGAACAGAACGGGACAGAAGACACAAAAAGAACAGAAAGAACAACAACAGAATCTCACAATTCGCAGCGGAACAACATATAATAATAAATGAATAATCTTTAAACAAAGAACTATATCAGTTATTACATTACATCATATCATCAGAGTGTACAACATCAACAACATCAAACAGTGCAGCGGAAAAAGAAATACTATATAAGTAATATGCCATGCCATCCATCTTGCCTCCAGCAACTCCAGAATATCCAGAATATCCTGATAAACCTTAACTCTTAACTGCCCGTGTGGAAATTGGTGGGCACCCAGAGTTTAGGAAGGAAAACAATAAACTCCGAGTCAGTCATGTGACTGGTGTGAGAACTCAAAACAGTTTATTTAACTTAAAAATCAAAATAGAGGAATATTTTTAAATTAATTCGCAATGCTTTTAAAAATGAGACTACCATAAGGCCTCCCGCACACACACACATGCAAACGCAGAATCGGAGGAGATTTCTCCTTATGATAGTCAAAGATGCTTGATACGTATTTAAAATAACATTTGATATTATTACTAGTGCATAGTGTAGGAAATTATTTCGAAAATAAAGATATAAATCTTAGCCAACATACGACCATTATCGTATGCCTACTATAGCTAACTATGTTCAATAGCAGGTTACCGCCACATTCCATAGCAGGTTATACAACTAAAACCGTACAAGTCACGTATTGTTTCTTTGGATTTCCAACAAATGGTCAGGCCAAGGAACTTCCCATTGCCACATGAGAATGCCTCTGGATGGACATCCCCGAGAACCAAACCGGATCTCTACCAACACAAGGCCGGGTTACCCCTAACTGAGTAACAACTGACCGAATATGCCATCCCCCGGTCCTTTGGGACCTTTATCAACCGAGCGCTCGTAATCAATTCACACAATCATAAAGTGTTTTCAACATGAGTGAGTATCTGGGCTCCATACCATGATACCACCCTTTTCCAGAAGGAAATGGACACATCCTAAAGGGTGCTACCCCTCATAACCTTGCTGCTTCTTTCCTGTTTTGACAATTCACGGGGTGTGAGGCTCGACGAAGTCACGTCCACAAAAACATACTTTATACAAAAGCCATGCTTTGGGTCAACAAATGATCAACACAATGATCACTAAGATAGACGATCAGATAAATGATCCTATCACAAATAATCAACACAATGATCATTTCAGCATCACTCAGCATGTCACATTACCAAACTGGGAATATATCGCTGATAACTTCAACTATATAACCTCTGAACTCGTACGTCTCAAAGAAGGGTGTTAAGCTAAAAGAATAAATTCTCCGCCACCTCAGAAATATATTTGAAAGAAATCGGCTTTATATCTCAACTTGTAATGTCAGACATACAATCCATATAAGTCTGTTCCGGGCTCGAACAGAACCGAAGGCACTTACAAAGAAGTCCTTGCAATCCGAATAATTTCTAATCACGTTCGGATTTCCCATCACTTATGGAGATCTCTATACCGGGGATCAGCCAGTGCAGAGACAATCAACAAGAAACCCTCTCGTTTTCGAAAATATCCGGTCTTCAACACCGGTCTTCGAATGCAATTCATAACGACGTATCACATATTCGGAATGGGTTATACGACCCCATGGTCCTTTCCCGGTTAACCCGAATAGTGAGCGCTTATTTTTTTAAAAAAAATAAGTGTGGCATTCAATTTCAAACAATTCACAACAAATACCTATTCAAAGGTAAATATCGATAGTCGGTTATTGATCTATTAATAGATATGCCAACATCACCAGAATCCAAATAATTTTCCAAAGTATTTAATTCCAAAAATATCTTTAGAAGATATAACTTTCCATATTTCAAAAATAAATCAATATTTATTTTTAAACCTATTTTCCCAATTCCATTTATAAATTCCATATTGAATTTATACTTCCAAAATATTTATGAATATACGATTTCAAATATTCATTTTCAATTTATCTTCAAAAAGATAAATTCTCTAAACTTTCCATTTCTCATTGGAAAAAAACAATTTCCATACTTATTTATTTTATAAGTAATCCACAAATTTTATTTATTTTCAACCTTGGAAAATATTCCATATACTCTAATCGAAATTAAGTATATATTTCATTCTTTAAGGAAATCATTCACTTAACCATATTTATTTGGGCCAAAACGAATGTTGCGTAAAACATCGTTACAACAACCCAAAATCACTAGTATAGGGATTCGAAATTAAAATAGATATATAAATCCCAATACTATACAAAACATTTCCTTTCGGAAATTATCTATTATAACAACAGTGTTATAATCTATTATTTCCTTCTATTTTTCGAAAACATCTATTTCAACAATAAATGTTGAAATCTATGATTTCGAATCTCAATATATTTTAAAACATCGTTAGATCGTTTTAATTTTATTTAAAACATCACATTCCAAATAATTCTTTTTTTTTAACATAATATTCACTATTCAAAAACGTGAATATACCTTGTTAATAAATTTCATCACTTCTATTCATTTTAGTTTAAGGAATTATTCACTGTCTAAAACATGAATATAACTCTATAAATAAATTAGAACAATTTACTTATCAAAATAAGTCGTTTTGAATTTATAAAACAACGTTTATAAATTCTATTCTATTTATTTTATATCAACTTCCTTTTATAAATTTTCATTATTAACCTATCTCAATTCATATCACAATGATATACTAAAAATTCATATTATAAGTCAAATACTTATAATTTATTTATTTACAAAATCATTCCTTTAAACTTCATAAATTTTATAAATCTTATATTATAACTTATAAGATTCATTCATTTATCCAACTCATTCCTTTAATAACTTTATAAATTTTATAAACCTACTGCTTAAAAAATTCTATTTATAACTTCACCGTTATAATTCTATAATTCCAATTTATGAAATTCATTTACAATTTTTTTTTCTAACACTTAGAAAAGTTCGTTTTACACTTCTAATACTTTTAATTTATAAATATCAATTTATAAATCTTTTAATACACATGAATTTGTATTATTATTTTAAAACATCTTTTAAACTCTTTTAGAATTCCATCATTTTGATTTATAAAATAATCCAATTTCATAATCCTATATTTAAACTTTTTTTTTTACAATAGATTCAAAAATCTCAGTTTAAACTATTTTATAAAATCATAAATCCCATATTTTCAAAAAATCAATTTTTTTAACTATATTTCTCAAAAATATAATTTTTATAACATTAAAAATTATAACGTTTATTTAATTATAATGGATCAATTCCAAAAATATTTAATAAACGTATATTTCCAAAAATCCTTTTTGAAATTAAAATCGTTATTTTTAAATTTCAAAAATTGGATCCGATGATGCAACACATCAAATAGTCAATCACGATTTTCCAATATCATATATCGATATGATAAACAATCAAACATCACAATATTTAAAATCAATAAATATTTGTGAGGAATCCAGTTGGATCCCTCCAACCTGTTTTCCTGCATCCACAGACATTAGCACAATACCATTCCGTTTCAAGACGGAATATCGCGGTATATGGGATTTTATAAATATATATCCGCTTACTAACGGCGCATAGGGTCTCATCCGCTAAAAGAAAATGCGGGAAATCAATCAACTACAATATATACATATGCCAATATATATATATATTGCTATATATATAATATAATACCAATTCCACTTCGAGGTGGAATATCGCGGTATATGTGTGTAATAAATAACCTCCGCTTACTAACGGCGTATAGGGTCTATTCACATCCAATATATATATCAATCATCATTCAATCATTCAATCAACACAGTCAAGCAAATTTTAAATCTAACTATTTAAAATTTAAATAAACAAAAAAATTCCTTTTGAGTGAGAAGTTCTCACCTTTATTCCCGTTTGCAATCCACTTCCAATACAACTTGTTTTCTTCATTTATACCTTGTATAAATATTTACACAATTTATTAATATTCGAATAAATCGAATAACAAATTTTCATTTGATAATTTCGATTGATTGGTGATTTGATTTTAATAGTTAAATTAATTGATGGTTTTATTTAAACCAATTTCTTCTTTAAAATTTTATTTAACTAAAATTTAAATTTAAACTAAATTTATTTTCAATATTTATTTCCCAACTAACGAATTAAATTTCTTTTTACTTACCAAAATTATATTTTTAACTAATTTCCCCTTTAAAAAATAAATTTGGCAACTAAATAATTGAAATAAACTTATTAACCCCATAAGTTATCTTAATAAATTAATTTTAGTAAAAGAAATAATTGAACAAGTTAATTTCTATAATTTAATTTAATTAACTCGAAAAGTTTTTAAACTAATTTTCCTTTTTAATAAATTAAATCAACTAATTATTTTGGTTTTAACTATTAAATTTGTTATAAATAAATTTTTCCTTTTAAATAGAATATTCGAACTAAGTGAAAAATCACTTACCCTTCAATAACTTAATTAATTTATTTCTTTATTTAACTTAAAAATCAAATTTCCTTAAATAAATCATTTTATCATCAAATTTGAATTCTTAATAAATTTTCTTTAATAAATTTATTTAAATAAAAATTTAATTTAAGAACTAAATTTTCTTTGATACTTTCATTTACTGTATATAAACATTATACGATTTATAAATATTTGAACTAGACGAAAATTTAATTTCTCGTTTATATAAATTTAGTTAACTAACCATTTTCACTTTAAGCTTTATAAATTCTACTTTTATTTTCCTTTACAAATTATATATATATATATATATATATATATATATATATATATATATATACCAAATATAATTTTGCTGTTTACTGCATATAATTTTTTTCTCTGTTCACTGTATATTTTTTTTCTCAACCTATATTTATATATATAATTTAAATTAGATTCAAATTTGGGAATAAGTCATTGCGTACCTCACTGTAGTTCGAATTGAACGAGCCCTAGCTCGCGGCCCACCATCGAATCGCGTCACCGTGCCATCGATCGACTCGCCTCCCACTGCGAAACACGCCTACACCGCATCGCTCTCAAAATCAATCGCACCTCCCCACGACCCCTGGTTCAACAACGCCCCCACCAGCCCCATCGCGATTGACTCCATCGCGACATGGCCCCACGCACGTGAGCACGCCACCGCCAGCGGCGCCCCATGCCCTAACCTCGAGCTTGCCTCTTACCCAAGTCGCGACGCCAAAACCCCACGTCGCCGCGCCTTGTCGCCTCCAGGTCGCAACCCACAACCCCCACAGCGCACGACATACGACCCCCATCTCTTCACGAAATCGCGCGCATCCCCAGGTCGAGCGCCAACGCGACATCGTGCTCGCGCGCCTCTATCGCTCGCGCGATTGGATTTAGGGCTTCGGCCTCCATTTTTTTTTCTTTATTTTCTGCGGCCATTAATTGAATTTGCTTTGATTCGTGAATTGAAGAAGGAAAGTGAAGGAGAGGGATATTTAAAATCAACTGAGGCATGTTCGGCCATGCCCACACGATTTGGTATCGTGATTTTAGGCATGATATTAGGAACGAAACGTGATGTTTGACTAAGTTTTAAATTTAAATTTAAATTGAATCTGATTCAATTGCAACGCGTTTACTCACCGTGTGCTCACATATCAACTCGGAAAAATACGAAATTTGAAATCCGGCAATAATTCAATATTACGGACCCAATGGAACTAGTTTCGTCGAATTCCGAGACTGTGCCTCCGACGACTATTTTAAATATCGATTCAAACGATTAAAATTTCAAAACTGAACAAATCACTTTCAATTTCAATTCTGAAGCTTCTATTATCTTCAATATTATCAATATGAATTTTTACAAGCCTTTGAAATATTTTTAATCGGCTTTAAATTGAGGATTCAAATTATTATTCAACTTTCAATAGATTAAATTCTATAATTTAATCGTCAATTTCAAAGTTAAATTGAAAATTCAATCCAAACCATCTTTTAAATATTTAAAATTAATTAAATATTTTCAAATTAACTTGTTAAAAATCCTGGGTCGTTACAATCTTCCCTCCTTAAAAGAATTTCGTCCCGAAATTACAAGTTAAGAAGAATGTCCCTATCCCGTCTATTATTTTTCACAACTCAAATAGTTTTATCAACTTTCTAACCTAAATCTTTTTACTAGAGATTCACTATCATTTCAACTAGCTTTCCTACTTCACTTATAGGTTTTAAACAATATTGTTTTCCTAACCATTCAAATTTAAATTCAAATTCAAATTTCAAACTTTCAAAATTTTCTCAAAAATTTTCTAACACCCTAAATTTTCGAAAAATTTCGCCAGCGTTTCCTTTGCGCGGCTAGCTCGGTACGACTACAAAATGGCACCACGGCCCCTCAGAATCAAAAAGAAAAGAGAAAAGCCAAGTGGCTAGAGAAGAAAGTCATCAAATCTCATACTGAAATTGAAATACGTACCTTTTTGTCGAGCAATTCAATTTTATCTTTGAAATCAAAATTTCAATTCCTTTATACACCTGTATAACCTGTATAATCTGCTAGTAGTAGCATCCAAATCCAACATTCAAACCATTTTGCAAATTCTATTACAAAATTTTCAACATATACTTCTTATACGTTTTTACTTCACTATTGAAGTTACATATCAATTTCATTCAATTTTACTCTTCAATTCAATTCACAATTTCAATTCTATTTGAATTCAATTCATAATTTAAATTTCATTCAAATTCAATTCTCAATTCTAAATATTGAATTTTATCGATTAATTTTCATCCAGTAATTCATATTACTACTTTAAATTAGTTTCATTCACTAATTCATTTCAATTTTCAATTTCCATATTCAATTCATCTCGAATTTCACTTAATTACCTAATTCAATTTTATTCACATTCCATATTCATATTCATTCGATTTGAAATTATTTCACAAATAAATAAATTATCAAGTTAGCTTACTTGAATTCAATCTATTTTATTTAATTCCATATACTAATGATAATAATTCAATATTATCACTTCTTAACAATCATGCAACCATATACTATAATAATTCAAAGAAAACCATTTCTTTTCTATACAAAAATAGTTTTGGGCAAAATTATCTCATTTACCCGATTCAAAAACAATTTTATATTCACTAACAAATACGCGCTCATATCTATTATTACACTCAAACTCATTCTAGAGTACTGCTGACTCTATCTCTAACGAGTAAGACCCTACAGAACCATGGTTGTCGCTTAACCAACAGCTCTGATACCAAATGTAACGTTTCGGATTTTCGTTGCCGAAAAACCGAATAGTTATGGGTTTAAGAAAAAGAATTTAAGAAAAGAGAAGAAGAAAGAAGAGAGAAAAAGGTAGAAGATAGAGGGAAAAGAAGATAGACAATTTTTAGAAAAAACAGAAAAAGAGAATTTGAAAATAGAACAGAACGGGACAGAAGACACAAAAAGAACAGAAAGAACAACAACAGAATCTCACAATTCGCAGCGGAACAACATATAATAATAAATGAATAATCTTTAAACAAAGAACTATATCAGTTATTACATTACATCATATCATCAGAGTGTACAACATCAACAACATCAAACAGTGCAGCGGAAAAAGAAATACTATATAAGTAATATGCCATGCCATCCATCTTGCCTCCAGCAACTCCAGAATATCCAGAATATCCTGATAAACCTTAACTCTTAACTGCCCGTGTGGAAATTGGTGGGCACCCAGAGTTTAGGAAGGAAAACAATAAACTCCGAGTCAGTCATGTGACTGGTGTGAGAACTCAAAACAGTTTATTTAACTTAAAAATCAAAATAGAGGAATATTTTTAAATTAATTCGCAATGCTTTTAAAAATGAGACTACCATAAGGCCTCCCGCACACACACACATGCAAACGCAGAATCGGAGGAGATTTCTCCTTATGATAGTCAAAGATGCTTGATACGTATTTAAAATAACATTTGATATTATTACTAGTGCATAGTGTAGGAAATTATTTCGAAAATAAAGATATAAATCTTAGCCAACATACGACCATTATCGTATGCCTACTATAGCTAACTATGTTCAATAGCAGGTTACCGCCACATTCCATAGCAGGTTATACAACTAAAACTGTACAAGTCACGTATTGTTTCTTTGGATTTCCAACAAATGGTCAGGCCAAGGAACTTCCCATTGCCACATGAGAATGCCTCTGGATGGACATCCCCGAGAACCAAACCGGATCTCTACCAACACAAGGCCGGGTTACCCCTAACTGAGTAACAACTGACCGAATATGCCATCCCCCGGTCCTTTGGGACCTTTATCAACCGAGCGCTCGTAATCAATTCACACAATCATAAAGTGTTTTCAACATGAGTGAGTATCTGGGCTCCATACCATGATACCACCCTTTTCCAGAAGGAAATGGACACATCCTAAAGGGTGCTACCCCTCATAACCTTGCTGCTTCTTTCCTGTTTTGACAATTCACGGGGTGTGAGGCTCGACGAAGTCACGTCCACAAAAACATACTTTATACAAAAGCCATGCTTTGGGTCAACAAATGATCAACACAATGATCACTAAGATAGACGATCAGATAAATGATCCTATCACAAATAATCAACACAATGATCATTTCAGCATCACTCAGCATGTCACATTACCAAACTGGGAATATATCGCTGATAACTTCAACTATATAACCTCTGAACTCGTACGTCTCAAAGAAGGGTGTTAAGCTAAAAGAATAAATTCTCCGCCACCTCAGAAATATATTTGAAAGAAATCGGCTTTATATCTCAACTTGTAATGTCAGACATGCAATCCATATAAGTCTGTTCCGGGCTCGAACAGAACCGAAGGCACTTACAAAGAAGTCCTTGCAATCCGAATAATTTCTAATCACGTTCGGATTTCCCATCACTTATGGAGATCTCTATACCGGGGATCAGCCAGTGCAGAGACAATCAACAAGAAACCCTCTCGTTTTCGAAAATATCCGGTCTTCAACACCGGTCTTCGAATGCAATTCATAACGACGTATCACATATTCGGAATGGGTTATACGACCCCATGGTCCTTTCCCGGTTAACCCGAATAGTGAGCGCTTATTTTTTTAAAAAAAATAAGTGTGGCATTCAATTTCAAACAATTCACAACAAATACCTATTCAAAGGTAAATATCGATAGTCGGTTATTGATCTATCAATAGATATGCCAACATCACCAGAATCCAAATAATTTTCCAAAGTATTTAATTCCAAAAATATCTTTAGAAGATATAACTTTCCATATTTCAAAAATAAATCAATATTTATTTTTAAACCTATTTTCCCAATTCCATTTATAAATTCCATATTGAATTTATACTTCCAAAATATTTATGAATATACGATTTCAAATATTCATTTTCAATTTATCTTCAAAAAGATAAATTCTCTAAACTTTCCATTTCTCATTGGAAAAAAACAATTTCCATACTTATTTATTTTATAAGTAATCCACAAATTTTATTTATTTTCAACCTTGGAAAATATTCCATATACTCTAATCGAAATTAAGTATATATTTCATTCTTTAAGGAAATCATTCACTTAACCATATTTATTTGGGCCAAAACGAATGTTGCGTAAAACATCGTTACAACAACCCAAAATCACTAGTATAGGGATTCGAAATTAAAATAGATATATAAATCCCAATACTATACAAAACATTTCCTTTCGGAAATTATCTATTATAACAACAGTGTTATAATCTATTATTTCCTTCTATTTTTCGAAAACATCTATTTCAACAATAAATGTTGAAATCTATGATTTCGAATCTCAATATATTTTAAAACATCGTTAGATCGTTTTAATTTTATTTAAAACATCACATTCCAAATAATTCTTTTTTTTAACATAATATTCACTATTCAAAAACGTGAATATACCTTGTTAATAAATTTCATCACTTCTATTCATTTTAGTTTAAGGAATTATTCACTGTCTAAAACATGAATATAACTCCATAAATAAATTAGAACAATTTACTTATCAAAATAAGTCGTTTTGAATTTATAAAACAACGTTTATAAATTCTATTCTATTTATTTTATATCAACTTCCTTTTATAAATTTTCATTATTAACCTATCTCAATTCATATCACAATGATATACTAAAAATTCATATTATAAGTCAAATACTTATAATTTATTTATTTACAAAATCATTCCTTTAAACTTCATAAATTTTATAAATCTTATATTATAACTTATAAGATTCATTCATTTATCCAACTCATTCCTTTAATAACTTTATAAATTTTATAAACCTACTGCTTAAAAAATTCTATTTATAACTTCACCGTTATAATTCTATAATTCCAATTTATGAAATTCATTTACAATTTTTTTTTTCTAACACTTAGAAAAGTTCGTTTTACACTTCTAATACTTTTAATTTATAAATATCAATTTATAAATCTTTTAATACACATGAATTTGTATTATTATTTTAAAACATCTTTTAAACTCTTTTAGAATTCCATCATTTTGATTTATAAAATAATCCAATTTCATAAATCCTATATTTAAACTTTTTTTTTACAATAGATTCAAAAATCTCAGTTTAAACTATTTTATAAAATCATAAATCCCATATTTTCAAAAAAACAATTTTTTTAACTATATTTCTCAAAAATATAATTTTTATAACATTAAAAATTATAACGTTTATTTAATTATAATGGATCAATTCCAAAAATATTTAATAAACGTATATTTCCAAAAATCCTTTTTGAAATTAAAATCGTTATTTTTAAATTTCAAAAATTGGATCCGATGATGCAACACATCAAATAGTCAATCACGATTTTCCAATATCATATATCGATATGATAAACAATCAAACATCACAATATTTAAAATCAATAAATATTTGTGAGGAATCCAGTTGGATCCCTCCAACCTGTTTTCCTGCATCCACAGACATTAGCACAATACCATTCCGTTTCAAGACGGAATATCGCGGTATATGGGATTTTATAAATATATATCCGCTTACTAACGGCGCATAGGGTCTCATCCGCTAAAAGAAAATGCGGGAAATCAATCAACTACAATATATACATATGCCAATATATATATATTGCTATATATATAATATAATACCAATTCCACTTCGAGGTGGAATATCGCGGTATATGTGTGTAATAAATAACCTCCGCTTACTAACGGCGTATAGGGTCTATTCACATCCAATATATATATCAATCATCATTCAATCATTCAATCAACACAGTCAAGCAAATTTTAAATCTAACTATTTAAAATTTAAATAAACAAAAAAATTCCTTTTGAGTGAGAAGTTCTCACCTTTATTCCCGTTTGCAATCCACTTCCAATACAACTTGTTTTCTTCATTTATACCTTGTATAAATATTTACACAATTTATTAATATTCGAATAAATCGAATAACAAATTTTCATTTGATAATTTCGATTGATTGGTGATTTGATTTTAATAGTTAAATTAATTGATGGTTTTATTTAAACCAATTTCTTCTTTAAAATTTTATTTAACTAAAATTTAAATTTAAACTAAATTTATTTTCAATATTTATTTCCCAACTAACGAATTAAATTTCTTTTTACTTACCAAAATTATATTTTTAACTAATTTCCCCTTTAAAAAATAAATTTGGCAACTAAATAATTGAAATAAACTTATTAACCCCATAAGTTATCTTAATAAATTAATTTTAGTAAAAGAAATAATTGAACAAGTTAATTTCTATAATTTAATTTAATTAACTCGAAAAGTTTTTAAACTAATTTTCCTTTTTAATAAATTAAATCAACTAATTATTTTGGTTTTAACTATTAAATTTGTTATAAATAAATTTTTCCTTTTAAATAGAATATTCGAACTAAGTGAAAAATCACTTACCCTTCAATAACTTAATTAATTTATTTCTTTATTTAACTTAAAAATCAAATTTCCTTAAATAAATCATTTTATCATCAAATTTGAATTCTTAATAAATTTTCTTTAATAAATTTATTTAAATAAAAATTTAATTTAAGAACTAAATTTTTCTTTGATACTTTCATTTACTGTATATAAACATTATACGATTTATAAATATTTGAACTAGACGAAAATTTAATTTCTCGTTTATATAAATTTAGTTAACTAACCATTTTCACTTTAAGCTTTATAAATTCTACTTTTATTTTCCTTTACAAATTATATATATATATATATATATATATATATATATATATATATATATATATATACCAAATATAATTTTGCTGTTTACTGCATATAATTTTTTTCTCTGTTCACTGTATATTTTTTTTCTCAACCTATATTTATATATATAATTTAAATTAGATTCAAATTTGGGAATAAGTCATTGCGTACCTCACTGTAGTTCGAATTGAACGAGCCCTAGCTCGCGGCCCACCATCGAATCGCGTCACCGTGCCATCGATCGACTCGCCTCCCACTGCGAAACACGCCTACACCGCATCGCTCTCAAAATCAATCGCACCTCCCCACGACCCCTGGTTCAACAACGCCCCCACCAGCCCCATCGCGATTGACTCCATCGCGACATGGCCCCACGCACGTGAGCACGCCACCGCCAGCGGCTCCCCATGCCCTAACCTCGAGCTTGCCTCTTACCCAAGTCGCGACGCCAAAACCCCACGTCGCCGCGCCTTGTCGCCTCCAGGTCGCAACCCACAACCCCCACGGCGCACGACATACGACCCCCATCTCTTCACGAAATCGCGCGCATCCCCAGGTCGAGCGCCAACGCGACATCGTGCTCGCGCGCCTCTATCGCTCGCGCGATTGGATTTAGGGCTTCGGCCTCCATTTTTTTTCTTTATTTTCTGCGGCCATTAATTGAATTTGCTTTGATTCGTGAATTGAAGAAGGAAAGTGAAGGAGAGGGATATTTAAAATCAACTGAGGCATGTTCGGCCATGCCCACACGATTTGGTATCGTGATTTTAGGCATGATATTAGGAACGAAACGTGATGTTTGACTAAGTTTTAAATTTAAATTTAAATTGAATCTGATTCAATTGCAACGCGTTTACTCACCGTGTGCTCACATATCAACTCGGAAAAATACGAAATTTGAAATCCGGCAATAATTCAATATTACGGACCCAATGGAACTGGTTTCGTCGAATTCCGAGACTGTGCCTCCGACGACTATTTTAAATATCGATTCAAACGATTAAAATTTCAAAACTGAACAAATCACTTTCAATTTCAATTCTGAAGCTTCTATTATCTTCAATATTATCAATATGAATTTTTACAAGCCTTTGAAATATTTTTAATCGGCTTTAAATTGAAGATTCAAATTATTATTCAACTTTCAATAGATTAAATTCTATAATTTAATCGTCAATTTCAAAGTTAAATTGAAAATTCAATCCAAACCATCTTTTAAATATTTAAAATTAATTAAATATTTTCAAATTAACTTGTTAAAAATCCTGGGTCGTTACACGACATCATCGGTATACTGGTAATAGTGAAGGAAGGAGCCAAATGTGTTATAGATTAGTAGATTAGTTTATAAAATGGGCTAAAGTGGAACTTCTTTCTACAATTACAACGAAAATGGTAATCAACCTTGTAACGAAGAATATTATTTGCAGGTTTAGAGTACCCCAAAGGATCATCATATACATTAGGACTTAATTCAAGGGTGCTAGGTTTAAGGAGTTCTGCAAATGGTACATAACTGAGAAGAGCTTCTCCAGGGTGGCGCATTCGTTGGAAAATGAACAAGTGGAAGCAGTAAATAAGTTTATCAAATTTACCTTGAAAAGCGAATGACTAGATCTAAAGGAGATTGGGTTGAAGAGCTTCCATTAACACTATAGGCTTATTGGAAAACACGTAAGTCCACGACTATGTACTTGCCCTTTGCTTTGGCCTAGTGATTAGAGGCAGTGATCCTGATAAAATTGGAAGTCCCTTTTCATCATAAAAGGCAATTCAATCCAAAGGCGAACATAGAGCATCTACTCGAGTCTTTCGACTTCGTTGACGAGAAGAGTGAAGAAGCTGAGCCAAGGGTAGTCGCTCACCAGAAAAGAGTAGCATGACACTTCAATGCCAAGGTATGCAATCGAACTTTTGAAGTAGGGGGTCTCATTTTGAAACGAGTTCTCTCTGGTATGGGAGCGGTTGGCCTGAACTGGGAACGACCCTACACAATTGATCGGATGCTCGAAGATGGAACATTCAAACTGGCAACTGTTGATGGAATAGGATTCCATGTGCATGGAACAATGATCTGCTCTGGCTCTACTACAATTAGTTTTTCTCTATTTGTTTTCACAAATAAGCCACCCGAGGGCATTGGAGGCACTGTAAATAGGCAAGACTTTCCACTCTTTTCATTTGCAAATAAAATTGGCTTCTTGAACCAATAGAACGTGCTCGTAAGAAGGATTCATGTACTGCATGGTTAACAGCCTAATCTTTTGAGAATCGGCATTGCCGGAGAAAGGCGATGCTGGAAAGGTCCAAACTACTGGGTCGATGGTGGAAATTGACCCTATCCTTCTAAGAACCAGTGTTGCATGGAGATAGGCGATGTCGGGAAGGTCCAAACCGTCGGGCAAAAGGTGAAAAGCGACCTTAACATTCTGACACCAGCGTTTCTTGGAGATAGGCAATGCCGGGATGGTTCAAACCGATGCATCAATGGTGAAAATCAACCTTAACTTTTGATAATCGTTGTTGCCCTGTGATAGACGACACCGAGATGGTCTAGACGGTGAAAATTAACCCTAACTTTTTAAGAACCGGCATTGTCCGAATATAGGCGATGTCGGGTAGGTGTAAACTGTCGGGTTAATGGTGAAAATTGACCATAACCTTCTAAGAACCGGCCTCACCCATAGATAGGCAACGTCAAGAAGGTCCAAACCGCTCGGTCGGTGGGGAATACCAACCACAACTTTCTAAGAACTGGCATTGCTTGGAAATAGGCGACGCCGAGAAGGTATCAAACCACCAGGTCAATGGAAAAATCAACCGAACTTACGGGCATTTGACGTTGTCCGGAGATAAGCAATGCCGAGAAGAGTTATTCACTCTTAGGTCAATCAGACGATTCGATTTCTTTGTCCAAAAACATGGTGTTTTCCCAAGATAAGCAACATTAGGGAGAAAGACCATTAACCTTCATAAATTCTCTATGACCAAGAGATTGATGACGATGGCTGGTTTGCTGATTCAACCAACCTTTAGGAATTCATTATTTCCCAGAGATTGGTAACCACAAGGAGGTTTGACAATCCATTCAAGGATCGATCAGATTCAATCCTAGCATATAGGTGTGCACCATCGCTTAGGGATAGATAATGCCAGGAAGGGGTTCCCAGATTCAAACCATCGACGCACCAACTTTCAAAGATAGAAATTGGCACTCGATTGAACAATTTAACCTATAAGAACATGTTGTAGCCTGGAGACCAACAGTGACAAAAAGGTGAAATTTTTTTTAGGTCCATTAAACAGTTCGAATCTAGCTTGAAAATACCGACCTTTGCCCAAAGATAAGAAACGTAGGGGAGAAATCCTTGGAATAAGGCCATAGGTTTGCCAGTTTCTAGATTCTCAACGCCAAACTCGAAAGAATTTGTTATGACGAAAGATACCGATGATGCATCTTTTTGATACATACATCCAGAATGACATTGGCTGAGGATTTCAACTTGGAAGAATTTAGTTGCAGCTCGTTAGCATTAAGACATAACGTTTGGAATCGAGCAGTAAGGTCGTTAGTTCCTAAAGATAGGAACTATCATGCTATAGGATTTCTACGATGACACCAGTAACTAAGTTGGGTACTCTCGATCGAGGAAAAGCAGGGATGGTCGTAAAGAACAAAGAGATGAAATTATCATGAATACCCAATCCCAGGTAGGATTGAGGATTGGACTAGGGGCAATCGAATAAGTGGCCCACAATATGTAATCTCTCATAAATGCTCGGACCTAGGCACTTAAAATAATCAGCCATATGAATAGGGACATACACATAAACACTTAGTCGAAAACAACTCGGTTGGGGCCCAATAGTTATAACCATAGAATCGGTTAAATAACAGTTCTATTCCGTTAGATAGAACAATTTGACATCTACAAATAGAGCTATGTAATAAGATATAACTAATCAGTACCAGGAATATTATTTACATGCATAAAATTGCAGTAAATAAAGATATAGCGTAGAAAGACTGGTATATAATGTTGGAAAATTGCAGTACAAGCAGTTACATTATATACATAAGCATTAACGCACAAACTAGCATAGTACATGATATTGAAAAAAGATAATCTGAAGAAAGATTATAGGACAAAGTTAATCTTTTATTATCATCAGATTTTTATGTACATCAAGCAGCGGGGGTAGCCCTCGCATAAGATCAGCCTGTAAATGACAAAAATAAGAAATTGCAGACTCAATGATGACACAACATGAAGGATAAGCTTCCACCCTTGTAGCCTTCAAGCATTTCATCACTTCTTTCCTTTTTTTCAACCTTTACCACTAGAAGAACGATCTTTTGCATTTTCTTTTCATCTCTAATAACCATGAATGGGGAGTATTGCCTTTTGAGTGAGTAGACTCTTCATCAGGCGCAGTATGTGGCTCTTCAAATTTGTTGGCTAGAGTCTCGATGGGCTTAGTTTTGGGTGGCCAAATCTTCAATGCAAGAATCTTGAGTCTTAAGCTTAGTGGCTTAAATGGAGCAGACTGGGTGGCCCAAGCTCTTTCTTCACTTGGATTTTTGCTCTATTCCCCTTTAGCCTTGTAGCCATGATCTCGTGATCGATCGAGTTTGAAGCATTGATAATCATTACATCTTCCTCCTAGGGTATAGAAACATTCTCTATGTTCTCCAGAACAGCTATGTTCTCAGGATCAGGCCTTGGGTAGGACTGGAGGCAGGGGCAATAATGATCATCCTATAGAGATGGAGATGGATGCAGAAAAGATAGCAGTAGTTCCCAAGCCTCGTGTATCAGGAGGCGGAGGAGGAAGGTGTGGTTGACCTACAAGTTGACGGACAGAATAGTAAAGTTTAGAAATGGACTAAAGAGAAATGAAGCTTCTCAAACACCAGAGAGACAAGAGATATACCCAAGCCTGGACGTCGGTCCTAGAAGGAAACTTCAAATTCCTCATCTTTGATTATGTATTCTTGAGTTTGACCCACTGAGGAAGAGATGTAGGGCATATGGAAGGAAGTGGCTATAGAAATTGGAGTCACACGAGTGGTTTCGGAGCTAACCCCTGTAGACATAGGAATAATATCGCCTGCTCTGTAGATTTTGGAGGGGACACTTCATGCTGACCTGAAGAGCTCAGGCTAATGAGAGCTTTAGCAGCAATAATACCATTCACTTCTTCTTTAGCAAAAATGTCTTTTCCTACTGCAAGCATATTACTCTCCTCAACGTTGAGGTATCGAGCCATCAACTCTACTTAAAAGTGGCTTTCCCTAGCATGTGAAGGCTTACTGTATCACTCCTTCCAAGCATCCATGATGGTCGTAGGATAGTCATTCCCCGACCACTTCAGATTTCTATACACGATAACACTCACACAGAAGTGTTGAGATTATCAATGAGCTTATCTCTCTCCCTGGCCCTTGCCTCCTCAAGTACTTTAAGCTCTTTTTGGGAAATCGCAAGCAAGATGTGATTGGCATGTTTTTTGGTTGACAGGCTATCCAAATCATCAATAAGCTTCTCCTTCTCCTTCTCTTTCTCTTTGTAAAGATTTTGTTTCTCCTTTCGAAGCCTCTCGATCTCAGTATCCTGCTTTGAGATAGTCCGGTCCCTGGCTCTAATAATCTTATCCTTTTGTATGGGAGCCTAGGTCTTTTCATTAGCCTGCTTCTTTAATTCTACACTCTCAGAAAGGGCAGCTTTTAACTCATTCCTAATCACGATTTTAGCGGTGGCTTAGGCATGCTTCATTTATTCCTTCAAGTTATCAAACTTAGCCTTCTTCTCAAGTGTTGCATCCCTCTCTTTGATGACCTTTATCAAGTCCTCTTCCCTCTCCTTCAAAATTCTCTCATAAAATGCCTTCTTGGAATAAAAGGACTTAATACTAGTATAATTTTTCTTATTTACATTCGAGATCCTTGCACAGCCTCTTCCACTTATACCCTTCATCAACATATTTTCGAACATCCAGTTCTGCCACTTCGTTCAAAATGTTCTCAGTGTCTTATTCAAATTTAACACCGTATAATAAGAGATCAATAAATGCAACACGTAGGGGTGATGGACTAACCAGAAGAGTAAATGGAGAAGCATAGACTCCCTTGAAAGTAGGTCGAACTATAGTAACTAGAGCATAGGGAGCATGGACTAGTTGATGAGAAGTGGTCTGAGCTTCAGAGCATGGAGGAATAGTGCCGGAAGAAGGGGCACGAGACTCGGTAGATTCTCTCTAGCGTTTCGAGGAATCACGTGTCAACTCATTTTCTACCTCTCTCTTCCTCCTCTCCGTCTCTTTTCCATCTTTTCTTTTTCATGATCCCTATCAACCCAACGGTCTTCATTGGCATCCTGGTCTTTCCTTCTCCGCCTTTCCTCGTCGATCTCACGGTAACCTTCGTAGCTGTAGCAAGGCGAATAAGGATTAGGTATCTTACCTCTATACTCGTATCCACTACAAGAAAGGACTATATATATGTCAAGTCCCATAGAACCTGAGAAGGGGAAAAAAGTAGTATAAGAGTCATGACTTTAGAAGGCATAAGTGCATGTAGCGATGCATGTTCGTGATCCTAATGAAGTGTACGACGTCGATGACCTATAAGTACTCTATAGACCGTGTTTGCATAGGTGTAAAGATGGAGTTTATCTAGCTTTATTTATACTTATTCCAAGAGAGAAGCCGAAACCATAGCCCATCTCATCCACAATGTCGCAAATAAAAAGTCAACCTCACTATTATCGCTCAAACCGGCGAATACATCACCAAAAGAACGAGCTTGAGGTGTGATCTCTCCAGTAGACAATGTAGCTTGATCTCTAGTTGTTTTAGAAGTTTCGACAACAATGTGCTCTGTATGAGGTGTGCTAGAGAGAGTAGGACTTATGAAGGGTGTCTCTCTGAACAATTCGCCCTCTTCTTTACTAGCGTGATAGTAGCTATCGCTATCATCGACACTTTCTTCCTCCTCTTACACCATTATATTTTTCCCTCTGTCCTTCCATATTCCTCGTCGTCTTTTGTAATTGGAGACATTCTGGCATCTTCGTCCCCGCCTCTCAGAATATCACTGCCAATGGGATCTTTAGTCTCTCTCTCAATGGGTTCCTTGGTGTGAGCTATTCCAAAGGGACTCTAAAATTCCTTTAGAAGATTCTCATCAAAGCTAAGAGTAGGGTTGGAAGAACGTGTACTAGCGCTCAACAAACTGCACCACTATAAGTTTTCATTCATCAGAAGGAATGTGACCGTGCATTGCTGGAACCTAACTTCTCGAAGGCCCATGAGCATAGCCACGTGCTCCTCATGGTAATCTCGAACCCGAATGCTTGTAAGGAAACAAACATCAAGTCGATAACTTGAGTTAAATAATTCCTAGTATGAAAGAGATCGTGGAAATGAAACCTAGTTTCAAATAACCAGAATCTGCTAAAGTCGTGTAGGCACCATATGTAGACATACTCATTTTCTAAGCATGAGCATTCATTGTGATGCCTCTCGATGATCTTACATTGGCACAAAACTTTGGACATCATATATGATGAAGGTTCTTGCCTCTTCATGAACTGAAGAAGATAAGTTAACTCATGAAAATCAAAGCCCGATTGAACCGATTAATGAAGATGATGTAAAGAGAACTTATATGGGCATATCTGTTTGGGTGAATTTGGTCGAAGCTATCCCGGGTTCTAAAAGAACCATTAGTAGAAAGGGATTAAAAGGCATGATGGCACCACTTAAGTACATGTACTAATTGCATGCTATGTATCCTTTTGGTGGGTTGTTTGCAAACTCAACCCTTGTAGGAAAGAGAACGTCGTCTTTAGGAATTCCATGCTGATGGAAAATGTTTTGAAGCATTTTAGCACTCAAAATTGTTGGCACTTGTTCCGTTGGGTTAGTCAGTATTCTTAGACCTATGAACTCATTCAAAGAAGGGTGGCTTATTTCCTACCGACTCTACTGGAATCGTTTGGTCTTGAGATTCAAATGTGATAGGACGGGATGGCCTGGTCGAAATGATAGGTGAGACATGAGTTGTAGAAGATCCAGCTTTAGGAGGAGTTGTTGCTCCCTTATAGGCTTGAATCGAGGTGATCGACGTGTGCTAGGCAATAAAGTTAGCATTCAACATGGTCAAGAATTTTTTAAATTAATATGCCAATGTGACTAATGCCCAAAATCTAAGTGATGTCATATATTGACCAGTCAGATTCTAAGCATTTACCGAAATAAGTGAAAAGTGTTAATCTACACAGTGTGTGTCATGTGTCCCATACACGATGAGCGGACCATCTTGTGTAGATAGAAAATGCGTTACTCTATACAATAGAACCATTGTCCGGAGCGACGCATAAGCTTTTTCTTTCCAGGAACACAGAAGATGCAATAACAAGGAAAGTGATTAAGTGGAATTTTTCAAGCACGACCATTCTTGAAACAAACCATCCCATTGGAACTTAAACAACAATAAAAACGTTTTACAAGATTTAGTTAAAGGCGAAGAATCAAACTCGTCTTCAGAATGGCATGCACATGACCATGGAAAAACTTCAGTTCGTCGGAAATCGCCCACCACCCAAACTTCGACTATCTCCTATCAACTACAATCGACAACACCCCTATCCTCATCATCACCGTGGAATCAATTACCAACCTAGGTTAAATTTAATGTGGTTAGAGATAGAAACTCCAAGTCCCGAGAACTTTTAGAAGCGAATCAGAGCAAAACGGAGGTGAAAATCCAGTGGCGACATAGATCTTGAGATTGGCAATTGCAAGGGAGGTCGAATGACATTGGAGTCGATGGTGGGGGTGAGTCGAGCATATGAAGGTTGAAGGCTGAAGGTGGTGCAAGGAGATCTCGGTGGGAACAAATCGGTGTAAAGAGAAAGTCATGAAAAGAAATAAAAGTAAGTAAAAAATTCTCTAAGTCCCAAACTTCTATAAGAACTTGGGGAAAGATGAAAGGTCTCGGTATCGAGAAATTTTTCCTCCCTGAAATCATGCAAAAAGCACAACAAAGAAGGAGAATGGTTCCCGAGGTGTAGATTTGATCTCCAAAGCACACTTTATTTCCAACGAAAGCATACGGTGGGAGGTAAGTGTTAACTGGGTTTTTAACTAAGCAGAATTCAACCAAAAATGGAAGGTCAAGTAAAAAAATAAAATGACTCTAAAGCTTGGAAATGCACTTAGGAGAAGTAGAGAAGCGAGCTCAAGAGAAACCATCACTTTTGAAGCTAAGGAAACCTTTAGGTACCTAGATGTTTCCTCTCGGTACGAAGGGGTTTTTTCTCCAACTTTGGCACTATAAGACCTGCGAACTTCATACCTTACTCAGGTTCTCATGATCAAGTACTTTTCTTAGGGTTTGGACGAGCAAGTCTCAGGATTAATGAGAAGAAAGCAAAGAAAGCAGGATAATACAAATGTTAGTGGAATAATAATCGAAATCAACTCAAAGACTATAAAAAGGAGTTTGGAAAATATCAAATCGAAGATAAGGAAGTAAAACAATTAGAAAGCATAACTTTTCGATAAGTAAAAGCTCTCGGTACCGATTACCGAGAGGTCATTTTGAACCATTGGGTTCTATGCTCTCTTGTAGGCCTCTAGGCAAGCCTTTTGGACTTCAACTCAAGCTAGCCCCTGAACTTGTATAGTTATTTCTCTATAAATATCTACCCTGTAGCAACCAAAAAATTATTTTGGATTGTTCTTTCTTCATTCCTTATCTTTCCCTCACAATAGTCACATGGACAGACACTATTGGCAGTTCTATGATCTTAACCTATCAATCCCTCGTAATAGTGACTTTAACTCTCTTAAAACCCACATTCAACAAAACATAAAGTAGATGTAGGTCAGAGATTTCCAAACCATTATAAAAATCTTGTGTCTTGTTATTCTTTTCTTGTTGTTTTTGTATATGCTAGATCTAGGTCATGTAGGTTATCTACAATATATCTTTTGGTGTTGACCATTTTTGACATCAACATTATCAAAAGTTGATGTTGAAGGACAACACAATTAGGAAATTAATTTAATTAGCAACTAAGTTTATTTTTCAGATGGCTTTGTTCACAATACATATTGGAAAACAATATAAATAAGGAAATCTCATAAGGATAGTTAACTAACGATAAACGTAAAGTAAGGCTAGAAGTTTATAAAATAAATTAGGAAATTAATTTAATTAGCAACTAAAAATAAAAAACATTTAAATCCCAAAAAACTTTAGTGGTTCAGAAAAAATAATTTTTTGTAAGCAAAGGACATGAAAGGGTTGTTACAAAAGCCATAGGTTACCATCCATGTGTCTTAAAAGCTAAAATTTATAAGTGTGCTTGTGCATTGTTTTTTGTTCTGAAAATAAAGGAAAATGTTTTGAAAAATTTAGTATTTATTATGTAATTTTAGGTCAATCATATACACTAACTCATTACTGATTCCCGATTACGTTAAGAGGTGGCTTGATTTGTTTTAAAGATGTAGAGGCAGATGCTTTTGGAAATTTATATTAAACATAATAGAGAAAAGTGTTTAAAAAATTCTAACTATTTAACAAATTTAATCAGAAGGGAAAAGATTTTAAATAGAAAATGAGGGAATTTATTATTTTCAAATGCCTCATTTCTAACGTAGGGAGTGTCAATGTATTAGTGAATATGAATTTTACCGTTCAGTAAGTGTGATAGCGCAAAATGAAGTGAATAAAAGTGAAAAGGTTATTTTAGCTTTGGAATTTTTACTTCCATGACTTGTTGATAAAAATAAAACTGGATTTTAAAAATAATTTTGCATTTAAATTTAAAAATAAACCTCGTTATGTGAATTGTGCTTGGAAATGTTGCAAAAGATTAAAGGTGAAACAAAGTAACAAGTATACAAAAGAAGGGTGGTAATATAAAATTCTACATCTAAAACCCTTTTCTGACTTAAGAGTGTTGATTTAGGAGAACTGAACTTTCAAAATTCTAGATGTTAAAAACTATGTGTTAGGTATTAGATAGTAGGGATTGGATGCAAAATTGTTTAACCATATTTCTATTCATAGGAGTGTGGAAATTATGTGAGGAAAAGGTTTTGGATTTTGAAAATTTGTAAACATATAGAACTGGCAGTATATATAGGTTGTTTGCATCATATTTTCAAAACAAATTAAAAGGAAGTATTCATATAAAAGGCGTAGATTTAGTATTATTCTGCTTACATGTCTTATATTTTGTAATATACCATGCACTTGTACACGATTTGCTATAAAATTGGTTGTACATTAATTGGTTGGATAGTTTAAAATGGTCGCACGCTATGTTACATGATTCAGTCCTTGAGGAATTTCGAGGATGAATTTATTTTCAGGGGAAAGAATATAACACCTAGTAGAATAAACAATACTTGATTAAAGGAATTAATAAATAATTTACAAAGCTTAAAAATGAAATTTGAGCAAGCGTCAAAAACTAGTCATGAAATACACACCATTGTGTTTGTAGCACTTTTCTGATCAATTTTCTGTTGAGACTTGGTTTTGATTCATGACACGAAGCTATCACTAGGAAAAAAAGAGAATATATACTACAAGAGGAAAAGACTTCAAAACCGGTGCATCAATTATATTATCTTGTTTTTGAGTCTTAGGTTAATTTTGTTAAAATCTCTCCTCGTTTACGTATATATTAGCTTATATACTTAATCATCTTATTTCTAAATAATTTATACATATATAAGCATGTATAATTGTTTGAAGTTATATATATTATATTATAAAAGTCTTTAAAATTATATATATTATTATGCCTGTAAAACCTGTGCAAATTGCACAGATTTTGTTAGGTCAGTCGACTAACCCAGAAGAGTCAGTCGATTGACCCAGAAAATACTGTACAATATGCACAAGTGCACAGATACATAGATATACAAATTTAAAAATTTTAAAAAATTACTTTGAACATTCAGTCGACGGACCCGGAGGCTCAGTTGACTGAATTTCTATAACAGCCACTTTTGAAAAGACACGACTTTTTGTGAAGAGATATGAACTTTTAACGAAGAGATTCAGACGACACACTTCGATCGAAACTCTTCACCAACAGTCGCTGCGTTCTAACCTTTATAAATACAAACTCCAACTTGATTTCAAATCATTGAATCACAATCGAATTCTCTTATTCTCCGATCTAACTTTCTGAAATCTATTTGCTATCATACTTTCAATTATTCTGCATTAAAACAGTATTATACCTTTCTGTTCTTCATATACTTCAAATATATATATATATATATATATATATATATATATATATATATTTGTACTCGAGGAGAAGATTATAGGAAGGGTGTACTACAAGTGACAAATCCGTGTTATCATAACACACATTAGTCAAAACTATTTTCTGTAATTGTTGAAGTCCTGTTCTGCTGCTCAGGCGAGTGAAGTCCTCTTCGGCTGTTGAGGCGAAATCCTGTTCTGTTGCTCAGTTTCCCGTTCGGCTGCTCAGGGGTGTATAGATCTGTTCCTCCGGGTTAAGTGAGGGTTGTTGTTTTACTAAAATTTCAGAAGGAGTCTGGGACTGGACGTAGGACGGTGCTCCGAACCAGTATAAAAATCTCTAGTGTCATTTTACTATACTGCTTTTTATTCCGCATTATTTACAGTATTATTATCATCATTATATTTTGTGTTATCATATATCCATATTACATGATCCATAGCACACTTTCGTATGGTATCAGAGCCTGGTATTCTAGAGGTCATAACAACATCCTACAATAAATGGATACAAAGAGATCTAGTCAAGGCAATAAGAAGCGGAAGAGCAATAAAGAAAAATCAAAGGAGCAAGCAAACAAATGCTTCATGGAAAAAGATAATGAGGTTAGTGATCTAACTTTTGATGATATGATAGAAATAAATTCAAAACTTCGAGACAATTTAAAAAGTCTCAAAAGAAAATATAAGGAAGCTCTGGAAAATAAGAAGAAAGCAGAATTCGAAAGAGATATGCTTAAGAACGAGCAGAGAATATAAGAAGAAGAACTTGAGAAAATTCAAGATTTAGACAATTCTCAACTCGCTCTAATAAGTCAAGAAATAGAAGCTCAAAAAGAAAAGAATAATACTCTAGCTTTTGAGAACCATGAGTTAAAATCAAAAATTAAAATTGTTGAGTTAGATAACAATAGTCTCAAAACTAAGCTTGATGACATTACTAAAAATATTTTCAATTTTAATAAAGGGAGAGAAAATTTATCCAGGATTGTTTAAAATTCTCAACCTGCTTCAAATAAGAAGGGATTAGGTTATGTTAATAATTCAAATGCTCACAATGATAAAAGTTGTTTAAGATATAATAAAACTGATCATAGAAATAGCACTAGATATGTTTTCATGTATAGTAAAAATAATAATGCTAGTACTAGATTACGGGTAAAGTCTAAATCCGATTTTTATAGAAATTCAAATACTACTATGACCAATAATGTTTGTAATTTCTTTAGAAGCACAAAATCATTGATGGGAAATATGAATAAAAACTATCTAAATATTTGGGTTCTTATTAATTGGAAAAATAGAAAAAAGTACATTGATGATTATTTTGATATGGTAGTTAATAATGAAAATATTATTTATAAAGGTTCAACCACACCCAAATGGGTATGGTTTCCTAAAAATTAGGAAATTATAAGAACCTTGGGTATCGCATGCTTTAAATATTCATTTTTTGATACCGTACATTATAAATTGTAGTTATTTTGTCATCATATAAACTCTCCTTTTTGTCGATGACAAAGGGGGAGAAAGATATTGCTCTAACATTATTTGCAGGAATAAATAATGCAAGCACAAATTAAGGGGTAAGCATATAATGGAGTAAGATGTTACTTTTCTTATATTATAAAAACATTAGTCTTTATATTTCAAGACTCTTGTTTGTTATATTTTAATGTATGAATGATCATTTCTTTCATAATATCTATCAATGCTTCACCTTTACTTTACTTATTCCTTTTTGTCGATGACAAAAGGGGAGAAATATTATTGCTACTAATAAGAATGCAGGATAAAGAACGTCAAAGATTCATGGGGAGTAAGTATTTATCTTATATATATACAGTCGAAATCTATATTTATTTACAGGCTGTCATCAATCAAAAAAGGGGAGAATGTTGAGACTTGGTTTTGATTCATGACAGGAAGCTATCACTACGACAAAAAGAGAATATATACTACAAAAGGACAAGACTTCAAAACCGGTGCATCAATTATATTATTTTGTTTTTGAGTCTTAGTTTAATTTTGTTAAAATCTCTCCTCGTTTAAGTATATATTAGCTTATATATTTAGTCGTCTTATTTCCAAATAATTTATACATATATAAGCATGTATAATTGTTTAAAGTTATATATATTATATTATAAAAGTGTTTAATTATTACACCTATAAAACCTATGCAAATTATACATATTTTACCAGGTCAGTCGACTAACCCAGATGGGTCAGTCGACTGACCCAAAAAATAATGTACAATATGCACAGGTGCACAGATACATAGATATACGAATTTTAAAATTTAAAAAATTACTTTGAATTTTCAATCAACTGAGCCAGAGGCTCAGTTGACTGAATTTCTATAACAGCCACTTTTCGAGAAGACACGACTTTTTGTGAAGAGATACGAACCTTTAACGAAGAGATTCGATCGTAACACTTCGATCGAAACTCTTCATCAATAGTTGCTACTTTCTAACCTTTATAAATACAAACTCCAACTTGATTTCAAATCACTGAATCACAATCGAATTCTCTTATTCTCCGATCTAACTTTTTGAAATCTATTTGCTATCATACTTTCAATTATTCTGCATTAAAGCAATACTATACCTTTCTATTCTTCATATACTTCAAATATATATATTTATACTCGAGAAGAAGATTATAGAAAGGGTGTACTACCGTGCCCATCTACTCCATGGTATATTAAAACCAAATAACTAATATGTATACATATATGTAGTTATATGCCCAATGACCATATTGGTCCTAGGTACCACCCATGGCACCTTCTGTATCCTCCTCGAAAAGGGCTCCATCATCTTTCTCTGCAATTATATCAGTAAAGGACTGCTTCGTAAGGCCTACAATACAGATACTCCATCATCTTGATCTGTGAGCGTTCTGTAGCTACATCTGTAAAGGACTGCTTTGTAAGGCCTACAATACAGATGCTCTACTACTTACTATGAAAACGTAAATTACATCCACACTAGTCTATGTTAGTGCTCGGACATTCTCAATATACCACCCAGTACGTACACCGAGGACTACATTATCGTTCTGTCTACTACTTGAATCCCACCCACAAGGTCTACCTTGTACGGAATTTAGTCAGGGATTTTCTGTGACGCCCCACCCCGAGACATACATTAGTAAAGAGAATTACTAAGTAATCCCGTCTACTAATGCAGAGAATAGGGCTGGTTAAGGGCGACCATCATAGTAATACGTTAGTTAAGAGCTAAGCATGTCAATTATGTCTTGATTTTTTTTTTCATTACCTCATAAGTGGTAGACATGCTTAGTCCCTAATTAATGCACACTATGGTGGATTCGAACCATTTCAGAAATAATATAATATACATGAAGATAGAAAACATCAGTCACAGAACAGCAAACCCAGATCAGAGTATATATATAAGCCCATACATCACCATACATCCCCATAATAATACATCATACATAAGTAGCAAGGACTACTGAATTACATATACACCCATCCCATAAAAAAATATACAATAAGATAACATAAAAGTAGACGACTCTAAAATGACATCCAAGCCAAACTGACAAGTCCAACCAAAGCTACCAAGCAGATCCAAGAAGTGAAGCAATCCAAACTAACATACAACTCGGTCTGACCCGAATGTAAAGCACATGGGCCAAGCAAGCTAAATTTATCAGTAGTAACGGTCTCAAAAAATAATAAGCGGAAGTGAAATATCCATTCCATTGTTGCCAACGGAATGATATATGGTTCATCATGTCATTCATAAGAAAGGGGACATCAGTGATTCATCTATTTAATTCATGAAAATTCAATAAGTAACATGCATATGGTTTCACTTACGGACATCTATAAGTAAAGTGGATAAGGGATGACAACCATATAATAACTTCACAAAGAAACATCAAATCATCATAATCTATCATAAGAACTCAATATAAGTTAAAGGAAATCATAATCGAAATCACCATATAGCATAATATAAATGTAGCCCATATCATACTCAACGCCGTAATCAAATAAAAACATCACAAAAAGGTGAAATCGAACATAGAAAACTCCATACAAAATTGCACGCGCTTTTCATCTTGACTAGTACTACTATTATTTGGTACCATACGTCGTGATGACTTGGGGTCATTAACATCTTAGCATCATGATCATCTTGATTGACTATAGTCGAATATCGTGATAACACCTAAATCATAAAATTCGAGCAAAAAATAATGATGATTGGAATCTAGTAATGACATCAAGAACATTGTAATGATTCCAAGCATATACTCGGTTTGTACTACTAATAACATCTTAAATGTGTCACAACATCTCGAATAGGAACCCAATGGGCGTTAATGTATGTCCCATACCATACATTCGCACCTATTGGTTTACTAATCATCAGTCAATGCCACATTAGAAAACATTCATAAAAATCCAAATCAAACATACATCGCCTCGTCTCATTGGCGAGTGTAAAGCCCCCAACTCGTTGTGTCTCATACTTTGATGAGTTTAAAGTGACATCAAGACTTGTCTCATTTCATCGGCAAGTAAAAATCCATCTTAAATATCACAACCATCATCAATTCATCATAACAACCCCGCCTCATGTCCTCGGCAAGTAAAAATATCATAAAACGGTACTTCAAAGCAGATTTGACAGTATAAGTACGATATTAAGCGATGAGGCAAAAACACATGTTCCATACCATGTATTTTTGCCAAATCATTTAATTCTCATTCTTATACATCAAAAGTCGTCTAACTAGGCTATAATATATTTGTAATAATTTTATAGCGATAATAGGATTTTTAAACAATTTTTAGAGATTTTTAGGTAAGTTATATAAGGAAAAATCCATTTATCAAATAGATTATCTATTTATAAAATACTTTTAAAAAAATAAATAATTGCTTAAAAACCATTTAAAATATCTTAAAAACATTTATTTAATTAACCATAATTTATAAATAATTTTCCAAAACTTATTCAAAACCGAAATCAATTAAAACCATTAAATTCTTCAAATATCGATATTTATCGATATTCAGATTGAAATAGAATTTAAATAAAATTTAAATTCTAAAAATTTCCAAAATCAAGCCGATCCATTTTTGGATAAAAATACTTAAACGTTCATCATCAAACTTATTCAAACAATATTTAAAATCATCGAAATTTGCAGTGAAACAGTTAATGAAAGCGCAAATAGGAGCAAAAGAACAATCTACCAAGCAACTGAGTTTTTGGCTGAATTTGGATAGTGATTTGGGATATCAAAGCAACCCAAATTTAAGCTAAATTTTTCTATGTTATTCTATGACATGAGGACTATAACACAACCAAAATTTGGATCAATTCGTAGCAAAATGAAAGAGTTATGATTTTTCGAACATAGCTCTTTTCAGCAAGCATTAAAAAAACAAGATTTTTTGGTGTTTTGAACCAACGATTTGCTATATCAAAACAACTCAAAACTTCATGAAAATTTCTCAAACCATTCCACAGTCCAACTACTGCAACATTTAAAATTTGGGAGCAAATGGACATAAATTGAAGAAGATGTGATTTTTTGAACATGGTGCAATTTCGGCCAAGAAACAAAGACCAATTTTTAACCGATTTCAACCAACAATTTTCAATATCAAAACAAATCAAAATACAACAAAAATTTCCATAATTGTTTCTAGTCAAACCATTACAATGTATCAAAAAGATGGAGCAATTGGTTGTAATTTGAGAAAGATATGATTTTTTGAACATGGTGCATTTTCGGCCAACAAACAGAGATCAATTTTTGGCTGAATTCAACCAACAATTTTTTATATCAAAACAAATAAAAATTTGTAAAATTGTTTTACAGTCCAACTACTACAACATATCAAAAATTTGGAGCAATTGGCTATAAATTGAGAAATATATGATTTTTCGAACATAGTGCATTTTCGGCCAACAAACAATGATCAATTTTGACCAAATTCAACCAACAATTTTCTATATCAAAACAAATCAAAATTAAATGAAAATTTCCAGAAATGTTTTTCAGACCAACCACTGCAATATCTCAAGTGTAATTGGCTGTAAAATGAAGAAGATATGATATTTTGAACATAGCACAATTTCTGCCAATAAAAGAGAAAAGTTATTCAATAACTTGAACATTTCAAGCACCAGTTTGATAGAAAAAATTATTTTTTGCTTTAGCTTGCTGTAAGAAAACTCTTATCTTGCTTACCTCTTGATTTAGCAATGGTTTCAGCAGCAAAATGTTGCATTTACCTAGAAAATGGCCTTCAAGAGCCTGTAGATTGCAAAATAGGAACATGCAGAAAGGAAATCAATCAAAATAAGATTACCGTAAATAAAATCCAAAATTTGAATGGATTAGAGGATCTAAAAGGTTGGAGATTACCTGGCTATTCTTAATTTAGGAAATTCTCTTTGTAGTTAGCAGCAAAAATTGAGTAGAAATAGATTTTTTTTAGATGAAGATAGCCATGTTTTACTGTCTTTGTTTTAGAAGAAGAAGAAAGGAATGAGTAAAGAGGAAAAACAACGTACAGGTTATTTTTCTTCTTTCCTAAGGCTTATAAAATGGGTTTGGATCTAAACCATATACCCATTAAGTCCAATAACAATACTTGGTGAAATTTACTAAGTAAATGCATACATATCACCTATTTAACAGTATAAACTCATGTTTTCCTATTTTGAAGCAAAGTCAAATTTATACAAAAAAGTGTATGTAAACAGAAATTGTTTTCTCAACAAAATAAAATTTATTTTAACAATAAAAAATTATTTTAACAATAAAAAATTATTTTAACAATAAAAATTTATTTTTAACGTTAAAACCCCATATTTAATAATTTTCTATAAGTTACACAATTTTTAACATAACAAACTAAATAAAAATTCCTTTCTTGCCAAATAAATTTGCAATAAATCATTCGAACACTTTCTAATCATCAACTATTATTTTTAAACTATATTTCGTCTTTTATTTTAATAAAACACTTATTTTCTTCACATCTTTCCTCTTATATTCAATAAAAGGATAATATTGGCAATAATTACCAAAATTATCATAGTGACTTAATTAAAATACAGTAAATGACTAATTTCACTTTAATACCTCAAAATAAAGTTTTTAAAACTTTATTTCCATCAATTTGGATTTATTTCAACAGTTAAATGTTGTAATACATCACTTGGTAAATTTATTAACTCAAATTTACCTAAATTCTAATATTTTCCATTCTAACTCAAAAAATAAATAACATCATTATTTTCAACCCAATTTCACAAATAAGATATTCTAAGCTTATTTTCATTCATTTATATTTATTCCAAACATCAATATGTTAAATTAACATCTTATGAGATAATTAGCTTATATAATTCAAAACCCAAGTTCTATTCATCAAAATATTATTTATATAAAATAAACAATATTAACTCACATTTCATTCCTCCAATTCTTTTATAATTGCAATATTAAATTATTATTTACATTATAATTTAATATTAACGGTAATCTCCAAAATCCAAGTTGTTACAGACTCCCCTCCTTAATAAAATTGCGTCCTCGCAATTTCTAGAGGAAATCTGTATTCAACACACTTTATGTCATCAAGCAAAGGAAATTTAGATATATTAAAATGGAAAATTCTTACCATTGGAGTGAGAAGATAAGAAACCAGGATACGATCGCTCGACGAATTATTTGGTTTCCCAAGTGCAGTCATTAGGATTATAGGACTATTGAATCTTCACGAGCGGGACACTCTTATTTCGACGACGTCTAGCCTCCGAAGCAAGAACTCTCAAAGGATGTTGCACATAAGATAGATCAGGAGAGACTTTCAACTTTTCTAAAGCACGAGTATCAAGCATGGAATTTGGATCTCGTAGACACTTCCTTATCTGAGAAACGTGGAATACGTCGTGAACTCCAGAAAACTGATCGGGAAGTGCTACACGATAAGCAATCGTACCGATACGCTCTATAATAGGAAATGGCCCAACATAGCATGGTGCCAATTTCTTGGTCTAGCTAAAGCGCACCACTCCTTTCAGAGGAGAAGCTCGAATAAAAACAAGGTCACTCAATGAGAATTCAAAAGGCCTCCTACGGTTGTCCGCATAGGATTTCTGGCAACTCTGTGCCTCTTTCATTCTCTCATGAATGTGTTGGATCTTCTCAGATGATTCTCGAATAGATTCGGGGCCTAAAATAAGCTTTTCCCCCGACTTAAGCTAACAAGATGGAGAATTAGACATGGCCTTCCATATAAGGCTTCAAAAGGAGCCATGTCGATAGAAGATCGGTAGCTATTATTATAAGCAAACTCAACTAGAGGAAGATGATCCTCCCAACTACCACCAAAATCCAAGGTACAAGCACGAAGCAAGTCTTCCAAAATATGGTTCACTCGTTCAGTTTGTCCATCAGACTGTGGGTGATAAGCTATGCTAAGGTTAAGCTTCGTGCCTAAAGCTTGTTGGAGACTCTGCCAAAAATGACTCCTGAAAAGAGGATCACGATCATACACAATAGATGAAGGGACACCGTGCAATCGCACGATCTCCTTAATATATAGCTTCGATAAAAGAGATGTCGTCCTATTAGACTTAATAGGAATAAAATGTGCAGACTTGGTGAGACGGTCCACAACAACCCAAATACTGCTATGGCCTGACCTCGAACGGGGTAAGCCATCAATGAAATCCATCAAAGTTTGATCCCATTTCCACAACAGAACCTCTAAAGGCTGAAGAAGACCGGATGGCCACTGATGCTCGGCCTTAATAAGCTGACAAGTTATGCAATTACCCACATAACTTGCGACATCATGCTTCATGCCTTCCTAATAATAAAGGCGATGCATATCGTCATACATCTTACTGCTGCCAGGATGAATAGTACACTTAGAACAGTGACACTCAGCTAGAATGTCCTGCCTAAGTTCTGGAATAGAAGGCACAATTAGACGGTTCTTCTTTCGAAGACACCCATGAATATCGATGTCGAAATCCCTCAACTCAATGTCATCATGGGATTTAGACCTATACTTCTGAATAAGAGAAGATATATTGGAGTCTTGTTGCTGAGCCTCCACAATCCGATCGAGAAGAGTAGGACGAGCTTCCATGCTATATAATAGAATAGGAGAGTTGGATGTGGAAGCATGATCACAAATATCACACATGGAAAGAGTCTCAGGAACTTTCCATTCTGCAATCATCATGGAAACAATTGTTGAATGCTTGCGACTCAAAGCATCAGCCACTCGATTACCCTTCCCCAGGGTATACCGAATATCAAAATCATATGAGGTGAGAAATTCAAGCCAAGCTGCTGCCTCATATTAAGCCCCTTCTGAGTGAATAGATAATTCAAAGACTTATGGTCGGTAAAAAGAATGAAGGGCTCTCCTAAAAGATGATGACGCCAAATCTTCAAAGCAAAGACAATGGCTGCAAGCTCTAAATAATGGGTAGCGTACCGAACCTCAATCGGACGCAATTGCCTAGAACCATAGGCAACTACCCGATCTCTCTGCACTAAAACAGCACCGAGGCCACTATGACTGGCATCGGTATAAATGATAAGATCTTGGTCCCCTTCAGGAACCACAAGGATGGGAGCATTAGTCAGAAGCTCCTTCAATTTCTAAAAAGAATCCTCGAACTTATCCGACCAAATGAATCGAACGCCTTTCCCCGTAAGGCTAGTCAATGGAAGCATGATACGGGAAAAGTCTTTAATGAAACGGCAGTAATAACCAGCCAAACCCAGAAAACTATGAATCTCATGAACATTCTCAGGCCTCTTCTAACTCTGAATAGCCTCGATCTTAGAAGGATCAATGAAAATACCTTTTGAAGATACAACATGGCCTAAGAACTTCACTTTCTTTTCCCATAGAAAGTTTTGCTTTGAGTTGATGCTTCCGGAGAGCACTCAAAACAATTCTAAGATGTCGAGCATGGTCCTTTTCGGACTTCGAATATACTATAATGTCATAAATGAAAACAAGCACAAACTTATCGAGATATTCTCGGAATACTCGATTCATAAGATCGACAAAGTAGGCAGCGCGTTCGTCAATCCGAATGGCATGACAAGCCACTCATAAGAACCATAGCGAGTGCGAAATGCGGTGAGAGGAATACTATCTTCCGCGACTCGGAGCTGATGAAAACCAATGGCAAGGTCTAACAGTGAAAAGTCCTTAGCACCACTTAATTGATCGAACATAACGTCGATCCTCGGTGAAGGGTAACGATTCTTGATGGTTAACTCATTAAGCTAGCGATGGTCGACGCAAAGCCTAAGAGTCCCATCAGACTTCTTCACGAATACTACCGCGGCTCCCTATGGTGAAGAACTAGAACAAATAAAATGCTTGGCTTCAAGCTCGAGAAGTTGCTTTTTGAGTTCCTCATTCTCTCGTGTAGACATCCTCGTGGGAGGACGACTAACTGGCTGCGCACCGGGAATAAGATCAATACGGAACTCAATAGTACTCTTAGGACGTAAACCAGAAACGGGCTCGAATAAATCTGAAAAGTCGCAAACGATAGGAATATGGGATACATCGTCGTCGTCGTCACGAGAATCAAGGGCAAATAAAGAAGCCATGGAATCACAATCGGAATCACGAAGTGAAAGAGATAACTGATCAGAAGAATCTAGATGTTGAATATATAAGGTTCGCTCCAAACATAAAATCCTGGCCTCGTATCGAACTAGCCAGTCCATTCCCAATATCATATCAAATCCAAGAAAAGGAATAACGTGCAGATTCGCATGGAAAGAAAAGCCACAAATCGAAAACTCAACATCATCACAAAGCAAACTAAGAGTTGCAGATCCTCCGATAGGATTTGCAATCCATAAAGAAGTAAGCATATAAGAAACATATAACTACAAAGCATCAATGAGTTTCTTTGATACGAATGAGTAAGATGCATCCGTATCGAAAAGCACTCGAATATAATGATCATGGAATAAAATAGAGCCCCACAGAATGGAAGGAAAAGTACCTCGAGGCTGAGAAGTATCTCTAGAAGTAGTAGCCACACTAAGATGACCCGGACGAGAACCCTTCTCCTTTTTGGGACAAGCTGAAATCAAATGTCCCTCCTTTTTACAATAAAGAGAATGCTTAGGCTTGGGACACTCCCATACTGGATGGTCTGGTGCACCACAATTGAAGCATGCAAAAGACTTAGTTGAAGGAGTAGACTAAGACTGAGAAGAAGATCGCCTCTGTTTCTTCTTCTTACTAGGGTGGAACGGTTTCGGCTGATGGAAAAACTTTTTCTTATTTGGGTTTCCTCGAACATTACCCTCATCATCACTATCTTTTTCCTTCTCGACCGCTTCAAGCTGAAGGGCTGCATCCACAAGCTTTTCAAAGGTGAGCTCAAGGCGAAGCATGAGGGACTTCTTCAGATATTTCTTAAGCCTGGAGACGAACTTAAGATTCTTCTTATAAGAAGTAGAGATGTGCTCGAGACCATATTTAGACAAGGCTTCAAAGGATGCAACATATTCAGAAACGGTTGACTTTCCTTGTTTGAAACCAAGGAAACGTCGAGCAAGAATAGCCTTCTCGGATTCTGGAATAAACTTGAGTTCGAATCTCTCACAGAACTGATCCCACTCTAGAGTGGACTCATCAATCTAAGCAATAAGAAGATCATACCAATGTAAAGTTCATTCTTGCAACATACTAGATGCTACAAGGACTCGGTGATGACTAGAGATCTCCATACGACTAAAGATACGCTCACAAGAAGTGAGGCACGCCTCAACGTCTAAATCAGTCTCGGTGCCTTTAAAGATCTTGCCACCAAGATGTGTGAAGTCACTACACATGCGTGCAAATGTGGATGCGTGGAGGAGAAGCGTGAGCTGGAGCGGGAGGTTGAGTGCTCCGAATTTGCTCAAGGATCTGATCGGTAGACATATATACGCCTTCAAGACGAGAACCACTGGATGGTCCCGCCATCGAAAAGCATCCTCTACCTTTACTCGACATAGCTGAAAGATAAGATAAGATAGGATTATTCACAAGGTAAATAGATATATTAGCAATTCAAGTGCAGAAGTTAAGGAATACTACGGAATATAATTAACATTCCTAGACATATTTCTTTCTATCTACCCTAAAGGAATTAAAAAGGGACATGAATCAAAACAAGGATAGGGACAAGGAAAGGTCAAGGTGAAATCGATCATGATTAAGGGATGATGTATATGGATGTATTATATCTGATGTATGGTATCTCGTATACTGTTCTATGTATATTACATTATATTCTGGAACAATGCTCTGATACTAAGCTGTGACGCCCCACCCCGAGACCTACATTAGTAAAGAGAATTACTAAGTAATCCTGTCTACTAATGCAGAGAATAGGGTTGGTTAAGGGCGATCATCATAGTAATACGTTAGTTAAGAGCTAAGTATGTCAATTATGTCATGATTTCTTTTCATTACCTCATAAGTGGCAGACATGCTCAGTCCCTAACTAATGTGCACTATGGTGGATTCAGACCATTTCAGAAATAATATAATATACACGAAGATAGAAAACATCAGTCACAGAACAGCAAGCCTAGATCAGAGTATATATATAAATACATATATCACCATACATCCCCATAATAATAGATCATACATAAGTGGCAAGGACTACTGAATCACATATACACACATCCCATAAAATAATATACAATAAGATAACATAAAAGTAGACGACTTTAAAACGACATCCAAGTCAAAATGATAAGTCCAACAAAAGCTCTCTGTTGAATATGCGCTTAAATGATTTTTGTTTGATGATAATAAACATATATATATATATATATTCATTTAAATGTATTTGTTAATGTACTATTTTATTTTTCATAGATAAATAAATATTTGTTGAATAAAATAAATTACACAGAATTTGAATTCAAACAGAAATTTTATTGAAATTTTATTCAAACAAATATTTACCACAATTTTGAACAGTACAAATTCAAGCTCTCACTATACATATACAATTTTGATTCTAATTACATCAAAATTCAATTTACATAAATTCCTCACTACATATCACTCACACTCGTAGTTTATCTTCAACTTCATTCCAGTTAGAATCCAGCATCTGCGCAGTCTGCAAAAATATTCACTAACGCAGTAAAATTGAAAAAGAAATATTTTTGCAATATAAAATAAAATGTGAATTTTGAAAATATTATTTGCCTCGGTTATTTGGGTTGTTCGTCATCATTCACAATTGAATTCATCATACACGAACAATGTGACATGCACAGTGTATCACTGTACATGCCACAAGGCTGTGCACATCGATATACACTTGATAATGCTACAGGGACAGGTGAGCACAGGTCAAACCCAAATGAAAAGCCGGGTTCAACTCACGTGCAATATATTTAAAATCACGTCACGGGCACAAGGTCAAACCCGAGTTTTGAAACTGGATTCAAATCAAGTGAAATTTCAAAAATCAACATGAAATGATCAAGAACCAGACAGAGACCAAGTTCATATGAACAGTAAGGCAATGCACCAGTAAAACAACTCAGCATTGAATTGGATGAACAAGACTCAAACAATCAAATGAAGAAAGCAACCCAACAGCAGTGCATGCAAGTGCAGACCAAATGCAAGACCAAAGTGCAACAGACTACAATATCAAAAGTTCAGGTCAGACCAAACATCAAGACCAACTACACAATGAAAACATCTCAAGATCACTATGCAGTGTACATGAATGCAACAGAAAATGGTGTAAATACAATCCAAAGTGCAACAAGAATTTTGCAGCGATACAAAGCAGACATGAATGCAACATCAATAAACGAACATAACAGCAAAAATGAAGACCACAAGTATACAACAACTCCAGCAGTGACAAATGAGTATGTAAGTGCAGACAAATTTGGAGAAATGACACAGCAAATATGGAATCAACATGAAACCACATTATGAACACAATAGTGTACATGAATACATGGAGACAAGACCAAATACACAAGTTCACATGTATGCAGTGACACAGCAGTTTTGAACAAGAATACCAGTGATGCAATGCAAATCAAAACAGAGAGTACAATGCCACTGCAGATCCAAATAAGTGCCGAAGTCAACTTGTACAATAGCAGACAACAAGACTCAAGTATGCTCAAGCCCAAATGCATCAGGTTGAAATATTTCAGAGCCAAGTACAAAGTATAACCAGAGTTGTACAACATGAAAGACCACCAAGTACAACAATGCACAAGTGACCGACAACAAACATCAGCAAGTACAATGTCATAAAACAAATGTCAAAGCCGAGAAACAATGTGACAAAGATGGCCAGATGAAGTCGAAGCCAACTAAGTAATTCACAGTGAAGTCGAAGATGACAGAAGATTAAAAGTGCAGAGATGACCAAGTCAAATAATCAAGTGTGTGCAATTTTTGAAAAAGTCAAAGCAAACTAAAAGAGGAAAGTCTCTGCCGCATTAATCAAGGAAAATCGAACGTTTGAAAATCAAAACCGTGTGTATCAAGTTGTAACAATATTAGGAAAGCAAAATTTAGGAAAGTATCGAATTGATTAGGGTCTCGGAATTCATATAAATACCAAACCCCAAATCATCATCAGTTGTGTGGAAAAACAGAATCGAATCCAAATATAAACCCACAATCATCATCGGCAAGATAATCAATCAATCGAGTTCAAGCAAGCAATTAAACCAGCAACGAAAGGGGAAAAAATTACATAGCACAATCTATCGAACTCGATCAAAGGAGCAGCTGCGAACGAGCGCAAGCAAAGCAACCAGAGAATCAATCATCAGAGAAGCAGCGAGCAAAGAGCAACACAAACCAGAGAAATCATATTTGAAGAAAGCCCTAATTTTCGCAAGGGAACGAAGCCCTAATTTTCACAAGGGAACGATGATACAACAAGGCCGCAAATTTTCAATAGCAAAAGAAAAGGAATGGGCCAAAATAAAAGAAAAGAGGAAATAGGGCCGGCCTATTGGTAAAAGAGTTTTCCCCTTTTTATAAAATTTTCTTTTGGGTTTATTTTATTAAAAGGGGGTTTTTGTTTATTAGTTTTTTTTCTGTTCTTTTCGAATCAAGTCTTGGTAAATCACCACCTAGGTTTTAGGTAGTGTCAAATTGTCTAGTTAGAATTAGTTCAGTGAGCAGGGTGTGCGAGTTTGCAAAACTCTATAGGTGGTAGCAGGGCGTGCGAGTCTGTTAGAGTGTTTGTAAGTGGGAGACTGTTTAATTCTAATAGAAATCTAGGAATGCAGCAGTAGGCAGGGGTTGCCAAAGCTGGGTAAATTTTGTGTGTGATTTACGTTCAGCACATTTATTTCTCTGCAGTTTGTTTTTGCGTTTAACTCGAGAAAATTTGCTATAACCCTATTCACCCCCCCCCCCCAGGGTTAATCTAGATCCTATAAGTGGTATCAGAGCGAGATATTTTTCTTTAACTCTAGATTCATGAATCCACCAAATAATGCTTTTTCTGAGGGGTAATCTATTGCTAGGCCACCCATGTTCAATGGGAATGATTATGCGTATTGGAAAGTTAGGATGGGTATTTATCTTAGTTCTGTTGATTATGATGTTTGGGACATTATTGAAATTGGCTATAAATCTTCCACTATAACTGTTGGTGATACTGAGATTCCTAAACCTAAGGATAGGTGGGATGCTAACGATAAGAAGTTAAAAACTACAAATGCTAAAGCCATGAATGCTTTGATCTGTTCTCTTAATAAGACTGAATTTAATAGAATTTCTCATTTTAAAACTGCACAGTAAATTTGGCATATCTTGGAGGTGACACATGAAGGAACTTCTCAAGTCAAGGAGTCACGTCTAGCCCTATTCAGCAATGAATATGAGAACTTTGTGATGGACAAAAGCGAGAGCATAAAGGACATGTTTGGACGCTTTTCAACTTTGCTGTACAATGTTAGAGCGCTTGGGAAGGTATTCACTGAGGTAGAGCTTGTAAGGAAGGTGCTACGAGTCTTACCGATGAACTTTGAGGCAAAAGTCACGGCAATACAAGAATCGAAAGATCTGAGTAAACTAAGCATGGAGGAGTTGATTGGCAACTTGATGACATATGAGCTTGAGCTAAAAGCAATGGAGGAACGCAACAACTCCGAATCAAAGAAGAAGATGATTACCTTAAAGAGCAAAGAAGAGAGCGATGAAGAAGAAGAAGATCAAATTGAAGAGCTTGCAAAGGCTGTCAATAATCTTAGAAAATAGTCAAGATTCAGGCCACGCAAGAAGAAAACAAGTGGTAATAGGTCAAAAGATTCTGACAATTCTGATAATGAACTGACATGCTTTAATTGCAACAAGCCTGGCCACTTCAAACAACAATGTCCACTTCTCAAAAACAACAAAGGAAAGAAAAAGAAGAAGAAGGCCTTTGCAGTGACTTGGGATGATAAAGAAGGAGAGGTAGTTTCGAATAGTAGCTCAGAGGAGGCTAACTTGTGTCTTATGGCAAAATCAGATTCAGAAGCAAGCTCAGAGGAATCTAGTGAGGTAGGTCACTATTCTTATAAAGAACTTGTTTTTATGTGTTGTGATCTTACTAAAATAGTTGATACTCTTGAATCTAAAATTGAAAAACTGAAATCTGATAGGAGAGAACTTGTCCATGAAAGTTCTAGGTTAGAAACTGAACTTGAAAATATTCAAAACCTAGACTGTAAAAAATGTAAAATTTTAGATTCAGAATTATCAAGACTTAAGAATAGCTTTGAGAATCTTGAAAAAGAAAACTTGAGTCTTAAGGAAACCATTGACACTAGGAAAAAGGATTTTATAAATAGATGCACCTCACTTGTAACTGAAAACACAACACTAAAAATCAAAGTCCAAAATCTTGAGAAATCTCTGAATAACTTTTCAAGAGGAGAAAAATCATTCAACATGTTATTGGGAAATCAAATTTTTGCTAACAACAGAAAAGGACTAGGCTTTGGGAAAACACAAGTTGATGGTAATGCAAAAGGTAAGGGTGTCTTTACTAGATGTGAAATAATTGGACATCGTGTTGATAATTGTAGTCATAGGAACAAGAACACAAAATTTATACAAGTTTGGGTTCCTAAGAATTCTACAAACAAATTTCATGTCTATTGGAACAAGAATAAAAGGACTAAACAAGTTTGGGTTCCAAAGGGATTGTTTATTCACAATGCTTCAGCCACTAACAATCATGGACCTATAAAAACAAATAGGTCACAAAAAAAATTCATCGTGTAGGTACGATGGCAGGCTAAGGAACAACAACGGTGTTCTCTGGATTTTGGTTGTTCCAGAAACACAACGGGCAACAAAGCAAAGTTCCTTAGCCTAGTACAAAGGTGACAGAATCACAATGGGCAACCACGAAAAATTATCGTAAAGGTAAAACAGGTGAAGGTATATTTGATAGATATATTAAATGTGATAATATGCACCGTATTATGAATTAAATCAGCCAATAATGTGATGATGAAGAGATGATGATTTTTTGATTCTGACTTGTTCAACATATTTGGCCAATTATATTTATGCCAAAAACAATATAAAATTCTCTAAAAATTTTTGATTATATTAGGTTGGATCAAAAATAGTGTTTTGTTGGATATTAATACATTTGGTTATAATTTGGCTAACTCTATATTCACGTTTTTTGATTATTTACACGGCTTCAATTCAAATTCAAAGAATGTCATTTAAATTGTTGTTAAAATTAAGTTTGAAATTTTTGGTGCACACTTCATGGTCTGGTCGATCAAATTCAATTAACGATAATTTTTGAGTGAAAAAGAAATTCAGATGCAGATACACTGGTAATCTAGTTGATAGAAAAATTACTAGTTGAACGTGATTTTTGAGACATTTAGTAACTGCATCGTTTTTCAAAGAAAATATCTACATATTTTTCATTTCAAATAATTTTCAAATAGCAGAAAAATTTTCTCATATAACCCCCATCGAGAAAATCATTTTTAATCATATTTTCAGATTAGTCATTGTGAAAAATTGATTTCATAATTATCTTTGAATTTGATTTAAATGACAATTTTAACTACTCTAACTCCCTAATAATTATCGAAAAGATAAATAGTGATTGAAAAAAGTGATGAGTGTTGATATTTTTCATACATTACTCAAGAGAGTATATTTTAAAAAAAATTCTTTAGAAATTCAAACAAGAGTTATAAAACTTTTTGTTGGGTAAAGATTCCATAACCATTTCTATGTCTATCATATTCCTATCGACCATTGTTTATCAAAAATTCAATATAGTTTGTCGATATGTGGTACTATAATCAGGGATCATTCGTTTTTCATTTTACGTTTTTAAGTATAAATAAATAAATACCAAAGTATGCACTCTCATTTAAAAGTCCTCAAGGTTATGCATGAGTGAATTACTTGGAATTTGTTATGTGCTTCCATGCTCATTTAAAAGTCCTTACGGTTATGCATGTATGGAACGCATATCAAAATTGATTTATTAAATAGACAAGTTGATTCTAATCCCATTTAAAAGTCCTCACGGTCATGCGTGGTTAGAAGATACTTGAATTCATTCTTAAAATTAAATTGGAATACTACTAATCTCAATTAAAAGTCCTAACGGTTATGCATGATTAGTAGATATTCAAATTCCTAATATAAATGTACCACAAGTAGATACAACTATATGATTTTATATGAGAACATCATTTCCATCATTCTAAAAGTAGAATATGCGCCTAACAAGGGTAGTTATGATTTTTGTTTGATTTTTATTGAAGTTTAATATTTATATTCAATCTGAGTTTCAATGTTGGATTAATATCGATCACTTTATCTCTATTTTCTCTAACACTATTATTCTTTTGCTGATAACAAAAGGGGGAGAGAAAAATTAGGATTTTGTCAAATAAGATCAAGCAAAGGTCAAATAATTTTCTATTTGCATCTAGGCTCATTTGCATATTTTTATTTGTATGCATATATGTAGGGGGAGCATCGTGTAGAGAGGAAGCATTTAAATAAGGGGAGCAATTAGAGTATATCATTTTTCAAATACATTTAACACAATCAAAATCTTAAATATACGTTTGTTATCATCAAAAGGGGGAGATTGTTGAATATGCGCTTATATGATTTTTGTTTGATGATAATAAACATATATATATATATATATATTCATTTAAATGTATTTATTAATGTATTATTTTATTTTTCATAGATAAATAAATATTGGTTGAATAAAATAAATTACACAGAATTTGAATTCAAACAGAAATTTTATTCAAACAAATATTTATTACAATTTTGAACAGTACAAATTCAAGCTCACACTATACATATACAATTTTGATTCTAATTACATCAAAATTCAATTTACATAAATTCCTCACTACATATCACTCACACTCGTAGTTTATCTTCAACTTCATTCCAGTTAGAATCCAGCATCTGAGTAGTCTGCAAAAATATTCACTAACGCAGTAAAATTGAAAAAGAAATATTTTTGCAATATAAAATAAAATGTGAATTTTGAAAATATTATTTGCCACAGTTATTTGGTTTGTTCGTCATCATTCACAATTGAATTCATCATACACGAACAATGTGACATGCACAGTGTATCACTGTACATGCCACAAGGCCGTGCACATCGATATACACTTGATAATGCTACAGGGACAGGTGAGCACAGGTCAAACCCAAATGAAAAGCCGGGTTCAACTCATGTGCAATATATTTAAAATCACGTCACGGGCACAAGGTCAAACCCGAGTTTTGAAACTGGATTCAACTCAAGTGAAATTTCAAAAATCAACATGAAATGATCAAGAACCAGACAGAGACCAAGTTCATATGAACAGTAAGGCAATGCACCAGTGAAACCACTCAGCATTGAATTGGATGAATAAGACTCAAAAAATCAAATGAAGAAAGCAACCCAACAACAATGCATGCAAGTGCAGACCAAATGCAAGACCAAAGTGCAACAGACTACAATATCAAAAGTTCAGGTCAGACCAAACATCAAGACCAACTGCACAATGCAAACATCTCAAGATCACTATGCAGTGTACATGAATGCAACAGAAAATGGTGTAAATACAATCCAAAGTGCAACAAGAATTTTGCAGTGATACAACAGACACGAATGCAACATCAATAAACCAACATAACAGCAAAAATGAAGACCACAAGTATACAACAACTCCAACAGTGACAAATGAGTATGTAAGTGCAGACAGATTTGGAGAAATGACACAGCAAAAATGGAATCAACATGAAACCACATTATGAACACAGTAGTGTACATGAATACATGGAGACAAGACCAAATACACAAGTTCACATGTATGCAGTGACACAGCTGTTTTGAACAAGAATACCAGTGATGCAATGCAAATCAAAACAGAGAGTACAATGCCACTGTAGATCCAAATAAGTGCCGAAGTCAAGTCCAAATGCATCAGGTCGAAATATTTCAGAGCCAAATACAAAGTATAACCAGAGTTGTACATCATGAAAGAACACCAAGTACAACAATGCACAAGTGACCGACAACAAACATCAGCAAGTACAATGTCATAAAACAAATGTCAAAGCCGAGAAACAATGTGACAAAGATGGCCAGATGAAGTCGAAGCCAACTAAGTAATTCACAGTGAAGTCGAAGGTGACAGAAGATTATAAGTGCAGAGATGACCAAGTCAAATAATCAAGTGTGTGCAATTTTTGAAAAAGTCAAAGCAAACTAAAAGAGGAAATTCTCTGCCGTATTAATCAAGGAAAATCGAACGTTTGAAAATCAAAACCGTGTGTATCAAGTTGTAACAATATTAGGAAAGCAAAATTTAGGAAAGTATCGAATTGATTAGGGTCTCGGAATTCATATAATTACCAAACCCCAAATCATCATCAGTTGTGTGGAAAAATCGAATCGAATCCAAATATATACCCACAATCATCATCGGTAAGATAATCAATCAATCGAGTTCAAGCAAGCAATTAAACCAGTAACGAAAGGGGAAAAAATTACATACCACAATCTATCGAACTCGGTCAAAGGAGCAGCTGCGAACGAGCGCAAGCAAAGCAACCAGAGAATCGATCATCGGAGAAGCAGCGAGCAAAGAGCAACACAAACCAGAGAAATCATATTTTAAGAAAGCCTTAATTTTCGCAAGGGAACGAAGCCCTAATTTTCACAAGGGAACGAAGATACAACAAGGCCGCAATTTTTCAATAGCAAAAGAAAACGAACGGGCCAAAGAAAAGAAAAGAGGAAATAGGGCTGGCCTATTGTTAAAAGAGTTTTCCCCTTTTTATAAAGTTTTCTTTTGGGTTTATTTTATTAAAAGGGGGTTTTTGTTTATTAGATTTTTTTTATCTGTTCTTTTCGAATCAAGTCTTGGTAAATCACCACCTAGGTTTTAGGTAGTGTCAAATTGTCTAGTTAGAATTAGTTCAGTGAGCAGGGTGTGCGAGTTTGTGAAACTCTATAGGCGGTAGCAGGGTGTACGAGTCTGTTACAGTGTTTGTAAGCGGGAGACTGTTTAATTCTAATAGAAGTCTGAGAATGCAGCTGTAGGCAGGGGTTGCCGAAGCTGGGTAAATTTTGTGTGTGATTTACTTTCAGCATATTTATTTCTCTGCAGTTTGTTTTTGCGTTTAACTCGAGAAAATTTGCTATAACCCTATTCACCCCCCCTCTAGGGTTAATCAAGATCCTCCACAATCAAGCGGATCCAAGAAGTGAAGCAATCCAAACTAACCTGCAACTCGGTTTGACCCAAGTGTAAAGCAAACGGGTCAGGCAAGCTAAATTTATCGGTAGTAAGGGTCTCAAAAAATAATAAGCGGAAGTGAAATATCCATTCCATTGTTGCCAACGAAACGATATATGGTTCATCATGTCATTCATAAGAAAGGGGTCATCAGTGATTCATCTATTTAATTCAAGAGAATTCAATAAGTAACATGCATATGGTTTCACTTAAGGACATCTATAAGTAAAGTGGATAAGGGATGAGAACCATATAATAACTGTACAAAGAAATATCAAATCACCATAATCTATCATAAGAACCCAATAAGAGTTAAAGGAAATCATAATCGAAATCACCATGTAGCATAATATAAATGTAGACCATATCATATCAAGGCCATATTCAAGTAATAACATCACAAAAAGGTGAAATCGAACATAGAAAACTCCTTACAAAGCTACACGTGCTTTTCATTTTGACTAGTACTACTATTATTTGGTACCATACGTCGTGATGACTTGGGGTCATTAACATCTTAGCATCGTGATCATCTTGATTGACTATAGTCAAATATCGTGATAACACCCAAATCATAAAATCCGAGCAAAACATCATGATGATTGGAATCTAGTAATGACATCAAGAACATCGTAATGATTCCAATCATATACTTGGTTTGTAGTACTAATAACATCTTAAATGTTTCACAACATCTCGAATAGGAACCCAATGGGCGTTAATGTATGTCACGTACCATACATTCGCACCGATTGGTTTACTAATCGTCAGTCAATGCCACATTAGAAAACATTCATTAAAATCCAAATCAAACATGAACCGCCTTGTCTCATTGGCGAGTGTAAAGCCCCCAACTCATTGTGTCTCATACTTTGATGAGTTTAAAGTGACATCAAGACTTGTCTCATTTCATCGACAAGTAAAAATCCATCTTAAACATCACAACCATCATAAATTCATCATAACAACCTCGCCTCATGTCCTCGGCAAGTAAAAATAGCATAAAACAGTACTTCAAAGCAGATTCGACAGTATAAGTCCGATATTAAGCGATGAGGCGAAAAACATGTCATATACCACGTATTTTTGCCTATCATTTAATTCTCATTCTTATACATAGAAAATCATCTAACCAGGCTATAATAGATTTAGAATAATTTTATAAAGAAAACGGGATTTTTGAATAATTTTTAGCTATTTTTAAGTAAGTTGTATAAGGAAAAATCCATTTATCAAATAGATTATCTATTTATAAAATACTTTTACAAAAATAAATAATTGCTTAAAATCCATTTAATTTTTTTTTAAAACATTTATTTAATTAACCATAATTTATAAATAGTTTTCAAAAACTTATTCAAAACCAAAATCAATTAAAACCATCGAATTCTTCAAATATCGATATTTATCGATATTTAGATTGAAATAAAATTTAAATTCTAAAAATTTCCAAAATCAAGCCAATCCATTGTCGAATTAAAATACTTAAATATTCATCATCAAACTTATTCAAACAATATTTAAAATCATCGAAATTTGCAGTGAAACAGTTAATGAAAGCGCAAACAGGAGCAAAAGAACAATCTACCAAGCCACTGAGTTTTTGACTGAATTTGGACAGTAATTTGGGATACCAAAGCAACCCACATTTTAGCCAAAAAATTTATGTTATTCTATGACACGAGGAATATAACACAACCTAAATTTGTATCAATTCGCTGCAAAAAGAAAGAGTTGTGATTTTTCGAACATGGCTCTTTTCAGCAAACACAAAAAAAAAACAAGATTTTTGGCTGTTTTGAACCAACGATTTGCTACATCAAAACAATCCAAAATTTCTTGACAATTTTCAGAAACATTAGGCAATCCAACTACCGCAACATATCAAAATTTGGGAGCAAATGGACATAAAATGAAGAAGATATAATTTTTTGAACATGGTGCATTTTCGGCCAAGAAACAGAGATCAATTTTTTGCCGATTTCAACCAACAATTTTCAATATCAAACCAAATCAAAATATAATAAAAAATTTCAGAATTGTTTCACATCCATCTAATACAACATATCAAAAATTTGTAGCAATTGGCTTTAATTTGAGACAGATATGATTTTTTGAACATGGTGCATTTTCGGCCAACAAACAGAGATCAATTTTTGGCTGAATTCAACCAATAGTTTTCTATATCAAATCAAATCAAAATTCAACGAAAATTTGCAAAAGTGTTTTACTGTCCAACTACTACAACATATCACAAAATTGGAGCAATTGGCTGAAAATTGAGAAAGATATGATTTTTTGAACATGGTGCATTTTCGGCCAACAAACAATGATCAATTTTTGGCCGAATTCAACCAACAATTTTCTATATCAAAACAAATCAAAATTAAATGAAAATTTTCAAAAATGTCTGCAGCATATCAAAAATTGAGAGCAATTGGCTGTAAATTGAATAAGATATGATTTTTTGAACATAACACAATTTCAGCCAACAAAAGAGAAAACTTATTCAATAAATTGAACATTTAAAGCAAGAATTTGATAGCAAAATTTGATTTTTTTTTTTTTTTTTTTTTGCTTTAGCTTGCTATAAGAAAACTCATACCTTACTTACCACTTGATTTAACAATGGTTTCAGCCGCAAAATGTTGGATTTAGCTAGAAAATGGCCTTCAAGAGCCCGTAGATTGCAAAATAGAAACATGTAGAAAGGAAATCAATCAAAATAAGATTACAATAAATAGAAATCAAAATTTTGAATGGATTAGAGATCTAAAAGGTTGGAGATTACCTGGCTATTCTTAGTTTAGAAAATTCTCTTCGTAGTTAGCAGCAACAATTGAGTAGAAATAGATTTTTTGTAGATGAAGATAGCTATGGTTTACTGTCTTTGGTTTAGAAGAAGAAGAAAGGAATGAGTAAAGAGGAAAAACAACGTACATGTTATTTTTCTTCTTTCCTGAGGCTTCTAGAATGGATTTGGATCTAAACCATATACCCATTAAGCTCGATAAAAATACTTAGTGAAATTTACTAAGTAAATGCAGACATTTCACCTATTTAACAATATAAACTCATGTTTTCCTATTTTGAAGCAAAGTTAAATTTATACACAAAAGTGTATGTAAAAAAATTGTTTTCTCAACAAAATGAAATTTATTTTAACAATAAAAATTTATTTTTAACATTAAAACCCCATATTTAATAATATTCTACAAGTTACACAATTTTAGTGTAAAACACCATTTTTAACATAACAAACTAAATAAAATTTTCTTTCTTGCCAAATAAATTTGAAATAAATCATTCTAACACTTTCTAATCATCAACTATTATTTTTAAACTATATTTCATCTTTTATTTTAATAAAACACTTATTTTCTTCACATTTTTCCTCTTATATTCATAAAAGGATAATATTGGCAATAATTACCAAATTATCGACTTAATTAAAATACAGTAAATGACAAATTTCACTTCAATACCTTGAAATAAAGTTTTTAAAACTTTATATCCATAAATTTGGATTTATTTCAATAATTAATGTTGAAATACATCTTTTGGTAAAATTATTAACTCAAATTTACCTAAATTCCAATATTTTCCATTCCGACTCAAAAAATAACTAACATCATTTATTTTCAACCCAATTTCACAAATAAGATATTCTAAGCTTATTTTCATTCATTTATATTTATTCCTACCATCAATATGTTAAAATAACATCCTATGAGATAAATTAGCTTGTATAAATTCAAAACCCAAGTTTTATTCATCAAAACATTGTTTATATAGAATAAACAATATTAACTCACATTTCATTCCTTCAATTATTTTATAATAACAATATTAAATTTTTATTTACATTATAATTTAATATTAACGGTAATCTCCAAAATCCGAGTTGTTACATTTTCTATAACTGTAATGGACTGCTTCATTAGGCCTACAATATAGATATTCTAGTTGATCTATCTCTTTTTCATCATGGCTATGGCCCCATACAGCCACCCCTCAACTAAACGAAAGACCTTTAAAGAGTTAAGTGGCAAGTCCCTACTACAAACAATCTAACATCCAATTGGCGGTGCCACTCACCCAATGTCTCGATAGTGAAAGAATCATTGGTCTGTTGGTTTAACTCTAGTCTTTCCCAAACTCGTTCTTGGTCTTGATGTTTGCCGTTATCCGCATGCGACTATCCTTAAACTTACTTGCAAGTACTGGACATATGAACACCTACTTCGAACACTGAGCTTTTCTAACCGCCTACAAAGGTTTGGTTCGTTGGGCCTATAATGCAAATGCAATCATGGCATACTCTCTTGATGGAACACCTATAGACTTGCCTCCGGAGGTGAAGCTTCGTTAGGCCTACCCAGAGGGCCATCCCAGAGTGTTCGCACATCCCCTTGAAGTCTCATACTTCCTTGAAGCCCAAAAATACTAAGTTGGATGTGCTTCTCCATTTCTGAAATCCGTGATGAACTGCTTTGTTAGATGCTTCATTATTTGGGCTGCTCCAAACGCATCTCAATTCTATTATTAGACCCTAAGTTTGATCTTTTAATTTGCGTTTAGTTTACTTTCTTATTCTGTTGGCTAGTTATTTACCCTAATTAGCATATTCTTGCTCTCGTCTCACCTCTATTTATTATGAGATTTCCATTTATTTAATAGGAAATGTTATTGGTATGAGCCACATTCATTATCTTGCTTATTTAACATAACATAAATCTTAAGTTCACTAAAATAAGCCTCTTTTATCGTTCACGCTTCATTTGCTTATTTACTTAATATGAATTATTTAAATAAGCTTCTACCATTAGATTGCTCGTTAATTTTTTCAAAGTCTCAAAGTAAGCTTTTCCGTTCTTATTACTTAATTATAACCTATGTTATAATTCTACCTACAATTGTCATTTTCTCTTTTATAGTCCGCACATAATTCCAGCATTTCTTTTCTATTCTAATCTGCCTTCTTTTATTATGATATAGAATATTCTTTTATTATCTTATATCATAAAATTCACTTATTATAACAACTATCTTCTAAAATAGTCTGCGCAGTGAATGCAGACCTAGGTTCATTATCGTTTACCGCTTCAAGTTCTTATCTAATAATTTACTTGACTCAAGTCATACTTTGCTTTATTATCTTCTATTTGAGGAAGTAATTATATTTTATTTGGTTGGTTATGAAAACTATATTTAAAAATCCATTTCCTTATTTTAATATTAAATAATATGATAAACAATAATTTGTAACCGCTAGATATTTCTTTTACTAATTTGGAATAGTGTAAAATATAGTGGTTTCTCTATTTTACACTAGTTCTCTTTTTCTTTCTTTTATTCTAGCAATTACGCTCGTTGTTGTCTTTTAAATATTAATTATAGAAATTTATCCTATTTTCTAAACCAACCAATTAACCTTTTAGTTACTCCTAAATCCAATTATTAAATTAATTAACTTTTCTAATTTTAACATAATTTATTACAGTAATTCCATTTTTCAAAATTTTATTACTTTACATCTTATTTTCTTCATTTCCGTATTCTTAATTATTTAACTCATATTCATGTTTAATCTATTCTAATCCATATGCTAAGAAAAGGAGAAAATAGATTAAGAATAATGCTTGCATAGAAATCCAAAATGTAGAAATAGATGTAAATAAATATTAATACTATAAATAAACTGTAAATTCCTTACAGTTCAGCATAACTTAATTAATAGGATTAATTATTGCATAGAATTATCTAAACGGGAATATAACGATAATATATATTAAACTTCAAAGATATATAAATAAATCCACTCACATGTCGTTCTTAACTTCAATCTCTATCCCTTTTAAATTGCTATGCTTTTCTCCACTTTTCTCCCTTTTTAATTCGCTATAAATTCCTTGATTTGTTTGCGTAATTCTCTGATTTTCTTGTATGTATTTCCTTGCTTAATTTTATTTTTTTGTTTGGGGAAAGATTTGATTTATAGAGCAGAAAGTAAGAGGAAGAAGAAAAGAGGAGTTTGCTATAAATGACACTAGCTGATTCAGAGAAAATAGCATGGGCTAGGTTAAGTTACATCAAATTTATAGGTGCAGTGAAAAACTACGAAACATCCTATTAGCCCTAAAAACAATCCTCACCATCATTTATTGATTTGTTTATGTTAGCTCATAACATATAATTCTCCAATGTTATGCATTTATTCCTTTGTTATATGACCCTGTTAATTCACGTTTCCTTCTAAATAAGATTCTCCCATTAATTATCCAATTAATTAGATCATACAAATATATATATATATATATATATATCCAATATTAATTGCTTCTTATACATTATAATTTCTTACCTATTTGAACACGTCAATTAATACCTCTGTTAATTGATTTTATATAAAAGTTATGCTTCTTTCAGTTTATTCTTATTAACTTACCTTCATCATAAACTTAATTACTCCGTTTGATTTTTATACGCATTCTAATTCTTTTTTTCTTTTTAACTTGAAAATAAATAATCGTATAACATGCATTTTCTTTTAAATAATTAGTTTACATCATTTGTATTATAAAAATGACACATTCTTTGATTAATTGACACCATTTTTAAAATGCTAGACTAATTGCCAATTAATTAATTGACACGTTTTTCTTTTTTATCGATATCCAAATTAATTCTTATGCATCACTCAATCATGCATTTATTAGTTGTATATATTTGAATCGCCTATTTATTACCCAATTAATTGACATATAAGTTTCTCTCTTTTATTAATTGACGCTTACTTAATGTCTTTAATTAATTTCTTAATTAATTGATTGCGTCAATTATAAATTTATATATATATATATATATATATATATATATTATCGTTTAATTTATTCCCCACGTACATTTCCCTTTATTAGAAGATCCATTAATTATTTATGTTATAAAAGTGACATATTCTCCGACTAATTACGCCTCTACGTCTCTTAATTAATTCCTATTTTAATTGATTGATGCGACAATTAATCACACACTCATTGCTTGCGTAAATCTATTTAACCTCTTAATTCTTAAAAGCATATATTTGACATTTATATTCTGTTTTGCAATAATGTCATATTTTATTTATTTATATAAAAATAAGGGGTGCTACAGCCATTTCCTTTTAATCGAGATCGCCTCCGTTACGAACGTCGCAACCCAGATTTAAGGCCACCACCATGCTCCCCGCCCCTTCCTCCACCCTCGACCAGCTCGCAATCGCTTCCAGAGCCACTACCTGGACCCATTGCTATCCACCCTCCATCGTGATTTCTAGCGAAATCGAGCTCCATTTACAGGACCCAACCCACTAGATCGACTATGCTAGTCACCGGCTACATTGCAATGCTTCCCGATCGTCAAATGGTTGACGATCCACCATTATACCAAACATATTCGATGAACGGCAGAGAATAAATAGCTGATTTATGGACAAACAGAACCTCCAGTCGAAATACAAATTGCAAATTCCGATTACATTCATCGAGAGCTTCCGATGATATATTTTATGATAAGGTTTGAGCAAGTTGAATTTTTGGATTAGATTTGAAATCAATAATTAGGGTTTGGGATATCCACCATTGAGAAGAAACAAATTACAATTAAAATGTACGCATAGAAAATAGAAAAGAAGGCTGCTATGGTTTGATAACAACATATATATAGGCAAAGATGAATAAGAATAGATGGAACAGATCAATTGAGCCAAAGCGATAAGAAAGGCCCGTAAAGCCCGTTTCGTTCTTAAAACGAAATTAGGTCATTCTATATGTCGAAATATAGGTTTTCAATATTTTCAAACTCAGTGAAACTAATTTCAAATCCTAATTCTATTGTATATAGTAGTTTTCTTTAAAATCAAATTATATTCTTTTTACGCATTAATTAACCGAATTATTATTAAACTGATTTAATCACTTTTAAATTCTAAATTAAAAGTTCACATCATCATTCTTGATTAAATAGGAAGTAATAATCTTTTAAAATTAAATTTTCCATGTTAAATCTAAAATTTAAATATTAAATTAATTTCACCATTTAATTACAACAGTAATAAAATCCATTCATTATAATTTAAATTCCAAAAAATTCTTTTATTTCAATTTAAATTATTATTATTAAATAGAAAAATACCTTATGCACTTATCAATCATGAAATTCCATTTATTACACTCATTATTCTACAGTTACATCTTTTCTTATATTAATTGCAATATTTCAATTCCATTTGATTTCCATTGATTTCCAAATTAATTTCAAACGGATTTAAAAATAAGATGATAAATAAAACAATTATTATACATTAATAATTCATATCTATTAACTTATTGTTTACAAATAAGAATTATAAATTACTTGCCATAAAACTGATTTCATTCTATATTAAAACCGATTTCAATCAAATAACATATGATTGAACCATTAATACATCATTTATTTTATTTCTTCTTAACCTTTTACAATAAAACAGTTGTTAATTACATCCAATCAATATTATTAAATTATATTCTGATAATATTTTGTCATTAATAAATCTTAAATTTTAATTTCTGACAATATTAAATTTCAAAGTCTTATTAAATTTAATACTTTTAACTATCAAAAATACGGTTCGTTACAATCTCCCCCACTCAAAACTTTTCATCCCTGAAAAGGAAAAGAAAGAATCAAGAAATTTGGTATATTTTATTCAAAATAGTCAGTTTATAAACGATTTGACTTACATGTTTAAGTTTAATATAAATTTGGAAATTACTCAACTACCAAAAAAAATTTCTATGTCCTAACTTTATGAAAAATTTCAGTAGAAACTCCTTTGCCCGGCTAGGTCCAGAAAAATAACAATATCAATAATTACGTTGTATATATCTTTCTTTTTTTAAAATGTAGTATCTCAAACCATGGGAAAACAACAAAATTTCGCTACCAAAAACATAATCCAAAAACATACCTATTTGTTGGATAAACAAAACTCTATATATAAAACCAAAAGCAACAGCTATTGCTTTTATAAACCTGTTTCTTACTTACATAATCCACAAGAACTACGTAAAAAGAGTAACATTAGTTGTTCCAATCTTAACATAAGAAACGCAACATATATAATAATCATATGCAGATAAAAGTAGTACGACCATTATACGCAACCAGAGAATCCATCACACATCCATAGCAACCAAAACCAATGGTTTGTCCAGTTTCAGAAACTTTTCACCGTACAAGAGTGGTAAATAGACTACCGAGTGTATCTTATGCTCAACAGCCTTAGGTAATTACTCGATAGATTATTCATGCAACCTCTAACAACAAAGGATTTAAATATTATTTATGTTTGTATGATGTACATATATATCATTTATACACAATATCAATTACGATCGCTTGTCTAAATACAAAATTTTCAATTTCGAATTAGTATTATTAACCAACTACTCTAGTGTGGACTCTTATTCGATTTCTTGATTAGAATCTTCGTTTTCCTTGCATAGCTATAAACTGTGATAGAAAACTACAAATTTATATCAAAAATTCGTATCAAATGTTCGCCATCGAGAATCGAGTGAATAATCATAATTCGGACTGGTGTGAATTTCCACAAATCACGTATTTGAATCTGGATTAGAACAGTTATGTAGAAAAAAAGGATCTACGCGCAACTTACATATTCTATTCTGTTGGTTTCTTTAACACATCATTTACTTTTCATTTATTTTAAATTCTCATCCGTTCACTCAAGATCATCTTTTATTTATTTACATACATTTACTTACATAAATAGTTTCCCATTCAATATTTAAAATCATTATTGGATAAATTCTTAATGTATCACATATGATTCTTTGCAATTTTATTCACATTTATTTATTTACATAATTTGATTTCCATTTAACATTAATATTCATTAGTGAATCATTTCAACATTTTACTAAGTTTATACCATTTACCTAAATAGTATTCACCTTTTACTATTCAACTTAATTATTAAGCATTTCAAAACATTAACTTAAGTTTATAACACTTCTTATACATCTTAGTTCTTTATTTATAAACATAATTTCATTTTGAAACATTATTTTTACTTAAGTTTTATTTATATGATACTCCATTACCTTTTGGTTTACAAGTTATAAAACTTCATTTTTTTCATTAAACACTTAGCTTTTAATTTCAGATTCCGATTTAAACGTTTCTAACCATTTAAATCGTCGAAAATTCCATTTCATTTCAGTAATTGAAAATCACTATTTAAAAGAAAACTTAAGTACTAAATACAAGGTTTCGTTTCAAATCATCTTGAAATAGTATATATTTATATCATTTTTGTATATCAACTCATACTTAGGAAATTTAAATCAAAATTTATTTACATAACGACCTAGAATTTTGGATATTTGAAATTGAAATATTTAATTGATTTTAAATATTTAAAAGTTAATTTTTAACTTGAATTTCAAATATAATGATTTATTGAATAATTTAGTAGTTGGGATTTACTCAAATAATTGAATCTTGAGTTTAAGCTTGTTAAAAATAATTTGAAGGCTTATAAACTTTATATTAATAATAATAAAGATAATAAAAAATATTAAATTTAAAAGTGATTTATTTAATTTTAAAAATATATCGTTTGGATTAACGATATAAATAGCCATCTAGGGTATAGACTAGGATTTTGACAAAACTTGTTTCGTTGGATCCATAATAGCGTATTATTATCGCATTTCGAATTTCGTAGCATTTGGAGTTATCGTTTGGTCATACGGGATATAAACGCGCTGAAATTAATATCAAAAATTCAATATAATAATTAGGCCCAAAATGTTATCTTCCCCGTATGACAGAATTAGGACTCGAAATCTTTTCCATTATGTTCGAAATAGGAGTATAACAATATAAAAGCCTAGCGGCACGCCTCGATAGGTGTTCGAAAATTTAAACTACTTTTAAATGAGACATTTGAAATTAAACAATATTTTTTTAAATTAAATCAAATCCTATCATATATTCTTTCAAATTGCATGTGATCATTACTTTTACTATACGCTTCCTCTCTCCTCCTTTTAAATCACGTCGTTCTTTCAATTTGGTTCCAAAACACAAAACTGTACAAAAAGAAGAAGAAAAAAGAACGAAGACTTTTTTCTCCGATGAACATCGACACCATCCAATGGCCACCATTTCGTCGCGCCACCAAGGGCCGATCTAGACCTCAACACGTAATGGGAAAAGGTGCGACTTGAAGGGAAGTGTGATGGACGGTGGAGATGGGAGATGGGTTGTTGTAGTGACCGAAATGTGGTGGTGAATGGCAAATGTTTATTCGATTGATTGCGGCGTTTCAGAGAGTTTTGGGTTGGAGCTTCCAACTGAGGAAATGTAGGGGATGGACAGTCCTAGCTTTGGAAAAAAACTAATGAGGCGAAGTGGCCTGTGGCAGTGGAAAATGGGGGTTGGATGGAAAACGTCTTTGTGTGTTTTCGGTGTGGTGGGGACGACGTTCAAGTGGAAAGTGGCGGTGCAAGAAAGCTTGGGAGTGAGGCTTCTCGGGGTTGATATGCGGTAGGGCTAGGACGTGCTAGGCAGCGGTGTGAAGTATTTCAATGTGGCGGCAAAATATGGAACTACGTTCGTCATTTTTAAGGAAGAAGCTGTGCAAAGCGGGCCGGGTTGTTTGTGGTATGGGATTCTTTTTAAAAAAGGGGATTTAGTTTATAGCTTGCTGAATTTTTAGATAAATTCAAACGTGCTCAGATTAAATCGAAACCAGAATGCAAGAGCGACAATAAAAATCAATGTGAGTAAATCTCACTCATTTTTGGATTACTAGTTTAATTTTAATGTTGAAAATTTAAATTATTGGTTGATTAGATGTTGTGATAATTATTATTATCCGTTGAATGTGATATTATATGTAGTAGTATACATATTAGTAGTTGGATTGATATTTCCCGTCTATTGGAGCGGATGAGACCCCATGCACCCCGCATAATACCGGACGACCCTATATACCGCCATATCCCTTTCGAAGTGGGATTGGTATTTTTATGTTGTATTAACATCGATGGATGTAGAGAAACAGGTTGGAAGGATCCAACTGGATTCTTTATAAATGTTGAAATTAATTTCATACTTAGTGATATATGACTTGTTTGAATAAACTGTGATATATAATAGTGTGGTCTCAATTTATTGGGTGCTATAATAATACTGGTCTAAATTTTGGTATTTTAAAATACTATAAATATATATTTTTTCAATTTAAAAGGAATTGAAAAAGGAACTTTGAAGTAAATATTTATATAGGATTTGGTCTAATTGAAAAGAAATATTTGTGATAAAATAATGATTTTAAATTTATCTTAACTATTTTGGAATATTGTAAATAGAGATTTTGGAATATTATATATATGTATATAGAATTTAAAAAATATTCCTAATTGATACTTGTTTTAAACATAAAGGATTTTAAATCAAGATTGTAAATAGATCAGAACGATAGGAGTGAATTTGGAAATGAATATAAAAGTGGTTATACTGGAACTTAGATAAGATTTCTAAATTATGGAATAGAAGAAAAATCGAGATTGGAATTGTTTTGGAATATAGTTGGGATATTTAAGAAGTTAATTTATAAATGGAATTCAATTTATGAAACTGAGATATAAATAGGATTTAATTTAGAGATCAATTTATAATGGATGTAAGTGATGTGAAACCGTTATAAACTGGAATTACTGTGAGATTTATAAACAATGTTTATAAATAAAGTGAAGTGATTATTAGTGGATAAATTGAAGATATAAATTCACGAAAAGAATTTATAATGAGATGGGTAAATCGGCTTAAAAATAATGATAATTTATTTTGAGAAATGTGAAAGGGGATTTATGAAATTGGGATGTAAATAAATTGGTGATAAATTGAGAGAGATTTATAAATGTTAGATTGGTTATATTGGAATTGGAAAATATATTTTTATCAAGAAGTTAAGTTTTTTGTAAAAAGAGGATTTTAAATTATTAAACTAGGTAATTCAAAAGCGTTTAAAAATATTCTAAAAAATTAGTTATTTGAATATTTTTAAATTGCCAAAATGGATTATAAGTTTATAAATAAGTCTTGTAAATCGACTAGAATTTTATAAATGAATCAAAATTAATTATTGTTTCAAAGTTATATAATTATTTTTAGTTGTTAAAGTATATTTAATTATTAATTAAGTTAGTTTATAATGGTTTGGTATTGAGTTAATTATTATTTAAGAATTATTCGGTATTGTTATTTTAAAAAATAAATTATCCGATATTAATATAGTCTATACAATAATTTTTATTTAAGAGTATTTGGCTAAATTAAACTTGGAAAATTATTATAGAAATTTTTATTAAGTGTAATTTTGAGAAAATTATTAAATAAAGTTTTGGAAAGTAATGGTATATTTTCATGGCAAAATTGGAGGCAGAGATTGCCTTAGTTAAGTTTTGGATTTCTCTGGGATAGAGACGTAACCATTGAGCTGTGAATCCATAGTGGATAACGAGTGGTGCTTTCCATAATTATTTTGTAAAGTTTTCAAATATTTTTGAAAATAATGGTTAGTGAATGTACTTGCTTCGATAAGATAAGTACATACTTTTGGATAAAGAGATTTAATCTATTTAAAATTTAAATAAAATGAGACTTTGTGTTTTCATTGGAAAATGAAATATTTGGTTGAATGATTATTTGTTTGATAGTTAAATAATTGACTATCAGATCTGGACCTAAAATATAATTTTGAGAATATCTAGGAGAAACAAGGAAATTATGTGGTACAGTTACAGTTCAAGATACTATACTGTACGTATAAACTCGTTTCATTCTTCCAGGACAATGATGAGGAAACCCTTTCCTAATGGTTGGAAGGTGATCTTTGATCTTATTTTCATCTGTTTATTTCCTAAAGAACCGGGGCTGAGTCTATCGGAAATATCGAAAGCTATTTCGAAGACACTGGGATCAGATAATTTATCTGAAAACCAGTTCAATCTAATGAGTATGTTCTCTAAGTGAAGACAAGAGTGTGAAAATTGAAGATGGAGAATTGAAGTGCAAGGGCTAATCGCTATTAATCATAAGGACGATTCCAAAATGGATGTAGTAGGAATAGTGCCTTCGGTTTCGTTCTGACCCAGAACAGACTTGTATGGATGAATGCTATCACTACATTGTCATTGGAGGACAATGAGCATTCTAAGTGAAAATTCCTTAAAAAGGTAATCGTAGCCTCTAGCCTCATCAATCGGGAATGACTTAAAAACAAGGGAGATGCAGCAAGGCTATGTGGATTGCTCCCAATTAGAGAATGTTTATTACCTATCTAGATAACCTCGAATATTATTTATATGATGCGCGGAAGAACTTGAAAAGAGTGGGAACACCCGAGGTGATAGCATATCCGGTCTATAAAGGTTAGGGTTAGTCTGATCTTGTGTTGTAGGGGATCCCGGCATGGTCCTCGGTGCATTTTTCTAGATGTGTATTGTGATTGGTGGTACCACAGTGCTAAGTCATTCGTATGGAATCCATTCTCCAATACGTACCTTTACGATTTTGGTTGTAGAGCCTAATATGATAGAATTTAATTGATTTAACAATTTCAGCTATTTGGAAAAGTATTTTTACTTAGACACTATTATAATATCTGACGATTTTGATATAAATGTTTTGGTAATCGTAGGGTAAAAACCCATCGTGTTTATGTGTGATGTGGTCTTACGAGCTACCATTGTTTTTCAAATGATTTGGTAACTTTAATAATTCAAATTGAGTGTGTTTTCTCTTGCTGGTTTTCTAGACTGACTCGGGTGTTATTTTTTTATAATGCTTGTGTCAAACCGAGTATTACAAATACAAGATGGGATGCTATGGAGCTCAAGAGATAAGCTGGGTGATGAACACGTATTACTCGTACTTGATTATATTCTGTTGTCTATTGTATGCTGTATATTTAGCACTTGTGAGGACAAGTTATTATAATCGTCTAGTATTGAGTTATTGATTTATTATACTCTGATGATGTAATGTATAAGTAATGTTTTATAGCTCTTTTTGTAAATAGACATGTTATTATGTATTATATATTGTTCCGCTGTGATTGTGAGATTCTGTGTTGGTGTTTCTATTTCTTCTTCTACCTCTTTCTTCTTTTCCTGAAATGATCTGGTATTTTCGGCACTCAATTGCTCGGCATGCTATACATTGGACGTATTACTATTGATTTTCAAGTGTCGAAGATCTTGGTGGTGCCCCTTGGTATCAGAGCTGAAGGTTAAGCAAGAACCTTGGCTTTGATGGGGTAATTCATTAGAGATGGGGTCAGTAGTACTCTAGAATGAGTTTGAGTGTACCAATAGATATAAGCGCATATTTTTTTATTGATATAAAAAGTGTTTTATATTATGTTGATTGATCTATTGAATGGCTTATGGATTCTAGTCAATATGAGTAATTAACGTTATTGATAGGAATCTTTAAACACTTGAAAGGACAATTCGACGTGGTATTATTTGAAATGTGGTAAATGAAATAACTTTACCCAATTTATTTCTGTATATATAAAGGAATAATGTTTCAATATGATTTGCTTGTTTGTTAGAAAATGATAATATTAAACTATTATCATTGTTATTGTGATGATTAGATAAATTTTGATAATATAGTCAACAATAAGAAGTAATTTCATATAACAAAATGTGATTTATAATGAAATGTAATTTCAAGGGAAAATTTAAATATGATATGGTTTATAAAAAGAATGCATAAAGAAATTGAAAGCTGGAGATTTAAGAATTTGGGAATTTAATTCCCGTTGGTTTTAAAATGTTTTTTTCAAAGTCTTGGAAAATAATAGTGATATTATTTGGGGAATATTTTTGAATTTGAAATATTTAAAAGGGGTTTTAAAGGAATAAAAGAACTGAACTCACTTCTATCGCTGGAAAATAATTTCGGTGATGTCTACAGCATTATCGACGTTCATTTTCGAGTTTTCAAGGGAGGAATTGCTAAAACTGGAGTTTGTTTTGGAAAATTGGTTTTAGTTTTGAAATTCAAAGGAATAATTTGATATATCAAGGGGTTATGTGTGTGTGTGTATACACATGATTTTAACAAAATGACTTGAAAGACTTAGAACAAATTGTTTAAACTCTGGGATTTTGATTTGAAATGTTTTATTAGAAATGTGAGAAAATAAGATTGAACTTATAAAATCTGGAAAGAAAAATCGAAATGAATCTTACCCTGTATAGTCAGAGCGCTCGGAAGATTCAATGCGGTAAAGGTGCAAAAAGTCATACCGGGGATACAACGATGATATAGCGGGATATAGCGGATGACTCTAAAATAACATATAAAACTCGTAATTAATATTTTTATAAATATATAAACGGTAACTAAATGAAAAATTAACATTCAATTGAATTATAATTAATGCATAAATAATTTTAAATAAAACATGTGCGAATAAACTGTAGATAAACGTAAAACTGTTATATAATATAATTGAATTGCATAGAATATTAGAGTATTTTATTTTTTGAAAATATACTTAAAATTCAATTAAATAAATTATTTTCATAATTTTCGTAATGTATAAATTTCATTTTTCAATTCATTCATTTTAAAGAAGATATAGCAGAAATAGCGAAATATAGAGGGAATAACGGGATATAACGGAAATAATAGGGCTTTAAGTTGAAAGGCTATATTTGGGGATATATGGAAAAATAATAGCGGTAGAAATCCGCTATGGGATATAGTAGGGTTATATCGGGGTAATAATGGGGCATTAACTACACAGATCTTACCTTAAGGTAAGTTAAATACAGTGGATAAAATTGAATGTGAAAACGGAGAATAAAATTTAACTTAAAAGAAGTTAAATGAAAATGAGTGTGATAATGGAATAAATTAGTAAAGTAAACCAATTAAATAAAGTAAATTGGACGAAAATTAGTGAATGAGATATGAAAAAGTTTGATAACTTATGAAATCTAAAGTTTGATTTTGAAATGGAATTTAAGTTAAATTAAGTTAAATAAGAGTAAGTTTGAAAATTTAGCCTAAGTAGGTAAAATGAAATAATCATTGGAAATGGAATATGTTCAGATTGAAATGAACTAATGAAGGGAACTAATTAAATTAAATTAATTAGTTAATTAATTATGGTATGGGATATTGTTGATAAAATTCAATATTTAATGTTTCGAGATAAACTGAGTTAAATAGAAATCGAAACTGAAATTAAATTGAAATGGATGTAAACTTAAGTTGTGAAGTGGTAATAACCATAAGAAAATTTGTATAAAATGTTATAAAGGTCTTAAGAAAATTGATGGTGAAGTTCTTAAGTGAAATTGGCATTAAAGAAATATACTAAGAAAACAGTGAATGTTAATAATTGGTTAAAAATGAAATGAATGTGGAATAATTCTTAAATGATATCATTTTGGAAAGGATATACTAGGTGAATAACGTATGTTGAATAAAGCAATGAGAATAATAAGTATGGATGATTAATTATAAGTAAAATGCATGTGAAAAAAAGAATTTGATATAGCAAAGAATCAATTGAAATAAATACTTAAGTTGTACTTTACTATTTAATTGGCATAACGATTCGATTTAGATTCGGGCAAAAAATTTTGAGATAATTTATATCGATCCGAGTTAGTTTTTTTCGCTTGATTTCCGATGGCGAACATTAGATATGGATTTTTGATTGATTCTAGAATTCTCTATCATAGTTTGCATCTATGCAAGGAGAATAACAGTTTCTAATCAAGGAAACATATATGAGTCCGCATTAGAGAGTCGTGTGAACGATACTAGTTCGGAAGTGAAATTATGTGATCGAGTGAGCGATCAGATTTGATATTGCATACAGATGATAAATGTACATCGTACGGGATTAAGTAAAGCAAATATTGAAAATTTTGAAAGGGACTAAATGAAATGTTTTTAGAATTATGTGATTGGATACAATTGATAAGTAAGGTGCAGGTAATTAAAAGAAAAAGCTAAATTAATGTCTTTTATTTCAGAAGTAAAAATTGATTGCCCGACAAAAGGTACATGTTTAAAATTTTCTTGGATCTGATGGTTTTATGATTGAGCCACTTAGTTTTGTTTTCTTTTATTGATTTGGGCACGTAAAGGCATTTTGTAGTTTTTCAGATCTAGCCGTGCAAAGGAGACGCGGGCGAACTTTTTCGAAAATTTAAGGAGTTGGAAAATTTTAAAGAAATTTTTTAATAACTAAATGTGATTTTAGATTATAACTTGAAATGATTGAGTAAAATATATTATTTGAAAGCTATGGCTGAGTTTGGAAATTAGTAAAGGTGATAATGGGTTTTAATTATTTGTTTTCGGGAAGTTGTTTAAAATCGTGTTGGTTTGGAAAATAGTTAATGGGTTTTGGACCATTCTTCTGACTTTGGCAATTTTGACGATGAAATTCTTGTAAGAGGGAGGAATGTAACAACCCAAAATTTTGGATATTGAAATTAAAATAATTAATTTATTTTAAATATTTAAAAGTTAAGTTTTAACTTGAATTTCAAATATAATAATTTAGCGGATAATTTAATAATTGGCATTTACTCAAATAATTGGATCTTGAGTTTTAAGCAATTAAAAATAATTTAATGGCTTGTAAAATTTATATAAAAAATAATGAAGGTAATAAAACCTTCTATATTGAAATTAAAACTGATTTGTTAAATTTTAAAAATATATCGTTTGACGTATATAAATAGCCATCCGAGGCACAATCTCGAATTTTGATAAAACCAGTTCCATTGGATCCATAATAGTGATTATTATTGAATTTCAAAATTTGTCGCATTTTAAGTTATCGTTTGGTCGTACAGGATATAAACATGCTGAATTAATATCGAATATATAATAATTAGGTCCAAAAATCTATCATCTCCATACGATCGAATTAGGACTCGAAACATTTTCCATTATGTTTGAAATAGTGGTATAATATTATAAACATCTAGCAGAACGCCTCGATATGAGCACGAAATTTTAAGCTGCTTTTAAATGAGATATTTGAAAGTAAACAATATTTTAAAATTGTTTTAAATTAGATCCTACCATATATTCTTTCAAATCGGAGGTGATCGTTACTTTTACTGTATGCTTCCCTCTATCCTCCGTTTAATTCACGCCATTCTTCCAATTTGTTTCCAAAATACAAAACTGTATAGAAAGAAGAAGAAAAAAGAACGAACACAATTTTTTTCTCCGTTGAACATCGACACCATCCAACGGCCACCATTCGTCGTGCCACCACAGGCCGATCTAGACCTCGACGCTTGAAGGGACAGGGGTGCACGACTAGAACGGGAGTGTGATGGATGGTGGAGATGGGTTGCTGTATTGATCGGAATATGGTGGTGAACGGTAAATGTTTATCCTATTGATTATGGCATATCGGAGAGTTTTGGGGCGGAACTTCCGACTGAGGAAATGTAAGGGATGGACAACACTAGCTTCGGCAAAAATCTGGTGGGGGAGAAGTGGCCTGTGGCAGCAGAAAAAGGGGTTGAATGAAAAATGTCTTTGTGGATTTTCGAGGTGGTGGGGACGACGTTCAAGTAAGGTGGTGGTGCAAGGAAGCTTGGGAGTGAAGCTTCTCGGGGTCGATATGCAGTGGGGACAGGACATGCTAGGCGGCGGTGGGAAGTTTTTGAATTGGGCGGCAAAAGTGGAACTGCGTTCGTCATTTTTGGGGAAGAAGCAGTGCAAAGCAGGCCGAGTTTTTTTTGGTATGGATGTCATTTTTTAAAAAAAGAAGGGATTTAGTTTATAAATTATTTTATAAAAAATTCAAATACTTGTAAAAATAATATCTCGTTCATTTTAGATCATAATCCAACAAGGCCAGTCGCCCTGGGTTCATATAAACAGGATCCTAGCTCTGGAACCAGTTTGGTAGAAAAATAGCTTGCTGAATTTTCAGATAAATTCAAACGCGCTTGGATTAAATCGAAACCAGAATACAAGAGTGACAATAAAAGTCAATTTGTGTAAATCTCACTCATTTTTGGATTACTAATTTAATTCAAATGTTGAAAATTTAAATTGTTGGTTGATTGGATGGTGTGCATTACTATTATCAGCTGAATGTGATATTATATATAATAGTATATATATTAGTAGTTGGATTGATATTTCCGACCGATTGGAGCGGATGAGACCCTATGCCCCCCGCATAATAGCAGATGACCCTTTATACTATGATATCCCCCTCGAAGTGGGATTGTTATTTCTATGTTTTATTAACACCTGTAGATGTAGGGAAATAGGTTGGAGAGATCCAAATGGATTCCTCAAAAATGTCGAAATTAATTTCATATATAGTGATATATGACTTGTTTGAATAATCTATGATATATTATAGTGTAGTCTGAATTTATTGGATGTTATGATAATTCTGGTCTAGACTTTGGTATTTCAAAATACCATATATATTTTTTGAATTTTAAAAGGAATTGAAAAGGGAATTTTGGAGTAAATATTTATATAGGATATGGATTAATAAAAAGAAATTTTGTAATAAAATAATGATTTTAAATTATCGTGGCTATTTTGGAATATTGTAAATAGAGATTTTGGGATATTATATACATATAGGATTTTTAAAAAAATTCTAATCGATACTCGTTTTAAATATAAAGGATTTTAAGCTAAGATTTTATATAGATCGGAAGGATAGAAGTGAATTTGGAAATGAATATAAAAGTGGTTATACTGGAACTTAGATAAGATTTCTAAACTATGGAATAGAAGAAAAATCGAGATTGGATTTGTTTTGGAATATAGTTGGGATATTTAAGAAGTTAATTTATAAATGGAATTCAATTTAAGAAATTGATTTATAAATAGGATTTAATTTAGAAATAAATTTTTAATTGATGTAAGTGATGTGAAACCGTTATAAACTATAACTGAAAACTGCGAGATTTATAAACAATGTTTATAAATAAAGTGAAGTGATTATCGGTGGATACATTAAAGATATAAATTCATGGAAAGAATTTATAATGAGATGGATAAATCTACTTAAAAATAAATGATATATTTATTTTTAGAAATGTGAAAGGGGATTTACGAAATTGGTATGTAAACAAATTGGTCATAGATTGAGAGAGATTTATAAATGTTAGATTGGTTGTGTTAAAATTGGAAAATATATTTTTATCAAGAAATTGAGTTGTTTGTAAAAAGAAGATTTTAAATTATTAAACTAGGTAATTTAAAAGCGTTTAAAAATATTCTAGAAAATTAGTTATTTGAATATTTTTAAATTGCCAAAATGGATTATAAGTCTATAAGTAAGTCTTGTAAGTCCATTAGAATTTTATTAATAAATCAAAATTAATTATTGTTTCAAAGTTATGTAATTATTTTTAATTGTTAAAGTATATTAATTATTAATTCAGTTAGTTTATAATGGTTGATATTAAGTTAATTATTATTTAAGAATTAATCTGTATTATTATTTTAAAAAATTAATTATTCAATACTATTATAGATTATATAATAACTTTTATTTAAGAGTATTTGGCTAAATTAAAGTAGGAAAATTATTATAGAAATTATTATAAGTATTATTTTGAGAAAATTATTAAATAAAGTTTTCGAAAAGTAATGGTATACTTTCATGGCGAAAACGGAGGCAGAGATTGCCTATGGTTAAGTTTTGGATTCTCTAGGATAGAGATGTAACCATTGAGCTATGAATCCATGGTGGATACCGCGTGGTGCTTTCCATAATTATTTTAAAAAGTTTTTCAAGTATTTTTTAAAAGAATGGTTAGTAAACGTACTTAATTCGATAAGATAAGTACATACTTTTGAATAAAAAGATTTAATTTATATAAAATTTAAATAAAATGAGACTTGGTGTTTTCAGTGGAAAATAAAATATTTGGTTGAATGATTCTTTATTTGATAGTTAAATAACAGACTATCAAATTTGGATCCAAAATATAACTTTAGAAATATCTAGGAGAAACACGAGAATTATGTGGTGCAGTGACCGTTCGAAGTGCTCTACTGTACGTATAAACTCATTTTTTCTTCTAGGACGATAATAAGAAAATCCGTCCACTAACGGTTAGGAGGTTATCTACAATCTTATTTTCGTCTGTTTATTTCCTAAAGAACCGAGGTTGAGTTTGTTGAAAATATCGGACATTGCTTCGTAGAGACCAAGATCGGATAGGTTGTTCAAAGACCACTTCGATCCAACTGTTATGTTCTCGAAGTGAAGACAAGAGCGTGAAAATTGAAGATGGAGCATTAAAGTGCAAGTGCTAATCGCTGCTAATCCTGAGGATGATTCCAAAATGGATGTGGTACGAATAGTGCCTTTGGTTTCGTTTAGACCCTAAATAGACTTGTATAAATGAATGTTATCTGTACATTATAATTGGAAGACAATGAGCATTCTAAGTGAAATTCCTTAAAAAGCTAACGTAGCCTCTAGCCTCATCAACTGGGAATGATCGAAAATTAAGGGAGATGCAGTTAGACTAAGTGGGGTGCTCCCAATTAGCGTATGTTTATCACCTATCTAGATAACCTTGGATATTATTACTTTGGTGCATGGAAGAATATGGAAAGGGTGAACACCCGGGGTGATAGCATATTCGATCTATCCAGCTTAGGGGTAGTCCGGTCTTGTGTTGCTGGGATCCCGACGTGGTCCTCGGAGCATTTTTCTAGATGTGTACTGTGACAGTGTCACCCCAATGCCTCGTCATTCGTATGGAATCCATTCTCCAATACGTACATTTACGGTTTTGGTTTTAGAGCCTAGTATGTTGGAATTTAATTAATGTAACAATTTCAGCTATATGAATAAGTATTTGTACTTAGACACTATTATGATATCAGATTATTTTGGTATAAAATGCTTTGGTTATTGTAAGTTAAAAACCTGTCATGTTTATGTGTGACACGATCTTACGGGATCTTTGTTTTTCAAAGGGATTAATAACCTTAATAATTCATATTGAGTGTTTTTTCTCATGCTGGTTTTCCAGACTGGCTCGGGTTGTATTTTATTATAATGCTCAAGTCAGACTGAGTTTTACAAATACATGATAGGATGTTATGGAGCTCAGGAGACGAGCTGGGTGATGGAGACATATCACGCTTACTTGATTATATTCCACCGTGTATTTCATGATGTATATTTAGCACTCGTGAGGACAAGTTATTATAACTATCCAGTATTGAGCTATTGATTTATTGTACTCTGATGATGTAATATATAAGTAATGTTTTATAGCTCTTTTTGTATAAAGACAAGTTATTATCTATTATATATTGTTCTGTTGCAACTGTGATATTCTGTGTTGTTGTTTCTGTTTCTTCTTCTATCTCTTTCTTATTTTCCGCTAACGATCTGGTATTTTTGGCACTCGACTGCTCGGCATGCTATACAGTGGACATATTGATGTCGATTTTCGAGCGTCAAAAACCAGAGCCGTGACACTTTATCAAAACAAATGTGTAGCAAAGCTATTGTAGTAGTCTTCCCAATTTGAAACTTGATAATGAATGCCACGGTCATCACCGAAATTATTTCTCAGCATAGAAGAGTGGAGTATAGAACTTATTTTCTTCAAAATTCTTTTAAAAGCATTTCCTTCAAATCTCATTGAAAAAATTTCTATCCAAAAATACTTTCAAATAATAGTAATGTTATTTTTAGAAAGTCTTTGAAAACCAAATTCAAAAAACCGAAGCTTGAGTTCTCAAATTTCCAATTTAAATTCATTAATTTGCAAATCACATTTTATAAACCATATTTATAAATTTTCATTTTCTCATAACATACAATAGTCGATAATTTTAAGAACCTACACTAACCAATAATAAATGACAATAATCAAATATTACCATTTGCTAACAAACAACACACCAAAAATAACTATAACAATTTATAAAAAAATTATTCTTTTAAATACAAAATATAATACTAGGTATAATTATTTCATTTACAAATTTTTAAAAACAACACTGTGTTTGTTTACCCTGTTCAACTGTTTAGAAATCCCTATCGATACCATAGCGTTCTATGTACCAACCGAAATTTATAAATACTCAACAGAACAAACTAACACAATATAAAATATTTTAATAGCACTAACAAATACGCTATCTCATATATATATGCTTCAACTCATTCCTGGGTATTACTAACCCTCTCTCTGATGAGTTTAACCCCATTAGGCTAAGGTATCTCTAAACCAAAGCTCTGATACCAACTATGATGACTCAACTTTTTGAATGATTCAAGTCAACAATAAACTAAAAATGTCTAACTCAAACCAAAGGGAAGATTATCAATGGGGTTGAATAAGAAAAATAAGAGAAAATATGGAAAGAAAACATAGAATCTCATAGCAGATTGACAAAATATAATAATCAAATAAACAGTTCATTAAGCTATTTTACAATATACATTTGATTTCAATTTTATAACATAATCAGAGTAATATCAGCAAACATGCCAAACTAATGCAGTAGAATAATAAATAGAAATATGGTCTAGCAACTCCATCATTGTCTTCAAGGAATCATATCTTCAACACTGAAATACTCAAGCTGGCCTTAACGTAATGAAAAAAAAACACTCGAGTCAGAACCAAAAGTACTTATTTAAGTTAAATCAATAACAAGTAAATATAAGTGTAATAGCTTCAGAGATGTTTACGGGGTTTTACATCTCCTATCAAGTGTACAATGTGAGTGCAATAACTTAAGAGATGTTACGTGATTTTCGAACTCCTAAGGATCCATCAAACTATCTATATATAGTAAGATACGCTATATATGTAGTGTCTATCAGTAATGTAAAGTATTAAAATAGCGTTAAGGATTAACATTAATCCCCTTTAATATATATTTAATCATTGTCCTACAGTTTGCCTTAGTAGCATCACTATAATGTCATTAGCCAGGGAGGCACCATGATACTAAAACAAAATCCTTGTGGCCATGAATAATGATAAAAGTATGGCATGACACATGAGGCGATGCCCAAGGTAGGATACTATCTTTTTGCATTTCCTGACTGGTGGTAACCCCTAACGGCCCACCGCGTCCAACACTCCCAAAATCCAAAGGTGCGCACCAATCAAGTTTCAATGTCAAAATGGTAATACTAAAAAGTGTGTACGCTATAGGTAGCTAATCTCATTGGCCAAGTTTGGCTACTGTTTTCGTCATTGCAAATTGACACAAGTGTCGGGGCTATCCATCATCATTCTCTTTCTTCAAATCCAGCAAACACCTCAAATTCAACCAACTGTGATGACACCCCTTTTTGAACGATTTAAGTCGACAATAAACCACACATGTCTAACTCAAACCATTCAAAAGGAAAGATTGTCGATGAGGTTAAATAATAAAAAGAAAAGAAAAGAAGGAAAGTAAACACATAATCTCACAGCGCAATGACAAATTATAACAATCAAATAAACAGTTCATGAAGCTGTTTTACAATATACATTTGATTTCAGTTTTACAAAATAATCAGAGTACAATCAACAAACATTCCAAACTAATGCAGCGGAATTATAAATATAAACACGGTCTAGCAACTCCATTCCTATCTTCAAGGAATAATATCTTCAACACTGGAATATTAAGGCTGACCCGAGTGTAATGAAAAAATAAAACACTTGAGTCAGAGCTAAAATTTCTTATGTAAGTTAATTCAATAACAAGTAAGTGTAATAGCTTAAGAGATATTTACAGGATTTTACATCACCTATCAAGTGTACAACATAAGTGCAATAACTAAAGAGATGTTATGAGATTTTCCATCTCCTAAGGATCCATCAAACTGTCAATATATAACAAGATATGCTAAATATGTAGTGTCTATTAGTAATGTAAAGTATTAAAATGGTGTTAAGGCTTTACATTGATCCCCCTTAACTCGGTTTTAAGCATAGTCCTACGGTTTGCCTTAGTAGCATCACCAGTAACTTCAGTAGCCAGGGAGACGCCATGATAAGACAGCACTAAAACAAAATCATAGTGGTCATGAATAAGGATAAAAGTATGATAATGAACGTGAGGCGATGCCCAAGGTAGGATACTACCTTTTTGCGTTTCCTGACTAGTGGTAACCCCTAATGGCCCATTACGTCCGACACTCAAAAATCTGACGGTGCGCACCAATAAAGTTTCAAAGTCAAGATGGTAATACAAAAAAGTGTGTCCACTAGAGGTATCTAGCCTCATTGGTCAAGTATGGCTCCTATTTTGGTCATTTAAAATTGACACAAGTGTTGGGGCTATCCATCGTCGTCCTCTTTCTTCAAATCCAGCAAATACCTATAATTCAACCAACTGTGACAACCCACCTTTTTGAACGATTCAAGTCGACAGTAAACTACACATGTCTAACTCAAACCATTCAAAAGAGAAGATTGTCGATGAGGTTAAATAAGAAAAATAAGAGAAAAGAAAGAAAGAAAACACAGAATCTCACAACAGAATGACAAAATATAATAATCATATAAACAGTTCATGAAGTTGTTTACAATATACATTTGATTTCAATTTTACAACATATTCAGAGTACAATTAACAAACATACCAAACTAATGTAGCGGAATAATAAATAGAAATACGGTCTAGAAACTTCATCTTCATCTTCAAGGAATAATATCTTCAACACTAAAATACTCAGGCTGGCCTGAGCATAATGGAAAGGCAAAGCACTCGAGTCAAAGCTAAAAGTTCTTATGTAAGTTAAATCAATAACAAGTAAATATGAGTACAACAGCTTCAGAGATGTTTATGAGATTTTACATCTCCTATCAAGTGTACAATGTGAGTGCAATAACTTAAGAGATGTTACGAAATTTTTTCATCTTCTAAGGATTCATCAAACTATTAATATATAGTAAGATATGCTATATACATAGTGTCTATCAGTAATGTAAAGTATTAAAATGGCATTAATATTTTACATTGATTCCCTTTAACACATTTTTAAGCATTATCCTATAGTTTGCCTTAGTGGCATCACCAGTAACGTCAGTAGCGAGGGATGCACTGTGATAAGACAAAACTAAAACAAAATTGTAGTGGTTATGAATAAAGGTAAAATATGACAATGCACATGAGGCGATACCCAAAGTAGCATACTATCGTTTTGCATTTCCTGACCGGTGGTAATCCCTAATGGCCCACCGCGTCCAACACATAAAAATTCAAAAGTGCACACCAATCAAGTTTCAAAGTCAAGATGGTAATACGAAAAAGTGTGTCCGCTAGAGGTAGCTAGCCTCATTGGTCAGGTATGGCTCCCGTTTTGGTCATTTAAAACTGACATAAGTGTTGGGACTGTCATCATCATTCTCTTTCTTCAAATCCAGCAAACGCCTCGAATTCAACCAACTATGACAATCCACCTTTTTGAACGATTCAAGTCGACATTAAACCACAAGTGTCTAACTCAAATCATTCAAAAGGGAAGATTGTTGATGGGGTTAAATAAAAATATAAGAGAAAAGAAGGAAAGAAAATACAGAATCTCGTAGTGGAATGAAAAAAATATAATAATCATTTAAACAGTTCATGAAGCTGTTTTACAATATACATTTGATTTCAGTTTTACAATATAATCAGTGTACAATCAAGAAACATACCAAAATAATGTGAGGGAATACTAAACAGAAATATGGTCTAGCAACTCCATCTTCATCATCAAGGAATAATATCTTCAACACTAAAATACTCAGGCTGCCCTGGGCGTAAAGGAAATCCAAAGCACTCGAGTCAGAACTAAAAGTTCTTATGTAAGTTAAATCAATAACAAGTAAATATGAGTGTAATAGCTTCAGAGATGCTTATGGGATTTTTCATCTCCTATCAAATGTACAACGTGAGTGCAATAACTTAGGAGACGTTACAAGATTTTTTTATCTCCTAAAGATCCATCAAACTATCTATATATAGTAAGATATAATATATATGTAGTGTCTATCAATAATGTAAAGTATTAAAATGGCATTAAGGTTTTACATTGATCACCCTTAACCCTTTTTTAAGCATTGTCCTACAATTTGCCTTAGTAGCATCACCAATAACATCAGTAGCCAGGGAGGCACCGTGATAAGACAACACTAAAAAAAATCGTAGTAGTCGTGAGGCGATGCCTGATGTAGGATACTTCCTTTTTGCGTTTCCTGACTGGTGGTAACCCTTAACGGCTTATCGCGTCCAACTCTCGAAAATCCAAAGGTGAGCACTAATCAAGTTTCAAAATCAAAATGGTAATAAGAAGAAGTGTGTCCACTAGAGGTAGCTAGCTTTATTGGTCAAGTATGGCTTCTGTTTTACTCATTTCAAATTGACACATGTGTCCAGACTATCCATCATCATTCTCTTTCTTCAATTCCAGCAAACATCTCCGATTCAACCTCTGTATTATGGATAACATCCATCGCATACACAGTTGTTAAAGTCATTCCAGTATTGACAGAGAATATGGTAATATTTAGCCCGGGTCTCTTTAGTAACCATACGTCATTTTTCACACTGGTTGGTTCTTTTAAATTATAAGAATAAGTCAAATTTCATATCAAAATATCAGATTCGCTTCAAAATCATTTTGAAATCAAAATTGGTCATGCCGTAAAAACATTCATATTTAAATCAGTGATTTAAATCTAAATAGTTCCCTCTTTTTAATAGTTCGAATATTGAGAATGGTTTTGAATAATTAAAATAGTTTGAATATTGAAAGTAGTTTGGATAATTAAAATAGTTTTAATATTGAAAAATAGTTTGGAATAATTAAAATAGTTTATATATTAAAATAATTTAATTATTAAAATAGTTTATATATTAAAATAGTTCATATTAAAACTATTTCCTTCTTTCACAATAAGGTTCAAATTCCAATTCATAACGAATTCCATTTTCGACTTTCAACTTCAATTCAACTTCAAATTCAAATTTCGATTTATATCAACCTCAATTCAAAATAATTTCAAACTTTACTTCGAATTTAATTTAACTGTTCTGTTCAAATGATTGAAAGTTTCAATCCAAATTCTCATTATAAACAATTTAATTTAAAACATTTCACATTCCAAAAATTTGAAATACCGATTTAAACCATTATACCGATTGAAATACCGATTCCAAAATTTAATTTAAAACCATTTAATTTGAAATACTGACTTATTACAATTGACAGTTTATAGAATGTCAAATAATAAATAGGATAATAACAGGGTTAAGTCAAAATAAATAGCAACCATACATCCAACGTATCAATTAACAAGCATCTAATTACATTCAATATCCAAAACAACCAATATACCATACAGTTACTAATTATCAATTGTCGGTGTTTAACTAGCATTTAAATTCAATATTAATTTAAACGTCAATTTAAAACTATCAAACAACAACCAACAAGTTTTTCTTTGTAGCAAAGTTAGCGAGGTTGACTGGTCCCCTACCAGATTTTATCGCGACGAACAATAAAAAGACATAAAACATGCTTTATGCCAAAGCACAGAAAAAGATTAGAAGACAAACAGGCACATAGAGAAAGAAAAGATAGATAGAAAGACAAACACGCACACAGCTAAACCCAAAGATCATGATGATGAGTGGAGAAACAATGCATGCTTTCCCTCAACCCAGTTGCAATATATCCCATCAGCCTATTCCAAGCATGCAATGCAGAATTGTTGATACTTGATACCATTAAAACACCGAATATTTCTTTCCTCCCACACCACACTCATATTTTTCTTGAGGAGAAAAACAAAATATCCAATTCATTCATCTGCCACCTTATAGCCTTTCGTAAAATATGCCAGTCAGCTGCACTAACACCAGAGATACCATTGATATCAATCTTTTGCATTAATGAGATCCATACGCTCTTTAGAAAAGCACATTCGAAGAAAAGATAATCAACGTGTTTAGGAAACATTTTGCAAAAAACACACAATGAATCTACGTTCATACCATAATTCACAAGCTTATCTTTGGTCATAAACACAATATTTATTTTCTTCCATAACATTAAGTTATCTTTGCTTAGTGAATGAGAATTCCAAAAAACTTTACTCTGTTGAGAAACAGGTATAGTCTCAACCTCAGAAAGGAGATTATAAACAACACCAATGTTGTGAGATTTTCCTTTCCAATTGATAGCATCATGATGCTGAACTTGAATAGTTAGAGGAGCTAAACTGCTCTAATGGGCATTGATAACCTGATTGCTGGAGAGGGTAGCAAGTAACCTGCTATTATAAGCGCAGTCCACTGCCCTTGCATTGAGAACAATCATAGATTGGAGGACTTTTTGGTTTGACAACTGACAAGATAGAACAAAACCAAAATCAATCCAAGGAACCCTCCAGAAGCTGACCATACTTGTAGAAGACAACATATATTTTATGTGAGGCAGCAGAACCCTCCTAAGACCAAGAATTTTACGCCATATCCAATTGTAGCGCTGAGGTATATCCATAGACCAAAAGTCCTTAGACCCTATATGATGTCTCCATATCCATTCCACCCAAAGACTTTCTTTCCTTCACAAAATAGCACTAACATATGTACTCATAGCAGCTTTGTTCCAAATTTGCATATTTATAATACCAAGGCCTCCCCTATTTAAAGGCCTCTCCAACTTAGAAAAAGAAACAGGGATCAACTTCCTAGTATAAATAGAACCTGACCAAAAATCTTATCATAGAACCCCTAATCATGTTCAACAACTTAGAAGGAAGGATAAAATTCCTAGCCCAATAGACCATCATTGAAATGCACACTGACTTGATAAGCACATGCCTTTCAGCCTGAGAAAGCATCCTGGTGGGCCAAGCAGTCATGGAGCTAGTAATCCTATCATAAAGAGGAAGACAATCCGCCTTGGTTACCTTAGTAGTGCACAGAGGCAATCCTAAATATTTCATATCAACAGTCATTGGTTGAAGACCAGACATATTTTCAATAGCAGACCTCACAGGGGGAGCAAGACCGAATATGAGGATGTGAGATTTGTTAGTATTCAACTTGAGACCCGTTGTTACATAAAAATCATGCAAAGTTTCAAGAGTGCAAGTAATAGATCGCTCATAAGGCTCCGTGAATATCGTAATGTCATCCGGAAAGAAAAGGAATGAGATATGAAGATCTTTACATTTATGGTATTAAAGGATCCTCTTATCAGCAAATTTACATATTAACATACTAGATAGAGCATCCATGACATTATGAAAATATAGGAAGATACTGGATCTCCTTGATGCAATCCTTGCTTTCCCTTGAAATACCCAGTTGTTTGACCATTATAGTTGAGCGAGTAAGATGGAGTTGACATGCTAATATACAACCAGGCCACAAAAATCTTGGAAAAACCCATCATAGACATGATTCTAACAATAAATGTCCAGTGAATGCTATCATAAGTCTTACTAAGATCAAGCTTCAACATTATTCTTGGGGAAACTTGGCTTCTACCATACCCTTTAATTAACTCATGAGCCATCGTGACATTATTAAGAATATTTCTATTGGCAATAAAGGCAAACTAATTATTGGAAATGACGGAAGGAAGAACTAACATAAGTCTCGTAGCTAGAATTTTGAAAATACATTTATAAACAACATTACAACATGATATTGGCCTAAATGAGGAAGCATTAACTAGAGGTCTGACCTTAAGGATTAAGACCTGATTAGTTGCATTAACTTCAACCAAGAGTTGAAATTTATTGAAAAAATTATGGACTGCAGCAGAAAAAACATCACCTACCACATTCCAACTAGTCTATAAAAACACCACATTGAAACCATCTAGGCCTCCAAATGATTTTGAGTTCAAAGAAAAGAAAGCATTTTTAATTTCCTCATCAGTAACTCTACCAATAAGCATAGAACATGGAGAATGATTTTAAATGGCAAGCTCAAATGCTTAAGTCTATCAAGTTTAGGCTCAAAATTAGAAGTATTACCAAGGTGATCAGAGAAGATGGCTAGCAAATAATGATCAATCCTCCATGGTAGAAAGCAAGACACCGTCATCATCCCACAAGGTTGAGATCTATTCCTTTGCTTGCTTGTCCCTAAGGAAGCATGAAAGAAAGCAAAATTCTTGTTTGCCTCATTAATCCACTTCTGGTGGTATTGTTGTCTTCTCATACTAGCCTCCTTATCAAGGGCGACATTAAGTCGTGAAACGGATTAGATTCATTCTGGGCCACATCAGGGTTGTTGGGGTTAGAAACCAAGAGCTCCTGTGCATGCATCAACTGAGCTTTAAGAGATTTAGAGGGGATAGAACAACCACCATACTTGTTCAAGGCCCACTTCCTTAGTGCATTTCTAATAGCCTTCATTTTCTTGCATAGAATATACATAGGATTCCGATAAAAAATTGTAGACCATGAAGCAACTATTATATTATGATATTCAAGGTCCAAGACCCAAGAATTATAAAATTTGAAAGCTCTGTTTCCTTTACTAGACTGTTGACATGGGGAAATAATTAAAGGTGAGTGGTAAGAAAGGATGGGATGAGGCAGAAAGGTGCATAAGGAGGGATAAGAGGACAAAGCTTTATTATTGCAGAAGAAATGATCAATATTGGTGAAAGTTCTGATCCTAGATCAACTTATGTTGTTCCAAGAAAATGGAACACCAGATCTTACAATAGAAAGGAGGCATAAGTCAAATATTGAATTGTTAAGAGGAGCAATGTCTCTAGGCATAAGAGGAAGGCCACCAAGCATTTCCAACAAGGCGAAGCAACAATTGAAATCCTATAGAACAAGCCAAGGGTGAGTATTCTGTTTAAGAGAATGTAGAATGTTGAAAAGGTTTTGTCTTGAGGCAACAACATTGTTAACATAGATAAAAGTGAGGTAGAAGGACAATTGCCTTGGTAGAAAAATAACATGAAGGTGGATAAGTTGAGAGATGGAAAGAATTTGGTTAAGAGAGTAAGTGATGGGATCATTGATTATGAGAATCCTACCATCAAGAGCATCAATCAAGTTGTGATTCGACGACTAAGAAGGATTTATATATTTGGTAGCCTTAAGAGATAAAGGGAGAGTGAGTTTAGTGTCCAAAATCGCAAATATCGAAATATTATGGGCCTTAATTAAAGCTTTAACTTGATCTAGCTTAACTGGGTTGTGTGCACCCTTGATGTACCAGGAAGCTATTTGATGTGACATAATGTAAACTAAAGTGATTGATGTGACACTCCCACCATACTCCTTGTTGATGGAGGATCACTTCTAACTGATTTTAACTTCGCTGACAAGCCATTAGCCCTTTGCGATTTTGGACTGCCAGGGGGATGACCATCCAAGAATGGTCCCTAGAAAAGAGCAGGGGAAAAGATAGGTTGGGGAGGTGGTTGAGAGAAGGAGACTAAAGGGAAGAGTGGCAGTTCAATTTCATTCGTGGAGGAAAAAAGATGCACGACATGCTTCTCAATTTCATGCAAAAAAGTTTTCTCATAAGGAAATAACTCATTACTGTTACATATCACCTTTGCAAGAATACCACTGTGGATGGAAGGTGGTTGGAGAATATTACTGTTATTCAATATGACACTCCCATTACTACATGGTTCGATATTTTGCATAACTCCCCAAACACAATTGTTTGCAATCATTCCTGGATATTTACTAACTTGTGCTTCAATCACCATAGTAGATGAATGAACAAACTCTCCCTTCTCTATTTCAATACATGTTTCCTTGATTGCATCCTTCCCATAGCCATCAACTTGAAGTGCTGCAAAGAGATTGGAATTCAAGGCTACCCCTAGCAATATAACAATAACTGCTACATCCAAAGTTGTAACGACCCAGAATTTCTGTCATTTGAAATTCAGATATTTAATTGATTTTAAATATCATCAAGTAAAATTTATAAGTCGAATAATTTATTTTTCGAATATTTAGATTTAATTGGATAATTAAATCAATAATTTAATATTTGAAATTACGTAAATAATTGGGAATTGGATTTAATGTGAATAAAAATGATTTATAAAGTTATATTAAATCATATTGGAGTTAGAACAATGTTTGTGAACTTTTAAAATTGAATTATAAGTTAAATTGCATCAACAAATTTGAAATTAAAATGCAAGTTGAAATTGATGAATATAAGTAATCAAGTTTTGAACTTATAATATAAGATAATAAAGATTTAACTTTGGTAAAGTTGAAATGAATTTGAATTAGTATGATAAAATATATGATGTGAAATTTAGCTAAAGGAAGTTAAATAAATTAAATCAGATTTGGAAGTTGAATAATAAGTTGTATAACTTATTAAATGTGAAGATGTAAGTAAAACCAATTATTAAAGTGGTTAAACAACATTGTTAAGCGAAACGAGGTATGAATCTGAATAAGTGATAAAATTGACTTTGGTAAAAGTTAAATAGAATTTATTTTGGAGTTGGAATCTGAATTGGATTTATAAGTGGAAATTTAAGTTAAGTTAAACAAATGATGTTTAAAAGGAATATAACTTAAGTAATGTTGAATAAAGTTGATTTTGGTATCAAAGTAAAATAATGAAGTGAATTAAATGAATATGAACTTGAGTTATATAAAGGAGATTTAACTTTATTTGTAAAATAAATTAGTAATTGAACTAATGAATTGAATATTAATCAATCGAATGTAATGAATTGATATAGAATAATGGATGTAAGTGTTAATTCATTTAAGGCTAATTGAATGTTAAACCAAATTGAAGGTAAACAAAGTGAATATGAATGTTGAATGTAAAGAGAATAAATTTGGTTGTATTGGATATACATTGGTTGTTAGATTATTGTTAATTGATTGAATAGAAATTCATATGCAATTAAATGAATAAAATTGAAAGCTAAAGCAATTAAATTCAAATTGGAAATTAAGTTTAAATTGAATAGAAATTGATTTGAATTGAAAATGAAAAAATGTGAATGTAAATTAGTGAATGTAAACTAATTGAAAATGAATAATTGAATGTCGTTGTATATAAATTGGCAAGTAATGTCGAAATCGTATAAGTTGTTTGTAAACCTTGCTTAGTATGCATTTCTTTTAATATGCATGTGTTGTAGTTGTTTAAAAGAGTAAAATGTTAATAACTTCTTATATATGTCACTTACGTGTTTATATTGAGTAAGTACAGGTACCGGGGCTACCGTTAGCGAGATTTGGTTGCGCAAAACGCTTAATAAATAACAGCTTTGCTTGAAAATGCTAAAAAGGTACGCCTACGCAATAAAAATAGGAAATATGAACTGTTTTTTTGTTTTCCGACCATGTGGGTTGATGTATATATATTTATATCTATTGTAATATTGTAATAGCTCCTCAGTACAAAGGAGATTATGGTGAAATTTTCTGAAAATTTAAGGCGTTAGAAAATTTTTGAGAAATTTTGAAAAGAAAATTGTGAAAACTAAGTTTTGATTTGAAGTTAAAAGTTAAACGATATAGTTGGTTTTGAAAAGATACTATACATGGATTTGAAAATATTAGTGAAGTTTTGTAAGAGGTTTAACTATGGATTTTGGAAAAGTTAAAAATTTAAATGAATTTAAAACTTAATTTGAATGGATTGTTTTGAAAAGTTAATAAATTTGGGGCATTTTTCTTACTTGGTAATTTTGAGGACAAAATTCTTTTAAGGGGGGAAGATTGTAACGATCCAGAATTTCGGTCATTTAAAATTCAGATATTTAATTGATTTTAAATATCAACAAGTAAAATTTATAAGTCGAATAATTTATTTTTCGAATATTTAGATTTAATTGGATAATTAAATCAATAATTTAATATTTGAAATTTCGTAAATAATTGGGAATTGGGTTTAATGTGAATAAAAATGATTTATACAGTTATATTAAATCATATTGGAGTTAGAACAATGTTTGTGAACTTTTAAAATTGAATTAAAAGTTAAATTGCAGAAATTGAATATTTTAATATTTAATCGACTAGTGAAAATAGTCATTTTTCAAACAGTCTCAGATTTCGACGAAACCTGTTTCATCGGGTCCATAATGTTGTATTATTGTAAGATTTCAAATTTCGTGTCAATCGGATTTACGGTTTGTCCGGGGCAAGACAAAACGCATAGAAATTGGTTTAACCGATTTAATTTAAATTTGATCGTTTATCTCCATAACTCGCACAGATGATCGAATTGGCTCTCGATATCTATTCCATTGTGTCCGAAACGCGGGTTCAACCCTTGAAACGTCGGTCATCGCGTGAGATTTCGAGTTCAGAAAATCACGGATGAATAGTGCATTGAAAAATTTCTATAAAAGGACCTAGACTTTCACACTTTGCAAAACCCTAGCTGAGATAGGTCACGGCCGCCATTATAGTTTTGAACGGCTAGAATATCATCACCTTCTCCCTCAAATTTCCCTTGATCCGTCAACCAATTCAAAAAGTCTTCAACTACAAAGTTGAAGAGCGTATCAAGATCTATAATTCCAACTGTTGAGATCGAAAATGGTCGACCACGTCAGCGGCAATTGGAAGTTGAAGTTGTGCAGTTGGGCATGATTTTCGAGGTGAAATAGGGGGTCGTGTGTGGCCGGTCTTCGGCCATAGGTGGATTCGGTGGCGTGCTTCGACGTGGCGTTGTCTGATCGTCGTTGAAGTGGCCGAGGTGCGTGCGAAAATTCAAAGGGGAGCGGCGGCTTTGGGTTCGTGTACGCGATTTTTTTACGTGGGTGGAGAAGGAGCAATCACACGGCCTGAGATTAAAAGGTTGAAAAATAATAAAATAAAGTTGTAAATTTATTTATACAATAATTTGTATAATCTTTAAACTAGTGTAACTTTGTCATACGAGGTCGAAAAAGCACGAAACAACTTGCGTTGGATTCGTTTTGTCGAGCACTACGCAATGGAACTGGTTTGGAGTCGTTTAGAGTTAGTGATAATTTCGGGTAAAATTAAACGCACGTTTAATTTTATTCGAAATAAAACGCTACAACTGTTATCGGAAACTCAAGGTGAGAACTTCTCACTCGATCGAATTGTTTCGATTTAAATTTTAAATAGTTAGATTTAAAGTTGCTTGATTATGTGATTGGATGATAGTTATTATCTATTGTTTTGAAATAGACCCTATACGCCATATATTAAGAGGATGTTATTTATTAAACACATATACCGCGATAATTCCACCTTGATGTAGAATTGGCATTATATATGTATTTGGAGTTGATTTTCCGTATTATATAGCAGATGAGACCCTATTGTGCCGCATAATAGCGGATAATATTTTATAAATCCCATATCCCGTGATATTTCACCTCGAAGTGGAATTGGTATTGTGCTAACATCTTTAGACGCAGGGAAACAGGTTGGAGGGATCCAACTGGATTCCTCAAACATTTGAATTTATTTCATATGTTGTGTGTTGGTTGATTTGTAATCCGTGAGATTATCTTTGTGATTGAGATTATTGAAGGCTATAGGTTAGCCGAATATATTTTTGGTATCATTGGATACCGAAAATAGATAAAAATTGGATTTTTGAAATTTCAAGTTGAAAGTTATTGTAAAAAAAAAATATTTTTGGAATTGGAATTGAAAGTTTTTGAAAATGAATTTCAAAAATAAGAGTTACTTTAAATAACCTAATAAAAATTGGAATTTAAATCATTTGATTTAAAATTTTGAATTCAATGTTTGAGATTGAGTTCAATGATTTGGGAACTATGGTCTAAAAGATTGTACAAGTTATAAAATGTGTTTAGATGGGTTTTTAACAATTTAAAATATAGTTTTGGAAATTTTAAATTTAAATCCAAGTTTATACTTGAGTGGCTTTAACTTATGAAAATTTGTAATCAGTTTTTCCCAAAACGAAAACTATCTGTTTTCAAATAATAATAGCTTTCACATAAGGAAAGATATTCCCATTTGTGTTAGAAGAATGTAAATTTGAAATTAAACTATTTTGAAGGCTATGAATTAATCTTTGTGAAAGGTTGTTGAACTTGACTTGAAATAAAGGAGTATTTCAAATAGGATATCTTTTATATTATAAAAGACTTGAATTGTGAATAGTTTTGAAAGCTATAAGTTAAATCTTGATTTAAGATTTAATGAGTTAATCCAATTGAAATGGAAATTTATCTGGGAATCTGGGAATAAATCTTTGTGAAACTGGGTAAACTTTGTGAAGTAAATCTTTTTGTTTAAAGATTTAAAATGGTAATTTGTTTAAACCATTTGAAAGAAAGGGTTTGGGTAATAAGTTGTGACTTAATTGAAATCCCAATATCCATATGTTTTAAAAATATTGCGTTCACTATTCGGATTAGCCGGGAGAGGACATTTGTGTCATATAACCCATTCCGAATAAGTGATACGACATAATGGATAGCATTGAAGACCGGTGGTGAAGATCGGGTATTTGTGAAAACGATAGGATGACCTATTGATTATCTCTGCACCGTTAGCTACGGTATGGAGATTTCCTTTGTGATGGGAAATTCGATCGGGATTGTGAATACCCGGATTGCATGGGTTCTTTGGAAGTGCCTTCGGTTCTGTTCGAACCCGGAAAAGACTTGTATGATTACGTGTCTGAAATTACATTTTGAGATATAAAGCAGATTTCTTTCAAATACATCTCTGTTGGTGGCGGAGAATTTATTCTCTTAGCTTAACACCCTTCTCTGAGACGTACGAGCTCAGAGGTTTTGTAGTTGAAGGTTATCAATGATATACTCCAAATTTGGTAATGTGGCATGCTGAGTGTTGCTGTGTGATGATTATTTATTGATCATTTGTTGATCAAAGCGTGGCTTTGTGAAAAAGCGTAGCTTTGTGGACGAGACTTCGTCAGACCTCACACCCCGGAAATGGTCGAAACAAGAATATGCGGCAACGTTATGAGGGTCGCGCCCTTTAGGTATGTCATTTCCTTTTGGAAAAGGGTGGTGTTAGGTATGGAGCCCTGATGCTTAACCTATGTGGTTGCTCCAATCTCATTTTCTATGTGGTTGTTGCTTTGTGATCGAGGGCCCTCGGATAAAGATCCCAAAGGACCGGGGGTGGCATATTCGTGTAGTAGTTACCTAGTTACAAAGGTAACCCGGCCTTGTGTTGGCAGAGAGCTGGTTAAGTTCTCGGGACGTCCCGCCAGAGGCGATCCTATGTGGCAGTAGGAAGTTCCTTAGCCTGGCCAATTGTTGGAAATCCAAAGAAACAATACGAGCCTTGTACGGTTTTTGTTGTAGAACCTGCCATTTAATATGGTAGCTATAGTAGGCATACTATAATGGTACCTATGCTGGCTAAAATTTATATTATACTTTCGAAATAGGTTTCCACACTTTCCACTTATAGTAATAATATCAAAGAAAATTTGTGTATCAAGCATGTTTGACTATCATAAGGAGAAATCTCCTCCAATTCTGCGTTTGCATTGTGTGTGCGAGGAGGCCTTATGGTAGTTTCACTTTCCAAAAGCATTGCGGATATTTTTCACTTCCCTTGTTGTTGCTGTTTTAAAAGATAAATAACTATTTTGAGTTCTCACACCAGTCCAATGACTGACCTGGAGTTTATTGTTCTCTTCCTAAACTCTGGGTTCCCATAATTTTCCACACGGGCAGCTTAGAGTAAGGTTATCAGGTTATTCAGGATTCGGAAGTGCTTTGGAGCTCAAGTGGCGAGCTAGATGGCGAGACGTATTACTTGTATATGATATTATCTTTCCGCTATAAATTCACTTGTAAGGACATGCTTGTATAACTGCAAAATTGTTTTGTTCTGTTGTATACTGTTGTTGTACACTCTGATGATGATGTGAGGTAATGTAATAACTGAGATTGTTCTTTGTTTTAAAGATTATTCATTTATCTATTATATGTTGTTCCGTTGCGATATGTGAGATTCTGATATTGTTTCTGTTGTTCTTCTTTCGTTCTATTTTCTTCTTCTTCTAACTTTTTCTTCTTCTTTAAACCCTAACGGTACAGTTTTCCGGCATTCGATTGCTCGGAAGTTGATACAGTAGACGTATTAATGTCGACTTTCGTGAGTCGAAAATCGCGAGCCGTTACAAAAGTGGTAACATCATCCACCAATATTGAATGTCCTACAACTTTCTCTTTTCCTTTGCTTTGCTTACTAACATTGTCATTCATTCCTCTTTTACCTCCCTTAGAAAAAAATTCCTTTCTGACCAGCACCTTTCTTCACCCTGATTTATTTGCTTTCTCCTTTTCTACCACGGTTTTATGAAACTCCTTACTATTTATATTTAAGTTGATGGGAATACTCCTAAACTCTCTGGTATTGCCTGCCTCCGCTTCATCCATCTTTCTTTTCACAACCATGCACCCTTCCACTTCATGCCCAAACTCTTTGCACACCCTACATATTTGTGGTTTCCATAAGTATTCTGCGTTAACTACTTGCTCTGAGCCATCCAAAAGTTTTACCGGGAAAGCCTTGCACAATTAATTTTGAGAAGAAATCTTAACTATGCACTTCACAAAAGCTATCCTTTCAATTTTTTTCGTAGATTCATCCATGCAAAGGAATCTACCCAGTCTAGTTGCCAAACTATCGATTCCCATATGCGACCAATAGTACAGAGGAATATTAGAAAGCTTCAACCAAATAGGAACAGATTTAATAGTACTTATATTGTTGCCAATTGCGGGATCCCATGGCTTGACGATGAATAACATGATCTTTTTAACATCCACACCTTCTTAAGATGATCCAACACCACCATACATGGAAGAGGCTTATTAAGGAAAAAACTGACAAGATAAATCCCCTTGACATCATTACCAGCCTGAACAACTCCACGTGGAGGAACAAGGGCTTTATCCTATAAAACAAGAGGAATTTCAATTTGGATATACTTCCCAGCATAACGGGGCTTAAGTTTAAAGAGAGAGTTCAAAGGCAAAGAAGAAAGGCAGAGGGATTCAATGGCAGGTTGGAAGAAAAAGAAGAAGGAACAAAACCAAAGGGAGGACATGATGGGAGGTTGGAAGCAAGATTCGAATGGGGAACAACCAAGGAAGGAGGATCGGGAGGGGTAGGTAAGGAGGAGGCCAAAGAAACGGGGTACGGAAGGTATGGAGGGATGGGGGAGGGAAGGAGCCGGAAAATTGGAAGTCAGAGGATGCAGCCATTAAAGGAAATTAACTTTTACCCAACAAAATTTTATCACTTCACGATTTCAATTTAACTAACATTAGAGAATTTAGTATTACATGAGTGGGTTGAATCACTCACCTATGATTTTAAATCTATAAAAAATCCAAGAAAATCCCAAAATCTCAATTGTCTTCAAATTCAACCAAACTAGTTTCATGTTATCTGGAATTTTGATATGAATCCAATGGAAGCTCATGTGCGAATCCGAGTTTGTATGCAAAAGTTATTCACTTTAGAAGTTTGAATTTTAAATTTAAATTGTAAATAATGCAAGGGCAAAACCGTAAATATTTCATCACCTTCCTCAACCCTAACATAACCGCGAAGTCAAACAGAACCTCTACGTGCTTCAGCCGCCTCCTTTGATTCGAGATCGCCGCCGCTACGAACGTTGTAACCCAGATCAGAAGCCACCACCATGCTCCCCGCTCCTTCCTTCACCCTCGGCCAGCTCATGGCCGCTTCAAGAGCCACCACCTGGACCCACCGCCATTCGCCTTCCATCACGATTTCTGGCGAAATCAATTGCCACTGACAAGATCCAAACAACTAGACCAACTCCGCTAGTCACCCTCTATATTGCAGCGCTTCCTAATCGTCGAATAGTTGACGGTCCACCGTTAAACCAAATATAGTCAATGAATGACCAAGAATAAATCGTTGATTACTGGATAAAAAGAAACTCCAGTCGAAAAATTAATTGCAGATGCTAATTCCATTCTGTGTGAGCTTCGCAATGATATATTGTATGATAGGGTTTAAGCAGTTAAATTTTTGGATCAGATTTAAAATCAGTAATTAGGGTTTGGGAATCCACCATTGAGAAGGAACATATTAGAACTGAATTGTACGTATAAAAAATAAAACAGAAGACTGCTAGGGTTTTGTAACAACATATATATAGACAAAGATGGACAGGAATAGATGGAATAAATCGATTAGGCCAAAATGATAACAAAGGCCCGAAAAGCTCGTTTCGTTCCCGAAATGAAAATAGGTCATCCTATATGTCGAAATATAGGTTTTCAATGTTTTTAAATTGAATGAAACTAATTTCATACCCTAATTCAATTGCATATAGAAGTTATCTTTAAAATTAAATTTTATTCGTTTTTATGCATTAATTAATCAAATTATTATTAAATTGATTTAATCACTTTTGAATTCTAAATTAAAAGTTCCTATCATCCTTCTTGATTAAACAGGAATTAATAATATTTTAAAATTAAATTTTCCATGTTAAATCCAAGATTTAAATATTAAATTAATTTGAACATTTAATTACAACAGTAATAAAATCTGTTTATTGTAATTTAAATTCCATACAAATTCTTTTATTTCGGCTTAAATTCCTATTATTAAATCAACAAATACCTTATGTATTTATTAATCATGAATTTTCATTTATTACATTCATTATTCTACATTCTTATACTAACTGTAATATTTCAGTTCCATTTAATTTCCATAGATTTCCAAATTAATTTCAAATGGATTTAATAATAAGATGATAAATAAAACAATTGTTATACATTAATAATTTATATTTACTAACTTATTGTTTACAAACAAGGATTATAAATTACTTACCACAAAACTGATTTCATTCTATATTAAAACCAATTTCAATTAAATAACATATGATTGCACCATTAATACATCATTTATTTTATTCCTTGTTAACCTTTTACATTAAAACAGTTGTCAATTACATTTAATCAATATTATTAAATTATATTCTAATAATATTTTTCATCAATAAATCATAAATTTTAATTTCTGATAATATTAAATTCCAAAGTCTTATTAAATTTAATATTTGTAATTATAAAAAATACGGATCGCTAAAATCTCCCCCACTCAAAACTTTTCGTTCCAAAAAGGAACAAGAAAGAATCAAGAAATTTGATATATTTTAATATATAAAAAAATAACTTACATGTTTAAGTTTAATATAATTTTGGAAATAACTCAATTTCCACAAAAATCTTCTAAGTCCTAAATTTACGATAAATTTCGACAACTCCTTTGCACAGCTAGGTCTGGAAAAATAACAATATCAATGATTACGTTGTATATATCTTATTTTCGTAAAAAAATATAGCTAACCAAACCATGGAAAAACAATAAATTGAGCTACCAAAACTGTAATACGAAAAAATACATATTTGTCAAGCAGACAAAACTCTATTTATGAAACCAAAAGCAATGGCTATTGCTTTCATAAATCTATATCTTACTTATATAATCCAAAAGAGTTAGAACTATGTTAAAAGAGTAATATGTTAGTTGTACCAATCAATAACACAAGCAACACAATATATATAATAATCATATGCAAACAAAAGTAGTATGAACGTTATATGCAAACAGAGAATCCATCACACAATCACAGCAACCAAAACTAATGGTTTGTCCAGTTTTAGAAACTTTTCATCGTAAAAGGGTGATAAATAAACTAACAAGTGTACCTTATGCATAACAACCTTATGTAATTACTCAATAGATTATTCATGCCACCTTGAACAACAAAGGATATAAATATTATTTAAGTTCGTACGATGTACATATATCATTTGTACACAACATCAATTCTGATCGCTTGTTTGAATACACATATTTTACTTTTGAATTAGTATTGTTAACCCAACTACTCTAGTGCGGACTCTGATCAGATTTCTTGATTACAATCTCCGACTTTCCTTGCATAGCTACAAACTATGATAGTAAACTTCAAATTCATAAAAAAATTCATATCAAATGTTCGCCATCAAGAATCGAGCGAAAAACCCTAATTCGAACTAGTGTGAATTTCTACAAATCATGTATTAGAATCTGAATCAGAACTATTATGCAGAAAAAATGATCTACGCACAACATACATATTCTATTCTATTGGTTTCTTTAACACATCATTTACTTTTTATTTATTTTAAATTCTCATCCGTTCGTACAAGATCATCTTTTATTTATTTATAAACATTTACTTACATAAATTGTTTCCCATTCAATATTTAAAATCATCAATGGATGAATTATTAATGTATCCCATATGTTTCCTTGCAGTTTAATTCACATTTATTTACTTATATAATTTGATTTCCATTTAAAATTAATATTCATTAATGATCATTTCAACATTTTCTTAAGTTTATAATCATTTACTTAATAGTATTCACTTTTTACTATTCAACTTAATTACTAAGCATTTCAAAACATTAACTTAAGTTTATAATATTTTTTATACATCTTAATTCTTTATTTATAAGCATAAATTAATTATGAAACATTATTATTACTTAAGCTTTACTTGTATGATATTCCATTACCTTTTAGTTTACAAATTATAAAACTTCACTTTTTTTTTCATTAAACACTTAGCTTCTAATTTCAGATTTCAGTTTGGACGTTGCCAACCATTTAAATCATTGAAAATTCCATTTCATCTCTGTAACTGAAAATCACTATTTAACAGAAAATTTAAGGACTAAATATTGGGTTTCATTTCAAATCATCTTGAAAAAATATACACTTATACACTTTTTAATATCAACTCATACTTAGGAAATTTAAATCAAACTTTTTTTTATCAAAACAAATGTGTAGCAAAGCTACTATAGTGGTCTTCCCACTTTAAAACTCGAAAATGAACGTCGATGATGCCGTGATCATCACCGAAATTATTTCTCAGCGATAGAAGAGGGGAGTACAGAACTTATTTTCTTTAAAATTCTTTTAAAAACATTTCTTCAAATCTCGTTGAAAACATATCTATCCGAAAATACTTTCAAATAATACTAATATTTTTTTCCAAAATCTTTGAAAACCAAAATCAAAACATCGAAGCTTAAGTTCTCAAATTTTCGATATAAATTCATATTATTTGTAAACCATATTTATAAATTTATATTTTCTCATAACATACAATAGTTAATAATTTTAAGCACCTTCACTAACCAACGATAAATGACAATAATCAAATATTACCATTTTCTAACAAGCAATACACTAAAAATAACTATATTAATTTATGAAGAATTTATTCTTTTAAATACAAAATATAATATTAGGTATAATTATTTCATTTACCAATTTTTAAAAACAATATTTTTTCGGTTTACCCTCAAGTTTTTAGAAATCCCTATCGATGTCGTAGCATTCTATGTACCGACTAAAATTTACAAATACTCAACAGAACAAATTAGCACAATATAAGACATTTCTATAGCACTAACAAATACGCTCTCTTATATATATACGCTCAACTCATTATAGGGTATTACTAACCCTATCTCTAATGAGTTTAACCCCCAATAGGCTAAGGTATCTCTAAACCAAAGCTCTGATACCAACTATGAAGACCCACCATTGAAAGATTCAAGTCGACCATAAACCACACATATCTAACTCAAACCATTCAAAAGGGAAGATTACCAATGAGGTTAAATAAGAGAAAATAAGGAAAGCAAACATAGATTCCTACAGCAGCATGACAAAATATAATAATCAAATAACAGTTAACGAAGCTGTTTTACAGTATACATTTGATTTCAATTTTAGAACATAATTAGAGTATAATCAACAAAGATACCAAACTAATGCATCGAAATAGTAAATAGAAATATAGTCTAGCAACTCCATCTTCATCTTTAAGGATTAATATCTTCAACACTGAAATACTTTGGCTGACCCAAGCGTAATGAAAAGGCAAAACACTCAAGTCATAACTAAAAGTTCTTATTTAAGTTAAATTAATAACAAGTAAATATGAGTGTAGAATCTTCAAAGATGTTTACGGGATTTTACATCTCCTATCAAGTGTACAACGTGAGTGCAATAACTTAAGAGATGTTATAGGATTTTCAATATCCTAAGAATCCATCAAACTATCTATATATAGTAAGATACGCTATAAATTTAGTGTCTATCGGTAATGTAAAGTATTAAAATAGCATTAAGGCTTTACATTAATCTTACTTAACACATTTTTAAGCATTGTCCTACAATTTTCCTTAGTAGCATCACCAGTAACGTCGATAGCTAAGGTGGCGCCGTGACAAGATAAAACTAAAACAAAATTATAGTGGTCGTGAATAAAGATAAAAGTATGAAATGGCATGTGAGGTGATGCCTAAGGTAGGATACTACCATTTTGCATTTCCTGACTTGTGGTAACTATTAACAGCCCACCGCATCCAACACACCTAAAATTTGAAGGTGCACACCAATCAAGTTTCAAAGTAAAGATGATAATACAAAGAGGTATGTCCGCTAGAGGTAGCTAGCCTCAATGGTCAGGTATGGCTTCTGTTTTAGCTATTGCAAATTGAAACAAGTGCCAGGGTTATCCATCATCATTCTCTTTCTTTAAATCCATCAAATGCCTCCAATTCAACCAACTATGACGACCCACCTTTTTGAATGATTCACGTCGACAATAAACCACACATGTCTAACTTAAACCATTTAAAAGAGAAGATTTTTGATTGGGTTAAATGATAAAAATAAGAGAAAAGAAGGAAAGAAAACATAGAATCTCGCAGCGGAATGAAAAATATAATAATCAAATAAACAGTTCATGAAGCTATTATACAATATACATTTGATTTCAATTTTACAACATAATTAGAGTACCATCAACAAACATACCAAACTAATGCAGCAAAATAATAAATAAAAATATGATTTTGCAACTCCATTCATCTTCAAGGAATAATATATTCAACACTGAAATGCTCAGGCTAGCTGTGACGCCCCACCTCTATACCCATGCTAGCCAAGAACACTCCGGAGTAGTGCTGTCAACTAGCACGGAGAATAAGGCTGTTGAGGAGCGACCATCCATGTAATTGGTTATCACACGGTGGCTATAAATAATCTTCAGAAACAAACATAGAAATAATCATATCACAAATCAGTCACAGATATCCATATCACAAAGGCGGAAGAAGATATGAACATATAACTAACACATGAAAGTGTACATCAGAGTAGTGGTCAGTAAGATCCACGATAATACAAAAGAATAGCAACACGTGCTATACAAAAGAATACAACTATGAGTCTATATCTCAAGTGTATACAACAAAAACTGCTAATCTAAACAGTTAGCCAAAAGTCAGAGTGATGAATCCCTGGGAAGAAGTCAAGCAGAAGCACCTGTAACATCTCGGTCTGACCCGAGTATTATTTAAGAAAATAATAAACGGATCAGTCTAGCTATAAATATCAGATGACATGATATAACATAAAAGATATGGCATAAACATAAATATCCATAACGACATACCACTATAAGTATGTAAATAATGATCAACAGAAGATCAATCAATAAGAGATAATCAATATCACAAGAATCTTCTCAAAGATTCGAAGAGGGCATCATACCCTAAACTTGTACTCATAACAAGTCAATGACATAAATTCCAGAAATCAACACGAGAAATCCAGAAATCATAAAAAGGTAAAGAGGCCTATCACATGACGGTCCGAAGACCATGGGGAGCTACCCCACATGTGTGAATGGAATCACACAGATTGAGGTCAAGACTAACCAAAAAGCAGAAAGGTACGTGTGAATGGAATCACACAAGTGGTGTCTAGTCTAACCTTGCAATGAAAGAGACATCGCGCAATTGCTAGTCTAATTCATAAAGCGATCATCAAGATCAACGAGAAGTGTCAATTACACTAAGCTAGTAAATATAGAAGTTTAGCTTCATGTCCCATAACCACTTGCTTAACTTAAATATTTACGAACAAACTGTAAATCTTCACTAATAAAATTGTCACAAGAGGTTCAATCGAACAAGTCCAAGAATTAACCGACGAAGTGAACGCAAGCGTTTCATACCACTTGTTTTACTAAGTCGTTTAATTAGATTTCTCATCCGAGTGAGGTAAAGGCTTGTATATACTAATAGATTGGAAAACGGTTTAAGAAAAGAGCTTTGTTATTAAAAATAGAGTTGAAATTGTTTGTTAAAAGAGTTTTGATATTTACTACTAGTATTGAAACCTTTATATTATAAAGTGACAAAACACAGAAGCAATTGTAGAAACAATCAGTCACAAAAATCGCATACGGAGATGTGAATAAAATCCAGGGAAATCAGCTCAATGTTTTTCAGATAAGATCCCCTACGGAGGGGGGGTCCAGGGGGGTGGCAACCCCCCCAAGGTGGGGGTGTGGGGGCAACGCCACCGCTTACGGGGTTCGACCTTCCCGGTCAGGTCGCGGGGGTCCAGGGGGCAGCGCCCCCGGCGGGGTGCGGGGCAGCGCCCCGTCCAAAACGGTACGACCTAGTGAAGACAAAATGAGGTCTAACGACCTAAAAGTTAAGGGTCCAACGACCTACGACTCAAGCAAGCCGAGCGACCTAGTGTGGAGGGGTCGAGCGACTTAAGGAAGGCGAACGACCTAAGGTCTAACGACCTACGACTTAACAGAGTCGAGCGACCTAAGGTCTAACGACCTACGACTTAACAGAGTCGAGCGAGCTAAGGTAAATGGTCCAACGACCTAACTCGAACGACTTATCTGGAGCTTAGGTCGGAGACGACCTACGAGATAAAGCAGGCCGACTTAGTGGACGAGCGACCTAAGGTAAATGGCCCAACGACCTAACTCGAACGACTTATTAGGAGCTTAGGTCGGAGACGACCTACGAGATAAACCAGGCCGACTTAGTGGACGAGCGACCTAAGGTTTGCCTAGAGATTATAGGTCGGAAACGACCTAAGACTTAAAGCTTAACTCGCGAGCGACCTACGGCTTAAGGCCTAACTCGTGAGCGACCTACGACTTAAGGCTTAACTCGTGATCGACCTAATTCCGAAGTGCCAATTCTTCCAGAACGACCTAAAGTTAACTCGTGAACGACTCACGACCCATGGACGAACGACTTAACTCCGAACGACCTAAAGTTAACTCGTGAACGACTCACGACCCATGGACGACCGACTTAACTCCGAACGACCTAAAAATGGCCAGAACGACCTAAGTGCAGAAAATTCACCAAAACGCTAAAAATTGGAGTTTTTCGCCAATCCAATCCAAACCAAATGCTAACATGCATGCAAAAATGATAGGGAATCATTCCCAACAGTCCAATATAGTTATAGGCTAGAATTGTGAGATAAAAATCTCACTTTTGCACTAAAGTTTATGAAGATGAAGCTTGAAAGCAAGGAGAAGCAATCCAAAGCTTGAATCCAATATCTTCTACTTGAATTTGGAGTTGAATGTTGGATTTGCAATTGAATTTGTGCTTGGAGTTTTAATTTCCCATTCCCTCCACCATTAATGCCAAAGCTTGATTAGTTAGGAAATTTATGAAGAGTGAGGAGAAGAGGGTTGGAACTTGGGCTTAATAGGCTAAACTAACCCAAAGTCCAAAGCGAGAAAAGTTAGTGAAATTTCACTAACTCCAAACCTATCGATGTTTATACTTAAAAAGTTGTAAACGACATTTCGAACTCAATGGAAGTGGTCTCGAGTCCTAATTTGACCGTTTGCAAAAAGTAGCTTTTCGGACCAAAATCCGATTAACGAGTTAATATTTAAATAAAATATTTAAATACAAACTCGATAAATATGCGGGTTGTTACACTAACCCGAGTAAATAAAAAGACAAACATTCGAGTCAGAACTAAAAGTTCTTATGTAAGTTAAATCAATAATAAGTAAATATGAGTGTAATAGCTTCAGAGATGTTTATGAAATTTTACTTCTCCTATCAAGTGTACACGTGAGTGCAATAAATTAAGAGATGTTACAAGATTTTCCATCTCCTAAGAATCCGTCAAACTATCTATATATAGTAAGATATGCTATATATGTAGTGCCTATCAGTAATGTAAAGTATTAAAATGGCATTAAGGCTTTACATTGATCCCCTTTAACACATTTTTAAGCATTGTCCTACTGTTTTCCTTAGTAGCATCACCAGTAATGTAGGTAGCCAGAGATGTGTCATGACAAAAGAACACTAAAAAAATTGTAGTGGTCGCGAATAAGGATAAAAGTATGACAAGGCACGTGAGGCGATGCCTAAGGTAGGATACTGTTGTTTTTCGTTTCCTAACGGTGGTAAACCCTAACGGCCCACCGCGTCCAACACTAAAAAATCCGAATGTTCACACCAATCAAGTTTCAAAGTCAAGATGGTAATGTGAAGAAGTGTGTCCGCTAGAGGTAGCTAGCTTCATTGATCAAGTATGGTCCTTTTTTAGTCTTTTCAAATTGACACAAGTGTCGAGGCTATCCATCACCATTCTCTTTTTTCAAATCTAGGAAACACCTCCAATTCAACCTCTATATTCAGGATAACATCCACTGCATACACAGTTGTTAAAGTGGTTCTGGTATTGACAGAGAGTATGCTAATATTCGGCTCCGGTCTCTTTAATAACCAAGCGTCATTTTTCATACAGGTTGGTTCTTTTAAATTTAAAGAACAAGTCATATTTCATATAAAAATATCAGATTCACATCAAAATCATTTTGAAATCAAAATAGGCCGTACCTTCAAAACATTCGTATTTAAATTATTGATTTAAATCTAAATTGGTTCCACCTTTTTAACAGTTCAAATATTGAGAATTGTTTTGAATAATTAAAATAGTCTGAATATTGAAAGTAGTTTGGATAGTTGAAATAGTTTAACATTGAAAAATGGTTTGGAATAATTAAAATAGCTTATATATTAATATTATTTGATTATTGAAATAGTTTATATATTAAAATTGTTTATATTAAAATTGTTTCTTTCTTTCACAACAAGGTTCAAATTCCAAATCATAACGAATTCCATTTTCGAATTCCAACTTCAAGTTAACTTCATATTCAAATTTTGATTTAAATCAATCTCAATTCAAAATGATTTCAAACTTTACTTCATATTTAATTTAACGGTTCTATTCAAATAACTGAAAGTTTCAATCCAAATTCTCATTATATAATGTAAAACCATTTCACATTCCAAAATTTTGAAATACCAATTTAAACCATTTCAATTAAACCAAATTCAAAGTTTTACATTAAAATATAAATCTTCACAACTATTTACTTTCAATAAATTCAAATCATATTTCAATATCCACTTTAAGATTTCAAATTAAATCCTTAAGTAATTTCATTTAAACAATTTCAATTTTACCATTTCAAATCTCAAATTAGAAATTATTTTAATTCATATAAATCAAAATTTTATTTTATTTAAAACAATCTCATTTAAACCAATTCAAATTCAAGATTTTAGAAACCATTTAATTTAACCAAATTCGGTGTCTTTATATAATTTCCTACTCTATGGCCAGTGATCAGTTATTTCAATTTTAATTACATGGATGGGTATATATCATTTTAACCCATAATTAAATGTCATAGGTATATATCATTTCAAATTATTTCTTAGTTAATTCAATTTATTATAAGTGATAATTTATAGGATGTCAAATAATAAATAGGATAATAACAGGGATATATCAAAATAAATAACAACCATGCATCCAACATATCAATCAATAAACGTCCAATTATAATCAACATTCAAATCAACCAATATATCATACAGTTGCTAATTATCAATTGTCGGTGTTTAACTAGAAATTAAATTCAATATTAATTTAAACGTCAATTCAATTCAATATCAAATTCAGATTAATTTAGTTGCCAATTTAAAACTACCAAACAGCAGCCAACAAAAATTTATCATTGCATGATTTCAATTTAACTAACAGTAGATAATTTAGTAATGCGTGAGTGGGTTAAATCACTCATCTTTGATTTTAAGTCCATTAAAAATCCAAGGAAGGCCCAAAATCTCAACAATCTCTAGATTTAACCAAAGTAGTTTCGTTTGTCTAGAATTTCGATATGAATCCAACAAACCACGTGCAAATCCGAGTTCATATGCAAAATTTATTAACGTTAGAAGTTTGAATTTTAAATTTAAATTAAAAATAAAGCAAGGGAAAAACTGTAAATATTTTATCACCTTCCTCAACCCTAATGTAACCATAAAGTCAAAAGAACCTCTACGTGCTTCAGCTGCCTCCTTTGATTCGAAATCGCCGCCGCTATGAACTTCGCAACCTAAATTGAAGGCTACCACCATGCTCCCTGTGCCTTCCTCCACCCTCGGCCAGCTCGCGGCCGCTTCCAGAGCCGCCTCCTGGACCTACTACCATTTGCCTTTTATTGTAATTTCGGGTAAAATTGAGTGCCACTGACAAGATTCAAACCACTAAATCAACTATGCTATTCACCCTCTACACTGCAGCGCTTCCCAATCGTCGAATGGTTGACGATCCACCGTTAAACCAAATGTAGTCGATGAACGGTCGAGAATAAATCGCTGATTTCTAAACAAATGGAACCTCTAGTCGAAAAACGAATTGCAGATGCTAATTCCATTCGTTAAGAGCTTCGATAGGGCTTGAGAAGTTTGAACTTTTGGATTAGATTCGAAATCAGTAATTAGGGTTTGGGATATCCACCATTGAGAAGGAATAGATTAGAACTGAAATGTACGTACAGAAAACAAAACAGACGGCTGCTAGGGTTTTATAACAACATATATATAGATAAAGATGGACAAGAATAGATGGAACAGATCGAATGGGCCAAAGCGATGATAAAGGCTCGAAAAGCTCGTTTCATTCTCGAAACGAAAATAGGTCATCATATATGTCGAAATATAGGTTTTCAATATTTTTAAACTCAATGAAACTAATTTCAAACCTTAATTCTATTGTATATAGAGGTTATCTTTAAAATCAAATTATATTCAATTTTATGCATTAACTAACCGTATTATTATTAAACTGACTTAATCACTTTTAAATTCTAAATTAAAAGCTCCTATCGTCATTCTTGATTAAATAGGAATTAATAATCTTTTTAAATTAAATTTTCCATGTTATATCCAAGATTAAAATGTTAAATTAGTTTCAACATTTAATTACAATATTTATAAAATCCTTTTATTATAATTTAAATTCCATACAAATTCTTTTTTTATATTTAAATTCTTATTATTAAATCAACAAATACCATATGTATTTATAATCATGAATTTCCATTTATTACACTCATTCTACAGTTACATCATTTCTTATGTTAACTGCAATATTTCAATTCCATTTAATTTCCATTGATTTCCAAATTAATTTCAAATGGATTTAACAATAAGATGATAAATAAAAAAATTGTTATATATTAATAATTCATATCTATTAACTTATTATTTACAAACAAGGACTATAATTTACTTACCACAAAACTGATTTCATTCTATATTAAAACCAATTTCAATCAAATAACATATTATTGCACCATTAATACGTCGTTTATTTATTCTTTATTAACCTTTATTAGTATAATTGATTGAAATTACATTAAAACAGTTGTCAATTACATTCAATCAATATTATTAAATTATATTCTAATAATTTTATTCATTAATAAATCATAAATTTTAATATTTGACAATATTAAATTCCAAAGTCCTATTAAATTTAATATTTTTAATTATAAAAAATACAGGTCATTACATTAACTATGATGTGAAAGATTGGAAAATTTGCAGTAGCATCACGTATGCGTCCCATCTTTTTGAAAGTGATTGTGCTATGGGATCGTGCAATATGGATATATTTATAAACTTACTTGCAAGAAATATAAAATAAGGAAGCAAATAAATAAAGAAGTAAAATAAATGACACCAGAGATTTTTATACTGGTTCGAACTCCCATTCTACGCCCAGTCCCAGACTCTTTTTAAAATTAAGCTAGCAACCCTCACTTAACCGGGAGGAATAGGCTTACACCGTCTGAGCAACCGTACAGGACTTCTACTGCTAAGCAAACGAATAGGACTTATACGCCACTTTTAGTCTAATTCAGCCATCCGAATGTCTCCATTTAACCGGCTGAACCTGCATAATAATTTATGCTTTGTTTCAACAGTCAGTCGTCTGAACTGGGACATTCAGACGACTGATTTTAGCCTACTTTGTGCATTTACATGGTTTTGTGAAAATCAGAGAGATTTTAATATAAATCTAATATAACATACAGACTCTAAATAGATGTATAACAACTTGATAGCCTTTTGAATCTAACAACTTGGTATCATTTTGAATCTAACATCCCCCCCCCATTTTGATGATGACAACTACATAAGCATATATACAATAAATAATTCACGTTGTACTTGTTTGAATACTCCCCGTCTATATGCATAATTTTTTAACAAATTTCTCCTCCTTTGTCATCAACAAAAGTTAGTACTACGTAAAAGTAGAGATAAATTTCGACAAAAATCAATAGACTATAGCTCCCCCGGAATTTGTGCTTGTATTCTTGTAAACCTGCAAAATTTGTTAAATAGAGATAAATTTCGACAAATGTATAGACTATAACTCCCTCTGAATTTTTTTTGGTATTGTTGTAAACCTGTAAAAAATTTGTTAGTGCGCTGCGATACATCTCCTCCTCCTTTGTCATCGATAAAAAGGAGAGGGATATATAAGGGATTATATTTACATAAGATAACTTATAACAATATCAATGATAAACCACTATCCAATATCCATTTTCCTCTCTTTTTAAGTGGTACCTACAAAATATAGAATTAACATTGGTACCACCTTTTTATTTGGGTCCTAAAAAGTTAGGTCTTAGAAAACCAAACCCAAGAGGGTTCAGAATTCCTTTTAAAAATAATTTTTTATTTTTGTGAACAGTTTCTACAAATGATTTTTTATTTTTTTTCCTAATCAAAGAATTATTTTTTCTAGGAACCCAACTCTTAATTGATTTAGAATAAATTGCAACTTTTGAAATAGATTTTTTAATTGTATTATTCTTTTTGAAATTGTTGTATAAAGAATCCCTTTTCTTTTGAATAACTTTAGGAGATTGCTTATAACCAAATCCTTTTTATTTGAAACTATCTGAGAATTTTCTATAACTTTAGAAAGATTTTCTCTATCTTTGTTGAAATTAGAGACATTTTTAGTAATATTCTCTAAATTTTTTAAGACTAGAAATATCCAGTTCCAATATTTTAATATTAGATTTAAGATCATGATGTTCAACTAAAAGAATATCATTCTTTTCTTTCCCAGTTTCTATTTCTTGACTTAACATAGAAAGTTGAGATGTTGTATTAGAACAAGATTCTTGAGTAGTTTCAAGTTCTTCTTCTAAAATTTATTTCTCATCTCTTAGCATGTCTACCAAGGCTTCAGTCCTATTTAATTTTTCTAGAGTTTCTTTATACTTTCTTTTGATGTTTCTTATCTTATCAAGTAATTCAGAGTTTATTTCCATTAAATCATCAAAAGTTAGATCACTCACCTCGTCGTTTATGGCCATAAAACATAAGTTAGCTTGTTTAGAATTGCTGACTGTGTCACTGTCTGATAACGAAGATGATTCAGAGTCATCCCATGTAATAGAGAAAGCTTTCATTTTGAAACTGTCTTTCTTATGCTTAAATTTGCCTCTTTTTCGATCAAGATAGTCTTTCTTGATGTGGCCTTTCTTGTGACACTCATAACATTCTAGAATAGAAGATAATGTCTTGTTGTTGCTATTATTACTGCTGAAGTCATTCTTGTTGTTCCTGAATTTGTTGCCCTTTCTAAACTTCAACAACTTTTTGAATTTTTTTTTAATGAACGCCATATCTTCTTCATCTGAATCTGGTTCATCCTTTTCTTCTTGGAATGCTATATTCTTCTTGTTTTGTGCCTGTACTCGTTTTGCCTGGAGATTAACTTCATAAGACATTAGATTTCCTATCAACTCCTCTGGTTTGATGGTTGAAATGTCATTAGCTTCTTCGATTGCTAAGACCTTTCATTCCCACTCATCCGTTAAAGAGTTGAGGATTTTTGAAATAATATCAAAGTCTCTATATTTTTCCCCTAATCTTAAGAGAGAGTAATATATGTCTTGAAATCTAGACTACATTTTATTTATTGTTTCATCTTGCTTCATTTTGAAATTCTGGAACTGATTTTTATCTTGCTTCATTTTGAAATTCTAGAACTGATTTTTGAGCATAGAAATCTTACTCTGCTTTACTTTATTAGTACCTTCATGTGTAATTTTAAGTGTATGTCAAATTTCATAGGCTGTTTTACACATGCTTACTCTAATAAATTCAATTTTGTATAATGCACAATATAATTAGTCATGGCTTTGGCATTTGCACTAGCATCCAGTTTTTGTGTGTTAGACCATTATGAATATTATGTAGTAGGTATGGTATATTCAGCTTGAGTAATATTCCAAGTTTCATAACTATTAACTTTCATATAAATTCTCATTCTAGTAGACCAATAGTTATAGTTCAATCCGTTAAATAGTGGTGGTCGTGTAGTAGATTGGCCTTCAAGGAAACTTTTGCTAGTGTTGTTTTCCATATTGAAATATCAAACAACTATATCACGGTTATAAGATGACATTGCTCTGATACCAAATGAAAGTGACTGTGCTATAAGGTCATGTAATATGGATGTATTTATAAACTACTTGTGAGAAATATAAAATAAGTGAATAAATAAATAAAGTAGTAAAGTAAGTGACACCAGATATTTTTATACTGGTTCGAACTCCCATTCTACGTCTAGTCCCAGACTCCTTCTGGAATTAAACTAGCAACCCTCACAAAATCCGAAGGAATAGGTTACAATGCTTGAGCAACCCAACAGGACTTCTACCACCTAAGCAACTGAATAGGAATTTTACCGCCTGAGCAACCGAACGGAACTTCTTTACAAATAAACAAAAGTATTTGACTGTAATATGCTCTTTAATTAGCACTGATAAGTCAATATAGTACGATCTTCCTATAATCTTTTCCTTTATGATATATAGTGTAATGTGCTTGAAGAATGTGGAAGATAGATTAATCAACAATCAGATATTGTATGTATTTTGAGTGTAAATGGTAAATAGAGAATAAGAGAAAAGTAATCAAGAAAACAAAAATCATTTGTAGTAAAATGTTTGCTGGATTTTAGACTCTATTTATAGAGTTTTAAGAGTTGAATCTTTGATGAAAAATAACGATGAAAAGGAATGGATGCAGCCCTTAAGTCGGAAGATCTTTCTCTTCGTTGAAGAGAAGCATTCCTTTAGAAAAAATAACCGTTATCAATAACCAGCCATCTAAAATTTTCACTTCAGCCATCTAATTTGTTTTAAATTCGATGCCGCAAGTAAATAGGCCATTTTTGGTCCAATTCAGCCATCTGAAAGTCTACATTCAACCGGCCGAGCCTACATAATAATTTATGCTTTGTTTCAGCAGTCAACCGTCTGAATGAGGATATTCAGCCTATATATTTTAGCTTGCCTTGTGCATTTACATTTGCATGGTTTTGTGCATATGTCAGTTTATATATCATATCGAAGAGATTTTAACATAATTCTAATATAATATACAGACTCTAAAAGGATGTACAACAACTTCATAGCTTTGTGAATCCAAATCTTCAATAAATCTCCTCCATAAATGGTTAGTACACAAGAATATTGACTTATATAGTTCTCATAATCAAAACACTGAAAATTGTGGTTCTAACACCTCATAGCCAAATCCATAACATATTGATTCATCTCTTGTCCCTACTCTTAAAAAGGACTATTTTGATAACACTTCCAATAAAAAGGACTCCACCTCTTTTCCTTCTGCTCATTCTATTCTTTATGTCCCTATGGATCCTCCGTCTCTACAAATGGACAAATCAAAACTTCTAAAATCGCAACGACATGTCATTTTTTTCATCGTTAATGGTCTATGGTCTATGAAGGATCTTCATCGTTATCTTAAGTTCCATTTTAGGCGTGTTTCTTAACGCATTTCCATTCACTCCAATCGTTCAGTCCCAGTTCGTTTCCCTTACTACACCTATCGAGTGTTGCCATCCATAAGAGTTTTATCCAGAAACGTAATGGAACTGCTTTGCTCGCTAGTGGTTGCTCAAGCGACAATGTTACAACTGTGAGTTCTTTAACACCTCCTAGATTCTAATTGTGGGGGTCCTTGAGTTTATGCATGGGGATGAAGACCTCGGGTCTTTGCTTTACCTAATTGATGAGTTTTAAGTTACTAACCACTGTTCTTGCGTGACAACAGATCATCACTTTACCTTTGTCAAAATCTAGTTGGACGAAACTGCCGTGGTTCTGGGGTCGTTGGTTAAAGAGCCGTTTGCGCATTTCTTCAGAATGACTCATAAGCATTAGATTCACCATCACCCACCAATTCCTCTCGAGCATATCATTCTAGGTGACATTGACAATTTGAGTTTTTGCCTAAAAAGCATATATACTTGTTTAATGGTGAGGGCTTGAAGACTTGGATGACTGCTCTTTCTCCTCTGCTATGTTTCTTCAATGACTTGATATCTAAAGAAGCTCTGATCCAGGACGTGAGAAATGACATTGCTACAGGTAAGCTTGTAATTAATACTGACTCTTCTTATGAGGCGGATTTCATTGTAGATGCACCAGGACCCTCTACTTGGTGGCCTCCTCTTCTAGCTGCACCTATCCATTTTGAGGACCGTAGCTTCTTCCTTCAACAAGATATGGATTTGGACTACCACATGAACCTAGGTCTAGGAACTCAGATCGTTAATGTTAATATGATGGATGTGGAGACTAATCTCCATCTTTTCAACACCCCTCCACACCTAGTCCAACCTGCTCCCTTGGTTTCTTCTCTACTGACTATTCCTACGGTTAGGAGAAGCGGGCATCCCTAAAGTAGGAGTGGTGGTTGCCATTTGGAAGGTAGAATCTTTGTCCCTAATATTTTGAACATGCTGTCTTCCACTTCTATTATTGCTTCTGCTATTGATTTTGGTTTAAAGCTTTCGCCTAAAGTTGTTACATTCATAAAGAATCTCTAACGAGTGCGTGTTTTTGATAATTTATAAAGATTTTAACCTAGAATATTTGGGGGCTAGGGTGCTTAGATAAGTGTGTGTTAGTCTAAAACCTTCTTCGTCCTTTTTGTCTAGATGTCTTGCTTCTACAAGAATCTAAATTGGTTGTCCTTCTCCATTCAATCTTAGGTGTTTAGGTGGTAACTTTCTTTCTAATTGGCTTCTTTAGATGATGTTAGCTCTAAGGGTAGGATCATTACCCTTTGGGATGAATCTAAATGGTCCCTTATGCAAGTAGTTAAGGGTTCCTTTGTGTTACATGTTATCTTAAAAAACTTGATTTATGGGATTGTTTAATTCATTTTGCATATCTACGGACCACATTAAAAGGATGAAAAAATTAAGTTATGGTCTGAATGTGACGAGTTTGTGAACCTTATTAGTGGTCCATAGGTGTTAGGTGGAGACTTCAATGTTAATAGACTCCGTATGGAGTGAAACAGAGATGGGTGTCCCTAGATTAAGACCTTTTCGGTGACTTTATTTATGCATGTGATCTCATTGATTTGCCTACTAATAGTCATTCCTTTACTTGGTCTAATTAAAGAAATTCTCCCTCTTTAGCTAAGCTAGATAGGTTCTTCATTAACTTCTCTTGGGAAGACATGCATCTTTTCCACTCTCCAAGTGTCTTCCTTCTTTACTTTCTAATCATAGTCCGGTCCTTCTCCAATCTGGTGATGACTTTCATCATCGTCCTCCTTTTAAATTTGAGTCCTTTTGGACTTTGGAGCTTGGGTTTGATGATATGGTTGAAACGTTGTGTGCTTCTTTCCATGTTTCTTATTCTACTTTCAAAATTCTAGTTACTAAGCTGCGGCTGCTTAGGAAAGCACTTAAGAAGTGGACTTCAGGCCTCTAAGGGTCCATCAAGGCAAGGAAAGATGACCTCCAAAACTAGATTTTAGATCTTAATATTTTGGAGGAGGCTGCTCCCCTATCAGATGCTGAAAAGGCCCATCTTACTGAGCTGAAGTCTAAGATTGGCAGAATCATAAGGCAAGAGGAAATTGCTTGGAAGCATGAATCTAGATATTAGTGGCTTAAAGAAGGAGATCTTAACCCGACCTATTTCCATCGTCCGGCTAATGGTAGGCATAGATCTAACTTTATTTCTAGTCACTACGCCATAGATTACATACTGCAACACCCAGAAGTGATGCATGAAGCGCCAAAAAATGTTGTTGTAGGCTAAAAAAGGGTAAAGGCAACACTTTCTCGGTGATGCATTTTGCCGCGTTTCCCTAGAGTCAAAGGCAACATCTTTGCGGCCCTAGGGCAACATCGGTTCTGTTGTTGCCAAGGTACCAAATTTACTAAAAAGTGGGCCCCACAACTGTTGAATATGCGAGTATATGATTTTCACAGAATTAAATAAATATTTACTGAATAAAATAAATAACACAGAGTTTAAATTCAAACAGATATTTTATTCAAACAAATATTTATTACAATTTTGAATAGTACAAATTCGAGCTCTCACTATACATACACAATTTTGATTACTATACAAATTCAATTACATCACAATCTTTCATTTACAAATGTCCTCACTACATATCGCTCGTTCACTCATAATTTATCTTCAACTTCATTCCAGATTGAATCCAGCATTTGAGCAATCTGTAAAAATACACACTGACGTAGTAAAATTGAAAAGAAAATATTTTTGCAGTGTAAAATAAAATATGATTTTGAAAATATTATTTGCCTCAGTTATTTGGGTTGTTTGTCATCATTTAATTTTGAATTCATCAAAAACGAATAGCTTGCGACATACACAGTGCATCGCTGTATATGCCACAAGGTCGTGCACACCGATATACACTTGATAAAGTTATAAGGACAGGCGAGCACAAGGTCAAACCCAAATCAAAAGTCGGGTTCAACTCAAGTTAAGTCACGATATCAGCACAAGGTCAAACCCGAGCTACAAGCTGGATTCAACTCAGGTGCACTACAAAATCATCACAAAACTGTCGAGCACAAGAATTCAAATACAACCAACAAATGAAGACATATATAAGTGCATTGGACCACACAACAGCTCGAATGAGCAACTACACCAGACCACACTCAAGTACACATGAAAACAACTCAAACTCAAGAAAGAAGTTCATCAAGCAACAACTCAAGTGAAACTACACATGACTTAAATGCACCAGACTAAGCTAATGATCAAACAATATTTACCAGCTCAATATGCTATGTACAAGTAACCAAAGTCAAGTGTATCAAGACAGTTCACCAGGACTCAAAATGAAACTCAAAGCTAACATAAAAATACACACACACACATACATATGCGTGTGTACACATGATGAAGGGATAAGCGCGTGCACCAGTGAAACAAAGACCGGACTCCATGCAGATCTGATTGCAAGTGCAAAGCAACATTGAAGCAACTCGAGCTCCAGATAGTACATAAGTGAATGAATGACAACATGTACATAATGTCAACTAGTGACAGTGATCAAGTGCAAGTGAAACACAAGAGTACAAGTCCAAATACAACAACACATAATAAATCAGTTCAAGGTTCAGACAAGTTCAACTATGGTGCATCATATACATGTGTAGTGAAAACAACTACAAGTATCAAGTCGAGCCAAAGGCAGAGCTACCGAACATACAAATAGTTTGATATGTCAAGGCCGAAACTGAACAAAGACAGAGAGGAATAATTCAAGTTCAAATGCACAAGTACAGGAAGAAACAAAACCAAGCAGGAAGGTTCAAAATGACCAAAGTCAATTTGCAGCATCAAGTCAGAGCCGTGATGACCAAGGCAACAAGTTCAGAGTCAAGCCTGAAATTTACGACGTCAATTTACAGTTATAAAAATCAAAACAGTAGCAAGTTCAAACCAAAGTCAAGGGGAAAAATCAAAACCATGGCAAGTTTAAACTAATAAAAATCAAATCAGATGTGAATGAACAAGTCAACTTTCATCTCAAAGTCAAAAAAAATTCAAAGTCATGTTTTATCAAAATCGAATAAGTCCAGGTTGACACAAATGGCCAAAGTCCACAGAGTGAAGAACAATATCAATATCAAGTGCCGAAGTCAACATAAAATCAAATGCCAAAAATTCAAAACCGTGGTGGCCAAGGAGTCATCGTCACAGCAAAGTCAAAATCAAAGCCGTGAGTACCAAGAAATCAAAATATATACAAACTGACAAAGTCAGAAATCATCACAAGCATCTATACAATATCGAATGGCCGAGAAGAATTACAGACGAATTCAAATAAATGTATACAAACGAAAATCAAGGGTTTCAAACCCTATATAAATCATAACATCATCGGTGCAATATATCATTCGAGTTCAAGTAACAACAGAGCATAATCTTACAACTCGAGTCATCAATCGAGTTCAAGCATATCAACCAGAAAAGCAAAAGAGCAAAAATTACATACTGAAGCCCTTTCGAACTCGATCGAATTTGAAGCAGCCGAAGTAAATAAGGAGACGGTCGACAGAGCAAGCAACGTGGAATCTTCATTCGATCGAGCAATTGAAGTTGGCGGCTTCTAATTTAACAAAGCCCTAAAAACTGAAAGAGGAAGGAACGATAAAGAAAGCGGTCATATTTTCTCGAGCAATAGAAGTCGGCGGCTTCTAATTTAACCTTTGCCGCTTTGTTTTTGCTTGCCGTCGCCTTAAAAAATTATTTCAGCCCACTTTTTTTCCAGCCCGCACTCATTTTTTATAATATTTTTATAAGTCTATAACTACTGCAGCATAGTGTTGTTATCTATGCCAACATCCTGAAGCTAATGTTGTAATAGACAAAAATCAGCATAGCTATCGTTACATTGTAGCTAGCAACATCTTGTATTTTCGTTGCAATAGGCCATCTATGGCGTAGTGAGTGTTCATGTTGATGATGCTGAAATCTTTGACGAGTCCTCCATTCTTGATGCCTTCACTTACCATTTTAAATCAATTTTGCAACACCTTAATTATGGCCTTGATATTGTTGACAGGGACGTGCTTTACCCTCCTGATCTCTACCCTCCTCTTCCCTTGGATAGCGATTTCATCTTTGTTGTGATTTGGGCTGCTCTGTCGAAGATAATAGGTGACAAGGCTCCCGGCCTTGATGGGTTTCCTCCTCCTTTTTTCAAAAGGTATTGGGGATTTCTTAAGTTTAATATTATGCCCGTGTTTAATGAATTTAGATCAAATCATAAGCTGATGTCTAGAATCAACTATGCCAATATCATTCTTATCCTAAATTTGAGGGTGCCTCCATTACATTGGATTACCATCCTATTAGCCTAGAAAATACCATCCTAAAGTTTATCACTAAAGCCGTGTCCAATAGGTTACGGCCTTTCATGTATTCACTAATTAGTTGTAGGCAGTCTGCTTTCACTTCTAGTATATCTCTGTTAGACAATGTAGCCTCCGTCCAGGAAGCGGTTAACTACTATTCTTCCAATAAAGTTAGTCGTGTTATAATTAAGCTTGATTTTTCTAAGGTCTCCAACACCATTAGCTAGTCCTTCCTCCTATATGTTCTGAGGCATAGGGGTTTTCCTCCCAAATTTATTACTTGGATCAAACAAATCTATGTTCCTCCTTTTCAACAATTTGCATTAATAGCAAAAGGGGAAATCTTTTCCAGCCATTGAGGCAGCTTAAGTAAGGAAAACCCTTATCTTTGTTCCTATTCAATGTAGTAATTGACTCCTTCACTTGGATGATAGATCTAGCTTGTTCCTCTGGGTTACTTGACTGCCCTAGGAAAGGTATAATCCCCACTAACCTTAACTCTTTTTAATTTGCGGATGACACCGTCTTACTTTCTATTCCTTCAGCTCGTTCCATTGCTACCCTTAAACTTATGTTGTATTGTCTTGAGCTTATGTATGGCCTCAAAATTGACTTTGACAAAGAGCTCTGTTACCTTGACTGACCATGATCCTGAAGTTGCTTCCTCTATTGCTTGTACTTTAAACCGCTCAATCGATCATTTCCCCTATCTTATCTAGGCCTCATCATCGAGCCTAGAAGACTGAAATGTGCGAACTGGGTTATATTGCTATATAAATTCAGTCGTAGGATTGCATGTTGGAAGAGCTCCTCTACGTTTAGGGTAGAGAGACTCACTTTGGTTAACTCTACCCTTTCCTCCCTGCCTACTTTCTGATTCTCTTTCTATAAGGCTCCGAATTGGGTGATTAAAAAATTGACTCCATAAAGAGAGCTTTTCTATGGAAAGGCTTAGATCGAATCTTGCCTATTAACTGCCTAGTTGTTTAGGAGAAGGTGTGCAGACCAAAGCATGAAGGAGGACCATGGGTTATTAATTTGTATCATTTTAACAAATCTCTGTTGGGAAAATGGGGTTGGGAGCTGACTTGAGGATTTTCCAAGTCATGCGTAGTATGGATTAATAACTTGTAGTATGCTGGTAACTTTTCATAATCTGACTTAAAATTTCACCCTCCTGCTTCTTCTTCCAATTTCTGGAAGGGAATACTTCTATGCTATAAAGAGCTTCACATTAGCACTAGGATCATAATTGGAAATTGTAAAGCATCTCCTTTTGGAATGATCCATGGCTAAATCGAATCGCTTTCTGGTCCTTGTTCCCAAATATTTATGCTCTTGCCACCGATCCTCATATATATCAATTTTTCATGCCTTTCATTTTGGTTGTTGCAATATTGATTTTGTCTCGGTAATCTATTGTGATAATGTTGAAGAATTATGCTCAATTTTACTATCAACTTCTTATGTCTGACTTTCTGGTGATGATGATGAATTCCAGTGGGCTTCCAATGGTCAGGGGTCTTTCTCAGTGAAGAGTTTATGTCATTTCTAACAATTTCTCTGGTATGTATCTGAACTATAAATCGGTTTGGAACCTTAAGGCACCTCCTATGTTTTGGGTGCACATGTGGCTTATTATAATGAACAAACTAAACACGACTAATATGCTTGCTAAGAAATCTTTAGGTTTTCGTGATGTCTGCTTTCTGTGTTCAAACTATATTGATTCAATATCCCATATTTTTTACAACTGTGATTTTAGCTTCCAAGTCTTGGCTCTATGATCCTCTAACCTTCATGTTATAGGGGATATTTCTTAGCATAAGTTGTCCCAACTTTGGGCCTCCTTCTCACCTAGTTCGTCTGAGGCTCTCCTGGTCTTAGCGTTCTGCTGGGCAATTTGGCTAGAACGAAATGATAGGTGTTTTGATTGTAAGGTGAAGGCTCATGTCTTTATGGCTAACAGGGTTCTTCGTTATTTTTGTTTTTGGACAGGGGCTCAGCTCGGAGCACCGCAACTACTCATCTATGATGCTGCTCCACTGGAGTCCGCAGGAAGCAACACTAGTGTCAACAATGCTCTCATCTGATTTTGTGTTAGGCTTGGCAATGTGACTACTGTATTGTACATCGATATACGAATGTATATGTGGACTTAGTGTATGCTTGATGCTTTTTGGCTTCTCTTGAGCTGGTACATTTATTATGACTACTGACTAGGTCTCGATCGTACTTCATACTTCTTATTTTATGATATGCATGTGGCAATCCTTGGGTTGTATATCCTTTTGGTAAAAAAAAGAAAGAATTGCACTAATTAACTTCATAACCATATGCAATCAATTTTTTTTTTTTAATTTACATGTAGATTTAAAATATATTTGTGACGTAGTTTAATATCTTTTTTAGTAGTTTTTACATTTTTAATATCATAAAGCCGCATTTTGAAGATGTGGTTTTTTAACCGCATGACTATTATGTAGTTAATTCTTTTAATTATGCGGTGCAGCGTTAAAATAGATCTATTTTTACTGAAGTTGAAAGATGCAATTTTAAGTAGTTTACCATTGTTTTAGTAAAATTAATTTGAGCATTTTAAGCCTTAAAACAACAATTTAAAATTTTAGCAATTAACAATATGATTGTTATGCAGTTAATTTCTATCATATTTTGAATCATTTTTAAAATAGACCTATTTCATTGCGTTTGAAAGATGCAGTTTTGAGTGGTTAAATATTATTTCAAGTAGGTTCTAGCAATTTTAAAGCCTTAAAGCTACATTGAAAATGTAATCAACTACATAACTATTATGCAATCAAAATTTTTCAAATTAGAAATTAGCTTAATGTAAATTTATTTTATTTCATTTGAAAAAAATGTAATTTTAAGTAAATACAGCAATTGATTGCACATGAGTTATGCAGTTTTTTTTTTATATATATATTTTGAATCGGTTTTAAATAAATCTATTGTAATGCAATTTACAAATTTACATTTTACACATATATAATGTCCATCATTAAAACGATGATAAAATTTATGACCTAAAAGTGAAAGCGGTTTGTCAAGTTTTTACAAAATGTTATTGCATTTTAAAAATTCAAGTTAAACATATCAAAACATGGATGGGAATAAAAGACGGCAAGCTAGAAGATGACGGAGTAAAGACTTGATTTGTAGAAAATTATTAGGAAGGACTTTTGGTCCATTTTAATCGTTAGTAGAAATTACTATAGCTTGATGAAGAAAAGGGTACATAAAAGCTCACATAACGTAGGAGATGTTCATGACGTGTCCATTAAACAAATTTTGTACTGTTTTAATCAAACACATGGGCACCCTTTTCAAGCTAACAAATAAGCAGATGGACGAAAAGGAATATAATTCCAAATTAAAACTAAAGCAAAAGCAGAGATCCACAATTATAATTATTTTTTATTTTAAATTAGGATCGTACTTCCTCTCCAAAAGCAATTCAAAGCAGATTCAGTAATGACATTTGTATTGGTTCGTAAAAAAAGAGTGAATAATTGTGTACTATTCTAAGATAACTAATTCTGAACATAGATATTTTCATTTCTTAACGCAAAATGCATAAACACACTCCAAAATAAGTAATATCAGAGTAGGCGTCAGGCCTCACTCACGAAGTTAAAGAAACAACATAAATTTACAATTCGTAGATGGCAAAAAATATCTGTACGGAAACAAACGAAAACTATATAAATGGGAATACAAAAAAGTGCTGCATACGCAGGAAACATAAATCACCACTCAGCCAACCATAATTCGACAGCGCATTATTCAAAACCACCCTGGTTTCATAAAACCGCTTTTGCTTTGCAGATCTACCTATATATACACTACGCGTACCTCACAAAATTTACTTCAGCTCAATTTCATCTCTTTCTTCCTTCTTAATTAAGCATATTCTCCTCTTACTATAAATAGATCAAAAGTCAATCAATGGGGAGAGGAAGAGTTCAACTCAAAAGGATTGAAAACACCATAAATCGTCAAGTTACCTTCTCGAAAAGGAGGCAAGGCTTGCTGAAGAAAGCTCATGAGATTTCTGTTCTTTGCGATGCTGATGTTGCGCTTATTGTCTTTTCTCCTAAAGGAAGGCTTTATGAATACTCCACGGAGTCAAGGTGCTTGTTCATTATCTTGTTTGCAATATATGTTTGTTGATTTATATGTGTTTGAAGATTAGGTTTTGTTTATAGTAGCCATTTATGTTGCTTGTTGCTTGCTTTTTTTTTCACGCGACAAGGTTAATATCGTTTATTTTACAGATGGGGTTGTGTTTAGATTGATAAGAATTGGAATTGAATGCATTTTACCTTCTTTTTTTTTAAACACAAATAGCTTTTATAGTCTGTGGAACGATTTAGTCGATTACATAATTTAAATAAACATCCTAGGTTTAGTTTTTCTTTGTGCAAAGAAGTTTTGGGTTTTGCCATTCAGTTTAATGCAGTGCTAGCTTAATTTGTTTGTTTATATAATTAGCAGCTTAATCACTTTTTCTTCGTTAGGAGTATATCATTATAATATATGCAACTAGGTAGTCCCTGATTTGGGAAATTGCATTGTTTTTCATTCGCTCACTTCCTGCTGAATTGGTTACTACGGCGCTGTTAATGTTTTTCTTATCGCTGCTGTGATATTAATCACGATCCAAATTCGACCATTCAAAGATTTTCCCCTCTGTATCATCATGTCATATCTCAGTTATACATAGTGTTGTGGTAATGCGGTACTCTTACTATGATTTATGAAAACAGGAACGAATGCAAATAATGAAGTTCTGATATGAAAAACAAAATTAAATGTGAAAATAACATATTAAATATAAAGTATAAATCTTGAAGAATGTTATTTCATTAATACTTTAAATCCTTTTATATTCTTTTACGAAACTTTTGGTATATGTTATTTTATTTATTTAATTATACATCGAATTATTTTGGACATTTTTCCAAAAAAGATTTTGGGCTGTGAACTTTTTAATTTACATAGGTGTATCTTCCATAAACATTTTATTTTTTACTTAAAATATCATATATATATATATATATATTTGTGTGTGTGTGTATGTATGTATGTATAAACACACACACATTACTTTTTTTTCTTCAAATTTTGTGATGCAACCATTTACCATAAAATGTCATTTTTTAAGGAAAAATAAAAATAATTTCCTCAAATTTTCTTTTCTAAAAACAATTGAATATCTTATTTTTGTATAAAATAAGTATGTTGTCTATTAAAAAAATTACTACCACATTGGATAAGTTTTTGTAAGATGCAATGTGTAATCATAAATGCTTCTATGTTTTCTGAATTTTTATCTTTCTTTAGTCATTGAGTTTTTTTTACTATCTCGACAATGTTACTATTTTTTTCATAAAAGTCTTTTTTATTTTATTTTTAAAATTTCACTCAAAATTTTAGTTCATTTTAGAACTCAAATTAGTTTGAACATTTTTATTTTGAAAAGTTGTTTCTTTACAAAATTTGTTTGAATAAATGATCTTATGCACAATACAAAATTAGTGTTTTGTAGAAAACTAGTTGAAAAATAGGACAGTTATAGATATATTTCCACTATAATTAAATTTAAATCAATATTAGTAGTTTATTTACATAGTAGTTCATAACTTGTGCATTGCGCCAATATATTTTAATATGTAAGATTAAAAGGAGATGTAAGTATATAGTGCGGATGAAAATACTAATGAAAGAATCATGAAGATACGAGAAATTTTCTTATGTTTCCTATGGTATAATGTATATCGCTTTACCCATGCGGGGGTGTCCAAGATTTAATTTAAGTGTGAGCTAATAGTTTTCACGTTAAAATGTGTCATGTAAATTTTGGTACTTAATCCATCCCTCCGGCTTGGATAATGTTTAGTGGAGGTTTATAATTTTATTATAATGTTTAATATGAAATATATGCCAAGAACATATAACTTTTAACAAGAAAGCAATAAGTTTAATCTGAAATATAAAAATAACAAACTTTAGATTTATTCGATACGCTATTCATGAGCAATGTGGTTGGCCGTGCATGTCAGCTACCACCGACGTGGTCGATGGTTCGATCCATATCGAATACATTATTTATGCGATTAACCCTTAACATGTATTGGGTATGAATGACAATTAGCGGGTTTGTGTGCGTTTCTTGTACCCCAAAACTGCCTTGATTTTGTCAAACCCCAACACAAATCCACTCCATACCTCCAGTGGGAGTATGAATTGTTTTCCTAAATCGAGACCAGTGCGGGTTATGATAGACCCGTCCTGCTCCATTATTCGATGATATTATGTACTTTTTGTTCAATGGTTTCTACAATTTCACATATGATCTTTTTTTTTTGGAAATTATGCTTTGATTATGCAATTTTCTGTTTTATTTTAAGCTTATTTTTGTCTAATAAATTTGATTGGTTTTTTGAAGTAATTTTTATTAGTTTATTTTATTGTTTTTTTAACTGGGTGCGGAGAGTTTTAATGGGTGCATATATTGTCATCCAAAGTTATGCATCATTTCCTTTTTTAGATTTAATTAAAAGCCCAAAGTAAAAACCTAGTCCTAACATCGTGCGTCCATAGGTTTTTCCAAATCTAATTTTACTTGTTTTCCAAAGAAAACTCTGGCATTGTACACATATTTTATTTCTTTTTTTTCAACAGTATGGATAGGATTCTTGAGCGCTATGAACGCTACTCATATGCAGAAAAGGCCGTGGCAGCATCAGATGATCAACCCCAGGTATATTAGCAAACTTTTCACATTCCTAAAAGTACTAAACAATTTATTTTTGACACTCAAACATCTTTAAAAATAGGGAAACTGGTGTGATGATTATGGAAAGTTAAAAGCTAGGATTGAGTCTTTGCAAAAAAGTCAGAGGTATTAACATATTATTCACACCTTAAATAGGTCCAAGTATGTTAAAAATCATATTTGTGTAAGTTTAGGCATCTTATGGGAGAAAGATTGGACATGTTGAACGTTAAAGAACTTCAACAACTGGAACAACAACTTGAAAATGCACTGAAGCATATAAGGTCGAGAAAGGTATATATTTGTGACAAAGAATTACTAAGAAAATTTATTTAAATTTTTATTTGTTTTAATGAATTTTGAGCACTTGTTTGCTATGCAGAACCAATTACTATTTGATTCAATTTCCGACCTCCAAAAAAAGGTATGTAACACAACTTTTCTTTAGTAAACTTGGTATGAGTATAGATTTCATGCATGGTTATCTTAAATCAATTATCATTACAAACTAGAGTACTAAATAGAGGAAATATTATATGAATCAATGTGAGTTTTGTTCAAAGACTAGTACTTCATATGTGAATATTTACAAACATGCTACAACAATAAAGTTATCATAGAACCAACAGATTTATGAGTTGTACATTGTGTAGACGGTTGCAGATTACGGACTAGTAGCAAGAAAGTAGTACTAAAAGAACCTTATGTTGCAAATGCAACAAAAATAACGACGTGACCTTTTGGTGCAATACATGGTGCTAACTGTAAAGAAATTATTTGACACTGGAAGCATTTACTTTACCACCTTTGATATGTGTTCATAACTATTATAAGTTGTTTTATCATTAGCACCGAATTCAACTTAAAATCGTATTTCATAAGAGACTTCCACATGATTGATACTAGTAGCGTTTGAGAATGTACATTGAAACTCAAAGTGGAGTTCAAAGAGTTGTCTTTAACTACTTGCATGGAAATTCTTGTTGTTCTCCAATATGCTCATACAAAACTTTGAATTCTTGAAAAACAATAATCTACTAACGTTGTGCTTATGATCAATATGTCCTATATAGGAAAAGGAGTTGCAAGAGCATAATAGAAATCTGGAAAAACAGGTAAATATACAATGATAATATGTTTATTTTAATGTTGTCTCGCCATCTATATAAACATAAAATATCGATATTGCAATTTAAATACGAAAGCAGCTAATGGAAAAGGTGGAGAAAGAGAAATCCTTATTACAACAAGGAAGTTGGGAACAACAAGTCCAGCCACATACAAATTCTACCGCAACACCTTTTCCTACAAAAAATGCCGCCCTTCCATGTTTAAACATAAGGTCAAGATTTACTATTTGTGTTTCTTGTGCACTTTTTAACTATATAAATGTATTTTTTTTATCTTGGTTATGTTTGGTAAAGCAGAATATATCCAACAAATGGAAATTCTGAAGAAGAAACTACACAACCTGCCCAAAGAGTCAGTGATGGGCTGCCTGCATGGATGGTGCCATCTGTGAATGAAAAAGCATAACTAATGATACCGATAATTATAGTCTGAATGCCTCTATTTGTGGATGTTAAGATGCATCAAATTACTGCAGTTGGTAGATTAATCACTGCTTCTATCTATGCTCTATGAAGATTCGTATTTGGATTAAATTGTTGAGCTTCACTATCTTTATAAGTGTAGCTTTTTTTTTCTTTCTTATGTTGTGAGTTGATTGTATCCATGTTGTTCATATGTAATTTTGTGGTGTTTTAATATATTAAACTCAATAAGCTACACTCCTGGTTCATTTAATAGTCACATATCAGTTATTTAAAGAATGAAGTGTCGTTTTTTGGTTTTGTCGCTTGTAACATATGGTTTATTCGAAGTTTATTTTAACAATATATAAACTCTAATGTTGTATAACTGTTATGAACTTTTATTACTTTGATGCTTCATGTGGTTCATTCTAATTAAGCATTTCTCAATTGTTTATATACACACATACATGATTATTGTATGTTATCTACTCACTGGATGAATCATACGATATACTTTGGTTTGGAGTTATTATTTTAGCTTTGATTATTGCTTACACAAGTGTGCTACTATTGTGATGTTGTATATATGTATATTGGTATTGGAGGTGTAGCACGATCATTACATTTATTGGAATATTTAGCATGAATATACCAAGAATATACAGCTTTTGACAAAAATCAAATAAGTTTAATCTAAAATACAAAAATATTGGACTTTAGATTTGTTAGATGCGCCATGAACAATGTGGTTGGTCATGTATGTCGACTATAACCAACAAGGTAGGTCATCAATTCATATTTTGTACATTATTTATGTTGTTATTTCGAAACATGTATAGAATATGAATGACAATGAAGTGGGTTGGTGTTAGTTTCTTATGCCCTAAATCTGCCTTTAATTTGTCGAACCTCACTACAAATCCACCATAATGTGGCAGTATGAGTTTGAACAATTTTCCTAAATTAAGATCAGTACGGATTATGATAGGTCCGTCATGTTTTATGATTCAAAGCTATCATGTGTTTTCTCTTTAATACTGTTTTTACAAATTCACATATAGTGATCATTTTATGCATAAAACATATAAAATTATAAATCAAAATCAGCAAATAAGAAAGAAAAATATTAAAAATAAATAGTTCAATTACAGTTCAAAAAAATATAAAGATTTGTTATGTAATCAATAAACATGCAGCTTAATCTACCATAGTATAAGAATTGTCGAATAAACAATTATATTTTCTATGTTATAGTCACTTTTTTTAAATAGATCAATAAATCATTATTATTATAACTAAGTTGTATTATAAGATCTCAAAAACACGGGATGGACTCGTTTGGGTTTGCTAAGCAGTTATCAATATTTCAATGTAAAAAAGGATAAATTTATACTAAGATAATTTAAAAATACATGTGTGGCTTACATAGTTTTTGATGTTTGAATAAAATTTGCTATCGAAGGTATTCATCTTATAAGAAAAAATAATGGTTAGCTCTAGTTGCTTGATTAATTCATTGTTTGGTTTGTTAGCTAATGAAGGGAAACCTTTAAGCTGTGGATTTACCATGGAACTTGGATTTGTCTAGGTTGGAACACGTTCTAGTGATTAGATATTTTTAAGAAAATTATTTGATTTTTCAAATATATTTCTTGAATATTTCTTTTTATCAACCTATAGTAACCAAATATGTAATTGTGTTAGATCATTTGAACGGTTATTTTGTTCGTTTTCCACTTTTCACCATTTTAAACTGAACAAATCCACATCTATGTTTAAATGCATACAAACTGATTATCATACCAAGTTTATAATAAATCCTCGGACAAATAAAATGACGAGCACTTTGTCGTTGTAACGTATTTTTGTAATAAAATAATATTTTTTTTCCTTTTTGATAACCAATCCATTGATCGGTTAACCCAATATCAATTGGATTTATTGTTAGTTTTCTGAATTTAGTAAGCCACATCTAAGTGCACAGTGAATTGTTTATTATAATTTTTCGAGTTAACAAATTAGTATTGGTTATGCTCTTAACATCTTGGTGTTGCCTTCCAGCGTAACCAAATACAAACACCAAACCCACCTCCTTACCTCCCACCTACAAACACAGAGTAAAAAAGAGAAGAGAGGGAAAAACAGTGGAAACATCCCTTCTGAAAATTATTATGAATGAATAAACTCATCAGTTTTTCATTCTTTTTAACTATCTTAACGATCTACTTTTTGAAGTTTTATAACTTCTCTTATACGGTTATTCTTTGATTTGAACAACTGTTCTATGATGCTGCCATAATATTGATGATTAAATTTAATTTTTTGAAACTACTGGGACTGAAATAATTGACTTCAAACTCTTTTTCCTATTACAACTTCATAACCTTCAAGATGCCTTACAAGCATATTAGGACAGAAGTCATGCATAATTTACTTTTTTGATTTATTTAAAAGCTCAAAGAAAAAGTCTAATCCAAATACCAGTTCATCCATAGAATTTTTTGAATCTAATTTGTCTTCTTTCCAAAGAAAAATATATATACGCACACATATTTTAAACCTTTTTTTTCAACATTATGGATATGATTCCTGAGCTCTATTAAAGCTATTCATATACAGAAAAGGATACGGTAACATCAGATGATCAATTCCAGATTATATTAGCGAACTTTTTGCACTCCTACTTATACTAAAACAATTGAAATTTGACACCTAAACATCTTTAAAAATAGAAAAACTAACATGACGATTATGGAAAGTTGAAAGTCAGGATTGTGTCTTTGCAAAAAATTCAATTAAAAATAGAAAAACTAACATGATGATTATGGAAAGTTGAAATTCAGGATTGCGTCTTTACAAAAAATTCAAAAGTTCTAAAATAATATTTACACCCTAAAAAAGGTCCAAGAACGTATAAAAATCATGTTTTGTGTAAGTTTAGGCCTTATGGAAGAAAGGCCCAACATGTTGAATGTAAAGAGGTTCAAAAAGTGGAACAATAGCTTAAAATTACATTGAAGCATATAAAGTCGAGAAAGGTATACATCCATGTTAAAGAATTGATAGAAATAGTTATATTAGATCTTTATTTGTTTTGATGATACTTATATCAAATCTTCATTTGTTTTAATGAGTTTAGAGCACTTATTTGCTATGCATAATCAATTTGATTTAATTTCTGACCTTCAAAAAAAGGCAAATAATAAAAATTTTCTTAAGTGAACTTAATATGATTATAGGTTGCATGCATGATTATCTTAAATATGTTTTCCAGTACAAACTAGAGTACTAAATAGAGAAAACATAATCTAAAACTAAGTGAGTTTTATTCAATGACTGTAATTCAACTAGCACTTCCTCTGCATGTGAATCTTCACAAACATACTACAATAATAAAATTACCATAGGACCAGTTGATTCATGAATTGTACATTGTGTACATGGTTACAAATATGAGACCACTAACAAGGAAGTATATACGAAAAGAACCTTATGTTGCAAATGCAACAAAAATAATGACGTGACCTTTTAGTACAATAAATGGTGTTACTGCTGCTATAGATAAATTATTCGAAACTAAAAGCATTCACTTTGTTAGCCATCTTTTGATATGTGTTCATAACTACAATATTATGTTTTATCATTTGCACCGAATTCAACTTAAAGTCTTATTTCAAGACTTTCGCATAGTGGATACAACTAGAGTGTGTAAGCATGTATATTGAAACTTGTATGCGACGTCAAACGGTTTTTCTCTACCACTTGCATGGAAATTCTTATTATTTTCCAATATGCTCATACAACATCTTGAATTCTTGAAAAACAATAATCTACTAACACTATGCTACAGATCATACTATCTTATATATGAAAAGAAATTGTGAGAGCATATTTGAAAAAGAGGTAAATATACAATGATAATATTATGTATAGATTTAGTGATGCCACTCCGTCTATATAAAAAAAATATCGATGTTGCGATCTAAATAAAAAAGCAACTAATTGAAAAGAAATAGGAGAAAGACGTATTACAACTAAGAAGCTGGGAATAGCAAGTCCAGCCACATACTAACTCTACAATAATACCATCTTTTCCTACAAAAAATTCTGCCTCCCCTTGCCCAAACATAAGTTCGAGATTCACAATATGTGATTCTTATGCTCTTTCTTGCCGCATAAGTACATATTTTAACTTGAATATATTTGGTGAATCAAAATATATCCAACAACTGATATTCTGAAGAAGAAACTACATAACCTGTCCATAGAGCCAATAAAGTATAATCTATGTGGATGATGCCATCCGTTAATGAAAAAACATAACTAATGATACTGATAATTAAAGTTTGGATATCTCTATTCATGGATGGTAAGATGCATCAAATAGCTGTATTGGGTAAATCAATCACTGCTTGTATCTATTCTCTATGTAGATCCCTATTTGGGCATATTCTTATACATGCTTTTGAAGAAGACTCGACTTTTCTTTTCTTTTCCACCATTCGCTACAAGTTGATTGTATCCATGTTCATATTTAATTTTGTGGTGTTTTAATATGTTAAACTCAATAAGTTATGGTGTGACGACCCGGTATTTTTTGGCATTTTAAATTGGAATATTTAATTGATTTTAGATATTTAAAAGTTTAATTTTAACTTGAATTACAAATATCACTATTTATTTATTGAATTTAAAAATTGAAAATTGGGTAAAATATGAAATCTGAGATTTTAAGCCTGTTAAAAATAATTTGAAAGCTTGTTAATTTATATTGATAATACTGAAGATAGTAACGGTGTTAAAATTGAATTTAAAGATGATTTGCTCAGTTTTGAAATTTTATCGTTTAATTGAATTTAAAAATAGCCTTATGAGACACAGTCTCGGAATTTGACGAAACTAGTTTCATTGGATCCGTAATATTGTATTATTATCGGATTTCAATTTTCGTAATGTTTGGAGTAGTTGTGTGAGCATACGATATATAAACGCGCTGAAACTTTATATCGAAAATTCAATATAATAACTGATCCAAAAAAGCTTTCTTCTCCATACGATCGAATTAGGACTCGAAACCTTTTCCATTGCGTTCGAAATAGGGATATAACATTAGGAACGCCTAGCGGCACGCCTCGATGGGAATTCGAAATTGTAAGTTGCATTTTCAAGACAATTTGCATTTGAATTAAAATATTTTAAAATAAGTAAGTACTGTATTTGACTAGTCAAACTTTATTTCACATCATAGTTTTCCCAATCTCACACTTCTCGTTCCTTCTAACATTTGCCTGTTCCTTCCTCGTTTATTCAATTCGATTCCAGTCATTATCGAAAAAAGATGGCCAAAGCCTCTTCGTCTAAAATAAATAAATAAATAAATAAAATGCCGCGATTCCTTCTTCTCTTCAGAATCATAAATCAATGGCCGAAGGCGTTTATTCAATAGGGGAGGTTGAATAAAAAAAGTACAACGAAATCGAATTCGATTTCGACTCGAATCGTGAGTCGTACTCGAGTGCACCAATACTGGGAAAAAGAGGGAAGAGTCGCGTCTTTGAGCTAAGGTCGCTCGTGCGATGGAGGCAGCGCCGTCGCGACGAAAAGGGGAGATTTGGGGAGGCTTGTATTCACGTAGGGTCGCGTGGAGGTAGGCTGTGTGTGGCGTTTCGATTAGGGGTCGCTGTCGTTGGATGGGCGCGTGAGCAGGAGGCGAACTCGCGATGGAATCGAGTCGACGGCTAGGGTTCGCTCAATTTGGTCAGTGAGGTATTTTCATTCTTCTTTGTTTTACTTACTGATATTTGTATATACAGATTAGAAAAAGGGAAATTAGGAATTTTACAGGGAAGTTTAAATATATGTATACATGTTTTACTTACTGCAGATTTTTAATATATATATATATATATATATATATATATAATCAATATTAAAATTTTGAAATGATTAGAAGTTTATATAAAATTAGATTTAAATCTGTATAAATGAATTTTTATAAAGGAATGGGTTTGATAATTAAGCTGTTGTAATTAACTTGTTTAATTATTGGGTTGCTAAAAATAATTTGTTAAAAGAAACTATTAGTTTAAAATTTTTAAATCAAATAATGAGTTTAATTGAATAAATAAATGGTGAATAATCGTTTGATTGGTTCAAATAATAATAAATTGTATAATGTTGATACAAGGTTTTACATCATGGAAACATGCCAGTTTGGAATGGATAGCAAATTAAAAAGCAAAGGTGAGTCAATCTCACTCATCTGATAATAATTTAAATTTAAATGATTAAATTTAAATAATTGATTGAATGGTTGAATTGATTTGATGTGCTATATTATAGTATATAATATATCTTGGAATGATTGATTTCCCGCATTTTATAGCGGATGAGACCCTATGCGTCGCATAATAGCAAATGATATTATATTAATCCCATTTACCGCGATATTCCACCTCGAAGTGGAATTAGTATTGTGTTAACATCTGTGGATGCAGGGAAACAGGTTGGAGGGATCCAACAGGATTCCTCAACGTTTATTTAAATTATTTAATATTCTCTGTTATGATTATTTGATATTCTGTAATGAATTATATTGGAATATTGAATGCTACAGTTTGCTCGAATATATTTCGGTACTCTGAGTTATAAAAATATATAAAATTGGATTTTTAAAAGAAAATAAAAGAGTGAATTTGTAAGTAAAATAATCATAGCGAATTTGAATAAATTAAGAATGAATTAAAAAGGAATGAAAGTGATATTAAAATACTAATAAATAATTTCGAGCATGGAAAAATGATTTGAATAAACAGAAATTAATGAATTGTAAACTTAAGTGATATCATTTAAAGGAATAAAGAATTATTTTAAAAATTCAAAGTTTAAATTTATTTAAAAGGATAAAGAAGTAATTTGGGAAATCTAAAATTGATTTTTCAGTTAAAAGTATTTTAAATCGTAATTAAGGAATAAAATCTGAAGTTAATGGATTTTGGAATAAATGGAGTAAATTGGAAACCAATTTGGGAATTGATTTAAGTGTGCAAAACGGGATTTTTAAAGGAGAATGTGGCTATGAAATTTATAAACTGGGTTTATAAAAGTAAAGTAATATATCAGTGGATATCTGAAAAAATAAATTCACGATGGGAATTTATTAAAGGAATGGGAAAATTTGTTTAAAAATAATTAGTGATTTATTTTTAAAGAATGCGAAGAGAAGTATATTTCCCTGGATAGCCAAGTACGTTTTCAAAGTAAATTTTTAAATATAAGATAAAAGTTTTAATGTTGTTTTAAAAAGCAGGTTTTAGGAAATTTATTATTTCTAAATGTTTAAATTCTAAAGTAAGTATTTTTCAAATCTATTATCGTAGTAATTATTTAAAGGTGACTTAGTATTTTGTTTTAAAGGAAAAAAAATCTAGTTTTATATTTTATAAAGTAACCTTATTTTAAATATTCCTAAAGTATTATTTTTAATTAAGTATTAAAGTAGTTTTTTTCTAAATTTAAATGTTAAAGCATATTTTACAATAAAGTGTTTTTAAATTAGTTTAAAAATCTAAAGTTTTGTGCTTGGTGATTTAAGTGGAAATAGAAAATATTTGAGAAATTTATTCTGAAAAAGGAAGATAGTTTGAAAACTATTTTCGAAAAGGTTTGAAAGTGGTGATATATCTTGCGAAGATATTTTGAGATAAATAAATAATTTGAAAAATTATTTATTTTATGATGGATGTTTGTGAATGTCAATTGATAGTTAAATCACCGACTATCAATATTGGCCAATGCGCTGATCGTTTCGAAGAGACCGAGATCGGGATTAATTTCTCGAAAACCACTTCGATTCGGTTTGTACGTTTTCGAGGGAAAAACGAGTTCGGAGTCGAAGATGGAGCAGTGAAGTGCAAGGGCTAGTCGCTACTAATCCTGAAGATATTTCCAAAATGGATGTAGTAGGAGTAGTGCCTTCGGTTCCATTCGAACCTGGGACGGATTTGTATGGATGAATGCTTTCGGAACATCGTCAGGTGGACGATGGGCATTCTAAGTGAAACGTTCTAAAAGGTAACGCTTAGCGTTAAGCCTCATCAACCGGGAATGACTGAAAATCAAGGGTTATGCAGCAAGGCTATATGGGTAGCACCCACTTTAGGGTGAGGTCATCCATGTCTAGATGTCCCTTTTTATTTCGGCTTAGTGGTGCGGTTGCTGATCACAACTGTTGGGTGATCTTACTCGGGATTATCAAGTAAGGGGTAGTCTCGGTCTTTTGTTGCAGGGGGTCTAGAGTGATCCTCGGTATGCTGATCTAGACCTGGTACCGTGACAGGTGGTACCTCAGTGCCTAGTCATTAATTGGAAATCCATGCTCCCTACGCGCCTTTTACGAGTTTCGTTTGTATTACCCACTTTGTGGCTAGTAGCTGTAATTTAATGAATGTAACAATTTCGGCTATTTTAATAAGTATTTGTATATAGACCCTATTATAACATCAGAGGATTTTATAAGAAATGTTTTAGCTATCGTAAGGTAAAAACCCGACATGTTTATTTGTGGCGTGGTCTTACGAGATGCTTTTGTTTTCAAAAAGATTTTTTAAACTTTAATAATCAAATTGAGTGTGATTTTCTCACGCTGGTATTCCAGACTCACTCGGTTATTATTTAACTATAGTGCTCGGGTCAGATCGAGTATTATAGAATACAGGATATGATGCTGTGGAGCTCAGGAGACGAGCTGAATGACGATACATACTTCCGTATCTGATTATTGTTCCGTTGTGTATCCAGTTGTATGTTATTAATGTTGTTGAACTCTGATGATGTACTCTGATGATGTATGTATAAACAGATATAGTTTTCTTTTGTGTAAAGGTCATTGAATATCTATTATATTTTATTCCACTGCGATGGCTAGATTCTGATGCTGATTTCTGTTTTCTCTTCTCCTACTTCTTCTTCTTTAATCAAAATGGTTCGCATTTCTGTCCATCTTGAGTTGATTGATGTAGAATAGCGTTGACAGAGTCCAGATTTGTGGGTCGTTACATATGGAGAGTAACCCGAGGTTCATTCAAGAGTCATGTTTTTCAGTCATAAAAATAACATAGCTTGTCATTTTATGGTTTTATCAATTAAAATGGTATGTGTGTGTGTGTATTGAGGTTTGACAAAATCTCTTGAATTCAAAATTAAATTTAACAATGGCAACCTGATGTCCTCCCCATCATCATCCTCCTTACAATTACTCATACCCGTCGCACCATCCCTTCCCCTACTGTCGTTGCTTCCCTTCATCACGCTATTGATCTACCCCATGCCTTTCTCATCCATGCTACCTTCAAGCCTCCTCCTGAAGCTTCTAGTGTCTACTTATGGCCCTACACATCCTTAGAACTTTAGTTCTGCCCTTGACCCTACGATTATGGAAGCTTCGTTGTTCAACTCAGCAGTCAAACCTTCCTATGCAAACATGATTAAATCAAATTTGGCTCCTCAAGTGAAGATTAGGAAATCTCAACCCACCTCCACTAGCTTTTAGGAATTCATTTTAATGAAAAGGTGGTTCTCAAAATGGGTGATCTCTCGTTATTTGGTTAACATAATAAATAACAACAACCATCAGCACATCTGATGGCGATGATAAAATGATGTATGTATAATCATACAAAGTGTGCAATCATCCCATAGATAATCAAAAATAATCAAAAGATAATGCAAAGAGTATGTAAGGCAAGATTTATAAAAGTGCATAACCAAAACAACCATTTTTAAGATATTATGCAGCAAAATGTTGTAGGCAATTATCATCAAACAAGAGCAGTAGGTGCAACAAGCAAGATAATGTAGACAAGAGCACTGCTTTATGCATCACATAGGCAATGAAAGTGTGATGCCCCACCTCTATACTCACGCTAGCCAAGAACACTACGGAGTAATGCCGTCAACTAGCACGAAGAATAAGGCTGTTGAGGAGCGACCATCCGTGTAATTGTTTTGTGCGAGCATCGATATGTCAGATAGTTTAAGAAATCCAACATGCCGATACAAACTCAAAGCTACTACACAGTGGCTGTGTGGACCTCGAAAACAAATATAGAAATAAGCATAACAAATCAGTCACAGACATTCATATAATGAAGGCGGAAACAGATATGAATATAACACATGAAAGTGTACCTCTGAGTTGTGGTCAAACAGGATCCACAATATCACAAAAGAATAGGTACAAGTGCTAGAAAAAATAATATGTATACATCAAGGAGTCTCTATCTCATATGTATAACAACAAAAACTACAAGTCTAATGTAGTTAGACAAAAGTCAGATGATGATTCCTAATAAAGAGTCAAGCAGAAGCACCTGTAACATCTCGGTCTGACTCGAGTATAATTTAATAAAAAAATAATAAACGGATCAGTCTAGCTATAAATATCAGATATAATGAGATAGGATAAGAGATGTCATAAAAACGTATGATGACAATAATGCCATACTATAAAAAGTATACATTTAATAACAAAAAAAAATCATACAATATCTCAATTAGAAATCACAAAAAGGGGGGAGAGGCCCATCACAAAATGGGAGCGAAAACTCAACAACACGTGTATCACAAACGGAACGCTATCCCATGGTCGCTAACCATAGAGCCGGTGCAACGACGTAGTACAACGGTACTCCCGAGGAACCTGAAACTCGAATAATTCAAAACAACGACGTAGTACAACGGTACGTCCGATGAACCTGATAAGCCGGAACAACGACGTAGTACAACGGTACGTCCGTTGAGCCGAACTCCATAAAATAACATGGGTCGCTAGCCTACAACAATGAGTCGAAACTCCAAAGAATACGAAGGTCGTTATCCTATAAAAGAAATGAGACGAAGCTCAATAAAACGAGGTATCATCCCTACATGGACAAAGAGACCTAGCATAGTCTAAATCATAAAAATGATCATCATTGATCAATGAAAAGTGTGGATTACACTAATCTAGTAAATAAATGAGTTTAGCTTCATGTTCTATAACCACTGGCTTTACTTAAGTATTTACGAACAAATTGTAGAATTCCACTCGAAAATTGTCACAAAAGTTTCAATCGAACAAGTCCAAAAATTAACCGACTAAGTAAATGCAAGCGTTCATACCACTAGTTTTACCAAGCCTTTTAATTAGATTTCTCAAACGATTGAGGTAAAGGTTAGTACGTACTAATAGATTTGGAAAACGGTTTTAATAAATGAGTTTTGTATTAAAATAGTGTTGAAATCGTTTTGATGGAAGAGTTTTGATATTTACTACTATTATAGAAACCTTTGCATTTAAAAGTGACAAACAATAGGAATGATTATAAACACAATCAATCACCAAAAATTCACATTCAAAGACGTGAATTAAATCCAAAGAAATCGATACCAAATCCATCAAAATGGATATTCCCCAAAAATACCAAAAGGGAAGTTATCAAATTCAGCAAAGGTGATAACATCAAATTGGAGAAACAAGAATCGATTAAATATTGGAATCACTAGCAAAATAGGCATTTTGAGATGAAGCAGCAGGTCAGTCGACTGGACACTGAGTTCAGTCGACTGGCCCAATGCCTGAAAAACTCTCGGGTTCCAGGTTAGTCGACTGAAGTCAGAGAGCCAGTCGACTGGATCCTGTTTTCCAATATTTCCAGCCTAGTCCCCAATGGAGCAAGAAGCCAAACGGAGCCGATCAATCAAGCAATTGCAACTAGGGATTTATGCCAAGCGACAACCCAGTTCTATAGGCTCTTCGACTCACTCCAAAGACATGTTCAAGCATCAAAACTAGGATTTTTAAAGTTTTAACTTCAAAACACCAAAAATCAGAATAGTCATAAAACCAATTCAAACCAAAAGCAAATGAACATCCACAAGTGTTAGGAATTCATACCTAATAACAAAGATAGATATAGAAAAAGATGTGAGATAAGAATCTCACCTTTTACACAAAACAAGGAAGGTGAAGCTTGAAAACAAAGGAGGATCAACCACTCTTCAATCGCAACTCAAAAAGCTCCAAACTAAGATCAAAAGCAAATATTTCGTAAGTTAGGTTATAGGAAATTTCTGAAATTAGAGAGAGATTGAGATGGAGAAGAAGAAGGAGATACTTACCTAAGCTTCTCTTTGAATTTGGAGCTAAAACTTGGATTTGCTAAAGAAACTAGGGCTTAGGATTTTAATTTTCCATCTCCATCACCATTGCTAAAGCTTAAGTTATAGAAAATTATGAAGGAATGAAGAGGAGAGGTGGTGGAGTTAGGATTATAAGATGAGTTTGGTTAGGGGGTTGAACCCCAAATCCAAACCCAAAGCCCTAAGTGAAAAGGTCAAAATTGTAGCTAGCTCTAAACATATCAATGTTTATACTCAAAAAGGCCACAAACGCCATTTTGAACTCAATGGAAGTGGTCGCGAGTCCTAATTCGGCTGTTTGCAAAAGGTAGCCTTTCGGACTTAAATCCGATTAACGATGCTATATTTAAATGAAGTATTTAAATATACAAATCGTTAAATATGCTGGTTGTTACAAACTTCCCTTCTTAAAAGAAATTGCGTCCTCGCAATACTTAAGAAGAAAATATAAAAAGTAACAACCATAAAAGCATATCAACACAAAAGAAATTTAAAATAAGAAATTCACCTCAATGAGCATGAGGGAGTAAGCCCAGATGCGTTCGCTCGATGAATTCTCTAGATTCCCAAGAACAATCCTTAGGTTTTGAGGACCATTAAACCTTTACAAGAGGGACATCTTTATTTCAAAGGCGTTTTACCTCCGATGCAATGATACGAATCAGATGCTGCTCATAAGTCAAGTTAGGAGAAACTTCAATTTTTTCCACAACACCGGGATCAAGAATAGAATCGGAATCCCTAAGGCATTTTCGTAGTTGAGAAACGTGAAACACATCATGAATAGCAGAAAACCGAGCCGGTAATAAAAGGCGATAAGCCACGGAACCAATACGTTCGGTGATGGGAAATGGACTAATATATCGAGGTGCTAATTTTCCCGATCGACTGAAACGCACAACACCTTTCATAGGTGAAACACAAAACCTACCACAGAAAATTCTAATTTCCTTCTTCGGTTATCGGCATAGGATTTTTGCCTACTTTGAGCTTCTTTCATCCTATGGTGGATAAGCTCAATCTTTTTTGAGGAATTACGAAAAAAGTCTGGACCTAAAACCACCTTCTCACCTGCCTCAAGCCAACAAGAATGAGATCGGCATGGCCTTCCATAGAGTGCCTCAAAAGGTGCCATGCCAATACTAGATTGGAAGCTATTATTATAGGAAAACTCAATAAGAGAAATATGATCTTTCCAACTTCCACCAAAATCAAGAACACATGAACAAAGAAGATCTTCAAGAGTTTGATTCACACGCTCGGTTTGTCCATCGGACTGTGGGTGATAAACGGAGCTAAAATTAAGCTTCGTTCCCAAATCTTTTTGAAGACTCTTCCAAAATCCACTAGTAAACAATGGATCACGATCGCTAGCAATAGAAGTAGGGACCCCATGCAATTTAACAACTTCTTTAATAAAGAGTTTGGCCAAAAGAGGTACGGTCCGATTGGACCGAACGGGAATAAACTGAGCGGATTTTGTAAGTCTATCAACTATCACCCATAGGCTATCATGACCCGAACGAGAACGGGAAAGGCCGTCAATAAAATCCATGGAAATTTAGTCCCACTTCCAAATTGGAATATCCAAAGGTTGCAATAACCCCCGGGCCTTTGATGCTCGGCCTTAATGAGTTGGCAAGTCATGCAACGCTTAACAAAGTTAGCAATATCAGATTTCATTCCATCTCAATAATAAATTCGTTTCATATCCGCGTACATTTTGCTGCTACCGGGATGAATGGTAAATTTAGAATGGTGAGAATCTTCTAAAATATCTTTAAGAAGATTACCAATATTTGGCACGATAAGTCTACCAAATTTTTGAATGCCGCCACGAGCATCAATATCAAAGTCTTTCAAACCTTCAATAATAATTTTATCCCTACAACTTTGGCTAAGAAGAGCCAAATCAGAATCTAGCTTTTGAGCTTCAAGAATACGGTCTAAAAGAGAAGGATGAGCCTCAAGGCTACATAAAACGAGAGATGAACATAAATCGGATTCACGATCTCGAATCTCGCAAGTGGACAAAATCACGAGATCATTCCATTCGGATATCATAATAGAAACAACCGCTTGTTGCTTTCGACTAAGGGCATCGGTAGCACGATTTCCTTTTCTAGGAGTGTAAAGAATATCAAGATCATAAGATGCAAGAAATTCGAGCCAACGTTGTTGACTTAAGTTCCTTTTGAGATATTAAATACTTCAAAGATTTATGATCGGTGTAAAGAATAAATTTTTCTCCCAAAAGATAATGGCGCCAAATTCTAAGGGCGAAAACAATAGTCGCGAGCTCTAAATCATAAGTGGCATATCTAGTCTCGACAGGCTTTAATTGCCTAGAAGCATAAGCAATAACACAATCCCTTTGCAAAAGAACGGCTCCTAAACCAACACGACTAGCATCGGTATAAACAATAAAATCTTGGTTTCCTTCGGGAATCATAAGAATAGGAGCATCGGGAGGGAGTTCTTTTAATTTGTGAAAAGAAGCTTCACATTTGTCCGACCAAATGTATTTAACTCCTTTCTTTGTCAAACTAGTAAGAGGCACGAATTTTTTTGAATAGACTTTTATGAATCGGCGGTAATAACCCGCCAATCCAAGAAAACTACGGATTTCCGTAACACTCTCCGGTCTCTTCTAATTTTGAGTCGCTTCAATCTTTGAATGATCCACAGAAATTCCTGATTCAGAAATGATATAACCAAGAAATTTCACACGAGATTGCCAAAAGTGGCACTTAGAAAATTTTGCTTTCAATTGATTGCTCCTAAGAGTTTTCAACACAATCCAAAGATGCTTTTCATGCTTTTCCTCGGTTTTAGAATAAAAAAAAGATGAGAACAAATTGATCGAGGAAGTCTTTGAAAATCGATTCATAAGGTCAACGAAATAGGCCGGAGCATTCGTTAAACCAAATGGCATAACAGGCCATTCATAAGATCCATAAGAGTACGGAACAACGTCAAAGGAATGCTATCCTCTACAATACGAAGCTGATGAAAACCGGTTGCTAAGTCTAACTGTGAAAAGACTCTAACGCCGCAAAGTTGACCGAATAGATCATCAATTTGAGGTAAAGGATATTTATTCTTGACAGTAAGATCATTAAGCTTATGGTAGTCAACGCAAAGCCTAAGTGTACCATCAGATTTCTTTACAAAAATAGCAGAAGCTCCCTAAGGAGAGGAACTATAATGAATAAATTGCTTCTCTTCCAATTTGGATAATTGTTTGCGCATCTCCTCATTTTCCCTATTAGACATACGATAAGGAGGACGAGTAATAGGTAAAGCTCTAGGAATTAGATTAATTCTGAACTCAATGGCTTGCTTAGGGGATAATCCTAAAACAGGCTCAAATATATCAGGAAATTCACGAACAACGTGAATGAGAGAAATGACATCCTCTTTGTCATCATCATCATCATCATGAGGATTTAAAGAATCTAAAGATGCTACCAAGTTGGAATCCGAATATTTAAGAACAATAGAAATATGCTTAACAGATTGAGGATGTCGAAGATGAATAGTCCGCTCAGGACACAGGATATTGGCTTCATAATGCTTAAGCCAATCCATTTCCAAAATCATTCAGAAGCCTAAGTAACGCATGACATGCAAATCGGATCAGAAAGAAAAATCACACAAAATAATCTCGACATCTTTACAAAGCAAACTAAGTGTTTCAGATCCACCAACCGGATTCGCAATTCTCAAAGAAGTCATTGAAGCCATAACACTTAAAGAAAAAGTATCAACAAGTTCTTTTGATATAAAAGAATGGGATGCACCGTATCAAAAAGAACTCGAGTAGGCTGATCACGAAACTTAATAATGCCATCAAATATAGGATGAGAAATATCTTGACCGCGAGAAGTGTTATTCGGGGCTTGCACAACATTTAGCTTTCCCTCCTTCTTGCTTTGAAGTTTGGGATATGAAGATATAAGATGACCCTAATTTTTGCAATAGCAACAAAAGAGAGGCTTCAGACATCTATTAGCATAATGGTCCTTAGAACCACAATTGTAGCATGGCCCACTACTAGGGGTAGGACCCTTTGCTACCAAAGATGCTTGCTTCCATTTGTTGTTGGGATTAGGGCCTTTGAATTTAATAGGCCTTTTCTTGTTGTTGTTGAAGCTCGGTTTGGTGCCCATAACTTCAACATCACTCTCCTTATCTGCCTCTTCAAGTCGAAGAGCGATATCAATAAGCTGATCAAAAGCAACTTCTAATTTCAGAAGTAATGGCTTTTTAAGATTCTTATTCAAGCCATAGACAAACGTCTGATTTTTCTTCAATGGGGTGTTTATATATTCAACCCCGTATTTAGAAAGAGATTCGAAAGATGCGACGTAGTTCGTCACAGAAGATTCACCTTGAACAAGGTCTATGAAACGCCGGGCCAAAGTTACTTTTTCAGCTTTCGGCACAAATTTTGATTCGAATCATTCCCGGAATTGCTCCCAAGTAAGATCTGCTTCAATAATTTCAGAAGTCAGAAGATCGTACCAATCTAATGCTCTTTCTTAGAGCATACTAGAAGCAACTTGGACTCGATGAAGATCAATAAGATTCATGCGAGTAAAGATGCGATCGCATGTTCTAATCCAAGCTTGGACTTCGGTAACGCCCTCGGAACCCCTAAACGCCTTTCCACCCAAATTTGTATAATCACCGCACAAGTGTGAAAATCCGGATTTTGGGTGAGTAGGATCTGGAATGGGTCCCACAGCTTGACCATTCTTTACAAGATAAAGAAGCTGTTGGGCAGACATAAATACTTCATCTTGAGGAGTAGCACTGGATTGATCGGCACTGGGACGGCCTGGTCTAACCATTTCTCTTCTTTAAAAAAGAAAGAAAGAAGAAGAAAAAGTTATTCTCAAAATGAATATCAAACAATCATGATTGATAGAACAAGGCATCATAAAAGAAAATAGGATAAAATGGGTCCTAAGACTCGAATAAATCCTAAGGCACGACTCCTAAGAAGTACTTAGGACAATGATCTTTGCTAGATTATTCTACATTGTTCCGAAGTTTGGCTCTGATACCATGATGTGACGCCCCACCTCTGTACTCAACACTATGGAGTAATGTCATCAACTAGCATGAAGAATAAGGCTGTTGAGGAGCGACCATCTGTGTAATTGCTTTGTGCGAGCACCGATATGTCAGATAGTTTAAGAAATCTAACATACCGATGCAAACTCAAAGCTACTACACAGTGGATGTGTGGACCTCGGATACAAATATAAAAATAAGTATAACACAAATCAGTCACAGACATTCATATCACGAAGGAGAAAACAGATATGAATATAACGCATGAAAGTGTACATCAGAGTTATGGTCAAACATGATCCACAATATCATAAAAGAATAGGTACAAGTGCTAGACAAAAGAATATGTATACATCAAAGAGTCTCTATCTCATATATATAACAACAAAAACTACGAATCTAATGTAGTTAGACAAAAGTCAGATGATGATTCCTGATAAAGAGTCAAGCAGAAGCACCTGTAACATCTCGGTCTGACCCGAGTATTATTTAATAAGAAAATAATAAACGGATCAGTCTAGCTATAAATATCAGATTATTGAGATATAATAAGAGATGTCATAAAAACGTATGATGACAATGATGCCATACTATGAAAAGTACACATTTAATAACAACAAAAATCATACAATATCTCAATTAGAAATCCAGAAATCACAAAAAGGAGGGAGAGGCCTTTCACAAAACGGGAGCATGAAAACTCACCAACACTTGTATCACAAACGGGATGCTATCCCATGGTCGCTAACCATAGAGCCGGTGCAACGACGTAGTACAATGGTATGCCCGAAGAACCTGAAACTCGAATAATTTGGAACAACAACGTAGTACAACGGTATGCCCGATGAACCTGATAAGCTAGAAAAACGACGTAGTACAACGGTACGTCCGTTGACCCGAACTCCATAAAAGAACATGGGTCTCTAGCCCACAAGAATGAGTCGAAACTCCAAAGAATGCATAGGTTTTTATCCTATAAAAGAAATGAGACGAAGCTCAATAAAACGAGGTATTGTCCCCTACGTGGACAAAGAGACCTAGCGTATCGCTAGTCTAAATCATAAAAACAATCATCAATGATCAATGAAAAGTGTGAATTACACTAAGCTAGTAAATAAATGAGTATAGTTTCATGTCTCATAACCACTGGCTTTACTTAAGTATTTACGAACAAATTGTGGAATTCCACTCAAAAATTGTCACAAGAGTATCAATCGAACAAATCCAAAAATTAACCGACTACGTAAATGCAAGTATTTCATACCACTAGTTTTACTAAGCCTTTTAATTAGATTTCTCAAACGAACGAGCTAAAGGTTTGTATATACTAATAGATTTGGAAAACGGTTTTAATAAGCGAGCTTTGTATTAAATTAGTATTGAAATTGTTTTGATGGAAGAGTTTTGATATTTACTACTATTATTGAAACCTTTGCATTTAAAAGTGATAAACCTTAGGAATGATTGTAAACACAATAAATCACCAAAAATTTACATTCGAAGACGTGTATTAAATCCAAAAAAATCGATACCAAATCCATCAAAATGGGTATTCTCCAAAAATACCAAAAGGGAAGATATTAAAGTCAACAAAGGTGATAACATCAAATTGGAGAAACAAGAATCGATTAAAAATTGGAATCACTAGAAAATTAGGCATTTCGGGATGAAGCAGCAGGTCAGTCGACTGGACACTGAGTTCAGTCGATTGATCCAATGCCTGGAAAACTCTCGGGTACCAGGTTAGTCGACTAAACTCAGAGAGCTAGTCGACTGGATCCTGTTTTCCAGTATTTCCAGCCTAGTCCCCAAAGGGGAAAGAATCCAAACGGAGCCGATCGATCGAGCAATTGCAACTAGGGATTTATGCCAAGTGACAACCCATCCCTATAGGCCCTTCGACTCACTCCAAAGACATGTTCAAGCATCAAAACTAGGATTTTTAAAGTTTTAACCTCAAAACTGCAAAAATTGAAATATTCATAAATCAATTCAAACCAAAAGCAAATGAACATCAACAAGTGTTAGGAGTTCATACCTAATAACAAAGATAGATATAGGCAAAATGTGAGATAAGAATCTCGCCTTTTAGACAAAAAAAGGAAGGAGAAGCTTGAAAAAAAAGGAGGACCAACCACTCTTCAATCCCAACTCAAAAAGCTCCGAACTAAGATCAAAAGAAAATATTTTCTAAGTTAGGTTATAGAAAATTTCTGAAATTAGAGAGAGATTGAGATGGAGAAGAAGAAGGAGATACTTACTTAAGCTTCTCTTTGAGTTTGGAGCTAAAACTTGGATTTGTTAAAGAAACTAGGGCTTAGGATTTTAATTTCCCATCTCCATCACCATTTTTGCTAAAGCTTAAGCTGTAGGAAATTATGAAGGAATGAAGAGGAGAGGTGGTGGAGTTAGGATTATAAGATGAGTTTGGTTAGAGGGTTGAACCCCAAATCTAAACCCAAAGCCCTAAGTGAAAAGGTCAAAATTTTAGCTAGCTCCAAACATATCAATGTTTATATTAAAAAAGGCCGCAAATGCCATTTTGAACTCAATAGAAGTGATCTCGAGTCCTAATTCGGCTGTTTGCAAAAAGTAGCCTTTCGGACTTAAATCTGACTAACGATGCTATATTTAAATAAAATATTTAAATATACAAATCGTTAAATATGCGGGTTGTTATAGAAAGTGTAACAAAAATGCTATGCATAGAAAGCTAAAGAGAAAGTGTAGCTTCAAGATAAAGCTTATGCGATATAATGGATATGGACAACTTTGAGAGTCCAAGAATGAAAGGAGCATGGCTTGTATAAAGAGTAGGTTACTTTGAAAAGAAACATGTACAAACGTGAGCACAAAATAAAAGGGACAGTTGCCTCGTGAAGCGACAATTCGGGGTAGGAATGGAGTTGCATTGGTAGTTGGATAGATGAAGAAAGGTAGAGCAACTTAAGCGGATGCTGTTCCAAATAAAACCATAGGGGGAAAAATTAACCGAAACTGAATGATGTTGGGATAGAGGATGCTGTAGGTATTGGTAAGAAAAGAAAACATATAAGCAAAAAGAAGTGACATTAACAACATTGACCTAAATAAGCAAGTGAGGTAGTAACAGATAGAGGCAACAATGCTTCTATGCATGAATGTAGGAAGATGCAATGTATGATATTTTGATAGTAGTGTGGATAGATCCCATGAAGCATGTTGGTCAAGATGGTGGATATGAATTGGAAATAAAGGTGCGCACGCCGTTGAATCGAAGATCATGCACCTAGCTGAGCATGAAGAAATGCAAGATGAAAACTGCTAATCGCTCGGATGGTTCTGAAGAAGAAGAAGAAGCGGGAGGATATCATATGTTATAGATTTGTTTATGATACAATTTAGACGAGATCACCGGTGTGAGTGTCTTCTACATGCACCTATTTAAAGAGAAACATGCAAGACAATAAAATATAAAACAGAAGTAGAATTTCTATATGAATTGTTAAATAATCGTTGATTTCTTTACGATCACAAACATCAACAAGTTGTGGAATAAATTGAGTATAAGATTTTCCTAAATAAAAGCAAAAAGTTAATTCTAGAATTGTTCCAATATTTTTAAGAGGAAGGAATGTTAGTGATAATTTTGATGTCGAACATATCCAGTAAATTAACTGATTATATATTGAGAAAAACTGCATTAAAGAACAAATGATTAGTGATGTGGGGAGATATATTTCAAAAAAAGCATAGGTTATTAGTTAAGACGATAGTTGATTTTTTATTTAGTGTCGTAGTAATATTTAATTTATCATGTAGAGCAACCCACATGTGAACTTTGACTTTAGGAGGTGCATCGATTTAACAAATGGCTTTGAAGTAATTTAGAGTTGTCGTACCTTGGAAGATAAAAAATTTATACATGGATTTTGAGATGTATCTTTCCTTTTTATCCCAGACTAGTTGATCATGCCGATCATCCGAATTAATATGTCCGGTAATGTTAATAGGCATTTGAAATTGATTTAACAAATCCCCTACAAGATTTTAGCTAAGAGAGATATTCCTATTAAAAACTTCATGGGGTCCTTTAAAAGATTAAATTTCTTGTTAAAGGTAAGAAATATTTCAAGAAAATCGTGCTTTAAGGAGTTCGGAGTACCCCAATGTTCGTTCCAAAAGAACCTTATATTTCCATAGTGTAATAAATTTAAGACCTATTTTGAATATTTGAAATAGAGAAGAAATATTTTTCCAAAAGAACGATAACATGTGGTTATTGGTCTGTATAAATTTGTAGAGCCCTTATAGTAGCAATTGCTGATTATATGTTTCCATATTGCTATGTCGTCTAGAAATTTCCATATCCCTTTACATAGAATGGAATTGTTTAGGGATTTAAATTTATAATATCTAATCTACCTTAGATTTTTGGTTTAAATACCATATACCGGTTAATAAGGAAATTTAAAGTATATCATTCCATACCCCTTTCCCATAAGAAGTTCCTTCTGATGTTATCAATCTTGTTACCCACCCAATTAGGAAATCTGTAATGTGACATCCAATAAATTGGTGTTGTGGGGAGAACTGAATTGACGAGGATCGCTCTTCTTACAAGTGAAAGACAATTGGCTATCCTAGAAGGTAATCTTCTGCTTACTTTATCAATAGTAGTATTCCATTCTTTCCTATTAGTTTTTTCTGTCCAACTAGTATGCCCAAATAGTTGATAGGAAAATCCATAGTTTTACAGTTTAAGGTATTAGCCACCTCGGTAGTAATGTTTGTAAAGTCATTTAATATTATCATTGAGCTTTTGTGGAAGTAATCTTAAGATCCAAAAGTAGTTCAAAATTATATAAGGTTAGCTTAAAAGACCCAACGTGGTAAGGAAGATAGGAAAGTAAAATAAGAGTGTTATCCACTTATTGGGGATAATAAACTCCATTGGAAGTGGTATCACTTCCAATTTTGTTAAGATGTTATTATTTAATGGTAATTTAATAATTTTGTTAAGAACGTCTGATGCTACGTTAAATAGGAGAGAAAATGGGTCACCTTATTGAAGCCCTCATTTAGATTATATTTTATTACCCTTAATTCCATTTACAGAGATGGATGACACATTGGACGCTGCACTAGAAAGGCCATTTCATAGCGTTGAATAAACGCTATCAAAACTTTTAGTAACATTCCGGTAAACGTTGCGACACGACATGCAACTAAAAGTCTGAAAGTTTTAGTCGTGTGGTAGTAAACGCTTCCAAAAACAAAAATAATGTAGTGTATCTAAAACTCTACAAAAGTTTTACTATACATTTTTTGTTGCATATTTCCTCTGCTATAATATTTTTTTGTAAATTACATTTGTTCTCGTAGCACTTTTGAAATGATATCAAAACTTATTGATTGACATACAACACATTTTAAATGCTGCTATTTACTGTTAATGGCTTGTATCATTTCTGAATCACTTATATAATAGCCATATTAAAACCAACAATCAATCATATAATTATCATTTTTAAACCAACATCGGTAATCGTCATATTCAAATAATTGAAAAAATGCGTTAATCGCATAATCAAGTATAATATCCATAATCATTTCAATAATAGTATTTCGGCAAAATAAGTGAATTCACATACCACAACAGTTTACAAACAAGTCTACACAACTAGTATGAACAAAATATTATAATATATGATAGTTAAAGTCTTGTTCACGGTTTAATTACTGGCAATTCTTTGATGCAGTTGTTCTTCACTGCAGAAATGCTAATTACCTGTAGACAAGTGTAATAGTCAACAGTTAGAATTACATACATGTCCTGATAATTTACGTATGCTGATAATGTATGAATTACATGCATAATTAAGTATAATATATATAAGAATAGCAAGAGCATTACTATTGACATTAACATCAGCAATTAAAGAAAAGGTATCATGTATAATATATATGTATGTACGTATATATAATATGTCTTGAAAACTTTGAGTCAACGTTTCATGTATCTCAATCAGAAACACTAGCAAAAAGAAAAGGATAAACATACACATTTAGAAATAGAATAAATGGTATCAAAAAAAATATACATTTATAAAGTTTTCAATTGTCATCATATTAGCTCGAGAAAATAATGGCAGTAGGCTATAAGTGTGACTAATAGTTTCATAATTATAAGGAGTGTTTTCTAGGGATTTGCCTTGCACACATATATATGAGAGAAAAAGTGATATTCGACGGCTGCATAGCCTAAGTGTAACTGATTCTTGTATTGTAAAAAAGCCAAAACAAAACAAAAGGTTATTTGGATATAATTGAGTGCATAATATTTTATCTTTAAAAGATTTGATTTTACATGTTCTTCATTTTTTACAAAATTTGTTCTGCAGGCAGAGGTGTTGTAGAAGATCTTTGCATGCTATAAATACGATCCTTTGTTGATTATAACCTATTAATGCTAAAAGTCGACTTTTTGATGACTGCGTTTTACCAAAATTAAGTCCAAGTGGATTCTTGTCAGTGTTTTCTCTAAAAGAGTGTTTGTTTCTTTTAACCTTTTGAAATAGAGCAGTTGAGGATGAAAAGACGGATGTCATCCTTGAGAGTGTCTTTGGAACATTTAGTGAATCATGATATTCAGTGCAGGGCTGAGGATAAACAGTAAAGGTGCAAGAACTAGCAAAAATATATGATATGCTCCTACATATGTTTCATGATCTAGATAGACCACTGCTTTGAGCAAGTGCTAAAATAGTGCTTCAGGAAATTACTGCAGTTTGTTACTAAGAATTAAATCATTCTCGAGAAGTATAGGTTTTTAGTAATGTATGATATGAAATCAAATTGTAGGTTTGTGTAACGACCCGTATTTTTTAATAATTAAAATATTAAATTTAATAAGCTTCGTGAATTTAATGTTGTGAGAATAAAAATAAAAATTAAGATTTATTAAGGACAAAAATAACTAGAATGCAATTTTAATGATGTTAATTTAAGTAATTGATAATTACTTTAATGAAATTTTAATTAATTGAAATGATCGTAAATATAAAATTTGGTTATAAATTGTAAATAGTAAATAAACGAAATGTTGTAATAAAAAGAGAAATTATATGTAATTAATAGAAATCGAGTAATATAGAATGGTTAATCAGTAGGCATGTTTATGAGCTTGGCTTATAAACAATAAACATAGAAATGTGTTCGAACTGGTAAGTTGTAACAATGGTCACTATTTAATTCGTTGAAATAATTTGGAAATCAATTGCAATGAATATACTGAAATATTGCAGTTAATGTGAATTAAAATGATAACTGTAGAGTATTGATGTAATAAATGGTAAACCAAGGTTAATTATATCCATAGAGTAATAATGGATTGAATAATAAGATGAAAAATCAAATAAATGGATTTATTGGAATTTAAAAATAATTTATTCAATTAACGGGAAAATAGCCATTTTGGCCACTGTCTCGTATTTCGACGAAACCAGTTTCATCAGATCCGTAACAGAGAATCACTTTAGGTTTCGTAGCGATTAGACTTATCGTTTGATTGTGCGGGCTCGAAACGCGTGGAAATCAATTTAGTGAATTCAATTTGAAATAAGCTGATTTTAAAAGCTAACTTCTTCATACAATGGAATTAAGACTTGAAACCTGCTCCACTGAATGTAAAAATATCGAGAACATCTATTTTGATATATGGGACGATCCAGTTTTGTTTCAAAAGCGGAATGGGCTTTTCAGGTCGTTATTGTTATTTCAAACCAATTTGATGTGTTCATTCTTTCTTATCAGACCTTGTCTATATAAATGGATTTTTCTAAACCTAGTATCCTTTCTATTTCTTATTACAGCACGTACACTTCTATCTGTTTCTCTCTTGATTGGCAGAAACCAAAATTTCAATTACAAAGCCCTAAATCCAATTTCAAAATTTAAACTCGTAAAATCATAGAAAATTATACACCTTTTTTGAAGCTCTCAACAATATGAATCAATGACAAGCGCTCATTTTCAAAAACAGTGTACGAATCAATCTGAAATTGCGGTCAAAGGCTCAAAATCGTGAAACCCTAAATTACAATTTAGGGTTTTCTATTTCTTCATCAATCGGCAAAATTGATTTGTGGGTTTTATGGAGCATGGTGTCAGGAGGCTATGGGTAGTGGTCACATTATCCAATTTGACCTGTGGCGATCAGAAATTATAAATTAGGGTTTCGAAACCCTAGTTAATGGTGGCGGGCAAAGGCATTTCAAACGATCGGACTTGGGGTTTTGGATAGGCGGCAGCGAGGCAAAGGTGATGGAGGTGATTCCAAGGTCTGTAGCAGCGTGTAAGCGGAGGTAAGGCCAGTCAAAAGGCGGAGCTGCTATACGTTTTTCACAGGTTCAAACGAGATCAGGTTACGCGCTTGGGTTTGTAGAACGATGGTGACGTGTGAGGCTCTTTTTATTTTATTCAAACTTTAAAATGTTCTAACTTACATATCTTTTTCATATGTACTCAGATTCACACGCAGTTTTCTCCACTGCAATCGTATCAAAATTCCAGACATTATATAACTAGTTTGGAAGAATTCAGAGATTTTTAGATTTTATGCCTTTGTTTGGATTTTAAATCGATTTAAAATCAAAAGGTGAGTGTTTTAACCCACTCAGAACTACTAGATTATCTTATGTTGGTCAAATTGAACTTATGTTTTGAGAAGAAGTTGATTGGTTGCTGCTTGATATATTTAAATTATCAGTCCAGTTAAATCTGACTTTTACCAAATTTAAATCGCTATTTAATTTAATATTGAATGTAAATTGCCAGTTAAATACCTGTTCAAGATAACTAGTAAATCATTGTTAGTGATAGGCTGATTTGAATAATGAGTGCGCTGATGTTGAATTGTTGGCATGTGATGATTGAATGGATGTTTATTTTATAGGATTTTGTCACATTGCAAGTTCCCTTAGATTATCATGAGGAAAATCACTATGAGCTGAAATGATACATACCCGAACGATTTATAGATTAGGAAAAAAATCGTTATGGGTTGAAATGATAGACTCGAGCGATTTTATGGATTTTGAATTTTAATTCGGGATTGCGGGTTGAAATGATATATACCCGTAAATTTCTAATTATTGCGGGTTGATATGATATATATATCTGTATCACTTGACCATAGGGTAGAAAATTATATACGAACACCAGATTGGTTAAATTAAATGATTTTTAAATCCTTAAATTTTTTTGAATTCGGTTAAATGATATTTTGAAAAATAAAATTTGATTTATATAAACTGAATTATTTTCGAAAATACAAGCTTAAATTGTTGAAATTGGAGTTGGTTGAAATGAATTGTTTAAAGTATTTAAATTGAAATTTTTGAAGTTGAATTTGAAGTATTGTAAATGGTTTTAACTTTGAAATTTAAGTTATTGTAAATGTTGAATATTTAACTTTGAAATCTACTGAATTTGGAGTAGCTTAAATTTATAGTCCAACATGGATTTGAAATCGATATAGAATTAAATGGTTTTATTGAGAATCTGAAATGAAGTTTAAATTGAATTTCGTTGATCTAAAAGCTGGTTATTGTCCAGATATGTTGAAATGAAAGCAATAGTCAATTTGATATTAATTTCAAATTAATTATTTTAATATAAACTGTTTAAAGATATATTATTCTAAAATTCTGATTTATTTAGTTTTTTTATTTACTATGTAAATCATTTCAATAATCAAATCATTTTATATTAAACTAATAAAACTACATTTAATCTATTTTAAACTACTTTAAACCATTTAATCTATTTAAATTTATTTTAAACTATTTTAATCTCTTTTAAACTATTTTAATCTATTTGAACTATTTTAAACTATTTAGACCATTTTAAGTTAATTTAAGATATTTAATATAATTTAACCTATTTTAAACCATTTAAACTATTTTAAAGTATTTTAACTATTTTAAACTATTTATGACTATCCAAACTATATTTCAAAATTTCTAACGGTGTAAAGTTGAACTGTTTATATTTAAATCATTGATTTAAAAGAGAATATTGTTAAATGATGTTATAACCTAAGTTGGGATTCGAAATGATATTTTCTAGTGAAATGGCATATTTGAGTAAATATGATGATTTTGAAAAAGGATTTAACCTATTTTAGTGAATATGATTTTGAAAGTGAATATGATTTTGAAAGCGTTATGGTTTGAATTGAATACGATATTTTGATGTCAATTATGAATCAGTTTTGGAAATGTAAAAGAACCATCCGATGTGAAATAAATGTTTGGTTGTTAAAGAGCTCGGGATCAGATACTGTTATACTCTCTGTCAATATCAAAAACTACATTAACAACTGTGTACATGGTGGAGATTTCAGAATGAAGTAGGATGGTTTGGCCAATGATTCTGTATGTGGTATTAACGTAGCCCTGACACCCACGAGTCAGCTTGATGTGATAAAAACAGGAGCCATACCGGGTCAAGTGAGGTCGCACCTCCGATCAGACATGCTTCTTCGATACCATATTATGACTTTGTGGCCACCCCTCAATTTGATTATGGGAGTGGTGTTCCGAGGTGGGCGATAGTAGCTACTACGCGTTACCACCAGTTCGGATCCGCAAAACGATAGTATCCTTCCGTGGGCATTGTCTCGTGTGTCTTGTCACATGCCTTATTGCGCCCGTTATGAGTTTGGTTTGTACCATACCTACGGAGTGCTCCTTGAGTATCCCATTAGTTTGGTGGTATATAAAAACGTGTTAAAGGGGATATGGGTAATGCCTTAATGCTATTTTAATACTTTACTTTGCCGTAGACTTTATTATAATAGCATGTTGCACCATGTATGTGGATATTTTTAGGATCCTTAGGAGATGGAAATCCCGAACATCTCTTAAGTTATTGCACTCATGTTAGACATTGAATAGGAGATGTCAAACTCCATAGACATCTCTGACGCCGTTACACTCATATTTACTGTTGATTGAACTTACATAAGGTCTTTTAGTTCTGACTTGAGTGTTTTGTCTTTTCAATTCGCTCGGGTCAGTCTGAGCTTTTCAATGTACCAAAGACTGCGTTTCTGGAGTATGAAGACGAAGATTTAGTACTATTATTATTTATGATATTTATTCCACTGCATCATGTTGTTCCGCTGCATTTATTTATTTATTTATTTATTTCTGTTATATGTAACTCTGATCTGAATAGTAAAGGTGTAGTTAAATGTTGTTTGTAAAACAGCTTCATGAATTATTATTTGATTATTATATTCTGCCATTCTGTTGTGAGATTCTATGTTTGTTTTCTTTTTTTCTCTTCTTTTCCTTATTTACCCTATAATAGTCCTTCCTTTTGAATGGTTTGAGATTACAAATGTGGTTTATTGTCGATCTAAACCATCCAAAAAGATAGGTCATTACATTTGGTATCAGAGCTTTGGTTTAGCAATAACCTTAGCTTTGTGGGGTCCGACTCACTAGGGATAGGGTGGTAATACCCTAGAGTGAGTCGTTGAGTGTGTATGTGTGTGTGTGTGTGTGTGTGTATGAAAGAGCATATTTGTTATTGTTACAAGATTTTTTTATATTGTGTTAAATTTTTTGTTTAGTATTTATAACTTTCGGTCGGTACATAGAACGTTATGGCATCGATAGGGATTTCTAAACACTTAGTAGGGTAGACCAACACTATATTGTTTTGAAATATAGGCAAATGAAATAATTTTACCTAGTATTATATTATATATATATATAAGAATAAATTTAAAATGGATATAGTTGAATGTGATATATTTGTTTGTTAGGAAGCGAAATTTTATAAATATTGATTGCAAAATAAGATTTACAAATAAAGTAAATATGAACTAGAATTTGAGAACTTAAGTTCTATGGTTTTGAATTTTGTTTTCGAAGGATTTTTGAAATATAATACTATTATTATTTGGAAGTATATTTGAATATAAATATTTTCAATGTGTTTTGAAAGAAAGTTAAAAAAAGAATAGTTAAAAAGGGAATAAGTATGTACTCCCTTCTCTGTCGTCGAAAAATAATTTCGATGACGAATGCACGCATCATCGACGTTCATTTTCGAGTTTCAAAGTGGAAGACAGCTGTAGTAGTTTTACTACATATTGTTTGATAAACAAATATTAACTTTGAATTCCTAATTATGATTTGATCTTTAAAGGATATGAATATATATAATATTTTAAAATGATTTGAAAGGAAACCGGTATTCATTTCTTAAGTTTTTGTAAATTTAAAATTTTAATTATTATAATGAATGAAAATTTAACTATTTAAGAATTGGAAATTATAAAAAATGGAAAATAAGAAATTTGATATTAAGTGATTAATGAAATATATAAGAAATTGAAAATCTGTAACTTGTAGATAAGAAAATTTAGAAGATGTAATTACTGAACACTTTGTTAACTAAATGAATAAGATAAACTTATGTAACTCATTTACATTCTAAAGACATATATATAACTTACCAAAATGTTAAAAGTTGTAATGTTAAATAGAAATATGTAATAGAGTATTATACAAGTAAAACTTTAGTAATGAAGGTGTTTAATGGAATTAATTCTATAAATAAGAATTATGATGTTATAAATTGTTATAAACTTAAGTTAATAATTTGAAATGTTACTAATTAAATTTATAGAAAGAGTGAATACTGTAAGTAAATGATTATTAAGTTAAGTTATGTGCAGCTATTTGTAATTGAAATGAATATTAAAAGTTAATACTATATTAATTGAATGATTATAACTTCAAAAATGTTGAAATGATCCAAAAAATGGGTTTAATATTCAATGACACTATAAAAGGAAAGGTGAACGTAAATTAAGAAGCCAAGGAACTTTAGTGTGAATTTATGCATTAATGAATATTAATATATAATGGAAATCAAGTATATAATTTAATAATGAATGTGAATTAAATTGAAATACAATGCATGCAATACTTCAACAATGAATTCATTGATGATTTAAATAATTGAATGGAAATAATTTATGTAAGTAAATGTATGTAAATTTAATGAAATTGGCCTTGTAATGATAAATGAGAAATGAGAAATGAACTTTTGTAAGTATTAAATGCAAACTAATGAAAATGATCATTTTATGAATGAATAAAACTGAAGAACAGTAAATAACGCGAAAAGATATTTATAAGAATAAACTCAAGCGATATCTGAAATTATTGTTTGTTTTGGCTTATGGAATGGTTGGGAAAGGATACTTCTAACTATATAAAGGTGTATAAATAATCTATTAAGTTTTTTCTAAGACAGTATGATACACTTAGTAGTTTATTTATCATTTCATATGATTAAAAGTTTCTGAACCCGGATAAACCAATTGTTTTGGTTGTTATGAATGGATGGTTGATTACCTTGATTGCATGTGTTGATTGTATGGTTTGTTTGCAAGTGACTATCTTTATGTTTTGTTGATTTGTTTGCTATTAATTGAAACAACTTAAATATTTCTCTTTTTACATAATTCTCATTATCTTGGATTTTATAAGTGAATTACAGGTTTATGGAAGCAATAGCTACTGCTTTTGGTTTCATAAATAAAGCATTGTTTGCCAGAGAAATAGTTACGTTTTCGGATGACTATTTTATAACGATATTATATTGTTATCCCGTAGTTTAGGATATTTTATTTTAAAACATGATATATATGGTTATAATAATATTATTATTTCTCCCGAACCTCTTCTTACAAAGGAGACTCTGCCGAAATTTTCCATGAATTTTGGACTTAGAATTTTTTTGTGAAAGTGGAAATGTTTTTCAAACTTTATTGAGCTTGAATATGAAAGGATTTAATTGTTTATAAATTGATATATTTTATTTAAATTATTTAATTATGTAAATTAATTGTTTATAAATTGAATACTTTGAGTAAGATATATTAACTCCTTAATTCCTTCTTTTCCCTTTTCGAGGATGAAAAGTTTTGAGTGACGAGACAGCAACGACCCGTATTTTTCGATAATTAAAATATTAAATTTAATATGCTTTGGGAGTTTAATGTTGTAAAAATAAAAAAAGTAAGATTTATTAAGGAGAAGAATAACTTGAATTTAATTTTAGTGATGTTAATTTAAGGTAATCGATAACTACTTTAATGAAATTCCAATTAATTGAAATGATTGTAAATATAAAATTTGGTTATAAATTGTAAATAGTAAATAAACCAAATGTTGTAATAAAAAGAGAAGTTATATGTAATTAATTGGAATCGGGTAATATAGAATGGTTAATCTGTAGGTGAATTTATTAGCTTGGCTTGTAAATAATAAACATAGAAATGTGTTTGGATTGATAAGTTGTAATAATGGCTTAATTATAAATTCACTATTTAATTCGTTGAAATAAATTGGAAATCAATTACATTTAATATATTGAAATATTGTAGTTGAATTAAAATGATAACCGTAGAATACTGATGTAATAAATGGTAACCAATATCAATTATATCCATAGAGTAATAATGCATTGAATAATAAGATGAAAAAACAAATATATGGATTTATTGGAATTAAAAATAATAATATATTTAATTAACAAGAAAATAGCCATTTTGGCCACTGTCTCGGATTTCAACGAAAACAGTTTCATCAAATCCATAACAGAGAATTATTGTATGATTTGAAGTTTTGTAGCGATCGGACTTGTCGTTTGATCGTGTGGGCTTGAAATACGTAGAAATCAATTTATAGATTCAATTTGAAATAAACTAATTTTAAAAGCTAACTTCTTCGCACAATGAAATTAGGACTTGAAACCTGCTCCACTGAATTTAAAAATATCGAAAAAATCTATTTTGATATATGGGATGACCCTGTTTCATTTCGGAAGCAGAATGGGCTTTTTGGGTCTTATTGTCGTTTCAAATCGGTTTGATGCGTTCATTCTTTCTTATCGGGCGTTGTCTATATAAATTGATTTTTCTAAACCTAGCAGCCTTTCTATTTCTTATTACACTACGTACACTTCTATCTGTTCCTCTCTTCGTCGACAGAAACCAAAATTTCAATTACAAAACCCTAAATCCAATTTCAAAATCAATTTCAAAATCGAACTCGTCAAATCATAGTAAATTATATACCATTTTGAAGCTTTCGACAATATGAATCAATGAAAAGTGCTCGTTTTTGGAAATAGCGTACGAATCGATCTGAAATTGTAGTTAAAGGCTCAAAACTGTGAAACCCTAAATTACGAAATGGGGGTTTTGATTTCGTCATCAATCATCAAAATTGATTTGTGGGTTTTATGGAGCATGGTGCCAGGAGGCCATAGGTGGTGGTCGCATCATCAAATTCGACCAACGGTGATAAGAAATTATAAATAAGGGTTTCGAGACCCTAGTTTCACGGTGGCGGACGGAGACATTTTTGTAACGACCCAGAATTTTTGATCCCGAAAATTCCAGATAGTTAGGAAAAGAAGAAAAGAGATAAAAGAAAAGAAGAACATGAACACCAACATTTCACAATCGCAGCGGATAAAATATAATGTCAAATAATAACAGCTATACAAAGGCAAACCATACTTATCAAATTACACTCTCATACATCAGAGTTACACATAAACACAAACACAAACACTGGACATATACAATCATGACTCAGATACTACAATATATCACAGGGGAACCCTCCATACGTTCCTGCCATCCAGTTCGCCTCCTGAGCTCCAGAACGTTCTTACCTGAAAAGCTGTAATACTCAGTCTGACCCGAGCATTACATCAAAGTAACTCCCGGTTCAAGCTGGAAACCAGCATGAGTAAACCCAAGTAACATGGAATACAACAGCATAAAGCTTACATAAAAACCAGGGTAACTCGTATCAATTTTACAAATTCACAAGTTTGGTATAAATAACACTTATTATACACATCAATTTCTAAGTACCAAAACCTAGATTAAGTGGTCCAATTTGCAGGATCGATTTCATCTTAGAGGGGGGGTTAATAGGTTGATGCTATTAATTATAAAAATTTATTGCGGAAGTTTATAAAATATTTTCAACACAGGTATATCAGAATTATAGCAGCACAGGTAATAGCAGAATAGTAAATGCAGAAATAGAACGACACAGAATTTATCCAGCTTCGGCAAAACCCTACCTACGTGTTTCCCCCAAGGTTTCTACAAGAAATTAAGCAGTCGGATGCTTACACGTAAACTCGCGACACCCGCTATCGACTAGCCATAATTCTACGCCCAAAACCCTGCCACAACTCAGCCACTGAGTTGCAAATTCTCAAACTACGTAGTTTGTCCCTTAGTCACACGACTAGAAATTACAAAGGTTTTTTAAAAGAAAATACAATAAAAACAAAATAACCCTAAACCCTAATTTAAAATAAACCAAAGCCTTTATTGACTAGGCCGGCCCACAAAATAAACAAGGGATAGGTTTAAATCCTTTTTCCTTCTGTATTATAGCTTCGGCCCAAATACGTTGTTTAACAATGGTTATCGGTCCTCTTTGCTTCTGAAATTAAGGTTTGGAAAATTGAACTTGGCCACTTGAATTCTGAAGCTTCGATTTCTCTCTTCTCTCTGTCGATTGCTTTCGGCTACTTCAAATCGATGCTTTCTTCTCTTTGCACTCGGCTCGTTCAATTTTGATCGAGTTCGAAGTTGCTTCGATATGTAATTTATTACTTTTTCTTTACTATTTTTTCTTCCTTGTACTCGATGATTTCATAGCCGATGATGAATGGATTTATATAGCGTTTGATTCCCTATAATTTCGTTCGAATTAATTTTCGAATTCGTCTAATAATTTTTGTGCTTGGCCATTGATCTTCGTATGGATGCTTGTGATGATTTTTGACTTTGTCAATTTCATATATTTGTTACTTGATTCCCACGGTGTTGATTTCTGACTTGGTTCAATTTCCTGGCCACCATGATTTGCTGGCCTTTGACTACGGTCAATTGCTCACGGCTTCGACTTGATTTCTAATTGACTTCGGCCTTCGTGGTTGAACTTGCTACTGTTTGGTTTCTGGCACTTTGTTGACTTCGGTGATTTTGTGTTGATATTTTGACTTCGTTTGAAACTCTGTTACTTCTGGCTTCACTGAATCTTCATTGACATGTATACTTTTTGTCCTTGATGCTTTTTTCAAATGTGATATTCTTTTCTATTCCATAATTCGAAGTCAGTGATTTTCATTTTTCACCATGACTTGACTTTGTTAAAATAAAACTGTTGTCTACATTGAATTATTTCTCTGTGACCATTATTTTTGGTTCAAACTTAATGCTATGACTTCGGCTATTTTTGAAATCCCTTGTGACATTATTTTTGGTTTGACACTGCTATTTCATCGGCCAGTTGATACTATTTTGATTTGGCACTGTCACTGCTAGTATGACCTGCTTGACCATATGCAGCTTCGAGCTCGGTCACTACTGTGAACTTGTTGGTGCTGTTTTATTTGATATAGATATGTATGTGTATACATATATATGCATACATGTATACTTGTATTTGTATTGCTTTCTTGTCTCGGCTTTGATCATTTGTGTTAGACTGAACTTATTCGATTTTTTCTTGTCTTTCTTATTGACTTCGGCCTTATACACTGTGTGAATTCATATATATGCATATATACGTTTGTATGTGTGTATGCATGTATTGTTGGATCTACACTTGTGTTATCACTGCATACTTTGTTTGCATATCTATGAACATTGTAGCCCTAGTCGAGTATTGTGATTCACTGGTCTTTGCTGTATTGAGTTGCATCACTGGTGTATTGTGTCTGGTCATTGTTTCATTTGATGATCTGGTTTACTTTGACCTGATCTGGTGCATGTTATATCTGCATTCACCACTGTTTGTACACTTTCATTCTGCCGTGTCTTTGAGCCTGGGCACATGTGCTTCATGGACTTGTATTTGGTTGTATGCATTTGAACTCGAGGCCTTGTCTCTTTGTAGTTTGGTACTCCTGCCTTCGTTCTGGTTGCATGTGATCTTGTTGAAGATGAGTTTCATTTGAATCTGTACATGAAGTTGTGCAGAGCTACTGTCCTGATTGCCATTGTGTACATGTTCATGTATTCATTGTTTTGTTTTGATCTGGTTCGTGTATATGCGATATGCTCCATTTGTATATCCACTTGAGTTTGGTTGCTTTGTTTCTTCATGTACATTTGATTTTTCTTTGATATTGAACTTGATCATTTCATGAACTTGCACCTGTGTTGAATCCAGTTTAAAGCTTGGGTTTGACCTTGTGCTAATATCGTGACTTTATTTGTGTTTCACTTGAGTTGAACCCGGCTTTTGATTTGGGTTTGACCTTGTGCTCACCTATTCCTGTAGATTTATCAAGTGTATATCGGTGTGCACGGCCTTGTGGCATGTACAGTTATACACCATGCATGTCACTGGTTGTTCGTGTCCGATGAATTCAAATTTAAATGATGACGAACAACCCAAATAACTGAGGCAAATAAATTTTCAAAATCACATTTTATTTTACACATGCAAAAATATTTTATTTTCAATTTTACTGCGTCAATATTTATTTTTGCAGATTGCTCAGATGCTGGATTCAATCTGGAATAAAGTTGAAGATAAATTACGAGTGAATGAGCGATATGTAGTGAGGACAACTATGCAAATTGTGATGTAATCAAATTTGTATTGTATTTGAAATTGTATATATATAGTGAGAGTTCAAATTTGTACTATTCAAAATTATAATAAATATATATTTGAAAAAAATATCAGTTTGAATTTAAATACTGTGTTATTTATTTTATTCAGCAAATGTTTATTTAATTATTTGAAAAATAAAATAGTACATTAACAAATACATTTAAATGAATATATATATATATATATATATATATATATATATATATATGTTTATTATCATCAAACAAAAATCATATACTCAACAATCTCTCCCTTTTGATGATAACAAACATATATTTAAGATTTCGAATTTGTTGAATGTGTTTGATCATTCAATTTGCTCCCCCTATTTGAATGATTCCTCTCTATACAAAGCTCCCCCTTCATATATGCATACAATTAAAAATATGCAAATGAGCCTAGATGCAAATAGAAAATATTTGACCTTTACTTGCTTTTATTTTACAAAATCTTAACTTTTCTCTCCCTCTTTTGTTATTAGCAAAAGAGTAATAGTGTTAGAAAAATAGAGATAAAGTGATAGATATTAATACAACATTAAAACCCAATCGAATATAAATATTAAATTTCAATAAAAAATCAAACAAAAATCATAAATACTCTGTTAGGCGCATATTCCACTTTTAGAGTGATGGGAATGATGTCATCATATATAACCATACAGTTGTGTCTATTTGTGGTATATTTATATCAGGAATTTGAATATCTACCGACCATGCATCATTAGGACTTTTAAATGAGATTAGTGGTTTTCCAATTTTATTTTAAAAAATGAATTCAAGTATCTTCTAACCATGCATAACCGTGAAGACTTTTAAATGGGATTAGAATCAACTTTTTTATTTAGTAAATTAATTTTGATATGTGTTCCATACATGCATAACCGTGAGGACTTTTAAATGAGCATGGAAGCATATAATCAAAAATTCCAAGTAGCTCACCCATGCATAACCGTGAGGACTTTTAAATGAGAGTGAATATTATGGATTTTTTTATATATAAAAAATATAAAATGAAAAATGAATGATTCCTGTTTAAATCACCACATATTGACATATTATATTGGATTATGATGAGCGATGGTCGATAGAAAATGATAGAAATAGAAATGATCATGGAATTTTTACCAGCAAAAAGTGTTTATAGTTCTTGTTTAAATTTCTAAAGAATTGACTAATTATACCATCTCAAGTTATAATATATGATTAACATCAACACTTATCACTTTTTCAATTACTATTTATCTTTTCGATAATTAGTAGGGAGTCAGATTAGTCAATGTAGTCATATAAAATCAAATTCAAAAATAATTATAAAATCAATTTTTCTAAAATTGAAAAATCTGAAAATAAGGTCAAAAATGATTTTCTAGAAGGGGTTTTATAAGAAAAAATGTCTGCTAATTTGAAATGAAAAATATGCAGATACTTTCTTTGAAAAACGATGCAGTTACTAAATGTCTCAACATAAATCACGTTCCACCAGTAATTTTTCTATCAACTAGATTACCAGTGTAATCTACATCTGAATTTCTCTTTCACTCAAGATTATCATTAATTGAATGTTATAAACCAAACCGTGAAGTTGCAACAAAATCTTGAAGACCTTTTTGAATGAAATTCTTTTCATTTTTAATTAAAGCCGTGCCAATAAACAAATCAGTGAATATAGTGTCAAATTTAGAAGCCGTAGGATATTTACGTGCACCGAGATTAATAATCAGTCAATAAGATACCATCATTAGTCTAACAAATTTATATGAAGTAATGTAGTGTTCTCGGTATGAAAAGTATAATTGGCCAACAATTTGGAAAAAGTCAGAATCAGCAGCATTCATTTCTTTATCAAATAACTGGCTGAATTAAATTCAAATTATGGTGCAGATTATCACATTTAATAAGATGAATATACAATTACCTGTTTTACCTTTACGATAATTTTTTGTTGTTGTTCATTGTGATTTTGTCACCTTTATACTAAGCTAAGGAACTTTACTTTGTCGCTCGTTGTGTCCGTGGAACAGCCAGAATCCAAGTAACACTATTGTAGTTCGTTAGCCTCCCACCATACCTACATGAGAGAAGAGTTTTGTGACCTATTTGTTTTTATAGGTCCATGATTGTTAGTGGCAGAATATTTTGGAAAATAATTTTGTGGAGACCCAAAACTATTTATATATGTTCCTTTCGGCACCCAGATTTGTTTAACTTTGAGAGATTTTGTATTTGTGCGATTTGGAACCCAAATTTGTATAGATTTCACGTGTTTGGGTCTATACCAACAATTGTTTTGATTGTGTCCAAATTTTCTACAAATTGTGCACATGGAATTGGCTAGATTAATTTCATTTCTAACATCTCCAGATTGGTTATATCCAAATTCTTGTCTAACTATATAAACAGTTTGTTTACCTAATAGTATATTCAACGATTTTTCACTTTTGGAAAATTTATCTAAAGTCGTTGACAGTTGTTGGACTTGTGTTTTGAGTGATTCATTTTCATTTAATAATTGTATGCACTTTTTAATAGAATTTCTCTTCTTGTATTTTCACTTTCTTTCAAAATCAGAATTTCATTTTCAAGCGATTTAATTTCAATATCTGATATTTTAATTTCTTCTTCGAATGTTGGACACTTATCACACTTAGGGATCCTACTTTTATAGTTTTTAACTAATTGGTCAAGTTGTTTATTTAAATCTATCAAAGTATCTTTTTATGATTCGAGTTTGGCATACTTCTTCCTAAGTCTCTCAAAGCACCCATTTACCTCATGAAAATATATAAGTAATTCTGAATGAGTAAGTTTTGATACCTCACTTGGCTCGTCATCATCACTGTCAGTTATTTCACCATGAAGACACATATTTGCTCTTTCACTCTCACTGCCAGTGCTATCACTTTCATCTTCATCGCTTTCATCCCAAGTAGCTGCAAAACTTCTTCTTTTCGGTTTCTTTCCTTGGCTGAGTCGATTTTGAGGACAATTTGGCTTGATATGACCTGGTTTATTACACTTGTGGCAGATGATCTCCTGTTTCTTTACTTGATGATTTTTGGCCGGATTTCCATATTTGCGATTCCACTTTTTGAATCTTCTTATTGATAGTGCTCATTCTGCTTCACCACCACCACCATCATCATCATCTTCATTTTCACTTGTTACTTTGAGAGCTATTGATTTCTTTCGAATGTCACTTCTTTCACGCTCTTCCTTGAATTTCATTTCTAGCTCATAAGTTGTGAGATCTCCGATAAGTTCTTCAACTTTGATTTGTTTTAAATCTTTTGATTCTTGAATGGCAGTCGCTTTTGCTTCAAAAGTTTGTGGAAGTACTCTAAGGATTTTTTGAACTATTTCCAATTGCGTGTATGATTTTCCGAGAGCTTTTGATTTGTATACGATATTGGAAAGTCGTGCTTACATCTCTTTGACATTTTCTTCCTTGGCCATTGTGAAATTCTCGTATTCGCTACTTAGCATCGCAAGACGAGATTCTTTGACTTGAGATGTTCTTTCGTGAGTCACTTTGAGTGTGTGCCATTTCCTGCGTAGTTAAACAATGTGAGACACGATTAAATTCAAATTGATCTAATGAACAAATAATAGAATTCATAGCTTTAGCGCTAGCATTTTTTAATTTATTTTCTAGCTCTGTCCATTGATCCATCGGTTTATCTATTTCCTGATTACCTACAATTATAGTTGGTGCTCTATAATATGTCTCAACAATATCCCTAACATCAATGGTTTCCAGAAAAATTTTCATTCTATTTTTCCAATAAGCATATTCAGCATTGAACATTGGTGGTCTAACTATAGACTGCCCCTTAGCAAAAACAGTATTAAAAGAATCCATTTTAAAAATTCAAATTTTTAAAACAAAAATTGGTTTTTGACAAAAAATCAATTTTTTTAAAACAAAATAGCTTTTGAACCTCGCTCTGATACCACTTGTAGGATTGATTTCACCCTAGAGGGGGTGAATAGCGTGATGCTACTAATTATAAAAATTTATTGCGGAAGTTTATAAAATATTTTCAACACAGATATATTAGAATTATAGCAGCACGGATAATAGCAGAATAATAAATGCAGAAATAGAACGACATAAAATTTACCTAGCTTTGGCAAAACCCTGCCTACATGCTTTTCCCAAGGTTTCTACTAGAAATTAAGTGGTCAAACGCTTACAAACGTAAACTCGCGACACCCGCTATCGACTAGCCTTAACTCTACGCTTAAAACCCTGCCACAACTCAACCACTGAGTTGCGAATTCTCAAACTACACCACGTGTTTGTCCCTTAGTCACACGATTAGAAATTACAATGGTTCTTTTAAAAGAAAATACAATAAAAACAGAATAACCCTAAACCCAATTTAAAATAAACCAAAGCCCTTATAGACTAGGCCGGCCCACAAAATAAACAAGTGATAGGTTTAAATCCTTTTTCCTTTTGTATTATAGCTTCGGCCCAAATACGTTGTTTAACAATGGCTATTGATCCTCTTTGCTTCTAAAATTAGGGTTTGGAAAATTGAACAGCGCCGTTTGAATTCTGAAGCTTCGATTCCTCTCTTCTCTTTGTCGATCGCTTTCGGCTACTTCAAATCGATGCTTTCTTCTCTTTGCACTCGGCTCGTTCAATTTTGATCGAGTTCGAAGTTGCTTCGGTATGTAATTTTTTACTTTTGCTTTACTGTTTTTTACTTCCTTGTACTCGATGATTTCGTAGCCGATGATGAATAGATTTATATAGGGTTTGATTCCCTGTAATTTCGTTTGAATTAATTTACAAATTCGTTTGATAATTTTTGTGCTTGGCCGTTGATCTTCATATGGATGCTTGTGATGATTTCTGACTTTATCTATTTCATATATTTGTTACTTGATTCCCACAATGTTGATTTCTGACTTGGTTCGATTTCTTGGCCACCACGATTTGCTGCCCTTTGACTATGGACAATTGCTCACGGCTTCGACTTGATTTCTAATTGACTTTGGCCTTCGTGGTTGAATTTGCTACTGTTTGGTTTCTGGCACTTTGTTGACTTCGGTCATGGTGATTTTGTGTAGATATTTTGACTTCGTTTGAAACTCTGTTACTTCTGGCTTCACTGAATCTTCATTGACATGTATACTTGTTGTTGCTTGATGCTTTGTTCAAATGTGATATTCTTTACTATTCCATAATTTGAAGTCAGTAGTTTCCATTTTCCACCATGCCTTGACTTTGTTAAAATAAAACTTTTGTTTGCATTGAATTATTTCTCTGTGACCATTATTTTTGGTTTGAACTTAATGCTATAACTTCGGCTATTTTTGAAATCCCTTGTGATGTTATTTTTGGTCTGACACCGCTCTTTCATCGGCCAGTTGATATTGTTTTGAATTTGGCACTGTCACTGCAAGTATGGCTTGCTTGACCATATGCATGCTTCGAGCTCGGTCACTGCTGTGAACTTGCTGGTGCAGTTTTATTTGATATAGAAATGTATGTGTATACATATATATGCATACATGTATATTTGTGTTTGTATTGCTTTCTTATCTCGGCTTTGATCATTTGTGTCAGACTGAACTTGTTCGATTTTTACTTGTCTTTCTTTTGACTTTGGCCTTATACACTGTGTGAATTCATATATGTGAATATATACGTTTGTATGTGTGTATGCATGTATTGTTGGATCTACACTTGTGTTATCACTGCATACTTTGTTTGCATATCTGTGCACATTGTAGCCTTGGTCGAGTCTTGCGATTCACTGGGCTTTGCTGTATTGATTTGCATCACGGGTGTATTGTGTCTGGTCTTTGTTTCATTTGATGATCTGGCTTACTTTGACCTGATCTGGTGCATGTTACATCTGCATTCACCATTGTTTGTACACTTTCATTCTGCTGTGTCTTTGAGTGTGGGCACATGTGCTTTATGGACTTGTATTTGGTTGTATGCATTTGAACTCGAGGCCTTGTCTCTTTGCAGTTTGGTACTCCTGCCTTGGTTCTGGTTGCATGTGATTTTGTTGACGACTTGTTTCATTTGATTCTGTACATGAAGTTGTGTATAGCTACTGTCTTGATTGCCATTGTGTACATGTTCATGTATTCATTGTTTTGTTTTGATCCGGTTCATGTATATGCGATATGCTCCATTTGTATATCCTCTTGAGCTTGGTTGCTTTATTTGTTCATGTACATTTGAGTTTGCTTTGATCATTTCATAAACTTGCACCTGTGTTGAATCCAGCTTAAATCTCGGATTTGACCTTGTGCTAATATCACGACTTTATTTGTGTTTCACTTGAGTTGAACCCGGCTTTTGATTTGGTTTTGACCTTGTGCTCACCTATTCCTGTAGATTTATCAAGTGTATATCGGTGTGCACGGCCTTGTGGCATGTACGGTGATACACTGTGCATGTCACAAGTTGTTCGTGTCTGATGAATTCAAATTTAAATGATGATGAACAACCCAAGTAACTGAGGCAAATAAAATTTTCAAAATCACATTTTATTTTACGCATGCAAAAATATTTTATTTTCAATTTTACTGCGTCAATATTTATTTTTCCAGATTGCTCAGACGTTGGATTTAATCTGGAGTGAAGTTGAAGATAAATTATGAGTGAATGAGCGATATGTAGTGAGGACAACTATGTAAATTGTGACATAATCAAATTTGTATTGTATTTGAAATTGTATATATATAGTGAGAGTTCAAATTTGTACTATTCAAAATTGTAATAAATATATATTTGAATAAAATATCAGTTTGAATTTAAATACTGTGTTATTTATTTTATTCGGCAAATATTTTTTTAATTATGTGAAAAATAAAATAGTACATTAACAAATACGTTTAATGAATATATATATATATATATGTTTATTATCATCAAACAAAAATCATGTACTCGCATATTCAACACAATTCACTTAAAACATTCCATTCCAGCCTATTGATTTCACATATCAAATCTGTACAGAATTATTATAGATTACAAATCGAAGTGGTTTTGGGTATTTACTAATACCCGACTCCGGTCTCTTCGAATTCAATACCATCTTCACCTACGTTATTCAAGTGAAAAACAATTCAACCTTTAATCTCAAGATGTCACTTTTTACACAGCAATACATCATCGACAGATGACCATATAATCACTATTCAAGGCAAACATAATATATCACGCATTTTATATCAGAAATATCAACCAATCATTCATAAGCAAGACTAATTAGTCACCCATTTCTAATTAAATCAAATTAGATAGTTTAATCACTTTTAATCTTGCTTATTTAACAATAATTAATTACAAACCATTATTTAATCATCCCTTAATTATCCTTTCAAATTACATTCAGTAATTAGCCTTTAATTAATTTACCACATTCATTAATCAACCTTGATTAGTCACATTCAGTAATTAATTATTCTTAATTACTTACATCAATTAATTAACCTCTTAATTAATTAATAAATCCTTTAATTAATTATACTGAATAATTAACACTTAATTACTTCCACTAAGTAATTATTCTTTAATTACTTTCCATCAAGTAATTATCCCATCGGTTAATTATCCTTAATTGAATAAACCTTAATTTTTAATTAATTTAACCTTTAATTACTACTAAATTAACAATTTATCCTTTAATTACTAATTAAATCAATTAATCTTTTAATTACTTTGAGTAATCATTATTTAGTAAGTCACCTTCAGTAATAAATCATTAATTATCTACCCTAATTAATGACATTAAGTAATTATCTCTAAGCAACAGTAATTATCATTAATTAATTACATTAAGTTATTAATCCTTAATTAATCATCCTTTAATTAATAGAATTAATTAATTAATCATATTAATAAATCAATCTTTAAAATTGATTTCACAAATTCATTAACCTCTAATTAATTAATCAATTAACCATCCTAATACATTAAATAATTTGTACGGTTATTTAATTACAACTTTAGTTCGCCTTAAAACAACAATTTGAAACACATTTTTAAACTTTGGAAATTTGTTTAAAACTTGCTAATACCTTGATTAAAAACTTGTTCACATTTACTTTTGAATCATACCAACCTTTAATATGCTTTAAAACTTATTTATATTTAAATTTAAAACTGTAAGATTTACTACGGTCCATCCCAATTCTCACCTGAGTCCAAAACTCGAGTTCTCCTCCTCCATTTTTTACTATACTTAAATTTAAAATCTGCTACAGGATTATAACATCGCAATCGACTCGATGATTACCTGTGCACAACTTCTTCCAGCGCGAGTTCCTTCCCGAGACAAAACTCCATCTTCTTAGAACTTAGTCTCCGATACCAAAGATCCATGTGCATGTGCACACTTCACCTGGCCGAATTTGAACCTCGCTCCGACCATTGACACATCGGTTATCATCCCCTTAGTCGACCCATCACCCAAATTGTCGATCCATCCCTAAATTTCAAAATTGAACAATCGAACAACAACAGGCTTGAGGACCATTGCCAAAGTTCACTGCATCCCCATCTCCGACTTTCGAAGACACCTACATCGTGCGCAAACATTCGTCTGACCTCCATCTTTCTTTCCCCCCACCATTTATAAACCACGATGCTAGCATGAGGTAACAATCATCCATAAAACAACCCCAACACAACACAGCCTAAAACCCTAAAATCATCTCGTACTGACGATCCATCGATTAGGAAAATCAAATATCAATTTTCCCGAGATCACCATCGCCCAGACTTCCTTCCGCGTAAATCTCAAAGCTCGACATGTCGTCCTTTGTCGTGAATTGACGAAAACCCCAATACCGTACAACAAACATTTTCTCCTAAATTAGAAGCCTAAAAATCGTGATTATATTTTTAAAAATGATCATTTTTGATATCAAACCTGACTATATACTTGAATCAACCAATTTTACTTCTCGAGATTTTGATATGTTTTAAATCTTACTGTTCTTTTTCTCTTTTAGCTACAACTACCTTAAAATTCTTACTAGAAATATTTTTAATTCCATTATCTTGCGATTATACACAAAATTTGCTTATGAATCAATCTAAAGAAGATTAGGGGAAGGGCAAATTTGGTTTCTTGAACATTCTTAAACCTGTAGCACTAAGAACAGAAAAAATTTAATGGTTCTAGACATGCATACCATCATTCACATTTATATATATATATACACACACATACATTTCTGATTTAACCAATCATGCATTCACTTTAAGGAATTGCAGCTTGCATTTATATTTTAACAGATTTTTTTTAAATTTTTTTTTAAACAAAATTGTTTACTCACCTACACATGCAAACGGAGAAGCAGGCTTGAATTTTATTTGAAAATCTGAAAATGATTTTGATCTAACCACTTGATTTGCCTCTGAACTTGAATCTGATGTTGTAGAATCTTGAATTTGATTAGCTTAGCTTCATATTTCAAATTGTAAAGATGATTGACAGTTGTTTGCTTCCTTTGATTTGTTTACTGATTTTAGTGATTAAGGTTTGTTTTGATTTAGTTGAGAAATGTTTAACAAATTTGAGTTTCCTTTGTTTTGAAATGAAGAATAGGAAAAGATTTGAAGAAAAAGGGAAAGATGCATATATAGACTAAATTAAGATTTATTAAAAATATAAAAGGAAATAAACTAAATGGTTGACACTTGTTAAATTACTTTAACAATTGTCAATTTCAAATTTTAAGCATATTACACATGTTACAATATGAATTAATCTATTAACATTTGTAATTGTGCATTTTTATTTTACTTTTAAATGTTTTTATAAAGCTTTTAATTTTATTTTCCTATTTAATAAATACTTTCTTAATTTATGTAAATAAAGTTCTTTATGGAAAATAATATAAAACAAATCTTATTCATATATTTTGAAACCCAAAATATTTAAAATAATTATCTTTTAGATTCAAATTTAAATCCAAATTCAAATTCATTTTCAATTTAAAATCCAATTTTGAAATCAACTCAAATATATGTATGTATTAAGAAACACAAATTAAATTTGTAATCAATAATTCTATTTTAAAATCTATTTATATCTATCATTTTTAAAAAACATCACATTTGAATTTGCTTCGAATTTCTAGGATATCACAGATATCCTTTATTATATTTTCAAATTTATTTACATATCCAGATATCTTTTAATATTCAAATTTTATCTGTTTAACATACAAATCAATATTTTAATAATTTTAATCTTGTTAATTACCAATTAACAAATGTCCGAAAATCCAGGTTATCACATTCCTCTCCCCTTTTGAATCTTTTCGTCCCCGAAAAGGAATGAAGCCAGAATTAATTCAATGCTTAGATAAATTTCTATTTGAACCTTTTAAAACACCTTAAAATCTATATAATATTACCAAAATAGTTTTATAAAGATACTTTTATAACTCGACGTTTCCACAAGTCCATCTTTGTTCTCACAGAAATTCGGTCATACGTTGATCAGGCATAGGACTGAAGATCTATAAGTACTAAGCAGACCCATTTCAACACCCAGTTAAAAATATTTGGAAAATAATTTTATTGAAAATATAGAAAACATTTGTGAAAATAGAGGAAATATCTTTGGTGAGAATGCTCTGGAAATCATCACCCCCATCCATGGTCGCAGTTACATCCTGGGTTACGTTGCCATCACAACAAAAGTCCATGTAATTGTAGGCACTCCGCGCCCATCGATTACACCATGGAACCCGCCACGGATTGCAGTTACATTCCAGGGTTACATTGCCATCACAGCAAAAGTCCATGTAACTGTAAGCATCAGCACTCTCGATTTTCGCTGCCAATAAAATGAAACTTCTCCACTCCAACATAGGTTGCAGTCTACCGATGTAAAATAAAACGTAGGTTGTTGCTCTCAGTGTCACACACGACTTTCTCTATGTCACCATAGGTCGTAGTCTACCGATATAAAATCAAACATAGACGATTGGTCTCAGCAGCACACACGACTTTCGCTATGGTCTGCAGTAGATCGCAGTGACATCGAGTTACACCGTCGTCACAGCATAACCCAAATGCCTCTGTAGGCATCAGCACCCTCGACTTTCACTACACACTACACATAATCCTCAGGAACTAGTTTTGTCTGGACTCCTCACAGGATCAACTTTAGAAACCCCCCTTAGGGATTAAGGCAGTACCAACCTATGGTACTCCTGAGAAGTTCATTTCAAGGGAGCGCCTTTTTCTCCAGAGCCATTTTCAAAACACTTTATACTATACACATATAATATCTTTCAAATCATACACCTAGTATGAATCTCAAATAAATTTCCTTTCTCAAAATCGATTATTCCAAAATCAATGATTCTCAAATTAGGCTTTTTCAAATTCCAATGTTGATTTTACCCAAAAATCAAAAGCCTTTCCAAAATCCATAGGTTCCAAAAACCTTTTCTCAAAATCATTCTCATAAGATCCCTTATATATACAGATATGTATAACTTTTAAAATCTTTGGATCACTTCAAACCTGTATAAATTCCCTTTATATTCTTCAAATACTTTCAAAAACCCTTTTCTTCTGGCAATAGATTCAACAAAGGGAGTTTTATGATTTATATAACAAAGATACATAACTTTGTTTATTCCAAATCAAATATTCAAATTTGATTACTCTTTTATACAGATATTAACCATATTACTTTCATTTCAAAAACCATTTTACGATTCTTATCCATAAATTCCCAATATCAATTTTTTCCAAACCCGTACGATGTACACATATCATCCGTATGCTATATCAACCGGATCGCTCACTCGATCACACAATTTCACATCCAAACTAGTATCGTCCACCCGACTTTTTAGTGCGGGCTCAGATCTGGTTTCTTGATCAGAAACCATCATTCTCCTTACATAGCCTAACTATGATAGAGAATATCCAGAACCAATCAACAATCCATATCCAGGTTCGCCGTCGAAAATCGAGTGAAAAATCCCAACTCGGATCGATATATCTATCTCGAAATTCTATGCTCGAACCTGGATCAAATCACTATGCGAATAGAATAATATACGTACACCTACGCATTTATATTTATTGATTATTAGCCAAACCAATCTCTTTCTATTCACCTTTACTTTGATTTCCATTTACTTACTCACAAGTTCTTAAATCCTCATTAGGATTATCACCTCAATTCTTTTCTCAAATGGATATTCAATCATAAACAATTTGAAATCTGTCCAGCTTAATTTAGAAAATAGCTTGAAAAGTTTAAAAATAGATAAGTAGTTGAAAAATAATTATTAGTTTGTAAAATATCTGTAACATAGTTAAATAATGATAAAATAGTTATAAAATAGTTAAATAATTGTAAAATAGTTATAAATAGTAATTAGTTATAAAATAGTTGAAAAACAGTAATTAGTTTATAAAACAGTTGTAAAATAGTTAAATAGTTTCAAAAATAATTATAAAATAAGTATAAAATAGTTTGGGGTTTAAAAAGAAAGGTTGTATATATAAATAACATGGAAAATAAGTTTATATCAAAATAATTTATATTGAAGATTGCCTAGAGCCAAACTGTTCAATTCCCAATATCCATCCTCATCAATTCAATTTAAATTTCCACTTCCACTTAAATTGACTCAATTTCAATATCTTCAATTTCCATTGAACTTGATTCAACCCCAATTCAAGTTGAATTATCCTCAATTTCTTTCCAAATTCAAATCAAATTCCATTTGAATTTTAAACCTATTCATCTTTAATTACAACTCCAAATTATTCAAATCAAATTGGGCTAATTCCAAATTGAATCCACTTCAATTTTCAAATCATTTCAATTTCTGCTTGAGTTAATCCCAATTCCCATTTGAATTTGAACTCATTCAACTTCAATTTCATTTCAAATTAATCCAATTCAAATTTTCCATTTGAATTTTATACTTATTCATCTTCAATTCTAATTATTTCAAACTAAATTCAATTTGAACTAATGCAAATTTAAATCTCAACTTTAAACCATCTCGAATTATTTAAATTCGAGTTAAATTAAATGTTGATTTAACCCCTTAAATCAAATTTATCTTTACTTTTAAAGTCTTTAATTAAATTCTGAGTCCAAATTTAAAAATTCCATTTAAATTGCCTTTACTTCCATATAAACTTATATCTAAGTTCACATCATAGTTCAAATCCTTTTTAAACAACTCAATCTTTGAAATTCAATTTATCACCAAATTTCAATTTTGAAATCATATTTCAGTAATTTTGGTTGCAATTAATCTTAAACATTCAAATCTTAAATTCAAAGTAATTCCATATCCTTAATTTCAAATTAAGGTTTAATTTCCCTCAATAATGGGTATATTACCATAATACATTTCTTCATTCATTCATTTAAACAAATCCGATTCACAGTTTAAAAATTATTAATAACAACAGGATGATATCATTCAAATTATTTTAAAACATTCATCCATTTCCAATTTCTAGATCTCAAACCTATTTTGAGATTACACAAACTCACAATTCAAATCAACCATTTAACTTCCCAAGTTAAATCTCAATTTCATCTTAAAATTTTCGATTCAAATTGTTATACTTATTTAACTTTTCCTACCTGAAATTCAATTCAATTTTCTTCTGTCAATATTATTCAATTTGAACTTCCATTTCAAATTTAAACTTCTTATTAATAATCTTCCCTCTTTAAATTTTAAATTTATTTCAATATTCTTTCTTACTTGTAAGTTCAAAGACTTGTATCACTTTGGGTTTTTGTATCACACTTCAGGGAAAATCAAAACTCAACATTTTAGAGTTTATTTCAAATCATCTTTGTATATATACATATTTACTTCCTTTACACACCAAGTTACTTTTAAATTTTAAACCACCTTGGTTTCAATTCAAGATAAATTCCTTTAAATTTTCAAAAAACTCTTGTTTGAAATATGACCCTTTTATAATATTATTTATTATTTCTTTATCACTATGAAACAATTTTCAAATTCTGGACCCAGATTTAAAACTTCACAACTCAGATCATCTTCAACTCCACTTTATAAGTCATACTTGCCTAAATTTTTTACTTCCCTAAAACATTTCATTTTGCTTATTCAATACGTATTTGATTATTAAACACAATAATCATTTATGATAATAATCAGAATTATCATATCTGGAAACCAATTCATTATTATCTTATTATGAAACTCTTCTCCAAATTCAAGATTTTAATTTCAGTTTGAATCCATTTCAAATTTAACTTTATTCAATTTAAATTTGGTTGTATTACTATTACCACTTAATTTAATTCCAATAATTTAATAAACCAATTACCTTAATATTTATTAGAAAGAAATATTGCTTTATATATCAAAATATAATCTTATATAAAATCATTTAAAATCTTTATATAATAAAATAACAGGTACGCTCTCATATATATGTACACACTCAACTCATTCTAGGGTATCATTGACCGTATCCTTAATGAGTAATCCCACCAGAGCCAAGGTTCTCGCTTAACCTTCAGCTTTGATACCAAATGTAAGGACCTGGAGTTTTTGATCTCAAAAATTCCAAATAGTTAGAAAAAGAAGAAAAGAGATAGAAGAAAAGAAGAACAGGAACACCAACATCTCACAATCGTAGCGGATAAAATATAATATCAAATAATAACAGTTATACAAAGGAAAACTGTAATTATCAAATTACACTCTTATACATCAGAGTTACACATAAACACAAACACTGGACAAATACAATCATGACTCGGATACTACAATATATCACAGCGGAAACCCTCCATACGTTCCTGCCATCCAGCTCGCCTCTTGAGCTCCAGAATGTCCTTACCTGAAAAGCTGTAATACTCGGTCTGACCCGAGCATTACATCAAAGTAACACACGGGTCAGGCTGGAAACCAGCGTGAGTAAACCCAACTAACATGGAATACAACAGCATAAAGCTTACATAAAACCCGGGGTAACTCGTATCAATTTTACAAATTCACAAGTTTGGTATAAATAACACTTATTACACACATCAATTTCTAAGTACCAAAACTTAGATTAAGTGGTCCAATTCACTTAAATCATTCCATTCCAGCCTATTGATTTCACATATCAAATCTGTACACAATTATTATAGATTACAAATCGAAGTGGTTTCGGGTATTTACTAATACCCGACTCCGGTCTCTTCAAATTCAATACCATCTTAACCCACGTTTTTCAAGTGAAACACAATTCAACCTTTAATCACAAGATGTCACTTTTTACACAGCGATACATCATCGACAGGTAACCATATAATCACTGCTCAAGAAAAACATATTATATCACACATTTCATATTAGAAATATCAACCAGTCATTCATAAGCAAGATTAATTAGTCACCATTTCTAATTAAATCAAATCAATTACTTTAATCACTTTTATTCTTGCTTACTTAACAATAATTAATTACAAACCATTAGTTAATCATCCCCTAATTTTCCTTTTAAATTACATTCAGTAATTAGCCTTTAATTAATTTACCACATTCATTAATCAACCTTGATTAATCGCATTCAGTAATTAATTATTCTTAATTACTTACATTAATTAATAAACCCTTTAATTAATTATACTGAATAATTAACACTTAATTACTTCCCCTGAGTAATTATTCTTTAATTGCTTTCCATCAAGTAATTATCCCATTAGTTAATTATCCTTAATTAAATAACCCTTAATTTTTAATTAATTTAACCTTTAATTACTATTAAATTCACAATTTATCCTTTAATTACCAATTAAATCAATTAATCTTTTAATTACTTTGAGTAATCATTATTTAGTAAATCACCTTCAGTAATAAATCATTAATTATCTACCCTAATTAATGACATTAAGCAATTATCTCTAAGCTACAATAATTATCATTAATTAATTACATTAAGTGATTAATCCTTACTTAATCATCCTTTAATTAATAGAATTAATTAATTAATCATATTAATAAATCAATCTTTAAAATTGATTTCACAAATTCATTAACCTCTAATTAATTAATCAATTAACCATCCTAATACATTAAATAATTTGTACTATTATTTAATTACAACTTTAGTTCGCCTTAAAAGAACAATTTGAAACGCATTTTTAAACTGTGGAAATTTGTTTAAAACTTGCTAATACCTTGATTAAAAACTTGTTCACATTTACTTTTGAATCATACCAATCTTTGATAAGCTTTAAAAGTTTTTTATATTTTAAATTTAAAACTGTAAGATTTACTATGGTCCATCCCAATTCCCACCTGAGTCCAAAACTCGAGTTCTCCTCCTCCATTTTTTTACTATACTTAAATTTAAAATCTGCTACAGGATTATCTCATCGTGATCGACTCGATGGTTAACCGTGCAAAACTTCTTCCAGCCCGAGTTCCTTCCCGAGACAAAACTCCATCTTCTCAAAACTTAATCTCCGATACCAGAGATCCATGTGCATGTGCACAGTTCACTTGGCCGGATTTGAACCTTGCTCTAACTATCGACACGTCGGCTCCCCTGAGTCGACCCATCACCCAGATTGCCGATCCATTCCTAAATTTCAAAATTGAATAATCGATTAGTAACAGGCTTCAGCACCATTGCCAAAGTTCACCGCACCCCATCTCCGACTTCCGAAGACACGTTCATCCTGCCCGAACATACGTCTGACCTCCATCTTTCTCATTATTTGTACACCACGATGCTAGCATGAGGCAGCGATCATCCATAAAACAACCCCAACACAACACAGCCTAGAACCCAAGAATCATCTCGTACTGACGATCCATCGATTAGGAAAATCAAATATCAATTTTCCCGAGATCACCATCGCCCAGACTTCCTTTCGTGCAAATCTCAAAGCTCGACATGCCGTCATTTGTCGTGAATTGACGAAAACCCCTATTCCGTTCAACAGACATTTTCTCCTAAATTAAAAGCCTAAAAATCATGATTTCATTTTAAAAAATCATCATTTTTGATATCAAACCCGACTATATACCTGAATCAACCAAAATTTCTTATCGAGATTTTGATATGTTTTAAATCTTACTGTTCTTCTACTCTTTTAGTTACAACTACCTTCAAATTCTTATTGGAAATATTTTTAATTCCATTATCTTGTGATTATACACAAAATTTGCTTATGAATCAAATCTAAAGAAGATTAGGGGATGGGAAAATATGATTTCTTGAACATTCTTAAACTTTTAGCACTAAGAACAGAACAAATTTAATGGCTCCAAACATGCATACCATCATTCACATTCATATATATATACATACATTTCTGATTTAACTAATCATGCATTCACTTTAAGGAATTGCAGCATGCATTTATAATTTAACAGATTTTAAAAAAAAACTTTTAAACAAAATTGTTCACTCACGTGCACATGCAAACAGAGAAGCAGGCTTGAATTTTATTTGAAAATCTGGAAATGATTTTGATCTAACCACTTGATTTGCCTCTAAACTTGAATCTAATGTTGTAGAATCTTTAATTAAAATAGCTTAGCTTCAGAGTTCAAATTGTAAAGATGATTAACAGTTGTTTGCTTCCTTTGATTTGTTTACTGATTTTAGTGATTAAGGTTTGTTTTGATTTAGTTGAGAAATGTTTAACAGATTTGAGTTTCCTTTGTTTTGAAATGAAGAATAGGAAAATATTTGAAGAAAAAGGGAAAGATGCATATATAGACTAAATTAAGATTTATTAAAAATGTAATAGAAAATAAACTAAATGGTTGACACTTGTTAAATTACTTGAACATTTGTCAATTACAAAATTTAAGCATATTACACATGTTACAATATGAATTAATCTATTAACATTTGTAATTATGCATTTTTAATTTACTTTTAAATGTTTTTATAAAGCTTTAAATTTTATTTTCCTATTTAATAAATACTTTCTTAATTTATATAAATAAAGTTCTTTAAGGAAAATAATATAAAGTAAATCTTATTCATATATTTTTAAATCCAAAATATTTAAAATAATTATCTTTTAGATTTAAATTTAAATCCAAATTCAAATTCATTTTCAATTTAAAATCCAATTTTGAAATCAACTCAAATATATGTATGTATTAAGCAACACAAATTAAATTTGTAATCAATAATTCTATTTTAAAATCTATTTATATCTATCTTTTTTTAAAAAAACATCACATTTGAATTAGCTTGGAATTTCTGGGATATCACAGATATCCTTTTCAAATTTATTTACATATCCAGGTATCTTTTAATATCAGAATTTTATCTGATTAACATGCAAATCAATATTTTGATAATTTTAATCTTGTTAATTACCAATTAACAGATGTCCGAAAATCCGGGTTATCACAATTTACGACGATCGGACTTTGGGTTTTGGATGGACGGCAATGAGGCGAAGGTGATGAAGGTGGTGCCAAGGTCAGTAGCGGCACGTAGGTGGAGGTGTGGCCGGTCAACGGTGGAGCGGCTATACGTTTACATGGGTTCGAATGAGATCTGGTTACATGCTTGGGTTTGTAGAACGATGGTGACGGGTAAGGCTCATTTTTTTAATTTTTTTATTCAAACAATGAAATGGTCTAACTTACATATCTTTTTCATATGAACTCGGATTCGCATATGGATTTCTCCACTTCGATTGTATCAGAATTTCGAACATTGTTGAGCTAGTTTGGACGAATTCTAAAACTATTACATTTTGGGACTTTATTTTGATTTCAAATCGATTTGAAATCAAAATATGAGTGTTTTAACCCACTCACAACTACTAGATTATCTTATGATGGTTATTGAACATATGATGTGATTAGAAGTTGATTGGTTACTGCTTGATATATTTATATTGTCATTCCAATTAAATCTATCTTTTATCGAATTTAAATCGCTATTTAATTTAATAATGAATGTAAATGCCAACTAAATACATGTTAATGACAACCAGTAAGTTGTTGTTAGTGATTGGCTGATTTGAATGATGAGTGCGCTGATGTTGAATTGTTGGCATTGGATGATTGAATGGATGTTTATTTTATGTATTGTTGTCACACTGCAAGTTCCCTTAGATTATCATTTGGAAAATTACTATGGGTTGAAATGATACATGCCCGAATGATTTATAAATTGTGGAAAAATCATTATGGGTTGAAATGATAGACTCGAGCGATTTTATGGATTTTGAATTTTAATTCGGGATCGAAGGTTGAAATGATATATACCCGCAAATTTTAAATTATTATGGAGTTGAAGTGATATACATCCGCATCACTTGACTATGGGGTAGAAAATTATATACGGACGCCGGATTAGTTAAATTAAATGATATTTAAATCCTTAATATTTTTTGAATTTAGTTAAATGATATTTTAAAATAAAATTTGATTTATATAAACTGAATTATTTTCGAAAATACAAGCTTAAAATGTTGAAATTGGAGTTGGTGGAAATGAATTGTTTAAAGAATTTAAATTGAAAATTTTGAATTTGAATTTGAATTATAAATGAAATTTATCAAAGTTGAGTTATTGTAAATGTTGAATATTTAACTTTGAAATCTATTGAATTTGGAGTAGCTTAAATTTATAGTCCTACATTAATTACATGGATCTCTCTTAAGAAAATCTCTACCAGAGAAGCTCTAGTACAGGTTGCCTTAACCGGTATAAAATGGACGCTCTTGGTTAGAAGACCCACAATCATCCATATTCCTTCGTTTCGCTTCTTGGTCCTTGGCAAACCGTCAATGAAATCCATTGAAATCATTTCCCACTTCCTCATCGGGACTTCCAAAGGCTGCAACAATCCGGCCGTCTTTTGTTAATCTCCTTTAACTTGCTGGCAGATAGTACAACTATTGACGAATCTAGCAATATCTTTCTTCATGCCCGGCCACCAGAAGACTCTTCTCATAATCTTATACATTTTAGAGATTCCTAGGTGAATACTCAATCTAGAGCGATGACATTCAGATAAGATTTCTTGCTTCAATTCCTTAAAATTAGGAACACAAATCCTTTCGTTGATCTTTAATGTTCCTTGGTCATCAATCTTAAAATTGAAACACTGATCCTTCTTAACTCTCCTAATGATTCCTCTTAATCTACTATCTGATCCTTGCTTACTTATGATTCTTTCCTGGAGAGATGGAACAACTTCCAAAAGAGACATAACTGCATTCCTGCTACGAGCATCTGCCATAACATTCGCCTTTCCCGGAGTGTACAGGATATCCAAATCATACGATGCCAAAAACTCAACCCAACGCTGCTGCCTCAGATTAAGATCCTTTTGTGAGAAAAGGTACTTCAATGGTTTATGACCCGTGGATAGCTCGAACTTCTCTTTTAAAAGATAGTGTCTCTAGATCTTCAAAGCAAAAACAATGGCCAACAACTCCAGATTGTGCGTAGCGTAGTTCCTTTCATGTGGCTTCAGTTGCCGACTCGCATACGCAATTACTCTTCAATTTTGCATCAGAACTGCACCCAGTCCAACTACACAGGCATCCATATAGACCTCAAACTTGCTCTTTACATCCGGAATAGCCAACACAGGAGCACTTGTCAGCTTCGCCTTCAGATTCTAGAAAGCTTCCTCACATTCAGGGGTCCACTTGAATTTAGCTCCCTTCCTTGTCAGCTTAGTTAGGTGCGAAGAGATCTTGGAATAATCCTTGATAAATTTCCTGTAGTAGCCAGCTAAACCCAGAAAACTTTGGACTTCAGTCGGTGTGTACAGCTGCTTCCACTCAAGAATAGTTTCTACCTTAGCTGGATCCACCGAAATACCCTCTCCGTAAACAATGTGCCCCAAAAATTTGAGTTTCGATTTCCAAAAATGACATTTAGAGAACTTCGCCTTCAGAACATGCCTTCTCAAAGTATCTCACACTATCCCCAAATGATGTTTCTGCTCTTCTTCAGACTTAGAGTAGACTACAATATCATCGATGAACAGCAGAACAAACTTATTCAACACATCTCGAAAAAATCGGTTCATCAGGTCAACAAAGAAGGCAGAAGTGTTGGGTAACCTGAAAGGCATAATCAACCACTCATTGAAACAACTGGGTCCCCCAAATGCAGTTAAGGGGATACTATCCTCAGCTACCCTTAACTGATGAAAACTCGATGCTAAATCCAGTTGGGAGAAAATAGAAGCTCCATGTAGCAGGTCAAAGAGATCATCAATACGAGGTAAAGGATACTTATTTCAGATGGTCACTTTGTTCAATTCTCGACAATCAACACAGAACCTTAGAGACCCATCCGACTTGGTGACGAACACGGCAGCAGAACACCAACAAGAAAAACTGGGCCTAATCAATCCCTTCTCCAAAAACTCCTCCCTCTCTCCAGGAGCCATCCTCCTGCTAGGCTGAATCACTGGTACTACTCCTGGAACCAAATCAATACAAAATTCTATCTCTCGGTGCAGAGGTAAACACTTGACTTCCTCGAATACATCTGGAAAATCTTGGACCACATCGATGTCTTCAACCTCCTCTTGATAAGTCTCAACTCCATGTAAAAGACTACTCAAGTGAATCCCAGAAACATCACACATCACTTTCGCAATCCTACCCAGATCGGTTTCCAACGAAACTGTTCTCTCATCACAATTCAGGACAGCCTTATACTTATCAAGCCATTCCATCCCCAATATTGTAACGACCCAGAATTTTTGATAATTAAAATTTGAATATTTAATTTATTTTAAATATTAATAAGTGAATTTATAAGTCAAATAAATTTAATTTGAATAATTGGATTTAATTGGATTATTAAATCGATAATTTAATACGTTAAATTATGGAAATAATTAAAAATTGAGTTAAATATGATTGAAAATGGTTTGTAAAATTTTATTTTATCATATTGAAGTTAGAACGATATTTTAGAACTTTTAAAATCGATTTAGAAGTTAATTTGTGAAAATTGAATATTTTAATATTTAATAATCGACTGTAAAATAGTCAATTTTTGAACAGTCTCAGAATTGAATGAAACAAGTTTCATTGGATCTGTAATAGTTAGTTATTACCGGATTTCAAATTTCGTGTCAATCGGAGCTATCGTTTGATCGTGGCAGCTCGAAACGCATCGAATTGTTTTTTAATTTAAATTTGGCGAGTTAAAATAGCCATTTTTCAAAAAGTCTCGGATTTCGACGAAACCAGTTTCATCGGATCCGTAATGTGATATTATTGTAAGGTTTCAAATTTCAAGTCAATTGGATTTACCGTTTGTCCTGTACGAATTAAAACGCCTAAAAATCGAGTTAAATCGGTTTAATTTAAATTGAGCGTTTACAGCCATAACTCGCACATACTTCCGAATTAGCTTCTGGAACCTGTTCCATTGTGTCCGGAACGCGGGATAAACCCTAGGTACGTCAGTTTCGGCGCGTAAATCGGAGTTCGGAATTTCCGGATGAATAGTGTTCGATTTTTCTCTATAAATACACACCATCCTCTTCATAAATTAAAAAAAAAAAAAAACAAACAAAACCCTAGCCGCCACTACCCCATGAACGGCCAGAAATGCTCCCATCTTCATCCCCAAATTTCTCCAAATCTGTTCATTAATTCAAGAAACTTTCTAAATGAAAGTTGTAGAGCACAACACGATCTTTAATATCAACGGTCAAGATCGCGAATAGCTTCACGAATCAACGGAAAATTGACCATGAAGTGGCCGGCCTGCTCACACAAAACGAGGAGGAGGGTGAGGCCGAGTTGGCCAGGGTTCAGGCCGAGCATAGCTTAGGTCGAGGGCTTCGAGATGGCGGTGGTTAGATGTGATTTCGTCGAGAAATGAGGGTGTATTATTAAACCCTAGTTGTGCTCCTATGGGTTGTTTGTGCGTGTTTCTTCCTGTAGATGGAAGATGATGCGCGCGTGAGAAGAAATGGTGGACGGCCAGATGAGCAGATGCAAGATCCTATGGCCTGGATTGAGCTAGGTTTAATAATAGTTAAATTATATTGTAATTTGTATATAGATTTATTCGTGTAACTTCAAAAATCAATAACTTTTTCATACGAGGTCGAAAACGCGCGAAACCAGTTGCGTTGGAATCGTATGGACGAGCACTACGCGATGGAGTTCGTTTGGAGTCGTTTGGAGTTAGTGAGAATTTTGGGTAAAATTAAACGCGCGTTTAATTTTATTCGAAATAAATCGCTAAAACGGAATTTAAAATCAAGGTGAGAACTTCTCACTCAATCGAATCGGTTTCGATTTTATTTTAAATAGTTAGATTTAAAATATTTGAATGCATGTTTGAATGTTGATTGATATCTGTTGATTGTTAAAATAGACATTATACGCCGTTAGTAAGCGGATGTTATTTATTAAGAACATATACCGCGAATATTTCATAAACAGTGAAATTGGTATTATATATAATATCAATATATATATATTGGCATATGTATATATTGGAGTTATTGATTTCCCGCATTTTTTGTTTAGCGGATGAGACCCTATTGCGCCGTTATTAAGCGGATAATATTTAATAAGAACATATACCGCGATAATTTCGTACTGGAGCGAAATTGGTATTGTGCTAATGTTTTTGGATGCAGGAAAACAGGTTGGAGGGATCCAACTGGATTCCTCAACAGTTTTTATTTGATTTCAGATATTTTGATATTTGATGGATTTTCATATTGATATATGATATCGTTGTAGTCGTGATTGACTATTTGGTGTGTAGCATCATTGGACCCAAATTTTGGGATTTTAAAATGATTTTTAAAGTGATCTTTGAAAATATAAAATATTTTTGGAATTGATCCATTTTAAATAAATAAACGTTATAATTTTTAAAGTTATAAAAATTATGATTTTGTGAAATATAGTTAAAAGTTGATTTTTGAGAAATAGGGGATTTATGATTTTATAAAATAGTTTAAATTGGATTTTTGAATATATTATAAAAGTTTAAAAATAGGATTTATAAAATTTGATTATTTTATAAATCAAAATGGTGAAACTATAAAGGAAATTTAAGACGTTTTAAAAGGATAATATAAATTTATTTATATTAAGAGATTTATAAATGGATATTTATAAATTGAAATATGGACATTATAAAACGAGTTTTTATAAGTGTTTGAATGAAGTGAAAATGAATTTCATAAATGAATGAAATTTATAGAATTTTAAACAGTGAAGTTATAAATGGAATTTTATAAACAGTAGGTTTATAAAATTTATAAAGTTATTGAAAGAATGAATTTTGGATAAATAATAGAATCTTATAAGTTACAAGATTTATAATTATGAAGTTAAAAGAACGATTTTGTAAAATAATCGTTTTATAAGTAATTAACTTATAATATGAACGTTTAGTTTATAATTTAGTTATAAACTAGAATAGGTTAATAAAGGAATTTATAAAAAGGAAGTTTTTATAAATAAATAGAAATGGAATTTATAAACGTTGTTTTATAAATCCGCAAACAACTTATTTTGATAAGTTAATTGTTATAACCTATTAGTGGAGTTATATTCACATTTTTAAATAGTGAATAATCCTTTGAATTAAAATGAATAAAAAGGATGAAATTTGTTAACGTAGTATATTCACGTTTTTGAATAGTGAATAATATGTTAAAGAAATTGTTTTAGATGTGATGTTTTAAATAGAATTGAAACGATCTAACGATGTTTTAAAATATGTTAAGATTCGAAACCATAGATTTCAACATTTATTGTTGAAATAGACGTTTTCGAGAAATAAAAGGAAATGGTGGACTATAACACTGTTGTTATAGTAAATGATTTCCGAAAGGAAATGGTTTGAATAGTATTGGGATTTATATATCTATTTTAATTTCGACTCCCTATACTAGTGATTTTGGGTTGTTGTAACGATGTTTTACGCAACATTCGTTTTGATCCAAATAAATTTGTTTAAGTGAATGATTTCCTTAATAAAATGAAATATATACTTAATTCGATTTAAGTATATTGGATATTTTCTAAGTGTTGAAAATAAAAAGATTTGTGAATTGCTTATGTTTAATAAGTATGGAAATGTTTTCCAATATGAAATGAATATTTAGAATTTATCTTTTTGAAGATAAATTGAAAATGGATAATTGAAATCGTATATGCATGAATATTTTGGAATATAAATTCATTATGGAATTTATAAATGAAAAGTAGAATTTGTTTGAAAATAAATATTGATTTATTTTCGAAGTGTGAAAATTATATATCTTGTAAAGATATTTTGGAAAATAAATAATTTGGAAAATTATTTGGAATCTGGTGATGTGTGCATATCCATTGATAGTTCAATAACCGACTATCAATATTTTCCCTTTGAATGGGTAATTGATGTGATTTGTTTGAATGTGAATGCTACACTTATTTTTGAATAAGCGCTCACTATTCGGGTTAACCGGGAAAGGACTATGGGGTCGTATAACCCATTCTGAATATGTGATACGTCGTTGTGAATTTCATTTGAAGATCGGTGTTGAAGACCGAGTATTTGTGAAAGCGATAGGATGACCTATCGATTGTCTCTGCACTGGGTAGCTCCTGGTATAGAGATTCCTTAAGTGATGGGAAATTCGATCGGGATTGTGAATACTCGGATTTCAAGGGCTTCGTAAGAAGTGCCTTCGGTTTTGTTCGAGCCCGGAACAGACTTGTATGGATTGTATGTCTGACGTTACAAATTGAGATATAAAGCAGATTTCTTTCAAATATATTTCTGTTGGTGGCGGAGAATTTATTCTTTTAGCTTAACACCCTTCTCTGAGACGTACGAGCTCAGAGGTTATGTAGTTGAATGTTATCAGCGATATATTCCCAATTTGGTAATGTGACATGATGAGTGTTGCTGAAATGATCATTGTGTTGATTATTTGTGATAGGATCGTTTATTTGATCATCTATCTTAGTGATCATTGTGTTGATCATTTGTTGACCCAAAGCATGGCTTTTGTATAAAGTATGTTTTTGTGGACGAAACTTCGTCGAGCCTCACATCCCGGAATGGTCAAAACAGGAAAGATGCGGCAAGGTTATGAGGGGTAGCTCCCTTTAGGGTATGTGCATTTCCTTCTGGAAAGGGTGGTATCATGGTATGGAGCCCAGATACTTACTCATGTTGAAACACTATATTTTATTACTGTGTGGTGTTGTTGGTGACGAGCGCTCGGTTAAAGGTCCAATGGGACCGGGGGATGCCATATTCGTGTAGTAGTTACCTAGTGATAAAGGTAACCCGGCCTTGTGTTGGCAGAGAGCTGGTTAAGTTCTCGGGGACGTCCCGCCAGAGGCGTTTCCATGTGGCAATGGGAAGTTCCTTGGCCTGACCATTTGTTGGAAATCCAAAGAAACAATACGAGACTTGTACGGTTTTAGTTGTATAACCGGCTATGGAATGTGGCAGTAACCTGCTATTGAACATAGTTAGCTATAGTAGGCATACGATAATGGTCGTATGTTGGCTAAGATTTATATTCTACTTTCGAAATGAATTTTTCTACACTATACACTAATAATAATATCAAATGTTATTTTAAATGCGTATCAAGCATCTTTGACTATCATAAGGAGAAATCTCCTCCGATTCTGCGTTTGCATGTGTGTGTGTGCGGGAGGCCTTATGGTAGTCTCATTTTTAAAAGCATTGCGAATTGACTTTAAAAATATTCCTCTATTTTGATTTTAAAGATAAATAAACTGTTTTGAGTTCTCACACCAGTCACATGACTGACTCGGAGTTTATTGTTTTCCTTCCTAAACTCTGGGTGCCCACCAATTTCCACACGGGCAGTCAAGAGTTTAAGGTTTATCAGGATATTCTGGATATTCTGGAGTTGCTGGAGGCAAGATGGATGGCATGGCGTATTACTACTATATAGTATTTCTTTTTCCGCTGCACTGTTTGATGTTGTTGATGCTGTATACTCTGATGATATGATGTAATGAAATGAATGTAATGTAATAACTGATATAGTTCTTTGTTTAAAGATTATTCATTTATTATTATATGTTGTTCCGTTGCGAATTGTGAGATTCTGATGTTGTTCTGTTTCTTTCTGTTCCGTTCTATTTTCTTCTATTTTCTTTCTGTTCTATTTTCTATTCTCTTTTTCTTCTATTTTAAAATTTTCTAGCTTTTCTTTTTCCTTCTATCTTTTTCTCTCTTTTTCTTTTCTTAAAATTCTTTTCTTAAAACCCTCAGTGTTCGGTTTTCCGTCGCCCGATTTCTCGGCAGTCGATAAAGTGAGTATCGATGTTGAATTTTCGGAAGACGAAGAATCGGGTCCTGACAATGTGGTATCAGAGCATATGGTTAAGCGACAACCATGGTTCTGTTGGGTAGTACTCATTAGAGATAGAGTCAGCAGTACTCTAGAATGAGTTTGAGTGTAATAATAGCTATGAGAGCGTATTTGTTAGTGAATAAAAATTGTTTTATATTGTGTTGACTTATCGGTTGATTGTTTATAGATTCCCGTCGATCTAGTCTAGCTAACTATCGTAGATAGGGGTTTCTAAACTCTTAAACAAGATAAATCGACATAATATTGGTTTTAAATTGGGTAAATGAAATAATTTTACCATGATTATATTTTATATATAAAGGAATAATTTTTCAGAATTATTAAAGTGTATATAAGTTGATTGTTAGGTTGTTTGAATAATCTAAATAAAAGAATAATTGTATAAGCAAAAGAATTATGAGAATTGAATTATAATTAAAGTGATTTACAATTGTGAAATAAACTTATATATATAAGAAGTGAAACTAATGGATATATATATAAATGTGAGTTGAAATAAAAAAACGAATTTAAAGTTCAATGGAAATTTACTTTAGAAATGGAAATATAACTTAAAATATGTTGAATGAAGTTGATATTAGTATCAAAGTGAAATAATAAAGTTAAGAGATAAATGTGAACTTAAGTTGTATAAATAAAATTCAACTTTTGTAATTGAATTGAATGAATGGATTGAATGATAATCAATTAAATGTAAATTTAAGTTGATATGAAATAATGAATGTAAGTATAATTCATTAAATTCTAATGTTGTTGGAAGTTGAATAATTGAAAGTGATGGTGTTAAACCAATTAGAATGAATATAAGCAAAGTAATTTGGTTGTAATTAATATACATTGGTTGTTATATGATTGTTTGTTGATTGTATGCAATTCATTAAGTGTTAATGAAATTGGAAGCTATGAAATTGAATTCAAATTAGAAGTAAATAAATTTGAATAGAATTGAACGTGAATTGGATTTAAATTAGTAAATGATAACTAATTGAATTGAGAATGAATGTTGATAAAAATCCAGTGTTAATGAATCAAATGTGATTTAAATTGAAAACCTATTTCATTGAATATTAATGAGAATATGAATGAATGTTTATTGGTTATGAATGCTAGTTGGTTGATGTTTGCATTTGTTGCTTTTACTGCATTTGCTATGTTAACATATATAGTAATTATGTTACTATATGTTGTATATTGAGATTATTGTCATATATGCATGTTTCTCATGTTGTTTGTTGAGTGATTAGTAGGTGCGGATCGCGTTTGCTTCGCATTTGGAGCTCGCTTTCGCGCTATATTAGCCGTATATGCTCGCTAATAAAATATAAGGTACATATCTCGGATTACATACCGTACTTTTATACTTTTTCCCTTCGGGATGCCTCATTACTTGATGAGATGTATATTTTTGATATATATACTGTCATTTTTTTTTCGGATCGAGCCGCGCAAAGGAGACTATGGCGAATTTTTCCGAAAATTTAAGGCGTTAGAAAAAATTTGAGAAAATTGGAAAATTTTAAAAACTTTAACTTTGATTTTAGAATTGAAAGTTAAACAATAGTAATTGTTTTTGAAAAGATAACTAAGTATGATTTGAAAACTTAGTAAAGTATTGTAAAGAAGTTTAAATTTGTTTTGGGAAAATTAATAGATTATATAACTTTTCTTACTTGTTAATTTCGAGGACGAAATTCTTTTAAGGGGGGAAGATTGTAACGACCCAGAATTTTTGATAACTAAAATTTGAATATTTAATTTATTTTAAATATTAATAAGTGAATTTATAAGTCAAATAAATTTAATTTGAATAATTGGATTTAATTGGATTATTAAATCGATAATTTAATACGTTAAATTATGGAAATAATTAAAAATTGAGTTAAATATGATTGAAAATGATTTGTAAAATTTTATTTTATCATATTGAAGTTAGAACGATATTTTAGAACTTTTAAAATCGATTTAGAAGTTAATTTGTGAAAATTGAATATTTTAATATTTAATAATCGACTGTAAAATAGTCAATTTTTGAACAGTCTCAGAATTGAACGAAACAAGTTTCATTGGATCCGTAATAGTTAGTTATTACCGGATTTCAAATTTCGTGTCAATCGGAGCTATCGTTTGATCGTGGCAGCTCGAAACGCATCGAATTGTTTTTTAATTTAAATTTGGCGAGTTAAAATAGCCATTTTTCAAAAAGTCTCGGATTTCGATGAAACTAGTTTCATCGGATCCGTAATGTGATATTATTGTAAGGTTTCAAATTTCAAGTCAATTGGATTTACCGTTTGTCCTGTACGAATTAAAACGCCTAAAAATCGAGTTGAATCGGTTTAATTTAAATTGAGCGTTTACAGCCATAACTCGCACATACTTCCGAATTAGCTTCCGAAACCTGTTCCATTGTGTCCGGAACGCGGGATAAACCCTAGGTACGTCAGTTTCGGCGCGTAAATCGGAGTTCGGAATTTCCGGATGAATAGTGTTCGATTTTTCTCTATAAATACACACCATCCTCTTCATAAATTAAAAAAAATAAAAATAAACAAACAAAACCCTAGCCGCCACTACCCCATGAACGGCTAGAAATGCTCCCATCTTCATCCCCAAATTTCTCCTAGAAATGCTCCCATCTTCATCCCCAAATTTCTCCAAATCCGTTCATTAATTCAAGAAACTTTCTAAATGAAAGTTGTAGAGCACAACACGATCTTTAATATCAACGGTCAAGATCGCGAATAGCTTCACGAATCAACGGGAAATTGACCATGAAGGGGCCGGCCTGCACACGCAAAACGAGGAGGAGGGTGAGGCCGAGTTGGCCAGGGTTCAGGCCGAGCATAGCTTAGGTCGAGGGCTTCGAGATGGCGGTGGTTTGATGTGATTTCGTCGAGAAATGAGGGTGTATTATTAAACCCTAGTTGTGCTCCTATGGGTTGTTTGTGCGTGTTTCTTCCTGTAGATGGAAGATGATGCGCGCGTGAGAAGAAATGGTGGACGGCCAGATGAGCAGATGCAAGATCCTATGGCCTGGATTGAGCTAGGTTTAATAATAGTTAAATTATATTGTAATTTGTATATAGATTTATTCGTGTAACTTCAAAAATCAATAACTTTTTCATACGAGGTCGAAAACGCGCGAAACCAGTTGCGTTGGAATCGTATGGACGAGCACTACGCGATGGAGTTTGTTTGGAGTCGTTTGGAGTTAGTGAGAATTTTGGGTAAAATTAAACGCGCGTTTAATTTTATTCGAAATAAATCGCTAAAACGGAATTTAAAATCAAGGTGAGAACTTCTCACTCAATCGAATCGGTTTCGATTTTATTTTAAATAGTAAGATTTAAAATATTTGAATGCATGTTTGAATGTTGATTGATATCTGTTGATTGTTAAAATAGACATTATACGCCGTTAGTAAGCGGATGTTATTTATTAAGAACATATACCGCGAATATTTCATAAACAGTGAAATTGGTATTATATATAATATCAATATATATATATTGGCATATGTATATATTGGAGTTATTGATTTTCCGCATTTTTTGTTTAGCGGATGAGACCCTATTGCGCCGTTATTAAGCGGATAATATTTAATAAGAACATATACCGCAATAATTTCATACTGGAGCGAAATTGGTATTGTGCTAATGTTCTTGGATGCAGGAAAACAGGTTGGAGGGATCCAACTGGATTCCTCAACAGTTTTTATTTGATTTCAGATATTTTGATATTTGATGGATTTTCATATTGATATATGATATCGTTGTAGTCGTGATTGACTATTTGGTGTGTAGCATCATTGGACCCAAATTTTGGGATTTTAAAATGATTTTTAAAGTGATCTTTGAAAATATAAAATATTTTTGGAATTGATCCATTTTAAATAAATAAACGTTATAATTTTTAAAGTTATAAAAATTATGATTTTGTGAAATATAGTTAAAAGTTGATTTTTGAGAAATAGGGGATTTATGATTTTATAAAATAGTTTAAATTGGATTTTTGAATATATTATAAAAGTTTAAAAATAGGATTTATAAAATTTGATTATTTTATAAATCAAAATGGTGAAACTATAAAGGAAATTTAAGACGTTTTAAAAGGATAATATAAATTTATTTATATTAAAAGATTTATAAATGGATATTTATAAATTGAAATATGGACATTATAAAACGAGTTTTTATAAGTGTTTGAATGAAGTGAAAATGAATTTCATAAATGAATGAAATTTATAGAATTTTAAACAGTGAAGTTATAAATGGAATTTTATAAACAGTAGGTTTATAAAATTTATAAAGTTATTGAAAGAATGAATTTTGGATAAATAATTGAATCTTATAAGTTACAAGATTTATAATTATGAAGTTAAAAGAACGATTTTGTAAAATAATCGTTTTATAAGTAATTAACTTATAATATGAACGTTTAGTTTATAATTTAGTTATAAACTGGAATAGGTTAATAAAGGAATTTATAAAAAGGAAGTTTTTATAAATAAATAGAAATGGAATTTATAAACGTTGTTTTATAAATCCGCAAACAACTTATTTTGATAAGTTAATTGTTATAACCTATTAATGGAGTTATATTCACATTTTTAAATAGTGAATAATCCTTTGAATTAAAATGAATAAAAAGGATGAAATTTGTTAACGTAGTATATTCACGTTTTTGAATAGTGAATAATATGTTAAAGAAATTGTTTTAGATGTGATGTTTTAAATAGAATTGAAACGATCTAACGATGTTTTAAAATATGTTAAGATTCGAAACCATAGATTTCAACATTTATTGTTGAAATAGACGTTTTCGAGAAATAAAAGGAAATGGTGGACTATAACACTGTTGTTATAGTAAATGATTTCCGAAAGGAAATGGTTTGAATAGTATTGGGATTTATATATCTATTTTAATTTCGAATCCCTATACTAGTGATTTTGGGTTGTTGTAACGATGTTTTACGCAACATTCGTTTTGACCCAAATAAATATGTTTAAGTGAATGATTTCCTTAATAAAATGAAATATATACTTAATTCGATTTAAGTATATTGGATATTTTCTAAGTGTTGAAAATAAAAAGATTTGTGAATTGCTTATGTTTAATAAGTATGGAAATGTTTTCCAATATGAAATGAATATTTAGAATTTATCTTTTTGAAGATAAATTGAAAATGGATAATTGAAATCGTATATGCATGAATATTTTGGAATATAAATTCATTATGGAATTTATAAACGAAAAGTAGAATTTGTTTGAAAATAAATATTGATTTATTTTCGAAGTGTGAAAATTATATATCTTGTAAAGATATTTTGGAAAATAAATAATTTGGAAAATTATTTAGAATCTGGTGATGTGTGCATATCCATTGATAGTTCAACAACCGACTATCAATATTTTCCCTTTGAATGGGTAATTGATGTGATTTGTTTGAATGTGAATGCTACACTTATTTTTGAATAAGCGCTCACTATTCGGGTTAACCGGGAAAGGACCATGGGGTCGTATAACCCATTCCGAATATGTGATACGTCGTTGTGAATTTCATTTGAAGATCGGTGTTGAAGACCGAGTATTTGTGAAAGCGATAGGATGACCTATCGATTGTCTCTGCACTGGGTAGCTCCTGGTATAGAGATTCCTTAAGTGATGGGAAATTCGATCGGGATTGTGAATACCCGGATTTCAAGGGCTTCGTAAGAAGTGCCTTCGGTTTTGTTCGAGCCCGGAACAGACTTGTATGGATTGTATGTCTGACGTTACAAATTGAGATATAAAGCAGATTTCTTTCAAATATATTTCTGTTGGTGGCGGAGAATTTATTCTTTTAGCTTAACACCCTTCTCTGAGACGTACGAGCTCAGAGGTTATGTAGTTGAATGTTATCAGCGATATATTCCCAATTTGGTAATGTGACATGCTGAGTGTTGCTGAAATGATCATTGTGTTGATTATTTGTGATAGGATCGTTTATTTGATCATCTATCTTAGTGATCATTGTGTTGATCATTTGCTGACCCAAAGCATGGCTTTTGTATAAAGTATGTTTTTGTGGACGAAACTTCGTCGAGCCTCACATCCCGGAATGGTCAAAACAGGAAAGATGCGGCAAGGTTATGAGGGGTAGCTCCCTTTAGGGTATGTGCATTTCCTTCTGGAAAGGGTGGTATCATGGTATGGAGCCCAGATACTTACTCATGTTGAAACACTATATTTTATTACTGTGTGGTGTTGTTGGTGACGAGCGCTCGGTTAAAGGTCCAATGGGACCGGGGATGCCATATTCGTGTAGTAGTTATCTAGTGATAAAGGTAACTCGGCCTTGTGTTGGCAGAGAGCTGGTTAAGTTCTCGGGGACGTCCCGCCAGAGGCGTTTCCATGTGGCAATGGGAAGTTCCTTGGCCTGACCATTTGTTGGAAATCCAAAGAAACAATACGAGACTTGTACGGTTTTAGTTGTATAACCTGCTATGGAATGTGGCGGTAACCTGCTATTGAACATAGTTAGCTATAGTAGGCATACGATAATGGTCGTATGTTGGCTAAGATTTATATTCTACTTTCGAAATGAATTTTTCTACACTATACACTAATAATAATATCAAATGTTATTTTAAATGCGTATCAAGCATCTTTGACTATCATAACGAGAAATCTCCTCCGATTCTGCGTTTGCATGTGTGTGTGTGCGGGAGGCCTTATGGTAGTCTCATTTTTAAAAACATTGCGAATTGACTTTAAAAATATTCCTCTATTTTGATTTTAAAGATAAATAAACTGTTTTGAGTTCTCACACCAGTCACATGACTGACTCGGAGTTTATTGTTTTCCTTCCTAAACTCTAGGTGCCCACCAATTTCCACACGGGCAGTCAAGAGTTTAAGGTTTATCAGGATATTCTGGATATTCTGGAGTTGCTGGAGGCAAGATGGATGGCATGGCGTATTACTACTATATAGTATTTCTTTTTCCGCTGCACTGTTTGATGTTGTTGATGTTGTATACTCTGATGATATGATGTAATGAAATGAATGTAATGTAATAACTGATATAGTTCTTTGTTTAAAGATTATTCATTTATTATTATATGTTGTTCCGCTGCGAATTGTGAGATTCTGATGTTGTTCTCTTTCTTTCTGTTCCGTTCTATTTTCTTATATTTTCTTTCTGTTCTATTTTCTATTCTCTTTTTCTTCTATTTTAAAATTTTCTAGCTTTTCTTTTTCCTTCTATCTTTTTCTCTCTTTTTCTTTTCTTAAAATTCTTTTCTTAAAACCCTCAGTGTTCGGTTTTCCGTCGCTCGATTTCTCGGTAGTCGATAAAGTGAGTATCGATGTTGAATTTTCGGAAGACGAAGAATCGGGTCCTGACAAATATAATGTCAAACTCTTTAAAATCTAACACATAAGGGTCATAAGAAAAACTATGGGACAGATAGGAAATTCTCAAATCCTTATAGATCGTATCTAATTTGGTTACCCCTCTTATAGGATTAGATACAAAGATGGGACGATCTACAGTGTTAGGGTTAAGGAGGAACTTCTCTATTGATTCCAAAGAAATAAAACTCAAAGAGGCACCTGAATCAAACAAAACTTTAATATACATGCCAACTAAAAGTAATGTACCTTCCAATACTCCTTTGCGTTTAGAAGAGGTTGATGGTGCACCCTCTAAAGCAAAAACCTTATTGTGTTGAGCTTTAGGAAGGAGTGGACAATCCTTGATCATGTGACCCGGTTGATGACAGTTGAAACATAAGGATTTTTGAACCAAAGCTGAACCCGGTCCACTTTGATAAGGCTGCTGCTGCTGCTGCTGAGATCCTCTCCTGGGACACCGATTAGCCAAGTGACCCTCTTGCTGACATATATAGAACTTGCGAGGTTCGTTGCTGCTTTCGGGTTTCTTCTTATTCTGCTTCTTCCAATTAGGATTGAACTTTCTCTTATTAGGGTTGGAAGAATTCCCTTCGGATGCTGCTACAGGTGCCAGTGGTCTCTTATTCATCAAATCCTCATATCTCAGAGCCATATCAATCAACTCTACAAAAGATCCCTTCAAATGCACTGCCATCTTTTCATGAAATTCTTGCCTTAATCCTTGCACAAACATTTCGTTCTTTTTGAGGGGAGTGTCTATGAGTCCTGGTCCATAGCAAGATAGTTCATTGATTTGGTCTCATACTCTGCTATAGTCATGCTTCCCTGCTTCAAATTCAGAAAATCTTGGTACAGTCGAGCTTTCCCTGTTGTTGGCACGAATTGTTCCTCAAACAACTCTTTAAATCTACCCCGAGAAATGTCGTCCTCTGAGACATTTGCTGCTACTGCATCCCACCAGGCTGTAGCACCTTCTTCCAATTGCCATGCAGCCATTACTCTTTTTTGTTCGTCAGATAAATTCATACTCTTAAAGATGCGTTTGCAAGAGCGTAGCCAAGCCTGGACCTCAATTATAGTCTCTGAACCTTTAAATGGTTTACCTCCAAGGTTGGTGAAGTCCTTACATAAGGCAGCAAAAACTAACCCGAGGCGGTGATGGATTAACAGCCTCGTTATCAGTCTGACCTCTCCCATCATTGGTCGATGTGCTTCCTACTACTCTGCCTCTTCTGCCTCTTTAACTCATTTTGGCTACCTGAATAGGTGATCCAACCAATTTATATAGGGATATGGTTATATAAAAATTACAAATACGCACTCCCAAGATGGATACTACTCCAAAGCCTAGGTATTTCTCAACCTATGCTCTGATACCAACTTTGATGACCCGCCACTCATTCCATAGAAAGAAGCATAATCAATAAGAAAAGAAAGAGGTAGAAATAGAAAAGATAGAAAGAAAGAACAACACATCAGAATCTCATAGCGGAAACGGAACAAAATATAATATTTCAATATCCATTACGTAGTCTTACATATCAGATTATACACAGGAATACAACTTCATTACATTAGATAGTTATAAAGGACCTGTCCAGCTATTACATTCAAAATACAACATCCAAAAGATATAACAAAGCGGAAAGATATAGATAGATACGTCTGGACTCCAGCTCCCAGCTTCCCAAAATATTTAGCAATACAAACCTGATAACTTGGCTACTCATAAAAAAATTAAGTACCCAAGATTTTAAGAAAAACAGAATAAACTCTGGGTCAGACATGGGTCTGGTGTGAGTAAACGGGTTAAAGTTGTTTAACTTTCAAAAATCATTTGAAAACAAAGGTATCGCATAAGACTTCCCACATATAAACATGGGTAAGTTTTTACCTTACGCTAACCAAATCATTTGATAAGAAATCAAGTGATATTACAACAGGGTCTAGGGTTTTCAAATAAATATTCACATAGCTGAAATTGTCACATGATTAAATTCCATCATACTAACCACAAAGTGGGTTATACAATCAAAACCGTAAGGGCACGTAGGGATAATGAGTTTCCATCAATGGCAGGGCTACTGGGGTACCGCCCATCATAGTATGTGGCCAAGATCAACGTACCGAGGATCCCTTCTGATCCCCTGCAACACTAGGCCGGAACCATCCATTCCTGGACGGTCAAGAACAAGACAGCCCCGCAGTTGTGGCCAACAACTGCCCACACAGCCGAAACAAAAGGGACCTCTAGACAGGGGTAAATCTTGTCTTACTTGGGTGCTACCCACTTAACCTTGCCGCACCTCCCCTGTTTTAACCATTCCCGGTTGATGAGGCTTGAGACTACGATTACCTTTACAAGATCACATCTTGGAATGCTTATCGTCCTCTATTGACGATGGTCAGATAGCATTCAATCCAAACAAGTTCGTTCCGAATTCGAACGAAACCGAAGGCATTATCTCGTTACACTCATTTTAGAATCACCTCAGAGTTAACGACAATAACCCTTGCACTTTGAAACTCCATCTCGATCTTCACTTTGAGATGTCACGATTTATTGTTTAACTTGGATCGATGTGGTTTTTGGATAATCAAACTTGATATCCGATCCCGGTCTCATCGAAATCCAAACATATCTTAAAGGTCAAGTTGTTTAAGGGTTTAAACAATTCAATTCAATTTAAAATATTGAATTCACACAACATTATTCACACATAACAACATACATCTATCACAGATATATTCAATATCTCATCACAGAATATCACATATTATCATCCAATAGATATCAACCAGATCCAAACATTCTACTCAAATCAATCATCCATAAGCAAGCATCTTTATTCCATATTATAATTAATTTAATTAATTCAAATTAAATTAATTACTCAAGAATTAATCTCTTAACCTTTCTTAATCAATCATTAATCAATTACAATCATTTAATTAATTAATCACTTCTTAATTAAACTCATAATCATTTAATTAATCTTTAATTAATTAATTAATATCTTTAATCATTAATTAATAATCTTAATTATTAATTAATAAAACTTAATTATAAATTAATTAATCCTTAATTACTGGTTAATCAATCCTAATTATCAATTAATTAATCCTTAATTAAAAATTAATTAATCCTTAATTATTTAATTAATTAAATTCAAATTATAAATTAACTAATCTTAATTATTTAATTAATTAATTCAAATTAAAATTTAATTAATCTTAATTACTTAATTAATTTATTCTTAATTATTAATTAATTAATCACTAATCACTTAATTAATTAGTTCTAATCATTGATTAATTAATTTTTAATTATCTAATTAATTAACCTCTAATTATAAATTAATTAACCTTAATTACTTAAATAAACTAATTCTTAATTAACAATTAATTAATCCTTAATTAATTAACTAAACCTTTATAAGTTAATAAATCTTATATTTATTAAATAAGTTAATTAATTCTACTTGAAATAAATTAATCTTTAAAACCTTAATTAACTTTCAAAATAAATTAATTACTTTAATTACCAAACTTAATTAACACATGTTTAAAAGCATTTCATCTTAGTTTATACTTAATTACTTTTTTTTTTAAATTAAGTATTTTTTAAAATAACTAAACATTTCTCAAATTTGTGTTAACAAAGCATAAAACTCTTTAATCAAAATAGTTTAAAACAATTTTCGTCAAATAGTTCAAACCAGTTTTAATTTAAGTTTAAAACTAGCTTCTTTTCAAACTTCTTAATAACATTTCAAAATTTTACTTCAGGTTCGACCCATTCCTGACTCGAGTGCCAACTCGGGTTCCTTCTTCATCTTCCCTTTTCTTTTTCTCCATTTTTTTAAAGTTTAATTTTTAAGTTTAAAACAAAACAGGAAAGGCCACACTCTCGAACTCGGGTTCCAACCCGAGACCATCTCCTTCCCACTCGAGTACCCCTTCGAGCCACATGAACCCAAACACCCTGACACGAAACCGACGCCGCTGTGCACGTGCACAGATCAACCACGCCGCCGTTACCTCTGACGACACCATGCACATCTCGACGATCGACCACACGATCGATTCCTACCTTCGACCCAACGTCACGAAGCCCAAAACGAAATTAAGCTTTCCAGTCGAAACTCGCCATCACCAAAAACACCTCTCGAACCACCATCTCTGATCACCGGAGCCACGGCAAATTCGCCAGCACCTTTGTCCACGTCTCAAGAATGACTCCTTCAAATTTGGCCCAGCTCAATGCATTGATGATGGCGAACAACCCCAAACCAAACACTTAACTTGGAAACCCCTTAAACCCTTGTTTGCACTACGGCCAACGCCACGACCATCATTCGCCTCCATCACCATTTTTCCCGACCTCCCTAGTTGACAACCTAGTGTCGACGAAATCCATGACACCCAAAGTCCACCCAGTCGCCGGAATTTTCTCAAACTCCCATTTCTGATCATCATAGAAATGCAAACCCAAATCAAAACAAAAATTCGTGATTTTTGTTTTAAAAATCTAGTTTTCCTGAGATGACTCAAGTTTCATGCTTGAATCCACAAAATAAAATGTTTGATTTATATCAATTTTAAAGATCTTACTGTCTTTTCTTAATTTCAAAAAATTTCCAAATTTAAAATCCTTAAACATGTTTATAAAACTTAGATTATGCTTACACAAACTTAATTTGTATAAAACTTAAAGCCAAATAGTAATTGGATAAGGAAATTTGATTTTTTTTATTTGTTTTTGAACTCTGTACTTTAGAAACAGAGGAGAATAAACACAACCAACATGCACAGATTCAATCATTCATATATACAGAGGTTCACATATAAATATACACATGCAAGCACAATATGACCCAATAATTTCGTACACAAATTTAATTCCATTTAAGCTCTTTTAAATGCAAGTTTACTCACCTGACTGTATTGAAGCAGATGCTAAAACAGGAGAGTTTTGATAAAAGACTTGAAATCCGAAACGTGAATTATAGTGATTTTTAAAACTAAAATATTGAGTTGATTAGAAGCTTTAAGCCTTGAAACTGAGGTAATGATGCCTACAGATCTTCCTCTTGTTTGTTTTACAATATGGAGTGGTTGTTCTTGAATTTGAATTTGCTTTTGCTTTTAATCTTGAATTTGCAAAGAGGATGGCTTGAAATCTTGATTTGGTTTTACTGAATTTGTTTTACAGGTTATTTCCTTCACTAAGCGTTTTTGAAAAAAAAAGGTAAAGAAAAATGAGAGAGGAGAGTGGAGAGGTTTTTGTATATCTCAGTTTTATTTTTATTTAATTTTTAAAAATAAAAAGAATTAAAAGACACGTACAATTTATTAACACTTGTCATAATGCTTAGATAATTTGCTAACACATGTTAATAAGAATAATTATAAGTTAACACATGTAACATTCATGCATAATTAGATTTTTAAATGTTTAGAAAGCTTTTAAAATTGATTTCCTAATTAATAAATGCATATATAAATAAATTTCTTTAAAAAGAAAATAATATAAAACAATTTATGTTCTAAATAAAATCATACATTTTAAGACCAAGGCATAATTTAGGATATATATATATATATATATTATTTTGAAATTTCAAATTAAATGTCCAAATTCAAATTAAATTTCAAATCCAATTTAAAATCAATTTGATATATATATATATATATATTTAAACAAATACAATTTCAACTTGTATAAAATAATTTCATTAAAATATATATATATACACACACACACACAACACAATTATTACAATTGTTTTGAAATAACAATTTTGCCAAATTTAATTAATTTATAAAAGGGATTATCACATTTAATTTTGTTTGAAATTCCAGGGTATCACAGTATCCTAGCGTTTTTGATCCTTTAGGTAGATCTACTAGTTCCCATGTATGTTTTTTGCAAAATGGATTCAATTTCACTATTGATGGCTTCCTTCCAATAAGGAGCATCAGGAGATGACATTGCTTGTTGGTATGTTAGCGGTTCATTTTCTATCATATATGCATAGAAATCGGGTCCAAAGGTTTTAGAGGTCCTCTGCCTTTGCTCCTTCTTGGTTCCTCTAATTCTGGTTTAATATTACTTTCACGCGTGCTTTGATCATCATTATCCTCAGGAGTTTTTGGATCCCTTGCTCTCTTTTGAACAATAGTTTCAATAGAGGGTTTTAGAGGATAGATATGTTCAAAGAATCTAGCATTTCATGATTCGATAATGGTGCTTTCATGAATGTCATCAATCTTAGATTTATACACCAAAAATCGATATGCACTACTATTCTAAGCATACCCAATGAACATGCAATCTATAATTTTCAGTCCAATTTTGAACTTTTTAGGTTTTGGTACTTCTACCTTGGCAAGACACACCCACACTCTTAAGTATTTGTAGGATGGTGGTCTGCCTCTCCACAGTTCGTATGGATATTTCAAAGTCTTCTTTCGAGGCACTTTATTTAGAATGTGATTAGCAGAAAGTATAGCTTCTCATCAACAATTATCCGGTAGACCAGAGCTTATGAGCAAAGCATTCATCATTTCTTTAAGGGTACGATTTTTACGTTCGGCTATACTGTTCGATTGAGGGGAATATGGTGCTGTTGTTTGGTGTATAGTAATCATGTTCGGCGCAGAACTCCACGAAGGGAAATTCATATTCTCCTCCTTTGTCACTTCTTAAAGCTTTTATTTTCTTGCTAAGTTGATTCTCAACTTTCGCTTTATACTGTTTAAACATCTCGAATGCCTCGTATTTGCTTCTATGGAGATATATATAAAAGTATATTGTACAATCACCAACAAAGGTAATGAAATACCTTTTTCACCTCTAGTTTGGCACATTTTTAAGTCACACACATCTGTGTGTATTAGGTCTAGAGGTTCAGTGTCTCGTTCAACATCGTGAAACGAGGTTCTTGTTAATTTTGCTTCTGCACAAACTTGACATTTATAGTTGGAGCTTATTTTGCATTTTGGTATAAAATCTAGATTAATCAAGTTTCGTAAGGTATCAAAATTTACATGGCCTAACCTAGAATGCCATATGTTAGAGGACTCAACACTATAAGCAGAAGATTCTACTTTATTCATATCATTGTTTGGTACAATAATGGTTAGATTTGCTTTAAATAAACCATCACATACACATCCTCTTCCTAAATGCACTCCGTTCTTTGGTAGCACAAATTTATCAGCTACAAAGGTGAGTTTGAAACCAAGCTTGCTAAGCAATGACCTTGAAATTTGGTTCTTGCGAATTTTCGGAATGTGAAGAACGTCGCTCAAGGTAAGTTCCTTTCCAGAAGTCAGTTTTAGTACTACTTTTCCCTTGCCTTAAACCTTTGATGCAGATGAAATTCCCATGAAATATAACGATCCTGACACGACCTTCGAAAATCAGCACCGAATACTTTACCCGTATTAAAATGCCGCAGATTTAAACGTCGAATCTTGTTTGTTGGAGCTTATAACACATTAAGTACAACAACACGGCGGAAGAAAATGAATAATATCATTGATATACAATATTCGATACAACAATGATACAATGAATATCGATATACATCAGAGATAAAAGAAATAGCAGCGGAAAGAAACAACAGCAGAAGATAAGCAAACTAGGCAACCGCAGAGGAAAGATAATGTCTACAATGCCAAACTCCAACGATCTCCAATCCAATAAGCGAGAACCACCATCAAGTTGACTTAAGAAAATGCGATCCTGAAATGCTATCACCAAAATCCAAAGGCTGAAAGCTAGAGAATCTACACCTACTATTCAACTATCTGAAAAACCCAACTCTAGACTGCCCACGTAGAAAATTGTGGGCACCCATAGTTTAGGAAGGGAACAATAAACTCTGGGTCCGTCATGAGACTGGTATGAGCAAATGAAAACAGTTTTGTCTTTAAAACAACAACAAAAGACTTTAAAGTTGAAATCCACAATGCTTTGAAAAATAAAACTACCATAAGGCCTCCCGCCACACACACAATGAAAGCGCAAACTTGGAGGAGATTTCTCCTTATGACTGTCAAAAATGCTTGATACGTGAAAATCATTTGATATTATTGTAACGATCGCGATTTTTCGTTGCCGAAAAACCGAATAGTTAGGGTTTTTTTTAGAAAAAGAAAAGAAGTAGAAGAAGAGATAAGATAGAAAAGATAGAAAATAGAGAGAAAAGGAAACAGAAAATAGAACGGAACAGAAATATCAGAACAACATCAGAATCTCACAATTCGCAGCGGAACAACATATAATAGATAAATGAGTAACCTTTAAACAAAGAACTATATCAGTTATTACATTACATTTCATTACATCATATCATCAGAGTGTACAACATCAAACAACAACAATGCAGCGGAAAAAGAAGTACTATACTAGTAATACGCTATGCCATCCATCTTGCCTCTAGCAACTCCTGAATTCCAGAATATCCTGATAAACCTTTACTCTTGACTGCCCGTGTGGAAATTGGTGGGCACCCAGAGTTTAGGAAGGAAAACAATAAACTCCGAGTCAGTCATGTGACTGGTGTGGGAACTCAAAACAGTTTATTTATCTTTGAAAACAAAATAGAGGAATATTTTTAAAGTCAATTCGCAATGCTTTTAAAAATGAGACTACCATAAGGCCTCCCGAACACACACACAATGCAAACGCAGAATCGGAGGAGATTTCTCCTTATGATAGTCAAAGATGCTTGATACGCATTAAAAAGAACATTTGATATTATTACTAGTGCATAGTGTAGAGAAAATTCATTTAGAAAATAAAGATATAAATCTTAGCCAGCATAGACATTTCGAACTACGCCTACTATAGCTACCATGTTCAATAGCGGGTTACCGCCATATTCCATGACAGGTTATACAAATAAAACCGTACAAGGCTCGTATTTGAAGAATGGATTTTCCAACAAATGGTCAGGCCAAGGAACTTCCCATTGCCACATGGAAACGCCTCTGGAAGGACGCCCCGAGAACCAAACCGTTCTCCACTAAACAAAGCCGGGAATCCCTTTTCCCAAGGAATATTACAAACCCTCAGATATGCCACCCCCGGTCCTTTGGAACCTTTAAACGAGCGCTCGTCACCATCATCACACAATCATAACAAAGTGTTTTCAACATGAGTAAGTATCTGGGCACCATACCATGATACTACCCTTTTCCAGAAGGAATGGCCATACCCTAGGGAAGCGATCCCTGGAAACCTTGCCGCACAATTCCTGTTTCGACCATTACCGGTTTGTGAGGCTCGACGAAGTCTCGTCCACAAAAACATACTTTATACAAAAGCCATGCTTTGGGTCAACAAATGATCATAGAAATGATCACCAAGATAGACGATCAAACAAATGATCCTATCATAAATAATCAACACAATGATCATTTCACAGCAACACTCAGTATGTCACATTACCAAATTGGGAGTATATTGCTGATAACTTCAACTATATAACCTCTGAGCTCGTACGTCTCAGAGAATGGTGTTAAGCTAAGAGAATAAATTCTCCGCCACCAACAGAAATATATTTGAAAGAAATCGGCTTTACATCTCAATTTGTAATGTCAGACACACAATCCATACAAGTCTGTTCCGGGCTCGAACAGAACCGAAGGCACTTACAAAGAAGTCCTTGCAATCCGAATAATCTCTAATCACGTTCGGATTTCCCATCACATATGGAGATCTCAATACCGGGGATCAGCCAGTGCAGAGACAATCAACAAGAAACCCTTACGTTTTTGAAAATATCCGGTCTTCAACACCGATCTTCAAATGCAATTCATAACGACGTATCACATATTCGGAATGGGTTATACGACCCCAGGTCCTTTCCCGGTTAACCCGAATAGTGAGCGCTTATTTTAAAAATAAGTGTGGCATTCAAATTCAAACAAATCACAACAAATACCTATTTAAAGGTAAATATTGATAGTCGGTTATTGAACTATCAATAGATATGCCAACATCACCAGATTCCAAATAATTTTCCAAATTATTTATTTCCCAAAAATATCTTTACAAGATATATATATTTTCCATTCTTTAAAAATAAATCAATATTTATTTTTAAACCCAATTTCCAATTTCATTTATAAATTCTATATTGAATTTACATTCCAAAATATTTATGAATATACGATTCCCATTCGATTTCTAATATTCATTTTCAATTTATCTTCAAAAGGATAAATTCAAAATATTCACTTAATATTGGAAAAACATTTCCATACTTATTTATTTATAAGTAAATTCACAAGCCTTTTTATTTTCTATACTTAGAAAATATTTAATATACTCTAATCGAAATTAAGTATATATTTCATTCTTTAAGGAAATCATTCACTTAACCATATTTATTTGGGCCAAAACGAATGTTGCGTAAAACATCGTTACGACAACCCAAAAATCACTAGTATAGGGATTCGAAATTAAAATAGATATATAAATCCCAATACTATACAAAACATTTCCTTTCGGAAATCATCTATTATAACAACAGTGTTATAATCTACAATTTCCTTCTATTTCTCGAAAACGTCTATTTCAACAATGAATGTTGAAATCTATGGTTTCGAATCTCAATACATTTTAAAACATCTTTAGATTGTTTTAATTCTATTTAAAACATCACATTCAAAACAATTTCTTTAACATATTATTCACTATTTAAAAACGTGAATATACTTGTTAACAAAATTTATCATTTCTATTCACTTTATTTTAAAGGATTATTCACTTCCTAAAACATGAATATAATTCCATTAACAAATTACAACGGTTCCTTATCAAAACAAGCCGTTGCGGATTTATAAAACAACGTTTATAAATTCTATTTCTATCTATTTTATATCAACTCCTTTTTATAAATTCCTTTATTAACCTATCTCAATTCATATCACAATGATATACTAAAAATTCATATTATAAGTCAAACACTTATAATTTATTTGTTTACAAAATTGTTTCTTTAAACTTCCCAAATTTATAAATCTTTTAACTTATAAGATTCTTTTATTTATCCAAAATCTATTCTTTTAAATAACTTTACAAATTTTATAAACCTACTGTTTATAAAATTCCATTTATAACTTCACCGTTATAATTCTATAATTCCAATTTATGAATTTCATTTACAATTCATTCTAATACTTGTAAAAGCTCGTTTTATAATTCCAATATTTTTTCAATTTATAAATATCAATTTATAAATCTTTTATATAAAACAATTTATATTATTATTTCAAAACGTAATCAAAGTCCTTTATGATTTCATCATTTTTGATTTATAAAATAATCAAATTTCATAAATCCTATTTTTAAACTTTTTATAATTTATTCAAAAATCCCAATTTAAGTTATTTTATAAAATCATTAATCTCATATCTTCAAAAATCAACTTTTAACTGTATTTCTCAAAAATCATAATTTTTATAACATTAAAATTATAATGTTTATTTATTTAAGATGAATCAATTTCAATAAAATATTTTACAAAACGTATACTTTCAAAAATCACTTTAGAAATCCCTTAAAAATCAAAATCATTATTTTTAAACTTCAAAATTGGTTCCGATGATGCAACACATCAAATAGTCAATCACGACTTTCCAATATCATATATCGATATGGTAAACAATCAAATATCACAATATTTAAAATCAATAAATATTTGTGAGGAATCCAGTTGGATCCCTCCAACCTGTTTCCCTGCATCCACAGACATTAGCACAATACCCATTCCACTTCGAGGTGGAATATCGCGGTATATGGGATTTTATAAATATTATCCGCTTACTAACGGCGCAATAGGGTCTCATCCGCTATACAATGCGGGAAATCAATCAACTGCAATATATACATATGCCAATATATATATATATATATATATATATATATATTGCTATATATATAATATAATACCAATTCCACTTCGAGGTGGAATATCGCGGTATATGTGTGTAATAAATAACCTCCGCTTACTAACGGCGTATAGGGTCTATTCATATCCAATATATATATATATATATATATATATATATAACAATCATCATTCAAGCATTCAATCAACACAACTAACAATTTTAAATCTAACTATTTAAAATTTAAATAAATCCTTTAGAGTGAGAAGTTCTCACCTTTGCTTTTATTAGCAATCCATTTCCCATCTTGACTCGATTTTCTTGATTTATACCTTGTATAAATATTTACACAATTTATTAATATTCGAATCAATCGAACAAATTAAATTTCGTTCTTGATTGTTTAATTAATCAATAGTTTTATTTAAACCAATTTCTTCTTAAATAAATTTATTTAGCTAAAATTTAAATTTCCTTTTAAATCAAATTTATTCAACCAAGATTTTATTTTAACTAGAAATTAAATTTAATTAACCAAACTCTCTTTTAATAACTTAATCGATTATAAATTCAATTTTTTTACAAATTTTTTTCTTTTTAGTAACTATAATAGATAAAACAAAATTATTATCGTAAACTATTTATTTTATAACAACTTAACTAATCATTTTACTTAAAATTAATATCCTTATATCAATTTCTTTTAATAAATTTGTTTAACTAAAAATTTAAATTTAAACTAAATTCTCTTTAAATAAACCTTTCACTTAATAAATTGAATTTCCATCTATAACTTTTCCTGTTTAGACTACACTGTGTATACATATAAACTGTTTATAAAATCAAATATTAACTTTCAAAACTTTTCTGTTTCATATATCTTTCTACAGAAAAATATTTTTCTGTTTAAATTTCCATTAATTTCCACCAATTCATATATGTCATAAATTAATAAATGGTAAACAAAATTACCTTACTGTAATACCCAGGCCATTTCTCGAAGCCCACGGCCAGAGAACCCACGCGAGTATCAAATCGCGACACCCCAATACCCAGTTCGAGAACCAAATCACCGCGAGTCCCCCTATTGGCCTCAACAATTGGTCGCGTGACTGCATCCCTTCGAAAACACTACCGCACATCCCTGCTATCGCGAGTCGTCATCGCGAAACCCTAGAACTCGACTGCCTTCAACGCGAGCACGAGCGTGCATCATCGTGAGTTCCCCCCCACTTCGAAGCTTCCCAGGTCGAGCGCAACCTCGCCTCCATGCCCTAGCCACGGCCTCCCAGTTGACCGCGAAACCCATGCCGCCTTCATCGATTGAACGCGCGACCCCTCATCGCGTTCCTCCTTGCTTGCTCGATCGAGACCGCGTTCGCCCCCTTTTTTTTTTCTTTTTCTTTTACTGAGGCTTCGGCCATTTGATTTTTAAAACGAACGAGAGGAATGAGGGACATTTAAACGTGAAGGAGGTATGCTCGGCACGATTTCTATCGTGATTCTTGCCGTAATTTTTGGCGTGAGTTTAGGAAGATAACGTGGTGCATTTGACTAATATTTAAATTAAGATTCAAATTGAATTCGATTAAATTCCAATGCGTTTACGCGTCGTGTGATCACATATCAACTCTGAAAAATACGAAATTTGAAATCCGGTAATAATTCAATATTACGGACCCAATGGAACTGGTTTCGTCGAATTCAGAGACTGCGCCTCGGACGGCTATTTTTAAATATTGATTCAAACGATTTAATTTCAAAACTGAACAATTCACTTCCAAATTAAATTCTGAAGCTTCTAAAATCTTCAATATTATCAATATGAATTTTACAAGCCTTTGAAATATTTTTAATCAGCTTAAAATTGAAGAATCAAATTATTATTCAACTTTCAATAGATTAAATTCTATAATTTAATCGCCAATTCATTCTGATAATTTGAAATTCAATTCAAACCATCATTCAAATATTTAAAATTAATTAAATATTTCCAAATTTAAATTGTTCAAAATTCTGGGTCGTTACAATCTTCCCCCCTTAAAAGAATTTCGTCCCGAAATTACAAGTTAAGAAGAATGCCCTTATCCCGTCTATCATTTTTCACAATCCAAATAGTTTTATCAACTTACTAACCTAAATCTTTTTACTAGAGATTCACTATCATTTCAACTAGCTTTCCAACTTCACTTATAAGTTCCAAACAATATTGTTTTCCTAACAATTCAAATTTAAATTCAAATTCAAATTTTAAACTTTCAAAATTTCTCAAAATTTTTCTAACACCCTAAATTTCCGAAAAATTTCGCCAGCGTCTCCTTTGCGCGGCTAGCTCGGTACGACTACAAAATGGCACCACGGCCCCTCAGAATTAAAAAGAAAAGAGAAAGCCAAGTGGCTGGAGAAGAAAATCATCAAATTTCATACTGAAATTGAAATACGTACCTTTTTGTCGAGCAATTTAAATTATCTTCAAAATCAAAATCCAATCCCTTTATAATACCTGTATATCCTGCTATTCATAATATATAATTCCAACATACAAACCATTTTGCCAATTCATTACAAAATTTTCCAATATATGCTTCTTTTACATTTTTACTTCACTATTGAAGTTACATATTCATTTTCATTAAATTTTACTTTTCAATTCAATTCACAATTTCAATTCTATTTGAATTCAATTCTCAATTTAAATTTCATTCGAATTCAATTCTCAATTCTAAATATTGAATTCTAAAAATTAACTTTCATTTACTAATTCATATTACTACTTTAAATTAGTTTCATTCACCAATTCATTTTAAATTTCAATTTCCATATTCAATTCATCTCGAATTTACTTAATCACTAACAAAGGGAATTTCAATTTATTTCTTTTACTTACTTGAATTTATATACAAATTCAAATTTATCTTCAAATTTAGCTCACGACTAAAGTTTAATTTAACCAATTCCAATTCCAATTCATTTGTCCAAGAATTAATAATTTATCAAGTTAGTTTACTTGAATTCAATCCATTTTATTTTATTTTAATTCCATATACTAATGATAATAATTTAATATTATTACTTCCTAACAATCCATGCAATCATATACTATAATAATTCATAGAAAATCATTTCCTTTCTATACAAAATAGTTTTGGGCAAAATTATCTTATTTACTCGATTCAAAAACAATTTTATATTCACTAACAAATACGCGCTCATATCTATTATTACACTCAAACTCATTCTAGAGTACTGCTGACTCTATCTCTAATGAGTAATACCCAACAGAACCATGGTTGTCGCTTAACCACATGCTCTGATACCAAATGTAACGATCGCGATTTTTCGTTGCCGAAAAACCGAATAGTTAGGGTTTTTTTTTTTAGAAAAAGAAAAGAAGTAGAGATAAGATAGAAAAGATAGAAAATAAGGAGAAAAGGAAACAGAAAATAGAACGGAACAGAAATATCAGAACAACATCAGAATCTCACAATTCGCAGCGGAACAACATATAATAGATAAATGAGTAACCTTTAAACAAAGAAATATATCAGTTATTACATTACATTTCATTACATCATATCATCAGAGTGTACAACATCAAAAAACAACAATGCAGCGGAAAAAGAAGTACTATACTAGTAATACGCTATGCCATCCATCTTGCCTCCAGCAACTCCTGAATTCCAGAATATCCTGATAAACCTTTACTCTTGACTGCCCGTGTGGAAATTGGTGGGCACCCAGAGTTTAGGAAGGAAAACAATAAACTCCGAGTCAGTCATGTGACTGGTGTGGGAACTCAAAACAGTTTATTTATCTTTGAAACCAAAATAGAGGAATATTTTTAAAGTCAATTCGCAATGCTTTTAAAAATGAGACTACCATAAGGCCTCTCGCACACACACACAATGCAAACGCAGAATCGGAGGAGATTTCTCCTTATGATAGTCAAAGATGCTTGATACGCATTAAAAAGAACATTTGATATTATTACTAGTGCATAGTGTAGAGAAAATTCATTTCGAAAATAAAGATATAAATCTTAGCCAGCATAGACATTTCGAACTATGCCTACTATAGCTACCATGTTCAATAGCGGGTTACCGCCATATTCCATGACAGGTTATACAACTAAAACCGTACAAGGCTCGTATTTGAAGAATGGATTTTCCAACAAATGGTCAGGCCAAGGAACTTCCCATTGCCACATGGAAACGCCTCTGGAAGGACGCCCCGAGAACCAAAACGTTCTCCGCTAAACAAAGCCGGGAATCCCTTTTCCCAAGGAATATTACAAACCCTCAGATATGCCACCCCCGGTCCTTTGGAACCTTTAAACGAGCGCTCTTCACCATCATCACACAATCATAACAAAGTGTTTTCAACATGAGTAAGTATCTGGGCTCCATACCATGATACTACCATTTTCCAGAAGGAATGGCCATACCCTAGGGAAGCGATCCCTGGAAACCTTGCCGCACAATTCCTGTTTCGACCATTACCGGTTTGTGAGGCTCGACGAAGTCTCGTCCACAAAAACATACTTTATACAAAAGCCATGCTTTGGGTCAACAAATGATCATAGAAATGATCACCAAGATAGACGATCAAACAAATGATCCTATCACAAATAATCAACACAATGATCATTTCACAGCAACACTCAGTATGTCACATTACCAAATTGGGAGTATATTGCTGATAACTTCAACTATATAACCTCTGAGCTCGTACGTCTCAGAGAAGGGTGTTAAGCTAAGAGAATAAATTCTCCGCCACCAACAGAAATATATTTGAAAGAAATCGGCTTTACATCTCAATTTGTAATGTCAGACACACAATCCATACAAGTCTGTTCCGGGCTCGAACAGAACCGAAGGCACTTACAAAGAAGTCCTTGCAATCTGAATAATCTCTAATCACGTTCGGATTTCCCATCACATATGCAGATCTCAATACCGGGGATCAGCCAGTGCAGAGATAATCAACAAGAAACCCTTACGTTTTTGAAAATATCCGGTCTTCAACACCGATCTTCAAATGCAATTCATAACGACGTATCACATATTCGGAATGGGTTATACGACCCCAAGGTCCTTTCCCGGTTAACCCGAATTGTGAGCGCTTATTTTAAAAATAAGTGTGGCATTCAAATTCAAACAAATCACAACAAATACCTATTTAAAGGTAAATATTGATAGTCGGTTATTGAACTATCAATAGATATGCCAACATCACCAGATTCCAAATAATTTTCCAAATTATTTATTTCCCAAAAATATCTTTACAAGATATATATATTTTCGATTCTTTAAAAATAAATCAATATTTATTTTTAAACCCAATTTCCAATTTCATTTATAAATTCTATATTGAATTTACATTCCAAAATATTTATGAATATACGATTCCCATTCGATTTCTAATATTCATTTTCAATTTATCTTCAAAAAGATAAATTCAAAATATTCACTTAATATTGGAAAAACATTTCCATACTTATTTATTTATAAGTAAATTCACAAGCCTTTTTATTTTCTATACTTAGAAAATATTTAATATACTCTAATCGAAATTAAGTATATATTTCATTCTTTAAGGAAATCATTCACTTAACCATATTTATTTGGGCCAAAACGAATGTTGCGTAAAACATCGTTACGACAACCCAAAAATCACTAGTATAGGGATTCGAAATTAAAATAGATATATAAATCCCAATACTATACAAAACATTTCCTTTCGGAAATCATCTATTATAACAACAGTGTTATAATCTACCATTTCCTTCTATTTCTCGAAAACGTCTATTTCAACAATGAATGTTGAAATCTATGGTTTCGAATCTCAATACATTTTAAAACATCTTTAGATTGTTTTAATTCTATTTAAAACATCACATTCAAAACAATTTCTTTAACATATTATTCACTATTTAAAAACGTGAATATACTTGTTAACAAATTTTATCATTTCTATTCACTTTATTTTAAAGGATTATTCACTTCCTAAAACATGAATATAATTCCATTAACAAATTACAACAGTTCCTTATCAAAATAAGTCGTTGCGGATTTATAAAACAACGTTTATAAATTCTATTTCTATCTATTTTATATCAACTCCTTCTTATAAATTCCTTTATTAACCTATCTCAATTCATATCATAATGATATACTAAAAATTCATATTATAAGTCAAACACTTATAATTTATTTGTTTACAAAATTGTTTCTTTAAACTTCCCAAATTTATAAATCTTATAACTTATAAGATTCTTTTATTTATCCAAAATCTATTCTTTTAAATAACTTTACAAATTTTATAAACCTACTGTTTATAAAATTCCATTTATAACTTCACCGTTATAATTCTATAATTCCAATTTATGAATTTCATTTACAATTCATTCTAATACTTGTAAAAGCTCGTTTTATAATTCTAATATTTTTTTAATTTATAAATATCAATTTATAAATCTTTTATATAAAACAATTTATATTATTATTTCAAAACGTATTCAAAGTCCTTTATGATTTCATCATTTTTGATTTATAAAATAATCAAATTTCATAAATCCTATTTTTAAACTTTTTATAATTTATTCAAAAATCCCAATTTAAGTTATTTTATAAAATCATTAATCCTATATCTTCAAAAATCAACTTTTAACTGTATTTCTCAAAAATCATAATTTTTATAACATTAAAATTATAACGTTTATTTATTTAAGATGAATCAATTTCAATAAAATATTTTATAAACGTATACTTTCAAAAATCACTTTAGAAATCCCTTAAAAATCAAAATCATTATTTTTAAACTTTAAAATTGGATCTGATGATGCAACACATCAAATAGTCAATCACGACTTTCCAATATCATATATCGATATGGTAAACAATCAAATATCACAATATTTAAAATCAATAAATATTTGTGAGGAATCCAGTTAGATCCCTCCAACCTATTTCCCTACATCCACAGACATTAGCACAATACCCATTCCACTTCGAGGTGGAATATCGCGGTATATGGGATTTTATAAATATTATCCGCTTACTAACGGCGCAATAGGGTCTCATCCGCTATACAATGCGGGAAATCAATCAACTGCAATATATACATATGCCAATATATATATATTGCTATATATATAATATAATACCAATTCCACTTCGAGGTGGAATATCGCGGTATATGTGTGTAATAAATAACCTCCGCTTACTAACGGCGTATAAGGTCTATTCACATCCAATATATATATATATATATATATATATATATATATATATATATATATAACAATCATCATTCAAGCATTCAATCAACACAACTAACAATTTTAAATCTAACTATTTAAAATTTAAATAAATCCTTTAGAGTGAGAAGTTCTCACCTTTGCTTTTATTAGCAATCCATTTCCCATCTTGACTCGATTTTCTTGATTTATACCTTGTATAAATATTTACACAATTTATTAATATTCGAATCAATCGAATAAATTAAATTTCGTTCTTGATTGTTTAATTAATCAATAGTTTTATTTAAACCAATTTCTTCTTAAATAAATTTATTTAACTAAAATTTAAATTTCCTTTTAAATCAAATTTATTTAACCAAGATTTTATTTTCACTAAAAATTAAATTTAATTAACCAAACTCTCTTTTAATAACTTAATCGATTATAAATTCAATTTTTTTACAAATTTTTTTTCTTTTTAGTAACTATAATAGATAAAACAAATTTATTATCGTAAACTATTTATTTTATAACAACTTAACTAATCATTTTACTTAAAATTAATATCCTTATATCAATTTCTTTTAATAAATTTGTTTAACTAAAAATTTAAATTTAAACTAAATTCTCTTTAAATAAATCTTTCACTTAATAAATTGAATTTCCATCTATAACTTTTCCTGTTTAGACTACACTGTGTATACATATAAACTGTTTATAAAATCAAATATTAACTTTCAAAACTTTTCTATTTCATATATCTTTCTACAGAAAAATATTTTTCTGTTTAAATTTCCATTAATTTCCACCAATTCATATATGTCATAAATTAATAAATGGTAAACAAAATTACCTTACTGTAAAAATCAAAACCCAGGCCATTTCTCGAAGCCCACGGCCAGAGAACCCACGCGAGTATCAAATCGCGACACCCCAATACCCAGTTCGAGAACCAAATCACCGCGAGTCCCCCTATTGGCCTCAACAATTGGTCGCGTGCCTGCATCCCTTCGAAAACACTATCGCACATCCCTGCTATCGCGAGTCGTCATCGCGAAACCCTAGAACTCGACTGCCTTCAACGCGAGCACGAGCGCGCATCATCGTGAGTTCCCCCCCACTTCGTAGCTTCCCAGGTTGAGCGCAACCTCGCCTCCATGCCCTAGCCACGGCCTCCCAGTTGACCGCGAAACCCATGCCGCCTTCATCGATCGAACGCGCGACCCCTCATCGCGTTCCTCCTTGCTTGATCGATCGAGACCGCATTCGCCCCCTTTTTTTTTCTTTTTTTTTTACTGAGGCTTCGGCCATTTGATTTTTAAAACGAACGAGAGGAATGAGGGACATTTAAACGTGAAGGAGGTATGCTCGGTACGATTTCTATCGTGATTCTTGCCGTAATTTTTGGCGTGAGTTTAGGAAGATAACGTGGTGCATTTGACTAATATTTAAATTAAGATTCAAATTGAATTCGATTAAATTCCAATGCGTTTACGCGTCGTGTGATCACATATCAACTCTGAAAAATACGAAATTTGAAATCCGGTAATAATTCAATATTACGGACCCAATGGAACTGGTTTCGTCGAATTCAGAGACTGCGCCTCGGACGGCTATTTTTAAATATTGATTCAAATGATTTAATTTCAAAACTGAACAATTCACTTCCAAATTAAATTCTGAAGCTTCTAAAATCTTCAATATTATCAATATGAATTTTATAAGCCTTTGAAATATTTTTAATCAGCTTAAAATTGAAGAATCAAATTATTATTCAACTTTCAATAGATTAAATTCTATAATTTAATCGCCAATTCATTCTGATAATTTGAAATTCAATTCAAACCATCATTCAAATATTTAAAATTAATTAAATATTTCCAAATTTAAATTGTTCAAAATTCCGGGTCGTTACAATTATTATTAGTGCATAGTGCAGAAAACATTTCGAAAATATAATATTAATCTTAGCCAGCATACATACCATTATATTATGCCTACTATAGCTACCATATTAAATGGCAGGCTCTACAACTAAAACCATACAGGGCGCGTATTGGGTGATTGGATTTCCGACAAATGGTCAGGCAAAGGAACTTCCCACACAAAATGGAACGCCTCTGGAGGGACGTCCCCGAGAACCTAATCGGGTCACTGCTACGCAAGGCCGGGTTACTCCTGCTTGGAAGTAACTATTGACATGAGCATGTCATCCCCTAGTTGTTACCGACCTTTATCCGAGGGCCCTCAATCCAACAACCACACAGTAAAGTATCTGGGCTCCATACCATGATACTACTTTCAAAATCGACATAAGTAAATATCTAGGCTCCATATCATGATATCACTTTTTATCCAGAAGATAATGGTCATACCCTCAGAGGGAGCTACCCCAAAATAACCTTGCTACAACGATTCCCGTTTCGACCATTACCGGGTTGTGAGGCTCGACGAAGTCACGTCCACAAAGCTATGCTTATCACAAAAGCCATACTTCGATCAATAAGTGATCAGCAGCACTTCGTACGCCACATTACCAAATTGGGAATGTATCACTAATAACCATCAACTACATAACCTCTGAGCTCGTACGTCTTAGAGAAGAGTGTTAAGCTAAGAGAATGAATTCTCCGCCACCAAATGGAAATGTATTTGATAGAAACCAGCTTTACATCTCAAAGTGTAATGTCAGACACACATCCATACAAGTCGGTTCCGGGTTCGAACAAAACCGAAGGCACTGCGAAAGAAGCCCTTGCAAATCTGGGAATTCCCAATCTCGATCGGACTCCCCATCATATATGAAGATCTCTATACCGGCATGACTCAATGCAGAGACAATCGACGGTTTATTCTTTCATTCTCGAAAATACCCGATCTTCACCACCGGTCTTCAAATGCTATCCATAACGTCGTATCATTATTCGGAATTGGTTATATGACACAAAGGTCCTCTCCCGGCTAAACCGAATAACGAGCGCAATATTTAAAAACATATGGATATTGGGATTTCAGTTAAGTCACAACTTAAAACCCAAAACTTTGTTTCAAATGGTTTAAGCCAATTACCATTTCCAAATCTTTTAAAAACGATTCATTTCACAAGTTCACCAATCTTTTACAAAGATTCATTCACCGTATTTAAACAATTTCTCTTTCAAATTGGATTGACTCATCCAATTATTAAATCAAAGACTCAATTTATAGCTTTCAAAACCCTTTCCAAAGATTCATTCATAACTTTCAAAATAATTCCCATTCCAAATCTTTTATACAAAAGATACACCATTCAAAATCCACTTCAATTTCAAAATAAAGTTCAAAAATCTTTCACAAAGATTAATTCATAGCTTTCAAAACAATCCTATTTCAAATTTGAAATATTTTCAACATAAATTGGAAATCCTTTCTTTATATGAAAGCTATTATTATTTGAAAATAAATAGTTTTCGTTTTCGAAAAATCTGATTACATTTACACGAGTTAAAGCCTTTAAATCTTGGGTTAAATTTAAATTTTCAAAAACAATACTTTTAAAATGGTTTAAAACTCATATAAACATATTTATAACTTATATAACCCTTTTTTTAAACATAATTTCTAATTATAGAATTCAATTTCAAATGTTGAATTCCAATTCAAATCAAATTATTTAAATTCCAAATTTGATCAAGTTATTCAAAATAACTTCTATCTTCAAAACTCCTTTTCAAAAATATTTCTATTCAATCCAATTAAATTTCCAAAATAATTTGGATTCAAAATTCAACTTTAAAATCATTTCAAAAATCTGTGACTTAACCGATTTCCTCGTGCAATCCATATTTGTGTGTATGGTACTCCAGGGGTTTTACACAATAATTTGCAACAACATCATCACATATTCAAATTCAATAATATAGATAAGCGGTATATTCTTATAATGCTTATCTTTATTCACAGATTCACAGATATATTTGTCACAGATAAATAAGTTGCATCCCAAATGAATAAATTGCACCACAGATGAATAAATTACAACATATATGAATAAATAACATCACATCTCAAATCAAAATAAAATAATTCATATTACAAAGCATCACATATCAGGTATATCACATAATTCAAAGCATTTAATTCAATCCAAACATCTATACATAAGACCAATTAATTATCTGATTAATTTAAATCAGATCATTTACCTATGAATAAATTTGCTAATCATGGTTAATTTATAATTAATTAATTACAAACCATTACTATTAATTATTCTTTAATCATAAATTAACCTTTAATTAATAATTAATCCTTTGATTAATTATCCTTAATTAATTACAATAATTAATCAATTAATCCTTAATTAATAATCATTTCTTAATCATTTTCATTAATTAATTAACCTTTAATTAATAATTATTCTCAAATAATTACTTAATTAATTAATTCTCAAAAATTAATTATCCTTTAATTAAATTATTCTTTAATTAAATTATTCTTTAATGACTTGATTTGTTAATTCATCTTTAATTATCTTTGGAAATAAATCATCATCAATACATTAATTTACTTAAAATCTTTAAGTCAGATTAAGGATTAGAAAACATTTCATTTTCTTAATTATTCACTTAAAAATTAAGTTGATAAACTTTAAAACAAAAGTTATATAAATTAAATCACCTTTAACTAAATAAATTTAAAATAGTTTTTTTTAAATCTTTAAGTAATCTCAGTTTAAATGACATTAATCATTTAGCAAAGAAAAGTGTTTTAAGAACTCGTTTAAATAAACTAGATTTATTTTAAACTTGTTATAAATTCTTTTTCTTTCTTTAGAAACTTGATGAGTTAAACTTTAAACCGAGCAATTGTTTTGAATTACCGAGCCCAACAAACATTTACTTCGAGACAATTTCAAATTCGCTCGAGGCTTTCTTCTTTGTTCCCAATCTAAACCCGCTAGATACATTGGTATGCACATGCATGTACACGATCACATCGATCATCTCCAGTCACCATCGCGACCATACACAAGTCGTTGACGATCATCTCGTATCGAATGGCCACCCAGATCGACCGAAGCTCACCAGAAATCAAATTCGAATTACTGAGCACCAACCTGGAACAGAACCGAACATCGAACTTCACCTCGTACCGTTGAATTAGTTAACCTGGAACCACGCCACTCTGACCAAATCAACATCACATCCCCTGCCTTCGATTTGCCATCGACGACGAACTCTCTCTCCAAAACTCGACGACCCGAACTGAACTTAAAACCCTACATTACCCTCGACGCTCCGCCACGCTCATCAGAAAAATTCATGAGTATTTTTCTGTGAATCCCCATCACCCAAGCTACCTTCAGCCATTGTCACAACCTCCCTTACTTCACCGACGACTGGTAATTGCCACAAACCCAAATTCCGATCATTTCGAAATTTCTCATCCATCCCAAATTTTAAAATCATAATTTCTATACTAAAATTCATCATTTCTTAATATGAATTTGATTATGTAATCAAAATCCGATTTAAAAATCATCAAATTTTTGACATAATATGATTTTCCCTCTCTATTTTAAATTTCTAGGTATATTAAGTTAATTTTTCCTCAAAAATTATTTTTTAAGCCTTAGTTCTTGATGATACCAACATATTATATGTAAATTATGAAGCCTAATACTAATTCATTTAGGTGATATGAATTTTTAAACTTGTTTTTAAGGACCTGTAACTTAAGAACTGGCTTAACATATTCACATACATAGACATGCATATCAGTATCCATAAACAAACACATACATGCAATAATCAATCAAGCACCTTTGAGATCATGTTTCACAAATCATTCAGATAAATATTAGGTTGGGTTTGCTCACCTGAGATTTGGAAAGAAAGAAAAAGGCAGAGAACTGGAAATGCAATTTTGAATTTGAATGTTAGCATTTGTTTTTGATCTGAACTTGCTTTAACTTGAAAGTGGATTTGCTTTCCATATATTTAAGTTGAATCTCAGGCTTTGCTTCCAGATTGCACTTGCAAACAGGTTGAAGTATTGTTTCAGACTTTTGAAATGTTTTTTTTGATCTGAAGCCAGAATCTTGCTTGATATTTGATTGAGTTGCTTATATATTGAGTTGAAACTGATGTTGTTCAAGTTTAAATGCCTCAGGTTGAACTTGATTCATGAATTGCTTTTGTTTTCTAATTTCACAAGTTTGAAGTTTGAGGACTGGAATTTGAAGACTATCTAATTTTTTTCTTTGATCTGTGTTTTGTTTTTGCTCAGGTTTTTATCTTTGTTTCAGATTTTAGATTGAAGATGGATTTGAATTTTGGTTTTCTCAAATTTGGGAAGAAAAATGGAAATAGCCTGATTACTTTTTCTTCTTTTTCTATGCATGATTTCTAATTTCAAATTAAAAGGGAAATTTATCTTTTTCCACTTGTTTATTAAACTAACACTTGTACCTTTGCATGCTAAAGTAAGCTTTCATTTGTTTAGACCTTTATTATTATTATTTTAAATTTATAACTTTTTCCACGTATAAATGTTTATAAAAAATTTATACTATTTACTTTCTAATTTAAACATTTATCTTATGTTTTTTAAATACAACCTTATATTATATTATTATGTTTACAAATGTACAAACTACTTGTTACTTTACTTACACTTGTTAATATAAGCAATATTATGTTTAAAACCCTTATTTAATTTAATTTATAATTTATAATTTAAACCTTACTTAATCTAAATTTATGAATTTACAAGCCAACTCTACATATGTATGTTTTCTTATTTATTTCCAAAAGATAAAACTTTTTATTAATTCTTGTTTTGATCTTATATATATGCATTTTTTTTTCTTTTTTTCCAATTACTTATACTTATAAAACTTATAAAGAAAAAATGAATTAAAACAATTATATATTTAATAAATAATCATACATATATATTTCTTAAAACATAGAATCCTAAATCAAATTTTATTTTTAATTTTCAATTCCTCAATCCAAATTTACTTTTGAAATTTACTTATATATATATTTATTCAAAATATTTCAAATAAATTCTCCATTAATTCACAATTAATTCCAAATTAAACCAAAATTTTATATTAATACTAATTTAATTCTGGCCTAAAAACCAGGAATGTTACAAATTCTCCCTTAAGAAAATTTCATCCCCGAAATTTGCCAGTGAGACAATAGAGATAGATGGACACACAGAGAAATAGTTCACCAGATCAAATTGTATAGTTATTCTGTATTTGGCTTACCAAATCAGAATACCATCAATAATTATGAGAACAAACCCATTCAATATTTCACAAGATACTTGGATCATCCAGTCTACGAAATATACAGGGAATTGGTTAATTCGAAAGATAACTAACCGTCCGTAGAATATATCGAGACCCAAACGATAGATAAATGGATTTAATCTTCCATAATTCTCAAACACTACGTATGGATTCCTAACTCAAGTCAAAATACCCCAAAGTATATATTAACTTGTCCCTCTTCGAACTTCGATTCTTATAAGAAATCACAATAGAATTTCAATTTTGGTTTTAATCGAAATCGTTTTATCGATACAAATCAATTTTAACTTTATATTTTATTAACCAATTTATTCCAAATAAATTTTCAAATACATTGGAGTTTAAGAACGAAAAACTGATAAGAAACCGATAAAGAGAATATGAAATAGAAGTTTTCTACATGATTTGCAGGGCCACCATCACACCGAAGCTTCTTCTTCGAGCTTCCGCGAAGAAATCAATGAATTGATATTAGATCAAAGGAGATTGGGAAGAATTTTTTCGTTGTTGTTACAGGGCATTGACCATTGATAGTGGTACTCCCCTGTCCCCTATCTCGTCCTCTTCTTGCATCCATACTTACTATCAGTGGATAGTAAGAGAATTTACTGAGGCATACAGACAGATGTCTTAGGGATACTCATTCTAGGGTATACTTCACCCTATCTCTAATGAGCTACCTAATGTGTTATACTCCTGAGCTAAAGTTTCAACCTTCAGCTCTGATACCAATTATAACGATCCTGACTCGACCTTCGAAAATCGGCACCGAATACTTCACCCGATTCAAATGTCGCAAATTCAAATGTCGAATCTGGTTCGCCGGAGCTTATAACACATTAAGTATAACAACATAGTGGAAGAAAATGAATAATATCATTAATATACAATATGCGATACAACAATGATACAATGAATATCAATATACATCAGAGATACAAGAAATAGCAGCGGAAAGAAACAACAGCAGAAGATAAAGCAAACTAGGCAACCACAGCGGAAAGATAATGTCTTCAACGCTAAACTCCAAAGATCTCCAATCCAATAAGCAAGAACCACCATCAAGTTGACTTAAGCAAATGCGATCCCGAAATGCTATCGCCAAAATCCAAAGGCTGAAAGCTATCGAATCTACATCTACTATTCAACTATCTGAAAAGCTAACTCTAGACTGCCTGTGTAGAAAATTGTGGGCACCTAGAGTTTTGGAAGGGAACAATAAACTCCGGGTCAGTCATGGGACTGGTATGAGAAAACAAAAACAGTTTTATATTTAAAACAACAACAAAAGATTTTAAAGTTGAAATCCACAATGCTTTTTGGAAAATGAAACTACCATAAGGCCTCCCGCCACACACACAATGCAAGCGCAAACTTGAAGGAGATTTCTCCTTATGATAGTCAAAAATGCTTGATACGCGAAAATCATTTGATATTATTATTAGTGCACAGTGCAGAAAACATTTCGAAAATATAATATTAATCTTAGCCAGCATACGTACCATTATAGCATGCCTACTATAGCTACCATATTAAATGGCAGGTTCTACAACTAAAACCGTACAGGACGCGTATTGGGTGATTGGATTTCCAATAAATGGTCAGGCAAAGTAACTTCCTACACAAAATGGAATGCCACTGGAGGGAGGTCCCCGAGAGTGTAACCGGATCTCTGCTACACAAGGCCGGGTTACCCCTGCCTGGAAGTAACTACTGACATGAGCATGACATCCACCGGCCGTTACCGACCTTTATCCATGGGCCCTCAATCCAACAACCACACAGTAAAGTATCTAGGTGAAAGTGCGGTGTTTATACAATTATATGTGCTAATATAGTACACACGGATCGTGTAATATGGACTACAATATAAATGCGGAAATAGATGATAATAACATAGTAAATAAAAATAGAAAAATCACACCAGAGATTTTTATACTGGTTCGGAGCACCGTCCTACGTCCAGTCCCAGACTTCTATCTGGATTTTCACTATTAACTATCTCGCTTCACCAGGAGGAACAGGTTTACAACACCCGAACAACCGAACGGGATTTCACGCCTCTAATACACTGAGGACTTCAACACTTGCCTCTTACAACACAGAGGACTTCAACACAAGAACAAATACAATTGTTGTTGACAACTTGTGTTCTTGAAAACACGGATTTGTCACTAGTAGTACACCCTTCCTATAATCTTATCCTCAAAGTATGCGAATGATGTTTTGAAAAGATTAAGGAAAGTATATTACTTATTGAATCAAAAGATATGAAATAGTTTCGATGATTCAATAAATAATCGAGAGCTTTTAGAATGCAGGAGTATGTAGAAAGTAAGATCAGAGATTAGATTAAAAAGCATATAAAATCATGTTGTGTTAATCAACGAATTAGATGAGTTTATATAGATAAGAATGATTATAACTCTTTGTGAGCAGTTGCCATTAAGAGATATGATCTTTGGTGAAAGGTAAGAGATGCAACCTTTGGAGAAGAGAAGTGTCTTTTGGAAAAATTGCTTTCTGTTTAAAAACGGTCGACAGGTTAAAAAGTGACCAGTAGACAGGAATTTAAATATATATACGTTATGTGCATGTGTGCACGTTCAGTGTGCAAATTATGCAGGAACGGTCGACCGCCTATATTGTGACCGGTCGACCGGTCCCTGTAAAGTTGCACACTGAATGTGCAACTACATTCTAATCGTATATATATTAATTTTCTTGAAAATGCATGATTATTTGAGGATAGATTTTAACAAGTTTATCACTAATATAATATCAAATAATCAATCTACAATCTAGAGTACCATATGTAGCTCTTTATAGCCATAATGACCTTGTTTTGTCGATCGCCTTTAGTTATTTGTCAGAAATCAAAACCTTCATAAAACTTGTGACTCAACATTCTCCCCCTTTTTGATTGATGACAATTTATATCTGCAAATCTGAATCTCCCTCTGAATATGTGATCTCTCTCTTTGAATTCTTATATATGTACGTTCCTGCAAACAATTGTTAGCCCTTTCTCCCCCTTTGTCATCGACAAAAAGGAGTAACAGACACTAGAATAGTAGAAGGAATATGATATGCATAGCAAAATAAATCATTAAAACAGCCAAAACATAACAGAGTATTCTACAGATCATAATGTCAAACGAAAAATAAGAATAACGACACTATTTAGTACAAGTGTCGATGAATGTTTTTAAAGTGCTAAACCATAATAGAATCTAAGATGAAGCAGATCGTATCTCCTCTTCATCATCATCGTCGTCGTCGTCATCATCATCATCTTCTTCTTCTTCCTCATCATTGTTCCCTCTAGATGATTCTCCATGTCCATGACCACTCATACCAGTAGACTCGTCAGATGATGTCCAGGTGAAAACAGGAGCAGCACGACGTTTTCCTGGGTCTTGTGCTTGAACAGAGGTGGATGTGGAACATGATATAGCATCCCATAGCATACCAAAGAATGACTTGACCTTATTGAAGCGCTTATCAATTTTAGAGTCCATTCGCTTGAGACGTGATTCAAGCAAAAATTGGTTACGCGCAATGGTTTCAAGTGATTCTTTTGTGGATGATTTTGATTTTAATAGTTTCACTTCATCGGAACGAGGACGAGAGGAAGTTGCTCTTTGTTTTCTTGGTCCTCTTTGTTGCCATTCTTCAAAAGACATAATCTCAAGATAAGGTGGAGGAAGCTTCATTCGTTTGATGGTTATTGAATCAATGCATTTTGGTTTTGATGTTGCAGAATCAGGAGGATTTACTCCACAAGCTAACAAAAGTCGCATGATATATTCATTGTAGAAGAAATGAGGCCGTGTAGAGTTATTTACCTTGAGAATTTCATCAAAAAGCATGTGTACCCAATTGATTTGGATTTCACCATAAATAGCATAGAGTGCTTTGAAGTTTTCTTTATATACTGCATCATAATTTCCAAGTCTAGGAAAAAGAGAATGCATCAAAACACGATGAAGTAGTCTAGCTGTCGGTCGAAGTCCAATAGACTTTGTACCATCACTATTGTCTTCTATGAACTGATGACTAGTACTATTTCGAGTGAAGACTTCGCAGAAGGTAGATGAAAACTCATCGCCTCGATTTGGTATACCAAGTATAGAGGCAATTCTAGCATGAGTAAGAAAAATTTGCTTACCACAGACCACAGACCAGATGACTCCGTTTGGATTATCAGGTTGATATTCATCGAGATTCATGTTGGTGTAAAACAATTTGATCATCAAATGATTTATCTCCATATTATTTTCTGAAAAATCTATCAATGGAGTAATGTTGGCATTATTGGCTAACCTCCGAACGCCATAAGCCGTGAAATCATCAAATTTGATAAAAGAGCCTGGATGAAACTTGTAATTTGTCATCTGATTCCATCTTGTTACAGCAATTGGACTTTGAAGCCACTTTTTGGCGGAGATGCTTAGAGATGAAGTTTCAGAGGTTGTTCCTTTCTTAGATATCTTTTGAGGAGGAGCCACTGTTGGAAGATTTGAGATTTGGGAATTGAAAATAGGAAACTAGGGTTTGTGATTTTGGGAAAAAGAACAGCTTGAGTCAAAAGTGAAAGAGGGTAGAAGGAAAAATGATGCATAGGTATATATAAAAACTGAAAATACGTCAACCGGTCGACCTATGAAATATGGCCGGTCGAGCATTTTCAACCAGGGAGCAAACGGTCGACCGACTATAACAGGGGCGGTCGACCGGTTTTGGTCTGCTGAGAAAAAACATGTTATTATGCAATTTTTTGTAATATATCAACCTTTATATATTATATTTTATTCTTAATACAAAATATAACCGTTATTACACAAGTGATAGATAAAGATATAATAACTATATATAAATCTAATGAGAAGGTTCGTCATTAGAATTATCGTTGTTTCCTTCAATACGTTTTGACCATGGACTCCATTGTTTCTGAGCTCCTTCATTCTTCTCATAGTTCCGATCCCACGAGTTAGGACTTTTAGATGTTGATGGCCTAGACGGCATTGGTTCATGCACGTCATGCTTGTTGGAACCGCAGAAAAATGTTGCCAACTTTTCTAAAACGGATAATCGTGCCGATGTCCGTTGTTGCTCGTGATAAAGTTGACCTTGCCCATAATGGAGCTGTCTCTGAAGGTCTATCTGATGTTTCTGGTAGTGGTGTATTTCATCGATTTGTGCTTTGGTACGAGGAGAATAGAACAGTGTCCTCTTCACTCGTTTTGAATTTGGAGTTTTATCAGACATACAAGAGCATTGATGATGACAACTTGGTTTTTGTTTTGGTGTAGTAGGAGAATAATATTCCTCCGACTCAGAACTTGTAATAGAAATGTATGATTCTTGAGCACATTTATCACAAATGTGAGCCATAGGGAATGTTGTATAGAATATTATGGTTAGATAAAAAAAAAAGATGAACAAAATATGAAATTTTTTGCAAGCTTATATACAAGTTTCTTATGTATAAACCTATGGATGTAAGTTAATGGAAAATTTTAACCAAGAAAACATAAGCAGAAATTTTTATTTTAACTCTAAAAATAGCTTTCCTTTTAAAACTGAAATTATAAATTAAGAAAGGAAAGGACGATCACTAAAAGAAAAGAATGAAAAAATGAGTAAAGAGAATTAACCATTAAATCAAGCAGTGGCTTATATTTAATGTAAAAAAAAAGTTTATGCAAAAGTTATGGTTAAAGAATAACTAAAAAGAAAACGTTCTTTAGAAATTACTTAGTCAAGATTTTTCTTTGAAATTAAACCAAGCTCTCTTCGTAATCTAATAAAATTAGATTCGAGCAGAGGCTTAGTAAAAATGTCCGCTAATTGATTGTCAGTATGGACATATTCAAGACATATATTTCCTTTGTCAATATTATCTCGAAGGAAATGATGACGGATATCAATGTGTTTGGTTCTAGAGTGATTTACTGGATTTTTAGAGAGATTTATAGCACTGGTGTTATCACAGTATATAATAGAATTTAATAAATGAATATCAAAATCTTGAAGTGTTTGTTGCATATATAGTACTTGAGTACAAGCGAGAGCTGCTGATATATGTTCCGCTTCACATGTTGATAGTGAAACACAATTCTATTTCTTACTGAACCAGGAGACAAGTGATTTTCCAATAAAATGGCACGTACCACTTGTACTTTTTCTATCCATTCGTGAGCCACCGAAATCAGCATCACTATATGATACTAATTCAAATGGACATTCTTTTGGATAAAAAAGACCGAAATCTTTGGTATTATTAAGATAACGAATTATACGTTTCACTGCTCGTAGATGTGATTCCTTTGGATCGGTTTGAAAATGAGCACATAAACAAACACTCATTATTATATCCAGACGACTAGCTGTAAGATAAAGAAGAGAACCAATCATGCTTTGATATAATTTCTGGTCAACATTCTTATCACTTTCATCTTTTTCAAGATGTGTAGTTGTACTCATAGGAGTTGGTTTACCAGATGTATTTTCTAATCCGAAGCGTTTGATAAGGTTTTCATAGTATTTTTCTTGATTGATAAAAATACCGTTTGAAAGTTGCTTTATTTGAAGTCCAAGAAAATAAGATAGTTCTCCCATATGAGACATTTCGAATTCTTTGGTCATAATACTTGCAAATTCTTTGCAGAGTTTATCGTTTGTTGAACCGAAGATGATATCGTCTACATTTATCTGGATAACTAGAATATCTTTTCGAGAATGTTTAATAAACAAAGTTTGATCGACTTTTCCTATTTGAAATCCTGAGTTAATAAGATAGCTACGTAGTCGTTCATACCAAGCACGAGGTGCTTGTTTTAAACCATACAAAGCTTTCTTAAGTTTGAACACATGGTCAGGATATTTTTCATGTACGAACAAAGGAGGTTGTTCGACATAGACATTCTCTTTGATAAATCCATTGAGAAAAGCACTTTTGACATCCATCTGATAAAGTTTGAAATTATGGTGACAAGCAAAAGATAATAGGATTCTAATAGCTTCTAGTCAAGCAACTGGTGCAAAAGTTTCTTCATAATCGATACCTTCTTCCTGATTATATCCTTGTGCTACTAATCTTGCTTTATTTTTGGTGATATTTCCTTGTTCGTCGGCCTTATTTTTATAGACCCATTTAGTACCAATTACTGACTGATCAGTTGGTCTTGGAACAAGTTCCCAAACGTCATTGCGCTCAAACTGATTTAGTTCTTCCTGCATGGCAATGATCCAGTAATCATCTGTAGCAGCTTCTTTTGGATTCTTAGGCTCGATATTTGAGAGAAAAGCGACATGACCCATTTGATTGAGTTGACTCCTTGTTCTGACATGTGATGTTATTTCACCGATTATATTTTGAGCCGGATGGTCTCTTAATATTCTTGGTGGTGATTGTAACTCACATGTTTGAGGAATATTCTCAATAATTATTTCCGAGTCAGAATCAATATTTGTGATGATTTGATTGTCAGTGACTATTGATTCGTCATCATCTGATATAGTGTGAGGGTGCTGATAGATTTCATCAAAAGAGACATGAAGTGATTCTTCAATAGTTTTGGTTCGTTTATTAAATATCCGATAGGCCTTACTTCGTTCCGAATAACCGACAAATATTCCTTCATCGGCTTTTGGATCGAATTTGCCAAGCTGGTCTTTCGTATTTAAAATAAAGCACTTGGAACCAAAAACTTTGAAGTATGAGATTTTAGGCTTCCTTTTGTTAAGTAATTCATAAGGAGTATTCTTGGTAAGAGGTCTTATGGATACACGATTTAAAACATAACAGGCAGTTGCCACAGCTTCTGCCCAAAAATGTTTTGGTAAGGTGGTTCCATTCAATAATGTTCTTGCATATTCTTGTAAAGTTCGGTTCTTCCGTTCTACAACTCCGTTTTGTTGTGGAGTTCTGGGAAACGAAAAATTATGATATATACCTTTCTTTGTACAAAAATGTTCAAATTCATTATTTTCAAACTCTCCGCCATGATCACTTCTTATATTTTTAACTTTAATCCCTTTTGATTTTTGAATTCTTTTGACGAAAGATTTGAAATGATCGAAAGTGTCACTTTTATTTTTTAAGAAAATTGTCCATGTATAACGCGAGAAATCATCAACAATTACAAGCACATATTGACTGTGATTTATTGATTGAACCTAGTAGGTCCAAATAAATCCATGTGTAGTAACTCAAGTGGTTGTAATGTTGATATGACTTTCTTGGATTTAAAAGATGATTTGGTCAATTTTCCTAATTGACATGCATCACAAATGTTGTTAACTTTAAAACTCATTTTGGGTAGTCCTCTAACTAGATTGTTTTTGGCTAGCTTGTCAATAGTTCTGAAGTTTATATGACAGAAGCATTTGTGCCATAGCCATGGATCATTGTCATTAGCCACAAGACACATATCTGAATTACGATTAATATTTATATTCAGAATATATATATTTCTGTCTCTATAACCTTCGAAAACCAAATTATGGTCTTTATCTAAAATACTACACTTATTATTTGAAAATGAAATTATAAATCCCTTGTCACATAACTGACTAATACTAAGCAAATTGTGTTTTAAATTTCTAACTAGCATGACATTAGTAATAAGAGGTAAGTTAGATGTACTGCAATTGCTCACATCGCCTTTGCCGATGATATAGCCTTTTGAATTGTCTCCAAAAGTGACGGAGCCACCATCTGAATATGTAATATTTGTTAATAAACTCTTGTCTCCCGTCATGTGCTTTGAGCAACCACTGTCCAATATCCACTTTCCTCTTTTCTTAAGTGGGACCTGCAAAAAATAGAATTAAGTCCATGGTACCCACTTTTTATAGGGTCCTAAGAGTTAGGTCTTAGGAGTCCAAACCCATATGGGTCCGGTATCCCCTTTATATATATAATTTTTATTAAAATGCACAGTATTCATGAATTGCTGAATGTATTTGTTCCTAATCAAATTGTTATTTGTTTTAGGAACCCATATTTTGATAGTCTTGACATTTTTCTTTTGAAATTTCACAACTGGTTTTGGTTTGGAATATAATAAACTAAGATTTTTCTTAGCTTCAGTTTTTTGTACTTTCTTCTTCCTTTTATTTCCAAGATGTTTCTTGGTTTCTTGTTTGTTATATCCCAATCCTTGTTTGTTTGAAATAGATTGTGAACTTTCAATTATTTTTGTCAAATTTTCTCGACCTTTGTTAAAGTTAGAAACATTTCGAGCAATGTCATCAAACTTTGTTTGTAAGCTAGCTTTTTCTAGGTCTAGAATTTTGACTTTTGCTTTAAGCTCATGATTTTCAGTAGTGAGAGCATTATTTTTCTCGTTTTGAGCTTCTATTTCTTGACTCAAAAGAGATATTTGAGAGTCAACATTAGATGATGATTCTTGAATATTTTCAAGTTCCTCTTCTAATATTTTCTTCTCATCTTTTAACATATCTCGTTCAAACTCTGCTCTACTTAAATCTGCTTTGACTACTTTTAATTGACGTTTTATGTCTTTATATTTGACTATCAATTCAGCATTAATATCAAGTAATTCATCAAATGTAGGAATTTTTACCTCATCTTCTGTTGCCATAAAACAAACATTAGCTTGTTCATTCTCTGAATCACTTTCACTTTCTGATGAAGATGACTCTGAATCATCCCATGTTACTGAGAAAGCTCGTTTCTTAGATTTGTCCTTCTTATATTTGAATTTGTCATTTTCTGACTTCTTCTTTTGTTCTGGACAATCCTTCTGCATGTGTCCCTTTTTGTGGCAGTTGAAACATTCTATAGCAAATGAAGATGGTTTGTTTGATCCAGGTTTCCTTTTATTGTAACGACTGGCTTTTCGATATTTTAGGAATTTTTTGAATCTTTTCGCAATGAATGCCAAGTCTTCGTCTTCAGAATCTGATTCATTTTCATTTTTCTCAACATGAAATGCTACATTTTTCTTTTCTTATTTCTGTTCTTTTCTAGCCTGCAAATTTGCTTCATAGGACATTAAATTTCCTATCAATTCATCTGGCTTCATGACAGAAAGGTCATTAGCTTCTTCAATTGCTAATACTTTTCCTTCCCATTCACTAGTCAGAGAATGTAGGACTGTTGAAACAACATCGAAATCAGAATACTTTTGTCCTAAGCCAATAAGTGCATGGTGAATAGTTTGAAACCGTGAATACATGTCATTTATTGTCTCATTTGGTTTCATTTTGAAATTTTGAAATTGACATTTTAGCATGGCTATTTTGGCTTGTTTAACCTTGTTAGTACCTTCATGAGTGATTTTTAGTGTTTGCCAAATTTGATATGCAGTAGTGCAGATACTAACACGGTTATATTCATTTTGGTCTAATGCACAGAACAACATATTTATTGCTCTTGCATTTACGGCTGCTGCCGTTTTCTCAGCTGCAGTCCATTCTGAATAATCAGTTGTTGGATTCACTATTTCTCTTTGAGTGGCATTCCAAGCATCATAGCTATTTGATTGCATAAAGAATGACATACGTGTTGCCCAATAACTATAGTTAAGACCATTGAAAAATGGAGGTCTTTGTGTCGATTGACCCTCCGTGTAAGTGGTGTTTTGAGTGCTAGTACTTACGTTATTTTCCATATTACTATAATATATCAAATAACTGTGTTACGGTTATATGATGGCCGTGCTCTGATACCAAATGAAAGTGCGGTGTGTATACAATTATATGTGCTAATATAGTACACACGGATCGTGTAATATGGACTACAATATAAATGCGGAAATAGATGATAATAGCATAGTAAATAAAAAATAGAAAAATCACACCAGATATTTTTATACTGGTTCGGAGCACCGTCCTACGTCCAGTCCTAGACTTCTATCTGGATTTTCACTATTAACTACCTCGCTTCACCCGGAGGAACAGGTTTACAACACCCGAACAACCGAACGGGATTTCACGCCTCTAATACACTGAGGACTTCAACACTTTCCTCTTACAACACAGAGGACTTCAACACAAGAACAAATACAATTGTTGTCGACAACTTGTGTTCTTGAAAACACGGATTTGTCACTAGTAGTACACCCTTCCTATAATCTTATCCTCAAAGTATGCGAATGATGTTTTGAAAAGATTAAGGAAAGTATATTACTTATTGAATCAAAAGATATGAAATAGTTTCGATGATTCAATAAATAATCGAGAGCTTTTAGAATGCAGGAGTATGTAGAAAGTAAGATCAGAGATTAGATTAAAAAGCATATAAAATCATGTTGTGTTAATCAACGAATTAGATGAGTTTATATAGATAAGAATGATTGTAACTCTTTGTGAGCAGTTGCCATTAAGAGATATGATCTTTGGTGAAAGGTAAGAGATGCAACCTTTGGAGAAGAGAAGTGTCTTTTGGAAAAATTGCTTTCTGTTTAAAAACGGTCGACAGGTTAAAAAGTGACCAGTAGACAGGAATTTAAATATATATACGTTATGTGCATGTGTGCATGTTCAGTGTGCAAATTATGCAGGAACGGTCGACCGCCTATATTGTGACCGGTCGACCGGTCCCTGTAAAGTTGCACACTGAATGTGCAACTACATTCTAATCGTATATATATTAATTTTCTTGAAAATGCATGATTATTTGAGGATAGATTTTAACAAGTTTATCACTAATATAATATCAAATAATCAATCTACAATCTAGAGTACCATATGTAGCTCTTTATAGCCATAATGACCTTGTTTTGTCGATCGCCTTTAGTTATTTGTCAGAAATCAAAACCTTCATAAAACTTGTGACTCAACACTAGGCTCCATACCACGATACTACTTTCAAAATCAACATAAGTAAATATCTGGGCTCCATACCATGATATCACTTTTTATCCAGAAGAAGTGGTCATACCCTCAGGGGGAGCTACCCCAAAATAACCTTGTTGCAACGATTTCTGTTTCGACCATTATCGAGTTGTGAGGCTCGAGGAAATCATGTCCACAAAGCTACGCTTTTTACAAAAGCCATGCTTCGATCAACAAATGCTCAGCAGCACTTCGTATGCCACATTACCAAATTGGGAATATATCACTAGTAACCATCAACCACATAACCTCTGAGGTCGTACGTCTCAAAGAAGGGTGTTAAGCTAAGAGAATAAATTCTCCGCCACCAAACAGAAATGTATTTGATAGAAACCGGCTTTACATCTCAAAGTGTAATGTCAGACACACATCCATACAAGTCTGTTCCGCGTTCGATCAGAACCGAAGGCACTTCCAAAGAAGCCCTTGCAAATCCGGGAATTCCCAATCCCGATCGGACACTCCATCACATATGAAGGTCTCTATACCAGCGTGACTCAATGCAGAAACAATCTACGGGTTATCCTTTCCTTCTCGAAAATACCCGGTCTTCACCACCGGTCTTCAAATTCTATCCATAACGTGGTATCATTATTCGGAATGGGTTATATGACACAAAGGTCCTCTCCCGGCTAAACCGAATAATGAGCGCAATATTTAAAAACATATGGATATTGGGATTTCAGTTAAGTCACAACTTAAGACCCAAAACTTTTCTTCAAATGGTTTAAATAATTACCATTTCCAAATCTTTTAAAAAAGATTCATTTTCACCAATATTTCACAAAGATTCATTCACCATATTTAAACAATTTCTCTTTCAAATTGGATTAACTCATCTAATCATTAAATCAAAGACTCTATTTATAGCTTTCAAAACCCTTTTCAAAGATTCATTCATAACTTTCAAAACAATTCCCATTCCAAATCTTTTATACAAAAGGTACACCATTCAAAATCCACTTCAATTTCAAAACAAAGTTCAATAATCTTTCACAAAGATTAATTCATAGCTTTCAAAACAATCCTATTTCAAATTCGAAATATTTTCAACACAAATTGGAAATCCTTGAAAATAAATAGTTTTCATTTTCGAAAAAATCCAATTACATTTGCACGAGTTAAAGCCTTCAAATCTTGGGTCAAAATTTAAATTTCCAAAAACAATACTTTTAAAATGGTTTAAAAATCATATAAACATATTTATAACTTATATAACCCTTTTTTTAAACATAATTTCTAATTATAGAATTCAATTTCAAATATTGAATTCGAATTCAAATCAAGTTATTTAAATTCCTAATTTTATCAAGTTATTCAGAATAACTTCTATCTTCAAAACTTTCTTTTCAAAAACTTTTCTATTTAATCCAATTAAATTTCCAAAATCATTTGGATTCAAAATTCAACTTTAAAACTATTTCAAAAATCTGTGACTTAACCGATTTCCTCGTGCAGTCCATATTTGTGTGTGTATGGTATAGTCCAGGGGTTTTACACAATAATAGTGCAACAACATCATCAATCATCACAGATTCAAATTCAACAATACAGATAAGCGGTGTATTCTTATAATGCTTATTTTTATTCATAGATTCACAGATATATTTATCACAGATAAATAAGCTACATCCAAATAAATAAATTACATCACAGATGAATGAATTCAACACATACGAATACATAACATCACAGCTCAAATTAGAATAATTCATATTACGAAGTGTCACATATCAGGTATATCACATAATTCAAAGCATTTAATTCAGTCCAAACATCCATACGTAAGACCAATTAATTATCTGATTAATTTAAATCAGATCATTTACCTATGAATAAATTTGCTAACCATGGCTAATTTATAATTAATTAATTACAAACCATTACTATTAATTATTCTTTAATCATAAATTAGCCTTTAATTAATAATTAATCCTTTGATTAATTATCCTTAATTAATTACAATAATTAATTAATTAATCCTTAATTAATAATCATTCCTTAATCATTTTCATTAATTAATTAACCTTTAATTAATAATTATTCTCAAATTAATTACCTTAATTAATTAATTCTCATAAATTAATTATCCTTTAATTAAATTATTCTTCAATTACTTGATTTATTAATTCTTCTTTAATTATCTTTGGAAATAAATCATCATCAATACATTAATTTACTTAAAATCTTTAAGTTAGATTAAGGATTATAAAACATTTCATTTTCTTAATTATTCACTTAAAAATTAAGTTTATAAACTTTAAAACAAAAGTTATATAAATTAAAACACCTTTAACTAAATAAATTTGAATTTTTTTTTAAATATGCAAATAATCTCAGTTTAAACAACATTAATCATTTAGCAAAGAAAAGTGTTTTAAGAACTCGTTTAAATAAACTTGATTTATTTTAAACTTGTTATAATTTTTTTTTTCTTTCTTTAGAAAATTGATGAGTTAAGCTTTAAACAAAAACCCGGTCAATTATGTTGAATAACCGAGCCCAACAAACATTTACTTCGAGACAAATTCAAATTCCCCCGAGCCTTTCTTCTTCGTTCCTAATCTAAACCCAGTAGATACATTGATATGCGCATGCACGTACACGATCGCATCGATCATCTCCGGTCACCATCGCGGCCATACGCAAGTCGTTGACGATCATCTCGTATCGAATGGCCACCCAGATCGACCGAAGCTCACTAGAAATCAAATTCGAGTTACTGAGCACCAACCTGGAACAGAACCGATCATCGAACTTCACCTCGTACTAACGAATTAGTCAACCTGGAACCACGCCACTCTGACCAAATCAACGTCGCACCTCTACCTTCAATTCCCCTGGGTCCGGCCCCGACTGATTCGCCATCGATGCGAATTCTCTCTCCAAACTTGACGACCCAAACTATATTTTAAAACCCTACATTACCCTCGACGCTCCGCCATGCTCATCAGAAAAATTCGTGAGTATTTTTCTGTGAATCTCCATCACCCAAGCTACCTTCAGCCATTACCAACAATCTTTCTTACATTGCCGACGACCGGCAATTGCCACAAATCCAAATTCCGATCATCTCAAAATTTCTCATCCATCCTAAATTTTGTAATCATAATTTCTATAGTAAAATTCATCATTTCTTAATATGAATTTGATTATGTAATCAAAATCCGATTTAAAAATCATCAAATTTTTGACATAATATGATTTTCATTGTCTATTTTAAATTTCCAGATATACTAAATTAACTTTTCCTCAAAAATTATTTTTTAAGCCTTAGTTCTTGATTATACCAACATATTATACGTAAATTATGAAGCCTAATACTAATTCATTTAGGTGATATGAATTTTTAAACTTGTTTTTAAGGACTTGTAATTTAAGAACAAGCTTAACATATTCACATACATAGACATGCATATCAGTATCCATAAACATACACAAACATGCAATCATCAATCAAGCACCTCTGAGATCATGTTTCACAGATTATTCAGATAAATATTAGGTTAGGTTTGCTCACCTGAGATTGGGAATGAACAGAGAAAGGCAGAGAACTGGAAATGCAATTTTGAATTTGAACGTTGGCATTTGTTTTTGATCTGAACTTGCTTTAACTTGAAACTGGATTTTCTTTCGATATATTTAAGTTGAATCTCAGGCTTTGCTTCCAGGTTGGACTTGCAAAGAAGTTGAAGTATTGTTTTAGACTTTTGAAACTTTTTTTATCTGAAGCCAGAATCTTGCTTGATTTTGATTGAGTTGCTTATATATTGAGTTGAAACTGATGTTGCTCAAGTTTAAATGCCTCAGGTTGAACTAGATTCATGAATTGCTTTTGTTTTCTGATTTCTTAGGTTTGAAGTTTGAGGACTGGAATTTGAAGACCATCTGATTTTTTTTCTTTGATCTGTGTTTTGTTTTTGCTCTGGTCTTGATCTTTGTTTCAGATTATAGATCGAAGATGGATTTGAATTTTGGTTTTCTTAGATTTGAGAAGAAAAATGGAAATAGCCTAATTACTTTTTCTTCTTTTTCTATGCATGTTTTCTAATTTCAAATTAAAAGAGGAATTTATCTTTTGCCACTTGTTTATTAAACTAACACTTGTACCATTGCATGCTAAAGTAAGCTTACATTTGTTTAAACCTTTATTATTATTATTATTATTATTATTATTATACATTTGTAACTTTTTCCTTGTATAAATTTTTATACTATTTACTTTCTAATTTATACAATTGTCTTATGTTTTTTTAATGTAACCTTATATTATATTATTATGTTTACAAACGTACAAACTACTTATTACTTTACTTACAATTGTTAATATAAGCAATATTATGCTTAAAACCTTTATTCAATTTAATTTATAATTTATAATTTAAACCTTACTTAATCTAAATTTATGAATTTACAAGCCTATTCTACATATGTATGTTTTCTTATTTATTTCCAAAAGATAAAACTTTATCTTAATTCTTGTTTTGATCTTATATATGTACATTTTTTTTCTTTTTTTCAATTACTTATACTTATACAACTTATAAAAAAATGAATTAAAACAATTTATATATTTAATAAATAATCATACATATATATTTCTTAAAACATAGAATCCTAAATCAAATTTTATTTTTATTTTTCAATTCCTCAATCCAAATTTACTTTTAAAATTTACTTATATATATATATATATATTCCAAATATTTCAAATAAATTCTCCATTAATTCACAATTAATTCTAAATTAAACCAAAATTTTATATTAATACTAATTTAATTCTAGCCTAAAAACCAGGAATGTTGCATGAAAAGTTGTTTATCATCAGTTATGGTTTTATAGGTTGTAAACATCTACTTATTTGCACATATGTGTCGAGTGGCTTCTGTGTCTACAAACCATTCCTTTGAGTTGCCAACAAGGTTGCATTCTGATACTACTGCATATAACTCAATAACAGAAACGTCATCTGAAGTTTCAGCCATATTTACTTTTGATTTGTTCTTTTTGGGTGCTCGACATTCGGCTGATTTGTGCCCTTTCTTTCCATAGTTATGGCATCAACCCTGAAATTTCTTTGACTTCATAGGAGCATGCTCACATTTCCTCTTGTTAGGTTTGTCTGACTCGAATACATTTGCTTTGGCAGGCACTACAAGTGAAGTCTTTTTCTCTGATTTTCTGTTATCTTCCTCGATTCTCAGTCAAACTACAAGTTCCTCCATAGTCTTCACCTTGCGCTTATGCTTAAGGTAATTCTTGAAATCTTTCCATGATGGAGGAAGTTTTTCAATTGCAGCGGCAACCTGGAAGGACTCACTTAGAGTCATTCCTTCATCATGAAATTCGTAGATAATGACTTGTAGCTCTTGGATATGGTTGATTACGGCCTTCGCATCAAACATTTTGAAGTCCAGAAACTTTCCCGCTATGAATTTTTTCATGTCTGCATCTTCAGTTTTGTATTTCTTATTTAATGCAGTCTATAGTTCTTTGAAATTTTGAGTAGTACAATATACATTGTACAGGCAATTGTCAGACCATTTAAGATATAGCTCTTGCACATGAAATCATAACTCTTCCAGACATTCAAGGCTTCAACTTTAGTTGCGCTGGGTTTCAGTTCTTTGGCTATGGAAGCATCTTCTGTAAGATATTTTGCAAGGCCCAAAGTCATTAGATAGAATAGCATCTTTTGTTGCCAGCGCTTAAAATCCATCCCTGTGAACTTTTCAGGCCTTTCTCCATGAGATATTGCCATTGTTGGAATCAGAGGTGCATGTTGAGTGTCAATCACAGTCTGAGTTGGTGTAGAGTTGTTGTTGCTATTCTGAGACATCGCCGTCTGCAGATTAAGTAAACAATCAATATTGTTTCAAGAGTGTTATCATTGTGCAACTCAAGTGCTATAAAAAACCGCTATAACTATACTGTAACACTACCGCAATTATGCTATAGAAAACTGTTGCAAAAACCAAAGTTGATGTTTTAGAAACGTTTTCTGATCGGTTACAAAAACAATGCAAACAGAATTTCTCAATAAATAAGCAGTAAGTATAGAATCAGTAATTAAATTACCAATCAATCTGTCCGAATGTAGTGAATACCATTGCCTTGAAATAATATTGCTCCCTGTATGCACCATAAGTTGTGCGCAATTTGCTTTCTAGGATGAAAAGGACCAACTCTGTAGTGCTTTGCTTGCAAACAAAGTGACGATGAATTGAAGAGAATATAGATATAAGAACAAAGTTATGTGGGGCAGAAGAGCGGTAGAAAAACAGAAAAGAATAGTTCTCTTTTCGTTTTCTGTTTGCCTATATATAGGCTCGAGGAGGTGTCTATTCGGGTCTGAACGGTCGTGTCTGTTTGGAAGGTTGCGACCCTTCATCAACTGACCGTTTGTAACCGTTCATCCAAAAAAGTGTTTGAATTCAAAAGAAAATGTCTGGTCTGAATAGCCAAGCCAAGCCAACCGCCAATTGCAAATGCTAATTGCCTCTAAAACGCCTCAAACTCCAATTCGCCCACATCGCGGGTGCGGGCTTGGGCTCGGGCACGGGCACGGACATGGGCGTGGGCGCGAGCGCTTGTGGGGTGGTGCATTGCACCACCCACTAAGATGGATTATGGTTTTATGTCTCTCTTTTCTTATTGTAACTATAATAGGGACGACATCTAAGTATGTAAACACATATTGTTTATTATGTTCCTAGATCTGGGACTATTCATATTCTAGGATTAAATGCCTCACATATCCCAATGCATAATTTCACCTTTTCCAACACCTGTCTTTTGTCTTACTCATTTATTTCCAACAATCACCCATATAAATGAGTAATTGTTCGACTGTTCTTAATTTCATGAAAATATTTAACATATCGGTTAAAGTAGCACTATTGGCTTTGAACTTTCCTAGCGACTACCTATTTGAATTACTAGCGAATCAGTAGACTTAGGATGTCCTTGAACTGTAAGCCTTTCATGTAATTCTAAAATAAAAATCACACGATAACCGCTTCTTATATTCCTTCGTTCTTTGTTTATGTTCGTTTTTGCCATGAACACCTGCCTGGCCTCTTGAATGCTTAGAGAATTTGGCCTTATAATGTGAAATATGCGCTTTGCGCTTATATGATTTTTGTTTGATGATAATAAACACATATATATATTTCGTTTAAATGTATTTGCTAATGTACTATTTTAATTTTCATATATTAAATAAATATTTGTTGAGTAAAATAAATTATACAGAATTTGAATTTGAATTCAAATAGAACAAGTTACACAGATTTTGAATTCAAACATAAATTTTATTCAAACAAATATTTATTACAATCTTGAATAGTACAAATTCATGCTCTCACTATATACAATTTTGAATTACATCACATTTCATATTTACATTATTATCCTCACTACATATCACTCACACTCGTATTTGGTCTTCAACTGCATTTCAGTTTGTATCTAGCATCTGAGCAAATCTGCAAAAATATTCACTAACGCAGTAAAATTGATCGAGAAATATTTTTGAAGTTTAAAATAAACGATATTTTTGAAAATAATGTTTGCCTCAGATATATGGGTTGTTCGTCATCATTCACACTTGAATTTATCACAAAGTCGTGCACATAGATATTACAGGGACAGGTAATCACAAGTGGCTGCAATACACACGTGTACATACATACACGTGTGCACTGCCTCGCCAACTCGTGTGCGCAGCCAACAAGAGCAAGTGTGAAAATGCAAAGGTCAAGCCATCAATGCAAATTCGACTCAAAGCAATTCAAACTGCAAGTCCAAAACAGATGCACTATGCATTGTACAACAAATTACGACAGCAAGTACATGAATGCAAACTACAGGAATGAATATCAAGCAGTACAACTGCAATAGAACATCAACTGACAGCAAACACAAATGGAATGCAACAGTGAAGTTCAACACCATCAGAGACCAAGTTCAAGAATGTACAGTGTGGCAATGCACTAACAAGTCAAGTGATAAACTGCAACAACTCAAACAGTACCATGGACAAAAGGAATGCCACCAACAGACCAAAGTGAGTATGCAAGTGCAGATAAGATATACCAGTGATACAAGCAGCAACAATGAAGTTGTACAAGAATGCCAGAGACTGCAATATCAAGTGCAACATACAAAACAAGCACTACCAAGACCACATGCACGTAGACATCAAGCAATTAGGCCGAAACAAATTGCAACAGCACCAATGCAAATGAATATATGTATCAAGTGATGCATTTGTGTCAAAGGCATAGCAACTACAGAACACATGCAACAAGACAAGTTCAGGTCAGACACACTTCAATAACGCAGTCACAATGAAGACAACGAATGATCAGAGAACATGCTCGAAGACTACACAAATGACCAAGCTACAGCCAGAGACAGTGAAGTTCAGGTAAAGGTTATGGAGACCAGAGCATAGAAATGTGCAGACCCAACCAACAAACTCAAGTCAGAGAGACAGCAAAGGTCAGTGATAAAGTGCAGACAGATGAACACATATGGCCTAAATATGATCATGATCAAGTACAACTGCAATGTCAACAGAGACAATGCCAATGCCAACAACAAAGTTCACAAGTGCAGACAACTCACTGAAATGAACAACTACACCAATGCAAACTCAACATAGAAATGCTCAGTGAATAATGCAACATGGTAAAGGGACAGTAATACAATGTCAATGTCAATGCACCAGACAAGACTACACCAGAGGCAAGCTACAAGTATGGCAGTGAAACAAATTCAAGTGATACATGAACCAACTGTGCATATATGAAAGCAACATGACAGTGTAAACCAGGCATCATAGTGATACACAAGCAACTGAAGACAACGACCAGAATGACTCGAGTGCATGCATCAGTAAGCAACACAAATGTGCACAAGTCATGAAGCAATCAACATGAATATCACAAGTGTCACAGCAAAAATGAAGACTGCAAGATCAAGTGATAAAATATGTGTCCAGACAACAACACAATGAACTAGTGTAGCATCTGTGTCGAAGCATTGCAAATGTCAACATGAAGTGTATGCAATTCGAAGTGAGATTACAGCAAAATGAAAGAACAGCCAAGTGCACACTGGAAATATAAGCACATGCACATGAAACCAAACAATCAAGTTCAAGTAACCAACCACAAGTGCAAATGGCCTCGATCAAAATTCAATGATCACTGCAACATTGAAATACGCATATACACAGTGAAGTTAACAAAAGTCTGGATGGTCAGCAATTTGAAAATGCAACATATTCAACAATGACCAGATGAACATACGTTCAAATGGAGACAAGAAAAGATGGCCGAAGTCAGTTTCTTTTTTGCTTTAATTAAGGAATTTAATTTTGGAAAGATATCTCTGAATCAAATATCTCGAATTCATATATGGTCCGTGTTAATTCATAAAGGGGCCGAACCAACAAGTATGGAAAGAGATCTTCGAATTAAATAATTCGAAAACAAATATGGACAGCAATAATTCGAAATTGATTTCAAGAAAAAATCAACGACATGGAAAAATCAAGTATGACAGTGATTAGGAGGGTTTCAACCCTATAAATAAACCCAAAAGAAATCATCATCGGCATCGAGTTATGAAGAGAAAAAGGCAAATAATCAAACCAGCATACGAAAATCACATACCACAATTCAACGAACTCGGTCAGCTGCAAGTACAATCAATCATCAGAGAACGAACGAAGCAGTGAGCAAGAGCAACGTGAATCAAGCAATTGATCATCAGAGAACGAACACAAGAGCATCACAAACCAGCCGAAAACCCAATTTGGATCGCAAGAGACGAACCCTAGTTTCAGAAAGAAGGAGATCGGTCGCCATTATTTTTCACAAAGCAAAAGAACGAAGTGGGTCGGGTTAAAGGAAAACAAGGGGCCGGCTTTGTTAATGATAAAAGGGGTTTAAGTTTTAAAAGGGGTTTGCTTTATTTTATTTCAAGCAAAAATTAGGGGTTCAAATTCATATTTTAATTTTTGCATCGGGTTTTATTTTTGAAGTTGTTCTTGTTTTTATTTTCGAGTCAACAAATTTGTAAATCACCACCTAGGGTTTAGGTAGTGTCAGATTGTCTAGTTAGAATTAGTTCAGTGAGCAGGGTGTGCGAGTTTGCGAAGCTCTAGAGGCGGAGCAGAGTTTGCGAGTAAACAAAGCTCTATAGGCGGAGCAGGGTGTGCGAGTCTGTGAGAGTGTTTGTGAGCGGGAGCAAGGGTTTGCGAGTCTGGTAGAGTGTTTGTAAGCGAGATACTGTTTAATTCTAATAGAAATCTGGGAATGCAGCAGTAGGCAGGGGTTGCCGAAGCTGGGTAAATTTTGTGTGTGATTTACTTTTCAGCATATTTATTTCTGCAGTTTGTTTCTTTGTTTTAAATCGAGAAAATTTGTTATTAACCCTATTCACCCCCCCTCTAGGGTTAATCTAGATCCTACAAGTGGTATCAGAGCCTGGTATTTTTTATTTAACTCTAGAGTCATGAGTCTACCAAATAATGCTTTTTCTGAGGGGCAATCTATTGTCAGGCCACCCATGTTTAACGGGAATGATTATGCTTATTGGAAAGTTAGGATGGGTATTTATCTTAGTTCAGTGGATTATGATGTTTGGGATATTATTGAAACTGGCTATAAACCTCCTACTATAACTGTTGGTGGTACTGAGATTCCTAAACCTAAGGATAGGTGGGATGAAAACGATAAGAGATTGAAAACCACAAATGCTAAAGCCATGAATGCTTTAATCTGTGCTCTTGATAAAAACGAATTTAATAGAATTTCTCATTGTACAACAGCACAGGAAATTTGGCACACTTTGGAGGTGACACACGAAGGAACTTCTCAAGTCAAGGAGTCTCGTCTAGCCCTATTCAGCAACGAATACGAGAACTTCGTGATGGACAAAGGCGAGAGCATAAAGGATATGTTTGGACGCTTTTCAACCTTGGTATACAACGCTAGAGCACTTGGGAAGGTCTTCACTGAGGTAGAGCTTGTGCGGAAGATTCTACGAGTCTTACCGATGAACTTTGAGGCAAAAGTCACAGCAATACAAGAATCGAAAGATCTGAGTAAGCTAAGCATGGAGGAGTTGATTGGCAACTTGATGACATATGAGCTTGAGCTAAAAGCAAAGGAAGAACGCAACAACTCCGAACCAAAGAAGAAGACAATTGCCTTAAAAATCAAACAAGAGAGCAATGAAGGAGAAGATCCAATTGAAGAACTTGCCATGGCTGTCAATAATCTTAGAAGATGGTCAAGATTCAAGCCACGCAAGAAGAAAACAAAGGGCAATTCGTCAAAAGATTCTGAAAATTCCGATAATGAGCTGACGTGTTATAATTGCAACAAGCCTGGCCACATCAAACCAGAATGCCCACTTCTCAAATATAACAAAGGAAAGAAAAAGGAAAAGAAGGTGTTCGCGGCAACTTGGGATGATGAAGAAGGCGAGGAAGTTTCGGATAGCAGCTCAGAGGAGGCTGACTTGTGTCTTGTGGCAAAATCAGATTCAGAAGCAAGCTCGGAGGAATCAAGTGAGGAAGGTGATTATTCCTATAGAGATCTTGTTTTTATGTGTTCTGATCTTACTAAAGAAGTTGATGCTCTTGAATCAAAAATTGAAAAACTAGAATTTGATAAGAGAGAACTTGCTCGTGAAAATTTTAGGTTAGAAACCGAACTTGAAAATATTCATAACCTAGAATATGAAAAACGTAGAAGTTTAGATTCGGAATTGTCAAGACTCAAGAATAGCTTTGAGAGTCTTGAAAAAGAAAACTTGAGTCTTATGGAAACCATTGACACTAGGAAAAAGGATTTCATAAATAGTTGCGCCTCACTTGTAACTGAAAACTCAACACTAAAAACCAAAGTCCAAAATCTTGAAAAATCTCTGAATAACTTTTCAATAGGAGAAAAATCATTCAACATGTTATTGGGAAATCAAATTTTTGCTAACAACAGAAAAGGACTAGGTTTTGGGAAAACACAAGTTGAGGATAGTGCAAAAGGAAGGAGTGTCTTTGGTAGATGTGAAATAATTGGACATCATGTTGAAAATTGTAGACATAGGAACAAGAACACAAAATTTATACAAGTTTGGGTTTCTAAAAATTCTACAAACAGATTTCATGTCTATTGGAACAAGAATGAAAGGACAAAACAAGTTTGGGTTCCAAAGGGTTTGTTTATTCATAATGCTTCTGCCACTAACAACCATGGACCTATAAATAGGTCACATAAATCTTTTCTCGTGTAGGTATGGTGGCAGGCTAAGGAACATCAACGGTGTTTTCTGGATTTTGGCTGTTCCAGAAACACAATGAGTGTCAAAGCAAAGTTCCTTAGCCTAGTATAAAGGTGACAGAATCACAATGGGTAATCACGTAAAATCATCGTAAAGGTAAAACAGGTAAAGATATTCTTATGTGATAATCTGTACCATTTTCTGAATGAAATCAGCCAAGATTGAGATGATGATTTATTCTGACTTGTTCACTGTTCAAAATTGAGTGTAAGTTTCTTATGCATATTTTCATGGTCTAGTTTATCAAGTTAGTGATATTTTGAAGTGAAAAAGAAATTCAGATGCAGTTCATTCTGGTAATCTAGTTGATAGAAAATTTACGAGTTGAACGTGATTTATGGTGAAACATACATTTGCTGCATCGTTTTTTCAAAGAAAATATCTGCATATTTTTCACTTGAAATAATTTTCATTTAGCAGATTTTTTTCTCTCATATAACCCCTTCGTAAAAATAATTGTTTGACCATACTTTCAGATTAGTCATGTTTATTTGATTTTAAATGACAAATTTTGACTAATCTGACTCCCTGCTGATTATCGAAGAGATAAATTGTGATTCAAAAAGTGATTAGTGTTGATAATTAACATACATTACTCAAAAGAGTATATTTGGAAAATTTCTTTAGGAATTTAATCAAGAGTTATAAAACTTTTTGTTGGGTAAAAATTCCATGACCATTTCTATATCTACCATTATTTCTATGGACCATGATTTATCAAATATTCAAGATAGTTTGTCAATAGGTGGTACTATAATCAGGGATCATTTGCTTTTCATTTCACATTTTTTTTTGTAAAAATAAATAAATATCCAAAGTATCCACTCTCATTTGAGAGTCCTCACGGTTATGCATGGGTGAATTACTTGGATTTTTGATTATGTGCTTCCATGCTCATTTAAAAGTCCTTATGGTTATGCATGTATGAAACGCATATCAAAATTAATTGATTTAATAGACAAGTTGATTTTAATCCCATTTAAAAGTCCTCACGGTCATGCGTGGTTAGAAGATACTTGATTTCATTTTTTAAAAAAAAAATTAAATTGGAATACTACTAATCTCATTTAAAAGTCCTAACGGTTATGCATGATTAGTAGATATTCAAATTCCTGATATAAATGTACCACAAGAAGATTTAACTGTATGATATTGTATGAGAATTTTATTTCCGTCATTTCTAAAAGTGGAATATGCGCCTAACCAGGGTCGTTATGATTTTTGTTTGATTCTTATTTGAGTTTAATATTTATATTCAATTTGAGTTTAATGTTGGATTAATATTGATCACTTCATCTCTATTTTCTCTCACACTGTTATTCTTTTGCTGATAACAAAAGGGGGAGAGAAAAGTTAAGATTTTGTCAAATAGAATCAAGCAAAGGTCAAATAATTTTCCATATGCATCTAAGCTCATTTGTATATATTTTTATTTGTATGCATATATGTAGGGGGAGCATCATGTAGAGAGAAAGCATTTAAATAGGGGGAGCAAATTAGAGTATACCATGGATCAAATACATTTAACACGGTCAAAATCTTAAATATATGTTTGTTATCATCAAAAGGGGGAGATTGTGAAATATGCGCTTTGCGCTTATATGATTTTTGTTTGATGATAATAAACACATATATATATTTCGTTTAAATGTATTTGCTAATGTACTATTTTAATTTTCATATATTAAATAAATATTTGTTGAGTAAAATAAATTATACAGAATTTGAATTTGAATTCAAATAGAACAAGTTACACAGATTTTGAATTCAAACATAAATTTTATTCAAACAAATATTTATTACAATCTTGAATAGTACAAATTCATGCTCTCACTATATACAATTTTGAATTACATCACATTTCATATTTACATTATTATCCTCACTACATATCACTCACACTCGTATTTGGTCTTCAACTGCATTTCAGTTTGTATCTAGCATCTGAGCAAATCTGCAAAAATATTCACTAACGCAGTAAAATTGATCGAGAAATATTTTTGAAGTTTAAAATAAACGATATTTTTGAAAATAATGTTTGCCTCAGATATATGGGTTGTTCGTCATCATTCACACTTGAATTTATCACAAAGTCGTGCACATAGATATTACAGGGACAGGTAATCACAAGTGGCTGCAATACACACGTGTACATACATACACGTGTGCACTGCCTCGCCAACTCGTGTGCGCAGCCAACAAGAGCAAGTGTGAAAATGCAAAGGTCAAGCCATCAATGCAAATTCGACTCAAAGCAATTCAAACTGCAAGTCCAAAACAGATGCACTATGCATTGTACAACAAATTACGACAGCAAGTACATGAATGCAAACTACAGGAATGAATATCAAGCAGTACAACTGCAATAGAACATCAACTGACAGCAAACACAAATGGAATGCAACAGTGAAGTTCAACACCATCAGAGACCAAGTTCAAGAATGTACAGTGTGGCAATGCACTAACAAGTCAAGTGATAAACTGCAACAACTCAAACAGTACCATGGACAAAAGGAATGCCACCAACAGACCAAAGTGAGTATGCAAGTGCAGATAAGATATACCAGTGATACAAGCAGCAACAATGAAGTTGTACAAGAATGCCAGAGACTGCAATATCAAGTGAAACATACAAAACAAGCACTACCAAGACCACATGCACGTAGACATCAAGCAATTAGGCCGAAACAAATTGCAACAGCACCAATGCAAATGAATATATGTATCAAGTGATGCATTTGTGTCAAAGGCATAGCAACTACAGAACACATGCAACAAGACAAGTTCAGGTCAGACACACTTCAATAACGCAGTCACAATGAAGACAACGAATGATCAGAGAACATGCTCGAAGACTACACAAATGACCAAGCTACAGCCAGAGACAGTGAAGTTCAGGTAAAGGTTATGGAGACCAGAGCATAGAAATGTGCAGACCCAACCAACAAACTCAAGTCAGAGAGACAGCAAAGGTCAGTGATAAAGTGCAGACAGATGAACACATATGGCCTAAATATGATCATGATCAAGTACAACTGCAATGTCAACAGAGACAATGCCAATGCCAACAACAAAGTTCACAAGTGCAGACAACTCACTGAAATGAACAACTACACCAATGCAAACTCAACATAGAAATGCTCAGTGAATAATGCAACATGGTAAAGGGACAGTAATACAATGTCAATGTCAATGCACCAGACAAGACTACACCAGAGGCAAGCTACAAGTATGGCAGTGAAACAAATTCAAGTGATACATGAACCAACTGTGCATATATGAAAGCAACATGACAGTGTAAACCAGGCATCATAGTGATACACAAGCAACTGGAGACAACGACCAGAATGACTCGAGTGCATGCATCAGTAAGCAACACAAATGTGCACAAGTCATGAAGCAATCAACATGAATATCACAAGTGTCACAGCAAAAATGAAGACTGCAAGATCAAGTGATAAAATATGTGTCCAGACAACAACACAATGAACTAGTGTAGCATCTGTGTCGAAGCATTGCAAATGTCAACATGAAGTGTATGCAATTCGAAGTGAGATTACAGCAAAATGAAAGAACAGCCAAGTGCACACTGGAAATATAAGCACATGCACATGAAACCAAACAATCAAGTTCAAGTAACCAACCACAAGTGCAAATGGCCTCGATCAAAATTCAATGATCACTGCAACATTGAAATACGCATATACACAGTGAAGTTAACAAAAGTCTGGATGGTCAGCAATTTGAAAATGCAACATATTCAACAATGACCAGATGAACATACGTTCAAATGGAGACAAGAAAAGATGGCCGAAGTCAGTTTCTTTTTTACTTTAATTAAGGAATTTAATTTTGGAAAGATATCTCTGAATCAAATATCTCGAATTCATATATGGTCCGTGTTAATTCATAAAGGGGCCGAACCAACAAGTATGGAAAGAGATCTTCGAATTAAATAATTCGAAAACAAATATGGACAGCAATAATTCGAAATTGATTTCAAGAAAAAATCAACGACATGGAAAAATCAAGTATGACAGTGATTAGGAGGGTTTCAACCCTATAAATAAACCCAAAAGAAATCATCATCGGCATCGAGTTATGAAGAGAAAAAGGCAAATAATCAAACCAGCATACGAAAATCACATACCACAATTCAACGAACTCGGTCAGCTGCAAGTACAATCAATCATCAGAGAACGAACGAAGCAGTGAGCAAGAGCAACGTGAATCAAGCAATTGATCATCAGAGAACGAACACAAGAGCATCACAAACCAGCCGAAAACCCAATTTGGATCGCAAGAGACGAACCCTAGTTTCAGAAAGAAGGAGATCGGTCGCCATTATTTTTCACAAAGCAAAAGAACGAAGTGGGTCGGGTTAAAGGAAAACAAGGGGCCGGCTTTGTTAATGATAAAAGGGGTTTAAGTTTTAAAAGGGGTTTGCTTTATTTTATTTCAAGCAAAAATTAGGGGTTCAAATTCATATTTTAATTTTTGCATCGGGTTTTATTTTTGAAGTTGTTCTTGTTTTTATTTTCGAGTCAACAAATTTGTAAATCACCACCTAGGGTTTAGGTAGTGTCAGATTGTCTAGTTAGAATTAGTTCAGTGAGCAGGGTGTGCGAGTTTGCGAAGCTCTAGAGGCGGAGCAGAGTTTGCGAGTAAACAAAGCTCTATAGGCGGAGCAGGGTGTGCGAGTCTGTGAGAGTGTTTGTGAGCGGGAGCAAGGGTTTGCGAGTCTGGTAGAGTGTTTGTAAGCGAGATACTGTTTAATTCTAATAGAAATCTGGGAATGCAGCAGTAGGCAGGGGTTGCCGAAGCTGGGTAAATTTTGTGTGTGATTTACTTTTCAGCATATTTATTTCTGCAGTTTGTTTCTTTGTTTTAAATCGAGAAAATTTGTTATTAACCCTATTCACCCCCCCTCTAGGGTTAATCTAGATCCTACATATAATTATTCTTGAAGTGGCGCCTTCGCACTCAAGTAGGTGATTCTATAAAGGGTATTTGTAATTCCTCGCTTTGTTCTTTAGTTATTACCAATTACAGACATCAATAAAAGTATCAGAACTTATCCTATTCTCCAACAAGTAATGCACTGACTTAATATAGGAATGGTTTGCGTGTATACCAGTGCTTTTAAGTTTATCTAAAATTTAGCTGTCCCTTTGAACTTAGATCTTGGGGTCTCTAGTCAACTAGGTGGGGTTTCGATTTTAGAGAATTTTTTTTAGTTTATGGGCCTTAACCTCATTCCCATCGGCAAAGTTTGAACTTTCTCTCTAGGAAAGCCTTTCGTTAGTGTATCCGCAATGTTATCTTTTGACCTTACATAATCTATAGTGATAACTCCATTAGAAAGAAGTTGTCTTACAGTTTTATGTCTACGATGAACATGTCGAGACTTGCCATTTTGTAGTCTACTATTAGCACTTTTTATAGTTGATTGACTATCACAATGTATACATATTGGAGGTACTGGTTTTTCCCTATTGGAATGCCTTCCAAAAAGCTCCGAAGCCAATCTACTTCTTCTGCAGCTTTATATAGAGCAATAAGTTTTGATTCCATTGTTTTCCTTGCTATGCAAGTCTGTTTGGATGACTTCAACAAAATTGCTCCATTTCCAAATGTAAACCCATATCCACTTGTGGATTTTGTGTCTTTTGAGCCAGTTATCCAATTTGCATCAATATACCCTTCTATTGCTAAAGGATATTTTTCATATCGCAAAACATAGTTCTGTGTATACATCAGATATCCTAGAACCCTAATTATTGCTTTCCAATGATTTTTATCAGGATTGCTGATATATCTACTTAGCTTGCTTACAACGTATGTAATATCAGGCCTAGTGAGTTTATGACATACGCAATACTTGCTAGTATTCTAGAGTACTCAAGCTGATATATACCATCACTCAGGCCTAGTGGAGTTCATGACATACATAATAATTCCTAGTATTCTAGAGCACCTAAGCTGATATATACCTTCACCAGTGTTTTTTAACCCAATTTTGGTTCATATCCATTAGTGATTTTGCTATAGTTATATTATGCTACTTGAACCTTTCAAGTATTCTGGAAATGTAATGTGATTGAGACACCGAATGTTCTTGTGATCTCTTCATAATTTTTATACCTAAAATCACATCAGCCACTCCTAGGTCTTTCATGTCGAATCTAGAGGATAACATATCCTTCGTAGATTTATCTGACTCATTTATCTGACATATCCAATATCTATATGTTTCATATAGATGCATTTATCTGACTCATTTATCTTGAACCCATTTGATAGCATAGTATCATTAAATTTCTCGTGTTGTTGGCTTGGCGTTTGTTTAAGGCCATAAAATGATTTTACTAATTTTCATACTTTATTCTCATTCCATGGGCTTAAAAACCCTCTAGGTTGCTGCATATATATTTCTTCTTCTAGTTCACTGTTCAAAAATGAAATTTTCACATCCGTTTGGTGTATTTATAAATTCAGTATGGTTGCGGTTGCAATGAGCGTCCTAATTGATGTGATTCTAGTTGCTGTTGAGTATGTATCAAAGTAATCTAGATCTTCCTTCTGTTTAAATCCTTTGACTACGAGTCTTGCTTTATACTTGTCTATTAAGCCATCATCTTTTAGTTTTTTCTTAAAGATCCATTTGTATCCTAGCGGTTTCGATCCTTCAGGTAGATCTACTAGTTCCCACGTATGGTTTTGCAAAATGGATTCAATTTCACTATCGAGGGCTTCCTTCCAATAGTGAGCATCAGGAGATGACATTGCTTCTTGGTATGTTAGAGGTTCATTTTCTATCATATATGCATAGAAATCGGGTCCAAAGGTTTTAGAGGTCCTCTGTCATTTGCACCTTCTTGGTTCCTCTAATTCTAGTTTAATATTACTTTCATGAATGCTTGATCATCATTATCCTCAGGAGTTTTTGGATCTCTTGCTCTCTTTTGAACAATAGTTTCAATAGAGGGTTTTAGAGGATAGATATGTTCAAAGAATCTAGCATTTCGAGATTTGATAATGGTGTTTTCATGAATGTCATCAATTTTAGATACACCAAAAATCGATATGACTATTATTCTGAGCATACCCAATGAATATGCAATCTGTAGTTTTCGGTCCAATTATGACCTTTTTAGGTTTTGGTACTTCTACTTTGGTAAGACACCCCCACGCTCTTAAGTATTTGTAGGATGGTGATTTGCCTTTCCATAGTTCATGTGGAGATTTCGAAGTCTTCTTTCGGGGCACTTTATTTAGTATGTGATTAGTAGAAATATAGCTTCTCACTAGCAATTTTCTGGTAGACCACAGCTTATGAGCAAAGCATTCATCATTTCTTTAAGGGTTATTTTACGTTCTGCTATACCGTTCAATTAAGGGGAATCTGGTGCCGTTGTTCGGTGTATAATACCATATTCGGCGCAGAACTCCGTGAAGGGAAATTCATATTCTCCTACTTTATCACTTCTTAAAGCTTTTATTTTCTTGTTAAGTTGATTTTCAACTTCTGCTTTATATTGTTTAAACATCTCGAATGCCTAATCTTTGTTTCTAAAGAGATATATATAACAGGATCTTATACAATCATCAATAAAGGCAATGAAATAACTTTTTCCACCTCTAGTTTGACACATTTTTAAGTCACACACATTTGTGTGTATTAGATATAGGGGTTCAGTTTCTCATTCAACATGGTGAAACGAGGACTCAACACTATAAGCAGAAGATTCAACTTTATTTATATCATTGCTTGATATAATAGTGGTTACATTTGCTATAAATAAACCATCACATACATATCCTCTTCCTACATACACACCATTCTTTGATAGCACAAATTTATCAGCCAAAAAGGTGAGTTTGAAACCATGCTTGCTAAGCAACGACCTTGAAATTAGGTTCTTGCGAATTTTCAGAACGTGAAGAACATCGCTCAAGGTAAGTCCTTTCCAGAAGTCAGTTTTAGTACTACTTTTCCCTTGCCTACAACCTTCGATGAGATGAACTTCCCATGAAATGTTGTTCATCATCAGTTGCGGTTTTGTTAGTTGTAAATATCTTTGCACATGTGTGTCGAGTGGCTCCTGTGTCTACAAACCATTCCTTTGAGTTACCAACAAGGTTGCATTCCGATACTACTGCACATAACTCCATATCAGAAATGCCATCTGATGTTTCATCCATATTACTTTTTTTTTCTTCTTTTTGGGTGCCTGACATTCGGCTGCTTTATGCCCTTTCTTTCCGTAGTTATCGCATAAACCCTTAAATTTCTTTGACTTCTTAGGAGCATGCTCACGTTTCCTCTTGTTTGGTTTGTTTGACTCGACTACATTTGCTTTGGCAGGCACTACAAGCGAAGTCTTTTTCTCAAATTTTCTGTCATCTTCCACGATTCTCAGTCGGACTACAAGTTCCACCATAGTCATCTCCTTACGCTTATGCATAAGGTAATTCTTGAAATCTTTCCATGATAGAGGAGTTTTTCAATTGCAGTGGCAGCCTGGAAGGATTCACTTAGAGACGTTCCTTCATCATGTAATTCATGGATAATGACTTGTAGCTCTTCAATTTGGTTGATTATGGTCTTTGCATCATTCATTTTGAAGTCCAGAAACTTTCCCTCTATGTAATTTTTCATGTCTGCATCTTCAGTTTTGTATTTCTTATCTAATGCAATCCAGAGTTCTTTGGAAGTTTGAGCAGTACAATATACATTGTTCAGGATATTGTCGAGACCGTTTAAGATATAGTACTTGCACATGACATCAGAACTTTTCCGCACATTCAAGGCTTCAAATTTAGTTTCCTCGGGTTCCAGTTCTTCGACTATGGGAGCATATTCCGTAAGATATTTTGCAAGGCCCAAAGTCGTCAGATAGAATAGCATCTTTTATTGCCAGCGCTTAAAGTCCATCCCTGTGAACTTTTCAGGCCTTTCTCCATGAGATATTGCAATTGTTGGAATCAGAGGCGCAGGTTGAGTGTTAGTCACGGTCAGAGTTGGTGTAGAGTTTTTGTTACTGTTCTGAGACATCGTCGTCTGCAGATTCAGTGAACAATCAATATTGTTTCCAAGAGTGTAATCGCTGTGTAACTCAAGTGCTACAAAAAACCAATATAACTACACTGTAACACTACCACAATTATGCTATATAAACTATTCCAAAAACTATTGTAAAGTTGATGTTTCAGAAACATTTTCTGATCTGTTGCAAAAACAATGCAAACAGAATTTCTCAGCAAATAAGCAGTAAGTATAGAATCAGTAATTAAATTACCAATCAATCTGTACGAGTGTAGTGAATACTATTGCCTTGAAACAATGTTGCTCACTTTATTCACCGTAGGTTGTGAGGAATTTGCTTCCCAGGATGAAACGGACCAACCCCGTAGAGTTGTGCTTGTAAGCAGAGCCACGACGAACTGATGAGAATATAAAATTAAGAACAGAGTTATGTGGGGAAGAAGAGTGGTAGAAAAATAGGAAAGAATGATTCTCTTTTCGCTTTCTGTCTTCCTATATATAGGCTCGGGGATGTGTCTATTTGGGTCTGAACGATCGTGTCTGTTTGAAAGGATATGACCCTTTACCAATTGACCGTTAGTTACCGTTCATCCAAAAAAGTGTTTGAATTTAAAAGAAAATGTCTGGTCTGAATAGCCAAGCACAGCCAACCGCCAATTGCAGAGGGCTAAGTGCCTTTAATACGCCTCAAACGTCCATTCGCCCATGTCGTGGGTGCGGGCTCGAGCTCGGGTATGGACAATGACACGGGCGCGACGAGCACGCGTGCGGGGAGGTGCGTTGCACCACTCGCTAACATGGGTTGTGGTTTTATGTCTCTCTTTTCTTATTGTAACTATAATCGGGACCATATCTTAGTATATAAACACATATTGTTTATTATATTCCAAGATGTGTGACTATTCATATTATAAGCATTAAATGCCTCACATATCATAATGCATAATTTCACTTTTTCCAACACATCTCACAATTGTCTTACTCATTTATTTCTAGCAATCCCCTGTGGGAAATGCGGATTACGGATCTTAAGGCTAGGATTAACACTATAGGAGGGGGGTGAATAGTGTTAATAAAGAATTACTAAATCTTTTTTGATTTATGTTAATTTAGATACCGATGTATGCAATATACAGACACGGATATGATCACAGAAACAAACACAGATGCAGAAATAAAATAAAAGCAGTAAAGGAAAGAACACACTGAATTTTATACAGGTTTGGAGTTACCCTACATCCAGTCCGGCAACACAAGTACGGATTTCCTTTCAAAAGCAATTGTACAATTACACCCTCGGTTTCAAGGCTACGAGGTACACCCTCCAAAATTTCGATCCTTTGGGTAGAGATACTTGATTTCTGGGCCATAAGTTTACCCAATTGATTTACCAAGGCTACAATCACACCTTTTCTTTCTTGATTGATTTTCAAGGCTACAATCACACCTTTTCTCACTTAATAGATTACAAAGAAGTCTATAACTCTGAATAGCACTGAGAATCTTGTAGAGAGAGTGATAGAGAATCAAACTAGAAGTAATCGAGTTCGACTCAATGTTGATTTCGGCAGAGTAAGGATAAGAATATGTATTAAGAAAAGTGGAAGAAGAAGAGGAGTGAAAAACCAGAAAATCTAATATAAAATTCGTTGAAACTAACCCCTATTTATAGAAGAACAACAGCCATGTCCATTCGTGAAGAGTTATGGTGAATAGACACTTCTTTTGAAATTTAAATTTTGAACTCAACTGACACTATGTCGACATAGGGTATATAGGAATGTCGACATCCCAAAGCATTTTTTGATGTTTTGATTTTCTTGAAAATAACTGTTATCTTATATTAAAACTAATTTAAACTTTATAAATATGCTTGAATATAATTAAAATTCATAAGTAAATATAGAGAATAATATATATAGAATTTAACTCTAATTTTATATTTTAAATCTAAGTATATTTTATAAATATACTTGAATATAGTTAAATATATTATATTAAAAGATAGTTTAAAATCAAGAGTAATTTGACTTTGAAATTAAAGATAATTTTGAGGCTAAAATTATTTAAAATCGGGATAGAGAGTTTTGAATCTTTAAATAGGAAAGTTTTGAAAACATTTTGAAAACAGGATATAAATTTGAAAAATCATTTTGAATAAAAAGTTAGCAGATACAAAACAACATTGCACTAGATTTTTCGTAGGTTCCATCCTACTTAGGGTCCCATCCCCTTAATAGGCTCGAAGTGGATTTCATTCCACGAATAAATTGGATTTCAAGATGCCAGTGCTTTTCAATGAGTTTTAACAAAATTCCTAATAATAATAAAAAATACTTAACTTTGAAATTTTGAACTCTTGATAATCTTGATACTCATGAGTCTTCTATCTTGATATCTTGAATCTCTATACTGTACAGTCTTCTTTCTTAGTACCTGCATGGTTAAATCCTGCATATACATATATATCTAAACTTATAATGTTGGTATTTATATTTTATAAACTATTCTAAGGTTGTTGTCATCAAAACCATCATTTCACGGACTAACATCCCCTACATAATTAAGTAATTGTTCGATTGTTCCTAATTTCACAAAAACATTTAACGTATCGGTTGAAGTAGCACTATTGGCTTTGAACTTTCCTAGTGATTACCTATTTGAATTACTGGCGAATCAGTAGACCTAGGATGCCCTTGAACCGTAAGCCTTTTGTGTAATTCTAAAACAGAAAGCACACGACAAATGCTTCTTATATTCCTTCGTTCTCTGTTTTTGTTCATTTTTCCATGAACACCTGCCCGGACTCATGAGTGCTTAGAGAATTTGGCCTTATAATTCTCCTTGAAGCGGCCGCTTCGCACTCACATAGGTGATTCTGTAAGCGGTATTCGTAATTCCCTGCTTTTTTCTTTAGTTATTACCAAGTACAGACATCATTAAAAGTATCAAAACTTATCCTATTCTCCAACAAGTAATGCACTGACTTAGTATATGAATGGCTTGAGTGTATACAATTGCTTTAAAGTTTATCTTAAATTTAGTTGTCGCCTTGAACCTAGAACTTGGGATCTCCAGTCAACTAGGTAGGGTTTCCATTTTAGAGATACTTTTTAGTTTATGGGCCTTAACCCTATTCCCATTGACAAAGTTTGAACTTTCTTTCTAGGCAAGCCTTTTGTTAGTGGATCCGTAATGTTATCTTTTGACCTTACATAGTTTATAGTGATAACTCCATTAGAGAGAAGTTGTCGTAGAGTTTTATGTCTACAACGAATAAGTCGAGACTTGCCGTTGTATAGTCTACTATTAGCTCTTGCTATAGCTGATTGACTATCATAATGTATAAATATTGGAGGTACCGGTTTTTCCCAATTTGGAATGTCTTCCAGAAAGCTCCAAAGTCAGTCTTTTTCTTCTGTGGCTTTATCTAGAGCAATGAACTCTGATTCCACTGTTGATCTTGCTATGCAAGTCTGTTTGGATGACTTCGATGAAGTTGTTCCATTTCCTAATGTAAACACATATCCACTTGTGGATTTTGTGTCTTTTAAACCAATTATCCAATATGCATCACTATATCCTTCTATTACCGAAGGATATTTTTCATATTGCAAAACATAGTTCTGTATATGCTTTAGATGTCCTAGAACTTTGATTATTGCTTTCCAATGATTTTTACCAGGATTGTTGGTATATCTACTTACCTTGCTTATAACGTATGCAATATCAGACCTAGTGCAGTTCATGACATACAAAATACTTCCTACTATTCTAGAGTACTCAAGCAGATATATATACCAATACCAGTGTTTTCTACCCAATTTTGGTTCATATTCAGTGGTGATTTTGTTATAGTTATATTATGCTGCTTGAACCTTTCAAGTATTTTGGCAGTGTAATGTGATTGAGACACCGAATATCCTTGCGACTTCTTCATGATTTTTATACCTAAAATCACATCAGCCACTCCTAGGTCTTTCATGCGGAATCTAGAGGATAATATATCCTTCGTAGATTTTATTACTGCTTTGTTATTTCCTAGGATCAACAAATCGTCAACATAAAGGCAGACAATGACATATCCAATATCTATATGTTTCATATAGATACATTTATCTGACTCTTTTATCTTGAACCCATTTGATAACATAGTTCCATCAAATTTCTCATGCCATTGTTTTGTCGCTTGTTTAAGGCCATAAAGTGATTTTTACTAATTTCCATAATTTATTATCATTTCTTAGGCTTAAAAACCCTTCAGGTTGCGGCATGTATATTTCTTCTTCTAGTTCACTATTCAAAAATGCAGTTTTCACATCCATTTGGTATATTTCTAAATTCAGTACGGTTGCGATTACAATGAGCGTCCTAATTGATGTGATTCTAGTTGCTGGTGAGTATGTTTCAAAGTAATCTAGATCTTCCTTCTGTCTAAATCCTTTGACTACGAGTCTTGCTTTATACTTGTCAATTGAGCCGTCTCTTTTAGTTCTTTCTTAAAGATTCATTTGTATCCTGGCGTTTTTGATCCTTTAGGTAGATCTACTAGTTTCCATGTATGGTTTTTCAAAAAGGATTCAATTTTGCTATTGACGGCTTCCTTCTAATAAGGAGCATCGGGAGATGACATTGCTTGTTGGTATGTTAGAGGTTCATTTTCTATCATATATGCATAGAAATCGGGTCCAAAGGTTTTAGAGGTCCTTTGCCATTTGCTCCTTCTTGGTTCCTCTAATTTTGGTTTAATATTACTTTCATGCGTGTTATGATCATCATTATCCTCAGGAGTTTTTGAATCTCTTGCTCTCTTTTGAAAAATAGTTTCAATAGAGGGTTTTAGAGGATAGATATGTTCAAAGAAACTAGCATTTCGAGATTCGATAATGGTGTTTTCATGAATGTCATCAATTTCAGATTTATACACGAAAAATCGATATGCACTACTATTTGGGCATACCAAATGAATATGCAATCTATAGTTTTGGGTCCAATTTTGACCTTTTTTTGATTTTGGTACTTCTACTTTGGAAAGATACCCCTACACTCTTAAGTATTTGTAGGATGGTGGTCTGCCTTTCCACAGTTGATGTGGAGATTTCGAAGTCTTCTTTCAAGGCGCTTTATTTAGAATGTGATTAGCAGAAAGTATTGCTTCTCCCCAGCAATTATCTGATAGACCGAAGCTTATGAGCAAAGCATTCATCATTTCTTCTTTTTGGGTGCCCGACATTCGGCTGCTTTGTGCCCTTTCTTTCCACAGTTATGGCATGAACCCTGAAATTTCTTTGACTTCTTGGGTGCATGATCATGTTTCCTCTTGTTAGGTTTGTATGACTCGATGACATTTGCTTTGGCAGGCACTACAAGCGAAGTTTTTTTCTTATATTTTATGTTCGTCTTCCTCGGTTCTCAGTCGAACTACAAGTTCCTCCATAGTCATCTCCTCGAGCTTATGCTTAAGGTAATTCTTGAAATCTTTCCATGATGGAGGAAGTTTTTCAATTGCAGCGGCAACCTGGAAGGATTCACTTAGAGTCATTCCTTCATCATGTAATTCGTGGATAATGACTTGTAGCTCTTGAATCTGGTTGCTTACGGTCTTTGCATCAACCATTTTGAAGTCTGAAAACTTTTCCGCTATGAATTTTTTCATGCCTGCATCTTCAGTTTTGTATTTCTTTTCTAATGTAGTCTATAGTTCTTTGAAAGTTCAAGCAGTCCAATATACATTGTACATGCCATTGTCGAGACCATTTAAGATATAGTTCTTGCACATGAAATCAGAACTCTTCCAGACATTCAAGGCTTCAACTTTAGTTTCACTGGGTTTCAGTTCTTTGACTATGGAAGCATCTTCTGTAAGATATTTTGCAAGGCCCAAAGTCGTCAGATAGAATAGCATCTTTTGTTGCCAGCGCTTAAAGTCCATCCCTGTGAACTTTTCAGGCCTTTCTCCATGAGATATTGCCATTGTTGGATCAGAGGTGCGTGCTGAGTGTCAATCACAGTCTGAGTTGGTGCAGAGTTGTTGTTGCTATTCTAAGACATCGCTGTCTGCAGATTAAGTAAACAATCAATATTGTTTCAAGAGTGTTATCATTGTGCAACTCAAGTGCTATAAAAAACCGCTATAACTATAATGTAACACTACCACAATTATGCTATAGAAAAATACTGCAAAAACTATTATAAAGTTGATGTTTCAGAAACATTTTCTAATCAGTTGCAAAAATAATGCAAACATAATTTCTCAATAAATAAGCAGTAAGTATAGAATCAGTAATTAAATTGCCAATCAATCTGTCCGAGTGCAGTGAATACTGCTGCCCTGAAACAATATTACTCCCTGTATACACCGTAGCTGTGAGCAATTTGCTTCACAAGATGAAACAGACCAACCCCGCAGTGCTGTACTTGCAAGCGGAGCGACGATGAACTGAAGAGAATATATTGCTTGGAAGTTTCTGTATGTACCTTCCTTGAAACTTTCTCAATCGTTGCCACCATTTAGAGGACAAAATTGCCCTTTCCAGTCCCCAGGTTATAAACTTCACATGTTGCTTTTCCTTGGACAAATATATGTTACACTAGCAATATAAACCATTAAGATTATTTCTATTTTTGTTGTCGTTGTGTAACTTAAGTGCTACAAAAAACTGCTATAACTATACTGTAACACTATCACGATTATGCTATCGAAAACTGTTGCAAAAACTATTGTAAAGTTAATGTTTCAGAAACGTTTTCTGATCTGTTGCAAAAAAGAAGCAAACGGTTATCAATAAATAAGCAGTAAGTATAGAATCAGTAATTAAATTACCAATCAATCTATCTGAGTGCAGTGAATACTGTTTCCTTGAAACAATATTGCTCCCTGTATGCACCGTAGGTTGTGAGAAATTTGCTTCCCAGGATGAAACGGACCAACCCCACAGTGTTGTGCTTGCAAGAGTAGTGACGACGAATTGAAGAGAATATATTAAGAATAGAGTTATATGGGGAAGAAGAGTGGTAGAAAAACAGAAAAGAATGATTATCTTTTCGTTTTTTGTCTACCTATATGTAGGCTCGAGGAGGTGTCTATTCGGGTCTGAACGGTCATGTCTGTTTGAAAGGTTGCGACCCTTTACCAACTGACCGTTTGTTACCGTTCATCCAAAAAATTGTATGAATTAAAAAGAAAATATCTGGTCTAAATAGCAAATCCAAGCCAACCGCCAATTGCAAAGTGCTAAGTGCCTCTAATACGCTTCAAACGCTGCGAGCTCAGGCTCGGGCACGAGCATGGACACAGGCGCGTGCATGTGTGTGTTGGTGCGTTGCACCACCCGCTAAGATGGGTTGTGGTTTTATGTTTCTCTTTTCTTATTGTAACTATAATAGGGACTACATTTTAGTATACAAACATATATTGTTTATTATATTCTTAGATGTGAGACTATTCATATTCTAGGCATTAAATGCCTCATATATCCCAATGCACAATTTCACTTTTTCCAACACCTCTTAATTGTCTTACTTATTTATTTCAAACAATCCCCCACATAAATGAGTAATTATTCAACTGTTCTTAATTTTACGAAAACATTTAACGTATCGGTTAAATTAGCACTATTGGCTTTGAACTTTCCTAGTGCTTACCAAATTGAATTGCTAGCAAATCAGTAGACTTATGATGTTCTTGAACTATAAGCCTTTTGTGTAATTCTAAAACAGAAAGCACATGATAAACTCTTCTTATATTCCTTCTTTCTCTGTTTGTGTGCATTTTTAACACGAACACCTGCCTGGTCTCATGAGTGCTTAGAGAATTTGGCCTTATAATTCTCCTTGAAGCGGCGTCTTCTCACACACGTAGGCGATTCTGTAAGGGGTATTCGGAATTCCCCGCTTTGTTCTTTAGTTACTACCAAGTACAGACATCATTAAAAGTATCAAAACTTATCCTATTCTCCAACAAGTAATGCACTATCTTAATATAGGAATGGTTTGAGAGTATAACCGTGCTTTTAAGTTTATTTTAAATTTAGTTTTCCCTTTGAACCTAGATCTTGGGATCTCCAGTCAATTAGGTAGGTTTTCCATTTTAGAAAAACTTTTTAGTTTATGGGCTTTAACCCCATTTCCATCGACAAAGTTTGAACTTTCTCTCTAAGAATTCCTTTTGTTAAGGGATCCAAAATGTTATTTTTTGACCTTAAATAGTCTATAGTGATAACTCGATTAGAGAGAAGTTGTCTTACATTTTTATGTCAATGACGTATTTGTCGAGACTTGCTGTTATATAGTCAACTATTAGCTCTTCCTATAGCTGATTGACTATCACAATGTATACATATTGAAAGTACTGGTTTTTCTAAATTTGGAATGTCTTCCAAAAAGCTCTGAAGCCAGTCTGCTTCTTCTGCGGCTTTATCTGGAGCAATAAACTCTGATTCTATTATTAACCTTGCTATGCAAGTCTGTTTGAATAACTTCTATGTAATTGCTCCATTTCCTAATGTAAACACATATCCACTTGTGGATTTTTTGTCTTTTGAACTAGTTATCCAATTTGCATCACTATATCCTTCTATTACTGAAGGATATTTTTCATATGGCAAAACATAGTTCTATGTATGCTTCAGATATCCTAGAACTCTGATTATTGCTTTCTAATGATTTTTACGAGGATTGTTGGTATATCTACTTAACTTGCTTACAGCGTATGTGATATCAGGCGTAGTGGAGTTCATGACATACATAATAATTCCTAGTATTCTAGAGCACCCAAGCTGATATATACCTTCACCGGTGTTTTTTTACCCAATTTTGGTTCATATCCATTAGCGATTTTGCTATAGTTATATTATGCTACTTGAACCTTTCAAGTATTCTGGAAATGTAATGTGATTGAGACACCGAATGTCCTTGTGATGTCTTCATAATTTTTATACCTAAAATCACATCAGCCACTCCTAGGTCTTTCATGTCGAATCTAAAGGATAACATATCCTTTGTAATTTTATTACAGCTTTGTTGTTTCCTAGGATCAACAAATCGTCAACATAAAGACATACAATGACATATGCAATATCTATATGTTTCATATAGAAGCATTTATCTGACTCATTTATTTTGAACCCATTTGATAACATAAGTTTCATCAAATTTCTCATGCCAATGTTTTGGCGCTTGTCTAAGGCCATAAAGTGTTTTACTAATTTGCATGCTTTATTCTCATTTCCTGGACTTAAAAACCCTTCATGTTGCTTCATATATATTTATTGTTCTACTTCATTGTTCAAAAATGCAGTTTTCACATTCATTTGGTGTATTTCTAAATTCAGTATGGTTGCGATTGCAATGAGCGTCCTAATTGATGTGATTCTAGTTACTAGTGTGTATGTATCAAAGTAATCTAGATCTTCCTTCTGTCTAAATCCTTTGACTACGAGTCTTGCTTTATATTTGTTTATTGAGCCGTCATCTTTTAGTTTTTTCTTAAAGATCCATTTATGTACTAGCATTTTTGATCCTTTAGGTAGATCTACTAGTTCCCATGTATGGTTTTGCAAAATGGATTCAATTTCACTATTGACGGCTTCCTTTCAATAAGGGGCATCGGGAGATGACATCGATTGTTGGTATGTTAGAGGTTCATTTTCTATCATATATGCATAGAAATCGGGTCCAAAGGTTTTAGAGGTCTTCTGTCGTTTTCTCCTTCTTGGTTCCTCTAATTCTGGTTTAATATTACTTTCATGCGTGCTTTGATCATCACTATCCTCAGGATTTTTGGATCTTTTGCTCTCTTTTGAACAATAGTTTCAATAGAGGTTTTAGAGGATAGACATGTTCAAAGAATCTAGCATTTTGAGGTTCATAACGGTATTTTCATGAATGTCATCAATTTCATAATTATACACCAAAAATCGATATGCACTACTATTTTGAGCATACCCAATGAATATGCAATCTATAGTTTTAGGTCCAATTTTGACCTTTATCGGTTTTGGAACTTCTACTTTGGCAAGACATCCCTACACTCTTAAGTATTTGTAGGATGACGATCTGCCTTTCCACAGTTCATGTGGAGATTTCTAAGTCTTCTTTCAAGGCACCTTATTTAGATTGTGATTAATAAAAGTATAGCTTCTCCCCAGCAATTATCTAGTAGATCAGAGCTTATGAGCAAAGCATTCATCATTTCTTCTTTTTGGGCGCCCGACATTCGGCTACTTTGCGCCCTTTCTTTCCACTGTTATGGCATGAACCCTTAAATTTCTTTGACTTTTTAGGAGCATGCTCATGTTTCCTCTTGTTAGGTTTGTTGACTCGACTACATTTGCTTTGGCAGGCACTAAAAGCGAAGTCTTTTTCTCAGATTTTCTGTTATCTTCCTCGATTCTCGGTCGAACTACAAGTTCCTCCATAGTCATCACCTTGCGCTTATGTTTACGGTAATTCTTGAAATCTTTCCATGTTGGAGGAAGTTTTTCAATTGCAGCGGCAACCTGGAAGGATTCACTTAGAGTCATTCCTTCGTCATGTAATTCGTGGATAATGACTTGTATCTCTTGAATCTGGTTGATTACGGTCTTCGCATCAATCATTTTGAAGTCCGAAAACATTCTCGCTATGAATTTTTTCATGCCAGCATCTTCAGTTTTGTATTTCTTATCTAATGAAGTCCAGAGTTCTTTGGAAGTTTGAGCGGTAAAATATACATTGTACAGGCTATTGTCGAGACCTTTTAAGATATAGTTCTTGCAGATGAAATCAGAACTCTTCTAGACATTCAAGGCTTCAACTTTAGTTGCGTCGGGTTTCAGTTCTTCGACTATGGGAGCATCTTCTGTAAGATATTTTGCAAGGCCCAAAGTCGTCAGATAGAATATCATCTTTTGTTGCAAGTTCTTAAAGTCCTTCCCTGTGAACTTTTCAGGCCTTTCTCCATGAGATATTGCCATTGTTGGAATCAGAGGCACAGGCTGAGGGTTAGTCATAGTCTGAGATGGTGCAGAGTTGTTGTTGCTATTCTGAGACATCGTCGTTTGTAGATTCAGTGAACAATCAATATTCTTTCAAGAGTGTTATGGTTGTGTAACACAAGTGCTACAAAAAATAGCTATAACTATAATGTTACACTACCACAATAATGCTATAGAAAACTATTGCAAAAACTATTGTAAAGTCAATGTTTCTGAAACGTTTTCTAATCTGTTGCAAAAACCATGCAAACAGAATTTCTTAATAAATAAGCCGTAAGTATAGAATCAGTAATTAAATTAGCAATCAATCTGTCTGAGTGGAGTGAATACTGCTGCCTTGAAACAATATTACTCCCTCCATGCACCGTAGGTTGTGAACAATTTGCTTCCCAGGATGAAACAGACCAACCCCGCAGTGCTGTGCTTGCAAGCGGAGCGACAACGAACTAAAGAGAATATAGAATTTAGAACATAGTTATCGTTTTCTGTCTGCCTATATATAGGCTCGAGGAGGTGTCTATTCGGGTCTGAACGGTCGTGTCTATTTGAAAGGTTGCGACCCTTTACCAACTGACCGTTTGTTACCGTTCATCCAAAAAAGTGTTTGAATCCAAGGAAAATATCTGGTCTGAATAGCCAAGCCAAGCCAACTGCCAATTGCAAAGTGTTAAGTGCCTCCAATGCACCTCCAACGCCCATTCGCCCCACGCCACGGGTGCGGGCTCGGGCTCCGGCACGGGTAAGGAAACGGCGCGGCGCGGGTGCGCGTGCGGGTTGGTGTGTTGTACCACCCGCTAAGATGGGTTATGCTTTTATGTCTCTTTTTTATTGTAACTATAATAGGGACCACATCTTAGTATATAAACACACATTGTTTATTATATTCAACGATATGAGATTATTCATATTCTAGGCATTAAATGCCTCACATATCCCAATGCACAATTTCACTTTTTCCAATGCCTCTCCATTGTCTTTCTTATTTATTTCCAACAATCCCCTATATAATTTAGTAATTGTTCGACTGTTCTTAATTTCACGAAAACATTTAACGCATCAGTTAAAGTAGCACTATTGGCTTTGAACTTTCGTAGTGATTACCTATTTGAATTACTAGCAAATCAGTAGACTTAGGATGTCCTTGAACTGTAAGCCTTTTGTGTAATTCTAAACAGAAAGCACACGATAAATGGTTCTTATATTCCTTCGTTCTCTGTTTGTGTTTGTTTCTTCCATGAACACATGCCTAGTCTCATGAGTGCTTAGAGAATTTGGCCTTATAATTCTTCTTGAAGCGGCGCCTTTGCACTCACGTAGGTGATTCTGTAAGGGCTATTTGTAATTCCCCGCTTTGTTCTTTAGTTATTACGAAGTACAAACATCATTAAAAGTATCAAAACTTATCCTATTCTCCAACAAGTAATGCACTGACTTAATATAAGAATGGTTTAAGTGTATACCAGTGCTTTTAAGTTTATCTTAAGTTTACTTGTCCCATTGAACCTAGGTCTTGGGATCTCGACTCAACAAGGTAGGCTTTCCATTTTAGAGAAACTTTTTAATTTATGGGCCGTAGCCCCATTCCCATCGACAAATTTTGAATTTTCTCTCTGAGCAAGCCTTTTGTTAGTGGATCCGCAATGTTATCTTTTGACCTTACATAGTCTATAGTTATAATTCCATTAGAGAGAATTTGTCTTACAGTTTTATGTCTACGACGATTATATTGAGACTTGCCATTGTATAGTCTACTATTAGCTCTTCATATAGCTGATTTACTATCACAATGTACACATATTGGAGGTACCGGTTTTTCCCAATTTGGAATGTTTTCCAAAAAGCTTCGAAGCCAGTCTGCTTCTTCTGCGGCTTTATCTAGAGCAATAAACTCTGATTCCATTGTTGACCTTGCTATGCAAGTGTATTTCGACGACATCCATGAAATTGCTCCATTTCCTAATGCAATCACATATCCACTTGGGGATTTTGTGTCTTTTGAACCAGTTATCCAATTTGCATCACTATATCCTTCTATTACTGAAGGATATTTTTCATATTGCAAAACATAGTTTTGTGTATGCTTCAGATATCCTAGAACTTTGATTATTGCTTTCCAATGATTTTTACCAGGATTGCTGATATATCTACTTAGCTTGCTTACAACGTATGCAATATCAGGCCTAGTGCAGTTCATGACGTACATAATACTTCCTAGTATTCTAGAGTACTCAAGCTGATATATACCACCACCAGTGTTTTTTACCCAATTTTGGTTCATATCCACTGGTGATTTTGCTATAGTTATATTATGCTGCTTGAACCTTTCAATTATCTTGGCAATGTATTGAGATTGAGGCGCCGAATATCCTTGTGATGTCTTCATAATTTTTATACCTAAAATCACATCAGCCACTCCTAGGTCTTTTATGTCGAATTTACTGGATAACATATCCTTCGTAGATTTTATTACAGTTTTTTTATTTCTAGGATCAACAAATCGTCAACATAAAGGTAGACAATGACATATCCAATATCTATATGTTCTATATAGATGCATTTATATGACTAGTTTATCTTGAACCCATTTGATAATATAGTTTCATCAAATTTCTCATGCCATTGTTTTGGCGTTTCTTTAAGGCCTTAAAGTGATTTTACTAATTTGCGTACTTTATTCTCATTTCGTGGGTTTAAAAACCCTTCAGGGTGCTGCATATATATTTCTTCTTCTAGTTCACCATTCAAAAATGCAGTTTTCACATTCATTTGGTGTATTTTTAAATTCAGTATGGTTGTGATTGCAATGAGCGTCCTAATTGATGTGATTCTAGTTGCTGGTGAGTATGTATCAAAGCAATCTAGAACTTCCTTCTGTCCAAATCCTTTGACTACGAGTCTTGCTTTAAACTTGTCTACTGAGCCGTCATCTTTTAGTTCTTTCTTAAAGATCCATTTGTATCCTAGCGTTTTTGATCCTTTAGGTAGATCTAATAGTTCCCATGTATGTTTTGCAAAATGGATTCAATTTCTTTATTGACGGCTTCCTTCCAATAAGGAGCATCGGGAGATGACATTGCTTGTTGGTATGTTAGAGGTTCATTTTCTATCATATATGCATAGAAATCAGGTCCAAAGGTCTTAGAGGTCCTCTGCCGTTTGCTCCTTCTTTGCTCCTCTAATTCTGGTTTAATATTACTTTCATGCATGCTTTGATCATCATTATCCTCAGGAGTTTTTGGATCACTTGCTCTCTTTTGAACAATAGTTTCAATAGAGAGTTTTAGAGGATAGATATGTTCAAAGAATCTAGCATTTAGAGATTCGATAATGTTGTTTTCATGAATGTCAACAATTTCAGATTTATACACCAAAAATCAATATGCACTACTATTCTGAGCATGCCCAATGAATATGCAATCTATAGTTATCGGTCCAATTTTGACATTTTTCGATTTTGGTACTTCTACTTTGGAAAGATACCCCCACACTCTTAAGTATTTGTAAGATGGTGATATGTCTTTCCACAGTTCATGTGGAGATTTCGAAGTCTTCTTTCGAGGCATTTTATTTAGAATGTGATTGGCAGAAAGTATAGCCTCTCCCCAGCAATTATCTGGTAGACCAGAGCTTATGAGCAAAGCATTCATCATTTTTTCTTTTTGGGTGCCCGACATTCGGCTGCTTTGTACTCTTTCTTTCCACAGTTATGGCACAAACCCTGAAATTTCTTTGACTTCTTAAGAGCATGCTCATGTTTCCTCTTGCTAGATTTGTCTGACTTGACTACATTTGCTTTGGCAAGCACTACAAGCGAAGTCTTTTTCTCAGATTTTCTGTTATCTTCCTCGATTCTCGGTCGAACTACAAGTTCCTCCATAGTCATCTCCTTGCGCTTATGCTTACGGTAATTCTTGAAATCGTTCCGTGATGGAGGAAGTTTTTCAATTGCAGCGGCAACCTGGAAGGATTCACTTAGAATCATTCCTTCATCATGTAATTCGTGGATAATGACTTATAGCTCTTGAATCTGGTTGATTACGGTTTTCGCATTAATCATTTTAAAGTCCAAAAACTTTCCCACTATGAATTTTTTCATGCCTGCATCTTCAGTTTTGTATTTCTTATCTAATGCAGTCCAGAGTTCTTTGCAAGTTTGAGCGGTGCAATATACATTGTACAGGCTATTGTCGAGACCATTTAAGATATAGTTCTTGCACATGAAATCAGAACTCTTTCAGACATTCAAGGCTTCAACTTTAGTTGTATCTGGTTCCAGTTCTTCGACTATAAAAGCATCTTCTGTAAGATATTTTGCAAGGCCCATAGTCGTCAGATAGAATAGCATCTTTTGTTGCCAGCTTTTAAAGTCCATCCCCGTGAACTTTTCAGTCATTTCTCCATGAGATATTGCCATTGCTGGAATCAGAGGCGCAGGTTGAGGGTTAGTCACAGTCTGAGTTGGTGTAAAGTTGTTGTTGCTCTTCTGAGAAATCTCGTATGCAGATTCAGTGAACAATCACTATTGTTTCAAGAATGTTATCGCTGTGTAACTCAAGTACTACAAAAACCGCTATAACTACACTGTAACACTACCACAATTATGCTATAGAAAACTGTTGCAAAAACTATTGTAAAGTTGATGTTTCAGAAACATTTTCCGGTCTTATGCAAAAACGATGCAAACAGAATTTCTCAGTAAATAAGCAGTAAGTATAGAATCAGTAATTAAATTACCAATCAACTTGTCCGAGTGCAGTGAATACTGTTGCCTTGAAACAATATTGTTCCCTGTATGCACCGTAGGTTGTGAGCAATTTGCTTCTCAGGATGAAATGGGCCAACCCCGCAGTGCTGTGCTTGCAAGCGGAGCGACGACGAACTGAAGAGAATATAGAATTAAGAACAGAGTTATGTGGGGAGGAAGAGCGGTAGAAAAACAGAAAAAAATGATTCTCTTTTCTTTTTCTGTCTGCCTATATGTAGACTCGAGGAGGTGTCTATTCGGGTCTGAACGGTCATGTCTGTTTGAAAGGTTGCAACCCTTTACCAACTGACCGTTTGTTACGTTTATCCAAAAAAGTGTTTGAATTCAAAAAAAATTGTCTGGTTTGAATAGCCAAGCCAAGCAAACATAGATGGGTTGTGGTTTTATGTCTTTTTTTTTATTGTTACTATAGTAGGGACCACATCTTAGTATATAAACACATATTGTTTATTATATTCCAAGATGTTAGACTATTCATATTATAGGCATTAAATGTCTCACATATCACAATGCATAATTTCACTTTTTCCAACACCTCTCTATTGTCTTGCTCATTTATTTTCAACAATTTTTTCTCTTCAAGATTCCATATTAAAAACTGATAAAGGCAGTTATTAAAAACTGATAAAGACAGTGGTATGAACCCGTTCATTTTAAACCATAATTTATGTTTTTGTTGTGGCTTGGATATTTACAACTGTAGTGAAGTTTGTCAGATTTGCTCACCCAAATTTACATTTAGTTACTTCGATTAAGTTTTCCTTGCATACCAATCAATAGCATTACACGAGTGAACCTACATTGCCTAAATTACCTTTATCTCATTTTAGAAACTCCACTGTCTGAAACACAAAAACTCCAATGTATGAACCTTTATCTCATTTCAGAAACATTTTTGTAATGTATTCTTTCAAATTACAATTAACAACTCCGTAGCTAAAATTAACAAAACGTTTAACATCTATGGTGAATAAATTGCATAAATATTTTTTTCTCATTGTAAAAACGCTCTTTTGCTTTTTCTTCAGCAACTTAGACTCGATGCTGAATTTTATACCCAATTTTGGAAAAGACGGTTGCTTAAGAGCGCAAAATATTGATAGAAAAAAGTTAATTGTGCAAAGTGCCAAATATCACTCGTAAAAGTTGACAAAAACACACATCAGTTTTTAAACTTCGATGCAAGATAATGGTAGCCACTATGAAAATTAAAAATCTGTCACACACCACTAGCCAGATGTCAGAAGTATAATTTATCTCAATCCATTAAAATAAAAAATTGACAAAAATCATGGAAATGTACATGTTAGAGCTGTAGGAGAATTTGCATTATCAACGGATAAAAACGATGGCTCCAAATGCTAATATTCTTCTACCTGCAAAAATACGAGATATAAAAATTTGAAATTTCTTAAATATAGTTTTGATTTTTTTGAATAATATTAAGTAATAATATGGGTTACAAAAAGAACATGAAGTATAAAAATTTTATTCAAACTTTCAGCAGTGTACAGTTACATGGAATAGTGAAGTAGCTAACTACTGAAAATAGGATCCAAAAATCAGAAGTTGTGGATAGATGAAACATGGATGATGATAATGAGCCATCAACAGTCCAAGTTGTGTCAAAGGTCATATTTAAACTGATTAGATAAATCTACATTCTAATTCTACTCTCTGCTAATTTTGTAAATTCATCAACAATTATTACTAAGGAGTTAGCAATTATGCATGTACATAAAAATTAAAAACAAATATTAGAATTTTGAAGTAAATTTGTCTTTATGTATTCTTAGCCCAAAAAATAAATGGTATGAACTTATTTTTTGATAAAAATCATAAGTAAAAAATGAAGGAAAAATATACGACATTTGATATATTACCAGGAACAGTGGCCGTGTTCTTCCCATAAAAGTTACAGGTATATGCACCATAATCTTCGTAGGCGAACAACCCTGTAGTCTTTGCTACATGTTTAATAGTCCCCCATCTCGAAATCAATACCTCTCTCTCATAATCAAACAATTTATTATTTCGCTTTGGATCAGGAAACTTCTATCCATCGGATATTACTTTGAATATCTTCGCTGTTTTTAATTGTGAATTCTTTGAAACTCCAATAATATTCATCTCCAGAAAGTTAACCATTCTTTTGGCTACATTTTCATCTTTCACAACAGCCCACCTGCACATTTACAGTAAAATAACACTTCCGTTAACCTTTTAATTACTTGCAGTCATAACATGAGAAATAACTTGCAAGTTGTTACCTTAGTTGAGAACCGGCAAGTTCAGTGGTTTTGGAAACTGTTAAAAGCATAATATCATGCTCTCCAGGCTGACTAATAGCAGTGTACTGAGGCCAATAATAGTCTAGGTCATGAACTGTTTTTCCATTTTCGGAGTTCAACACTGCCTAGTTCATCAAATATCCTTCCTGGCTTGACATAAGGAGATCCGAAGAGCATAGGCCAAAGGACCAGAATCCTAAAGCAACTTAAAACAAGCATGTGATGAAAGAATTAGAGTACTTCTTCGCTTTCAATGTTTGTAAGTATCAAGATCTATATGAGTGTTAAAAAAAGTCTAAGAGGACTGTATTATAACAAAGGATTGATTTTTGAACTGGCCAAATTGAATCCAAAGGAGCCGATATTTGAATAAACTCTGTTTCTGCTAAAAAAACATTATTCTAAAAATATAACAAGGCTTTAACAGAATTGTTATGTCAACTAAAGATTAAAGAAAAAAAAGGTCATGGGATAATTATTCTACTTAGCTGATTCTACAAAAAATTCTTAAATTTTAGAAAAAGCACAAAATTAATATTTTGAACTAATTTTATTTAAATATTAGAATTAAAGAAACAAAAAACAGAAAAATCAATGATAGGAATAACAATAAAAAATTTGCTAACTAAATGTTCATTGATTTTAGAAAAAACATCAGAAAATATTGATTTAAACTTAAAAGTTAGGACATGAAAGTAAATAATGAAAAAGGAAAAAACTAACATCTGGGAGAAAACCCAAGTCGTTTGAGGTGAAGAAGAGCACTGGCGCAAGAATGCATATAGAATCCAAGCAGAGCCTACGAGGAAATAGGAGTTGTTTCATAAATTTGACACCAATGAATCTTGATTCAAAAAATATATTTAAAATGATAATAATCACAAACGGAATAAAATTCAGTCGGCTTTAACTACTAACTGTCAAGAAATAAATGTTAAAAACATGATAAAATATAAATATCATTTAATAAAACATAAACATGTCAAACAAATGTAGCAACAACTGATGTCTAAATATGCTATCAAATATTTGTCCAACACAAAATAATACATAAAGCCTCAAGGGTAATTTGAACCGGAAATATATTAAAGAACATTGAAATGATCAATGCACAAACAGTTTTAAAAAATATTATACAATTATTAGCACACCAAGAAACACCTTTGCTTCTGTCTTGGAGCAAAGCTATACATCAATATCAAAAAAAAAAAAAAAAAAAAAAAAAAAAAGAAGATGAAGCTGCAAAGTAGTGACCTGGATGTGCTAAGTGACCTCCTTGGCGTCATATAAAAAATAATTAAATTGAAATATTGATTTTCTACAATGATTATTTTCTAAAATAGTTAAATAAATTAGTTTAACTTGGAATCTTCAATACATGATTATACTAATTTTAATATGATAACATATTAAAACATAAGTGAACTGCGCAAAATTATTTTTTATATGTTATTTTGTATAAAGTTAATGAGTTACTAACTCTCTCATTTGTTTTTATTTTTGTTTTAAACTCCAAATTTACAGATCAACAACAGAACAAAATACGTTCAAAAAAGATGTCCATATGATAAAATGGAATTCTAAAAAAATGAGCTGAAGAAAAAAGACAAGTTTTACAACGTTTTCATGTATTACATTCATGAAAAGTTAAATGTCTATTTCTTTTTATTATTTATCAAAGATTAAATTTCTTTTTCATTTTAACCCTTTTTGAATACACTAACCCTCTTTTATGCTTTTCTGATATCAAAATTTGAATGAAATAAATCTACTTTTATTGCATAAGCAAAATTACAAAGAGTTGTATATGAAAATGAATTGATACACTTCATTGTACATGAGTTACAATTTATATAAGTGTAATAAGTGTTGTGGGCTTGAAGAATTCGGCCCAGACCCACTTCCGAATGAAAGAAATAATACTGGCCCTTGGATCTTGAGTCAACGGCAATGAGTTGATATCTGTTATTATATCACGAGATTTCTTCATTCCATACTTTACCATTCTCCAATACGCCCCCTCAAACCCTAATGCGACTAGGGTTTGTGGCGAATTCTTTCCAATTTTTCTTTGCTTTAATTTCAGCGAGATTCATGAAATATTTGGAGTAAATCAGAAATCAAAAAGAAATTCTGGTCAAATGTTATCTGGAGATGGCAATTGATCGGAGATTCAGCAACAACTACTCCTGTATTTTAGTGATTATGGCTCATAAGCTTAAGATTGACGGAAGAGTTGACGCCTTGGCTGTTAATATGGCTTCTAGTATGAGAAACGGCAGCTGATCAGAACTTCAGCAACAAGTACTTTGGACTTTAATGACTTTGACTTACGAGTTTGAGGTTGCCTGAAAAGCTGACATGACTGTTCATATGCTTTCTAGTATGTGAATAATCATCAAGGCTTTTAACCTTCAGCTTTTCTCTGAATCGATTGAAGTTATTCTTTGAGAGAGGCTTTGTCGATATATCTGCCGTTTGGTAAGTGGAAGGTATGTGATTTACATTTAATTATTCTCTTGCTACTTGTGTGCGAACAAAGTAGATATTCAGTTCTACATGTTTTGTTTTTGAGTGTAACACTGGATTGGCTGTAAGACGCACACTACTTAGATTATCACACCAGATAATTGTTTTGCATTCAGTTTTGACTTGTAGTTCTCCAAGCAGTGACTCAACCCATATGACTTCTGCAGTAGCTTTTGCTACACTTCTAAATTCAGCCTCGATGCTGATCTTGAGACAGTGGAATGTCTTTTTTAAACACCAAGATATATGATTGTTACCCAAATATATACAATACCCAGTTGTGAATTTCCTATCATTTGGGTCATTAGCCCAATCAGCATCAGCATAGCCATTGATGCTAATTGACTCACTTTCCTCTAGAATTAAACCATAGTTTAGAGTCACTTTAAGATACCTTAGTATCCTCTTAACTGCCTTCTAGTGATCATCTGTGGGATTTTGCATATATTGGCTTGCTTTATTTACACTGTATGTAATGTCTGATCTGGTAATAGTAGCATACCGAAGTACCCCAAAAATGCTTCTATATTGTCCGTCATTGAATATTGCTTCTCCTTTGTATTTAGACAAATGCAAGCTACTAACTATAGATGTTGAGGTGGAATTAGCTTCATGCATTTTTGCTTTGTGTAGAATTTTTGTTCTGTGCTTCCTTTGACTTGATTGAATTCTTGCATTTGTTATTCTTTTGACTTCTATGCCCAGAAAATAGGTTAGATTGCCAAGATCTTTGATGCTGAATTCTTGATTGAGATACTTTATTAGGTTGTTAATCTCTTGTTCACTGTTACCTGTAATAATAAAGTCATCAACATAAATCAGTACATACATTGTTATGTCTTTACTAAACTATGTAAATAGAGAGATGTCAGATTTGGTTGAATGATAACCAAGTCCGATATTGTTTCCTTTAGTTTCTCAAACCACACTCGTGGTGCTTGCTTTAAACCATAAATTGCTTTGTGTAACTTGTTCACATGATTTTTTTTCCTTCCTTTTTGAAACCTTAAGACTATTTAATATGCACCTCTTCCTGTAAAATACCATTTAAAAAGGCATTATTTACATCAATTTGTCTAATGATCCAATTTCTATATAAGGCAATTGTAATAACAATTCTGGTAGTAGCAGGCTTCACTACAGGTGAAAATGTTTCATTGAAATCAAAACCACTCTGTTGTGAATAACGTTTAGCTACCAGTCTTTCCTTATACTTAGATATTGTACCATCAACGTTCCTTTTTAACCTGTATGTCCATTTGCACCGTACAATATTTTTGTCTTTTGGTTTGAGAACAAAATCCCATGTCTTGTTCTTCATTAAGGCCTCATATTCTTCATCCATAGTAATTTTCCAATTTTTACTCTGTATAGCTTGATCATGTGTGGTTGGCTCCTCTGCATCTAAAACAGCAGGATAGATTTTTGGTTTGAATATGCCACTCTTAGAACTAGTTATCATGTGATGACTTGTTATGCCAATACTTTGTTGTTGATTAGCTCTTTCACCCTCTGATTGTATGTTTGAGTCTGTGCTTTGCATACTGCTTTGAGTATGATGAGGAGTTGGTTGTTCAGTAGTTCTTTGTTGAGATACTTGATCAGGTACACTAGTTGATCTTGCTTGATCATCTGCTAAATCAGGTCTAATATTGGAATCTGTACTTTGAGAGTCAGAGCAAATTGCTTCATGATTGTTGATGCCTTGAGCTGACTTTATTTGAGCCTGAATTATCTCAACAGATGGAATAGGTATAGATGGTATAGACTTTTTTGCATTATACACTTTACTGTTTGCTTCTCTAAATGGAAACATTGTTTCATTGAATACTACATGTCTGAAAATAAATATTCTTTCATTTTTTTCTAGACATTTTAGCCCTTTTTATTGCTAGCATATCCTAAAAAGGTCTAAGGTGATGATCTAAAATCTAATTTATGAGTATTATAGGGTCTAATATATGGAAAACATAGACACCCAAACACTTTGAGATTATGATACTCTGGACTAGTATCAGTTAATATTTCTATTGAACATTTTAACTCTAGAGCCTTTGAAGGTAGTCTATTAATTAAATAGACTGTTGTAGTAAAAGCATCTGGCCAGAATTTTTTTGGCATAGATGTTTGTGCTAGAAGAGTAAGACTAGTTTCTATAATTTGTCTATGCCTTCTTTCAACTAGTCCATTTTATTTTGAAGTGTAAGGACATATTGTTCTATGATTGATTCCCTTTTTTTGAAAATACTCCTTTACTGGCAGATATTCAATTCCACCATCTGTTTGCATGATTTTAACTTTGCAGTTTATTTGATTCTCTGCTTGTGCTATGAACTGCATAACTGCATTTGATTTTCACTCTTTGATTTCAGAAAATATATCCATACATATCTAGAGAAAGTATCCACAAAAGATACATAGTATTCGTAGCCATAGTCAGCATGAACTGGGGCAATTCTCCATAAATCAGTGGCAATTAATTCAAGAGGATTACTATAATAAGTTTCAGAATATGAAAAAGGCAATTTATGACTCTTGCCCATTTGACAATAAGTACAAATATATGGTAACGATAAATCATTAAAAGGAATATCGTTCTTATTCAATGCATGCTTGATAATATTGACATTTAGATGCCCAAGTTTACAATGCCATTTGTCAAATGTCTTACACATTTCTTGCTTTTTGAATTCAGAGTTATTACACCACTTTCTTTTAATAATTGAGTTTCTTGAATTATCCGCTTTGAACTTGTACAGTCCTTTACACTGTTTACCCTACAAAAGCACTTCCTTAGTCAGGACGTCCTTAACTAAGAAATTATGTGGATAGAACTCAAAATATACATTGTTATCTTTTGCAAATTGTGACACATTTAGTAAGTTTTTCTTGATATGTGGAACTCTCAATAGGTTATTTAAATATAATTACTTTCTTCTCATGATATATGACTTACCAGTGTGTGTAATTGCAATAGATTTTCCTTTGCCCATGTGAATAGAATTCATACCTTTATATTCCTTGCTTTCAAGATTTAAGTTGCTCAAGTTATTTGAGATGTGATTATTTGCACCTGAGTCGGATTACCAATCTTTATCTTGAATGTGATCAGACTATGTATTTTCTGTTTGAGAATTTTTTGTCTCTGATTGACTGACTGATTCAGGCTGCAAGTGTACCATGTTTACACTGTAGCTTGAACTTCTTTGAGCATTTTGTCCTTGACCTGGAACATAGTTAAGATTTAATATGAAGTAACATTTTGCTGCTTTGTGTCCAATTTTCTCGCATATTTGGTATTTTGGCTTATTATTGTTATTCCATCTTCCACTTCCCCTTAATCTATTAGAATGACCATCTCTTTGAGTGGGTTGCTCTCCTCTGCTATTGTTTTGAACTTTACCTTTGTAATTAGCAGCAAAATTAGCTGAGAAATCAGTTTCTTGAGGTTTCTTGATGTCGATTCTTGCTTCATGAGATAGTAAGATAGAATGTACATCATCAATAGATGGCAAATTTCTCTAAGATATCAAAACTGCTGCTCCTACTTCATATTCATCACTAAATCCATTTAGTATTGTCATAATTTGTTCCGAGTCAGATACCTTTTGACTTGCAGCATCTAAAGCATCAAAGATTGACTTAATTTTGAATATATATTCCCTCATATTAGGACTTTCCTTTCTGATATTGTGAAGTTGTCTTTTGTAGAACAACACTTTTGCTGCTGACTGAGAATTGAACACTCTTTCTATTGTTGACCATATCTCACTTGCTGTTTTGCAACCTATTACATGAGTCATAAGATTTGCATTTATAGAGGAAAGTAGCCAAGAACATATTAGCCTATCTTGTCTGTGTTGATTAACATATTCTTCATTACTTATAGTTTTATTTTGTTGATCAGCAATGAACATTGGTGGTACTGATATGGTTTCTTGAATATATTCCTCAAGATCATATCCTTGAAGAGCTGTTTCAATTTGTAGCTTCCAGAGGAAATAATTACCCTCACTGAGACGAATAGTGATGAGTTGACATTGAGGGTCGACTGTGGTTCTGACGAGTTTCTCAACATTTGATGCAGTGTGTTATGACCCATTGCCATTGATCGGTGCTCCAGAATGTGCTTCATCACCCATGATGATCTTGAAATTAAAAAACAGTATTGAAGAAAGAATGCAAAGGGCATTAAATCTTCACAAGGATGTAGAATCAAGATCTCTATCAAGATGCTGCCAGGTAAGATGCAACTAGAAAAATTTCAAATGATGATAAAATCTGATGGATTTTTCTCAAGATGACACTTTCCTTGGTTTCTTTTGTTTGATGATTTTGAATTATTGATTCTATTTTCTGAGATTTTGATTTCTGTTCTTTTCTGACTCAACAGAGATCCTTATGCAGCTAGAACTTGAAAACTAGCATGGCAGATGTGATTGATGTTGGGTCTTCCTCTCAGAAGATTATGTTTTAACCTGATGAGAGGGAAATATGGAACTCAGATGATGATTTTGTGTTTAACTTTCTGATGGGTTTCCTTCCGCAATTGGATCTTTTGATGCTGTTAAGCGATTTGGCTCTGATACCATATCAGAATTTGAATGAAATAATTCTAATTTTATCGCATAAGCAAAATTACAGAGAGTTGTATATGAAAATGAATTGATACACTTCATTGTACATGAGTTACAATTTATAAAAGTTTTGTGGGCTTGAAGAATTCGGCCCAGACCCGCTTCTGAATGAAAGAAATAATATTGGCCCTTGGATCTTGAATCAATGGCAATGAGTTAGTATCTATTATTATATCCTAGGATTTCTTCATTCCATACTTTAACATTCTCCAATATCTGAATACCCTCTTTTTAACGTTATGAGTTTTCAAATATATTCATGCTTTTTAAGTTTGATTTTCAAATGTATATATGTTTCTTGAATGAAAAAAAATTCAAATATTATAAGCATACACGATATATTGTTAAATTTGAATTACTAACAAGAGCATTTTCCATTCTTTTTCAAAAATGCTAGTAAACACGAAAAGAAAAAACAACCTTTCCATTTATGAAAGATCTACCGACCAACTTGAACTGGATTTCTCTCGTTTCGGGTTAATATTTTTTTAGAAACATAAATTGTGATAAAATAACTTCTTCGCGAGTTGATTTCAACATAAATTTGTTTCGGTTTTCTAAATGGGAAGAAATCCTCCATTCTGGAGACCTTAAGATCCAAAAGGGGTTTGCATCTCATTCTTTGCCCATAATTCTTCGATAATAACTAAATTATAATAAACTAATTGGACATAGATTTCTGACATTAGTCATCTTTGTTTGAAGGTTCGGACAATTTTTTTTGCCATTTGGACCATTACAATTTTAAAGTGAAATATCTAGGGACCGAAACCATTATTTGATTTAAAATAGAAAAGCTATTACCAATTTGATATTTAATCTAGAATTAATGTCCTTGATTTCACTATTTGTGAAGCATAATGAAATTAAGTGCAAAATCATTCTATAAGCTTTGCTGCTAATTTGAAATACACAATAGCTAACAAATAATTTTACATCTCCTTAAAAACGGAAAATATGAAGAAAAAAAATGAAATAAAGTCTAGCAAAAAACAAAACCTCTTTTTTTCATCATAAATATCAAAAAATTGAGAGATCAGAAATCATCTATCGTGTTGATTTCTTGATTTCCTCATCCAAGCATAGCATGATGGTTCATATTTTTCAAGTTTTTTTTGCATGAATCGAATGTACTCTAACTAGTAACATTTTAGCAAATTAGAGATTAGTGAAACCATATGATTTTAATTTATAATAATTTGTAGAACAAAAAACCTTATTTTCAAACTTGCCACACAATACAATTCTAGAAAAAATCTACCTATGAGATTCAATAATGGCTGGAAATATTTGCATGGATACGATGAAGTTATGCATCAAAGCTGGCACATTCAAGTTAATAGTTACCTACCTTTTGTTTTCTTGCAAAATCTCAAGTCAGTCAAAGTAGCACTTAAAAAATGGAACAAGTCTTTTGTTAATTTTGATCAGTTATGCAGTTCTAGTAGAGATAGAGATGCAATGACTTAAATAAGAAGATTGTGGACCATCCTGAAAATGCTCATTTAACCGAGTAGTATAAGGAACGTATTAATCTTCTTGGAGATATGCGTAAAAACAGGCCACTCATGGTCAACAGTTAGTTAAATTCAAATGGCTTACAAAAGATGGTAAAACCACAAAATACTTTCATTATTAATGTCAAAGCCTAAGTCAAATGCAAGGTTCAAGTATTTACATGGTGAACATGGGAATATTGCTCAAACTGCTAATAATGTGGCAAGGGAACCAATCTCTTTCTACACCGATTAATTCAATGGTCCTTCTATAAATCTCAATTTTCCACATGTCACATGCCAAAAATATTTAGCTCTTCATGTTCAAAAATCATAAGTCTAGCCTTTTTCTATTGAAGAACACAAGACGATTGTTTTTCAAACTGATAAAAATAGCAGCCCTAGTCCTAATGGCATTACTTCTATGTTTTATAGATAGCGTTGGAATTTGATAAGCATAGATCTACTTAAAGTTATAATGGATATTACATGCTTTGGGGAATTAATTAGTGAAATAAATAATACCTTTCCTTATCTTGTTCCTAAAGTGCACAATCTTAACACAATATCAGATTTCTGCCTATTATATTGTGTAATGTTTTTACAAAGTGTTGGATAATCTACTTTGCAATAAGATAAAGCACCTTAGGAACGGACTAATTTCTTGTCACCAACACTTTCATTCCTCTTCTGATCACTTTTGGTATAATATCTCTAATCATCTAAAACCTTCATTTATTATATAGACGTTCATAAGAGTAATAAAATGCTTATCATAGTCAAATAAAGATATGAATAATACTTTTATATTGATATGAGTTTTATACTTTCCTGTTATTAATTTTACTACTCCTTCTCCGTTTAGTAGCTAAATGTTTTGACATCGGAGTCGTAGGCTTTCGATCGTTTCCACCTTTCCTATCAACTATTGCATTAATCAACTCTATTTAAATAGATTACGTATTAGAGAACTACATGTAAATGCAGGCATTGTACAATATATGTACAAAAACTAACGATAAATCAAATTATAAAAAATAATACTTGAAAACCACATAAATTAACCTACTCCACAAAAAAACCTAAAAAATCACAATGATGAATCAAAACATTGTGTTGATAATTTATTATAGTTGAATATTAGTATTTTACAGATATCAAATTGACCAAGAGAAGTGCGATATGAGGTTTGTAACTTTGACGTGCATAAGTGCTAACTAGGGTTTGTAAAATTGATGCTAACGGGCCGAGATTTAGGATTTGTGCAGATATTCATACAGCACAATATAAAATCGATATAGAATTAAAAATTCTGCATATAAAATCATATCGATTTAGGGTTATAAAATGGATGCAGGAGAGCAATAGATTGAAGGAGAAGTCGATTGACTACAGTATGAGAGGAGTACAATGACAAAGAGGAGTAGTGCGACGATGACGACGGAGGAATCATTATTGGGGTTGGGGAGTTTTATATAAGTGAAGAGGAAAAAAGGAAGACTTTTAAAACGAAGTAAGTGTTTTAGCATTGGTGAGAAGGCGGAAAATTTTGGTAGCATTGAAAAATAAAGTGTAAAATAATAATAGTTGCACTTACCTTTGAAATGCTACCAATAAGTGAAACTAAAGCATAATTTCTTATAGTGAGACTTTGGGATTAAGTCGATCCATGAGATCCACTTTTCGATGAATACCCATGATCTCAATGCGTCTAACTATAGCCTCGGTCTATTGGGTCAAAAGTCTAGGCAAAGTCAAGTTTAAGGAGGGAACTTGTGATATTCTACACGTGACAATAGTTAATAAATTCTTTAGCGGTAGCTACACCGTTATAATATATCTACCTTGAATGAAAGTTGTTATCCCCATAATTGACTTCAAAGATGAAAATATGATGCCACTCTTCAAAGTTGAAGGAGTGTCGTGCTTTATCCATCCGAGTCAATGCCGTTTGTGATCAAAGACACACAGTTGATGAAGCCATTTTCTCTGTGTGCGACTCCCATCCAAATTGCACCACCTCGACGTCGCGTATCATCACCTATGCCTCTTATTGTCGATGCCGCCAATAATCTATGACATCATCACCACTCAAATAGTACCATATTTCAAAATAGTTAAGATTAAAAACGGGCTTAATCAATGTCGCCATCTATCATCGTCGGTTATCATTGATACAACACGCAGTCAATACTAATGAGTAGTGGTACCATAGCTTATTAATGATATCTCCAACGATCAACACTACATCTCATCTTTCATGTTAGACATTTCATCGACATTCAAAAGGACGCCGTCTGTTCATGCATGCAATGTTTATGAAAAACATCGTCAACATCCACAGAGGCTATCAACATCGCCTATCATCAGTAACATACTTAATCAACATCACGCTCTCTCATATGGCACTCAATTAAAGTTGCTTCTTCTCCACTGTTAACTTTATCCAAAGCTGCCGTTCTCAAATGGTGAGTCTCAAGTAATGCTGTATTAATTGGAGCCACACTTCAACAATGCTTGGGGAGTATCACTACATGATGATCATCGGAGTAAAGCATGTCGGCACAAAGAGTGCCGAAGCCTTGAGCGTTGAAGCTAGCTACCATGCCAAATCTCTGCCCTTATAAATACAGACATAGGGGTATGTTGGGGCCTGTAACAATTTGGAATTTCACCGTTTTAATTTACGAATATTTAAATTATTTTAGATATTCAAATAATGGATTTTATAATTAAAATAAAACTATTTTAAATAATAGGTAATGATGGTAAAATAATTTTTAAAATCTATTTATAAAAATATTTAGTTCGAAGAAAAATCGAAAAAATGATTGAAATTCATTTTTTGACTTTTTGTCGGCTAAAAATAGTCAGAGACATTGTGTACACTACTGTATAATTATACACACATCTATAAATAACATAAGTTTGGATTAGGATATATTTTAGTTTATATATACACTTAAATATATATAATGTGGATGACATGACATTTTATGAAAATGTAAATAAATAAAAAAGTAAATGTCATGTTATATGAAACATGAATACACATGAGTCAGTCATGGCTTTTTAAAATTTCTTAGTTTCTCCACTTTTAAATTCTTAGAAACTTGTTTAAAAATTCACCCTTCCATTTATACACCTCCACTTCTCCTAAGCAAGCCCAAACCCACCTTTTTCAAGCATGGCCGAATGCATTGCCCTCTTGGCCAACCCGTTTTGCTTTCTTAAGCCTACAAAAAATTTCATTTTTCCTACGGCAAAGATAGGATCTAGATCGTTTTGCAAAGTAGTGGAAGTTAGACCTAAAGTTACATAGCTTTTGATGAGAACTAACTCCTTTATTTAAAGTTACTCACTTTAAATTATGATGTGCACTTTGATGTAAGTTTATTGCTTGTTTAGTTGATAAATACGATACTTATTGTGATGAAATAGATGTTCATTTGTATTGTAATTTGTGCTAGGATGTGATGTGTATAGATTTGAAAATGGAAGTTAAGGTTAGAAGTTAATAAAGTGGAAGTTAGGTTCTTTCCTAATTGTATGTTGTGATGACATGTGTGTAAGTTGTGTTTATGCATATGATGATATACGTCAAAGGAAAGTTAGTATGTTGGAATTTTAGTTCACGACATTGAGTTCCTTGTTTTAAAAACTTGTTTTACAATTTTACCTTTTAAAAATGTTTTTAAAAAATTTCAAAACCCTTACCTTTGTTTTCAAAACTGTATTCAAAGTTTATAAAAGTAGTTAAAGTACACAAATTAAGAATTTTGAAGTTGTTTGATATAAAAGTCAAGTTTTGAAATCTCAAAAGGTCATATAGTGATAGTTGCGATAGGTGCAGTTAATAAAAACGAACTCTTTTTGAAATCTAAAGTGTTTTCACTTAAGTTTCTTTTTGAGAAGTGTTCTCAAACAATTATAAGTAAAAATAATAATTAATTATTTAAGAATTTAATTATTTAACTAATTAAGTAAGGTAGTTAGTACTTAATCATTAGTTAATAAAGAAAATTTGTACTTAATTATAAAATTAAGTTAATTAATAAAAGTTTGATTATTATTTAATTAATTATTTGAGGGTTAATTATCGTTTGATTAATAATTAAAGGTTAATTATTATTAAATTATTAAATGAAGGTTTAATTATTTATTTAAGTATTAATAAGGATGATGTATTATTTTATTATTAGTTGAGATTAATTAATATTTAATTATTTTTTTAAAGATTAATTATTATTTAGTTATTTATTTGAAGGATTATTATTTATTTAGTTAATAGTTAATTATTGTTTAATTATTAATTAAAGATTTAAATATTATCAAAATAAAGAGTTTAAATATTATTTAAATATTCAAATAAAAGTTTTAAAGTTTTAACTATTTTATTTCTAAAGATTGGTTTAGTTTTTAAAGAAAATATCTTTTAAAGGATGTTTAAATCCAAAGGATATCTTTGTCGATTACTCTTAAGTAGCCGCAAATAAGTATGAAATCAAATGACCTTTTTTTAGCAGAATAAATCATCGCTCTACGATAATTCACCTAATACATTATGTTTGACATCTATTAAGCAGAATAAAATCTCAGTTCTACTATTTTGGTAACTTGGACATTTACCTATAGATGATTGATTGTTTCTTGTTGATTCATTTTACATGTCTGCTTGTTATGTAAATACCATGTTGTAACTTGAAAAGTTAAACTTAACTAAATGAGAACCATTGTGGTCACTAAGCCTCTTTCTGATTTGAGAAATCAATCATTTTAAATTTTTTTATGATAATGCTTTTACAGTTAATTTTTATATTATTTAAAGGGTGTTAAGGAAAGTTATTACTTACTCATAATGTTCAAAGTTATTATTACCCTTTCAAATATGATATTTTAAGGAAATTAAGCAATTATTTTATTAAAGGTGTTTGAAGTAATTTAGTACCTTTTAAGTAATTGTTTAAAGTCATTATATTGTTAATGCAGTTTAAAGATAAATTTAATAAAGGCGTTTTGAATAATAAATTGTTTATTTAAAATGTTTCAAATAATTGTTTTGTTTATCAAATAAACTTTATGGATTAAGATTTATTAAAGCAATTTAGGCTCAAATAAGGAAAATTATGAAATCTTATAAATTGAAATGAGGTATTCAAATTTGGAAAGAAATTTTATAAACGGTTTTAGATATTTATAAAGGAGTTCAATAAATAAAGTTGGAGATTTATAAAGTGTTTTCCTAAATGGATTTGGAATTTTAGTACAAAAGATTTCATAAATGAAAGAGATTTATTTAAAAAGGTTTTGTAGAAGAAGATTATACAAAAAATTGAGATTTGATTTCCTTAAACCAACCTTATTAATTATGGTGGTATGGAACATTCGTTCCACACTTAACACCAAAGGAATTAGGTTTAAGGTTATCCTTATCTCTATTTCTTTTTAAATAAATTTTATTTGATCCTTTAATATAATTTCGAAATAATAAATCTTTCATAATGTTTGTGTATATACTTTTGCCAGCGAGATAAGCATACTAATATTTTGATAAACAATTTGAAAAGAGATTTAAACAAATGAAAGATTTATTTTGAGGCTTAATGATTTCTATTGAAATATTAAATATTTGGATCATTGTTTGATTGTGTATTTGATAGTTAAATAATAGACTATCAAATTTTGACCAGTTTTGACTTAGAAAGTAAATAAGAGCTTCACATGTTCATACAATTTGAGCTACTCGAAAGAGCTCATTCGGATGAAACGTCTCTACCTTTAAGGGAAATACTAGAGATCTCCTTAGGACTCTGGTGTAGTCCACTTACTTCTTAAAGAACTAGGATTTAATCAACTGAAAATTATTGATTTTTAGTAGGGAGATGTAACACCCCTAATTTTAATGATGACATTATTCAGGAGATTTAATTAGAATAAATTAAGTAAAATAATGTAGATAAGGAGGTTGAGGTTGGTTAATAAAATTTAGTAGCCACACTTATTTAACTAAATGAACTTATGAATGATTAAGTAATTAAACATAAGGGCGTAAGGGTAAATATTCGCTCATATTTCCTACCCTTATACAATTTTCCTTAGTCATACATGTTCATTTTTATCTCAGATGAAATTTATAAACATAAGAAGAAAGCAAGGTCGTCCACTAGGAAGAAGAGAAGAAAAAAATCAAAGTAAAGATTAGGATCAAGCTACAAGAAATCATTCTCAATCAAACTTCAATTTCCTTATCCAATCTAAGGTGAATAATTATTTTTACATCTCTATTTTGGTTTTGTAATCATATGATTTCGAATTTAAGAATAAATCTATTTTCTAATATATAGAATGATGATATGCTTGATGCATGATTGATATATGTTTAAACATGGTCGTGTAAAGGAGATATATACGGTTTTAGGGTAAAACCAAGATTTAATGATTTTGAAATGCCATGGGAAAATTATATGTCATGTAAAACATGATTTTGGAGTTGGGTATTAATTTTCAAAGTCGTGGAGAATTAGTTATGAATTTTCAAAGAAAAATATGGTTATTTGGGTTTATAACTTTATTTTGGAAAATATATTAAGAATTTGGGTCTGAAATTTTAATATGTTAGATAACATAATTAAAGTAATTTCTAGAAATTATAGGAATTTTAATTGATTTAGTTCGAAATTAAATTGTTTCGAAAGGAGGATCTAAATGATTTAATTGTTATGATAATAGGAGACTTATTTGTTAAAAGTTAACTTGATTTTAGATCTAAGAAAATGTGGCAAATATTATCCAAATTATTTAAAAGTTTGTGAAAGCCAATCAAATGTTTACAAGTAGACGAGTTAGTTACAAAAAGTTTACCTTACTTAATAAAAACAGCTTTTGTTTAGAAAAAGGGAATTCAGCCTTCTTTGGTAAACCTTTCGACTTAGACCTTTCAATCTTGACCTTTCGACTTCTTTGAAACCAACAACGTCGAAGCCAATGCATATGATATCTTTCATGTGGTATGTAGTGAAATGGACAAAGGTGGAAGGTAGGCTGTCGAAGGGGTGCTTTCGAAGTAGTTTGTTCCTTAGTTATTTTTGGTTTAAAATTAAAATCACTTTCTTGTTTATAAAGGAGATTTTGAAAGAAATCTGTCGCCTTTTTTTTAAAGACGTAGCTTCGAAAAGAGTTACATAGTTTTTGTTTAAAGCTTTCGACGGGGTAATTGTCGACCAGGTCGAAACCCTTTTTTGAATATGTGACCTTCCGATGGCATCGCAGGCATCGATGTTGTCAAAAGGTTCAATTGTCTTTATAAATATAAGCTGCTTTCCAAAGCTTTCGAAGGGGTTGAAAGCAGAAGCCTTCGACGTTGTTGAAAGGTTCAATTGTTTCCTAGATATTTCATTGCTTTTGAAAGGATGGTTTCGACGCCATCAAACTTCCCCAATACTTTATAATATAAAGAGTGGTTTCAAAAGAGTTGCTTTCACCTATTTTCACTTTGATCCAAAGTAATATTTTAAGTATAAACCCAATGCTTTCGAAGGGTAACCTTCAATCATTTCGAAATGGGTACTTTCAAGTGGTTTCGAAGCTATGCTTCTACTCTTATATAATAATACTTTAACATGGTCAAAAGGTTTCGAAGAAGAGTTTTAAAGCATTAAAAAGGCCGGAGCCTAATGTTTTAAAAAATATGATTTAAGCTTTTAAAAGGGTCAAAAGTTGAAGCTTTCAACGTTGTCAAAAGGTCTTAAAACCCTAACTCAAATTTTTAAAGGATAACCCACAGCTTAATATAAAGGAGTTTTGCAATAACTTTAAATATGTAATTTTGAGGAAGTATGGCCTTGATAAATATAAGTTAAAGGTGTTAACTATGTTTTATATGAAATGTATTTCAAGGATCTTGAACCCATAGAAGCGGTATTGTTTAATTGTTGTTTTGCATCTTCAAATATGAATACATTCACATGATAACCCATAACTGTATTTTGGGAAAAAAAGGTAGAAGAACCAGCTAGTTTAACTCTGTATTGAATATAAATTGCTTAAAATCCTGAATGTGTAGAATTGCACCCGAGGAGTCAGGGTGACCAAAATTATAGGATGCTTGAACTTCATAGTTATTGTAACATTCTCGAATTTGGAACGAGTTTAATTTGACAATTAATTAAATTTTTGGAATCAAATTTTGAATAAATAAGAAAAAAATGAACATAATTTGTAAAATAAAATGAAGCAAGGATTTAAAACTAAATTTAAAATTAATTGAACTAAAGGATCAAAACAAAATTTATAAAATAAATTCAAGACAAGGATATAAACATATATATACAAAATTTTACAAATGTAAATTATATGACATATGTTAACAAGTGTTAAAAAAATAAATGTACAAGTGTAAATATATGAAACAAGTGGCAAACTTGGTTTTATCTTCATTTAAAAAAAAATTGTAAAAAACAAACCAGGAAATCATCAAAACAAAGAACCTCTTTAACCTCAAAACTGAATCAAAGCTTCAGCCAGTTTCAAAAATTCAAAGCAAACCTGAGAAGTTAAAATCAAAGAGAAGGAAAAGATCAAATCTGGAAATTAAAACCAGCAAAGCTTCATACCTGAAACAAACAAACAAATTGCGAAATCAAAATACAAACCTGGAAATGAATTCAAACCTGATTCAAGATGCAAGAATCATCTCAGAAATCAAAGCTATAAAACATCAAAACCAGAGGAATTAGAAGGAAGCAATGAAAACCTGATTCATAGGCAACTCAGAGATCAAGCAACCACTGTTCCCTGTTCTTTGTTCTTTCAGGAAACTCAGGTGAGCAAACCCAACCCGATATATTTTTGAATGATTTGTGAAATTTGCACTCAAATATGCTTGATTTGATGCTTTGGTTATGCTTGCATGTATGTGTAAGTTGAGGGATAAAGATATGCATTTCCGTATTAGTCTCTGTTTTTTGTTGTTCAGGTTTTCAAACTTGAAAAAAATTCAAATCTTCTTCCCTGAGTCTCTTTAGGCTATAATTTGTATACCAAATTCATTATTATATCAAAATAACCATTTCAAAAATGTTTTTTTTAAATTTAACCTGTAGCTAGTTTAAATGAAGGAAGAAGAACAGTTCCTTTGGAAATTTATCAAAATTTTGATCATAGGAATAGTTTGTTTCAGGTATATATTCTGTTATACTATCGAAAACTATGAATTTTGAACTGAAAATCAAGGTTTTTAGGCTTATAAATAACTAGAAATCGAGAGTTGAACATTATATGGATATCGGATATTTTCTGGTGATTGGCGCAGTAATTGGCCTCGAAATTTTTACTGAAGCATGTTTGAAGATGGGGGATCTCGGAAAAAATGATCGAAATTTTTTCCGATCATCGTGATTGAGGTGCGAGGATAAAATAGGGTTTTGCACCTATTTTTGATTGACGAAGTTTGCCATGTTCGTACGACGACTACGGTGAATCGGACATATTTGCAGGTGGTGGAATTGAAGTGTTGAAGCATGGTGAGGGTTCAAAATGGTGGGCATGATTTCTGATGGTCAGAAGTGACGTCGGCGAGGCGATATTGGGTCAATGGTTTTTGGGTTCCAGGTGAGTTGAATGACTTGATTTTGATTCTGTTCGTTTTGGTCGAACTTGGTGGATCGGAGGGATTTATAGGGCATCAGCGACTCGCTAAGGAGATCGGCGATGGTCGGAGCAACTCCGACCATCTGTGCGCGTGTACGTGCATAGTTTGGGTGGTGCAGTTCTTTTTGGAGAAGATGAAGTGGAAGCTTGGGGTTTAAATCGAGGAGAGCATGGATTTTCTCGAGTTTGTTTTACAGGAGATTCGAGTGGTTACAACAGTTTTGAAGTTTTAAAACTGAAGACAAAGTTTGAAATGAAAAGGGAGAGGAAGAAGTTGGCCAGGGAAATTTTCTCGGGGGAGTCTCAAATGAATCTCGAAGTTGGTGTTGGGGAAGAACAGGGATTGGCTCGAGGGAAATTGTGTGGCGCTCGGGTTCGGATTTATTAGTAGTTCCAGGATTTATATCCTAATTAAATTCACATGTTTGAGTTTCAAACCTAAAGATATGGTGACTAGATTTTTATTAATGTAAGTGAAGGGTTTTGAAATCAGTTTCGGGAAAGCTTGAACAAGTTTTGGGTTAATATGATAATGTAATAAAAGCATTCTCTAATATTGATTGCGAAGTTGAATAAATTGTTTAACTTAAATTAGCAAGTTAAGATAATTAAATTGTTTTTTTTTTAAAAACTTGATTTCTAATTTAATTAAGTAAATGATAAAATGTTGTAATATTTGTGTTGATCATAGTAAGGTAATTAATTTCTTAAAAATAATTACTTAATTAGAAGTAATTAATTAATAATGAGAAATTGATTAATAAAGTAATTGTAGAATAATATAATTAAATGATAATTTATAAATATGATTAATTTGGGAATGATTAATTTATTAATTAGTTAAAATTTAATTAATTAATAAAAGTGATTAAAGTATAATTACTTTAATTAGAGGTTGATTATTTTATAAAGGTCTAATTAATTAAGTTATGGATTAATTAATTGAAAATTAAGAATTAAATTGTATTATAATTAATAGATGATTAATTAAATAATTAAAGAATTATTAATAAATGATTAGTAATTAATTAATTAAGTGATTAGTGATTAATTAATTAATGATTAAGAATTAAATAATTAGGGTTAATTAATTAAGTAGTTAAACATTTATCAATTTTTAATTAGAAGTTAATTAATTAATGATTAAGGATTAATTAATTAAGGTTGATAAATTTATAATTAATTAAGTAATTAAGATAAATTAATTTATAATTTGTGATCAATTAAGAAATTAGTTAAGATTAATTGATTGTAAATTAAGGATCAATTAGTATTTAACTAAGGAATGATTTAATTTAATTTAATCAAATTTTAATAATGAATAATTATAGATTACTAATTAATTTTTTAAAGAATAATTAATTAATTAAATAAAGATTAATTAATTGATAATGAGGTTAATTAAGATGTGATTAATAAATTAAATGATTGTGATTGATGGTTGGTTAAGCAAGGTAAGTTGATTAATTCTTAAGTAATTAATTTAATTAGAATTAATTAAATTAATTATATTGTGAATTAGAGACATGCTTGCCTTTGGATGATTGTTTTGATTTGTGAATTAGAGAATGTCTGGATTTGTTTGATATCCCTGATTTATGATGCTTTGCGTTATGAATTATCCTGATTTGTGCTGTGATCTGTGATGTAATTTATTTATCTGTGATGTAATTTATTAACTACGATGAACTTATTCATCCATGATCCATAAATAAAGATAAGCGTTATAGATTATACCGCTTATCGATATTTATGTGTTTGAATCTGTGATGTGATGATTACTGTTGCACTATTGTGTGCAAAAGCCCTGGACCACACTATACACACACAAATATTTATTTCATGTGGAAATCAGTTAAATCACAGATTTTCGAATATAATTTTAAAATTAAAATCCAAATGGTTTTGGATATGAATTGGGTTTAAAATGAAAAGCTTTTGGAAAGGAATTTCAAAGATAAAAGTTATTTTTAAATAACAAGATTTAATTTTGAAATTTGATTTAAAATTTGAATTCAAAATTTGAAATTGAATTCTATATTTGGTAAAAAGGTTATACAAGCTATAAATATGTTTATATAGGTTTTTAAACCATTTTAAAAGTATGGTTTTGAGAATTTGAATTAACCCAAGTTTATATTTGAAAGGCCTTTAACTCATGTAATTATAATCGGGTTTTTGGAAACGGAAACAAGTGGTTTCAAATAACAATAGCTTTTATATAAAGAAAGAATTTCCAAAATTATGATGAAAAGATTTCAAATTTGAAATGGAATGGTTTGAAAGGCTATGAATGAATCTTTGTGAAAGATTGATGAACCTTGTTTTAAATTTAAAGGGGATCCTAAAAAGGGAATCTTTTGTTTAAAAGATTTAAGTGTGGAAATTGTTTAAACCATTGAAAGTTTTTGAAATGAATCTTTTTGTTTAAAAGATTGGAAATGGTAATTTGTTTTAACCATTTGAATGAAAGGTTTTGGGCTTTAAACTATGACTTAACCGAGATCCCATATCCATATGTTTTTAAGTATTGCGCTCATTATTCGGTTTAGCCGGGAGAGGGCCTTGTGTCATTTAACCCATTCCGAATAATGATACGACGTTATGAATAGCATTTGAAGACCGATGGTGAAGACCGGGTATTTTCGAGAACGATAGGATGACCTATCGATTGTCTCTGCACTGAGTAGCTACGGTATAGAGATTCTCTAAGTGATGGGAAGTCCGACCGGGATTGTGAATACCCGGATTGCAAGGGCTTCTTCGGAAGTGCCTTCGATTCTGTTCAAACCCAGAATAGACTTGTATGGATGTGTGTCTGACATTACACTTTGAGATGTAAAACCGGTTTCTATCAAATACATTTCTGTTTGGTGGCAGAGATTTATTCTCTTAGCTTAACACCCTTCTCTGAGATGTACGAGCTCAGAGGTTATGTAGTTGATGGTTACTAGTGATACATTCCCAATTTGGTAATGTGGCATACGAAGTGCTGCTGATCATTTGTTGATCAAAGCAAGGCTTTGTGAAAAGCATAGCTTTGTGGACGAGACTGCATTAGGACCTCACACCCCGGAAATGGTCGAAACGGGAAAGATGCAGCAAGTTTTCAGGGGTCGCGCCCCTACAGTATGTCCATCTCTTCTGGATAGAGGTGATATCATGGTATGGAGCCTAAATATTTAACCTATGTGGTTACTGCAAATACATTGCTTTGTGGTTGTTGGTATCGAGCGCTCGGATAAAGGTTGGTTACGACTGGGGATGTAATATCTGAGGTGATACTCCCGGGGAGGGGGTACACCGGCCTTGTGTTGGCAGAGAACTGAGGGATGGTTCTCGGGGCGTCCCTCCAGAGGCGTACCCACGTGGCAATGGGAAGTTCCTTGGCCTGACCATTTGTTGGAAAACCCAAAGAAACAATACGTGCCTAGTACGGTTTTAGTTGTATGACCTGCTATGGAATGTGGTGGTAACCTGCTATTGAACATGGTAGCTATAGCAGGCATACGACGAAATGTTGTATGCTGGCTAAGATTAATATTTTACTTTAGAAATGTTTTCTACACTATGCACTAATAATAATATCAAATGGTTTTCGCGTGTCAAGTATTTTTGACTGTCATAAGGAGAAATCTCCTCCAAGTGTGCGTTTGCATTGTGTGTGTGGCGGGAGGCCTTATGGCAGTTTCATTTACCCAAAAGCATTGCGGATTTTCAATGTTTTTAAATTCTTTTGTTTGTTTCAAAAGATAAAATGTTTTCGTTTGCTCATACCAGTCCCATGACTGACCCGGAGTTTATTTTTCCCTTCCTAAACTCTGGGTGCCCACAAATTTTCCACACGAGCAGTCTAGAGTTGGGTTTTTCAGATAGTAGATATAGATATCGATTCGGTAGCTTTCAGCTTCCTCTTTGGAATTCTTTGGCGTCTTTGGATTCGCGGACCGGACTTGCTTATCTGGGTGAAATGTGATGGTGGTTCGAGCTTGTGGTTTAGAGTTTGGCTTTGGAGCATTGGATTTGAGTTGCAGTTGCTGTTTGGAGTTTTGGTTCCGCTGCTAGTTCATTTAGTTTTCTACTGTAGCATTGTATATGTCACTCTGATTTTTGTTGAACATTATTGACATCACTATTGTATATCATTCTGGGTATTTTATTTATTGGAGTTGTATATGATATCATTCAATTCTCTTCCACTGTATTGTTATACTTAATTGTGTTATAAGCTCCGGCGAACCAGATTCGACGTTTGGATCTGTGGCATTTGAATACGAGTGTCGTATTCGGTGCCGATTTTCGAAGGTCGAGTCAGGTTCGTTCACATATTGGAGGTAACCAAAAGTTTCATAGTAAACCCATGAAAACTATGGTTATATGGTTATTGGAGGTACCCAATATGTTCATAGTAAATCCATGAAAACTATCTATTAAGGATAGTTAGCAGGGGCTACTTGGTTTGCAGTTAACCCGTGAAAACTATATCCGGATTAAGAATTAACATCAATAGGTTCCTAGTCAACCCGTGAAAACTATGACAAGAAAGTGGCTAATGGAAGAACCAGTAGGTTTCTAGCCAACCCATGAAAACTAGATGTGAAGTGAGTTACTGGATAAATCCATAGGTTCCTGGTCAACCCATGAAAACTTGGATAAGGTGATTAGTTATTCGATAACTAATAGGTTCAAGGGGACCTATGAATTAATCAAATTAACTGCCAGGAGCCTATAGGTTCTTACTGACCCCATGAAAACTAGAATAGAACTAGATGTTCATTAATTACATAAAGGTTTTTGGTAAACCCATGAAAACAAAAGTTAATAGTGACCCTAGAACCTATAATTTTGATAGGGAGTCAGATGAACTAAAGATGGGAAATCCTAATTGTTTTAAGTATGCATATCATCATAATATTATGAAAATATATGTTTTAATCATTGTGGATGCAGAAACACATAATATGGTTTTAAAAAAGTTTTATGATACCAGTGAAGGGAAAACCCGTTCCGCTAAGTGGCGTGGTCTCACTAGATATCTAAATGGATTGAGATGTTATGTTAGATTATTATTCATACCAGACTTTATGTCTGACTCGAAGTTTATGTTTTCCCCTTAAACTCTTGGATGCTCAAAATTGATTTGAGCAGGCTGAGGAGTTAAGTCTTTTTAGGTTTTAGTAGGATGATAGATAAGGCTACCGGAGGCATGCAGAAGGCAAACAGATAGTTATTTAGGAGTTGCAATTTTATGTTTTGTTGTATTTCCACTATGTTTGTATTAAGTCTATTATGACCATATGACTATGATCATCCAAAGGTGTATCTTCATACATCGCTCTTGGCCTATTTTGCAATAGGTATATTTTATTTGTGCCTGGAAATGTATTGGGATTATGTATTAAGAACATGGAATATCTGTTTTGAAAATTAATGAAGTAATGTTGCTTTGAAATCTTTGTTTGTTTCATATTCAAGTGCTTTTGTTAATATAAATACCATTAACATAGCTGTATTTAGTTGTTGGAAGCTAATACTATAGATGACTGCAGCAGCTGTAGCACTTAGTTTGGGCCTCTAGATATGGGATGTTATAGGAGAGACTGGATCAGATATTTTATCCGAAAACCACTTCGAACCAACGTGAAAGTTCGAATGGTATACATCTTGATGGATATAGTTTCGAAGATAGAGTTCTTTGTAGTACAAGGGATACTTGCTACTAATCCCGAGTGTGATTCCAAAATGGATGTAGTGGAAGTAGTGCCTTGGGTTTCGTTTAGATCTAGAGTGAACTTGTACGGATGAATGCTGATATTGCATTACTGCATGGAGGGCAGTGTTAGCATTCGAAATAGGATTTGCTCTTCCAAGACCAGGAACTTTTATCATAACTTCTCCAGTATCTGCTTCGATTCATGCAGCTATGGTAAGAGAAAAGGTAAAAGCAATGCCTCAAGCCTCACAACTTAGGAAATGACTAAAAGAGGGTAGATATGGCAGGGCTATGTGCGTCGTATCCATTAGGGTGTGTCATCACCTTTCTAGACCATTATATTATGGATTTGGTTGTGTATGAGAGCTCTCGATTAAGGTTCAAAAGCAACCGAGGTGGTGAAATATTCAGTGCTATCCAGTAAGGGGTGGGCTAGTCTTGTGTTGGTAGAGGGGGAAATGTGTTTGTAACCCTTGATACATTTCATCTAGAGATATACTATATAGAAGACAGTCCCTTACCTTGCCATTGTTGGAATCCATTCTCCAATAAGTGCTGTGTGGACTTGGTTGTATACCTATTATGCTAGAATTTAATTAATGTAACAATTTCGACTATATTCAATATTTATTTTAAATTCTAGACACTATGATAATATCAGAAGATTTCCTATGAAATCATTTTGTTACCATAGGGTAAAAACCCATCCATGTTTATGTGGTACATGGTATTATGAGATACCTTTATTTTGAAAAGTTTTAATAACAATTAAATTCATTTGAGTTGTGTTTCTCACGCTAGTTTACCAGAATGATTTAGAAGTTATTTTCTTATAATGCTTGGATCAACATGAGCTTATTTTATAAATCTAGTTGGATGCTTTGAAGCTTTCGAGAGACAAGCTGGATTCTCAAAGACGTATTCACGTACCATGTATTCTTTAGCTATTCTATTTTGTTCTATTTTTGTCTGTATTTATCAGCGATTGTAAGGACAGACTGTTATAACTGTCCAAGCTGATAATAGGTTAGTGTACTCTAATGTTATGTATAATAAAGATAATTTCTTTCTACGATGATCTTAGGTATATCATATATTTCTTATCACGGTGTGAGATTATATTCTGTCTTTTCTTTATTTTCCCCAATAATCTGTTTTTCCGGCATTTAGATGCTGGGCAAGTGAATACCATGGATGCATTAGTATCGAATTTCGAGGATCTAAAAGGCCTATCATTATAGGGCCGAATGTTCTCATCTCTACTCTTCATTTTACACTTTTTTTACCATTTGTAATACTAAATGAATTTGGGGATTTAAAGCCTGCTGTAGCATTCAAACCTTGCACACAAAGGAATCGAATATCAAACAATTGCGTAGCATATTTGCCCACTTGATTCCTGAACTGAGACATATACATTGACGTGAATATTGACTCGCATATTAACTTGCATATTGATTTGGACCATATATGATGTTTGACACGACTATACAAAAATTAGCTATGGATGCATACTTTTTCTTGATAAATATGACTAGCCTCGAAAATGCCACTTCTTGATTAACCCTCCTTTCTACCTACTTTCGGGGTTGATGAATTCATTCGTTAACATTTTATCAGTAGAAATAGGGCTTGAATCTCCGACTTTGTTAAAAACCTATGTGAAACCTCCCTAGCCTGCATATTTAGGGTTTAAAGGACTTGCCAAACCAAGCCTATTCCCTTCTAAACCAACCTACCTTTGATTGCATCAACTATGTTTTACTTAGTCATGCGAATTAACCGTGTTAAGATGTCTGAACAAGGATCCTCCAAGCCTCATACAACTAGGCATACTTTCCAAGTTACTACTGATCCCTGGGTTCACAAAGAACAAGTGTTAAGAATTAGGGCACTGCATATCATGGAAAATAAGAGAAGACAAGTAACATTCTATAGCCTAGAGAAATGGAGCTTGAATTCATTCTATCTAGAGTCGCATTTATTTTTGGGAATATAGTGCAAGAAAGATAATGTCTTCATAAAAATTGGAAAAGAGATTAAACTGAAAGCCAAGGGGACAATTTTTGAAGAAAAAAATGACAAACGATTTTGATCGATTCACTAGAAAGGCGAAAGTATTCTTAACCACTTTCAAAGACTAAATGAAATTCGAGATTCTTTGAAATGAAAGCTTGTTATAGAAGCTAAGAAACTTAGTCTTCATAAAAGAGCCAAAAGGAATTCTAAAGGTTCAACTTCCAAAAGATCATGACTTTCAAAGAACTATACTCTTACTACTTCCTATGAGAGCATTAATCTCTCGACTAGAGATGAACTCAACTATTGGCCTTCACAAAAGAGAAGACCAAAGTTTGAACAAAATCGTGGAAGATCATATTGTTATATTCATCTTGCAAATAGCTATGACACCAACCAATGCAGGAGCTTGGAAAGGATGATCATTAATTTTCTAGGCGAGGAAATATTAACGAAATTGTAAAGAGACGTTAGACAACTTTATAATAATGAACGACTCTCCAAATAAGTGAATCTACATGGTTAATGAATAAGATTTTTCCAAGGTAAAAGACCTGGCAATCAACGGCTCCTGGCCATCAAAGGCATACGGTCATCAAAGACCTTATGAAAGGCTTCAGTGCCATCATTAAAGACCTTATTGAAGCACACCCTAGAGGGAGGATGGATTAAGCTTTTGTGCCAGTCATCAAAGGCCTCACTAAAGCACCGAACAAGCCTTCAATGTCATCATCAAAGGCCTCACTAAAGTGCCTTCCAGGAGGAGGATGGAGCAAGCCTTTAAAGCCATCATCAAAGGCCTCACTAAAGCATCGAACTAGCCTTTAGTGCTGTGACGCCCCCCCTCTATGATCATACTGACCAAGGACACTACAGATAATGCTATCAGCACAAAGAATAAGGCTGCCGAGGAGCGACCATCTGTGCAATTTCTTTGTGCGAGTACCGATATGTAAGATAGTATATCATGCATTTCATTCAAGGGGAAATCCGACATACTAATACAAACTCAAAGCTACTACACAGTGGCTATGTTGTCTTCGGAAACAAACATAAAATAAGCATAACACAAATCAGTCATAGATATTCATATCACTAAGGAGGAAACAGATATGAATATAACACATAAAAGTGTACATCAAAGTAGTGGTTGTAATTTGATATTATGTGAAGAATATAGCAAGGCGCAATGTATCTAAAATCACATGGGTGCACATTGAGGAATGAATAAAAGTTAGCAGCCAAGTCAAATGTATCAAAATGAATAGCATAGCATCAGTTTGGGTATTCAAGCATAAAGAACCAATCAAGGCCCAAAAGCCCACTTATCCATATGCCGTCAAGTCCAATAATCCTGAAAAATTCAAAATATGTAATCATCTTATATATAGATGCAACCTGATGTATGAACTATGAGATGATATTCATTGTTTCTTATTCAATATGTTTTTCATTACCATATAATAAATATAATGGTATCAGAGCGATCCCGATCTAGGGTTTCAAAAAATCTTGAAACTCAATTCTCCTTTCTTTTAATTTCTCTATCTCGATCCATATCTGATCTCAATAATCATGGCGGAAACTAAAGGCATAGATGTAATGTCAATGATGCCAAAGATTACAGATCGAAAATTGAATGGTTTAAACTATCTTCATTGGAGTAAGACAATTAAATTGTATCTTTGAAGCATGGATAAGAATGATCATCTGATTAAGAATCCTCCTCAATCTGATTCTAAAGATAAAGATGACCAGAATTGGCTTAGAGATGATGCTCGTCTATTCTTACAACGAAACTCTATAGAGACTGAAGTGATTGGATTAGTTAATCATTGTGAAACTGTTAAAGAATTGATGGATTATTTAGAATTCTTGTATTCAGGCAAGGGAAACTTAACTAAGATGTAGGTCAGGCATTCTATAGAGCAGCGAAAAAGGATTTGAATCTCATGAATTATTTCATGTCGTTTAAGCAAACATATGAAGAATTTAATCTTCTTCTACCTATGAGCACTGATATCAAAGTCCAGCAGAGACAAAGAGAACAAATGGCTATTATGAGTTTTCTGGCAAGCCTTCCATCTGAGTATGATAGTGCTAAAATACAAATTCTTGCAAACACTGATATAACCTCTTTACATGAAGTTTATAGCCGTCTCCTTAGAACTGAAATCACACCATCTACTAACATGAATAATAGTGCTCTTGTTAGCAGTTATAGAAAGAATACACCAAGTAATCAACCTGATGCCTAGAAGTATAATGCACAACCTAATGCACAACCCTGGAGACCATCAACACAAGCATTGGGAGCACAAAATCCAAATAAAGTTTGCAAGTATTGTAAGAAAATAGGTCATTTGATATCTGAATTTAGGAAACTACAATACAAGACTCAGGGAAATAATAATACCAACTCAAAGACTGTATTAATGACATCAGAAGAGTTTGGTAATTACACAAAATTCCAAAAGTCTATGCATAATACTTCATTAGAATATACAACAACCTCGGCAGCAAATTTATTGTCTTCTACTGCCAACATAAGCAAAGCTACTCCAAACTGGATAATTGATTCAGGAGCAACAGATCATATGACAGGTAATCAAAATCTGTTTACAAATCTGAAGGTAAATAGAACCTCTCACAAGGTCACTTTAGCTGATGGATCACAGTATTTAGTTGAAGGAATAGGTGAAGTTACACCAAACACTTCTATTACTATGAAATCAGTTTTATACTTACCCTCTCTAACATTAAATTTACTATATGTAAGTCGGATTACTCAGAATCTCAATTGCAGTATTACTTTCTTCCCTAATCACTGTGTGTTTCAGGATCTGGTGACAAATCAGATTATTAGTAGAGGAAGTGAGTGTGGTGGATTATACACTCTTGATACTTTTCCTCTCAAACCTACAGCTTGTTTGGGTATAGATCCAGCATTCAAACTACATTGCCAATTAGGTCAGCCGTCTCTTTCTCTATTCAAACAATTATGCCCTCAATTTAGCAGCTTATCTTCAATAAATTGTGAAGCATGCCAGTATGCAAAACACCAGAGAAGCACTTCTTATCCTAGAGTTAATAAACGTGCAAGTAAACCATTCTCTTTAATTCATTCTGACATTTGGGGGCCATCATCAACTATATCGAAACCTAGTTTTAGATATTTTGTAACATTTGTTGATGATTACACTCGTATAACATGGTTGTTTCTTATGAAATGTAGATCTAAATTGTTTTCTATCTTTTGCAAATTCAATACTGAAATCAAAACTCAATTCAACACCTCTATACAAACTTTATGTAGTGACAATGCAAAAGAGTATGTGTCTACTGAATTTAACATCTATCTTGCATATAATGGTACCCTACATGAAACTTCATGTGTTGACACTCCTTCACAAAATGGTGTGGATGAGAGAAAGAATAGACACTTGTTAGAAACTGCTAGGGCTCTATTATTTCAAATGAATGTACCAAAGGTATTTTGGGCTGATGCAGTCTCAACTGCATGTTTTCTTATCAATAGAATGCCGTCAACTGTTCTTAACAATGAAATTCCTTATCAAGTTCTTCAACCAGACAAAAGTCTATTTCAAATCAAACCTAGAGTATTTGGATGCACATGTTTTGTTAGTGATATTAGTCAGCAGTTGAGTAAGCTTGATTATAAGTCTTTAAAATGCCTCTTTGTTGGCTATTCAAGACTTCAAAAGGGATATAGATGTTTTTGTCCAAGTTTACAAAAGTATATTGCGTCAATTGATGTGATTTTTATGGAGGACATACCCTTTTATCAAGATAAAATACCTCCCACTCAAGAGGATAATGAAGAGTTCTTAGTATATTCTACTATACCTAGTGTAACCCCTCAGGTTGACAACACAAATGATACACATCAGAGTGAACAAGATCCAAGTCTGAACCTACCTATTGCAATAAGAAAAGGGAAAAGACAGTGTACATATCCTATCTCCTCTTTTGTGTCTTACAAGAAGTTACCATCTTCATCTCATGCTTTTATTTCCAATCTTGACTCTGTATCAATACCTAAATCTATAAAAGAAGCCATAGCCTCACCACAGTGGTGTGAAGCAATGATGGAAGAAATGAAAGCTCTAGAACAAAATAAAACCTGGAAATTAGTTAAGTTACCACCAAATAAAAAAGTAATAGGATGCAAGTGGGTTTATTCTATCAAAATGAATGCTGATGGAACAGTGGCAAGACTGAAGGTCCGGTTAGTAGCCAAAGGCTATGCTCAAACATATGGGATTGATTACTCTGAAGCATTCTCACCTGTGGCTAAGATGACTTCAGTTAGACTCTTTATCTCTTTGGCAGCACAATATAAGTAGAAACTTCATCAACTTGATATAAAAAATGCATCTTGCATGGGGATCTCTCTGAAGAGGTATTCATGGAGCAACCACCTGGGTTTGTTGCTCAGGGGGAGGAAAGTATGGTGTGCCAGCTTAATGAGGCACTATATGGACTTAAGCAAAGTCCAAGAGCATGGTTTGGCAAGTTTAGCTTGGCTATGGAAAGATTTGGTATTCAAAGAAGTAAAACTGATCATTCAGTTTTCCATAGGACATCTAAAAAAGGTATTATATTGCTAGTAGTGTATGTAGATGACATTGTTATTACTGGAAGTGATGATAGTGGTATTATGTGCTCTCAAACTCTTTATTCAGACTCAATTTCATACCAAAGACCTCGAGGAACTAAAATATTTCTTAGGTATTGAAATTATGAGAAATGAGGATGAAATATGTCTTTCCCAAAGAAAATATATACTTGATTTACTTAAGGAAACTGGGAAACTAGCTGTTAAACCCTGTAGTACTCCTATGGTGCCTAACCAGAGCTTAGGTAAGGATGGAGAGCTATTCAACAATCCAGAGAGGTATAGACGTCTAGTAGGCAAACTCAATTATCTATGTATTACTAGACCTGATATAGCTTATTCTGTTAGTGTAATTAGTCAATTTATGGCAAAACCTATGGTTCATCACTAGGCAGCACTAGAAAAAATTCTATGCTATCTCAAAAGCACATGGTTAGGGTCTGGTATAGAATAATCATGGACATATGGAAATTTAAAGCTTTAGTGATGCTGACTGGGCAGGCTCTAAGACAGACAGAACATCAACATCTGGTTTCTGTGTATTTGTTGGAGGAAATTTGGTAGCATGGAAAAGCAAGAAACAAACTGTTGTATCTCGTTCAAGTGCAGAATCGGAATATAGGGCAATGGCAAATGCATTGTGTGAAATTATGTGGATAACTCAATTAGAAAATGAAGTTGGACTAAATCTGAAGTTTCCAGCAAAATTATGGTGTGATAATCAACTGCAATTCATATTGCATCAAGTCATGTGTTTCATGAGAGAACTAAGCATATTGAGGTAGACTGTCATTTTATTAGAGAAAAAATACAACAAGGAACACTTAAGACTCAATTTATTAGAACTGGAGAGCAAATTGCAGACATATTTACAAAAGCACTAAATGGATCTCGTATTGAATATCTTTGCAGCAAGTTGGGAATGAAAATTTTATACTCTCCAACTTGAGGGGGAGTGTAATATGATATTATGTGAAGAATATAGCAAGACACAATGTATCTAAAATCACATGGCTGCACATTGAGGAATGAATGAAAGTTAGCAGCCAAGTCAAATGTATCAAAATGAATAGCATAGCATCAGTTTGGGTATTCAAGCAAAAAGAACCAATCAAGGCCCAAAAGCCCACTTATCCATATGCCGTCAAGTCCAATAATTCTGAAAAATTCAAAATATGTAATCGTCTTGTATATAGATGCAACTTGATGTACGTACTATGAGATGATATTCATTGTTTCTTATTCAATATGTTTTTCATGATCATATAATAAATATCACATATAAGATCCACTACATCACAAAAGAATAGGTACAACTACAAGACAAAAGAATATGTATACATCAAAGGTCTCTATCTCGAATGTATAAAAACAAAAGCTACTAAGTTAAAGTAGGTAGCCCAAAGTCAGAAGATAGTCTCTGCTAAGAAGTCAAGTGGAAGCACCTGTAACACCATGGTCTGACTTGAGTATTATTTAAGAAGAAAAATAATAAACGGATGAGTCTAGCTATAAATATCGTATAAAATGAGATCGGATAAGAGATATAATAGAAATATATGATAACAATGAAAATCATACAATATCTCAAATCTTCTCAAAACACCAAAAAAATGTCATATTCTTTAGCTTATTCACCAAACCTCAAATATTGGCAAAATATATCAATGCCAATTCGCAATAAAAAGTGAAGCACAAATTCCAGAAATCAATAACTAGAAATCCAGAAAACATAAAGGGGGAGGCCTATCACAAAAGGAAGTATGAAAATTCTCCAATACGTGTATCACAAACAGGTCACTAACCATAGAGCCGATGCAACGATGTAGTACAACGGTACGCCCGAGGAACCTTAAACTCAAATAATTTGGAACAACAACGTAGTACAATGGTACGCCCTATGAACCGAAATCAAATAATTCAAAACAATGACGTAGTACAACGGTACGTCTGATGAAACAAAACTCTACAAAACCATAGGTCCCTAGCCTATAAAAAAATTAGATGAAGCTCAATAGAACTGGGTACAGCTCCCTAAGCGGACAAAGAGACATCGCATATCGCTAGCCTAAACCATAAAATGATCACCATTGATCAATAAGAAGTGTGAATTACACTAAGATAGTAAATAAATGAGTTTAGCTTCATGTGGCATAACCACTGGCTTAACTTAAATATTTACGAACAAATTATAGATTTCCACTCGAAAATTGTCACAAGATTTCAATAGAATAAGTCCAAGAATTAACCGACAAAGAAAACCCAAGTGTCTCATACCACTTGTTTTGTTAAGTCGTTTAATTAGATTTCTCATACGAATGAGATAAAGGTTTGTATATGCTAATAGATTTGAAAATGGTTTTAAAAACAAGCTTTTTATTAAAAGTAACGTTGAAATCATGTTTGCAAAAGAGTTTGAGTATTTACTGCTAGTATAGAAACATTTGCATTTTAAAGTGACAAAACACAAAAATGATCGTAGAAACAATCAATCACCATAAATTCACATTCGATGAAGTGAATCTAAACCATGAAAATAGATATCAAATCCATCAAATGGATATTCCCAAAAATCTAGAAAAGAACTCATCAAAGTCGATGATAAATGATAACAACCAACTAGATCAACATAAATCGATAAAATGGAAATCCATTCAAAAATAGGCAATTCGCCTAAAATTAACAACTCCAAACGTCTGGTGGTTATCCCAGACGTCTGAGCTGAAAGACTGGAATTTTCTTCCAGATCGCCCAGACGTTTGGGAAATAAGTTCAGGCGTTTGAGCTGTAAGTTTGGAATTTTATTCCGTAGCTTCAGACGTCTGATCATATTACCAGACGTCTGAGCTGAAGCTCAGGCAAGATTTAGCTTGGCCAATGATGGCTAAATCATCTCGGAGGCGATCGAATGAGTGACGATGGCTAGGGATTTATGTCAAGCGACCTCCCAGCCTTGTAGACTCATCGATACACTTCAAACAACATGTTCAAATATCCATAGAAGGATTTTCATAGATTTGACTTCAAAATACCAAAAATTGGAGGATACGCTAAACCAATTCAATTCAAAAGCAAATGGGCATAAAATAGATGTTAGGAATTCATACCTAACAACTATCAAAGGTGTAGATATAGATGCGAGTTTAAGAACTCACCTTTAAATCCAAAAACAATGAATGATAAGCTCAAAAACAAAGGAAAGATCAACCACTCTTCAACTTCAACTCTAGAAGCTCCAATCTAAGATCACAAGCAAATATTCCTAAGTTAGATTATAGGAAATTTCTAAAAATTGAAGAGGAATTGAGATGGAGAAGATGAAGAGGATGCTTACCTAAGCTTCTCTTTGATTTTGGACTTGAATTTGAAATTCCTAACAAAACTAGGGTTTAGGAATTTTAATTTTCCATTTTCCCCCTATTTCCTTTTATCTTGAAAGTGTTAGGAAATTAGAAATGAAATGAATGAAGATGAGTGGAGTCAAGGTATTTGATAGAGGAGTTGGATTCCTTTTTAGGTTAGTGGGCTGAAACCCAAACCCAATGCCCCAAATCAAAATATCAAAATTTTAATCAACTCCAAACATATCGATGTTTATACTCAAAAAGGTCGCAAATGTCATTTTTGACTCAATGGAAGTGGTCTCGAGTTGGGATTCGACCCATTTACAGAAAGTCATATTTCGGACTTTAAACTCAACAAACGATGCTATATTTAAATAAAACATTTAAATATATAATCGTAAAATATGCGGGTTGTTACAGACTTCCCTCCTTAAAGAAATTGCGTCCTCGCAATACTAAAGAAGAAAATAAAGAGTAACAACCACACAAAGGCACACAACACAAAAGAATTTTTTTAAGTGATAAGTTCATCTTAAGGAGCATGAGAGAGTAAGTCCAAATGTGTTTGCTCGATGAATTCTCTGGATTTCCGAGAACAATCCTTAGGATTCGAGGACCATTGAACTTTCACAAGTGGATCTTCTTTATTTCGAAGGCATTTAACCTCCGTAGCAATGGTACAAATAAGTTGTTGCCCATAAGTCAAATTAGATGAAACTTCAATTTCTTCAACAACACCAGGCTCAAGAATGGAATCGGAATCCCTAAGGCATTTAAGATTCTTGAGAGACGTGGAAAACGTCATGAATTGAAGAAAATTGTGCCGATAATAAAAGACGATAAACCACAGAATCAATGCGTTCAGTGACGGGAAATGGGCCAATATATCAAGGTGCTAACTTTTTCGATCGACTGAAACGCACAACACCCTTCATAGGTGAAACATGAATGAACACCAAACCTTCCACAGAAAATTCCAAATTCCTTCTTCTGTTATCGGCATAGGATTTTTATCTACTTTGATCTTCTTTCATCTTATGATGAATACGGTCAATCTTCTCTGTGGAATCACGAATAAAATCTGGACCTAAAATCAGCTTCTCACTGGCATCAATCCATCATGAAGGAGATTGGCATGGCCTTCCATAGAGTGCCTCGAAAAGTGCCATACCAATACTAGATTGGAAGCTCTTGTTGTAAGAAAACTCAACAAAATAAATATGATCTTCCCAACTTCCACCAAAATCAAAAACAGATGCACGAAGAAGATTTTTAAGAGTTTGATTCACACGCTCTATTTGTCCATCGGATTGAGGATGATAAGTGGTGCTAAAAGAAAAGGATGAGCATCAAGGCTACATAAAATTAAAGACGAATATTAATTGGATTCACGATCTCGAATCTTACAAGTGGACAAAGTCTCGAGATCATTCCATTCGGATATCATCATGGAAATAACCACTTGTTGCTTATGACTAAGGGCATCAACAATACGATTTTCCTTTCCAAGGGTATGGAGAATATCAAGATCATAAGATGCAAGGAATTCGAGTACACTTGTTGATGAAAATTAAGTTCCTTTTAAGAGAACAAATACTTCAAAGATTTATAATCGGTATAGAGAACAAATTTTTCTCCCAAAAGATAATAACGCTAAATTCTAAGAGCGAAAACAATGGCTGCGAGCACTAGGTCATGAATGACATATCTAGTCTTGATATGCTTTAATTGTATTGAAGCACAAGTGATAACACGTTCCCTTTTGCAAGAGAACGGCACACAAACCAATACGACTAGCTTCGGTACGAACAGTGAAGTCTTGGTTCCCTTCAGGAATCATAAGAACAGGAGTATCGGAAAGGAGTTCTTTTAATTGGTCCTCTTTCCTGAAAATCTAAGACTTTCAAAATTATAATTAACTTTATGTAATCATCTTTTTAGAAAAATTTACTTATTCCAAGTCAATTTACTATGTCTGACTGTCTCATCATAGCATTTAGAAGATTCCTAGAGATCACGTTGATCAGGCGCATCGACCAGAATTCTTAAAGCACTCAATGGGCAATACAACACAAAATCATCTTCTATATGATAAAAATATCTCTTAAAATTTTTATGAATATTCTTTGTTCGTTTTAAGAACAAAATCCAATTATACTTATAAATATACCTTATTAGAAAGATTTGCAATTTTAAATTGTTGTTTTCACCCATAATCAATGAATACAAGGATGAAGACATCGAGATACTCACAGAATACTCGATTCATAAGATAAATGAAATAAGCTGAATGTCATAATAAGCCATTCATAAGAATCATAATGAGTGCGGAATGCGGATAGTAGAACGCTATCATTCACAACTCGTAGCTAATGAAAACTGGTGGCAAAGTCGAACTGAAAAGACCTTAGCACCCCTCAATAGATCTCTTAGGTGATAATCCTAAGACAGGCTCAAAGATATCGGAAAATTCGCGAACTACTTGAATGAGGGAAGTAACATTTTCCTCATCATGTGGGTTTAAAGAATAAAATCATGTCATCGAATTGAATCGAAATCATTAAGAAAAATAAAAACCTACTTAACATATTAAGAATGTCGAAGATGGATAGTCCTATCGGGATGTAGGATATAGGCTTCATAGTGATTAAGCCAGTCCTTTCTTTAAAATCAATTCGAAACCTAAGTAGCACATAACATGCAAATCGAATCGGAAATCATAATTACATAAAATAATCTTGATATTTTTAAGAAGTAAACTGAGTGTTGCGAATCCACTAATCGAATTCACAATTCTCATTGAAGTCATCAAGCTCATAACATTTAAAGACAAAGTATCAACAAGTTCCTTTGATATAAAAGAGTGAGATGCACCCGTATCAAAAAGAACTCGGATAAGATAATCATGAAATAAATTAATGCCATCTAGGACTGAATGAGAAATACCTTGACCAAGAGAAGTGTTACTAGGAGCTTGCACAACATTCAGCTCTCCCTCTCTCCTACTTTGAAGTATGGGACATGTAGTTATAAAATGACTCAAACTTTTGCAATAACGACAAAAAAAGGATTTCAGACACATATTTGCATGGTGGTCCGTAGAACCACAATTGTAGCATTATCCATGAAGAGAGGCAGGAGTCTTTGCTACCGAAGTTTCTTGCTTCCCCTTCTTGTTGGGATTAGGGCCTTTCAACTTAATAGGCCTCTTCTTTTTTATGTTGAAGTTCTATTTGGCACCCACAACTTCATCCTCACTTTCTTTATCGGTTTCTTCAAGTCGAATAGCGATATCAACAAGCTGATCGAAAGAAATTTCTAGTTTCAGAAGTAAGGCCTTTTTGAGGTTATTATTCAACCCATAGAAAAACCTCTGATTTTTCTTCAATGGGGTATTAATATACTGGACCTCATATTTAGAGAGAGATTCAAAAGATGCAATGTAATCCATCACAGAAGATTCACCTTGAACAAGGTCAATAAAGCGTTGAGCTAAAGTTCTTTTTCAGCTTCCGACACAAGCTTCAACTCGAACCTTTCTCGAAATTGCTCCCAAGTAAGATCCGCTTCAACAATTATCGAAATAAAAAAGTCATACCAATCTAATGCTCTCTCCTAGAGCATGCTAGAAGCCACTTGGACTCAGTGTAGATCCAAAAGATTCGTGCGAGAAAAGATGCGATCGCATGTTCTAAGCCAAACTTGGACTTCTATAACGCTTTCTAAACCATTGAATGGCCTTCCACTCGAATTGGTACAATCACTGCACAAGCGTGCAAACCCGGATTTAGGGTGAGTAGGCACTGGAACGGGTCTGGCAGCTTGGGCATTCTTTACAAGATCTAAAAGCTGTTGGATAGACATGAATACGCCATCCTGAGGAGTGACACTAGATTGACTAGCGCTGGGACGACCATGTCTAACCATTTCTATTATTTAAGAAAGAAAGAAAGAAGAGGAAAAGGTTATTCTCAGAATGAATATCAAACAAACTTGATTGATAAAACAAGGCTCATAAAAGAAAATAGGATAGAACGGGTCCTAAGACTCGGATTAAATCCTAAGGCACGATTCCTAAGAAAGACTTAGGACGATGATCCTTGCTATAATATTCTATGTTGTTTAGAAGTTTGGCTCTGATACCAAGCTGTGACGCACCACCTCTATACTTACACTAACTAAGGACGCTATGGGGTAAGGCCGTCGACTAGCACGAAGAATAAGGCTGTTGAGGAGCGACCATCTGTTGATTTGTGCGAGTACCGATATGTTGGGTAGTATATCATGCATTAATTCACGAGGAAATCCGACATACCAATACAAACTCAAATCTACTACACAGTGGCTATACGGTCTTTGAAAATAAATATAAAATAAGCATAACACAAATCAGTCACAAATATTTATATCACTAAGGCGAAAACAGATATGAATATAACACATAGAAGTGTACGTCAAAGTAGTGGTCATATAAGATCCACTACATCACAAAATAATAGTACAAGTGCTAGACAAAAGAATATACATGCATCAAAGTGTCTCTATCTCGAATGTATAAAAGCAAAAACCACTAAGCTAAAGTAGTTAGCCAAAAGGCAGAAGATAGTCCCTGCTAAGAAGTCAAGTGGAAGCACCTGTAACACCTCGGTCTGACCCGAGTATTATTTAAGTAGAAAAATAATAAACAGATTAATCTAGCTATAAATATCATATACAATGAGATAGAATAAAAGATATAACAAAAGTATATGATAACAATGAAAATCATACAATATCTCAAATCTTCTCAAAACACCAAAAAGAATGTCATATCTTTTAGCTTATTCACCAAACCTCAAATATTGGCAAAACATATCAATGCCAATTCGCAATAAATGACGAAACATAAATTTCAGAAATCAATAATTGGAAATCCAGAAAACACAAAAGGGGAGGCCTATCACAAACGGGAGCATAAAAACTCTCCAACACGTGTAGCACAAATGGGTTGCTATCCTATGGTCGCTAACCATAGAGCTGGTGTAACAACGTAGTACAACGGTACGCCCAAGGACCTGAAACACAAATAATTCAGAACAACGATGTAGTACAATGGTACGCCGATGAACCGAACTCAAATAATTCGAAACAATGATGTAGTACAATGGTACGCCCGATGAACTGAACTCCATAAAACATAGGTCGCTCGCCTATAAAAAATGAGATAAAGCTCAACAAATCGAGGTATGCTCCCCCACATGGACAAAAAGGCATCTCGCATCGCTAGTCTAAACCATAAAATGATCATCATTGATCAATAAGAAGTTTAAATTACATTAAGCTAGTAAATAAATGAGTTTAGCTTCATGTCCCATGTCCACTCGAAAATCTTCACAAGATTTCAATCGAACAAGTCTAAGAATTAACCGACAAAGAAAACGCAAGCGTTTCATACCACTTGTGTTGCTAAGTCGTTTAATTAGATTTCTCATACGAATGAGATAAAGGTTTGTATATACTAATAGATTTGAAAAATGTTTTAAAAACGAGCTTTGTATTAAAAGTAACGTTGAAATTATGTTTGCAAAAGAGTTTGAGTATTTACTACTAGTATAGAAACCTTTGTATTTTAAAGTGACAAATCACAAAAATGATCGTAGAAATAATCCACCAAAAATTCACATTCGACGAAGTGATTCAAAACCCTAAAAATCGATATCAAATCCATCGAATGGATATTCTCGAAAATCCAAAAAAGAAGTCATCAAAGTGGATGATAAGTGATAACAACCAACTAGATCAACAAAAATCGATAAAACGGAAATCCACTCAAAAATAGGCAATTTGGTTGAAATTAACATCTCCAAACATCTGGTGGTTATCCCGACGTCTAAGTTGAAAACTGGAATTTTCTTCCAATCGTCCAGACGTTTGGAAAATAAGCTCAGATGTCTGAGCTGTAAGTCTAGACTTTTATTCCGTAGCTTGAGACGTCTGATCATATTACCAGACATTTGAGCTGAATCTTAGGCAAGATTTAGCCTTGGCTAATAATGGCCAAATCATCTCGTAGGATATCGAATGAGCGATAATGGCCAGGGATTTGTGCCAAGTGACCACCTAGCCCTACAGACTCATCAATACACTCCAAATAACATGTTCAAACATCCATAGAAGGATTTTCTTAGGTTTTGACTTCAAAAATTGGAAAATTCGTCAAACCAATTCAATTCAAAAGCAAATGGACGTGAAATAGATGTTAGGAATTCATACCTAGCAGCTATCAAAGGTATAGACATAGATATGAGTTCAAGAACTCGCCTTTAAACCCAAAAACAAAGAATGAGAAGCTCAAAACAAAGGAAAGATCAACCACTCTTCAACTTCAACTCTAGAAGCTCTAATCTAAGATCATAAGCAAATATTTCCTAAGTTAGATTATAGGAAATTTCTAGAAATTGAAGACAAATTGAGATGGAGAAGATGAAGAGGATGCTTAACTAAGCTTCTCTTTGATTTAGACTCGAATTTGAATTTTCTAAAAAACTAGGGTTTAAAAATTTTAATTTCCTATCTTTTCCCCCATTTCCTTTTAGCTTGAAAGTGTTAGGAAATTAGAAATGAAATGAGTAAAGATGAGTGGAGTAGGGTATTTGATAGAGGAGTTGGGTTCCTTGTTAGGTTTGTGGGCTGAAACCCAAACCCACAACCCTAAATGAAAATATCAAAATTCTAATCAACTCCAAACATATCGATGTTTACACTCAAAAAGGTTGCAAATGCCATTTTGGACTCAATGGAAGTGGTCCCGAGTCCAGATTCGATCATTTACAAAAGGTCACATTTCGGACTTTAAATTCAACTAATGATGCTATATTTAAATAAAACATTTAAATATATAATCGTAAAATATGCGGGTTGTTACAAGTGCCGTCATCAAAGGCCTTACTGAAGCGCCTCTGAGAGGGAGGATAGGTAGCCTTTGGTCTGTCCAAAGCACCAAACCTAGCTTTAGTGCTGTCATCAAAGGCCTCACTAAAGTGCCTCCTAGTGGGAGGTCAAGTAAGGCTTTTGTTCTACTTAAGATAGCTAAACAAATGCACTGGATAGCAGATCTAAATCACCGCCTAAGACGGTGATAAAAAGTCTGAGCCAAGCCGTGCTCCAAATAAATTAATCTTCTTGAGGGAGATCCATCAAAATACGAGCAAAGTAGCACTTCAAATCAAACATATCTTCTAGAAGAAGGTCCATCAATTATGAGCTATCAATGCCCCTCAACAAACGCAATTTTTAGCTACCAGATAAGAATTTTTAGTCTTCTATTATTTCTGTCAGATAAAGGTTTCTGGTCTTCTATTATTATTGTCAATAAGGATTTTGGATCTTTTATTATTTCTGCCAGATAAAGATTTCTGATGTTCATTATTTTTTCCAGATAAGTATTTATGGTCTTCAATCATTTCTGTCAGATAAATGTTTTTGGTCTTCTATTATTATCGCCAGATAAGGATTTCTAGTCTTCTTCTGCTATTACCAAATAAGGATTTATGGTCTTCTATTATTATTTCTAGATAAGAATTTCTCCTGTTCTATTATTTCTACAAAAAAAAGCTTTTTATTATTATTGCAAGATAAGGATTGTTGGTCTTCTATTATTTCTGCTAGATAAAGATTTTTGGCCTTCTAATATTATCGCTAGATAAGGGTTTTTTTAATCTTTTTCTTTGATTGCTAGATAAGATTTTTTGGTTTTCTATTATGATTGCTAGATAAGGATTTATAGTCTTCTATTATTTCCACCAGATAAAGTTCTCTGGTCTTCTATTATATCGCCAGATAAGGATTTCTAGTCTTATATTATTTCTACCAGATAAAGGTTTTTGGTCTTCCTATTATTATCGTCAGATAAGAATTTCTAGTCATCTCCTATTATTGCCAGATAAGGATTTCTGATCTTTTATTATTTCTGCCAGATAAAAGTTTCCAGTCTTCTATTATTATCGACAGATAAGGATTTGTGATCTTCTTCCGTTATTGTTGGATAAGGATTTCTGATCTTTTATTACTACTGCTAAATAAGGGTTTTTGGTCTTTTATTAATTCTACAAGGTAAAGGTTTCTGGTCTTCTATTAATGTCGTCAGATGAGGACATCTAGTTTTGATGATCCACATTTCAGAAGGTTTAAATCGACAATAATCCATACATGTCCAATTTTGACAATCCGGAACGTAGATAATCAATGTGGTTAAATAAGAATAATAAGAAAAGAAGTAGAAAAAAACATATAATCTCACGGCAAAAATGATAAAATTTAATAATCAAATAACAGTTCATGAAGCTGTTTACTATTCATTTGATTATAATCTATACAAATTTATCAGAGTTATATAGATACATCATGGATAAATAACCAATACAATAGAATATCATGATGCAGGGGATAATAATAATAGTAAGATACCAAATCTTTGTCTTCATTCTCCAGAGGATAATCTTCAATACGCTGAAAAAAAGAACTCACGACTGACTCGAGCATAATGAAAAGAAAAAACACTCGAGTCGGTACTTAAATACTCTTATGTAAGTCAAATCAATATCATGAAATATGAGTGCATTAACTTAAGAGATGTTATGGGTTTTTCCATCTCCTAAAGATCCGTCAAACTATCTATATATAATAGCGTACACTATAATAGATAACTTCTATCAGTAAAATAAATATCAAAATAGCGTTAAGGATTTAATTATCCCCCTTAACACATTTTTATGGCATGTAGTCTATGCAGGTCCTATAACATAACTAGTAACGTTGGTAGCCAGTGAGTCCCCTATAGGTACAGTACTGAACCGAAGTCATAATGGCTCGTATAAGAATAAATATGACAATGCACGTGAGGCAATGCCCAAGGTAGGATTCTACTAGTTTACCCTTTTGGCTGGTCGTAACCCATCTATGGTCGACTGCGACAACTCATCCAAACGAAAAAGGTGCACCCATTAAATACGAAATTATAATAGTAATACGAGGGATCAACGTCGCTAGACATAGCTAACCCCAATGGGCAGACATAGGCTCTTGTTTTAGTCATTTTATTTATAACACTAGTGTCAAGGCTATCCATCATCGTTCTCTAACTTCTTTCTAGTAAACATTCCCCATTTCAACCACTACATCCTGGATATCATCCACCGTATACATGGTTATCAAAGTGGTTTCGGGATTGACAAAAAGTATGTCAATATTCAACCCAGGTCTCTTCGATAACAAAACGTTGTTTCACACACCGGTTGCTACTTTTATATTTCGAAAAACAGTTCGTACTTAATATCAAAATATCATATTCGTTTCAAAATCAAATCTATTTCAAAATCATCATATTACCTCAAATTATTCCATATCCATATTTTTCTTAATATCTCAATTTCGTTTCGAAAATAGTTTCGAATTTCAGATTAGGATATAATTTCAATTTTAACCTCATACGTGTTTAAATCCAAGATCTAACCATAAACTCTCCACCCTTTTACCAGTTTGTATTTCAAATAAAATAGTTTAAATAGTTCAAAACTAATTAAATACTTAAAATAGTTTAATAGGAAATAATTTGAGTAAATGGTTTATATAATAATATAATAGAGGAAAATTAAAATAGTTTGAATATTTAAAGAAAATAGATTTGAAATAGTTTAACTAAAATAATATATTTAAAAATAGTTTCCAAGCCAAACTGATTCAATTCCAAAGTTTCCAATTCAAATCAATTTCCATTTCCATTTTCGATTTACTCAATTCAATTCCGTTTTCAAGTCAAATTTTAATTTCAATTCCAAATTAATTTAAATTCTAATTCCAAATTAATTTCACTTCCAATTTTAAATTAATTTAAATTCCAATTTCAAATTAATTTCAACTCCAAATTTTAAACCATTTCAATTTATATCAATTCCAAGTTCATTTCCAAAATATCGATTCAAAACACTTAAATCAAATTTTTCTTTAATATCCAATTTAAAATCCAAATCTTTAAATATAATTCAAATCCGAACTCAATTCCAATATATCATTTTATATCACCTTTTCTTAAAAATATTCAAAGTTCGAATAAAAAGTTCAATCCTTAAACGAATAAATTTTTAAAGTGTACGTCATATTTTGATTATAACTTAAACTTCGATTAATTAAAAAAATTCATTTCAAAGTTAAATTTAAATTTCAACATTTCGAGTTCCAATTCAAAAATAATTTATTTTTGATAAATTCAATTTTTATTTCTTAAAACCAAATCATTTAAATAAATTCAAATCAAAATTTTAAAGTCATTTAATTTAACCAATCCGGTGTCCATATATAATTCTTTATCCTATGGCTTAGTGAATCAATTATTTTAATTTAATTCTGGAAATTGATATATATCATTTCAAAACAAACTAAATGTCATAGTTCAGCATATTTCTTAATTTATTCGAAATAATTCAAACAGTTTATATACTGTAAATAATACACAGGATGATGACATGATATATCAAACTAAATAAACATCCAAATATCAACCAATAGCATCCATCACGACCAATCATCCAAACAGTCAATAAATTTCACAACAATTTCATATTTATCAATATCGGGTATTTCACGGGTAATTAAATTCTAATTAAATTTAACTGTCAATTCAATTTGTATAAATTTATTTAGATGTCAATTTAAATGTCAATTAAACTTATCAAACAACAACCAATAAATTTTAAATCACTTCACGATATAAATTTGACTAACATAAAACTATTTCAGTCAATTGTGAGCATATAAACACTCACCTTTGATTTATCAATGATTTAAAATCCAAATAAAGGCCCAAACTTTAATAGTCTAAGAATGCAGCAAAACCTATTCCACAACGTTCGAACTTCCGGTACGAACGCAATGGAGAAAACCGCGCGTGAATCCGAGCTCGTATGCAAAAGTTATATGCGCTAGAATGATCGAACTTTTAAAAATTTAAATAACTAATTAATAATATAAAATAAAATAAATCATGTATTCTTCTTCTTCCCCTACAGTGCATGACCGAACCCACCACAATGCAAGATACCTTCCAGGCGCACGTTAAATCCAGCGATCGGACGACGATCAAGACATACCAACTCGTGCGCCTCGTCGAGAGCTACTACCGCCCCAATCACAGTCCATCCAGCTGCCCTCATTTGCCTTAAAAAACCCAAAACACATGCATGCTTCCAAGCCAGATTCTGATGAATCCATGATGTAATAGCATAGGTCAACTGTATGGATTCGAAGAGCTCGCCGAGATCAACAACTTTGCTTTAGGAATTTTTCGATTTCGTTGAACGGATTGAGAGGTAAAGAGGAAAGAAGTTCGAGTAATTTCAGCCATTAAAATACGGACGACTAGGGTTTTGAGAAATTAAAATAATAATAAAACTGTCTTGATTTGCATGCATATTTATATAGTTAGGTCCAAAATCGTCCAAACTCCAATCGAGGCATGCCGTCTGGCGTTTATAATGTTTTACCCCCATTCCGAACGCAATGGAACTAGTCTCGAGGTCTAATTCAATCGTATGTGGAAGATAGTTTTTCAAAGTCAATTTATTTTATCGAATTCCTTAAAATGATATCTTCGTGTTTCAAGCTCGTACAGCCAAACAACAAGTCCGATCGCTACGAAACTTGAAATCCTTCCATAAATCACTATTAAGGATCCAATGAAACAGGTTTCGTCGAAATTCAAGACAATTGCCAAAATAGCTATTTTTACTCGTTAATTAAAATATAAAATTTCCAATTTTTAATAATTCACATTTAAATCCAATTTTAGATTTTAACCATCATCATTCATATTTAAATAAAATTTCAACAAATTTCATATGCCATATTCAATCATATTAAAATTTGAATTTAATTATTCAAATAAAATCTAATATTAAATTTAAACAAATAAAATTATCCAATAAATCAATATTAACAAATAATTAAATTTCAAATAAATTTTAGTTATCAATGTTATTTTATTTGTATATAAATAATTCACATTTATTATTCAAATCCAATTATTTATCATAAATACCATCGATATATATAATTTATTTCAATATAAATAATTCCCAAATTTCCAAAATAATTCATTTCAAGATTTTTATCCAAGTTCATATTCAATAACTACCTAATAATTCATTAAATTTATTTTTAACCATTTTTATTCAATAATTATATCAAATTCCATCATTTAAAGTAGTTAAAAATACGGGTCGTTACATACTCCCCCACTCAAAACTTTTCGTCCTCGAAAAGGCGTTAAGTACAGAATTTAACATACAATATATTATTCAGAATAATTAGCTTATGAAACATAAACATCTTATTACAAAACCTTTACTGCGCTCTAGCTACGTCACCTCGATATTGGTTTTACGGAAATTACAGGTTAGTTGTTAAAACAAGTTACACAATTTTCAAAACCTCAAAAGAAAATTTCTAACTCCTGGATTTATGGAAAATTTCGACAGAATCTCCTTTGCGTGGCTCGATCGAATTTTTTTTTGCAATATAATATATAAACAAACATAGCCAATATATATCAAATTATACATCTCTCTCAATAATGAGGAATCCAGAAGGGAAAAATATAATATCGCAGTATGTAATCCGAGATTAGTATCTTATTATTATTAATACGAGCGAGTTCGCTCGTATAAAGCAAACAAAAGCAACCTAATGCGTAATCGAGCTCTAAAAGAGAGCATACACTCTTCTGTACCTACTAAACACTCAATAACCAAATGAGAACATATATATAAAGAGTAAAATCAATATATAATATGGATTATGCAATAACCATAAACGAATATAGTAAATGCAACAAAACAAACACCAAACAACTATATCCATCCAAACAATACCAATTCACACATCCAAATGTCAATATTCAGTTTATTGCACTTTCGTTTCCTATCAATATTAAATTGATTTACTTTTAATTCATTGAAAATTATTTCATCTATATACAATTTGTTTGCTTTCAATTTATTCACATGAATTTCTTTCGAATTTAATTGGTTCACCTTAAATTTATTCGTGTTCAATTGATTAACATTTATTTCCTTAATCATTCAATAAATTTATATTCAGGTCATTTGCTTTTAAATTTTACATTCACCTAATTTGGTTTCAATCTATCTTTATTCAACCAACCAACATTCATTGCATTCACTTTTGATTGGTTACAATTTAATGTATTTACATTCGGTTTATCTCTTCAATTTATTAACATTCGTTACAAATTCATTATATTCAATTTTATTCAATTCAAATTGTGAAATTCCAATTGTTTCATTTTTTGTTTAACCTATTTCATATGAATCCATTTATGAACCATTTATAATTCATTCCACTTAACCTTGCTTAAGATAATTTTTTTTTATTTCCAGTTAGTATATCCTCCTTTTTAATATACTAACATCATTTATACATTATCTAAGTATATTATAAATATATTATACAACACAACTTACGTTTATTATTATTACTTCATATCTTAAGTTATTATTAACTCATCGGTTCACTTTATTTATTCAAATTCATATTATTAATTTACTAAAATAAAATTTTACTTTATAACTCAATTCATATTAATAAAAAAATTCACAATTTATTTCGTTCAATTTTCTTAAGTTACTTCCATCCTTTAATTTGTTTCGTTATCTTATTTCAAATGCAATTAGCTAACATGCAATTTATTAAAACTCGTTTCATTTGTATTTAACTTATTTTCATCAAATTTTAAATTTATAAGTTTTAAAACTATTCATAAACTTATTAAATCATACTTAGAATAATTTTTTTCACAATCAAAACCTGTTTTAATCGAGAATTTTTTTACCTTTTGGTAGCAATTCTCACCTAGAAACCCAAAAATGAATACGGGAGATGCTACAATTATCCCCAGAATTATTTCCCACTGACCAAGCGAATTTAATGTTTTTATTTTCTTTAAAAATCTTTTCAAATATATTTTCTAGTCATAACTCTTCCAATTAATATTAATATTAATTTTAAAGTCTTCGGAAATAATTTTGGAAACAAAAAGGATTTTAAATTTCCAAAATTCTTAATTTTTAAAATCATTTCTATATATAAGCTATATTATAAATATAGTTATACATATTTCCTTAACTTATTTACAAAAATATTTCATTAATTTACAGTTTGGTCATTTCAACCAAATCTTATGCTAATTGATTTCAATTCAATTAAATTATCAAATGCTTCATAAAATAAAATCCATTAAATATTCGTTTTATTTTAATTCAACCAATAATCGATGATAACTAAATATTATCATCTCCTAATATTTATCATTCCTTAAAATTATCATTTTATATATATAAAATAATTTAGGTAAAATTACTTCATTTACCCTATTTTAAAACAATAATATGTCGATTTGCCTTGTTTAAGTGTTTAGAAATCCCTATCAATAACATGAAGTCCCACGCACCATCCAGAATTCATAAACAACTCGACGGATAAGTAAAGACAATATAAAATAATTTTATAACACTAACAAGTACACTCTCTCATATATATATACACATACTCAAACAGACTCATTCTAAGGTATTACTACCCAATCTCTAATGAGTCGGACCCACAAAGCCAAGGTTATCGCTAAACCTGGCTCTGATACCAATAATGACCTACATTTCGAAAGGTTTAAATCGACAATAATCCACACATGTCTAACTTAAACAATCCGGAACGTAGATAGTCAATGGGGTTAAATAAGAAAAATAAGAAAAGAAGAAGAAAACAAACACAGAATCTCACGGCGGAAATGATAAATATAATAATTAAATAATAGTTCATGAAGCTGTCTACTATTCATTTGATTATAATCTATACACATTTATCAGAGTTATATATACACATCATGGATAAATAATCAATACAACAGAATAACATGATGTAGGGGATAGTAATAATAGTAATATACCAAATCTTTGTCTTTGTTCTCTAAAGGATAATCTTCAATATATTGAAAAAAGAACTCAGGACTGGCCCGAGCATAATGAAAAGACAAAACACTCAAGTCGGGACTAGAATACTCTTATGTAAGTCAAATCAATATCACGAAATATTGAGTGCAATAATTTAAGAGATGTTACGGGTTTTTCTATCTCCTAAGTGTCCGTCAAACTATCTATATATAATAGCGTACGCTATAATAGATAATGTCTATTAGTAAAATAAATATCAAAATTATGTTACCCCTAAACATATTTTTATAGCTTGTAGTCTATGCATGTCCTGTAGCACAACCGATAACGTCGGTGGCCAGTGAGTTCCCTATAGGTACAGTACTAAACCAAAGTCGTAATGGGCTTGTATAAGGATAAATATGACAAGGCGCATGAGACAATGCCTAAGGCAGGATTCTACCAGTTTATCCTCCCTGGCTGGTCATAACCCATCCGTGGCCGACCGCAACAATTATTCTAAACCAAAAAGTTGCACCCGTCGAATACGAAATCATAATAGTAATACGAGGGATCAACGTCGTTGAGGTAGCTAACCTCAATGGCCAAGCATAGGCTCCTGTTTTAGTCATTTTAATTATGACACAAGTATTAAGGCTATCCATCATTGTTCTCTTACTTCATTCCAGTAAAAATTCGCCAATTCAACCACTACAATCTGGGTATAATCCACCACGTACACGGTTATCAAAGTGGTTCCAGGATTGACAGAGAATATGTCAATATCCGACCCCGGTCTCTTTGAAAACAAACGTCGTTTTACACATCGATTGGTAGTTTTATATTTTGAAAAACAATTGTACTTGATATCAAAATATCATTTTCGTTTCGAAATCAAATCTATATCTGAATCCTCATATTTACTCAAATTGTACCATATCCATATTTTCCTTAATACCTTAATTTCGTTTCCAAAATCATTTAGAATTAGGTGATAATTTCATTTTTAACCTCATGCACATTTAAATCCAAGATTTAAATATAAACCTCCACCCTTTTACTAGTTTGAATTAAAATGGTTTAAATAGTTTTAAAATAATTAAATAGTTAAAATAATTAAATAGTTAAAATATTTTAGTATGAAATAATTTGAGTATTAAAAATGGATTATATAATAAAATAGTTGAGGAAAATTAAAATAGTTCTAATATTTAAAGAAAATAGATTTGAAATAATTTAAATAAAATAAATTATTTAAAAATACTTTCTAGGCCAAACTGATTCAATTCTAAAATTTCCAATTCAAATCAGTTTCTATTTCGATTTACTCGATTCAATTCTAAATTAATTTAAATTTCAATTCCAAATTAATTTCATTTCCAGTTTCAAATTAATTTAAATTCCAATTTCAAATTAATTTCGACGACAAATTTTAAACCATTTCAATTTATATCAATTTCGAGTTCATTTTCAAATTATCGATTCAAAACACTTAAATCAAATTTTCCTTCAATATCCAATTTAAAATCCAAATCCTTAAATATAATTCAAATCCAAGTTCAATTTCAAAATATCATTTTATATCACCTTTTCTTAGCAATATTAAAGTTCGAATATAAAGTCCAATCCTTAAACAAATAAATTTCTAAAATTTACGTCATATTTCGATTATAACTTAAAAATCTCCACTTTGATTAATTAAATAATTTCATTTCAAATTTAAATTTCAACATTCCAAGTTCCAATTCAAAATTTGTTTAATTTCCATAAATTTTATTTTTATTTATTAAAACCAAATCATTTAAACAATTCCAAATCAAAATTTTAAAGTCATTTAACTTAACCAATCCGGTATTAGTATATAATTCTTTATCCTATAGCCAAGCGAATCAATTATTTTAATTTAATTCCAAGGATGGATATATACCATTTCAACACAAATTAAATGTCATAGGTATATATCATTTCAACCCATTCCTAATTCATTCGAAATAATTCAATTTACCATTTTATATACTATAAATGATATACATGATGATAACATGATATATCAAAATAAATGAACATCCAAATATCAACCAATAGTATCCATCATGGCCAATCATCCAAACAGTCAATATAATTCACAACAATTTCATACTTATCAATATCGGGTATTTTACGGGCAATTAAATTCTAATTAAATTTAACTGTCAATTCAATTTCAATAAATTTATTCAAATGTCAATTTAAATCTCAATTAAACTTATCAAACAACAACCAATAAATTTCAAACCACTTCACGATATAAATTTGACTAACAAAAAATATTTCAATCAATTATGAGTGTATAAACACGCATCTTTGATTTATCAATGATTCAAAATCCAAATAAAGGCCCAAATTTGAAAACGCAATCGAGAAAACCGAGCGTGAATTTGAGCTCGTATGCAAAAGTTATATACGTTAGAATGATCGACCATTTAAAAATTTAAATAATTAATTAATAATATAAAAACTCACGTATACTTCTTCTTCCCCTACAGTGCGTGACCGAACCCACCATAACACAAGAAACTTCCAGGCGCACGTCAATTCCGATGACCGGACGACGATCAAAACATACCCACTAGAGCCTTGTCGAGAGCTACTACTGCCCCAAATGTCGTCCATACAACTACCCTCATTTTCCTAGAAACCCAAAACACATGCATGCTTCCGAGCTAGATTTTGGCGAATCCATCATGTAATAGCATAGATCAACAATATGGATTTGAAGTGCTGGCCGATATCAATAACTTTGCTTTTGCAATTTTTTGATTTCGTTGAATGGATTGAGAGATAAAGAGGAAAGAAGTTCGAGCAATTTCAGCCATTAAAATACTAGCGGTTAGGGTTTCAAGAAATTAAAATAATAATAAACTATCTTGATTTGCATGCGTATTTATACGGTTTGGTCCAAAATCATCCAAACTCCAATTGAGGCATGCCGCCTGGCGTTTATAATGTTTTACCCCCATTTCTAAAGAAGTGAAACTAGTTTCGATGCCTAATTCGATCGTATGTGGAAGATAGCTTTTCAAAGTCAATTTATTTTATCGAATTCCTTAAATTGATTTCTACGCATTTCAAGCTCGTATAGTCAAATGACAAGTCTGATCGCCATGCAACTTAAAATCCTAACATAACTCACAGTTACGAATCCGATGAAACTAGTTTCGTCGAAATCCGAGACAGTTGTTGAAATATCTATTTTTACTTGTTAATTAAAATACAAAATTTCCAATTTTTAATTATTCACATTTAAATCCAATTTTAAATGTTAACCATCATCATTCATATTTAAATAAAATTTGAAACAATTTCCTATACCATTTTCAATCAAATGAAATTCAGAATTCAATTATTCAGATAATCTCCAATATTAAATTTAAAAAAATTCAATTATCCAATAAATCAATATTAACAATTAATTAAATTTCAAATAAATTTTAGTTATCAACTTTATTTTATTTCTATATAAATAATTCACATTTATTATTCAACTCAAGTTATTTATCAAAAATGCCATTGATACGTATAATTTATTTCAATATAAATAATTCCCAAATTTCCAAAATTGTTTATTTCAAGATTTTTATCCAAGTTTATATTGAATAACTACACTAATAATTCATTAGATTTATTTTTAACCATTTTTATTCAATAATTATCTAAAATTTCATAATTTAAAGTAGTTAAAAATATGGGCCGTTACATAGGTCTACTTCGGTTATTGCCATATAAGGTTTATGATATTCTATTATTATTACCATATTAGAATTTTCGGTGTTCTATCATTTTTGCTAGATAAAGATTTCTAGTCTTCTATATTTATCACCAAATAAGGATTTCTAGTATTATTCTGTTTTTGACATAAAAGGATTTGTAGTCTTCTATTATTATTGTCAAATATGGATTTTTGGTCTTCTTCCATTATCAGATGTGGGACATTGATTTTCTTTTATTATTATCAGCGAAGATTTTCTGGTCTTCATTTATTGTCGAACATAAATATTTTCTACCGGTAGAGCATCACTAAATCAGTCCTTAATTCAATTTGGATTCATTTAAAGGGAATCTCTATTACTAAGCAAGCTATTGAATATCTACTAATGGAGACAATTTCCGTATATCGATTTATCCATCAAAAACTTGGAACGTAGAAAAAGCAAGATGTTGATCATCTAGTGATTTTAAATAAGAATCCACAACTGATTAAAATACATCTGAGGTAATATTTATTTGGATAAAAATTTGCTTACAATCTGCTATATCATGTACAAAGTTACAGGTACAGAAATCAAGAAAAAGAAAAATCCGTTTAAAGAAAATAATTGCTGAGGCTTAAGGCTGCATGCTGTTTTATCCAAATCTTTGGCAAGTAAAGGATCAGTAATATGACGAATGGCCATGTCCAGAATTTCTTTGATTTTCTTTTCCTTTCTTCGAACTGTATTTTCATCACCAACTGGATCAATTTGGATTTCCAAAGCACTCTGAAGAGTCACGTTGGCTCATCATAAAGTTTAATCATACCTTTGACTCTTCAATCTTTTATCTAAGAGTGTATTTCTCACACTTAAGATTTTAAACTCTACTTTCATATTTGTTAAGGCGTTGAAATAACCTTTTAATCCACTTCCTATCGAGGTATTGCTTGAATTCAAATTTAACCTCGAGATTATTTATTTCTTCAAACTTAGAGGTAGGTTTAATAAAGTAGGGGATTCTTATCAGCAAAGGGATTTAGGTCTTATACTTCGTCGAGGAGGAGGAGTGGGAAGGCTAGAATCGCCTTCACTCACAATAAGTTCCAGAGATTAACAAGATACCTGACTATTCATTAGTTCCACTTTAAGATTGTTTGTTCGTTGATATAATTTTTCCATTTCAGCATCAATCTCAAATAATAGTCTAGAAAGTAAAACTATAACTATCTTCTCTATTAACGCTTGAGAAGATTCTTCTCATCAATCTGATACTCTAAGCTTGAGGTTACTTTGTTTTTCTTTCTATATGTCGATCTTAGTTGATAGTATTTTCTATGTCATTCCTACGCATCTAGGTAGTTCGAAAACCACAAAGCTGAAGCATCTTGAAAAGACTTCACCGTTTCAGTGTCAGCAGCCAATCTATCTTTAATTCCAATTACTTATGAAAGAACATCCATAGGATTTGAAGCGAGTGCCAGTTGGTTTTTCTAATCGAAGTAAATAAAAATCAACACATAGGAATAAGCTTTTTCATTGATAATAGCATAGTTTACAAATGAAAGATAAAATCTAGTTACATCACAATTTTATGTTTAAACATTCAGTTGATACTCTGAGTTTTGAAACTACAATTTTAGCTCTTTCAAGTGACCTTGCCGATAAGGTCAGGGTAGAATCAAGGGAGGCCTTAATTCCTTCCGGAGTATAAACCAAAGGAAATCAATGATAACCCTATTCCCCAATCGAAGAGCTATCGCAATCACATGTTAATTTGGCATGATAAGTTCAGATTTCTCTAGGTAGTCTGTCTTTCCCACTACCTAAGAAGTCAAAGTGTAAATGAGAGAATCGCATATAGACTTCTGGAATATCTTTAAGAAAACTGTTTTTTTCTAACTGAGACGCCTTTAGAATTGAAGAATATTCCTTAAAGTCCCTCTTCAGCTTGACAAACTTACTCAATAATTCCATAGAAATAAGACCAGTCAATTTTTTGCTAATCTGTGTAAAATATGAAAATTAGACTAAACAAAAGAAAAGAGGAGAAAAGTTTATAAGCCAATTGAATAACATATTATAATTATAAAATCATTCCGGTCCATACAAGATTGATTTCTTATACATTCGAAAATAAATTTCTTTGATTATTCTTATGTTTCACAGGAAGGAGAGAGCGAGAAGAAAGGTAATAAGAAAGTGACTCTAAGAAGATTCCAATACATCTTGGGATGAGGATTAGACCCATATTCATGTAGGTTTCTACAATGGAAATGTCTTAGCAAACCCCCGCAGTTATCACCAAGGTAGGAGAAGTCAACAATTATGCCCATAGAATAAGCCTTGTAGAGAAACTCCCTTAATGCACTCCTATTGTCAATCAACATCCATAAGAGGGTCATCCATTCTGCATTTTATGCTAAGAGTTTTCCGTGGCAAAGGCTTGTCCTCTTCATCTGGAGAGAAACTTCACTTTTCTTAAAATATCATAGACTTTATGCGCTGGTTGCGAGATTCTTATATTTTTCATACAGTTAATTATATTATTTCAAGTGCCTATTTGTTGAACAATGGATTTTCTATCAATTAAAAAACCAACGGAAATATATCATTATAAAACCGCTAGCGCATGACGTATGCAATATGAGTCAATCCATGGAGAAAGATTTTTTTTAATATTACTCAATTAAATTATCCCAAAGTTGAAAGGAGATTGTTAGCTAAAAATTGTTGAAAAATGAAATAAAAGTTGAATGTAAGTGAGAATAAAACTATGAGATTAAGAAACAATTTAGAAGCAAATCCACTTCCAATCATTCATATAAATCAACACAAACTTCATATACAATCTCTCGTTTAAATTTTAAGTAGAAATGATTGATGTGTTTATTAAAAGTATGGTTTATCTATGCTATTAATTAGCACAGCTTAAACCATCAAACTATAACACACCGTTCAAACCCACTTGCCAATTCTCATGAAAATGGCATGAAATTAAAAATAAACCTATTTTAAGCATGATCTTTTTACTATGAACTAGTAACATAGTTCATAAAATTTTGATCTAATTTACGTAGGAAAATGATCAAACAGTTTATGTTTATATTGGATTAAACATAGCCTATTTGAGATGTCAACATAGACTATCAAATTATGTAAAAGAAACATAAACTACGATCGTTCATGGTTGCCATTAAGCACAAAAGAGAGATCATAAATGCAACCATGTTATGTTGATTTGTATGATTCATAAGAGCTTCATTATCCCTAAATAGAAGAGGTTTAGCTTCTCATAATTGAATTCATCTTAACACAAAATGGTTTTAGCAAAAAAACAAAGAAAATAAAAGCTAATAAAAAAAAGAGAACTAACTACTTGCACAAAATAAATCTAAACTAATTGCATGGATTAAATCTATACTATTAACATAAAATAAAGGAGACATAAACTAACATAAAAGAGCATGAAATAAAATAACATAAGAGAAAAGAGCCTATAAACAAAATTAATTGAGAAGAAGGCTAAGAAGCTACTAAAAAGACATTTTATTTATCACCAATTTTGTAGCTACAACATGCATAAAAGAAAGAAGCACATTACATGAAACATAAGGGGTATTTATACATGCTTAAAACCCTAATTTTATTTTCAGGAGACTGCCAAAAATGCTCTTGAATTTGTGTAACAATCCTCCAAGTAATTATTAGGGAAATAATTAGTCCCCACTAACATGCTTTTAAATCTCCATTAACATGTGCATGTGCTTTGAATTATGGTCCATTAGTTAGTGGGCATGTGAATTCCTTTATGTTGCATGAATTATTTTATTTCCTTTATTCATTTGCCTTCAACATATGTGCATGCATACATCCATGAAGCTCCATCCAATTTGCACTCAAATTCCTACAAATAAAAACAGAAATGTGCAAATTAATTTTCTCAAAAAATTAATTCATATAAAAAAAATACCGGCCCCTAAATGAAGACGGATGAATGATGATTTAAACAATTTAGAATTTAGTTTAAACATGTAAAATGCCCAAATATGCTCATTTATTTTTATAAAATAAGATTAAATAGTAACAATATGCACTTCTACATGCATATCCAATACCCCCCCATTTATCTCTTTATTCGTCCTTGAATAAACTAAAACTAGGATAAATTCGTTTTCATAGAAAACACGATTGCATTTAGCGTATGCAACAAGGCGTTAAACCTCTAGGTGTCCCTAGTATGAAGAGTGTTGTCTCATGAGAGTTTTTCAACGGATACTATCTACAAAATTCAAATGCGATATGCAAATTCTAATGCGATTACATGATGCAAGTTTTCAAAAATATTCAAGGAATTGACTTTTAAATCGATATAAGTAAGTTAGATATAAGTTTTGGTTATTATCAAAAAATTTGAGTATTTTTACTCATCTAATCTTCTAACAAAAATTAAGTTATCATCATAACTAGAGTTTAGTTTGGCTAGTTGTTTCAGTTGATAACATAATGCAACTATGAAATGAATCCTTTAGTTGTTTATCAAAGTTTTGTAAAGTGGCATTTCTATTTTTTGAATAAAAAGTCAAATCAATTAATGAAGATATTACTTGGGTTTCAATTGCTTGCTCTCTCTACTTTGAAAAATATTAACATTATTATTTACACATCTTACTTAGATATACCGAGGCTGGATATACTGATCATGCACTATCTTTCTGGCTTATGTGAGAAGGGTACAGAGCATGGCGAGTGTATACACTTGTGTATGAACACATAAGTATAGGAGTTTATTATTTTTTTTATTTTTTTTATATACACCAAACTCGGATTTACTGAGGCCAGATATTACGACCATACATTGCCTTTCATGTTTATATGAGAAGGGTACAGAGCGTGGCGAGTGTACACACATGCATATGAATACATGACCTAGGTGTTTCTTGTTTTTATGAAATATTTTTTTTCTTTTTTGGAAAGAGAGAGTTATGCGAAATCATCTTAGCACCACTTAACTTAGAAGATAAAAAATGTTATCATTTTTACTTTAAATCAACCACTCTTTTATACAAAGATTACAATTAGGACATACTTCATAATTATCACCTACGACCTTCCTCTGTACTAGCCACACCATAGTTGCTTGTAACCAAACTTTTTTTTAAGATAAGTAATTTTTCAAAAATTTCAATTTAACAAACCAAAAATGTATACTTATTCTATCGTGTTCCAAAAGTAAATCAAATTAATTTTTTTGGGTTTTTCTTTAAGAAGAAAATGTAAAAACGTTTACCATGAAAAATCAGAATAAACACGAGACTCTCTTCTACACTTGATTTTGACTGTGTCCCTTCAGTTAGTGCATGATATAATGAGAAAAAATGGAGAAAAATATGTACATATTTACAAGAGAGGGTTAAAATTTGTTACTAGACGTAGTATGCATGAAGAATAGTGAGCTCTTCCTCTTAAGCACTCGCCAACTCCAAGTAAGGTTTTAAATGATGACCATTGACTTTAAACATCGATGCATCCCTAGGATTTTCTATTTCTATGGCACCATGTGGAAAAGTAGTACGTACCACGTATGGTCCTGTCCCTCTCTTGATTTTAATTTTTCAAGGAACAAATAAAGTCGAGAGTCATATAAAAGAGCCCTTGATTTGGCAGAAATGTTTCCTTAGGATTGACTTGTTATGAAAAATATCTTTTTCATTCTTTGTAAATTTTCTCATTTTCATATGCATCGTTCCTGATTTCCTTTAACTCATTGATTTGCAATTGTCTATTTTCGCCAACTTTTTCATGATCAAGGTTTATGTTTTAATTGCCCACAGCACGTTATGTTCAAGTTTGATGGGTAAATGGCCCGCTTTACATATACTAATCTAAAAGGAGACATCTCTCGATTAGTTTTATATGTAGTTCTATATGCTCAAAGCGCATCGATCAATTTTTGTGATCAATCTTTTTGATTTTTATTTACAGTTTTCTCCCAAATTTGCTTAATTTAGCCATTTGGAACTTCAACTTGACCACAAGTATGATGATGCTAAGGAGTGGATAACTTATGGATTATTGAGTATTTCTACATTATAGTTTCAAATGATCGATTATAGGAATGGGTTCCATTATCGCTTATTATTATGCAGGGTGTTCCAAAGCTTGAAAAGATGTTTCCTTTTATGAATTTCACAAAAACTTTGTAGTCATTTGTTTTATAAGGAATGGCTTCAACCCACTTAGAAACGTAATCAATAGCAAAAAGAATGTACAGATTTCCCAAAGAATAGGGAAATGGTCCAATAAAGTCAATACCCCAAACTTCAGAGATTTCGATCGTAAGAATGGGGTTCAAAGGCATAATGTTTCATTTAGAGATTTTTCCTAACATTTGACAATGATCATAAGTTTTATATAACTCCAATGCAACTTTGAAAAGCGTAGGCCGTAAAAACTACATTGAAGCGCCTTTTCCACGGGTTTTTTAGGACCGTAATGACCATCACAAGCTTGGTCATGACAAAACGAAAGAATACTCTTAATTTCGCAATCTAGGACGCAACGTCACATGATTTAATCGGAACAATACTTAAAAAAGTATGGATCATCTCAATAGAAGTACTTAACTTGGGAAAGAAATTTATATTTATTTTGTTTTGACCAAACTAAAGGAGTTTCCTTAGTTACTAAATAGTCCACAATATCGGCATACCATGGATCGATGGAAACATAAAGGAGTTGTTCATTGAGAAAGTTCTGGTTGATCAGTAAAGAAGACAGTGCATTTAGAAGACGCGATAGATGATCAGCAATAACAATACCAGATCCTTTTTTGTTTTTCATCGTAAGGTCAAATTCTTGGTTTAAAAGGACCTAATGGATCAAACGAGACTTAGCATCTTTTTTAGAGAGAAAGTATCTAAGATCGAAGCGGTCAGCGTAAATCGTAATGTGTGAGCCAATCAAATAAGGCCCAAACAGTTCGAGTACAAACTCTATCGCTAGAAGCTATTTTTCAATGGTTGTGTAATTGTGTTGAGCATTGTTTAGAGTCATAATAGCATAGTAAATAACATGAAGAATTTTGTTGATGCATCGCCCTAAGACAACAACAATCGTAAAGTTAGAGGGATCACATATTATTTCGAAAGGAAGATCCCAGTTGGGTATGAAAATGACGGAAGCGGAAATGAGTTCATTTTTAAGACGTTCAAAAGCAGAAACGCATTCGAAATTAAACGGAACATCATTTCCAAGAAGAGTCGTTAGCGGTCAAGCAATTTTACTTAATTCTTTAACAAAGCGTCGACAAAAGCTAGTATGTTATAGAAATGAACAAATATCCTTGATAGAAAAATGTTTATGCAACATTCATTATCAACTAGATACCATACTAGTGATCCAAAATGGTGAATTTAACTTACCAAAATTTCTGCTGTCATAGAAGCATTCCGATTTGGAACTAAAACCGGACGACGTCCGATAGCCCAAATTTCCATAGTTTTCAAATTCATCCAAACTAGTTTCATTGTGCAGTTTTCTTCGCCATGATCGTACTGCAAAAAAATTCATCTCGATCGGACCTCATATGAAGAGTTACGAATTTTTTAAGATATCGAAAATCTGAACTTAATAATCAACAACTTAAATATTTATATATTTACGAAGCTTCCCCTCCCTTATACCTTTCTTCTTTCCCAAATCATCAAATGCACATGCAAAGAGATATCACCATGGACGTGCACGATCCAGCAATGATATGGAGCTCTGATGCTCCATTTGGCGAGCCGTCTTGGCTAATAGCATCCCTCGAGACTCTCCATCTACCCACACCCAAAAATCTATGCTCGGACCCATAAATCAAAACGTGGCCTACTAGAACTTTCCCCTAGGTCGTACGATGTCTCGGTTCCCCAAAGTTCACCGCAAGTTTCCCAAATCCAGCTGAACGTGCCATTCAACCCCTCAAGCTCGAATTTGAACTGCATTCACCATATAACGACTTCAAACAACCTAAAACTTAAACCCTAGTTTTCTTTTTCCGAAACCCTCCATTTTCGAACACAAAAACTAATGCCGCACCCCTCAAAACCGCACTCATGTAAAGATCTTATTGAAACAAGAATTTTAAAATTCGTTTAATGGTTTTCTATGAAGTGATTGAATTTATTTTGAATTTTGAAATGAAAAAAAATTCACTGCAAACGTTAATTTAAACTGGAGAAAATGCATGGGGGGATGGGCGTGTACGGAAAGGAGAAGAAAATTGTGGACTGATGTGAATGAACAGGCATTGTATGGTTAAATTAAAGGAAATATATTACTTAAAATTCAAAATATCTAACTATATAATTCCGGATCCTAATTGAAATGTGCCGCCTCTCATTTTATATGTTATACCTCTATTTTAAATGAAATGGAACTAATTTCAAGCCCTAATTTGATCGTATGGTGAAGATAGCTTTTTGAACTGAATTATTATATTAAATTTTCGATTTTAATTTCAACGCGATTTTATCCCATATGACTAAATGATACGTCTGGTCGCTACAAAATTTAACGATGTATTACATTTATTATTACGGACCCAATAACACTGCTTTCATTGAAATCCAAGAGAGTCCCTCGGGAGGTTATTTTATATGTTATTTAAAACGAGTTATTTTCAAAATTAATTAAACCACTTTTAAATCCAATTTAATAGTTTTATTACCTTCATTCTTATTAATAGAAATAAATTAAGCCTTTCAATCGTTTTTTATCCAAATAAAAATCCAAGATTCAATTATTTAAAAAATTCAATTATTAAATTCAGCATTTAAATTATCCAATAAATCACTATATCTGAAATTCAAGTTATTTGATCTATAAAATTAACTTTTCAATATTTAAAATTAAATAAATATTCCAAAGTCAAATAACTAAAATTCTGGGTCATTACACCATCGAAGTCGACACTGATTACTACCATTATGTTCAAATGTAGAACATCCAATCAACAAAAGGACAAATTATTAGCATAAATAAAAAGAAAAGAATAAAAAGCGGAGAAAATCAGAATCTCACATTGAAATCGATAATATATAATATAACAAGGATAGTAAAAACTGTCACTCCAAAAATACAGTATACCAGAGTTAAAAATAAACCTTATTAGCTGGATAATTATGAAATCCTAACCACATAATTGCTGATATGGATACTATATAATACAGTGGAAGATAAACACTACGATAGGTGAACCTCTAGCTCCTCTACAAGAATTCCATAACACTAAAATCAACCGGGAAAATACTCGGTCTAACCCGGACATTATAACAAAATAACACTAGGATCGGTTTGGAAATACCAGCCTGAGAAAACCCAAATAACGGGTAAAAGTTCTGTGAGGCCATGGTGCTGATGTGGGATGGGGTTTTACCTCACAAGAATAACATCCATATAGGAAAGAAAAGAGATAAACAACACGAAATTTTTTAAATAAGAATGGGAATAAATAATATTAAAAACCAAACTTGAAAGAATGAAAATAATCCCAGTCAAATCCAAACTTGATAGAATGGAAAAACCTATAATTAAACATTGTGAAGAGTGGTTGACTCTTCTCGATGCAATTGCAGTAAAACAATTCGATGGTTTAAATGAAATAATGAAAGGAAAATATCAATATATAATTGATTTAATATATAAACTATTTTAATATATAGCTATTTTAATATATATACTATTTTCAATATCTAAACTGTCAAATTGGAATTGTTATGATTACAGAAGTGTTATGATTTCAAAAGTGTTATGATTTCAAAAGGGTTATAAATTTGAAAGTGTTACGATTCTGGAAACTAATATTAATTAAAGTGAATAATGATATCGAATTTGATATGGTTTTTGAAATGAATATGATATTTTGATGTGAAGCATTAACTATTTTAAATGAAATGACTACGGCGTGAATTATATAAAATGTGTTAAGGGGGATATGGGTAACATCTTAACGCTATGTTAATAGTTTACTTTACTGTAGACATATTATAATAGTATATATTACTACATAGTAAATAGTTCCACGGATCCTTAGAGGATGGAAATCTCAAACATCCTTTAAGTTACTTGTATTTCAGTTGATATTTCACTTGAGTTGAATTTACTAGTATAGAAATGTTAATCCTGACTCGAGTGTGTTGTGTTTTTCTTTATGCTCCGGTCAGACTGAGTGACACAACGTTTGAGACTCATCTTTGGAATTCGGAGCTTTGCTTGAAGATCTATCTTATATCTAGTCAGCTTTCAGTTGTTTCTAGTTATTTCCATTCAATCTTGTAGTCACTTGTATATTTTAGACTACTCTTTATTTGAGATTTCTACTTTATTTTGTTTTAAATTCTGATGTTTATGTACATCTTCGTGAACTACTATTTCTCTATTCTACTGCTTATTGTTGTAATACTCTATGTCTATGATTCTGTGATTGGTTTAATTACTGTATATGCTAAGTTTTTCCAAATATAAATTAACAATATGTTGTTTTGAGAAATTCAAGTCCGACATGTGCAGATGCGAATGGTTCGATATAGCGGGTCATTACAGTTGGTATTAGAGCTCTGGTTAGGCAAAACTTAGCATATGGAGTAAAATTAACCACAGAATCACCTTCGTTCGATTTTAATTTCCTCCCTCCTTGATTCAGATTTCCTTTGAATTTTGGAACATTCCTCGTTTCAAAAGTCCATTCTTGTCTTTTCCTATTCGTGTTCTTCGTGATACTGGAGCTTCCCATAGCTTTATTTTCTATCCTACTAACCTTGATTTTGTTTGAGAAAGGGGTGGAACTCTTTGTAACAAGCGTTGATTCACCGAAGATTTCTATGTCATCGGTTTACGATGTTGTTATTCCTTACAAAGCTCGAACCATCTCAAGTAGACGATGGGTAATTCTCTTGTGATCGAACGTAGACTGCCTCAAGATTTTATAGCAAGTGATTATCCCACTTTATCTAGAAGTCTTGGGTGAAGTTATTTTTCCTCCTCCTAGGCGGGAATGTGAATTCTGCATCAATCTTATTCTTAGAGCATCAATCGTGATTCTGCAATGTTCTCAATAAGTTTATCCTGGTTTAATTGAGAATATTCTCATTTCCTGGCATCTCGGTTTACTTGATTAAGATCGCTGCGATTAATATAAGTCTATCATTCTTTCTTTTTTAATTTGATTATCTTATCTTCCATCAAGTCTATCATATTAATTAGAATCTTCTCTAATTTGGTACCTCTAATTGGAACCTCTATCCTTGTTCTATAATCTGTTCGTGGATTATTATGTAAGGGAGTGTATTTGTAATTTATATAAAAATGTTTTGTATTGTGTTGTTTGAACTGTTAGGTTTGATCTGGGGTTTCAATCGATTCGCCTAGCCAATGCTATCAATGGAAATTCCAAAACACTTGAACAAGAGCACCGACATGATATTGTTTTCGAAATTGGTAGATGAAGTAATTTTATGTGTGATTATGTTTTATATATATAAAGGTATAATTTTTTTTAAATTAGATAGTTAATGAATTATTGTTAGAAATGATAATACTTGGTTATCATCTATTGCTTGGTTAATACTTCCAAATCATTAACTATTGTTCTTTGACATTTTAAACATGGTTTATAAATTTGATTTAAAATCAAAAGGAATTTAAATTAAGAAATAGAGGATTATATTTCTGGTGCTTTTCTAAAATATGATTTTAAATGTTTTGTAATATGTATTAATTGAAATATTTCGAGTATAAATTGTCTCCAAAGAATGTCAATGGAAATAAGTCTATACTCTCCTTTTTATCATTGGGAAACAATTTTGGTGATGACTGTAACATTATCGACATTCATTTTCAAGTCTCGAAGTGGAGAGGACACTTAGTAGCTTTGTTACACTTTTGTTTTTGGAAAAAGAATTTTATCCAAAGTCCTTGAATGATCGGATGTATAATATATATATAAAAAAATATTTATTTCAAGAATGATTTGAAGTGAAACTGGAAATTTAATTCTTAAATTCTCTGTTAAGTTAGGGTTTCAATTATTGAAATGAATCAAAAAAATATGAAATATTCGAAGTGTTTAAAATTTAAATTGGAATTTAAAACACCTTGAAACATTTGAAATAGGATTGTAATGACCCGGAATTTTCGATCCCGAAAATTTCAGATATTTGTAAAAAGAAGAAAGAGATAGAAGAAGAAGAAGAAGAAGCAGAAGAAGAAGAAACACCACAAAGATTCTCACATTCGCAGCGAATGAAAATATAATATCAAATAATATCAGTTTACAAAAGAATTCTGTATCTATCAAATACATTTATAATACATCGGAGTTACACATATATATAGAGACTGGATATACAAAATCATTGTGTCTCAGATATACAACAATATAATACAGCGGAAACACTCCACACGTTCTTGCCATCCAGCTCGCCTCCTGAGCTCCAGAACATCCTTACCTGAAAATCTATAATACTCGGTCTGACCCGAGCAATACATCAAAGTAACACTCGGGTCCAGCTGGAAACCAGTGTGAGTAAACCCATCAACATGAAATACCAAAACATAAGACTTATTTTAAACCCGGGGTAACTCGTACCCTATTACGAGTTCTTTCCTTGTCATGCTCAACACTTATTTTACAAACCCAACTCTAAGTATTCTACTCAGTTCAAAGGTCCATATTATTCCATTCCAGTCTATTGATTCCACATATCAAATTTAAGGGAATAGAATTACAAATTCGAAGTGGGTTCGGGTATGTACTGATACCTGACCCCTGTCTCTTCTAATCTATTGCCATCTTAACTCAAGTTATTCAAATGAAATACAATTCAAACATGAAACATAGGATGCCAACTTTACATAACAATTCACCATTGATAGATAACCACAATATCCTGTCCACCCAAGCATATGATACCACAAAACATTTCATATCAGAGATATCAACTCATTCAAGGCACCCAATACCATTCAATCATCCATAAGCAAAGCTTGATCACTTCCAAAGTTAATTTAATTTATCCCTAATTAAATTAATTACTAATCTTTAATCACTTGGATTACCTTTACTTAACATTAATTAATTACCAATCAATCAATTAATCAACTTTTAGTTATCCATCTTAATTAATCATCCTTGATTAATTATCCTTTAATCACATTAAGTAGATAAGCTTAATTTATTTCACAAATTAATTATCCTTGACCATTCACAGTAATTATCTTAATTTCAAATTAATTATCCTATAATCACTTACATTGATTAATTATCTTTTAATAAATCCCACTCGTTAATTAACTAATCCCTTGACTAGTTTCCTTAATCAATCAATCCTTAATTAATCATAAGCAGTAATTAACTATCATGTAATTACCTACCTTAATTAATCAACTCCTAAATTAATTATATTAATACTTTGATTAATTACTCTAAGTAATTAATCCTTAAGTATTTCCACAAATTAATTATTCTCTAATTTCATTAAGTAATTAGCCTTTAAATTGATTACATAAATAAATTGTCCTTGGTTATTAATCAACTAACCTTTAATGGCTCAAGACCTTAATTAATTAAAAGACAATTAACTAAATTTAATTACTTCATTAACACCTAAATCCTATTTAAACCAAAAGTTTGGAATTAGTTTATACAAAATCTCTTTAATCTTAAAGTTTAATATCTTTACCTTTAATTACTTGCATTAATTTATGATCCTCAATTAACTACACTAATTAACCTTTAATTAATTACACCAATTAATTACCCTTAATTAATAAAAGATAAAACCCTTTTTCATCTTATTAGATACTTAATTAAATCATTTAGATCTTATTTAATTAAGTACTTGAAATTAATTTAGTATAAAAAATCATTAGAGAATTATTTGATTAAAGCCTAATGCCCTCTTAATTACATCTTAACCTAATACTTAATTACCAACAAATCTTAAACATATAACTTTAACCTTCAAGATCTTGAGAATTTTTTAAAACTTGTTTTGGGTAATTTAATTGGAACTAAATTCACATTATACTACTCTAAGCCCGGCTATTAAAACTCAACAAATACACAAGCTTCAACCAATATATATACCCAAGTAAACAGATGATAATTCTCGAGCTACAATCAAATATACCCGAGCATAACTTCATTAAAACCCAATTCCTTATCACCTTCCTCTTCTTCTCCTTTACCCTTAATTTTCTACTGCCTGTATTCCATCCTTCCCTATACACGGTGATACAGTGCACAAGCACGCCTCCTCCCGGTCGTCAACCTTGCCTCCGACCTTGCCTAAAAGCCACCCTCCACCGACCTATTCCGCCTAGCTACCCCGTATGCGCCAGGCCACATCATTCAAAATTTCGATCACTCCACAAAGAACAGGATCACAACGCATCACCCAAAATTCTCCCCCCTCCACTCCGACGAACCACCGGTCAATACTAGACTTCATCAACTCATTCACCATTGCCTTCTCTTCCACATCCCCCACGACCGCACTTCTAAAATCACCTCATCGCATCGCCATTATCTTCCAAACTCATTCACCATTGTCCTATTCCCAACGCTCCACCACGATCAACCGACCAGCATCGAAAACCTACCCATCACTATTGTTCGGACGACGGAAATTCTATCGGTTTAGAAAACCGTCGAACGAATTTGAATTAAATTTATACCGCAAGCGCACGGTGTACGAATGTAGCACGCGGCGAATACGGGTCGATCCGTAGGGAATTGATGATTTTAAAATTCTATTCAATCAAATTATACCAAAGTCGAGAGTGTGTTTAAGCTAGAAAATGAGAAAATGAACTAACTAACAAAAAGAAAAGAAATGCAAATATGAGAGTTAAATGACAATTTAGAGAATAAATCCACTCTCTAGATCATGTAGTTCAACACATGAAATCATGATCTCTCTTTTATGGTCATTAGTGTTTTAATTGATGTGTTTATCATAAGTATGACATATTTGAGCTATTAGTTAGCCAACATAAGTCATCAAACTATAGCACACCCCTTAAAAAACTTACTAACTTTCATGAAACTTGACAAAGAAAATGAAAATGAAATCTATTTTAAGTATGGCCTATTAACTATTGGTTAGAAACATAGACCATCAAATTTTAATTTCAAATCACTTTCTTTTGCCATAATCATATTTTGATGAAGAGGCAATTAGTGTTAGTGATTGTTTAAGCATAGCCTATTTGGTGTCAACAATATAGGCTATCAAAATTCAAAGCAAAAACAACTGGTAAACCATTTCCATCATCATCATTAAGCACAAAAAGAGAGCATGAATTCACAAAATGTTGAAGCTACATTAATTAGAGAGCTTCATTACCCCTAAATTGAAGGGGTTTAGCTTCTCATATTTGTCATTTTATTAACAAATGTAGCTAACAACATGAAAGCAAAATGAAGAGGAAAAAGAGAGAAAAATGAAAAGATAAGCTAATTAACTTGCATAAAAGAAAAGAGATCTACACTACAACATAAAAAAGAGGCATGTAAAAGGAAAGAGCATGTATTAATAACATAAAAAAAGAAAAATTACATGGAAATAAAAATGGCTAAGTAGCCATGAAAAAAAGAAAGAGAGCTTTCTTTTATTTGATCTAAACTCATGAAGAGAAGGAGGCCTAAGAGAGACTAAGAGAAGAGAGGATTACATGAAACATATGGGGTATATATACAAGTTTCAAAACCCTAGTTCACTTTTTGGGGAATGCCCAAAATGCCCTTTAGGAAGTGTGGAGGCCAAGTAATCATTAACATGTCTTAATACCCCATTAAGTGTACATGAAACCATTAACTCCAAAAGCATGTGCTTTAGCCTTTAATTTGTACATTAAGGTAGGTGGGTGGGTGGGGTCCTCCATGATCTTCACTTTGAATTATTTCCATCTTCATTCCTTTATATTCTTTGTGCATGCATATTTCTTCATGAAACCGCTCCTATTTGAGACCAAATTCCTACAAAAATATATATAAAAAATCAATTAATTTTTCTCAAAGAAATATATGCACACAAATGACCTTTCTGCCCCTATATGAAGATGGATATGTGATAATTTGGAATTAATATGAATTTTGGTTAAAACAAGTTAAAATACCCAATATTATCATTTATTTAATTTAAATAGAATAAATATGGTGGTAAAAATATGAACATTTACGTGCACATCAAATACCCCCACAATTATCTTTTTATTCGTCCTCGAATAAAGAAAAACTAAGATAAATCCGTTTTCGTAGGGAGCACAATTGCATTGAGCATATGAAACAAGCCGTTAAACCTCTGGGTGTCCCCAGTAGGACCAGTGTTGTCTCGTGAGGGTTTTCAGCGGATACTACCCACAAAATCCAAATGCATGATGAAAATATTTACAAAATGCAAGATTTATTTACAAAGAGATGAACGCGAATTTTTGAAAATATTTACAATGAAGGTTTTACTTTTAAATTGACACGAATAAGTTAAATATATGTTTTGGTTATTATCTTGAAAATTTATGTCATTTACTCGTCACAATTTCCAACAAAAATCAAGCTATCATAACAAATAGACAATAGTTTAACTTGTTTCGGTTAATAACAAAGTGTAATTATAAAATGGATCCTTAGTTGATTATCAAAGTTTATCAAAGTGGTATTTTCATTTCTTTTCAATAACAAATCAAATCAAATAAGTGAAAATAGTGCTAGGATTTCAATTGCTTGCTCTCTCATTATTTTCAAGAAAAATTACACACCTAGCTCAGGTAAACTGAGGCCAGATATACTACCCACGCACTGCCTTTCGGGCTTATGTGAGGGGAGTACAAAGCATGACGAGTGCACACACTTTCATGCATACACTATCGACCGTAGGTGGTTTTTATTAAGTCTTTTTTTACATGTGTTCCATACATCATAACCGTGAGGACTTTTGAATGAGTATGAAAGCACATAATCAAAAATTCCAAGTAATCACCCATGCATAACCGTGAGGACTTTTAAATGAGAGTGAATACTTGGATGTTTTTTTTTTTTTTTTTTTGAGTGGGAGTTTTACAAAATCATCTTAGCACCATTTAACTTAGAAGACAAAAAAATGTTATATCCTTTACTTTAAATCAACCACTTTTTAAAACAACGATTTTCAATTAGGATGTACTTCATAATTAACACGTATGAATCTTCCTATATACTAGTTAAACCATTATTATTTGTAATCAAACTTCATTTTTATTTTTGTTAAGACCAATAAATTTTCAAAAACTTCAATTTAATAAACCAAAGCCATATATTTATCTTACAGTGTTTTTTTTGAACATAAATCAAAAGAAAATTTGTTTTTGGGATTTTCTTTAAAGAGCAAAAATAAACCATGAAAAAGAAAAAAAATGAAGCTGAGTCTCCCCCCACACTTGATTTTGACTGTGTCCCCATAGTCAACCCAAGTGAAAGGGATGTTTATTATTATTTACATGAAAACGAATGGTATTTACACGAGATCAGAATGTATATTGTCAAAAAGTAAATGAAACGGTCTTCCAAAAACCGATTCATTTGTCTCGTCGAGTATACGAGACACAGCTTAAGCTCGAAAAACCAAACCATAAAAGATTTTGAAGTTGAATGTTGATTTGGAAAAACGAATGTCGTTTTATTGAAAATTGAATGAGTTGTTTTGTTTTCGATGATTTTTGGGGCAGATAAAACAAGTGATTGAAATTCAAGTTTATTTTCACCAAATTGAAATTCAAGTTTGTTACTGAAAAATTCTTCAAAATTATTGATTTCAAAATCAAAATGGTGATGTAAATCTTCCCCATCATAATTTAAGGACACATTTTCGAAAAGTCCATAAAACTCGCGTTCGTTAAATTCATCTTCCTTCGTTGGATTATCAACAACTTCATCGCATGTATCCATTTCAAAATCCAAAATTGTTGTATTCAAAATTTCAGAATCGAGAAAAGGAAGATCGAATTTTAAATTTGGTTTCATACCCTCAAAAGAATTGAAATCCAACTTAATTACCGTATTTTCAACAACTTGATTAAGATTGTTATTTTCAGTTTCAAAAGTTGTCGTTTGAAAATCATCGATTTGGGTAAAAGATGGATTATCGTTTGACTCGTCACACATTGAAACTTGATTTTGTTTCTCACGAAAATTTTCCAATGTTTTAATCAACAAATTCGTGTGATCATCGTAAATTTCATTCATTTGCTCAACAAAGTCAAATTTGTAATTTTTAACTTGAAAATTTTCGATTTGGACTTGTTGAGAACAAGAATTGTCATTTTCGATAAACGGTAGACTATTATTTGATTCTTTGTGGGTTGAGATTTGATTATGATTTTCACGATAAGTTTTGTATTTTTCAAGTAATAAATCCCCGTTATCTTTTTCCATTTCGTCAACAAAATCAAATTCATGATTATTAATTTGAAAATTTTCACTTTGAATTTGTTGATAACCAAAGTTTTCAATCGTATCGCAATTGAAACTATTCCCATTGCCAAATTCGTTTGAAAAGTTGTTCCCATTTTCATGTTGAGTTTGAAATTCATTTTGGAGTTCGAAATTAAATTGGAGTGGGTTATAATCGTAATCGTTTGAATTTTTAATTGAATTCAAATTTTGAAATCCTTGACTCGAGTTATTACACAAATAAGAATTACATAAATCATTTATCTCTTGATTTTTTCGTGTAGAAAGTTCGAGTAAAGATGAAATCATTTCAATGCTATTTTCAAGAGTCGAAGGTTGGCCATCGTTTTGAAAATTTTGTTGTTCGAAATTTGAATTATTTACACAAAATTTGTTGTTAAAATATCCATACGAATTTGGAGTAAACTAATATGGATTGTATTGATTTTCACAACTATTGTAAAATTCACGTAAGTGGGGAAACTCGGACATTTTCAAGAATGTTTTTTTTGGTTTTTTTTGTAAAAGAAAAAATATTTACAAATTTATTGTTAAAAAGGGAAATTGATTTTTGTTTTTTTGTTTTGAATTTTTTTGTTTTTTTTGAAAAGATTTTTTTTTTGAATTTTTGTTTTTCTAAATTTTTTTTGGATTTTTTTTTTGAAATTTCAAAGAAAAAGATTTAAAAATTTAAAAGAAAAAGGAATGTTTACAAATTTTTTTAGTTTTGGATTTTGAATTTTTTTTGTTTTTTTTAAATATGCATGAACTAATGCAACTAAATGAATGCAAGGGTTAATTACAAATGATTTATCCTATGTTAACACTAAATTATATAGTCACATACTGTCTTAAATCAACAAAAATATTTCTCAGCCAGGTAACGGGCAGGGGTTATCGGTGCACCACGAATCACCGTAGCAATGCAGCCGAAGGTTTAAGTACCTTCAGAGGAACAACCACTATAATATTTACGAATCACCGTAATATTTATAAATGGTTATTACTCTGCCGTAGCCTAGACACCAAGAAATTAAATTGTTCAAAGAAGACAACTGTCAATATACAATTAAGTGAGTTATTATTTAATCAAATTCTAAGATGAAATGCAAAGCTGAAATAAAACGTGTGTTAACAATGCAACTAGAATGAAATTTTGTTTTTGTTTTTTTTTTGAAATTTTTTTTGTCTTAAAATGCAAGCAAACAACAATGCAAGACAACTAAAACATAAAATTTTATAAGCAAGTATGCAGTTATTTTTTTTTGGGCAAGCACTTCAAATCAAGCAATTTATTTAACAAGCACTTCTGCTCTTTCTGTAATTTTGCTTTGGCAACCTGAAATAAAGCAAGATATATACAACTTTTTTTTTTGAAAGGAAACTTAAAAGTAGGGTTTTACTTAAAAAATATATTTTTTTTTTGAAAAAAAATGAAAGAACTAACTAAAACAAAGGAAAAATCAAAACAAACGAAATCGAAAGAAACAAAACTTAGAAATTCTTATTAGTTACCCAAACTCGAAAGACAAAACTTTATTTTATTTGGAAAGATATTAACAAAAATCCCTTTTTTTTAATAAAACACAACTAAACAAAATCAAACTCTTTTCCTCTTTTTTTTAACTATATGCAAAGTTTTTTTTTAAATAAAGAAAAAGAAAAAAACGAAAATACAAACTAAACAAAACTAACACAGGAATTTTTTATAAAACACTAGCGCCCGGCCCAACAAAATCCAGTAAACGTATTTGTGATAAGAAGAAAATGTTTAAAAACAATCCCACACTGTTATCTTTCTCAAACAGCTCAACATACAATCATATTTCGAATCCCAGAAAATAAAAATTCAATCTTCTCACAATCATCTTGTTTGCTAAAAATTCAATCTTCTTGTTCGTGCAATCGAATTCTACTCAGAATTTTACGCGTGCTTGATTTTAGGCGTTTAGGGTATTCAACTGTTCGAATTCGTGGTGGAGATTGGGGTCGCGAATTGGAGTTGGCGCTCGAATTGGAGGAGGCGGATGTTCTATAGGCAAGGCGGCTCGAGTTTGAGTGTCGCGATGGGGTTCGACTTGATTTGGGGGCTAAGGCGATTCAGTTGAATTGATTTGGGTATGCTTGCAGTTGAATGATGCAAGGATGGTCGCGGTTGTTATCGTTGCTGAGAGGCGATTGGTCTGGTTGTTCGCGGTGAGATTGCTGAGAGAAGGAGTGGTTCGCGAGTTGTAGAATGAATTAGTAGGCAGTTTAAGGTTGGTGTCAGTTTGTGAAGATGAATGTGGGAAGGGGAAAGTGGTAGTGGTTGATGGTGTTCGCGGTTGAGGTGGTTTTGGAGTTGAGTAGTGATTGGCGTGAAATGGCAAATTTTTCTGGTTCGTGGGGTTGCGGTTTTCAGGTTGGAAGTGGGATGTTAGGGGTAGTTGTGGAGTTGCAGGAGTGGTTGTTGCTTGATGGTGATGCTATGTAACAGAAGTGTTATGCGAAGTGAAGTTTGGTGATTCAGGTGGGGTGGCAGTGGATGTCTGGTGGTTGAAATTTGTTTGGTAGGAGGAGTGAAGGCAGGGGATGTATGTGATGTTTTTGCAGAAATGAGGTGGTGGGTATAAAGGGATGTATGTGATGTTTTAGGTAGTGATAGTTTGCAAGAATTGATCTGTGATGGGGTTGAAGTTGAATTGTGGCAGTGGTGAAAGCAGATGATGTGAGTGACAGATTGTTGATGCACTTGGTAGATGTGTGTATGTTCAGTAGTTCGGTCATGGAATGTATGGTATGTTCAGTAGTGGAATGATGAAAGTGGAAAGGGGTGACGTGATGAATGTAGGCAGTCAGTCGGTGGAATTTGTTGAAGGGGAATTGGCAATGACAGTGATGCCTGGAAGTTAGTAACTGTAGTGGGTATTGGAGTTTGTGGCTGGTGGAAAGGTATGAATGATGGATGAGAGAAGGAGTGTTGGGGTATTTGCAGTTGTAGTGGTTAGTCGATGACGAGCAGAGGATGGATGGTACAGTATGGAGTAATTGTTGTATATGGTAGGGAATGATGTATATGCAGAAATGTTGACAAAGGCTGCACTTGCGATGGGGAAGTACCGAGTGGAGTATTGATTGTTGTCGAGTTGTCTAGAAGTGAATGGAGATATTAAGAAGGGAAGAATTGTTGCAATATGGATGGTATCAGTCTTGGGCAGAGGAACAGAGATGGTTGTAAAAGGTTGCAGAAGTGGTTTACTGTTTGTGACAGGGTGAATGAGTATGTTGAAGTTTGTGGGTTGTTGACTGGAGTGTAAGATATGATGGTCGGAGATGAATCGAGCTATAGGCGGTGAGATGTAGTGTTTGTGGTCGGAGAAACGAGTGGTGACAAGTGTGTTTGAGGGATGTGCACTGTGAAATAGTTAAGTGCACAGTAAACAAAGAAGTGTGTTTGACGGAGGCAATGTAAATGGAAAATGCAAATGAAATATAAATTTTTTTTTGGGAAATTGTGTATGTTTTTTTTTCTTAAATAGAAATGTATATGCAAATGGAAAAGGAAACTAGAACAACAAACACACAAACAAATGCACAAAAAAAATCAAACAAACACACAATTTTTTTTTAAATACAAACACATACGAAATAAAATCACATAAAAATAATTCGAAGAATAGAAAATTATAAACCAAAGCAATTCCCCGGCAACGACGCCAAAAACTTGTTCGAACGACGGAAATTCTATCGGTTTAGAAAACCGTCGAACGAATTTGAATTAAATTTATACCGCAAGCGTACGGTGTACGAATGGAGCACGCGGCGAATACGGGTCGATCCGCAGGGAATTGATGATTTTAAAATTCTATTCAATCAAATTATACCAAAGTCGAAAGTGTGTTTAAGCTAGAAAATGAGAAAATGAACTAACTAACAGAAAGAAAAGAAATGCAAATATGAGAGTTAAATGTCAATTTAGAGAATAAATCCACTCTCTAGATCATGTAGCTCAACACATGAAATCATGATCTCTCTTTTATGGTCATTAGTGTTTTAATTGATGTGTTTATCATAAGTATGACATATTTGAGCTATTAGTTAGCCAACATAAGTCATCAAACTATAACACACCCCTTAAAACACTTACTAACTTTCGTGAAACTTGACAAAGAAAATGAAAATGAAATTTATTTTAAGTATGGCCTATTAACTATTGGTTAGAAACATAGACCATCAAATTTTAATTTCAAATCACTTTGTTTTGCCATAATCATATTTTGATGAAGAGGCAATTAGTGTTAGTGATTGTTTAAGCATAGCCTATTTGGTGTCAACAATATAGGCTATCAAAATTCAAAGAAAAAACAACTAGTAAACCATTTCCATCATCATCATTAAGCACAAAAAGAGAGCATGAATTGACAAAATGTTGAAGCTACATTAATTAGAGAGATTCATTACCCCTAAATTGAAGGGGTTTAGCTTCTCATATTTGTCATTTTATTAACAAATGTAGCTAACAACATGAAAGCAAAATGAAGAGGAAAAAGAGAGAAAAATGAAAAGATAAGCTAATTAACTTGCATAAAAGAAAAGAGATCTACACTACAACATAAAAAAGAGGCATGTAAAAGGAAAGAGCATGTATTAATAACATAAAAAAAGAAAAATTACATGGAAATAAAAATGGCTAAGTAGCCATGAAAAAAAGAAAGAGAGCTTTCTTTTATTTGATCTAAACCATGAAGAGAAGGAGGCCTAAGCGAGACTAAGAGAAGAGAGGATTACATGAAACATATGGGGGTATATATACAAGTTTTAAAACCCTAATTCACTTTTTGGGGAATGCCCATAATGCCCTTTAGGAAGTGTGGAGGCCAAGTAATCATTAACATGTCTTAATACCCCATTAAATGTACATGAAACCATTAACTCCAAAAGCATGTGCTTTAGCCTTTAATTTGTACATTAAGGTAGGTGGGTGGGTGAGGTCCTCCATGATCTTCACTTCGAATTATTTCCATCTTCATTCCTTTATATTCTTTGTGCATGCATATTTCTTCATGAAACCACTCCTATTTGAGACCAAATCCCTACAAAAATATATAAAAAAAATCAATTAATTTTCTCAAAGAAATATATGCACACAAATGACCTTTCTGCCCCTATATGAAGATGGATATGTGATAATTTGGAATTAATATGAATTCTGGTTAAAACAAGTTAAAATACCCAATATGATTATTTATTTAATTTAAATAGAATAAATATGGTGGTAAAAATATGCACATTTACGTGCACATCAACTGTAATTTGACCTTTTCCCCAAATTCGATCAACTTGACTTTCCTCTCGATTGACCCACTTAAAACTCTTGAATTTAATCTCAAAATTCACTAATTTTTAATACGACTCAGTTCATATAATTCAATCATAAAATCAGGATGATCAATTTTTCCCAATTAAATAAAATTTTCTCTGCAATCCCTTCATCTAGTAAATTACTGGACAAACTTAGCTTAAATATATTTTTAAAAATTAAATGTTGTGGTAAGGACCAAATGTTTTTTAAGGATCATAATCTATAGGATATTGGAAAGGAAGAAATAATTTTTTGAACTGATTTATAGCCTGTTGATGTAAGAACAGTGATCTACATATAAACACAGACATTCAACTTAATCAATTTCATTTTATATACACCCAGGCAGTTTTATAATCAAGCAAACATCTTTCCACAACATGCTTTAAGTTCTTATCATGTGCAATCAAAATTAAACAGACTTAAATCTTAAAATGTTAGTTACTCACCTGTTAGAGTTTGAAGCAGATGTAGAAAAACTGGAAAACCATGAATTGCAGTGATCTCCTTAAAACCAAAATGCTGTGCTGATGAGATGCTTTGACTTTCTTTTGTTAGTGAGGATGTATTTACCAGGTAGTGGCATGTATTTGTACATATATATAGGGTGGAGATGTGTGGTAGAAGCTAGGCTGAGGTTTGTTTCCAGGCTTTTCACATTTCGTTTTTTTCATTTATTTTTAATTTTTTTCAACACTGACCTGATGTGATTTCCAGATTTTTCTTTTTTGACCTTGATTATATGTTTTGTGTGCTTGCATTAAATGCTTGCCCCCCTTTTTTTCTACAAATGTTTTCATATGAGTTGATATATGTATATTCTTTGATTGTATGTATGCTTATACATATATGTATATAGTTATGTGTGTGTGTGTATATATGTGTCTATATATATATATATATTTCATGCTTATCTAAATTCATATACATACATTTCTCTGCATGATTTTTCCTTATACCCTATGTGCCTAATATAAAGTTGTTATAGTTATTGGTATAGGTTTAACTTATGTTGTATACACACAAATAAACCACTATATACTTTTATTTCTATTCTTTCACATATATATTTTGAGTTTAAGTTATCAATACTTAATTTATATCCTTATATATATACTTATATTTAATATGAATAAGATAGATTTTATGTTAAATATTTTTGAGAGACTTTATTTTGAAATTTTCACATCATAGCTTTCTTCACAAATACATACATATATATATAAACAGTCAATAGCTAAATAAAATATTTATTTCCTATAAAATTTATCACATCTAGAGATTTATGATTCAATGTTTATTTTGGTTCTCAAATCACTTATATAAATTCAGATATTTTTAATTATCAGAAATTCTTGTGTTCGACCCATCAAAAATTAATATTTCATTAATAAAATCAGTTAACTTCCCAATTAACAAACATCCAAAAATCCGGGTCGTCACAAGGATAAAATTCATATGTATAATACTTAATTACTTTCTAATATATATATTTACCTAAAATATTCAAAAAGTTAAATTGTTAATGAATATTGTAATTGAGAATTTTACAAGAGAAATTTAAGTAATCAGATGTTCAAACAAATAATAGAAGTAGTAAATTTAAAGATAAATTGGTATAATGTTCACTAGCATTCAAAACATAAATAAAACCTACCTAGGAAAGGTTGAATGTAACTAAATAATATACAATATAAATATAACTAATAAGATGTCCTAAAATGATATTTTGTTCAGGGTATTTATAAATATTAAATTGAATAATAAATTGAAAAAAAAGAATTAATTTTTTGAATAAAATACGATTATAATAAATGTTTATACACTTAATATATCCTGCAATACATGTTGGGTGAAAAAAATTCAACAAATAAAAGAGATTGCTATTTAAGCAGATAAATATGAACTCAAAATTAGTTGAAACCGAATTACAAATGGAATTTACTTAAGTGAAGTCAAATGGGATAAATAAATGTGTTAAATAAAATAAATTTTGTTTTGGAAGAATTTTTTGTAAGAAATGTAGTAAATTGAAAGAAAATAAAGTAAATGAAAATACCTTGAATCAAAATCAACTAAATGTGAATATAATGAATATTTATGGATTTAATAAAGTGGATTGAAACTAAATTAATTGAATATAAGTCAATTTAAAAAGTAACGGAATTTATATGGTTTTGAATTATTTGTTGTATCTCGTTCCTTTTCATGGACGAAAAATTTTGAGTGGGGGAGAGTGTAACGACCCAAAAAATTTAACAGTTTTTATAACGTAATTAACGGAAATTTTTCTTGAAATTAAACAATTAAATTTGATGATGAAAATTTGATATTTGGTATGCGTTTATTTAAACATAGCAAATGATAAATTTTCAACAGAGAATATGGAAGTTAATTCTATAGTGTAATTTTCAATTTCAATTTAAAATCAGTTAATTTGACGGAAATAAAATATTTTCAAAATTCGAATATTTTTATGTAATAAAAATGTAGACTATTTTCTGAGCGAGGCGCCATATTTTGTTTCGTCAAATATGGAATTCTCTACCCCGTTTATCTTATTTTCGGCAAAATGACAGTAGTTTAGCAGCGAATATCGACTTTTGATATGTTTGTCGTATCACTGGTATCTGTGTATCGTTCCATTTGTCTCGTTGTGCTGATCTTCACAGTATATTCGACTGTAAATTTCAGAGTCCTATACGTGGAAAATCCGTAGGAACAGATAGCGATATCGGTACCTATTTTGGAGCTTTTGAGATTCTATGACCATTCAATTGTGAAGCGGCTAAAAACAAATGGTCGCTACTTTTTAATTTCTCAGAATTAAATATTTTTGACTTTAGCTATTCCCTATTCAAATTCATTATTCTCCGGTTGTTGTTTTGTGCTTCTATTCATTTGGTTCTTACCCTTTTGACAAAAATAATAATATGTGTAAAGCTGCTTTGAAACCATTATTCCTTATAATTAGGCTCATTCCTCCTAATCTCTATTTATTCCTCTCCCCTTTTTCCTTTTTTCATTTGTTCTTGTCTTTATAGAAAGAGAAAATATATTGAGTCACCACGTCACCTTCATTTGACTATCCACCACATGCCCATCACAACATTATCACCCTCCACGTCCTTCTCATCCTCTACGCCATGTAACACCTTCACATGGCAACCTCCACAACCCGAGTGCATTCGCCATCACGCAGCAGCCAGCTCCGCGTGCTCTCCCACCTCAAACCTGCCACCTCCTTAACTTCCGCACTCGTGCTTCTATGTGGCCTCCTCTATCTCCAACCCCACCATTCATAAGCAACCGCATGTACAATCCCACCTATTGCTCTGCACGCAAGTAGGCAGCCCCCTCCACCTATACGCCGCCTGATCTTGTAGCCTATTCCCTCACCCACGTCCGCCTAACAACTCTCTTCCTCCGCATGGCTACCCTCCATCATGTGGTGGTTCCGCCTTAGCCTGCCTTGCTCAGCCAAAGCCTGTCAGTTAGCGCCACCTAAAAAAGGGAATGGAAAGCATACATACTTCAGTTCGCATATTTTATGTTTCGAGAGCCTGCCCATCAACTTCCTTTCTTGCTTCTCCCCTTGCTTGGTGCTTTGTTCTAGATCCAGTAGCATAGCATACATGCTGCTCATTCTTATTCAAAAAAGGAAGAAGAAGCAGAGTATATATATTTATATATGTATGTTTGTATATACATTCCAATTGTGCTTCTGCCACTCTCATGCCTTGTTTGTTCAGGCTCTACTTATTTCATATATATGTTTGTATTACTAATTCTAAGAAAAGCTGTTGGAAAATATGTGTTTTAAAAAATATATAATATACATACATATATATATATAGATAGATATATATTTTTGTTTTATAATATATATAGATTTGAAAAAGAAATAAAGAAAAAAAATTATATTTCATACTTTGAGTATATATACATATATAAAATGTTTAAGGGTTTATATCAATTTATGTTAATACGTTTGAAATATATTTTTGTGACAATGAATATATGTATAATATGTTAATATGTATTTGAATTTATCTTATTATTTTAAAATAGATTTTTGTAATAATTTTTTATATAAATATAGAATTATATTATACATATACATAACTATCTTTTCACCGGACTCTAGATCGTGCTGTTTTGTTACACCACTGTCCGGATTCATTTAGTGGCAGTTTTCTAGCCTTGTCGCTTATTCGTGTACGTGTCTGTGTCACAGTTTCTATTCTCATCATTCGCTAGCTTCGAAGGGTGAGCAATCACTTACGATTAACATTCTTATAGTTAGTAAATTTAATTTACATGAAATGACAATTGAAATATGCTGTTAAATTTGAATTGCTAGTTATTTAATTGTTAAATATGATATGCCATTATCTGCAATTGTTCACCTATGATATATGACACCATATCCTGTTGTACATATTTTATTTAATTTGTTACTGACGATATATGCATGTTGTTGATATGTTATATTATTATCATATTTGTTCTCACTCTACAAGTTCTCTGTTAGTTTAGAATTCCCTACGCGTTTAAATGACACATAGTTGAACGATTTTATAGATTAAGGGAAAATCATTATGAGTTGAAATGATAAACCCAAGCGATTTTCTTTGAATTTAAATTTTGGGATTACAGGTTGAAATAATATATACTAAACAATCAGTTAGATAATTTAACTAACACCCAAGCAATTAATAATAGTTTATAGCATTATAGGCATGATATAGTAAAACTGAATGTGAGTTAAACTCAAATTGATTTTATGGGTTGAAATGTGAGTTAAACTCAGTTTGTTCTCAATCTGCAAGTTACTTGTTAGTTTAGAATTCCCTAAGGGTTAAAATGATACATACCTGAACAATTTTATAGATTAGGGAAAATTGTTATGAGTTGAAATGATAGATCCAAGCGATCTTCATCGAATTTAAATTTTAGGATTACAGGTTGAAATGATATATACCAGTAAATATTTAAAGTGCAGATTGAAATGATAAATATACGTATCACTTAACCATAGGATAGAAAATTATATACGGACACCGTTGGTCTATTTTGAAGAATGGTTTCCAAAGTTTGAAGGGGAATATATGGATTTTATTAAATATTGTTTTTTTAAATTATAATATAAAGAATTTATTTTAATATATGTGTAAAATATAGATTTTTTGGAAATTTTAAATTTATAAGTTAGTTTTGAAAATATAATTTTTAAGATTTTCTTATAATCTTATTTTTGAAATTACATAAAATAATATCTAATAAAAAATAAATTTAATAATAAGGTTAAATTTAATAAACTTTGTTTAAGTGTTTATTCAAATTTATATTAATATTTTAAAAATTGATTTTTATAACTTTAAATAAATTGATGTTGGAAAAATAAAGTAAAATTGACTTGAAATTTAATTGGTTAATAATTGAATTCAAATAAGAAGTTATTTGAAATTATTGATTTTGAGGTTCGAAAGATAGGACTTATAACTTGATTTGAAGAAAAATGATTTAAATAAATATTCTCAACTTTAAATGAAAATTGAGAGTAAATATTTAATATTGATCTAAATTTATAAATTGAAATTTTATTTAGTTGTTATTAAAATTATTTAGTGAATATTTTCCATTTTGAATAAAATTAAAATTGAATGTTGAGATACAAATGAAACCTATATTGTAAATGTTTGAGTAGTTAAACTTTGAATCTTATGAGAATTGAAGTGATAGTTCAAAACATGGATTTGAAATCGATATAAATTGAAATGGTTTATTGAGAATTTGAATTGTTAACCTTTTTAATTGAAATTGTTGAACTGGAATTGGTTAAATTGAATTTTGGATTAAAATTGATCTGAATTGATTTGTGAAATTTGAGGAAACTAATTTTATTATATAAATTATTTTTAATATATATTATTTTAATCTATGAACTTTTTTAATATATAATTATTTTAATATATAAACTATTTTAATTTATAATTATTTTAATGTATATACTATTTTCAATATCTAAATCGTTAGGTTGGAACTGTGATGATTACCGAAGTGTTATGGTTTCAAAAGAGTTATGATTCCAAAAGTGTTATGACTTCAAAAGTGTTATAAATTTGAAAGTGTCATGATTCTGGAAATGAATATTACTTAAAGTAAATAACGATATCGAATTTGATATGGGTTTTGAAACGAATTTGATATCGGGAACATTTCTTCGATACCATTATATTGCTTTTGTGATTCGATTTGGTGCACCTTTGATTTAAGAGTGTGTCTCGAGGTGGACGGTAGTAGCTGCTATGCATTACCACCAGTCCGGAAGTGCAAATAGTATATCTATGCTGGCATTGCCGCACTTGCCTTGTCACATGCCTTATCGCGCCTTCTATGAGTTTGGTTTGTACGATACCTATGGAGTGCCCTTTGAGTAAACCTCACGGAGGAGCTTACGATACTGTATTGATTATGGGAATATATAAAATATGTTAAGGGGGATATGGGTAACGCCTTAATGCTTTAATAGTTTACTTTACTATAAACATATTGTAATGCATATAATACTGCATAGTTGATAGTTCCATGGATTCTTAGAAGATGGAAATCCGAAACATCCTTTAAGTTACTTGTATTTCAGTTGATATTTCACTTGAGTTGAATTTACTGGTATACGAATGTTAATCCTGACTCAAGTGTTTTGTGTCACTACAACAAAAATACCCTATTACAACGTCCTTTTTACAACGGACATATTCTGTCCGTTGTAATAGACGGCTATTACAACGGTCATTTTAGGACCGTTGTAATAGATGCTCTGTCTAACGCCCTTCTTGCAACTTGCATTATTTGTCCGTTGTAATAGAGAGATATTACAACGGTCAGCTTCTGCCCGTTGTAATAGAAGTATATTTTACAACATTCAGCAAATGCCCGTTCTAATAGATCGACTACAAAATTTTGGCTCCAACATTGAAATTTTTTCCCTCCATGTGCCCGCTGTAATAACTCTTCTCCAACAATCAAAGCTTCCGCATCCAGATGCATATATATCCCACCAGAACATCTTCCTTCACCAAGCCTCTAGATCCAAATCCAGATCAAAATCAAAACTAAATAAAAGTTCATTTCCAAAAATAATGTCTTCACCCACTCTTTTTATATTTTATGCTCACCCATGGCCGTTGATCTTGAGATGCTCGAGCTTTCATTCGTGTCGAATATGGAGATAGTACCATGCTTGGATACTGTGCCGCCTGGGTCTGAAGCAAAATACATTTTGAAGTTAGCGATTTGCAGGTGGGTGGTCGCGTGGTGAGCAAGGCGTAGGCAGATTTCGATTTCGTGGTTTGCGATTTTGAAGTTCGTTATCGCCATTTGAGGATGTTGCTCTGCTGCCGGTAGTCGTTGGTGATGAGGGAATGGAAGTTTGCGACTTTGGTTGCTTGGTTCAGGCAAGTTCAATTGGATTGAATAGTGAAGAGGATGTTCGAGGGATTTCAAGTGGTGGCGTAGTGATTGGTATTCATGGAGAAGGCAGGGAGATGGTTGAGGCGATGAAGGGAGTCGACGACGACTTGGTTGAGAGTGGTGTCTAATTGTTTGATTTCCTGAATGTTCTCAGGTGTTGCTTCTTTATTTTTTATTTTCATAGATTAGGGAATGGCTCTCAAATGATTATCTAACAACTTCAATGAAAATTTCATGGTTAATACATCAGCTAAAACATCGTTTAGCTTTTATATGTTCCACGTTAGCATGGTATAAGCTCCAAACAAAATTGTATATTAAAAATATAGTTGGAAGTTGCATATTAGAATTGTTTCTCTTGTGCTACTTTTATTTACTTTGATCAAACGTGATTTAGCATTATTATTGGATAAAAGATTCTAAAAGAAAGGAAAGTGATATTTATTTGTTACTAACAAGTTCGATATTCTTTACAATTTTTTTTTCTAATTCTTATTTGCCAATACAATTGTTGCTGTCATCAATATGCATAAAATTGTTTCAGTCAGTCTTGAATATAACCAATCTATATTTTGCTTTCTATGTTATCCAATAGTATGAACTTTCTTCAATTACCTAGCCATTAGTTCTATCTTTTTAGTTTTACTCCATATGCAACGCCCCTGAGATGCATTGTGAAGAGATTTAGCACACGCACTTACACAAAAACTTTATTTCTAAACATAAAAACATTTTCTTCTCTATATGTATGAAAGTTTATCTAGACTTATCTTTTGTTTGCTATTAAAATTCATTATCTTCCTTTGTGCTGAACATCTACAACCAGGGCCACTAAAGATGTTCTCAGCGATGCAGCAGCTTGTCAAGGTGTTGCACTTCTAGGTTGATGGTGGTGTCAATTTTTTGTGAGTTGTATTGGAGGAGACTGGTCAGAAATTGCAGGATATGTGAATCAATGTGATGAAGTGTGGTAGTTCTGGAGTATGTATTGTAGGGTTATGGCGATTGTTGTTGCTGTATGGTGGCAGTTGCATGATTGAGGAGGTTTGGGTTGATTGTAATGGGGTTGAAGAAAGTAATAGTGCATAAAACAAAAGATTTGAATGTGAACTGTTCAAGGGTATGGTGGCAAGATTGTTGAAGGATGATGAAGTAAGAGATGTAAGGTATGGCGGGGAGGAAGCAGGGAATGGTGGAGTGATTGTTCTGCACCGTGAAGGTAGACTGTGGTGTAGCAGAGGTAAGTAGATTATGATTTGTATGAGGATGGTGAGGCTGCAGTTGTTTGGTTGATGTAAAAGTCAGTATGTGATGAAATAGCAATGTGTGATGATATAGCAATGTGTTGTATGTAGTGGTTTGTGGCGATCCGACTTTCTAACACCAGAAAGTCGCATCACTAATTAAGAAAGAAAGAGATAGAAGAAGAAAAGAAAGAGAAAGAAGAAACACAACAACATCAGATAACTCACAGCGGAACGAATGAAATATAATATATCACATAAAATATTACATAGTATCATATTACATCAGAGTACACAACTTATTCATCACATACTAAACAGTTATAAACATCTGTCTAACTATACAACTCAAGTACACAAGATGCAGATACAATACAAACACAGCGGAACCATAATATATCTACACGTGGAAGCCTCCTTCTCCATATCTCCTCCAGAATTTCGTCAAGCAAACCTGAATCACTCGGCTACTCATACATAATATGAGTACCCAAGAGTTTAATAAAATAGAAAATAAACACTCGGGTCAGACAGGGGTCTGGTGTGAGTAAACGGTTTAAAATTGCTTAACTTAAGAAAAACCTTTGAAAAGAAAAGGTATCACGTAAGACTTCCCACACATAAACATGGAAAAGTTTTACCTTACGCTAACCAAAACATTTGATAGGAAATCCAGTGATATTATAATAGTGTCTAGGGTTTTCAAGTAAATAAGAAATAGTCGAAATTGTTACATTATTAAATTCCAACTACTAGCCACAAAGGTGGGTAATACAAACAAAACCGTAGGGTCTCGTAGAAAGAATGGGTTTCCATCAATGGCAGGGCTACTGGGGTACCGCCCGTCACGGTACGTGGCCTGGATCACAGTACCGAGGATTACGCCCAATCCCCTGCATCACAAAGCCGGAATCCCGAGTAAGATCACCCCGTGGTTGGCGCGACCAACCACCCACAAAGCCGAAATAAAAGGGACATCTAGACAGGAATGATCTCACCCTGAAATGAGTGCTACCCACCTAGTCTTGCTGCACCTTCCCTGTTTTAGCCATTCCCGGGTTGATGAGGCTTGAGGCTACGATTACCTTTATAGAACATCTATCTTAGAATGCTCATCGTCCACCTGACGTTGTTCTGAAAGCATTCAATTCATACAAGTTCGTTTCGGGTTCGAACGAAACCGAAGGCACTATCTCGTTGCACTCATTTTGGAATCACCCTCAGAGCCAACGACCATAGCCCTTGCACTCTGAATCACCATCTCGAACCTATAAGTACTATTTCCGTCAAACTCATCACGGAATCACCCCTAGAGTTATATTGATGAATAGTTCTTACACCTCGAGTCTTCAATAAGCTCCACTTGGATTCACGACCTAACGTTTAATTTGGATCGATATGGTTTTCGGATATCCAAATATGAAAACCTGATCCTGGTCTCACTGAAACCAAATGCCATTTTAATGTCTAAATTGTTTAAGGGTTTCAACAATTAAACTTATATTCAGGATGATATAAACAGATAGACGAATCACATTATCACAATAGATAATTCATATCAAACATTCATCTCACAAAGCAGCATATCACATATCATAGATATCCAAATCATCCAGTATCAACCAATCATCCAATATCAATCATCCAATATCAATCAATCAATATTAACCAATCATCCAAAAGCAGAATTGATTAACTGTAAATCAATTGGATTACCTAAATCCTTCTTCATTTATTTATTCCAAATAAATAAATTAACCATCTCTTAATGATCTTCTTAATTAATCTCCCTTGATTAATTATACTTTAATTACATTCAAGTAATTATCCTTAACCATATACAGTAATTAATCTTTAATTACTATCATTAATTACAATAATTAATGGTCCTACATTTACTTCCATTAATTAATCGATTATAATTAATTACATTAAACCTCAATTAATTACAATTAATTGATCATACTTAAATTAATCAACCTTGATTAATTAACTAATTATATTAACTAATGATTCTTATTAATTAATAATCCTTTAATAAATAAATAATTAACTTATAATAAATCATCTCATTAATCATAATCAGTAATTAATAACTTATAATTACTTATCTAAATTAATTAACTTCTTAGTTGATTATATTAACCCTTGATTAATTAATCTAATTAATTAATCTTTAATTACTTCACAAAGCAATTGTTAATTAATAATCCTTAATTAATTACTTTATTAATTAATTAAAATTTTAATTAATTACACTTAGTAATTAATCTTAAATTAATCTCATTCATTAATTTATCACATTAATTAATTAACTAAAATAACTAAGTAATTTATCCTTAATTACTTACATAAGTAATTATCTTCTAATTAGTTTCATTAATAAATCTTGATTACTCTCTTAATTAAATACTTAACAAATAATTACTTTCATCATTAAATAATCCTTAATTAATTAATTAATTACTCCATAATTAATTAACTTCAAGTCAATTATATTAATCAATTCCTTAGATTAATAACATCTAGTGATTATTCATTAATCACTTCCAGTTAATTACTCGCATGATTAATTTCCCATTAATTACTTCCATAAGTAATTTTATCTTAATTACAATCATTAATTAACCATTAATTACTTCATTAAGTAATTACACTTAATTAATTTATAATTAAGTGATCATTAAAAATTAAATAAACAATTAACTAATTATTTAAAATTAATTAAATAATTAATTAATTAACTTCTTATATTTAAAGAAAATCCTTGATTAATTAAGAAAAAATTTAATCTTAATTAAACTTTAATTATTAACAAATCATATTTAATTAAGTATTCTTAAGTTTATATCAATAATAATTTAACCTTAATTATCCTCACAATCTAATTATTTGAATTAATCAAAACTTAATAACTTAAAGACAAATTATTTAATTTGGTTTACAAAATTATAATAATAACCTTACTTGAAGGCAAAGCATTTAGAAATCAATTTCAAATTTAAAACACTTTAAATTATATAATTTTAAACTTGTTCATTTTTAATATAAATTTGAAAACTAAATTATTAAAATCATTACTTTAAAATTTAACTTAAAACTTTGATTAAATAATTAAATTCAAAACACTCTTTTAAATTGAAATTCAAAAATTTAATTAGATAATTATTTTCAAAAACAATCATCTTAAAACATTTTTAAACTTGAAATATAAATTCAATTTACACTTTTATAAGTTTGATTAACATTCACTTTTAAAAGTTTTGGTTTACATTTATTTTAAAAAAACAAGTTTAACTTTGTTTTTTGGTTTCTTTTATAAAATTTGTTTTATAACTAATACTTGATCTAAATTTATTCAATAAGTTTAAATCAGAAAACTTATATTTTTACAGAACATAACTACAAAGCAAGATCTTAAAACCCGAGGTAAACACGGCAGCTTCACGAGGGCTACCCCGAGACTACCCCCGCCCCTCGCCTTCGAGTCGTCACGAGAAAAATGCAAAAGCAACTTCGGGAAAAAACCTCGTCTCCCTCAACCATATCTCAAGTGACCAAACCGTACACACATCAAACATGGTGCACGTGTCCCACTATCTCCGGCCGCCGTAGTTCGTCGTCACCATCGATGACGATCACACTGTCACACGTGAGCTCAACTAAAAACCCAGATCAAACAATATACACGCGAAACAAAAATTCGACCCAAGGTTCGAAAATCTGCAGAAAGTTCGACCACCAAACCCCCACATCGCCGACACCACGACGCCGTTAGACTCTCGCCGTCCTCATCATAGAAACGCTACGTCCACCTGCTTCAACACACCCAAACGTAAACAACTCCGGTCAAATAATCAAGTCGCAACAGCCTCTACAGCCGAGCAAAAAACAAAAACAAGCTAAACCCTAATTTGATCGATTTCGATCAAATCATCCATTGGAAAAATTCATTTGCATATTTCCCTTCATCCTCAACTTAAAAGCAAGCCTCAATCAAGAACTCAACTCAAATCAAGGAGCTGATCATTGGCAGTTGATCAAATTGCCGAAACCCTTCATCCCCAAATTCCCAACAAATTATCCACTTAAAAATTGTGAATTTCATGTTAAAAATAATTATTTTTAACAGCTAATTCATTTATATAATCCATAGCAAGAATTTAGGAAATCAATTTTCTGACATGAATCATGTTTTCACTGTGTTTCCTATTTTAAACACTATTTGTAAATTTAAATTTACAGAAACTATTTTTATAATTACTAACAAGCATTAACATACATTTTTCATTCACATAACAAGTTCAAATAAGTTATAGATTTGAAAGATTTTTCATCTTTCTTTAAGAAGAACAACCTCTGTAATTATACAGAGATGAACATAAACAGGTTTCATCTAATACCCAACATTCTATATTCTCAATCATGCATATACAACAATACTAATGTAAACATGTATTCAATATCAAAGAAAAATTCAACACATGCATCAACATTCCACTACAGATTCATTAAAAACTGTTTTTAAAAGGATTTACTCACCTATTAATTTTGCAGAGCACAGACCAGTTTTTTTTTGAATTTTCAGGCTTTGAATCTTAAATCTGAAAAATGTTTTGCTGATGAAATTGAATCCATGCATGCCTTCAAATTGTTGATGTTGAACTGCTGTTGAACATCATTTGAATTGCAATAAAGTTGAAGTTGCAGATTTGATTTAGCTTGCAGATTTAGTTCTAGATTTTGAAAAAGATTTCTGTTATGAGCTTTGGATTTAATTTTTCTTTTTAGTTACAATTTGAAATTATCTTTTTTCAGCTGAAAATAGATTGAAGAAGAGATGAAAAATATGTTTAATAAACTTGGCTTTGATTTAATAAAAATTAAATAAAGTGAATTTTTAAAAAGAAGACATTTGTCACTAACATAACTTAATTTCCTTACATGTGTTATTAAGGTGATTAACATGGTGACACATGTTATTAAGTGTTTTTAATAAATTTTATTTAATTTAAAATGTTAATATAAACTTACTTATTCACTTAATCCGCTAAATTAATAAATAAATTCACTTTTTAAAGAAAATACTAATACAAATAAATCTTTGTACATGTATTTTAAAAATCTAAAACATTTATATTTATACATTTATAACCATTTTAATTTAAACACTTTTGAAGAAAACAAAACTTTATTTAAATCCTTTTATAAACTATCATATTTAAAATAACAATTATCTTATATTTTGAAAACAATTGAATTAATCTTTAAATTATCTTTTGAAAAATATTAATTTCAAAACAAAGCTTTAAATTACAATTCATACATATATATATTATAAATAGATTATAATAAAATTTAAAACAATTCCAAATTATAACATATACGTACATATATGTTACAATTTGAAAATTCATCTTTTATTTAAAACAAAAGATCTTCTATTCACAATATATATCAAATATATATTATAAATAGAATAGAATTTTATTAGCTTTGAAAAAATAATTCTTATCAATATTGCCAGATTAAAAATTTATTAACCTTTAAAAGATTAAATTTACCAATTTAAATTAAAATTATAATGAAAAATTATCAAATCAATTAAATTATTAAAACAGATTATTAAATTGATATTGCCTAAAATTCCGGTTTGTCACATTCCCCCCTCCTTAAAAGAACTTCGTCCCCAAAATTTAAAAGCAATGATAATTTAATAACCCATCAAAGATTTTAACTTCAAACAGCAAAGCATACCTATCAACCAATTACTAACAACCATAGCAATCAAACAAACATACCTAACTAATTATCCTGACACAAATCAGAATAAATCTTACTAATACTATCTAGAGTTTCCCAAGTATAAATCATCGGGAGACTCGCTCTACAGAAGCTAAACAAACTACTCCACCAAAATCTAGAGCTCCTCTCATCTCTAGATCCATCAATCTGAACAGAACATCAGACTTTACTCAAGTCCAGTACAGCTTCCAAATCCAACTGAACTGCATATTCAACAACCATCAATGAATCATACACGTACTCCCTCAGAGATACATGAAATACAATGAATTCCAGCTATCCAAACTGGCAATTCAATCTTATCCTATCAAAACACAGATAAGAAATCCCAAATGCCTCAGAACTAGCCCTCCAATCTTATCCAGTTACTGCTCTCTTAACCAGAGAAATCTTAACAATAATGAAGTCTTCAACTTCGAATTCCAAATTCCTTACCTCATATCTGCATAACTCAACAGACAATCCTGGGCTATCCATCTTCTTGCTGATCATCTCAACCTATGCTGATACTTCCAGAAACAACTAGACCAAAGCAAACCAGTTTCTGAATCCTATCCAACAGAAAAGTCTTCCAAGATCCGTCGAAATCCAGCACAAGCTCTACTTCTCAAACAATAGCAAACTGAACTTGCTTCTTTTCTCGCACAGTTGCTACCTCGCTTCCGCTGCACAACTCTAATTCTGAAATGGATGAGAATACTGTTGATGAACACGAATACAAACTTATCCAATATATCTGGGAAACTTTGTTCATCAAATCCATAAAATCTGAGTGACCTATCTGACTCGGTCACACACCCTTACTACAGAATCCAACTCAAAAGCTAGATCTGACCAATCCAAACTCCAAAAATTTCTAAGCTGCTACACCAATTCTTCCTTTCCAAGAACCATCCTACAACCAGGCTAACTACCAGTATCGCTTCTGGAACCAAAACAATATGGAACTCAACTCCAGAACAATATGGAACTCTACTTAGCATATCAATTAATTAAATTAAGTTTATAATTACTTACAATACTTACTTTCTATCACTTTTTATTATAGTAACATTTCAATTATAACTTAAGTTTATAACAACTATAACATCAAATTCTTGTTTATAAAAGAATTTCATTGAATACTTTCATTACTTTAAGTTTTACTTGTATAATATTCTATTACATTTTCTTATTAAACATTGCAACTTTTAATATTTGGTAAGTCATATTTATATGCTTTTATGAATGCAATTGAATGTTATACAAGCTTATCTCATTTCTTTTAATAGTTTAATGTTCAATAATCATATCCTTTGTTTTATAGGTTATAAATTTCAAATTTCTTGTAATTTCATTTATAACCTTGCATATAATTTCTTAGTTTCATTTAGGAGTTTCAATTATTTATTAGTTAAATTCCATTTCATTGATTAAAATCTTTAATTCTTAGAAATTTAAGAACCAAATGACGGGTTCCATTTCAAGTCATTTAAAAATAATATATATAAACATATCTTTATATATGTCTGTCAAATCATATTAAAAATATAAAATCAAGCTTTATTTATCAAACAATGGTGTAGTTACTACTACAACAGCCATCCCACTTTGAAACTCGAAAATGAATGTTGATGATGCATGCACTCATCACCGAAATTATTTTCTAGCGTCAGGGAGGGAGAGTACAGAACTTATTTCTTTTCAAAGTCCCTTTAAAACATTTTTTCAAATTATATTGAAATATTTATATCAAAAAATACTTTCCAAATAATATTAATATTATATTCCAAAATCTTTCGAAAGAAATTTTCAAAAACCTTGGAACTTAAGTTCTAGATTTCCAATTTTCATTTATTTTATTTTCAAATCTTATTTCCAACCAATATTTATAAATTATCACAACCTAAAAAACAAATATATTACAGCCAAATATATCATTTATAAATCATTATTTATGTATATAAAAATATACAATAGGCAAAATTATTTCATTTACCTATATTTCAAAACAAATATTGTGTTGGTCTGTCCTATTAAGTGTTTAGAAATCCCTATCAATGTCATAGCGTCTTATGCACCAATCAGAATTTATAAATACAAAATGGAACGAACTAACACAATATAAAAACCTTTTTATAACACTAACAAATACGCTCTCTTATATATATACAATCAGCGACTCATTTAAGGATATTAATACCCTTTTAATAAAGAGTCAGACCCCACAAAGCTAAGGTTTATCGCTAAAACCAAAGCTCTGATACCAATTGTAACATCCCATCTTTTTGTAGGTTTTAAGCAGACACACATGCCAACTCAAACCATACAGAACGACGGATTATTATGGGGTAAATAAGAAAAGTAGAGAAAGGAGAAAACAAAATAGAATCTCGCAGCGGCATGATAAAATATAATAGTCAAATAGCAGTTCATGAAGCTATTTACAAAACATTTGATTATACTAGTACAATACAGAACCAGAGTTACATATACCAGGGATATATAAATAACAATGCAGGGGAACAGTATGAATGTAGTAGAATAATAGAATAAATAATAGTAGTACATGTCTTTGTCTTCGTCCTCGAGAAATATGGTCTTCAAATCCTGAAATGCTCAGGCTCACCCAAGCGAATTGAAAAGACAAAAAACTCGAGCGAGAACTAAAAGATCTTATGCGAGTTAAATCAACGGTAAATAAATATGGGTGGAAGAGCATCAGAGATGTTTACGGTGTTTGACATCTCCTATCCAGTGTCTAACATGAGTGTAGTAACATAAGAGATGTTTGGGATTCACATCTCCTAAGGATCCGTTAAACTATCTACTATATAGTACAATACGCTATTATAATAGTGTCTAGAGTAAAGTAAACTATTAAAATAGCGTTAAGGTGTCACCCATATCCCCCTTAACACATTTTGTATATTCCCATAGTCTATACAGTACTGTAATCCCGCCCGTACTAGACGCCTTCAAAGGGCACTCCATAGGTATGGTACAAATCAAACTTGTAGAAGGCATGCTAGGGTAGGTGACATGGTGCAACTAGGTAATACCAAGGTAGATATACCAATTACACTTCTAGACTATTCGTAACACATAGCCGTAACTACTGCCCAACTTGGAACACACTCCCGAGTAAAAATCAAAGAGTGGTCACCAAATAAATCATAAAGTAAGAATATAGATTGATGGAGTGTACCCGATTGGAGGAATGTCCTCACTTGGCCCGTCAATTGCTCATGTTTTAGCCACCTTATGCCAACTCATGGGAGTCGGGTCCACATATATACCTCATATAGGATCGTCGCCACCATCCTACATCATTCTTGAATCTCCACCACGTACATAGTTGTCAAAGAGGTTTTTTTCATTGGCAGAGAGTATGACAACATCCGATCTCAGTCTCTTTAACAACCAATCACTTATCACACACCGGATGGTTCTTTTACATTTTCAAATTCATTTCATAATTGATACCAAAATATCATATTCCATTCAAATCATATCACTTTCGAAATCACAACTTACTTTCGAAATCATATTCACCTTTGAAATCATAGTTCAAATTATATTTCCTTTCAAAAGTCGTATTTCCAAAATAGGTTAGACTCTCATTTCAAAATGTCATATTAAACACAATATGTTATTTAAATCCCAACTTAGGTTATAACATCATTAACCGTATTCCCTTAAAAATTGAGAATGTTGAATATAAACCCATCCCTTTTTCTTAATTTGGAATTTAGAGGAAAATAGTTTTTAAATAGTTATAAATAGTTAATATAGATTTAAAATAGATTAAATATAATTAAATAGATTAAATAGCTTTAAAATAGATTAATTAGATTTAAAATAAGTTAAAACAAGTTAATTATTTTAAATAAATTAAATGGTATAAAATAGGTTAAATGATTTAATATAATTAATATAGGTTAAAATAGCTTAATACTTTGAAAATCTTAATAATTAGAAATTATGAAATAATATATTTTTAAAACAGTTTGTATTAAAACATGAATTTGGAATTAAAATCAATTAAACTATTCATTTCATTTCAACACATTTGGACCATTTTCAATTTCCAAGTCAACGAACTAAATTCCAAACCTTTCAATTTAATATTTCAATAAACTATTGAATTTCATATCGTTTCAACCATGTTCATAAATCAATTCGTATTACTCTAATTTCAAAATATTTCAAGCTTATTTTCAAACAACTTCAATAACTTAATTTCGAAAGAATTTCATTTACACTTAAAAATTTAACTTTAAACTTCCAATTTAATTTCTTAAAGAAATCCTTTTAAATCAATTCACATTCAACACAAAACTTGATTTTCCAATAATACTACCATTTATATACGTTAAATTTTACTTCAAGATATCATTTAATTAAATTCAAAAATTAAGATTTTAAAATCATTTGATTTAACGAATCCGGTGTCGGTATATAATTCTCTACTCTAGGGTCAAGTGATACACATATTTATCATTTCAATCCATAATTTGAATTTTACGGTTATATATCATTTCAAACCACAATCCTGAATTAATAAAATCCATAAAATCGCTCGAGTCTATCATTTCAACCCATAACGGTTTTTCCTTAATCTATACATCATTCGGGTATGTATCATTTCAACCCATAGTGAACTTGCAGTTTATAAGGATATAAAATACAACATCTATTCATCCAATATCAACAATCAACATCCATCACAATCATGATCCAAATCAATCAATAAATAACAATATAGAACTGATAACTGATGATAGGTGTTTAACTGACAATTTATATTCAATAATAAATTAAATAATAATTTAATTCAAATAAATTCAAATTAACCGAGTTGATGATTTAAAATATACCAAACAGTCAAAAATAAATTCCTAATCACATCATAAATTAAATTTAACAAACACAAAATTTTTTAGAAGTTGTGAGTGGGTTAAAACACTCACATCTGAATTTAAATTGAATTTAAATTCAATTTAAACCCAAAATCTATAGAGTCTCCAAATTCATCCAAACTAGCGTTAAGATGTCCGGAATTTCGATACAATCCCATAGGAACCAACCACGCGTGAATTGGACCTCGTATGTGGAAGTTTTTAACATTAGAACATATAAAAATTTGAATTAAATTTATATAAAATAATATAATTAGTTTACCATAGCAAGTTGTTCCCACGTTCGAGAACCCTAATCGCTCATAGTCGACCGAAAAGGCACATGTCGCCATCAACGCTTGGCAATCACCGACGCCATGATGAAATTCACCCAAATCCCAGTGCGCCGCTGGCCTCCCCAGGTTCGGCCGACTAATAGTCCCCCTTGCACACGCTCGCTGAGGCCCTTTGCCTCCTCCACCGCCATTTAGGTTAAATGCTAATTGAATTATTGAGCTTGATCCAGCCGTTAATAATTCGAACAAACACCACAGATGAACAGTGTGCGGTCCTCTCCACCATATAATATCAACAAATCGACGATCCATTGTAGTTGATCGCGACGAAATTAAAGGCCAAGATTTGTTCTTCAATTTGTGGGCAAATTGTGGTTCAAATCGGAAGAAAAATTACAGATCTGAGATGCGCTCGTCGAGAGCTTCAAATCAATATATAATTTGAGGAGTTTTATTTTCAATTTGATTTTTTCTTTGGATTTGCAATTTGGGAATTAGGGTTTTGCAACCATTGGATAGAGAAGGAGAAAATGGAATTGTATGTACTAAAATCAGAGATAACCTAGGATTTATAACGATATATATACATATATAGGCAGTACAAAATAGAAAGGAATGGGCTTGATTGGTTTGGAACGTTGATCGATACACGATTCGAAAGCCTATTCCATCTCTGGAACGAAAATGGGTCATCCCATATATCAAAATAGATGTTTTTGATAATTTAAAAATCAATGGAACATGATTCAAGACTAACTTCCATTGTATGAAGAAGTTATGTTGAAATCAGCTTTTTTCAAATCGATATCAATTGAATTCAATTTAATTGATTTCTACACGTTTCTAGCCCGTACGATCAAACGACAAGTCCGATCGCTACGAAACTTAAAATCCTATAATAATTCACCATTACGGATCCGATTGTATTGGTTCGTCGAAATCCAAGTCAGTGGCCAAAATGGCTATTTTCATGTTATTAAATTAAATTAATATTAAATTAATTAATCACTTTTTCAATTCAAATTTAATTATTTACCATTTTTGTCATTTTAGATTACCCAAAATTTTTTAATCCTTACAACAAGTTTCTATGTTAATTTATTGTTGAATATTTCACCAATTTCAATGTTTAATTTCAATTTCAGTAAATCCAGTAATTATAAATTAAATTTCCAATAATTCCGTTTAATTAAACTTTCACCCTATTGTTCAATCCATTGTTGCCAAGTGGACGAAATTAACATTGGTTCATGATCTATTACACTTAAGTTTAATTTCAACCAATTATTTTAATTACTTACATAACACTGGATTCAATCAATTACCATTAATCATATTATTTGATTAATTAATTCAATATTCACATTTGTTTCTTATATTCAATTTTTTAACCAAGTATAACATTTACATTATTTCATTTATTGGAATTACATTCAAGTTATCAATAATTAACTTATATTTACACTGTTGCAATTCATTCTAGTTACTGATTCCATTAACAATTCACTAATCTTTTTTCCCTTCAATATTAAATTACCAAAATCTTATTAAAAAACTTTTAGTTATTGAAAATTTACGAGTCGTAACAATCAACACCGCTTATACAACGTCTTCAATGTGTGAAACAAATACATCGACGAAGTACTGTATTTGATGGAATACAATATAGCTCTATACTTTTCTTACTATCTTCGATGTGTGATACCTTCGAGTGCTTATGAGGTGCGTTGATGCTTGTACATAGATGGAGTGTAAATGTTTATTCACGTAGTGGGGCATAACTATGTGTAATGGCACCTTCATAGAGCTTGTGCGGTATGATGCGGTTGGGCCATTATAATAACCCAATTTTTAGGGATACTGAATTATGAATTGACTAAAAAAATGGTAATTAATTTGGTAGTAATAATAATAAATATTTAAATATTTTTTGATTGAGAATAAAATGACAAACAAATGGAAATAAAATATTAATGTGGATGAGAGGAAAATAAATGGTCAATGAATCATTTTGTTATGCAATTGATGTAATGAACAGAATCTCAACTTTAACAATGAAATAAGTTATAGTAAACGAACTATTTCTTTTTGAAAAAAAAGAGAAATGAAAGGAAAAAATAAAATAAAAATATTATTTAAAAAGTTTGTTAAATTTGTAAACATTTTCAATGAAAGAATTACAATAAGGGAAAAAACAAAATACATTCAATTAAATGTAAAAGGTGTGTTAGAGTAAGATGAAAGAAAGTTTTATATTAGTTTTCGTAAAAAAGAAAACAAAAAAAGAGGAAGGAAAGAAATGTTTAATTTGAAATGGATAAAAAAATATAAAATAAAATACATAAAATAATGGTTTTGTAAGATTTTACAAGAAAGGTCTAGAAAGCGAACAAAATAAGGTTAAACATAAAAATCCAGACTAAAGACAAAATAAAATGATTATGTTTTATTAATAGATAAAATAAAATAATAAATTAAGGGAGTATTTTAGGAGAATATTTTAGAGAAGGGCTTCATGACAAAAATACTTCTCACCCCTCTCATTTTTGAAAATTATACGTACATTTCCATCTCAAACAGAAACAGGAAAAAAAAACTCTCTGTAACTCAATTCTTTTCAATCCACTCATTTCAAGAAGAAAAAAACATAGAGAGTTAAAATATAAAGAAGGAGATTCCCAATTCATGTCGTAAGTATCACTAAATCATTTCTATTTTGTCTCTTTATTTTGTTTTTAGGAATATCTATTTAGGGTTTTTTGATTTTTGTTTTGGAGTTTTAGGCGAGTGGATTTTTGATCTTTCCCTAACTATGTTCTCTTATTCAATGCCTAATTATTAGGTAAAGGCAAAGAAAAATTTGTTGCATGATAAGGTTAGGAAAAGAAATGATAAAATTTCTGATATTAGAACTTCTCAATTTGCTGTTCATTTAATCTAGGTTAGTTTTATCTAATAGTTTGGTTGAATTGATAATGGTTGTTAAGAACACTTTAATAATTTGATTGAAAATGGTAACAATTGTTGATCCATCTAACTTGCGTGCTGAAATGTCCAAAATAAATTTGAAAAATTTATGAATTTTTTTTCAACAAATCCATGCAGCCAAGCTGTAGCTGGCTCACCCGCAGCAAGGTTGCAGCTCCTGTTGGCTGAAGCGAATCTGCAGGCAGGCTGTAGCTAACCCGCGGCCAATAGGGCTACATCCCCTAGAGTTGTAGCTCAGCCCAAGGCTCTACAGCCCTAGAGGGCTGCAGACCTGTAGGCGTACAGCTCAAACGGGAATCACGTGCGCAGCCGAGGGGCTGCTTATTTACAGCCCAACCAGGCTGCACAGATGCAACCTAGGTTGGCTGTTTTGAATTTCTTTTAGCAGTTGTCTTCTCTAAGAGACTAAGGATGAGCATAATTTTGCATTTGAAATATGTTCTTGAAATATGATAATTTAGTTTCATATTTCAAATGCAACTTATGCTCATCCTTAGTCTTTGCCCAACCAGGCTGCAACTGATGCAACCCAGGTTGGCTGTTTTGAATGCCGTCAGTTGAAAACCCACGAAGAAAATTATGCTGCTCATGATTTAGAGTTACTTGTTGTTGTCTTTGCTTTGAAACTTTGGAGACATCATCTTCTTGGAACCAAGTTTGAGCTTTTCACAGATCATCAGTCTCTGAGATATATCTTCTCCCAGAAGGGTCTGAATTAGGGGCAAGTTCATTGGCTTGAGTTTCTGGCTTCGTACGACCTCGACATTAACTATACTCCTGGTAAAGCTAATGTTGTGGCCGATGCTCTGAGTCGGATGAAGGCTTTGTTTTGTCAACTTGTTGTTTCTTCTTCTCCTCTTCTGGATTGGATTATGGCTAAGCAGGATGAGGATGAGATGCTTAGATTGATGAAGGAGGGCATTCATAGCAGAGTTGGTGGTAGTAGTGGAGCTCAGATTGATGATAGAGGGGTATTGAGGATTAATGGCAGGATTTGTGTCTCGAACGTTGATGGGTTGAGGCAGGGGTTGCTTCAGGAGAATCATCGATCCAGACTTTCTATTCATCCTGGTGTGTCGAAGATGTATCAGGATATGAAGAGTCTTTATTGGTGGAAGGGGATGAAGAGGGATATTTATATCTTTGTTAGTCGGTGTGCGACTTGTCAGCAAGTCAAAGCCGATCACCAGAAGACCCCTGGTTTGTTGCAGCCGCTTGAGATTCCTAATTGGAAGTGGGAACAGGTTTCCATAGATTTCATCAATGGTTACCGAGGACCCGGAAGGGAAATGAGAGTATCTGGGTAATTGTTGATAGACTGACCAAGTCCGCTCATTTTATTCCGGTCAAGACTACTCGTTCTGCTTCTAGTTTATCTGAGATTTACATGAGAGAGATCGTTCGTCTCCATAGTGTTCCTTTCAGTATTGTTTGTGATCGTGACCCTATTTTTACTAGTCAGTGCTGGAAGGCTTTTCAGAAATCTTTGGATACTCGTTTGAATCTGAGCACTGCTTACCATCCTTAGACCGACGGTCAAACAGAAAGAGTAAATCAGATTCTCGAGGATCTTCTTCGTGCTTGTGTGCTTGACTATGGAGGATCTTGGGAAGATTATCTCCATCTTGCTGAATTTACCTACAATAATAGCTATCAGGTATAATCTTATCTTTTGTTTTCAGTCTATTCTTGATCTTTTTATCTATCTCATTCCATCTTTGTATTCAGGCCAGTCTCAAAATGTCTCCGTTTGCTTCTTTATACGGACGACCTTGTAGATCTCCATCTTGCTGGATTGAATCCGGTAATCGTTTGGTTCTTGGTCCTGAAGTGATTTTGGAAGCTTCTGAGAAAGTTGAGGAGATTAAGAAGAGGTGGAGAGCCGCTCAGGATAGACAGAAGAAGTATGCTGATAGGCATAGGTGGAATTTGAAATTTGCTGTTGGTGATCAGGTGTTCCTTAAGGTTTCTCCCTTGAGGAATGTCATTCGCTTTGGTCGTAGAGGGAAGCTTTCTCCTAGGTTCATTGGTCCTTTCCGCGTTGTGGAAAGAGTCGGTTCTTTGGCTTATCGTCTGGATTTGCCCGAGAAGCTTTCTGGAGCGCATGATGTATTCCATGTCTCGCATCTTCGCTGTCATCTCCATGATCCATCTTTTATTATCCAGCCTTCTGCTCTTGATAGTTTGGATATTGAGTCTAACCTGACTGTTGAGAGGAAGCCACTTCGTATTGTTGGTAGAGATACGAAGCAGCTCAGAAGGAAATCTGTTAGTCTGGTCAAAGTACAGTGGAGTACTGACGATCGAGATTGTACCTGGGAAACGGAGGAGAGCATTCGTGCTTCGAATCCGGAATTGTTCATTTCAGGTACTATTTTGCTTTTCTATCTTGTTTCTCTTTATTTTCCTTCCCATTCTTTTCGAGGACGAAAGATTTGAGTGAGGGAGAGTGTAACAACCCAAGATTTTGACTATAAATTTGACTTTATTTCATTTCAAAATTATTTTAAACTTGTTTTAATTTGAAATTTCATCTCTACATATTTTTAAAATAATAATTGAACTTTTTCAAAATTTACTGTATTTATTTCCTATTTTTAAGGCCTGTTTTCCTATTTTCTGCTATTTTCTTCATTAAAAATTATATTTAAATTAAATTCTAAATATTTATTTTGTGAATGTATTTTTATTTTATGTTATTATTTATGTTTAAAAATATTTTACAAGCTCATATGAATTTTCTAAAAATTATTCTATTTAATTTCAAAATTTCTAGTCTAGTTCACTATTTTTCTTAATTGAACTTTATATAATTAATAAATATTATATAAATTTTTATATTTTGATAAATTTTCGAAATCATATATAGGATTATTATTATTTCAAGAAATATAAAGTTATATAAATAAAATAAGGATATATGAACGGTTTTTGACTTTTGAATTGCCTTTTGCCTTTTTTTGAATTCCACCTCTTCATTTTCCTCACAACTCTTCATTTTTTTTGGCATAACTCCCCACATTTCAGCTGATCATTTCATTTTCATTTCACTTATCTTATTTTCCTCCTTCCTGAGAAAAAAATTTCGAACATCACATGCATGAGAAGTTGGTAAAATTTTAATCTTCTTTTATCTCTTTTTTTCACTTATATTGCTTACTCCTTTTGATTTTTGTTTGCACTAGCTCTTCCATTTAGGTTTGGCCACGTTACCTTGCTGCCTAGCCGCCTCCACCACCTGATGGCACACCACCACCACCACCTCCTCCTCACCATCCACCCAAGCCGTGACCCCCCTTGGTGATGCATATCTACAAACTTTTCAAAACCACCCCAATACTAGCCTAACCGAGCACTACCTCACATCCACCACCTCACCACCCCTTTAGCCACCCCCTACATCACCACCACCACCTCTAGCACCTCCAGCACCCTTGGGCACACCATCACAGTGGACCCTACACCTCTAGCCGTGGCACCTAGGGCCTTGGCCGAGCCCAATTCATGGCCTAAAACCCATGTGTATGCATGCTTTTGTGTTCTTGTCTTCATCCACCTTTACATCATCATTCCAACATGTAGGCCGAACCCATACTCACCCAAACTAGACCCAAACACTTGTCATTGTCATGTATTTTCCCTTATGGCTGAGCCTAGTAAAGGTTAAAAGCAAGTGCAAGCATTTCTATTTGATCCTGTGTAGTTTATTCAAGTGCAGTTTTGATAGTCGTTGGTTTGAAACTTATCGATGTTATATTGTTTTTGTTTGATTTGTATCCAAGGAATTTGACATTTGGCTCCTCCATTCGAATCTGTATCGTGCTTTTGTGCTTGTGTAGATCCTGTTTGTGCAATTCGTCGTGGGTCATCAGCTAAAACCAGTGAGTTATTCTCACCAGACAATATATACATATATAACTAGTGATTTGACCCTTTGTGAATCTGTAAAATGCATTATCATGTTATACCTGCTATATTATGATTATATTATATTCCCCCATGCTTAAACACCTATTATATCATTTGTTATTGTTATATTATGCTGTTTTGTTATTTTTATTAGTTTATCACACTGCAAGTTCCCTTTAGATTAGAATCACTATGGGTTGAAATGATACATAGCCGACCGGACTTTAGAATAAGGGAAAATCGTTATGGGCTGAAATGATAGGCCTGAATGATTTTCAATTTATTTCATTTACTTGGGACTACGTGTTTGAAATGATAAAACCTGGATTTTCTTTGTAAATTACGGGTTGAAATGATATATTACCCGTATCACTTTTCCTAGTGTAGAAAATTATATACAGACCCGTAGTTAATGTATGTTTTCTAAAATTTTAAAATTATTTTAGAAATGTAAATATTAAAATATTTTGATTTAAATCTAATTAAAAATGATTTTTGTAAAATATTATTGATTTTTTGAATAATTATAAGTGAAATAAATTAATGAAAAAGTTAGAAAATTTTGAATGTCAGTTATTTTGGAAAATTTGATTTAATTATAATTGGAAATTAAATTGAATATGAAATCATGATAAATTTATGACAATTTGAATTTAAATGAATTTAAGGTGATTTTATATCATATTAATGATTTTTAATAAAGTGGAAATGTGAAATGAATGAATATTTAAGTTGAAATTTTGAAATATAACTAAAATTGGAAATTTATGGCATTGACTTAAAAGTGAATTTTTAGTTAAGTAAATAAAATAAAACTAAGTTATATTTGAGAATTTGAACTTAAGTGTTAGGTTGAAATTTAATGTAATGAATTTAGAATTGAACATTGCAGTTTAATAAGTAAATTAGTGTTAAATATGAATTTTTAAATGGAAATTTAACTTTATGAAATCATGAAATTAAAGAAAATTAAATGATGGTTATAAAAGTAAAAATATGTGATTTTATAAGTTAAAAGTGATTTATAGAAAATATAATTGTTGTGAAATTATATTGAAAATTTGAAGTTAATTAACTACATTTTTGAAATGCTATTATATCTAATATAAATGATAATACAACATTTGTAAATGCTGTAGTTGATAAGTAAACTAAATAGCTAAATTAAATTAAAGGCTATTATAGCATTTTATTTTTTTATGCTATAATTGTTGGATTAAACTAAGTTTTCTTTGAAACTAATGAAACTCCATTACAGCATTTTTAAATACTGTCTTTTGTTAAATTGAACCGTTTTGAATATAACTTTCTGTAGCATTTTCCAAATGCTGCGAAAGTTGAATTTTCACTATTTTGATAAAATTAAGTGAAAGGATGAACTTTGAAAGTTGAAAATTTTGGTAATTTAATAATTTAATTATTAAATGTAATAACTTCATATTTTATGATTTAAATGAAGTAATTTGTTTGGAATCGAACTATTTTGAAATGTGAATTGAAATGGTATTTTTAAATTGAATAAAATGAATATGTTTTTCAAATGAAATGATAAGTTTGATATTTTGAAATAGATTTGAAATGATATTGGATTTTGAGAAATAAATACCATTTTTAAATTATAACCAGGGGTTACAATAACGATTGGTTGTTAAAGAGTCCGGGATCGGATATGGACATACTCTCTATCGATACCGAAAACCACTTTAACAACTTTGTACGCGGTGGAGATTCCAGAATGAAGTAGGATGGTGACGACGTTCCTAAGGTGCTTTACGTGGACTTAACTCCCGTGAGTTAGCTTAAGGTAGAACAGGAGCGATCTCGGGCCAAAGGAGGTAGCACCTCTGGCTGAACACACTTCTTCGATAATATTCTACTACTGTTGTGATCGTTTGGGTGCACCCCTTCATTTTGAGGTGTTGTTCAGGGTGGGCGTATGTGGCTGCTGCGTTACCACCAGACCGTGTGTGTAATTGGTATATCTACCCTGGCATTGCCTTGTGTGCCGTGTCACCTACCATACCGAGCCTTTGCTACAAGTTTGTTATTCTCCCGTAGCCCGTGTGGTATCCTCTGACAGTCACCCGGAGTGGAGATGGCATGATATTAGATGGATTACTGGGACTATTATGTGTGAAGGGTGATATGGGTAGCCCAGAACGCTATTTAAAAGTATGTTTATTTTACTGTAGACATTATTATAATAGCGAAATATTACTAATTAGTAAATAGTTTGACGGATCCTTAGAGGATGGGCGGTCCCAGGCATCCTTTAAATTACTTGTATCTTGATTACAGTTCACTTGAGTTGGTTTACATTAGTAAGTATATATTGTCCTAACTCGAGTGTTTTTGTGTTTTGCTTTACGCTCGGGTCAGCCTGAGCATTCACAGCTTTGGATTCTCTTCCTGGAGCTGGTCTTTCACTGGAGTTTCTCCTTATCTATAGATATTTCCATTACTGTTTCAGCTGTATTAGTTTATCTCATGTATTAGTGAACTTCTATGTATTTGGGATTTCCATTATGTTGTTTCCAGATTGTATTATGTATTTGGTTTGAGACTCTGTTGTAGTAGCTTCATGAACTACTATGTATTTTTATATTCCGCTGCGAGTTATTCTGTTATTTCTGTGTCTGTGGTTCTGTATATCTGATTTTATTTGCTCCAAATTTATTTACAATGTGTTATTTCACATCATTCAAGTATGACATGTGTGCATTATTGTCGATTTGAATGGCACGAAATTGGGGTTGTTACAGTATCATATTGAGCTACATACGATAGTTTTACATAAAATTATTACTTATTTATAATGAGATGATTATGAAACTATTTTTTTGCATATATGGTACACACAAACCTATGCCCTGTGTTGACTTATACATGTGGCACATTATCCCTTTGCATACATTGGTTAGCTTATTCATTGTTCATAGATCTCACTTCACTCACACTAGACATATTATGACACGTGTGATTTGTTTTTATAACCCTCGGGTTAGTTTGAGGATTTTGTTAAGAAGTTTGGTTTGCATGGACATAGCGACACACTTATCCTTTTCCACGTTTTAGGGTTTTGGACTGTGCCATCATCTATTATGGTATGTATGCTATAATGTATTTGGGAAGTGGTATCATGTACTATGGACTATGTATTACGGGCAACTACTATTATGATATGTATTATGTATTCTGCTATTATTGTTGTGCTAAGTTATATGTTCTATTATATTCTGTATTATATGCCTGGGAAATTTTTTCTTGTACCATTGCTTTGAACCGAGACTGAGCACGAATGGTAAGTTAAAAGTTCTTAGAAAATTTCATGCCAGTGTTAGTTCAAATGAATGAGTAAAGCATTTATCCCCATTGAGTCCCATTCTCCATGCTTTCTGATGTAATACTTAGTACTGCTCTTGGTTGGAATGGGTATAGGGGCTGGGGATTACAACCATGCATTGATGAAACACGTTATGATCACTTCAACGCTATCAAACAACAGGTTAATGGGTTGTACTTGGCCTTTTTGACACTGATCCATAAGTATTTCACTAGCTATATGTCTTTGATGCTATTCACTTAAGAGACGTCAGGGCACGTTGAATCCTTCGACAAGAACTATAGTAGTAACATTTGCCTCGTAGTATAGAGAAGCCATTGAACTTTCAAGTCAATAGTTTCAGAGATGTTCATTTCCCGCCATTTGGTCTTCCTGCATTCATCATGTTCATTAATTTAAAACTTTACTAATGGTTCTTGTATGCTCGTCGCCTTCTATAAATACGTAGGTTTTCCCCCTTTCTCTCTTACCTGCAATTTTGAAACAAATACTTCAACAAGAATCAAGCTTTTAAATTCAACTACAAATCTATGTTCTTTGATAGTAACCTTTTCCACTAAGGTATAATATCATACAATCAAACTACTAATTGATTTTCATGATTTTCTTAATGAAATTCCGATTAGGTTGTTAATTTCAATCTTGCTGTTATCGAATTGATGATCGAATTTGTTCGTCTGGTTTTAGTTCTTAATTTGATTGTCAACTTTCGATTATCGATTCTATTAATGTCAAACACATGGCATCGTTTTTCATTGATTTAAGTCTAATAAGTTCCTAAAGAATGGTAATTTTATAATTTAGGGATTTTGCTATCTTCATAGGTTCAATTTTTTCATAGATCCAATTTGAACCTTATTGATCTCAGATTAGGTCTTAAAGTTTTAATGGTCGTAATCTTAGCAATGGTGAATTTAAGGTAGATTACTGGCAAGTTTTTCATTATTAATCTGTGCAACCATTTCATCAAACATGTTATTGGTCAGTTATCAAATAATAATTTATCTGACCCACAACCCTCTATCGAACATCCTTGACGACACTCATAGCATTCCCAAGATAGCTAAAGTCAAAATCCCCTACCACCTTGTTAGTTTATTAGTTGATGTTTTCAGTACGAAGCTTTCACATTATAGATGATGTGTTAATGACAAAGGAAACCTTAATGTCAGTTTTTATTAAAACAATATTGACCATTCTTGGTGACATTATACTTCTTGTATTTCATGAAGCTTTGTGTCATTGTGCTTCCTCATTAGTTAAAAGTTTTCATACTGTAAGCAACGAGGACAAAGTGACTCGTTCGTAGCCATGCACAAGACCAATTTTGGTGATGTTATTTGTGGGTCAACCAAAGCTAATAGCACCGAAGTCCTTTTGCACATTATCAACTAAGTTGAAGTGTAGATACCCTTACTTAGGATTTCAGAGGTCGTCGGTGATGTTTTCTTTGATTAGATGAGCAGTCAATGACTTCGACATTTGATTATAAACAAAATTCGATGTAATGGCCTTATCATTTTACTATTACTTTTTTATAATTATGTTTAATATTGTAAATGGGGTTTTGTACGACTTTAGCACTTCCGTCACCATTCTTTTAGGGTGAATTGTTTAATCAACTATCATATTCCTAATTCACATTGTCGCTACTCATCAGTATCGATGCCCTTATTACTTTGAAGTTAAATACCGTTACAAGGGATATTCTGCTAGTTTTGACATGGTCCGAGTTCTTCATTATATCATTATTCTTGATATTCATATTATGATGGTTGCAAACTATTTGACTTGTAAACTCATGAATTTCACTTGCTAATCGTTATTTTATAGCCCTTTCATAAGATATCTTGACTAAGATTGAAGCTCATATCTTTTAACATACTTATCACATGTCACTCAATTGTTATGTTTTGCATTGACATTTAAATTGTTAGTTTAACAAACCAGAAACTACTTAGGCAATAATCTTAGATTCAGTATTATCATGTGTAAAAATCTTTGTAAATCATGATAATATCTTACATTTGGAACAATATCACCTGGAAGTAAAATGGAAGGCCAACAATCCAGAAAGAAATCTACTAGGAACATTAGTAAAGAGACAAAGCCATCTCCTTCAGACAGCAAGAAAGAAGATATCATTTCCAAATTGTTGTATAACCACCCGAGCTAAGGTGGATTATATTCTTAGTTAATTTCACATCACTGGGGTCAAAGCTATCCTTGTAAGATCCTCGAATAGCTTAAATAATCCACTAGAGGGATATTTCGCTCTCTCCGCTACATATATCTAGCATACCGGCTATCTTCCTTTTCTCGGACTTCTTTTGAGAAACTTAAGGCATGTGGATATTGCGTCGATCCAGTTCTTAACAAATTTTTACACATACCTAACATGCTTACAAATCTACGGTTCAGAAGCTAGTCTTCCCTCACTTAGTCCTAGTATTCCTCATCACATAGATGGCATTGCTAAAGTTGGCGATCAATCAGGCCATCAACGGTATCGGATCCATCCCTATCTAGAAGGCTAATTTTTCAGACAATTAATAAGTCAAAAATATGGAAGACTCAATTTTTCTTTGTAAAATACTTCTCTAGTCTTAGATGGAATTTTTCTACTATTGATTTGTATTGATTTGTTATCTCTTATTAAGGGCTATCTCTCTTACGAATTCTTTTCCCAAAAAGCTGAAGTCGGAAGATCATGAACTTGTGATGTTACTGATCAAAGCAGCAGAAGCAATAGGAACAGGCTCAGACTGCTAATCTTTCTAGACTTAGTCAATGCTCTATCATTTCAAATGGTCACAAAATCCTGGGAGAACTTACAATGGTAAAACTTAACTATAAGGGCAAGGGCTCGTTGGTAATGGGAAAGCCCGAGCTTTTTTCATCTAATTCTCCTATTCTACCTTAAGTACCTTGTAAGATATCATTGTAATCTCTCAAATTTATTACAACATCATCTCATAAATTTATCCTTTTGACTCAGGTTTGTCTGCTTTTGCCGTTGCTCCCATTGGGAAGGAAGTTACCGTGGATATTTTCCAAGATAAATTGGAGAAAGATGTCACTTCTGATATAGTTCAGGCTCCTTAATCTCGATGTTTGAAGGACGCTATCTCTAGTTCATTCTCTTCCACTAACAGAAAACTAAGTGACGGTTCTATCACCATTCCCATCCCCAACAAAAGTCTAAGATTGGGGACGTATAGAATCTTATTTATAGAAGAGGGAGAACTATTCGACGTTGGCGCAAATGTTAAGTTTCTTGAGCTTGATCCTACAGTTGGAGACAAGTTTAATTGTAATGCTGCTATGGATAAGACCCAACATGTGGTCGAAGCATAATCTTCTCAGGACTTGCTTCACCATATTACTATCCTAAGCTCCCCCGATGCTTTAAACCATATTTATGAAGAGATTGGGTCTCTTTCACTTTGAAGGACCCTCTTCCTTTCTAAGTCCCAATCGTCAGCTCTGGTCAGCGAATTTAATGACCTTCTTCTATTGGTTATTCATTATCCTTCTTTTGCTGCTTTTCATCCACTACAACATTCTTCCTACACCCAAGACAATCGGTTTGATCTCCTTAGACAACATTTGCCAGTACGCACCCTTTTTGTCTAATTGCTTAAAACTCTTAATATCTCACATATTTCATTCTAGCTCAAGTCTCATTATTGGTTTTAGGTTTCTAAGAAACTTCTTTCACTTCAAAATGAGGCTTTAGGGTTTCAAGTGAAATATATAAACTTAAGGAGGAAAACTCCACACTTAGTAACCACGTCATTGACTTACCGAAAGAGATGAAGTAGTGAAGGAGAAAGACAAGCCGACCGCCTCTCTTAAAAAAATCCTACTTCAAACTTCAAATTATAGGGTGATGGTTTTAGAACTTATACTAGTGGAAGATGAAGTGAAAGAAGTTAAGCTTGTGGCAAAGAATGTGTCTCCTCATAAAAGCTAAAGAGGAAGGTGGATCTCTTAAGCAAGTTGGTGGAAGTGATTAAAGATGCAAAGCAAAAAGTGCCCTATTTTCTTGGCATGCCTCTTAGTACCATTATCGAGGGATCTCATAAGAAAGCGCACTTTATTGCTTACGCCAACAATGCTTACAAGTATCCAGACTTCATTTTCCCCTTTCTTCCTTCAGAATGGAATGACAAGTTAATGATGAGCCTTCGATTGCTGAGGAGACTGACTCGGATGAGGAGGAGAAAGATGATGAAGGAAATTTTAGGGATGGGGATAATGACGGTAATGACGGTCCTAACGACGAGGACGATGATGATAATGACAATAATGGTGAAGGTGGTGGAAATGGCATTTCTAGACCATCAGCTGACAAGGACGGATCAAGAGGCATTAATCCAGATCCTTCTTTCCAAGGTGTAGGGGCTACCGATATTTCTGATCCTCCTAGGGCAAGTTCTCCCAAGGGAGACAATTCTCCCCTAGGCTCAAAGTATAAAGACAAAGAGAAACCTCATCGTCTATAGTCCGGCTATCTCAAGTAATCTCAGTGCATAAATATTTTTGATTATCAAGTAATCTTTAGTTAATTTATTAGTAAAAGAGAAAATCAAACTACTATTATGATGTTATTCTTAAGATATAAAAAACATACATAGATCGGTTAAACAGAGAGTTAGATAAACAAATAAAGGACTATAATACATCATCTAAAAAATATAAAAAAAAATTCAAGCACATATCAAAATTGAGATTTTTCAAAGAGAGAGAGAAGTTGCCCCTTGGAGGAAGAGGGCACGCGCAAACATTGAGAAAAGCTTTTGGAGGAGATTGTTGAGTTGACGAACCTTTCCTAGATGTTAATCGATGATAGGAACACCTTGGTGGAATTGTACAAATTTTATTGTAGGGGTTTGATTGTTGACTTCTTATATTTAGGTGGTAACAATGGAGGTTTTCTCGGGCGCCTTCATCGTAGATACTTGGATGAGCATACAGATCCTTATCCTAAGGCATGATGGAACCTTCCCCGAGTCACTCCCATTCCTCTTTCTTTACACTCTCTTCCCCCAAATAAACTTAAATATAATAGGAAGAGATTCATTTCCGAAATGTATAAGCAATCTATTTTGTATGAATCAGAATGACTCGTATAATGGCTGTATGCTACTACGTTTTCTTATGAGCTTTATCGTCTTAAGCAATCTATTTTAATTTCGACATATTGTACAGAATAAAGGTCTTTCAAACAGTTCGGTTCCTAGGGATCTCCTAAGTCGCTATGCATCTTTAGCTTTCTTGACCTTACATCAACATGTGAAGTTAACGGCCAGATCCCATCATCCCCTTGTTCATGGAATTAGAAGCTTAACTTTATGAGAAGAAGTGGCCACATCATCTCAAGGATCATTCCCCATCCTTTTGAAGGTAGCATTCTTGTACCTTATGATGTTAACAAATTAGTAGGCTCTCTATTCGGATTATCTCTATAAAAACGTAGTTAAAAAAATTAAGTCCTCCGAACTAGAGAAGACCTGTTCTCCTATGAAAATCTTATCTGCTAGAATATTAGGGTTCTTCAAGACAAAAATAAATGTTTATTTGTTAAAAACTTTCTTAAACTTTTGAAATTAACATAATCTTCATCCAAGAATCTAATATATTTTCTCTACCATTAGCATTTTTTAAACTTATTGGAGGGAATTTTCTATCTAGTTAGGAATTATTACCCTCCTTAGGCATCATGGGTGTTATGCTTACTGGTTTGGATGGCTCTTTTTGGATGCTTGTTCGTGTTGTCAAAGACCCACACATTCTTCACATCGTCCTTAGACACATCCCCTCCAGTGCATGTATTTCTTCTCTAATATTTATGGGGCCCATAATAGTCTCGATAAAAGGTACTTATGTGACGTTTGTTTGAAATTTGCTAACCTACTTCAAGGATCTCGATTGATTGACGGTTATTTTAATACTACTATAAAGGATGTAGAATTTTTTTTGGTATACTATAAGTCTACAGACATGGATTTCTTTAATGCCTTTATTTAAAGTTACTATCTTGTAGGTCCACATTTAAATAGCAAGCAATTTGATTGGTTAAATGAAGGAATTTCTCCTTCTCTTGCAAGATTGAACTACTTTTTCTTCAATGTCAACTGGGAAGACCTTCACCCCCTATCCACCCAAAATGGCCACGTTTTCTGCCTCATAAATCATTGCACCATTCTCGTAGATACTTGCAATCATCCTTACATAAACCCCTTCAGATTCAAGAAAATGTGGATCCTTAAAGATAGTTCGATGAGCTAGTTGCCATTATTTGGGCTGCTACTTTGACATATAGATCTGCTTTCAAAATATTTTTGGAAGACTCCACTATGTTCATCGGGCACAGCTAATTTTTGGGAAACGCTTAGATCTTGAAAGCTTTGGCTCTAGAAAGAGGTCATAGATATCAATTAGGCTGAGGGATCTACCCTTTTGTCGTCGACCTCACACTCCCTCCTCAAAGATCTGCAATCAAAACTTAATAAGCTTTCTCCTCAGGAAGAAATTGCTTGGAGATTGAGGCCCCATGCCTGGCGGTTAAAGGAAGGGGATAGGAATAAAAATATTTCCATGGACTTGCAAATGGTCGTAGAAGAGCAAATTTTATTCACTCTTTGAGTCATCACAATTAGATCCTTTCCACTCAGGCTAATCTAAGTTTTGGAGTCTTCAAAGTACATGGCTGATGATAAAGCTTATAGACCCAATGGTTTCTTGGCTTTCTTTCTCAAGCGCAGCTGAAATGTTCCAAGTAGTGAGACTCTTGCGATCTTTTAAGAATTGTATTTTAACTCGTGGAGATGTACCAGAATTAATTTTTCCGTTGTTTTTCTCATCCCTAAATTTGCTAGTGTCGAAATCATGGGCGATTTCAGACCCATCATCCTCCTGAATGCAATGCCGGCCATACTGTATCAGTTGCCCTAGACAAGATTTGAGAGAAAATGGAGAAAAAGAAATTTGGCAGAGAAACTACATGTTATAGGCATTGAACATGGATGACAAGAACATAACATAAGCCTTAAACCGTTATACTACAGGCCAATTCTTTAATTGGTTTCCCTGCTAGTATAATAGACAACTATTTTTCAAAGCATTTACCCAATTTTGTTCCCCTCTGCACCACCATCGAAGGCGTTGCCCTAGGCAAAGTCTCGGCAGCCTTGCCTTTGGGCCGGGCCTGCCTGAATGTCACCATTAAACTTATCATCAAGGTATTTTCCATAAGACTCTAACCCACATGGCCTTGCTCATCCAACACTCTCAATCTACTTTTGTTAAAGGATGATCCATCACAGACTCTATCATCATGGCACAGGAAGTCATCTTCGACTCCTAATCCAACTATCTTCCCTATTCCATTTTCAAGCTCGAATTCTTCAAGGCCTTTTGATTCCATCGGTAGGGACTTTGTCCTCAATAACATCTGACACCATGGTTTTCCTAATAGGTGGATTTACAGAATTAGATTCATTCCTCACACCTTGATGTCCTTATTTTTTATTAATGGAATTAGAGGTGTCTTATAAGATCTAATAAGGGCCTAGGAAAAGGTGATCCCCTATCCTTCTTCATTTCAACTTTGCAGCCAATATTCTCACTTCGACGATTAACATGGCCCCGATTGAACAATTCGATCAAGGGGATTGACAACCACATCCTTGACCCTAGAATTATCTCCTTTCAATACGTTGACGGTAATATCATTTTAATTCCCTTGAACCTAACCACCTTGGCACTATCAGGATTCTTCTATATTGCTTTGATCTCTAGCTTAGTTAGTAACCATAACAAGAGATCTCTTGTCATGCTCAGTGACCTAGCAATCTTGTACTGGCTATTGCGGGGTCCTCAACTGAAAATTGATTATTGCCCAATAAAATATATTGGCATGATTCTTAGACCATCTTCCTTACATCATGACAATTATCACCCACTCCTCAACAAAATCCAATCCAAGCTGGCTACCTGGAAATGAAACTCCCTTTCTTTTGCTGAGAGACTTACTTTAGTTTATTCTGCACTCTCCACCTTCCCTACATATTACATGTCCTTTTATCAGATCCTTGAATGAGTCATGACTAAAATTGATGGAATCGAAAAAACATCCAATGGGGTGGTTGCCCTGCAACTCCTACTGCCAGACACTTGGTTAATTTGCATATTGCCTGTAAAAACAAAAGTCAAGGAGGCTTAGGGTCATCAATGTCAAGTGTTTCAGCTACTCTATCCTTTCCAAATGGTCATGGGCTATGTTTTGCTAATCATGCACTACTTGGAGATGGTGGTTCAACATAAAGTGTTATGGAGGCACTTTCTCCACTTTTGACATAGGTTTGATGCCTCAAGGTAAGGCTTCCTCCTTTTGGAAGCGAGTCATCTCTTCTTTTATTCACCTCCATCAGATTTTCCATCTTGGAAGAAGGGATGGAAATCGCACTTATGTTTTTCTGGATAAATCCTTATGTCTTCCCTTTAGCCTCTATGTTTCATCGGCTATATAGTCCATCAATAAATAAACCAACCTTGGTGGATGAGACATTCGCCTTTGGAACGTTAAACACCACCTTTGATATGGTGATCGTCGACCATTTACTCACCCGACTTAATGACCTCCTTAGCATCTTCAATCAATTACCCAATCTATCCCTGACAAATGAACCTACAAATATGTTTTACATCGATCCTGGTACCGGTAATTTCTCAAGAAAATAATTTCGCTTTTGCAATTTTGGAAAAACCATAGTCCCTCGAAGTCAAATGTATTATATGTCTCTTAAACATGGATAAGTTAAAAAAATGCTAGCATGCTTAAGGAAAAGAACACCCATTTCTCAAGCTCTTGCTTCATGTGTAGTCTTAGGTGGAAGATACTAAGCACGTGTTCTTTGCTTGTGATTTTTTATTTTTGGTCTGGACCCATTATGCTACCTTCACCAATTGTAGTACTTCCCACTCTTTGATTCCTTCTTTGACTACTGGGAGCATGACATAATTTAATTTCCAAATTCTCATGGTGACCGGGTCATTACACATATGTTGATGATGATCTATGGTTGGGCAGTGTGGAGGGGTAGAAAAAATAGATGCTTTAATCTTATGAGTAGTTCTTTTGCTTACATATGCAATTTGATTGATAATTATGCTAATTATAGTCAGGTACCGACCATGGAAGCTTGTATTCTTCCTCGATAGTAGTACTGATGGACAATCGACCTGGAGCAACTGATGATATATGGTCATTGCAGATGCTCATGGAAGACTCGTGTTCTTTGACTACTGGGAGCACGACAAACTCTAGTTTCCAAATGCTCATGGTGACCAGGTCATTGCAGTTTTTTTCTTTTGGCTTTGTTTCAGCTTGATTATATATGGTCTTTATTTGGCTGTAGCTGATGATTTTCACTTAATTAATGAAATAGTTATCGATATGCCCAAGGTGGAATTATGTAATTTTTTATATACATCTAACACCGTGGTCAATCTTGTTCCTAATAAAGGTGTTTGATTTTTGTTATGTACTTTGTTATATGGTGATATAATTAATTAAACAATTATTTTAAAGTATATTGATAAGAAAATCTTTAGATAAAATGTTATGTAATTATAGTTGCAAATAGTTGCAGTCATAAGTAATTAACTACAAAGTAAAATAACATTTTGCTTTACCTGGTCAAGATGTTTTGAGAAAGGATATTAATACATCCATTGAGATCAGAGTGTGTAATGCTCTCCAAATGTCAAGAGTAATATGTTACTCATAGTTGTTTGGGGCATGGGTTATATCATTGGATGATTATGGAATGACTCATCTAGGAGTATCCTATTGGTTGTTAACAACTAGGTTGAATAGGAAATCTTAATGTGATAAAATTGTATAGTACCCTTAACTAGAGAATGCCATGGAACTTCGGTATGGGTACTCCACTTCGATTATGGTTAAATCATAGCATAACGATCCATCGAGTGATTATAGTTGGGTCTGGTTTAAGCATCGGAAGTGAAACGCTATTCAATAAAGGATTCGTCTATTCGGTTATATGAGGTTAGTATCATGGCTAACTATAGTCAACTCAAAGTCAAAATCTCTAAACAAAGTAGAATGGTTTATAGTAAATATTATTGTAGAACAATGACTTTGTTTATGGACTAATCGAGTTGAATGTGGATAATATGGGAGTTTTGACCAATACTAAATTCCATACATCCTAATGTGATGTACTATTAATAAAGAGAGCGTGCATGAATTATTGTCACTACCAGTACCGTTTAAACTAATATAAAATATAAGTTTACTTAAAGGACCTATAAGCGATGTATTGGGCCAAACTGTCACACCATGAAACGACCCAGAATTTGGGTCATTCAAAATTCGGATATTTAATTGATTTTAAATATTCACAAGTTAATTTTATAAGTTGCATAACTTATATTTCGAATATAATAATTTAAGTGGATAATTAAATTGTTAATTTAGTATTTGAAATTGCATAAATAATTGATTTCGAATTTAATGCAAATGAAAACAATTTATAAAGTTGAATTAAATTCTATTTGAATTAGAATGATGTTGGAAAACTTTTAAAATTGAATTAAAAGTTATTTATAGAAATTGGAATTTATCGATTTAATTAACGTGCAAAAATAGTCATTTTTGATACGGTCTCGGATTTCAACGAAACAAGTTTCATTGGATCCGTAATGTTGTATTATTATAGTTTTTCAAATTTTGTGTCAATCGGATTTGCGGTTTGGTCGTACGAAGCTAAAAAGCTTAGAGATTTATTTAAGTAAATTTTAATTTAAAATAAGTCGATTCGAAAAACTATCTTCCAAATAAGATCGAATTGGCTTCCAATACATATTCCATTGTGTTTGGAATAGGGGTAAAACATTATAAATGTCTGGCGGCATGGTTCGATTGGAGTTCGAAAAGTTTTCGGATGAATAGTGCGTGAAATTTTATATGAAAGGACCTCATTTCTTTCTTTTCTCCACAAACGACAATCCGCTAGGGCAAGTCGTCGTTCACTTTTAATGGCCAATAATGCTCGTTCTTTCTTCCTTTAAAATCTCTCAGTCCATTGACAATTGTGAAAAATCTCCAACTACAATATTGTAGACCTCGTTAAGCTCGACCTATCTAACGGTCATGATGTTATATAGTGCGATGGATCAACGGCAAATGTTGTTCAAAGTCTAACCGTTCAGCCATGTTTTTCGAGGCAAATACATGCCCTGGTTCACCATCGTCATGGGTGATGGTGGAGCTCGTGATGCATGATCAAACGGTGAGAGCCGATAGTCGTATATGTCGACGTGGGTAGAGCATGAATTGATGACAAATGGCGGCAAGGTGGGTTTGTTCGCATGGACGAAACTAAGAAAGGAAAAAGAAAAATAGTGCTGCCAGTTCTCATCTCTCAAAATCTAACGGCAAGGAAATTGCAGAGGTTTAAAATAAAGAAAAATTGTAAATTAATTATATATAACTTCGTGTAAACTTTAAAATATCATAACTTCTTCATACTAGGTCGGAATTTGGTGAAACAAGTTGCATTTGGTTTATATTAGAAAACACTACACAATGGAACTAGATTGGAATTGATTGGAGCTAGTGAAAAATTTAAATAAAATTAAACGCTCATTTCATTTTATTCAAAATAAAACGCTGCAATGCCTATTGGTAGCAAAGTGAGTGCAACTCACTCTTTCTGACTCGATTATATTTTTATATAAATGGGAATAAATTTTGTTTATGCTGATTGGTGATTGTTTGAGTGATATATCACATATTATATATATTGATTGGTATTTGGATATATTCCTGCCTATTGGAGTGGATGAGACACTATACGATCCCGTGTATGAGCGGATGACCTTTTGTACGCGCATCTGCCTCGAAGCGGACATTGTACATATTTTCTTATATGTATATTTATTGTAGGTGACAAGTTGGAGGGATCCAACTGGATTCCTCACCAGTTTTGAATTTTTTTTACAGATATTATGGTATATGCTGTTATCATATGATATATGATATTTTGGATGCCAGGATTGATATGATTAATGTAAATCACCTTATTTAGTGCTGTTGTAGCATTGAGCCAATTTTTTGATTTTTAAAAATATAAAAGTGATGATTTCAATTTAAAGGATTTCAAAGAGATTTTGAAAAAAAAATATTTTTAAATTGTTAAGGAATGGATTTATTTTAAATAAATAAAAAGTTATAAGTTTCATGTTATAAAAATTATGATTTTTGTGAAATATACTTAAATATGATTTTTGGAGTAATATAAATTTTAATAATGATTTGTAAATTATTAAAAGAAGAAGTTTATTTAAATAGAATCAAAACATGATTTTTGAAATAAGGAGTTAACTATTTTATAAAATAAGTTAAACGAGAAATTTTGGATTTATTATAAATGGTATATATATATAAGATTTATAAAATTGATATTTTATAAATAAAAATAATTGAATTATAAACGAGCTCTGTAAATGTTAAAATGAATTTATAAATGGATATTATAAGTAAATAAGATTTATAAATTAAGTTATAAAAGGAACGAATTTTCAAATAAGAGAATTCTAAGTTAATTGACTTATAATTGGATTTTGGCATATCAATGAGATAAATGGAATTGTGTAATAAAGGTATTTATATATATATATATATGGAAATTTTTATAAAATATATACGAAACTTATAAACATTGTTTTATAAATCTGAAATCAACTTATTTTGATAAATTAAATATGAAAGTTTATTAAATAAATATATTCACGATTTTGGATAGTGGATAATCCTTTAATTAAATGCGTAGAAGTACAGAATTTGGTAAACGAATTATATTCACGATTTTGGATAGTCAATAATCCATTAAATTAAATAAATGTTTTGAAAAGTGATATTTTAAATGGAGTCAAATGGTTTGAAGATGTTTTAAATGTGTGAGCATCGAATACATAGATTTCAACATTCATTATTGAAATAGATGTTTTTGAGAAGTAAGGAAAGCATGGACTATAACACTATTGTTATAGTAAATGATTTTCGAAAGGAGTTGTTTTGTATGGTATATGGGATTTATATATCTATCTAATTATCGAATCCCTATACTAATGATTTTGGGTTGTCGTAATGATGTTTTACGCAACAAGCGTTTTGACCCAATAAAGCATGTGCTGAAAAATATTAAGCTTTCCTAAAAAGATTTGTTGATATGCTTATACTGTTGAGATAAGTATATGAAAATGTTTCCAATATAGAAGTTTGAAATGGTTTTGAGGATATATATTTTTAAAGTTAATTTAAATGAATATTTTGAAAGTGATTTAATTAATAAAAGATCAATTAAAAGGGCCTAGTGATTGCTTATGGTGCTAGATATTTGTTGTTTGCTTTGATAGCTAAATAACCGAGTATCAAATTTAGTCATTTTAGTCCTCGACTTGATGTAGGAACTATTTAGTCATATACTTAATAAGTAGTCATCTGTGTAGGCTTGATTATCGTTTGTGTTTAGAATGTTGATTCGTGTGGTGAGGAGTATTACTCCAATCTATCGAGCATGCTCTTGGCCGAAGGATAGCAAGTTGAAAGTTAGAGACGTGATAAGTCTATGAGACTTAGTTTCTATGTGAGGTTGAGAAATGTTTTTGTGTTGTTGGTGCAAAGAGACTCGGTTTATCTGAAAACCACTTCGGACCAACGTATATGCGTTCGATTGTGCAGGTTGTCGATGATATTGATATTTAGGATTTTCATAGTGAAGGACTGCTTGTTGCTCGTTTGGAGTTAAAATCCTAATATATATACAGAAGCAGTAGTCTCTTCGTTATGAAATATCAAATGCAAGGACTATTCGCTACTAATCCTAGGGATTTTCCGATAGAATGTGGTAGGAAAGTACCTTCGATTTGTCTTGTTTCCTGGACAGCTTGTATGGACGAGTGTCTGACATTGCATTTCTAAGATTACGTACATTGGTTTCTACAAATGTACATCAGTGGTGGCGGAGAAAGCAAATTCTCTTAAATTAACACCCTCCTTGAGACGTACGAGCTTAAGGGTTGTATTTTTGTGGAAGGTAATTAGTAGTCAACGGAAATGGCAATGTGGCATTCAAAGTGATGTGATATGTGATATGTGAAAGGTAACCGTTACCTCAAGCCTCATCAACCAGAAATGACTGAAACAGGGTTTGATGCGGCAAGGTTAAGTGGGTCATTCTCAATTAGGATATGATCATCATTTTCTAGATATATTTCTTCCCATTATGACGTTCAGGATGTAAATTAATATGGTTTGTATGCTACGAGGGCCCTCGAAAAAGGTCGGTAACGACCGGGGGAAGACATATGCTGTACTACCTAGTAACAGAGGTAGGTCAGTCTTGTGTTGGTAGAGAGTAGATGCTATGTGCCTCGGGACATTCATCTAGAGGTGTATCCATCGGAAGATAGTCCCTTCACCTGGTGATTTGTATCGAAATCCAAACTCCACTACGAGCTTAATGAATAGCCTCGAAATGCTATATGGGTAACCATTTCGGCTATGATTAATATTATTTGTGCAATAGACACTCTTATAATATAAGATGATTTGACATGAAATGTTTTGGTTATCGTAAGGTAAAAACATGTCCCTGTTTATGTGTAGGCATATCTTACGAGATACTTTTGTATTGAAAAGGAAAAGTTTAGTAATCTAATAAATTTAGTTGAATGTGTTTCTCACACTGGTTTACCAGACCAATCTGAACAATCTTCTCTTTTAATGCTCAAGTTAGACCGAGTATATTTACAGATTTAGAGTTGGTGTTTTGAAGCTTCAGTATGAGAGCTGGAAGTCTTCAGATCGTATTCCTGTATATGTTTATTATCCACTGCTTTGTTATTGTTTATGTTATCAGTAATTATAAGGATAGGTTATATAACTGTCCAGGCTGATGATTAGTGATTGATTGATGAACTTTGATTGATGTAGATGATATTGCAGTTTCTGTTTTGTAAAGATAATTGATGTGATACTATACATTTTCCACTGCGATGTGAGATTCTATATTGTTTTGTTTTGTTTTCTCTTCTCTCTTTCTTTTCTTCTTTTCTTCTCTCTACTTTTCTTTCTCATGACTTTCCGTCAGTCTATGCTTTTTGGGTCGTGCATGTGTGGTTTATTATCGTTCAAAGGGTATAGATTTGCGGGTCGTCCCACACCACTTGATAAGTTGATGAGTGACGTTAATATTTAAATTTTTTAATATTAATCGCTGATTGAGTTCATAAATATGATTCATACAACCGTATTTGTGAATTCTTCAAAAAACCACTGGATTTAATTAGTTTATAAAGGGTTATAAATTAATTAAATTATTTATATTTAATAATAATTAATTATTGTTATATTTGAAGTTTGAGGAGTTATTAGTAAGTGAGGTAGTGCCTAAAAATGTTCTAGGCAACATTTGTAATTATCTGGATGTATATATAAAGTTATATATGCATATATTGATATAAGATATTGATATATATATATATATATATATATATATATATATATATATATTTAAGCAAGCTTTAAATATATTTAACTACTAAATGGACATTGAACTTTTCTGTTCATTAAAAGAGCAAGTTATGGATGGCCATGGGATGTAAAAATTAGTCTACATATCGATTTAAATTTAATTTAGGATTAATATGGGAAGGTTTTAAGGAGAAGAACTTAAGAGTTTTCATTCTCTCAATAAAAACTAATCTTCCACATTAATTTCATTTGATTTTTTGCTCTCCCTCCCTATTTCTTCAATGGCCAACCACGCTCCTTCATCCATTCCACATGGCCGAAATTGTACCAAAAGATAAAATTACACAAAATAAAAACAAAAGAAGTTCATTCAATCCTTGCACCATCAATTGACGATTCAAGAAATCTAGGAGTCAACTCTCAAATAGAGATGTCACTGAGGGCTAAACCCGAGTAGTAGTTCAGGCTATCTAGAGTCAATTCTCAAATCAAGGTGTCATGAATGGTTATATCTAAATAGGTACTAATCTTATTTCATTTCACCTATTCATACATGTTCACCCTAACCTATGTAGATCTTCGTACAATATTTTATAGCCATTAAACTATATTTGATGTAAAATAGTTATATGTTTCATTTTATAAATGAAATTCAAAGTAAAATACTTACATGCAATAATTTTTTTAATTTTGTGTTGATTTATGTTAGTCATTTCGATCATGGTATACAAATTATACTATGTTTAAAGTTTATGCTTAAATATACATACATACATATATATATATATGTAAATAATAAAAACGGTCATGGCCTAAATTGTGCAAGATTTGTATATCTAGGATTATTTATATACATGTATTTAAAAAAAAATTCTTTTTTCGGTTTTTTATCTTTTAACCAAAATATGTATTTATTTTAATCATTTTTCTTATGTATACATTTTAATAAATATGGATATACATGCACACATGCATGCACGCACACACACGAACACTCGTAATGTGAAATTAAAATGTACATATCTACTTTGCAAAAATTTAGTTACCGTATTTGCATAAACATTCCTTTGTTTTGGTTATGATTCAAAGTACAAATTTAATACAAAAATCCTTAGATGATTTGATATGAACAATTCAAATAAGGAATACAAATTAATTAGATCTATTATAAATCTAAATGGGAATTGAAAAGATTTTGATTTGGCATTAAAGAGCCTTTAAGAGAGTTTATTTTTTCAATTTGGAATTTAAATGGAAACTAATGAGTGTTGTCTCTCTAAATAACTCATTTACATAATAAAGTTAATTTCATAAGAGCATGATTATATATATAGTACTATCAGTATGTGTATACAAACCATATACATATATTATAGTATATTTAAACTTATGTATATACTAAGATATATGCATGTTAATTTATCACATGTATATGTAAGTACTATATATATGTATGTATGTATTTTTTGCGCGGTAGAGGATAGAACAAGAGTGGAGAAGAATTCTAATTTAAATAAGAATTGTAGCCAAGAATTTGGCTAATAGTTGATGCAAGTTTTTACTAAAAGGGTGTAGGGAAGATGCATATATCATGCATCTATAACACTACAATTAGTGTCCTCCAGCCAGCCAAACACTTTTTTGTCCCCATTTGGATTATAAGCAAGGATAACCTAGTTCTGCATATAAGTATAACATCTATTTATATACACTAGATATAACTTCCAATATCTATATGCGTATATATAGTTATAAATATGTTATTCATTACTATGATATCACGTTAGTATGTGAATATATACTAGATATATTCAAAATAAATATGAATTTAATTAATATGATTAATTAAATTCATATGAAATATTGCAAAATAAAATATGATTCATTTCAATACAGTAGATTGGATCCAATCTTAGCTAATAGACTACATAGGCCCATTAAGATCAAAAAAGGATTTTTTTTTTTTTTTTTGAAATTAATTCATTTTATCCAATGCGACATGGATTATGATCCAATAATGATATCAGAGCACATATGGTCTATGCAGTTTAACTAGCTAGCATTTAGGGCCAACTAATAAACTTTTCTATCTAATGGTTGTTAAGAATAGTATTATCAAGGCTTGAGGTTGAATAATTCAGTATTATCATCTTCCTAACTACTGGCCTTGTCCAATGGCTGAGTAAGTCCAAAAGATTGGCCCAAATATAAGGCTCAAATTGATTTTGGTCCTTTGACTGATTTGAAAATTTAAAATTATATTTTAAAGTTAAAAGTGAAGTTTAAAACATAATTTTATAAAGGTTATAAAATAGTTTAAAATTTTCAAAATTGTTTTAGAAAATTAAATGATTAATTTTGAATGTTTAACTTTTTTAAGTAAAATGAGCAGTCCTCTAGACGAGGAGAGAACTCATGGAATTTTATTCTTCCCTTAAATAGGTGCTGCCAACAAGCCTGGCAGGCAGCAAAAACCTCTTTTACAAGAAAGAAAAAAATAAAACACCCTCTCCAAAAAATAAAATAAAATAAATATTAGTAAATAACTAGGAAAAAGAAAGAACTGAAGGAGGTACGCAGATGGTGAGTGGAACTAGGAAAGTGGTCTGTTAAATAAATCAAGAAGACAATCTAACCTAATCATATCTACCTTGCATCCACATCTCCTTGGCAAAAGCTCCAAAGTTGGAATGGATCAAGCCTTAACAACCCACTAAACATGTAAAATGTAACACCCTAGGAATTTCAATAAATAAATAAAAATATTAGTAAGGCTAAAACTGTAATTTCACATAAAAGTGCAAAACAATAAATTTCTATAAATGAAGGAATTCGAGGCATTTTACTTTTTCATTGTGTCAAGTATATTTTTCTAGCCCAAATTCGTATATAAGTTTTTAGAAACAGATACCGAAGATGATACATAATGCTTATCATAAGGCGTATTTTGTGTTTTGCACCTATTTTGAAATACAAAGTTTAAGGATTGACGCAAGAAAAAAAAACTTATTTGTTAAGAATTGATTATGTATGAGTTACTCTAGGAAAGGAAAAGAAAAGGGAAAAGGTGCAATGATATACGTTGTAACTACCCGAAATTCTGGTCCTTTGATTTTGAATGTTTAATTAATTTTAAATATTTAAATAATTGGATATTGGAATTTTATAACTTATAATTCAAATATAGGGCATGTTTAGGATATTTGGATTATGAATTAATGTTAATTAAATAGATTTAATAATTTTATTTAGCTCCGTTTAATTAATAAATAATATTGGTGAATTCAATTTGTAAATTTATTTACAAACATAAATAGATCGACTAAATATCAATAATTAAATATAAAATGATATTTAAATTTGTAAAAATTAGCCTTTCGAGTCACAGTCATGGATTTCGATGAAATTAATTTCATTATATCTGTAATAATGAATTATAATATGCCACCAAATTTTATGGCGATCAAGCACACTGTTCGGTAATGCAAGTTCGAAACGCATAGAAATTAATTTCGAAAATTTAATATAATAATTGGGTATGAAAAGCTATCTTGTCCATATGATCGAATTAGGGCTCGGCACAAGTTCCATTATGTTCGTAATAGTGGTATAACATATAAAATGCCAGACGGCATGTCTCGTTTGGAGTTTGAAATTTTTGGATGTTGTATAGCTTGATAATTTAAATTTAAATAATATATATAATATATATCAGTCATATTTAGCCCATGCTCTTAACTGATCAAGCCATACCCCTACGTACAACAAGACCATAACAATATTGAAATATGAAAATCAAGCACAAGTTTAGTTATTCTTAAAAGTTAAAGTTCAATTTTGGTTGTGGAAAATGGTTCCGTAATCGATATCGCTTATATGGAAAGAATCTAGTCGTACTTTTAACGCTAAACGTTAGGATCTGGACCTATTTCTATCTCAAAGGATAAAAGCATCATTAAGGCGATGCCTATAGGTAACACTACCTCAACTTGTCCAGCTTCATTTTCAACCGAGAGATGGCACTGATTTGGAATCAATGAGTAATGGTTAATTTATGATATTTAATTTCCATATACGATCATTTTAATTATACCCAATTTTTGATTTATTAATTATTGGATTCTTCTTTCTTCATGGTGTATCGTCACTTAAAAAAATATTTGCTGCTCTTTGAGCTTTGTTATCCATTGTCGGAGATGACTAAACCAAAAGCACGAGAGGAGGCCAAGCGATGTGGGATTGCTCCCATTTGGATACTATCACATCTCATCTAGATAAAATTTGGTTGTGCACTTATATATGAAATATTCGGATACTCGATAAGGTTTGATGGGGTCTGGCTTGGAAGGTCCACAGAAGTGTCACAAAGTAAATGAGCTTCTCAAAAGTATAATACTAGAGGTATACTTCAAGGGGAATGCACCTTCCTAGTCTTTGTTAGAAAGTTTTCTTTCCTTATTTGATTCTGACCTTTGAATTTGTTTATCTTTTAAATTGGCACGAGTAGAATTAACCACTCTTCATGGAATTTAAGTATTGATTTAGCACTTTCTATCATGTTTGGACTGTTATCTTATTTTGGTTCATTCTATCAAGTTTGAACCGTTACCTTATTTGGTCCATTCTATCAAGTTTGGACTGTTATGTTACTTAGTCCATTCTATCAAGTTGGACTGTTACCTTATTTTATCTTCTAATCAAATTTGACGCGTTTCCTTGTTTTATCCATTTTGTCCAGGTTGAAATTTAGTCGGGTTATATCCATTCTTTCAAGTCTGGTTTTAATATTAATTACGCCCATTCATATTAGGATTTGTTTCCTGACGATTATTTATGCTCTTTCCTGTATGGATGTTATTCTTGTGTGGTAAAAACCCGTTCGGTGTTAGCGGCTTGGTTTCACATAATTTTTATACGTACCCCATTATTTTAGTTATCTCACGCTGGTATCCAGAATGATCCGGGTGTTATTTTATTATAATGCTCGGATCAGACCGAGTATTTTTCTTTGTTGGCTTTAGTGATATGGAGATTATTAATGGGAAGCTAGAGATTCACTTATCATAGTGTTTTATTTACCTCTGTTGTATACAGTATCCCTATCAGAATTTGTAAGGATAGGATTTTATAACTGTCCAACTGATAAGGTTTGTTTTTAACCTTGATATACTTTATATTTTAGAGTGGAAGTTTCTACTGTCCTTGTTATATTGTATGTTGTCGGTTCCACTGTGAGATTATGTTTTTCCTCTATTCTATGTTCTTTTCTTTTATTTACCTTAACAATCTGCCTTTTGTCAATTGGATGCAAAACATTCGAACATAGTGGTAGTATTCGATGTCAACATTCGATGGTCGAAAATGCGGGTCGTTACACTTGTTATCCGAGCTGAAGGTTAAGCAAGAACCTTTGTCTTTGATAGGGTTTGGTTCATTAGAGATAGGGTAAGCAACACTCTAGAATGAGTTTGAGAGTATTATATATTCGAGAGCGTATTTGTTAATGTTATAAAAATATATTATATTAATTGGTCTATTAAGTTTTTATGAATTCTTGTAGAGACGTAGGACGCCACGGTACCGATAGGGATGTTTAAACACTCAATCAAGGTCAACTGACATGGTATTGATTTTTTTTTAAATTTTGGCAAATTAATTAATTTTCCTAGGATTATATTTCACATATATAAAAGGATAATTTTTAAAACTTTATACATTATTATAGAATGTGTTTTTTGATTGTGATGATATTTATTTATTATTATTTATTTATTATCACTATTGTTTGACCAATCATGCTCGATTAAATTAGAAGCAATTATTGTTGTTTGTTAGTCGCTAAATTATGCTCGCTTTATGTAGAAGCATTTATCATTTTGATTTAAAATGAACCTTTTGTGAATTAATTTTCACAATTTTACTATAAGGTATTCGAAGAATAAGTTAAGTTAAAAATTAACCTTTTAATAATGTTGGGTTAAGGGTTAAACTTTAATAAAAAGTTGTTAATATAATCTAAATAATGGGATAAGATATTTAGAGAATAAGTATTCGAGATAATTGTATTATAATAAAGAGAAATTATTATAATATGAAAATATTTTTACATAAAAGAAATTTTATATAAATTTTGTTTGTAAAATATGTTTAAAAGGATTTATGAATCTAAATCCTAGAATTTTTGAAAATGATTTCAAAGGAATTTCTGAGAAATGAAATAGTGGTACTTTTGGAGGTATTTGAAAGGTAAAAATATTATGTGAAGCAAAATTTTAAGTGAGATGCATTTTCTTTAGGATAATTAGAAGGAAATTGTTTCAATTAGTTTTGTGGTGATCTGAATAATCATTGAAGTGACGATCAGATATTTATTTAGATGAACGTTGTGGAGTACTTAGTAAATTATTCTCTTTATCATTGTGCAATTGAAATAAGTTCAAAATTCGAATGAACCCAAAGTAAGTTTTAGTAAATAAATTGTTTGAAGTTGTTATACATAAAAATTACATGAAATATACTTCGGAAAATGAGTTTTGAAATTAAAAAATGGTTATTTAATTTCTATGTTCCCTAAAAGTGAATTAGTTCAAAAATAAAAAGTATTTTTAATAAGAAATTGTTTTGATAAATGAGATTTGGCACTTAAGTAAATTGTAACGACCGTAATTTTCGATAATAAAAATATATATTTAATTTAATAAGATGTTGGTGTTAATATTGGAAGAAATAAAAATTTATGATTTATTAATAGAAAGATAACTAGGATGTAATGTTAATAATGTTAATTAAGGCAATTGATAACTATTTTAATGCAATCTCAATTAATTGGAACAATTGTAAAGTTAAATGTAACAACCCGCATATTTATCGATTTTTATATTTAAATATTTTATTTAAATATTTTATCGTTAGTCGGATTTTAGTCCGAAAAGCTACTTTTTGCATACGGTCGAATTAGGACTCGGGACCACTCCCATTGAGTTTAAAATACCGATTGCGACCTTTTTGAGTATAAGCTTCGGTATGTTTGGAGAAAGTTGATTTTTGCTACTTTTAACTTTGGGTTTGGTTTTGGGCTCAGCCCTATGATTAACTTATGCTCAAATCTGAGCCACTCTTCCCCAGTCACCCTCATTCTCTTCTCTTCTCAGTTCTAAGGCAATAATGGTGGGAGAGATTGGAAATTAAAACTCCAAAACCCTAGTTTTCTTTTGCAAATCAAGTTCTAGCTCCAAACTAATAGAAGAACCCATTGGTAAGCTTCTCTTCTTCTTCTCCAACTTATTCTTTTACCAATTTCAGAAATTCCTAAACTTAATTTTGGGAATGTTCTTGTTTTGGGAATATTCTTTTACCAATTTCAGACGTCTGAATATTGTCTGGGAAGTTTTCTATTCCCAGATTTAGACGTCTGAATATACGGTTTCAGACGTCTGAATTGGTGCTATTTCAAACAGAAAGGAAATAGGATAAAATATGCCTATTTCAGACGTCTGAAACATTTGGTTCAGGCGTCTGAATCGTGTTCTGGAAATTTTTATATTTCCAGATTCAGACGTCTGAACCACTTATTTCAGACGTCTGAAATTGTTGTGATTTTGCCTTCTTGCCTTTTTATTTGAGAATTCCAATTTAAATCGACTCGTGGTAATCCTATTTGTTGTTATCATTTATTATGACTTTGATGACTCTTTTTAGGGATTTTTGAATATCCATTTCGATGGATTCTTTATCAGTTTCTTTGGATTTTATTCACGTCTTCGAATGTGAATTTTAGTGATTGATTGTTCTTACAATCTTCTTTGTGACTTGTCACTTTAAAAATATAAAGGTTTTCTATACTAGTAGTAAATATCAAAACTCTTTCCTCAAATGATTTTAATACTATTTTAATTACAAAGCTCGTTTCTAAAACCATTTTCCAATCTATTAGTATATACAAAACCTTCACCTCACTCGTATGAGAAATCTAATTAAACGACCTAGTAAAACGAGTGGTATGAAACACTTGCGTTTACTTCGTCGGTTAATTCTTGGACTTGTTCGATTGAATCTCTTGTGATAATTTTCTAGTGGAAATCTACAGTTTGTTCGTAAATATTTAAGTTAAGCAAGTGGTTATGGGACATGAAGCGAAACTCATATATTTACTAGCTTAGTGTAATTGACCCTTCTCGTTGATCATGACAATCATCTTTGTGATTTAGACTAGCAATGTGCGATGTCTCTTTGTCTGCAAGGGAGACAAAACCCCGTTTTGTGGAGTTTCGACTCAAATTGGTGGGGTAGCAACCCATGGTCTTCGGGCCATTTGTGGAGCTTCAGCTCAATTTGTGATGGTTAACAACCATGGAATTAGCATTCCATTTGTGATACACGTGTTGGTAAGCTTTATGCTTCCGTTTGTGATAGGCCTCCCCCCTTTGTGATTTCTGGATTTATTGAGATGATTTCTAGAATTTGTGCTTCACCAATTTTCGTGATTTCTATTGATAAGCCTTATCGATATTTGTGCATTGGTGAATTTGTGCGTCATTGACTTTTGTGATTTCTGGATTTCGTGAATTGAATTCTGGAATTTGTGTGTCATTGACTTTTGTGATTGATATTGATATTATCGTCAATATTTGTGGTTTGGTGAACAAAATAAGGAGTATGACATTTTCTTTGATTCTTGTGTAGAATTTGTGGTATTGATTAATCTCTTGTTGATTTTCAATTACTTATATATATCACAGCTTGGCATTGTGATTATTATGTGTTTAGTCATATCTCTTACTCTATATCGTTTCATCTGATATTTATAGTTAGACTGATCCGTTTATTATTTTCTTATTAAATAATACTCGGGTCAGACCGAGATGTTACAGGTGCTTCTGCTTGACTTCTCTCTTGGGATTGATTTCTTTGACTTTTGGTTAACTACTTAGATTAGTAGTTTTTGTTGTATACATTTGAGATATAGACTCCATAATGTATACTTATTCTTTTGTGTAGTTCATGTAACTATTCTTTTGTGATATTGTGGATCTTTTTAGACCACTACTCTGATGTACACTTCCTAGTGTAATATTCATATCTATTTCCGCCTTTGTGATATGAATTGTCTGTGACTGATTTATGTTATGTTTATTTCTATATTTGTTTCCGAAGATATTATAGCCACTATGTAGTAGCTTTGAGTTTGTGTCGGTATGTCGGATTTCCCTCTTGATAAAGAAATGCGTGTTATACTATCTGACATATCGATGCTTGCGCAAAGCAATTACACGGATGGTCGCTCCTCAACAGCCTTATTCTCCGTGCTAGTTGACAGCATTCACCGTAATGTTCTTGGCTAGCGTGGGTATAGAGGTGGGGCGTCATAGCTTGGTATCAGAGCCAAACTTCGGAACAATATGGAATATTATAACAAGGATCGTTGTCCTAAGTCCATCTTAGGAGTCGTGCTTTAGGATTTAATTCGAGTCTTCGTACCGATTCATCCTATTTTCCTTATGATTCCTTGTTTATCTATCAAGATTGCTTGATATTCTATTTGGTGAATAACCTTTTTCTTCTTCTTCTTTCTTTCAAAGGGAGAGAAATGTCTAGACCAGGCCGCCCCAGAGCCGTACCTTCTAGCACTCCACCCCGAGATGGAGTTTTTATGACTGCTCAACAGCTTCTTGATTTAGTGACAAATGCTCAAGCAGCTGGAGCTAACCCGGAACCTACTCACCCAAAGTCGGGATTTGCACGCTTGTGCAGCGAATACACTAATTTGGGTGGGGAGCCATTCATAGGTTCCAAAACTATTATTGAAGTACAGGCTTGGCTAAGGTCATGCGATCGAATCTTTTCTCGCATGAATCGTATTGACCTTCACGGAGTTCAGGTGGCCTCTAGTATGCTCCGAGAAAGAGCATTGGACTGGTACGAGCTTCTTATTTCTAAGATTAATGAAGCGGATCTCACCTGGAAGCAATTCTGAGAACGCTTCGAATTAAAATTCGTTCCAGAAGCTGAGAAAGTGACATTGGCTCGACGATTTATAGACCTTGTTCAAGGTGAGTCCTCCATGACTGATTACGTCGCCTCCTTCGAGTCGCTTTCCAAATATGGGGTTGAATACATCAACACCCCTTTAAAGAAGAACCAGAGGTTCGTCTATAGCTTAAACAAAAGTCTCAAGAAGCCATTACTTCTAAAATTAGAAGTTTCTTTCGACCAACTCGTTGATATCGCTCTTCGTCTTGAAGAGGCGGATAGGGAGAATGATGTTGAAGTGGTGGGTCCCAAACCAAGCTTCAACAATAACAAGAAGAGGCCAAACAAATTCAAAGGCCCCTATCCAAATAAGAAAGGGGAAAGCAAGCATCTTCGGCAGTAAATGCTTCTACCTTTAGTCGTGGGGAATGCTATAATTGTGGTTCAAAGGACCATTATTCAAATAAGTGTTCGAAGCCCCTCACTTGTCGCTACTGCAAAAGTCCCGGACATGTTATACCTTTATGCCCCAAACTTCAAGGCAAGAGGGAGGGAAAGTTAAATGTTGCTTAAGCCCCTGGCAACACATCTCGTGGCCAAGGTATTTCTCATTCTATTCTGGATGGAATTATTTTATTTCATGATCATCCTATTCGAGTTCTTTTTGATACGGGTGCATCCCATTCTTTTATATCAAAAGAACTTGTTGATACCTTTTCTTTGGATGTTTTGTGTTTAATGACTTCTTTGAGAATTGCGAATCCAGTTGGTGGATCCGCAACAATCAGTTTATTGTGTAATGATGTCGAGATTATTTTGTGTGATTTTCCTTTCCTAGCCGATTTGCATGTCATGCGTTATTTAGGCTTTGGAATGATTTTGGAAATGGATTGGCTTAACCGTTATGAAGCTCATACCCTATGTCCTGAGCGGACTATTCATCTTCGACATCCTCAATCTGTTAATCAGGTTTCTGTTATTCTTAAAGATTCGGATTCTGCTTTGGTTGCATCTTTATATTCTTTAAATCCTCGTGATGACGATGATGATGATGAGGGTGATATTATTTCTCTTATTCACGTCATTCGTGAATTTTCCGACATATTCGAGCCCGTTTTAGGATTACCACCTAAGCGAGAAATTGAGTTCAGAATTAATCTTATTCCTGGAGCTCAACCTATTACTCGTCCTCCTTATCGCATGTCCAATAAGGAGAACGAAGAGATGCGCAAACAATTATCCGAGTTGGAGACGAAGCAATTTATTCGCTCTAGTTCCTCGCCTTGGGGAGCTTCGGCTATTTTCGTGAAGAAATCCGATGGTACACTTAGGATTTGCGTTGACTGCCGCAAGCTTAATGATCTTACTATCAAAAATAAATATCCTTTACCTCATATTGATGATTTATTTGACCAACTTAGTAGTGCTAGAGTCTTTTCACAATTGGACTTGACTACCGGTTTTCATCAGCTTCGTATTGCAGAGGATAGCATTCCTTTGACATCGTTCCGTACTCGGTATGGATCTTATGAATGGCTTATTATGCCATTTGGTTTGACGAATGCTCCGGCGTATTTCGTTGACCTTATGAATCGGGTTTTCAAAGATTTTCTCGTCCGATTTGTTCTCATCTTTATCGATGATATTCTTGTGTATTCTAAAACCGAGGAGGAGCATGAAAAACATCTTCGGATTGTGTTGGAAACTCTTAGGAGTAATCAATTAAAGGAAAAAATTTCTAAATGCCACTTTTGGCAATCTCGTGTGAAGTTTCTCGGTCATATTATTTCCGAATCCGGAATTTCCGTGGATCCTTCAAAGATTGAAGCGATTCAAGATTGGAAGAGACCGGAGAGTGTGACAGATATTCGTAGTTTTCTGGGATTGGCAGGTTATTACCGCCGATTTATCAAAGACTTTTCTAAGATTGCTGTGCCTCTCACTAGCTTAACAACGAAAGGTGTTAAATACATTTGGTCGGACAAATGTGAAACTTATTTTCAGAAACTGAAGGAACTTCTTTCTAATGCTCCTATTCTTGTTATTCCCGTGGGGAATGAAGATTTCGTTGTTTATACCAATGCTAGTCGCGTTGGTTTGGGTGCCGTTCTTATGCAAAAAGAACGTGTTATTGCTTATGCTTCTAGGCAATTGAAGCCGGCCGAGCCTAGATATGCCACTCGTGATTTAGAACTCGCGGCTATTGTTTTCGCTCTTCGGATTTGGCGTCATTATCTTTTAGGAGAGAAATTTGTTCTTTACACGGATCATAAGTCTTTGAAATATTTATTTTCTCAAAAGGAACTTAATTTACGTCAACAACGTTGGCTCGAGTTCCTTGCTCCTTATGATCTTGATATTCTTTATACACCCGGTAAGGGTAATCGTGTTGCCGATGCTCTTAGCCGTAAACAACAAGCTGTTGTTTCTATAATGATATCCGAATGGAACGATCTCGAGATCTTATCCACTTGTGAGATTCGAGACCGCGTATCTGATTTATGCTCATCATTTGTTTTATGTAGCCTTGAGGCTCGTCCTTCTCTCTTAGACCGCATTCTTGAAGCTCAAAGGCTAGATCCCGAATTGGCTCTTCTTGGCCAAAATATTAAGAATAAAATTGATATTGATGGTTTGAAGGACTTTGATATCGATTCTCGTGGCGGCATTCGGAGATTTGGTAGACTTATCGTGCCAAATATTGGTGATCTTCGTAAAGATATTTTAGAAGATTCACATCGTTCTAAATTTACCATTCATCCCGGTAGTAGTAAAATGTACGCGGATATGAAGCGACTATATTATTGGAAGGGAATGAAATTCGATATTGCTAACTTTGTTAAGTGTTGCATGACTTGCCAACTCGTTAAGGCCGAACATCAAAGGCCCGGTGGGTTATTGCAACCTTTAGAAATTCCAATTTGGAAGTGGGACCAAATTTCCATGGATTTTATAGATGGCCTTCCCCGTTCTCGTTCGGGTCATGATAGCTTATGGGTGATTGTTGATAGACTTACTAAATCCGCCCATTTTATTCCCGTTCGGTCTAACCGAACCGTTCCTCTTTTGGCCAAGCTCTTTATCAAAGAGATTGTTAAATTGCATGGAGTCCCTACTTCTATTGTTAGTGATCGTGATCCATTGTTTACTAGTGGATTTTGGAAGGGTCTTCAAAAAGCTTTTGGAACGAAGCTCAATTTCAGCACCGCTTATCATCCTCAGTCCGATGGACAAACCGAGCGTGTGAATCAAACTCTTGAAGATCTTCTTCGTGCTTGTGTTCTTGATTTTGGTGGAAGTTGGGAAGATCATATTTCACTTGTTGAATTTTCCTATAATAATAGCTTCCAATCTAGTATTGGTATGGCACCTTTCGAGGCACTCTATGGAAGGCCATGCCGATCTCCTTCTTGTTGGCTTGAGGCCGGTGAGAAGCTTGTTTTAGGTCCAGATTTTATTCGTGATTCCACAGAAAAGATTGAACTTATTCGACATAGGATGAAAGAAGCCCAGAGTAGACAAAAATCCTATGCCGATAACCGAAGAAGGAAGTTAGAATTTTCTGTGGGAGATCTTGTGTTCATTCGTGTATCACCTATGAAAGGTGTTGTACGTTTCAGTCGATCGGGAAAATTGGCGCCTCGATATATTGGGCCATTTCCTATCACTGAACGTATTGGTTCCATGGCTTATCGCCTTTTATTACCGGCTCAACTTTCTGCTATCCATGACGTGTTTCACGTTTCTCAACTTCGGAAATGTCTTCGAGATTCCGATTATATTCTTGAGCCCGATGGTGTGGAAGAGATTGAAGTTTCGCCTAATTTAACTTATGAGCAACATCCTATTCGTATCATTGCTTCGGAGGTCAAACGACTTCGAAATAAAGATGTTCCGCTTGTTAAAGTTCAATGGTCTTCAAATCCTAAGGATTGTTCTTGGGAATCTAGAGAGTACATCGAGCGAACACATCCGGACTTACTTTCTCGTGCTCTTTGAGGTGAACTTCTTATTTCAAACTTCTTTTGTGTTGACTATGCTTTTATGGTTGTTACTACATATCTTCTTCTTAAATATTGCGAGGATGCAATTTCTTTAAGGAGGGGAGTCTGTAACAACCCGCATATTTATCGATTTTTATATTTAAATATTTTATTTAAATATTTTATCGTTAGTCGGATTTTAGTCCGAAAAGCTACTTTTTGCATACGGTCGAATTAGGACTCGGGACCACTTCCATTGAGTTTAAAATGCCGATTGCGACCTTTTTGAGTATAAGCTTCGGTATGTTTGGAGAAAGTTGATTTTTGCTACTTTTCACTTTGGGTTTGGTTTTGGGCTCAGCCCTATGTTTAACTTATGCTCAAATCTGAGCCACTCTTCCCCACTCACCCTCATTCTCTTCTCTTTTCAGTTCTAAGGCAATAATGGTGGGAGAGATTGGAAATTAAAACTCCAAAACCCTAGTTTTCTTTTGCAAATCAAGTTCTAGCTCCAAACTAATAGAAGAACCCATTGGTAAGCTTCTCTTCTTCTTCTCCAACTTATTCTTTTACCAATTTCAGAAATTCCTAAACTTAATTTTGGGAATGTTCTTGTTTTGAGCATAGATTCAAGCTCATTTGGGTTGTGTTGAAGAGAGGTTGATTCTCCATTTGCTTTCAAGCTTCTTCTTGTTTGATTTTGTAAAAAGGTGAGATTTTTATCTCACATCTTAATCTATAATTATCTTCGATTGTTAGGTATGAATTCCTAACACTTATTCGTGTGCAATTGATTTTGGTTTGGGTTGAATTGGTGTATATTCCAATTTTTGGTGTTTTGGTCCAATTTATGAAAATCCTATTATGGATATTTGGACATTGATATTTGAGGCGTATCGAAGAGCCGTTTAGGTTGGGTTGTCGTTCGACGAAATTCCTTAGTTATCGCCATTTGCTCGTTCGATCGTTTCCGATATTCGTTTGGCCATTTTTGGCCTAGGTTCAGGGAATGCCCTGAACCCCAAATTCAGACGTCTGAAGCGTAATATTCAGACGTCTGAATATTGTCTGGGAAGTTTTCTATTCCCAGATTTAGACGTCTGAATATACGGTTTCAGACGTCTGAATTGGTGCTATTTCAAACAGAAAGGAAATAGGATAAAATATGCCTATTTCAGACGTCTGAAACATTTGGTTCAGGCGTCTGAATCGTGTTCTGGAAATTTTTATATTTCCAGATTCAGACGTCTGAACCACTTATTTCAGACGTCTGAAATTGTTGTGATTTTGCCTTCTTGCCTTTTTATTTGAGAATTCCAATTTAAATCGACTCGTGGTAATCCTATTTGTTGTTATCATTTATTATGACTTTGATGACTCTTTTTAGGGATTTTTGAATATCCATTTCGATGGATTCTTTATCAGTTTCTTTGGATTTTATTCACGTCTTCGAATGTGAATTTTAGTGATTGATTGTTCTTACAATCTTCTTTGTGACTTGTCACTTTAAAAATATAAAGGTTTTCTATACTAGTAGTAAATATCAAAACTCTTTCCTCAAATGATTTTAATACTATTTTAATTACAAAGCTCGTTTCTAAAACCATTTTCCAATCTATTAGTATATACAAAACCTTCACCTCACTCGTATGAGAAATCTAATTAAACGACCTAGTAAAACGAGTGGTATGAAACACTTGCGTTTACTTCGTCGGTTAATTCTTGGACTTGTTCGATTGAATCTCTTGTGATAATTTTCTAGTGGAAATCTACAGTTTGTTCGTAAATATTTAAGTTAAGCAAGTGGTTATGGGACATGAAGCGAAACTCATATATTTACTAGCTTAGTGTAATTGACCCTTCTCGTTGATCATGACAATCATCTTTGTGATTTAGACTAGCAATGTGCGATGTCTCTTTGTCTGCAAGGGAGACAAAACCCCGTTTTGTGGAGTTTCGACTCAAATTGGTGGGGTAGCAACCCATGGTCTTCGGGCCATTTGTGGAGCTTCAGCTCAATTTGTGATGGTTAACAACCATGGAATTAGCATTCCATTTGTGATACACGTGTTGGTAAGCTTTATGCTTCCGTTTGTGATAGGCCTCCCCCCTTTTTGATTTCTGGATTTATTGAGATGATTTCTAGAATTTGTGCTTCACCAATTTTCGTGATTTCTATTGATAAGCCTTATCGATATTTGTGCATTGGTGAATTTGTGCGTCATTGACTTTTGTGATTTCTGGATTTCGTGAATTGAATTCTGGAATTTGTGTGTCATTGACTTTTGTGATTGATATTGATATTATCGTCAATATTTGTGGTTTGGTGAACAAAATAAGGAGTATGACATTTTCTTTGATTCTTGTGTAGAATTTGTGGTATTGATTAATCTCTTGTTGATTTTCAATTACTTATATATATCACAGCTTGGCATTGTGATTATTATGTGTTTAGTCATATCTCTTACTCTATATCGTTTCATCTGATATTTATAGTTAGACTGATCCGTTTATTATTTTCTTATTAAATAATACTCGGGTCAGACCGAGATGTTACAGGTGCTTCTGCTTGACTTCTCTCTTGGGATTGATTTCTCTGACTTTTGGTTAACTACTTAGATTAGTAGTTTTTGTTGTATACATTTGAGATATAGACTCCATAATGTATACTTATTCTTTTGTGTAGTTCATGTAACTATTCTTTTGTGATATTGTGGATCTTTTTAGACCACTACTCTGATGTACACTTCCTAGTGTAATATTCATATCTATTTACGCCTTTGTGATATGAATTGTCTGTGACTGATTTATGTTATGTTTTTTTCTATATTTGTTTCCGAAGATATTATAGCCACTGTGTAGCAGCTTTGAGTTTGTGTCGGTATGTCGGATTTCCCTCTTGATAAAGAAATGCGTGTTATACTATCTGACATATCGATGCTCGCGCAAAGCAATTACACGGATGGTCGCTCCTCAACAGCCTTATTCTCCGTGCTAGTTGACAGCATTCACCGTAATGTTCTTGGCTAGTGTGGGTATAGAGGTGGGGTGTCACATTAAAACTGGTAATGAATTCTATATAAGGAAATAAACCAAATGTTGTATTTAACGGTGAAATTGCATATAGTAAATTGAAATTGGTTAATATAGAACAATTAATAAGCACGTGAATTTATTAGTTTTGTTTGTTAACAATAAACATAGTAATGTGTTTGAAATCGTAAGTTGTAACAATTGTTTAATTATTGTTTCACTATTTTAATATGTTGAAATTTAATTGGAAATCAATTGCAATTAATCTATTTAAACATTGCAGTTAATGTGAATTAAGATGGTAACTGTAGAATATTGATGTAATAAATGGACAACCAATGTTAACTATGTCCATAAAATAATGATTGATTGAATAGGTTGAAATCCATATGAATCAATTTATTTGGTTTTAAATTATAATTAATGAATTTATTGCAATTGGAATTGGAATGCAGTAAGTAGCGCAATATTAATAAAAAATTTGTTAGTTATAAAATTTGAGTTTGAAAAATGATAAATTTAATTTAATAATAATTTATTTAATCAATGTGAAAATAGCCATTTTGGCCACAGTCTTAAATTTCGACGAAACCAATTTCATTGGATCCGTAACAGTTGATTATTTTAGGATTTTAAGTTTCATAGAGATCGGATTTGTCGTTTGATCGTGCGTGCTCGGAATGCATAGAACTCAATTTAATGAAATCAATTTAAATAAGCTGATATTGAAAGTTAACTTCTGTGTACAATGTAATTAGACTTGAAACTTGTTCCACTGAGTTTAAAAATATCGAAAACCTATATTTCAATATATTGGATGACCCATTTTTGTTTCAAAAATGAAACGGGCTTTTCGGGTCGTTGGTACCGTTTCGATCCAACCCTGCCTATATATAGGCTACCATAAACACTAGTTGTTTCTCATTTTATTATTTCTATATGTACATCTTCTTCCTCCTTCTCAAACGACAAACATAAAACCTAATTCTCAAATTCCAAAACCTAATTTCTCAAAAAAAAAATGGTTGCTCCAAGTTTAGTTCGAGTCAGGAAGAAGTTCGCTTCGTGTTCCACAGGCGAAAACCCTGCACGACTTTGTGCCAGAGAGAGTTCCATGTCAAACAAGGCAGATCTAGTCGCGCTTGGAGTTCCAGAGGTGAAAAATCCTATAGCGACTTTGCGTAGGAGCAAAATGACTCGTGTCTCAGGTCATTTTGGCAAAAACTCAAAGCGAACACCAGGTAATTGAGGTGGAGGACCGAAGCAATACTCGAAGTCGAAATTTTTCAATCTTCTAACGTTAATAACTTTTGCATATGAGTTCGGACGCATGCACGGTTTTCTCCATTGCGATCACATCAAAATTCCCAACATTTTATAATAGGTTTGGTTACATTCTGAGACTGTTAAATTTTTGGACTAATTTTGGATTCTAAATCGACGATAAATCAATGGTGCGTGTTTTGACCCACTCACAACTACTAGACTATCTTATGTTAGTTAAATTGAATTTATGATGCAATTAGAAATTGATTGGTTGATGTTTAGGTATAATTAAATAGTCATTTCAATTAAATCTGACTTTTATTGAATATTATTGCCATTAATTCAATATTAAATACTAAATTGCCAGTTAATACCCGTTATTGATATTCTATCACTTGTTATTGTTTATTGATTTGTTTGAACTGTGATTGTGGTGGATGTTGATTGTTGATGTTGGATGATCAGAAGTTATATTTTTATATTTTTATGACATTGCAAGTTCCCTATGGGTTGAAATGATATATACCCAAACGATCTGATAGATTTTATGGATTAAAATGATAGACTCAAGTGATTTCATGAATTTAAAGTAAAATTTAGGATTACGGGTTAAAATAATATATACCCCTAAAATTAAAAATGTAGCGACTCGTAAATTTTAATAGTTAAAATAAGGTAATTAACTGAATTTTTGTGAAAATTTAAAAATTGAATTAGCTAATAAAATTTGATATTTGTTATGCGTCTATTCAAACATAGCAAATGTTAAATTTTTGTTTGAAATCATAAAAGTTAGTTTTGTTGTTTAATTTGCAATTTCAATTTAAAATCAGTTAAATTAATGAAAATAAAATATTTTCAAAAACTGACTATCTATACTATAAAGCAAAACCCTGGTCAAAGTGGTCAAAGTGAAGCCTTTTATGTGCTGTCTAATTTGTCCTCCGCAACATTGCAAACGAAATGAAAATACGAAGGGTAATTTTGTCATCTTCATCCCACACTTTCTCTTCCCCACGTTCCTCAATACTCCCATCAGTTTTCCATCTTCTCCACTCTTCCATCGGTCCACAACTACTTCAACAATTCTCAGAACAAAAGATAACCCTAACTGCTGCCTCCTTCAAATTAATGTCAACTATCTCCACTCTTCTTTATTTGGCTTCCAATTTAATTCTTAGTTCCCAATTTCCTCCTCTCAGAACCAATTAAGACCGAATAACTGACTGTCTCGCAAAGCAGCTAATTGACTTCCCCTCCTCAAACCCTAAATCAGTTCAATGGCGGTTGCAATTATCCAGTGTCAACAAGATCAATTCTTTAGTACCGCAGAAGCTTGATGCGGCGATCATTTCTTCGTGTTTTATTCCCATCTTTTCTTACCAGATAAGTTACCTCCTTAGGATTTTGTTATTTCTTTCATGCCAAATGAAGTAAACTGACGCCGTCAAAGCAGCAAAAGCAACGTCTTGGACTTTGATTCCTATTTGGAAAAGTTTTAAGCAGATCTTCTGCTTCCTCAGGTACAGTGAAATAAAACGTGACTGTTTCTACATCTTGCTCGCATAAAGCCTCTATTATCGACATCGACAGAGATCTATGCCTTGGTTGACGAAATTCCAGTTAGGTATCATCTTTACCTAACTGTTCAGTACAAAAGGGATCCATGCTTTGTTTAGAGCTCCGATCGGGTAATTTAATTTGTTATTCTCATCAACTATATTTGATTGAATAGTTTAACCCTCGACTTATTGATGTATTCAATTGATATGTCAACGATATGAAAAGTTGCAGATTGAATAGTTGTCGCTAATGAATAACTGTGTAGTTGTTGCTCAATTTACAACCTGATTTTATATATATTGAAATTGAAGATTCAACATGGGTGTTTAGTAATCTAAATATGTGATGAAGTTCAGTGTAAAATCTGATAAACTTACTTTCAGCCAAGGTGAACATGTTAGGTGGCTTCATTTGTATTTAGAAGCAATGACCAAGCCTCTATTACAAGCGGATAAGACTTAAAACATGTGTATATTTACTAACCGACTCTAAAAAAGCAATCAAACTATGCAAAAATGTTGATTGGATAGATATGAAACCATGCTTGAAGTTTTCTGCATTTATAAAGGGTTAAAAATGATGGTAAAGTAAACTATGTTACGTAAGTGTCTTCTAGCGTGAATTGATGATTTAATTTCTTCACACTGCATTCTTTTATCATCTTTCTATTCCACCTAATTGTCGCAATTCTCTCTATTGCAGATGATGCACAAATCTTGCTTCGACTGAGATCGAATATCCTTCAAAACAAACGGACAACGAAAAATGCATTTTTGAAATTGAAAAGGTACATCATTTATTTCCACTTACTACAGTAATAGGAAAGTACGAAGATTTAGTGTATGTACAAAGTATTGACTCTACAATGGTTTATTTTTATAACATATATACTCTGCAAATGTTAGTTACTCTTTAGCCGATTGTTTCCAACTGCCAAAGTTTTGTTTTCCTGATGTCATGTTCAAGTGTATATGCATGTCTTGGATATGTTTCAGTGCGTGTATTAATTTTTTTTATGTCAGATTTATTTCTGAATGATGATAAAAATGTCAACTACATGGCCTTTATGCGGATATCAGGGGGATATTCTCATAACCTACATGCTATCTTCATAGATTTCCTTGAAAAATGCATTTATATGGGCAGTAAACAAAATGTTTTGCCAACCATAGAATCAATTGATTTATTAATTAAATGTAAAAATAGGAACCATGGTTAGCTTACGTGTTAGTGGCATTGTTAATGAAATGTAGTATGGAAAACTAAAACTTGCAGGATGTATGTGACGTAGTACTGTATTTAATTTGGTGATTTGTTTATATTTTATTTTTCATTTTTCATTTTGCCTTTCTCTTAAAAAGAAATACGTATAATGACTACTATATACGATTTGTTTCAGATAAGGGAGTTTGGAGATTTGTACTATATGTGGAACCGCCTTAGCACACGGTCTTTTGTTATGCCTGATGGTGCTTGCTTTTGTATAGGTATTCTCTTTTTTTAAGCTTACCTATTTACTGTTTTGGATAATAGGATATATAGAATATCCTGCAAACTCACCTTAGTGTATATGTTTGCAATTTTCTTCGTAATGAATGCAATTATTAGTTTTCAAATGGGATACTACAAATATATTTTGTTCCTTCACTATTTAATATCCTTAGTATACTACATTCTAATATGTATGAATATTGTGCTTAGTTATTTTTAAAATGTCATCATTTTAGTTCCGTTCAAAAATTAACTAGACGCCTAATTATTGATCTGTACCAAATAGTAATGAAGGACTAACTAATTTATCCATTATCATTTGTTTATGTCTGATGTTATACTTTAATCTAATTAGGATAATTTTGTGCACGTCTACTGGAAGATAACGGAAATTTAGATTTTATTTACGAGTGGACTTATGGATTGGATTATATAAGTGATAATATAACTAGGTAGTTGTATGAATAATTTTTACTACATCAACTTTTTAATTTGTTGTTTATTTTACTTTTATTTTCAAGTATAATTCCCATGTTATCATATTCAAGTCTAACAAAAGAAAATTCAGCTTCATTTGCGATAGACCAAATATGGTTTACTTTCTGAAAATGTGGACTTCCTGTTGACTTACTGTTATAACATATTATTTATTTTCACTTGCAGAGCTAAGTACTCTAAATGATGCATATCACTTCGGACTTATTGGAATAGTGCTAATTTACATGGACATATATGCCTGAGAAGTCAGAGGTAAGCAATGCACACATATGAAATGAATTTATATTTAACTTATTTATGCGAGTTGACATAACATATATAGTCTACAATGATTATTTTTTGTTCTGATATTTTCTATATTTGGTTTTATTCAGACTATGCTTCTTTGTATTATACGGAATGTGCTTGACACTGTGGTGATTAATAGCGACTAATAAACTGTTCGTTGATTGGGATTCCGTCTTTAGCTGGAGCAAATTATTATACTAAGGCTGCATACCAGAAGCAGTAACTCATTTCCTAAGTTAATTTTTGTTTCAGTTAATTCAGTAACCCACCATCTCCACGATCGCAAGAAAACAGATCCACCTTCTTTCCCAAATTCTTCATGCCTTCGTAAATAAAGAAGCTTAAATAAACCGTCACTGATGGCTGATGCATGCTCGAATTTCTTCTCCTTTGCATCCCAAATGGATATTTGGTAAGTAAGTGGTCTTTTACTTTGAAAAATATCATCTATTAAATATGTGTGAATTGTTTTTTACTCTTTGCCCCTTTTAGTGTAAATTGCAGTATGTGGTTTGTTGACAGTGGAAGATGGTATATTCACAGTTCATTACATCAAAAAAAGAATATATGAAATTGAGTTTATTATTCACAATGAGTTGGTTGAACCTTGCTTCCACTTAAACTGAGTATCATGCATTCTTCTTTTTTTGCAAATTAAGTTCCCTCCTTTTAGTGTAACTTGCATTGTACTAAATTGACTTTATTCATGATTGATACTACTACTCACAAGATCTAAAACAATGTTTACTTACATTATTACAATTTTGTTGGTTGAACCTTGCTTCCCCTTAAACTGAGTATCATGCATTGTCGGTATCACTAAAATTGAGAAGAATCATAGGTTGTTATTATTATTTTTATTTACTGTTTGACTTTTCATTATAAGCAGTTGTCTTTAGAAAATTGTTTGCTTCTAAGATTTCTTAAATAATATTCGCTCTTCATTTGAGTTTGCATAACAAGTCAACTATTGAATGAGCTTGCATATTTATTCGGCTCTGTAGCTGCAAATGCAATACCTGTTCAAGTTTTTCTAACAGTGTAAGTTATGCATGTCTTGGATATGTTTCAGTGCGTGTAGTAATTTTTTTTATGTCAGATTTATTTCTGAACGATGATAAAAATGTCAACTACAGGGCCTTTATGCAGATATCAGGGGGATATTCTCATAACCTGCATGCTATCTTCATAGATTTCCTTGAAAAATGTATTTATATGGGCAGTAAACAAAATGTTTTGCCAACCATAGAATCAGTTGATTTATTAATTAAATGTAAAAATAGGAACCATGGTTCGCTTACCTGTTAGTGGCATTGTTAATGAAATGTAGTATGGAAAACTAAAACTTGCAGGATGTATGTGACGTAGTAGTGTATTTAATTTGGTGATTTGTTTATATTTTAATTTTCATTTTGCCTTTTGCTTAAAAAGAAATACGTATAATGACTACTATATATGGTTTGTTTCAGATAAGGGAGTTTGGAGATTTGTACTATATGTGCAACCGCCTTAGCACACGGTCTTTTGTTACGCCTGATGGTGCTTGCTTTTGTATAGGTATTCTCTTTTTTTAAGCTTGCCTATTTACTGTTTTGTATAATATGATATATAGAATACCCTACAAACTCACCTTAGTGTATATGTTTGCAATTTCCTTCGTAATGAATGCAATTATTAGTTTTCAAATGGGATACTACAAATATATTTTGTTCCTTCACTATTTAATATCCTCAGTATGCTACATTCTAATATGTATGAATTATTATGCTTAGTTATTTATAAAATGACATCATTTTAGTTCTGTTCAAAAATTAACTAGACGCCTAATTATTGATCTGTACCAAATAGTAATGAAGGACTAACTAATTTATCCATTATCGTTTGTTTATGTCTGATGTTATACTTTAATCTAATTAGGATAATGTTGTGCATGTCTAATGGAAGATAACAGAAATTTAGATTTACTTACGAGTGGACTTATGGATTGGATTATATAAGTGATAATATAACTAGGTAGTTGTATGAATAATTTTTACTGCATCAACTTTTTAATTTTTTGTTTCTTTCACTTTTATTTTCAAGTATAATTCCTATGTTATCATATTCAAGTGTAATAAAAGAAAATTCAGCTTCATTTGCGATAGACCAAGATGATGATGTTTAAAAATTATGGAAGATTTGGATGATTCTTCGTAGTTGAAGATTTCATCGTGATTAATCCGTTTGCTATCGTTATTGCAGTACACGGTTCTATAGTAGTTTGACTCTATCACTTATGGTGACACTCAGATGTACATCAGCCTTCGCTCGGGCTTGAGCGCCCCATCTCTTGACAAAGTCATTCAAGTTGGCAGCAGCGGTAAAGAAGAAGGCATTACTATGGTTGTTGAGTAGGAAAAAATATCAACATCTACAATTGCTGCTGCTTTCAAAATCCTAGCTTTGTTAAAAATATGGTAATGTTTTTTACTTTAATTGATCTCATGTTAAGTGAAACTTGATTAGTCGATTAGTTTACTGTTTAATGTTTTTCCTATACTGACAAACAATTACAAATCTCATAATTTATGGACTCAGAGTCTGTGGTGAATATCCTGCACATAACAGCACTTACAGTATCTATGCCAGTTTTTTTGTATGCAACATGCATCATATCGTACTGTAATGTTGGATGTTATAACTTCGTTTTAACGAATCATTTTTCACATGTACAAGTACAAATTACAATATCTGAAGCTCTGAGAAGGTGGTAGTACATCTTACATTATATGTAGGTTTGACATGGCTGCAAAAAAAGATTTTTAGGCTGTAACCTTTGATAAAACCTGTAATATATTATTAGGCTCTAACCTCTTTTGTTTCTATTATTTGTACAGCGATAGGACAAAAGAAGTTTAGGAAGTGTCCCTACACAGAATACCAACTGAAGAAACTAAAACCACAGAAGGAGATATGTGCAAATCATTGATGCAGTTTTAAAGGTAGCCAATTTCTCAATTATTATTGATATGCTCTACAAGTTTGTCTGTTATAACTATATTTAACTCAAGTTTATTTTTATGCTTATTACAATTCGGTTAATGTGTACAAGAGAGTTGTGGCATGACTTATTTGCATTAAATTGCATACATGTTGGTCTAATTATACATAATTTATTCTCTTACAATAAGTGGCATCATACAAAATTTGCTAACTCATTGTTATTTACGTATATTTACGTTTCATTGATTATGTACAACAATAGGCATATGTTTTTCTCATGAAATGGCCAGTAGACTACTCAAAATAGAGGGTAAATTAAGTAAAATAACAGTATGCTTAATTTGTTTAAAAAAATATATTCATCTCATACAGGAAAACTACTATTTATCGTCCGTGGAGGTTATGTCACTTTTTTTATATCTTATTATCACTAAACTTTGTTATTTTTGCCATTAACGTTTAATATTTCTTTTGAATATACATATTATTAGTGTGTATGCGAACACTATTATGGTGTTTTCTATTCAATTTGTAAATGTAAGATTTTGTTATTATCAGCTCTGTTTTCAACCCAGTATATGTTCAAAAATTATTTTACACGCGTGCATGAATAATAATACAACTTTAAAAGTCAGTGTCATGTATATAAATAATTATAAAGGTAAAAGCCAGCGATATATCTTTGTGTTCTTACGCAGAAGACTGTGTTGTTTAAACCTTTAGATTACTTATGATCTATTGTTACGTAGCCCACTAAAACAATTCTCAGCCCATTCTTCTAATAGTTGTTACACTTTAAGCAGCCCACTAAACAATTATCAACCCATTCTTGCAGTAGTTGTTACCCTTTAAGCAGCCCACTAAACAATTATCAACCCATTCTTCCAGTAGTTGTTACCCTTCAAGCAGCCCACTAAAACAATAGTTGTTACTCTTTACTGGGTAGAATAAGTCACTTACTCATTGTTGTACTGAACCCGCTTTCAATATTTCCATATATCCACCGTTCGTTATTTATTTTTGACAATCTGACCATTTTTATACTCTTAAAAATAAAGAAGAAAAAATTACCTGATTAGGATTATTAATAAATGGATATTTGAAAGTTTTATCATTACAGTATATGTTTCATCAGTTCGTTGTTGACTTTTGCAAAATTTTGAAAACAATCTATGATTGTTTTAAACAACGCATTTGTTATATTACATTACCATAATAAGAGATTCTATGAAGTATTTACATAGTACATGTTTGGTTTAGGATTCGCTAACACAAGCAGTTGTGTGATTACTAATTCTTATTAAAGTTCTGTTTACGATATATAATGTACCACTTACGGACTGTATATTGTGAAATTTCATGCATCTGGAATTTCAATATATAGCATACCGTAATGCCTATTTGTTTCTTCTTAAAAAGGGATGAGTTCATTGCAGCATTTGGTTAAATTTACATGTAAAATCTTTGATAGTCTTTCAGCAAATGCTCACTGACAAGGTGCAGTATCTTCGGAATGGAATACCTGAACAGTTGCATATAGCAATAACAAGCAGTACATGGTAACTCTTTATTTAGCAGGTATTTAATTAAAATTTGTCTAACAACCATGTTGTTTTTCAATTTTAATAGTGTTCAAAATAGAAAAGGTGTTTTCTATATTAGGTTGTCTTCTCATCTATCAGAATATTTACTATTTAGGTACAACACCTCAAATCTTAACATCATAGCGGACTTTTTCAGCAGGATTGCTTCCACCCTGCACATTTCCACATGGAAAACTGTTACGTATATTAAGCATGGGAAACAAAACATGGAGACAAGCTGCTTGCCTGTATTTGCTTAACTCTTTTTGTTAGTTGTTGTATTAATTTAAACAATATTTCAAGGAATATATATTTTGTACGTACAACATATTTTTGTATGCTTTTGTTTATTTTATCAACTTATCCATCTTCAAAAAGATAGCCGACTTTAGCTTCAGAAATATCGAAAACACTTTCAACCTGATTTCATTTCTGTATAAATTTGCATGTTATATTTGTACTAATTTTGCAATTTACGCATGTGGCAAGTGTTGTCCATATTAAAATGATCTTGGTGATGTATCTATATTATGTTAACAGGAAATTTAGTTTAAACATGTTTAAGAAAGCACTAATGCAAGATATTAGTACACGCAATGCATTCACATACACAGTTCCATGCGAGTTTTTGTTTCATGAAAGCAACCAATTTAAAACATATACAGGGGTTTACTTTTGATGTATTCGGTATTTGATGAAAAAGAAAGGTTGGTGATCATATTTTTCGGTGTTAGCAAGGGTTATGGATATTTTTCGGTATATATTCTTCCTAATAATAATGAAATTCTTATTTAGCAGTTGTTTTTTTTCAAATTTTTGTTACATATCCACCATACCCCCTCCTATGACCTGATATATTATTTAACCATCTGTTTTCTTACTCAAGATAAGGATTTCAGTAAACTTTTTATGCTATCTCTACAATAATTAAACAAACAAAATTAACCTTGCACTAGGTCAAAATCTAAAGGCTAATATGCCTTAATTAATTTCTTATGAAGTAAACTTGAAAATATCATAGATTATTCATAGGTTGATATAACTCAAAGGTGTTTCATTATCGGGTTTACCTATCATCCTTCTTACAACACTTTATTTTTGTTTAGTTGTCATATCTTCTTCCCCTTTTTTCCTATAATTAACAAAACATTACTCCGATCTCTCACAATATCTTAATTGTAACAAAGACAAAATACACACACTTCCTTTGCACACGTCCAACAGACGTGCCACCATACTCGTATTTATATATGTAAACCATTTTCTCAGTGAGACGTCGTATTTTGTTTCGCCAAATTTGGACTTCTCTAACCCCATTTATCTTATTGTTGATGAATTAGCAGCATTTTGCAGCAAGTATCGACTTTTGATAGGATGATCGTATCACTGATATCTGTGTACCACTCTGTTCATGTCGTCGTACTGATCTCCGTAGTATATTCATTTGTTTACTGTCTGGTACGAGGCGAAAACCATGAAGTGGTTAACTGTATCGGTACCCAATCCTAGAGTCGTTTAGTTCTCGATGACCATTTATTTTCCATAGGTTGAAATAAGTGGCCACTTGTTACTAATAATTTAGCTTTTGACTATTGTTATTCCACTAGTTTCAGTACATGATGGTTCATTCTCACTCCATCTCATTTTCTTCCCTTCTCTACTATTCGTCTATTGTTTGAAAATTTTATTATTTTATATATGTTTACTATTGCTCTATTACTAACATTTGGTATTCTGTGAAAACAAGCTTGGCCTTTCGTTTCCCTTCTCTCTTCTCTCTTCTTTATTTTTTTTATTGGAAAGTAAAAATATATATATGATAATATACGTATATGAGTTTATATATAACGAGAGGACTGTTGAAACCCACTTCACCTACCTACTATCTCCAGTTTGCAACTTTCACAACTGTGAACTTTACCTCGACCATCTCTCCAATTGCTTGTTCGGCCTCCTCAGCCCAGATCACTGCCGTGACCCTCCTCCAACCTTGTAACTCAGCTGTGATCACCATTCCACATCCCCTTCCCTTCCATCGCCTCACCGCATGCCTGCCCTCCATCAACCACCAATAAAAAAACTGCCTCCAGCCTGATCCCTTCCCTTCCACCTATAGCTCCACCCTCACCACTGACACGTTAGCTACCTTCCATCTCATTGCCCTTCCCTATGACCTGTCACCTTCTTTTCCACATCACCATCTCATTTTCCGACAGCCCCGCCTCCTCGCTGACCTCCAGATCCACCCATGGCTTCCTTCCCTTTTCACCGTAGCAGCTCCTTGACCAACTGAGTAACGACCCATTTTTTCGACGCCCGAAAGTCGACATTAATACGACCACTGTATCAAATGCCGCACATTCGAATTTTGGAAAATCGAACTGTTAGGGTTAAAGAAGAAGAAGATAGAAGAAGAAACAGAAACAATAACACAATCTCACATTCGCATCGGAACGATATATAATAGATAAAGGAGTAATCTTTTAAACAAAGAACTATATCAGTTATACATTACAACATCAGAGTTTACAAAACCACGATACAACACAACAATGGAAAAAAATAGCGTATATACTAGTGATACACCTCACCATCCAGCTTGAACTCCAGATCTCCCCAGCATACTTCTTGACTTCGCTCCCGAATAATGATAACGTGACTCTAGGATACACGTATGGAAAATTATGGGCACCTAGAGTTCAGAAAGGGAACAATAAATTTCAGGTCAGTCGTGAAACTAGTGTGAGATCTTAAAAACAGTTATTTTCAGAAAAGAAAATAATAAGAAATCCACTATGCTTTTCGAAAATGAAACTACCATAAGGCCTCCCTGCACACACACAATGCAAACGCAGAATTGGAGGAGATTTCTCCTTATGATAGTCAAATATGATTGATACGCAAAATCCTTTTTAATATTATCATTAGTGCATAGTGTGGAAAAATATTTTGAAAGTACAATATAAATCTTAGCCAGCATAAGTACCATTATGTTATGTCTGTTATAGCTACATCCTGAGGAGGCAGGTTATACAATTGCAATTATAAAGGCTCGTATTGTTTCCTTGAATTTCCAACAAATGGTCAGGCTAAGGAACTTCCTGGGCCATATGGGTACGCCTCTAGAGGGACGCCCCGAGAAACTAACCGGATCTCTGCCAACACAAGGCCGTGTTACCTCTGTAACTAGGTAACTACTACATGAGTATGCCATCCTTCGATTGTTAGCGACCTTTATCTGAGGATCCTCAACCACAAAGCAACAACCACAAAGTAATAAATTTGCAGTAACCACATAAGTTAAATATTTGGGATCCGTACCATGATACACCCCTTTTCTATAAGGAAGTGACATACCCTCAGAGGGCGCTACCCCCTAATAACCTTGCCACATCCTTCCTGTTTTGACCATTTCGAGTTGTGAGGTCCGACGAAGTCTCGTCCACAAAGCTACACTTTTCACAAAGCCATGCTTCGATCAACAAATGATCAGTAGCACTTCATATGCCACATTACCAAATTGGAAATGCATCACTAGTAACAATCAACTACATAACCTCTGAGCTCGTATGTCTCAGAGAAGGGTGTTAAGCTAAGAGAATAAATTCTCCCCCACCAACAGAAATGTATTTGATAGAAACCAGCTTTATATCTCAAAGTGTAATGTCAGGCACACGTCCATACAAGTCCATTCGGGGATCGAACGAAACTGAAGGCACTTCAAAGAAGTCCTTGTAATCTGGATATTCACTAATCACCTCCGGAATCCCCATCACAAAGGGTGATAAAATCTCTATACCGGAGCAACCCAGTGCAAAGACGTTTGACAGGTAACCCTTTCATTTTTGAAAATACCCGGTCATCAACACCATCGTCAAATGTAATCCCATTTCATCGTATCATTATTCGGAATGGGTTTCATGACACAAAGTCCTCTCCTGGATGATCCGAATAACGAGCGCTTATTTTTATTCAGATTTTAGGCAAATCACAACAAATTTCCACTTTGATCATTAAACAAAAGATCCAACAAAAAGATTCGATGTGGTTTTCGAATATCCATTTGGAATCCGAACCCCGGTCGCATCGAAATTCAAATGCCATTTAAAGGCCAATATTGATAGTCGGTTATTTAACTATCAACAAATATTCATAACAATCACCAATTTTTTATATAATTTTCCCGCAGTTACTTGTTTCCAAAATATCTTTGCAAGATATATTTTCACATTTTCAACCTTTTGAAAACAAATTTCAAATCAATTTCCACATTTCAATCCTTTGAAAACAAATTTCAAATCATTTTCCTCACGTGGATTAAATTTTCAAATATTATTTATTTCTACTGAAAATTTGCCGAGTTCGAATACTTCAAAATCATTTAAATTACTTACCCAAAATATACTTGAAAACATTCAGAATAAAAACTATTTTAAAACATTAGTTATGAAAATATTATACTAATATCTCATATAAAAATTCAAGTCCAAACTAATTTAAAAATAAAATTACTAGATAAAGTGTAATTATTAAAATATCCATTTTCAAAATCAAATACCAATTTAAATCTTTAAATAACCACATCTGTAATTAATTAAATAAATCTTTACTTTAAAGATTTTAAAACAACTTAAGTAAATAATTTCTCCACAAACATCCTTTTTAAAAACCAACTTCAAAACTTTTAATTTTGAAAGCTACTTTAAAACATACTCGACTTTCCAGGGAAAACACACCTTCCATTTCAAAATAATTCATTATAATCAACTAATAAATCCTTCTAGATTTATTTTTAACTTACGTTCCAAATTTGTAAATTTCTTTCCACGGTTTTAAAAACAAACCAACATTTATTTTTAAAACAAAATTCCCTTTCCTTTATAAATTCCCATTGTGATTTAAAATTTTCAAATATCCACTGATATATGATTTTCAAATTGATTTCAAAAATCATTTCCAAATACCAAATCAATTCCAAATTGATCTCAAATTTTATTTTAAACACCAAATCAAATTCCAAATTGATTTCTAAATTTGTTTCGAGCACCAAATCGATTTTCATATTGATTTCCCAAAGATTTATCTTCAAACACCAAATCTATTTCGGAGTTGATTTCTAAATTTATTATCTTTTAAAATAATTTCCTTTATTTCTTCCAAACTATTTAAAATATGAATTTTAAATAAATTCTTCAACTATTAAAAAATGTTACTCAAAACCCATTTATTAAAATCTTTTTCCCATATTTTGGAATTTTATTCAATAGGATTACAAAAATCAATCTTTATCCTTTTTAAAATTCCTTCTTTTAAATTTATCCAATTCTCAAAAATTGATTTTACTATAAATTTCTACTTAAATTTCAAAAATTCAATTTTCTTTATTTCCGGTATCCTACAATACCAAAATATATATTCGGCTAAACTATAGCCTTCTACAATTTCAATCACAAATATAATCATACACAGATTATAAATAGATCAACACAAAATATTGAAAAAAATTCAAATATTTGAGGAATCCAGTTGGATCCCTCCAACCTGTTTCCCTGCATCCACAGATGTTAGCACAACAATTAAATACCAATTCCACTTCGAGGTGGAATATCGTGGTATATGAGATTAAATAATATCATCCGCTATTATGCGGAACATAGGATCTCATCCGCTATATAATGCGGTAAATCAATCACTCCAAATACATATTAATACAATTCCATTTCGAGGTGGAATATCGCAGTATATAGGTTTATATAATATCATCCGCTATTATGCGGCGCATATGGTTTAATTTACTTCAACTGATAATAATTTATCATCCAAGCAAACACTCAACAATTTTAAATTTAACTATTTAAAATTAAACTGGGAATTTCAATTGAGTGAGAAGATCCCACCTTTGATTTGTAATCCATTTCCATTTCAGCTTGTTTTCTTCACAGTTCTTGACCTTGTATAAACATATGTGGTTTATTGATATTCAAGAAAATTGAACATTTAATTTCCTTTTTAATAAATTTAAATTAGTTAACATATTAATTATAACTAAATAAATCTTCCATTATATATATAATTATTTATTTCTTGGAATTCTTCGAAATTTAAATTAAAATATATATCATTTTAATTAAACAAAAATTATACCTTAATCCTTTCGCTCCTCCAGGACGCATACCACATTCTCGGTGGCCGAAGTCAGGCCAACTATGCCACCACCACGAACTTGAACGTGTCTCCTTCGCAACCTTGTGCTCGATCAACCCCCCCCCCCCCAAAGCATTGCCGCCCCTATCATCGGCAGCCAAAGCCAGGTATCCACTTCGACTCCCTTCCCCGACCGTGCCGCCTCAGCCAAGAGCCACTACGTCCCCTTTTTCTCGAGCTCGAGTTCGAGCCAAGCTCGCTTTTGATACGCTATATTTTGATCAATGACAATGTGCTTCAACAAAAAGGAAGAGAAATATGCAAAGCTAAAGGAAGGACTATGAAGACCAAGGATATCATGAGTAATTATTATATATAGGTCTTAGTCTTAGTTTTATTGTTAAAATCTATCCTCTAGAAACTTGCGCAAACAAAAAAAAACACATAACACAACTTCATATTTAAGTTAAGTGTTCATTTTGCATAATCTACCACTTCAGTCGATTGAACAGGATATTTCAGTCGACTGAACCTATTACACATTTTACAACATGTACAGTTCCAATCGACTGAAATCCCTGTTCAATCGACTGAATTTGAACCTACGAATTTTCCCTGAAGAGACACCTTCTTCTTCCCAAGAGTTGCAGTCATTCTCCAATGGAAATGGATGCATCTCTTGCCTGCACCTTTTACAAATGGTTACACCTTGCAAAATCACCAATTCTAATTGCTTTAATGTCTCTATTATATTTTCAGATTACTCAAGTTTTCAAAAGCATTCACAAACCACTTCGATTGCTTGAATTTTTGATTTATTTTTAAGACTCTTTTGATTCATAGCTATTTATATTTCCTAAATCTTCATAATCACATTTCATATTCTTGAGGATTAGATTATAGGAAAGTTGTGCTCAATTAGACTCATTAGTGTTATCAAGAACACAACAAGTCAAAATTACTCTTTGTACCTAGTTGAAGTCCTCTTCGGTAGTTGAGGCAAGAAATCCCGTTCGGTTGTTCGGGTAAGTTGTAAACTTATTCCTCCGGGTTAAGTGATGGTTGTTAGTTAGAATTCCTAGGAGGAGCTTAGAGACTGGACGTAGGAAAAGAGGTCCGAATCAGTATAAAGTCATGGTGTCCACTTTACTTATTGCTTACTTCTATTTATCTATACCATTCCACTATTCCGTATTATACGATCCTACCGCATAGCTTCTTTCAATTGGTATTAGAGCAAGGCCCTCCTATAACCATAACACCGTTATTTGACATATTGATAATATGGAAAATAACACAAGCACAAGCACAATAACTGCCTATAGCTCTACATTTGAAGAAGGACAATCTACCCAAAGACCTCTTCTATTCAAGGGATTAAACTATAATTATTGGGCTACAAGAATGAGGATTTATATGCAAGCAACAAGTTTTGAAGCCTAGAATGCAACTCAAACAGAGTTCGTTGTACCCACAACTGATTATCCTACATGGACACAAACTCATAAGAGTAAAGCCAGTGCAAATGCCAAAGCTATGAATATGCTATTTTACTCTTTGGATAGAAATGAGTTCGATCATGTTAGCATTTGTACTACTGCACATCAGATATGGGATACACTTAGAACCATACACGAAGGCACAAACAAGGTCAAACAAACAAAGATTTCCATGTTAAAGAACCAGTTTCAAAACTTTAGAATGCGACAAAATGAATCTATCAATGAACTTGAGATTTCAAGACATTCATCATGCCTTAATAGGATTAGGAGAAAAATTTACGAATTTTGATATTGTATCTAAGGTCCTAAATTCACTTACTCATGAATGGGAGAGAAAAGTATTAGCAATCGAGGAAGCAAATGATCTGTCTACAATGAAACCATAAGAATTAATTGGAAACCTTATGTCTTATGAAGTTAACATGCAAGCTAAGAAAGACCAAGCACAGGAAAGAAAAAATGTGGCTTTTCACGTAAAAAAGGAAGAATCGGAGTTTGAAGATGAGGATTTAGCATTTATTGCCAAAAATTTCACGAAATTCTGAAAATATAGAAAAGGAAATAAAAACGGTTTCAAAAAGAATTTCTTGAACAAACCTTCATCTTCAAATATAGAATGCTTCAATTGTCACAAGAAAGGACACATGCACAAGGATTGTCCAGAACAAAAGAAGGAAAATCAAAAAATCTTCAACAACAAAAATAAGAAGGATGAATTCAAAAAGAAGGCATTTTCTATAACATGGGACGACTCAGATTCATCTTCATCCGAAAATGATAGTGATAGCGACAATGAACAAGCAAATGTATGCTTTATGGCTCAAGAATCTGAGGTTTGTGATTTATCTTATGATGATTTAATAGAAGTAAACACTGAAATTTAAATACTATAAAAATTCTCAAAAAGAAACTCAAAAAGACACGTGAAAATCAGAACAAAGCTGAATTTGAAAGAGATATGTTAAAAGACGAGAAAGAATATTGGAAGAAGAACTTGAAAAAGTTCAAGAATCTCTCTCAAACTCAGACAGTCAACTTTTACTTTTGAGCCAAGAAATTGAAACTCAAAAGACAAAGAATGATAAAATTATTTCTGAAAATCACAATTTAAAAAATAAAATAAAACATGTTGAATTAGAAAATACTAGTCTTCAAATTAAATTAGACAACATTACTAAAAATGTTTCTAATTTTAACAAAGGAAGAGAAAATTTATCTAAGATTTTAGAAAATTCTCAATCTTCCTCAAATAAACATGGATTACGATATAAAAAGGAGCCAAAAATTTCTCAAAAGAAAAATACTAATCTTAAGAAGAATAATGATTCAAAACATAATATATCATTAAGAGCACCTACTAAAACAAAAGTAGAAACTAAGATAATTAAAATTTGGGTTCCAAAGACTAACAATAATTTAATTAGGAACAAATATATTAAAACATTTATGAATACTGTTCATAACAATAAAAATTATATTTATAAAAGGGATACTAAACCCACTTGGGTTTGGCTTCCTAAGATCTAACTCTTAGGACCCTATTAAAAGGTGGGTACCAATGTATTTATTAATATTTTTTGTAGGTCCCACTCAAGAAAAGAAAATGGATTTTGGATAGTGGTTGCTCAAAACACATGACCGGAGACAAAGAAATGCTTACAAATATTTCATACTATGATGGTGGCTCTGTTACCTTCGGAGATGACTCAAAAGGCTTCAACATTGGCAAAGGAGATGTGTGCAACTATGGTATATCAAATTTACCCATTATTACAAATGTTTTTTTAGTTAAAAACTTAAAACATAACTTATTAAGCATAAGTCAACTATGCGACAAAGGTTTTAAAATAACTTTTTCTGAAAATAAATGTTGTATATTTGATCAAAATCAAAATCTTATTTTTGAAGGAAAGAGAGATAGAAATATTTATGTTTTAAACATGAAAATTAACAATAACAAAGATATGTGTTTAATGGTCAAAATAATGATCCTTGGTTATGGCACAAAAGATTTTGTCATATTAATTTTAAGACTATTCAAAAACTTTCAAAAAATGAATTAGTCAAAGGCTTATCAAAAATAAATTTTAAAATAAATAATATTTGCGATGATTGTCAACTAGGTAAATTAACTAAATCATCTTTTAAATCGAAGAAAGTCATTTCAACTTACAACCATTAGAATTATTACACATGGATTTATTCGGACCAACACAGGTTCAATCTATTAACCATAATCGATATGTTTTTGTAATAGTTGATTTCTCAAGATATACATGGACGATATTTATGAAAAATAAAAGTGATACTTTTGAATATTTCAAAATTTTTGTCAAAATAATTCAAAATATTAAGAATTTAAAAATAAAAAATATAAGGAGTGATCATGGAGGCGAATTTGAAAATGAATCATTTGAATTATTTTTCAAAAAGAAAGGAATAAATCATAATTTTTCATTTCCTACAACTCCACAACAAAATGGAGTTGTAGAAAGGAAGAATAGAACTCTTCAAGAATGCGCAAGAACGTTATTAAATGGAAGTACATTACCAAAGCATTTTTGGGCAGAAGCTGTAGCAACTGCGTGCTATGTATTAAATCGTATTTCCATAAGACCTTCAACTAAAAACACGTCATATGAACTTTCTAATGGAAGAAAACCTAATATTTCGTACTTAAAAATCTTTGGATCAAAATGTTTTATTCTTAACACAAAAGACTAACTTGGAAAATTCGATTCAAAAGCTGACCATGGCATTTTTGTAGGTTACTCAGAACGAAGTAAGGCATATCGTGTTTTTAATAAACGAACAAATGTAATAGAAGAAACTTTACATGTATCTTTTGATAAAAACTTTAATAAACATACAATCATCAAAGTTTATGAAGAAATTATATCTAACACAGAAAATATAAGTTTTGAAAATAATGAAAATATTAATCAAATCGATAATAATCAAATTAGATCTCCTTCTAGAACTCTACGAGATCATCCTACACAAAATATAATTGGAGAAATTGACTCACAAGTTCAAACAAGAAGTCAACTAAACCAAATGGGACATGTTGCCTTTATTTCAACAATAGAACCTAAAAATCCTGAAGAAGCATCAACAGATGACTACTGAATTGTTGCTATGCAAGAAGAATTAAATCAATTTGAACGTAACGATGTTTGAGAATTAGTTCCCCGACCTACTAATCAATCAGTTATAGGAACTAAATGGGTTTACAAAAATAAAGTAGATGAACAAGGAAAAATAACTAGAAATAAAGCTAGACTAGTAGCACAAAGATATAATCAAGAGGAAGGTATCGACTTTGAAGAAACATTTGCTCCTGTTGCAAGATTAGAAGAAATACGTATTCTATTAGCTTACGCTTGTTTTAACAATTTTAAACTTTATCAAATGGATGTTAAAAGTGATTTTTTAAATGGTTTTATAAAAAAAATGTATACGTAGAACAACCCCCTTTATTCACTCATGAAAAATATCTGGTCGTGTATATAAATTAAAGAAAGCCTTATATGGTCTCAAACAAGCACCTCGAGCTTGGTATGAGAGACTTAAGAGTTATCTACTAGATTCGGGATTTCAAATTGGAAAAGTAGATCAAACTTTATTCATTAAAAGCACTACTAAAGATATTTTAATAATTCAAATATATGTAGGTGACATTATATTTGATTCAACTAATGAAAAATTGTGTAAAGAATTTTCGAATATAATGACTAAAGAGTTCGAAATGTCACATATGGGAGAATTATCTTACTTTCTCGGTCTTCAAATTAAACAATTAACAAACGGAATTTTCTTAAACCAAGAAAAATATTGCGCTACTCTAATTAAACGCTTTGGAATGGAAAACACTTCTGGTAAACCTACTCCTATGAGTACCACAACTCATCTCGATCGAGATGAAAATGTCAAGAGTGTAGACCAAAAATTGTTTAGAAGTATGATAGGCTCTTTACTTTACTTAACCGCTAGTAGACCAGACATAATGATGAGTGTATGTTTATATGCACATTTTCAAGCTACTCCAAAAGAATCACATTTAAGAGCCGTAAAACGAATTATGCGATATCTTAATAATACTAAAGATTTTGGCTTTTCTATCCAAAAGATTGTCCATTCGAGTTAGTTTCATTTAGTGATGCTGATTTTGGTGGATCTCGAATAGATAGAAAAAGTATAAGTGGTACGTGCCATTTCATTGGAAAATCATTTGTATCTTGGTTTAGTAAGAAAAAAAATTGTGTCTCGCTTTCAACCTGTGAAGCGGAATATATACCTGCCGCATTAGCTAGTACCCAAGTCATATATATGCAACAAACACTTAAAGATTTTAATATAAATTTAACAAACTCCACAATATATTGTGATAATACAAGTACAATAAATTTATCTAAAAATCCAGTGTATCACTCTTGTACAAAACATATTGATATTTGTCACCATTTTCTACATGATAATATCGAAAAAGGAATTATCAATTTAGAATATATTTCTACCGAAAATCAAAATCAAATTGCCGATATATTTACTAAATCATTACTAGAAAACTCATTCATAAAATTACGACGAGAATTATGAATAATTTCTTTCAAGGATATTTAATAACAAGAATTATAATGGCAAGGAACCTAATACATGAGTAACATATCTCTTACTTTAATTCACTTCATTTAAAAGGCAGACATTATTTTTTACGTAACTATAGGATTGAAAAACTTAATCATTTACACATTTGAATTAGCTAATATTTCATACACTAAAACATAACCATCCATTTCAAAGCAAATTATTAACCATTACTTTAATTTCTGGTTCTAAATCCTTAATGATTTCACATCACATTTTGTTTATATAACTCCAAACCTATATATACATGTTAAAATTTTAAACAAAATACAAATTCTTTTTCAAAACGATCAATCTATGTAGAAAAATGTCTTCCAACAAATCAAACTCTCCCATCATCATAACTTTTTCAACCGATAGCTCAGCTGATTCACCTCAACTTCCTACGCCAACACCAACACATGATCCTGTGTATAAATGGGAAAATTACCGAACCGGGTATACACCGGATTCCAAGAAGGCCAAACGTTCGCTATTTATTTCTCCCGACACGAAGAAAAAGATCGATGATATTCATTATTATCAATAGCAACAACTAGACCTTCAACGAGAATTGTATTTTGAACAGAAAGTAATGGCTAAACGCCTAAGCTTTCTTGAACAAATTGGTTTGAAGTTTTGTAGCTCGAAGAAAAAGGATGTGAGTGAACCTTTACCACGACCAGTTAATCCGTATGATCCATCTTCGTCGTATCGTACATCAAACGACCCAATACATCCTTGGGTCTCGCCTCAAAGACATCACTATAGTCCAAATTCATGGGACAAAAACTATATGGCGAATGAAAGGTATACAACACAAAAGAAGAAGACTCCATCCCCCTAGACCCCAACTCCTAAGAAATGATATTTTTTAAAGGTCAAAATAATGATGTTGTATTGTAATATTATTATACAATTGTAAAAATTTCATTAAATAAAACATTTACATATATTTTCAACGTAAAACTAAAAGATGCAAATTCAGTCAACTGAATTTTTCTGCTTAGTCAACTGAAATTAACATAGAAACTTTCAGCCAAAAGTTCAGTTGACTACAAATTTCTGCTTAGTCAACTGAACTTTACATAGAAACTCCTCATTCACGAATTCAGTCGACTAAAAACTCTGTTCAGTCGACTGAACGTCGTTTCCCAGATCACTTTTCTCTTTTTACCCATCAATTTTGTCACTTTACCTTTTACTTTTACCATTCTCCAAGCTTCATCACCATTTCTCCTAAAACCCTAGCTCCCAATCTTAACTTTTTATTTCAATTTCTCCTCCATAATTCACAAAAATGCCTCCCAAACGATCAAGAGCTTCTACTTCAACATCCTCCGAGCCAATTGATGCTCAAATTGCTCAATGGCTTTATGATGGAGTGGCCGTCACTAGATGGAATAAAATAAAGAATTCAAGGATTTTCGAACACTCATTCGTCGATTTCCAGAGCCTTCAAACTTACAACATTCAAGCCTTGACCAATCAAGCAGGTTTGACATCCCTCTAGATATTAAACACAATAATCTTGCCATTAATCATATTATGGTAAAATTGTTCTACGCTAATCTAAATCTTAGACACCAAACTCCACGAAATCCAAACGATAGTGTTTGGAGTATGGTTTGTGGTAAAAAGGTACGGTTTTATCTAGACCGCATTGCACATATTCTAGGATCTCCTAAAATTGGTAGAAAGCTTGAGGAAATAGAATTTAATCCTCATATTCGGGACAACATCAATCATCAATTTTTGGATGATAACATTAATATCCGGGATATCAAATCAACTTCTTTATGACCAAGAGCTAGGCTTCTACACAAAGCTCTTATGCGTACCATCACTTCTCGCACAGGCTCATATGAAATCGTATACCCAAATAACTATCGGGCACTTTATGTCATTTGGGGTAATATTAAAGTTAATTGGGTTCAATTAATTCTTGATGAATTTCTTACATCCAATAATGGAAAATGAGAACAATATACTATGGCGAGTATATCATGCGACTACTCCTCAACATTGATTCGCCACTACCAGATTCCGAATCTACAACGGTTCACCAAATCAACCAACGGACTATAAGCCTCATGCAACTCCCGGCAAGACCTCCTCGCATCATGTCTCTAGCCGAATGGGAGGCACGTAATCAACAACCTCACTAGTCTCCTTAGGCCCAACAAGAAGAACCTCATATTCAAGATGATGATATTTGTCTTCTTTAACCGGATTATACTACAAATCAGTCATTTGGAATTCTATCAAGAAATCAACAAATTCTTGATAATCGCCTCAAAAAGGTTGATCACAAACTTGATAAAATAAAAGGTTTCTTCAACAAGCTATGAGATGCCATCTCATGCACAAGCTCCACTTCTGCTTCGACCTCACGCCGCAAGGGTCCGGCTCCAACATTCACATGGACATCTTTCGAAGAAAATCTAAGCAGCAGCACTTGTGGTAACAGTGGTGGTCAAGGAAGTAGAGCTTTTCAACAACCAACCGGTGGCCCGGTTATTCGAGAACCAGAGGGAGGACGTGAAGGATCTTATGATTGGGACAAGGATCAGTGATCATTTTTATTGGTTTGATTTCCAGAAACTTTATTTATTCTCAAATATTTCTGATAAGGCTTGTAGAAATAGCCTTCTTTTATGAAACTCTGTGGTTTGTTTAATTAATACTATGGTTATGTCTGTATGAGATTATTTTTTCTTGACAATTATATATATATATATATATTACTTCCTTTTTGTCAATGACAAAGGGGGAGAAAGGTCACTAACTTTGTTTTATAGGAAAAATAGTGCATAAATTCAAGGGGAGGAAACATAAATTACATCTCTACAAACATAGGTTTTGTCGTCAATCAAAAAGAGGGAGAATGTTGATACGCTATATTTTGATCAATGACAATGTGCTTCAACAAAAAGGAAGAGAAATGTGCAAAGCTAAAGGAAGGACTATGAAGACCAAGGATATCATGAGTAATTATTATATATAGGTCTTAGTCTTAGTTTTATTGTTAAAATCTATCCTCAAGAAACTTACACAAACACAAAAAACACATAACACAACTTCATATTTCAGTTAAGTGTTCATTGTGCATAATCTACCAGTTCAGTCGACTGAACATGATATTTCATTCGACTAAACATGTTACACATTTTACAACATGCACAGTTCCAGTCGACTGAAATCTCTGTTCATTCGACTGAATTTGAACCTACGAATTTTTCCTGAAGAGACACCTTCTTCTTCCTAAGAGTTACAGCCATTCTCCAATGGAAATGGATGCATCTCTTGCCTGCACCTTTTACAAATGGTTACACCTCTTCTACACATATAAAAACATGTTTCTATCATTTGCAAAATCACCAATTCTAATTGCTTTAATGTCTCTATTATATTTTCAGATTACTCAAGTTTTCAAAACATTCACAAACCACTTCAATTGCTTGAATCTCTGATTTATTTTTAATACTCTTTTGATTCATAGCTATTTATATTTCCTAAATCTTCATAATCATATTTCATATTCTTGAGGATTAAATTATAGGAAAGTTGTACTCAATTAGACTCATTAGTGTTATCAAGAACACAACAAGTCAAAAATACTCTTTGCACCTAGTCGAAGTCCTCTTCCGTAGTTGAGGTAGAAATCCCGTTCGGTTGTTCAGGTAAGTTGTAAACATATTCCTCCGGGTTAAGTGAGGGTTGTTAGTTAGAATTCCTAAGAGGAGCTTAGGGTCTAGACGTAGGACAAGAGGTCTGAACCTGTATAAAGTCTTGGTGTCCACTTTACTTATTGCTTACTGCTATTTATCTATACCATTCCACTATTTCATATTATACGATCCTACCGCATAGCTTCTTTCACTCGCGATGCTGTAACCTATGCTGCCGCGTCATCAAAAATCGACCACGGCCTCGAACCCACGAGCTAGCGACCCATTACTTGAATGCCACAGCAAAGTACTCCACAGCACCACATTTGCGAGCTCCAGATTCGACCAATTGAAGAACGCGCCGCCCTACCTTTTCTCGTGAATATGAATTATGATTTAATCTCATATCCAATTTATTTTAGTTTGCCAGAATCGGATTCAATTTGAATCCTTCCTTTCTGCCATTTTTTTAAACCGATATCGATTTTTTTTGGTGAATTCTGATGGAAGGGAGAAAGGTATGTTTGAACGAAGAGGCATTGCAGATTTATCTTTAGGGAAGACGGATGTTAAGAGAGAGAACACGTGGTTATAATTTCTCTATGTGTTAATGCCTGTAACAGTTTTGCAAAGAAAATATAAATTATGTATATATTTTGAATTCAAATTTAAATTTGATACGTTTCGGTAAATGCCACTCAAAATCTCGATTTTCAATCGAGTCATGCTGCTAGGCGTTTATAATGTTAAACCCCTATTTCGAACGCAATAGAAAAGATTTCGAGTCCAAATTCGATCGTGTGGAGAAGATAGCTTTTTGAATCTAGCTATTAAATTAATTTTAGTATAAATTTTCAGCGCGTTTGCTTATCGTACGGCCAAACGATCACTCCAAACACTATGAAAATTGAAATTCAATAATAATATAATATAACGGATCCAACGGAACTGGTTTCGTCGAATTTCGAGACAATGCCTCGGAAGGCAATTTTTAAATATCGATTTGAAAGATATAAATTCCAAAACTGAACAAATCATATCCAAATCCAATTCTGAAGCTTCCATTATCTTCAGTATTATTAACATAAATTTTCCTAAGCCTTTGAAATATTTTTAATCAGCTTATAACTGAAGATTCAAATTTTTACCCAACTTCAATAAATTAAATTTAATAATTTAATTGCCAAATTCATTATGATATTTGAAATTCAAATTAAAATAACTTCCAAATATTTAAATATAATTAAATATTTCAATTTCAAATGTTCAAAATTCTGGGTCGTCACATTCTTCCCCCTTAAAAGAATTTCGTCCCGAAATTACTATTTAAGAAGAATGATCCTTAACCCGTTTTTTCCCCAATCCAAACAGTTTCAACAACTTGTCAACCCAAATCTTTTTATTAAAGATCCATTATCACTTTAACTAAGTTTTCAAAATCAACCATAACTTCCAAACAATATTATTTCCTTAACCATTCAAATTTAAATTTAAAATCAAATTTTCAATTATCCAAATTTTCACAGAATTTTTTCTAACTTCCTAAATTTTCAAAAAAATTCACCAGCGTCTCCTTTGTGCGGCTAGCTCGATACAACTACAAAATGCCATTGTGGGCCCCTAGATTTTAAAAAGAAAATAAAAAGCCAAGTGGCTAGACAAGAAAATCATCAAATTTCATACTGAAATTTAAATACATACCTTTTTCGAGCAATTCAAATTTATCTTCAAAATCAAAATCCAATTCCCTTTGTATTTAAATTACCTGTACATCCTACTAGCAATAATGTCCAATCATAGCTTTCAAAATCATTTTATACTTTCCTTTACAAAAATTTCAACATTTATTTTATTCAAGCCCGTACGATGTCCATATATCATTCGTATGCAATACCAAATTCGATTGCTCACTCAATCACACAATTTCACTTTCGAACCAGAATCGTCCACCCGACTTCCTAGTGTGGACTCAGATCTGGTTTCTTGATCAGAAACCATCATTCTCCTTGCATTGCCATAAACTATGATAGAGAATTTTAAGAATCAACCAATAACCCATATCTAGGTTCACCGTCGAAAATCGAGTGAAAAATTCCAACTCGAATCGATATAAATATCTCGAAATTCTATGGTCGAATTCTGGATCAAATCGCTATGCGAATAAAATAATATACGTACATCCCACATATTAATTCTAAATGATTATTAGATATATCAATTTTCTTTTGTTTTATTCACACTGATTTTCATTCCCATATTCAAAATTACCACTTCACAATTTTCCAGTTTAACCTTCACTCAATTATTAACTAAGTACATTATCCTGTACCAAATTTTACTTAAGAACTTTGCCCTTTATTTCTTAAGTTCAATAAGTATTTAATATAACTTCTTATATTATTTTAAATTCACCACTTTGGTTTATATCCACTTATATTTAATCTGGATTTTCAATTTCCATATGAATTCAATTTACCTTTCATTTATAATTATTGAATTCAATTCATTTCAAACCATATCTCAATTTTTCATTCCTTTAATTAGTTTCACTTACTAATTTTTATTTTAGCACTTGGTTTCATTTAGTCCAACTTGACAAATTTTCCATTTACTTACATATTTGAAACAAACTTCAACGCTTAGTTTTCAATTTCATTTACTTGTATTTCAATTTCATTTTGAATCCATATCATCATTTTATTTGACTCAAATTTTCAATCTCAATTCTTTTATTCATTTTCATTTTTAATTCCACTCGAATTAAATTTTCCTTCCAACTTATTATGTTTCCACATTTCCTTTTATCTAACTTCTCTTTAAGTTAGATTTTATTTTTAACAACTTCAAACTTTACAAGCTATCAAACTTAATCATATTCTACAAATATTTTATATTGGATTCCAGAGTCTTTCTAACATTTCGAAATCATTTTTGAAATCAATTTAAATTATCTTTTGAATTTCTAAAGTCCAAACCCAGTTTTGCAAACAATTTCATTTTTTAAAAAATAATCTTGGCAGCAATCCCTCTCTTGGAAACTCAAAAATAAACACCAATGATGTCGTGATCATCATCAATATTATTTTCCGGCGACCGAGAAGAGTTTAGAGCTTTTATCCCTTCAAAATAATTTTTCACGAATTTCAAAATTTTCAAATCCTTTCAAATTCCTTTAAATATCACTCTGGAATTCTATTTCAAATTATAAATCACATTTACAATTTATTTTTTCAAATCCCATTCGTATGGATTTTATTTCTTAACTTTTCTAGTTATGTTTCAATTTTCTTAATCAACACATAATGATAATAATTTAATATTATCACTTCCTAACAAATAAGCAACCATATATAATAATAATTTAAGGAAAATTATTTCCTTTATATATAAAAATAATTTGGGTAAAATTATTTCATTTACCTTATTTTAAGACAATACTGCGTCGGTTTATCTTGTTTAATAGTTTAGAAAGCCATATCAATACAGTTGGCCAAATTGCACCGACCAGAATTTATAAACAATCAACCGATAAGTCAACACAATACAAAATAATTTTTAAATTCATAAACAAATACGTGCTCATATCCACTGTTACACTAAACTAATTTTAGAGTACTACTGACTCTATCTCTAATGAGTAATCCCCACCAGAGCCAGGGTTGTCGCTTAACCAAATGCTCTGACACCACTTGTCACAACCAGGCCAGAGCAAGGTTTCGATCCTAGGACATATGGGTTATGGGCCCACCAGGCTTCCGCTGCGCAACTTTGATACCACTTGTCACAACCTGAAATTCGACGTTCGAAAATCGACATCCATACTTCACTTGTATTCGAATGCCGTAGATTCAAACGTCGAACTCCAATTCGGATGGAGCTTATAACACATTAAGAATAACAACACAATGGAAGAAAAAGATAAGATCATTGATATACAACATTTGATTACAACAATGATATAATGAATATCAATGCATATAGTAAAGCTAGAATACAATAGCAGAAAGAATTAACAGTAGAAGACAAAAGGCTCGGCAACGGAAAGACAATGTCTTCAATGTCTAATCCCAAACTCCAAGCTACAAGCTCGAATCAATAATATCACGTTGTATTAAGCAAGGTCAGTCCAAGTGAATAAATGCTTTCGCCGAATCCAAAGGCTGGATGCTACCGAATCTACACCTACTATCTGACTATCTGGAAAATCTAACTATAGACTGCCCATGTAGAAAAATTGTGGGCACCTAGAGTTTAGAAAGGGAACAACAAACTCCAGGTCAGTCATGGGACTGGTATGAGCAAACAAAAACAGTTTATCTTTATCAGAAGCAAAACAAAAGGTTTAAAAGAAATCCGCAATGCTTTTTGAAAAATGAAACTACCATAAGGCCTCCTCGCACACACACAATGAAAAAGCATAGTTGGAGGAGATTTCTCCTTATAATTGTCAAACATTCTTGATACGCGTAAATCTTTTGATATTATCATTAGTGCATAGTGGAAAACATTTGCAAGTATAATATTAATCTGAGCTAGCATACGTACCATTATAGTATGCCTGTTATAAGTACCATATTACATGGAAAGTTCCACAACTAAAACCGTACAAGGCGCGTATTGATGATTGGATTTCCAACAAATGGTCAGGCTAAGGAACTTCCTGGGCCACATGGGTACGCCTCTGGAAGGGCGTCCCAAGAACTTAACCATCTCTTTGCCAACACAAGGCCGAGTTACCTCTGTAACTAGGTAACTACTACATGAGCATGCCATCCCTCGGTCGTTTGCAACCCTTATCCGAGAGCTCTCAACCACAAAGCAACCACAAAGTAGTAAATTTGTAGTTACCACATGATTTAAGTATCTGGGCTCCATACCATGATAGCACCCTTTTCCAGAAAGGAATGAACATACCCTAAAGGGCGCGACCCTCATAACCTTGTTGCATCTTTCTTGTTTTGACCATTTCCGGTTTGCGAGGTCCGACGAGGTCTCATCCACAAAGCTACGCTTTACACAAAAGCCATGATTTGATCAACAAATGATCAGCAACAGTCAGCAGCATTCAGCATGCCACACTACCAAATTGGGAGTATATCACTGATAACTATCAACTACATAACCTCTGAGCTCGTACATCTCAAAGAAGGGTGTTAAGCTAAGAGAATAAATTCTCTGCCCCCAAACAGAAATGTATTTGATAGAGATCGGCTTTATATTTCAAAGTGTAAAGTCAGACATACAACCATACAAGTCTGTTCCGGGTTCGAACGGAACCGAAGGCACTTCGTCCAATAAAGGAAGAAGCCCTTCCAATCCGGGTATCCATAATCCCGATCGGACTACCCATCACATAAGGAGATCTCTATACCGGAGCAACTGAGGGCAGAGTTATTCGAAAGGTTATCCTATCATTCTCGAAGACACCCGGTCTTCACCACCATCTTCAATTGCTATCGATTTCGTCGTATCACTATTCGGAATGGGTTATATGGCACAAAGTCCTCTCCCGGCCAAACCGACTAGTGGCCGCTTAATTTTAAAACCATATGGATAATGGGATCTCAGTTAAGTCACAACTTAATACACAAAACTTTTCTTTCAAATGGTTTAAGCAAATTACCATTTTCAAATCCTTAAACAAAAAGATTCACTTCACAAAGTTCACCCATCTTTCACAAAAATTGATTCATAGCTTTCAAAAATATTCACAATTCAAATCTTTTGTACAAAAAATACACCTTTAAGATCCTCTTATTTTGGAAACAAAATTCATTAATCTTTAACCAAGGTTGATTAATAGCTTTCAAAATAAATCCATTTCAAAACTGAAATCCTTTCAACAAAAACTGAAAATCCTTTCTTTATATGAAAGCTATTATTATTTGAAAAACAAAGGCTTTCGTATCAGAAAAATCCAATTACATTTGCACAAGTTAAAACCCTTCAAGTCTAAGACTTGGGTTAAATTTAAATTTTCAAAATAATATTTTTAAAATGGTTTAAAACCCATATAAACACATTTATAACTTGCATAACCTTTTTAAACCATAACTTCCAAACATAGAATTCAATTTCAAATCTTAATTCAAATCAAACTATTTAAATTTCAAAACTTTATCAAGTTATTCAAAATAACTTTTATCTTTAAAATTCCTTTTCAAAAGCATTTTATATTTAACCTTATTTTATTTCCAAAACCATTTGGATTCAAAATTCAACTTTAAAACCATTTCAAAAATCTGTGACAACCAATTTCCTCGAGCAATCTATATTTGTATATGTATGGTGTAGTCCAGGGGTTTTACACAATAGTGCAACATCATCAATCATCACAGATTCAAGCACATCAATACCGATAAGCTGTATATTCTAATAACGCTTATCTATACTCGCAGATTCACAGATAAATAATATAAATTCATCACAGATAAATAAATGACAATCATCACAGCTCGAATCAAAATAATTCATATCATAAAGTATCACACATCAAGGATGTCAAAAAATTAAAACATTCAATAGAATCCAAACATTCATAAGTAAGATCAATAAATTATTTGATCAATTTAAATTAGATTAATTACTTATTAATAATCTACTAATCCTGGTTAATTAATATTAATTAATTCCAAACCATTTTAATTTAATTAACCTTTAATCATTTATTGATTAACCATTAATAATAAATTAATGAACTTTTAATTATTAATTAATCTTTAATTAATAAATAATCAACCTTTAATCATTAAATAATTAACATTTAATTATTTAATTATCCTTTAATTAATTACCCTTAATTAATTAATTAATTAACCCTTAACTAATTACTATTTAATTAATTATCCTTAATTACATTAATTAAATAACCCTTAATTAATTACTATTTAATTAATTAATAAGTGATTATCCTAATCGCTCATATTAATAAATCATAAATTAATTACATCAAGTAATTATCCTTTAATTACTTGATTAATCAAATCATTAGTTAATTACTTTTAATCAAGTAATTATCTATAAGTATTTAACTACCCTTTAATCATCAATTAAGAAATTGATTAATTATCCTTTAATTATTAAATAATTAACCTTTAATTATTTAAAAATCCTCTAATTACTTTTCTTAAGTAAATATTTTTTTTAATTAATTATTCCTTTGATTACCCACATTAATTAATTAACTTCATTAATTAATCTTTAAGTAATTACATAATTAGTTCCTTTAAATTACATTTGGTAATTATCCTTATAAATTACTTTCATTAAGCAATTATTATTTAATTATTTTCATTAAGTAATTAATCTTTTAATCACTTAAAAATTTATTAAATAAAAAGGTAATCCATTTATCTTAATAAATTACTTTAATTATCATTAACAAATAAATTAACTTAGATTTTAAAGTTAATTAGCAATTAAAGCATCCCTTCTTAATTAACTTCTTAATATTATTAAGTTTATTTAACATAAATTTTTAAAAAAAATAAAGGATATATGTGACGACCCGCCTTTCTACTACCAGAAAGACGTATCATCATTAAGAAAGAAAGGGATGAGAAAATAGAAAAGATAGATAAGAAAGAACAACAACCTCAGAATCTCATAGCGAAATGGAACAAAATATAATATATCACATAACTATTACATAATTTTATATATATCAGAGCTATACAGATCATACAACACATACTAGACAGTTATAAACTCCTGTCTAGTTAACACAAGTCAATATACAATACAGATAAACAGCTCAGAGATATCAACACAGCGGAACACCAAATATATACATATATCTTCAACGTAGAAGCCTCCTGCTCCATTGCTCCCCCCGAATTCGTCAAATCTAACCTGAATCCTTTGGCTACCCGTAAAAATTTGGGTACCCGAGAGTTTATGAAAAAAAAATAAACTCCGGGTCAAACATGGGTCTGGTATGAGTAAACGGTTTAAGGTTGTTTAACTTTGAAAAAAATTTGAAAATAAAGGTATCACGTAAGACTCCCCGCAAATAAATACGGGTAAGTTTTTACCTTACGCTAACCAAAACATTTCATAGGAAATCCAATGATATTATAATAGTGTCTAGGGTTTTCAAGTAAATAGAAAATAGCCGAAATTGTTACATGATTAAATTGCAGCTACTAGCCACCAAAGTGGGTAATACAAATCAAAACCGTAGGGTCTCGTAGGGAAAATGGATTTCCAACAATGGCAGGGCTACTGGGGTACCGCCCGTCACAGTACGGGGCCTAGATCACCGTACCGAGGATTACTCCCTTCATCCCCTGCAACACAAGGCCGGAACCATTCCTTACTGAACAGTCCCGAACAAGATAACCCCCGTGGTTGGCGCGACCAACCACCCACTAAGCCGAAAGATATATAAGGGACATCTAGACAGGGGAAATATCTTGTCCTACTTGGGCATGACCCACCTAACCTTGCTGCATCTCCCCTGTTTTAGCCATTCCCGGTTGATGAGGCTTGAGGCTGCGTTTACCTTTATAGAACATATCTCTTAGAATGCTCATCGTCCGCCTGACGATGTGTTGAAAGCATTCAATCTATACAAGTTCGTTCCGGGTTCGAACGAAACCGAAGGCATTATCTCGTCACACTCATTTTGGAATAACCCTCAGAGTCAACGACGATAACCCTTGCATGCTGAACACACCATCTCGATCTCCATTTCAGGATTCACGACCTAACGTTTAAATTGCATCGATGTGGTTTTCGGAGAATCAAATTTGATTCTTCCGATCCCGGTCTCATCGAATCCAAAAGCCATTTTAAAGGTCGAGTTGTCTAATTAACTTAACAGTTTAAGTTTAACAATTAAATTCATATAACAATTAAATACAGATAGATAACATCAGATAAATCATATGACAATTTAACACAGATGAATAACATCGGATAAATCATATAGCAATTTAATACAAATAAATCACACACAATCATCATAGATATATCCAGAATATCACAGAACATCACAGGATATAAATAAACATTAGAGACAATCAAATAGAATCATCGATTCATATCACATTTAGTTTGATTTATCTTAAACTTAATTGCATACTTAAAAATAAACTGAATTTTATTCCTTGCTTAATTAATTATTAATACATTAATCAATTTATTTCAATTCATTAATTGCTTATTAATCATTCACTTAATTAATGAATTTACTCTAAATCACTAATCAATAACCTTAATTATTGACTTTTAAAACTCAACTACACATATAATTATGAATTGCTTAATCAATCATTAATCATTTATTAACTTATCTGTTTAATCATAAATTAATAAATTCTATGATTAGTTAATTAATCAACTTCTAATGATTAATTAAATACTTAATCACAAATGATTCCACAAGATTATCATTAAAATCTTTAACTACAAATTTGATTCCGATTGGAACTACTTATTAAATTATAATTATAAAATTGATTACATTAGAACTACCATTACAATTATAAAGTTTTATTACATGCATAATAATTAATTTGATCAAATTTAATTACTCATTCATTTTCTGCAAGGTTAAAATTTAACTTGACTTAAATAATTTAGCCAACACCTAATAACATAATTTACACTAACATCTTTAACTATATCTTAACATGATAGGTAGCAAGTTCTTGGGAGTATTGAAAAACCGAAGAGAACAACACCCTAACTCGGGTCGAACACGATATCTTCCTGAATGTTACTCGCGCCACTCTCCTAAGTCCACATCTCTTCTTCTTCCCTGATTCTTTAATTCTTCTGTGTTTTTTTAAAAAAAAAAACTTAAGTTTAAAACTGTTTAAACTTAAAAACACACACGCGCTTCACTCTCGACCCAGAAACAAATCTCGAAGTCAAGAGCGTGTAAACTCGAGATATTCGCGAGTCGACTTCCCAACGCAACTTCTCCATCGCCGTGCACGTGCACGGCGGTCCACCACGACGCCACTGCACCACGACGCTACCCACAAATCCCAAAGCTTCCCCTCACCTGAAATCCAAACCCAGATATACCCTATCAACACGAAATTAAAATATTGCCCAAAAGTCGAACTTCAACACGAACCCAGTGGTCAAAACCACCTCGTACTCACTGCCGCGATCTTCGGTGATGACGTGGCTTCGGCCATGTCTTGCCGACATCACCCCCTAGCTTTCCCCAAAACCTCAAGTCACTCGGCTAAGCAACGGCGATACGATCATCGAATGAACAGAGCACATAACTCCGGCCCCTTAAACCCTACTTCCCTTCAATGCTCAAAAATCATGCATTTATAAAAAAAATTAAGATTTTTCTGCTAATCTCCCATCAATATATTAACTTTATGTAAAATTTCAACAATCATAATTGAAGGAATAATCAGTGATTCATAAAAAATGCATTTTAGTTCATTATCAAACTGCTCTGTGCATTGTTAACTAAAAATTATAAAAGTTGTCTTAAAAATCATACTTCCATATGTAGTTACAATATATCAATTCACGTTTACAATTTGTGTTGTTCAAATTTTGATCTTTATGTTATTTTTTACTGTAAAAATTTAGTTTACAGTGTTTTACAATTTCCTGCTGTATAGAAAAAAAGTTCTCAAACCTTAATCTTGAACTTAAACAAATTTATTTAATTAAGTTACTACTTAAAATCAAAAAATGAATTGTTATAGAAGTATGATACATTCTCTAATATCTTTTCCTCAAATAAAAAAAAATGAAACCTGGAAGAACATAGTTTGCAAAATTCATAGTAAATGGCAAACATTCCAGAACTTAAACATTCACATAACAATACTTCATGAAATACATATTAGAGTTAGATTTAAAAATAAGTTTACTCACCAAAGATTCCTTTGAACAGAAAGATGCTCTCGAATTTATGAACACCTGAAGCTTTAAAACTGCCTGTATACATCTTTCTTTGTTTTTGAATTGTTGAAACTCTCCTTGCTTTAACAGGTTTTTTATTTAGGCTTTTTGTTTTTCTGTTTTGTTTAAGTTATGGAATGATAAATATATTTATATATGGCTTTGGACACAAAGTCTTCTGGAGCAAGCCTCAACTTGATATTACATTTGCTTTATTTTTACTTGCAACATGGTACTGTAAATCTGAGCTAAACAAAGAATTTCGGCTAGCAGCTATCCTTTGCAGAAATAAGAGTGGCTAATTAATGTTTATGTCTTCACTTATGCTAACATAATCTATGTTTACTGACACAACATATGGTACAAATATATTTGCAGTATATTTGTACTGAGATGGATTCAATTTTGATGCCTGCAGATTTTGTGTTGCATATTATAAATGTTTGTACTAATATGTTTTCATTTAGGTTTACACTCATTAGTATTTACTGACATAGACCCTTTTGTCTTTCAATAGTTAACACTTTTATTTATTTCTTATTCAAGTTATAATTTTGTACTTATGTTTGTAATCCTACTGTTATGTTACATTTATGTCAACTATATAGAAGCTCATGTTTATAACCATATTTATAAGTATTTATATTTATATAGAAACTCAAGTTAAATATTTATAAGCTAATTTTATTTTAGTTATAAAAGTTATTATGTAGAATCGGTACTTAAATCTTATGTTTATTTAAAGTTAATTTTTTTTTTGTCAATTTTGGGTTTATAATGTATTTGCACCTATGTATTTTATATTTATATTTAATATGAATAAAATTGTATTATTATACTTGTTATTATTATTTACATTTATACTTTTGATATTGAATGTCATTAATATATAATTTTTAATGTAATTGAATAAAACATATTTATTTCTGAATATTGTTAAAAGAGTCTAATTTACATTTTGAAATTATAAACTCCTTTATAACCCATATATAACCAATAATATTCAAAGTCTTGTTTATTTATAAATGAAAAATATTGTATTTTTATTTAAATTTGATCAAAAACTTATGATAATAATGGGATCAAAATTCCGGGATGTCACAATATACATATTTTAAAACATTTTAAACTTAATAATTTTAAAAATGATTTATTTCCAAACCTTTTTGCTACTCCCAAATTAAAAAAAAATATTAACTATTAAAATTAATGGGTTAAACATGTTTAAAATTTGAATTGGTTTGAAATTTAGAAACTGTTACATACCAACCCAAACAGTCCCGAGTTCGTCCCCGAGCCTGTTTGGGTTGGTATGATAATAGTTTCCAAATTTTAAACCAATTCAAATTTTGAACATGTTTAACCCATTAATTTCAATAATTAATATTTTGTTTAAACTTGGAGTAGTGAGGGGTTTGGAAATAAATCATTTTTAAAATTATTAAGTTTAAAATGTTTTAAAATATGTATATCCTTTATTTTTAAAAAGGTTTATTTTAAATAAACTTAATAATATTAAGAAGTTAATTAAGAAGGGATGTTTTAATTGCTAATTAACTTTAAAAATCTAAGTTAATTTATTTGTTAATGATAATTAAAGTAATTTATTAAGATAAATGGATTACCTTTCTATTTATTAAAGTTTTAAGTGATTAAAATAATAATTACTTAATGAAAATAATTAAATAATATTTGCTTAATGAATGTAATTTAGAAGGATAATTACCCAATTAATTTAAAGGAATTAATTATGTAATTATTTAAAGATTAATTAATGAAGGTAATTGATTAATGTGAGTAATCAAAGGAATAATTAATTTTAAAAAAATTTACTTAAGAAAAGTAATTAGAGGATTTTTAAATAATTAAAGGTTAATTATTTAATAATTAAAGAATAATTAATAAATCTCTTAATTGATGATTAAAGGGTAGTTAATTACTTAAAGATAATTACTTGAATAAAAGTAATTATTTAATGATTTGATTAATTAAGTAATTAAAGGATAATTACTTGATGTAATTAATTTGTGATTTATTAATATGAGCGATTAGGACAATCACTTATTAATTAATTAAATAGTAATTAATTAAGGGTTATTTAATTAACGTAATTAAGGATAATTAATTAAATGTTAATTAATTTATTAATTAATTAAGGGTAATTAATTAAAGGATAATTAAATAATTAAAGGTTAATTATTTATTAATTAAAGATTAATTAATAATTAAAGATTAACTAATTTATTATTAAAGGTTAATCAATAAATGATTAAAGGTTAAATAAATTAAAATGGTTTGGAATTAATTAATATTAATTAACCAAGATTAGTAGATATTCATAAGTAATTAATCTGATTTAAACTGATTAGATAATTTATTGATCTTACTTATGAATGTTTGGATTCTATTGAATGTTTGAATTGTTTGACATCCCTGATATGTGATACTTTGTGATATGAATTATTTTGATTCGAGTTGTGATGAATGAAATTTATTTATCTATGATGAATTTATATTGTTTACCTGTGAATCTATGAATAAAGATAAGCATTATAGGAATATACCACTTATCGCTATTGATGTGCTTGAATCTGAGATAATTGATGATGTTGCACTATTGTGTAAAACCCTTGCACTACACCATACACACACAAATATGGATTGCACAAGGAAATTGGTTAAGTCACAGGTTTTTGAAATGGTTTTAAAGTTGAATTTTGAATCCAAATGGTTTTGGAAATGGAATTGGGTTAAATATAAAAAGCTTTTGAAAAGGAATTTTAAAGACAAAAGTTATTTTGAATAACTTGATAAAGTTTGAAATTTAAATAGTTTGATTTGAATTCAAGATTTGGAATTGAATTATATGTTTGGAAATTATGGTTTAAAAAGGTTATATAGTTATAAATGTGTTTATATGGGTTTTAAACCACTTTAAAAATATTATTTTGGAAATTTGAATTTAACCCAAGTTTTACACTTGAAGGGTTTTAACTTATGCAAATGTAATTGGATTTTTCCAAAACGAAAGCCTTTGTTTTTCAAATAATAATAGCTTTCATATAATTAAAGGATTTATAGTTTTTGTTGAAAGGATTTTAGTTTTGAAATGGTTATGTTTTGAAAGCTATTAATGAACCTTGGTCAAAGATTAGTGAATTTTGTTTCCAAAATAAGAGGATCTTAAAGGTGTATCTTTTGTATAAAAGATTTGAATTGTGAATAGTTTTGAAAGCTATGAATTAATCTTTGTGAAAGATGGGTGAACTTTGTGAAGTGAATCTTTTTGTTTAAAGATTTGAAAATCGTAATTTGTTTAAACTATTTGAAAGAAAAGTTTTGGGTATTAAGTTGTGACTTAACTAAGATCTCATTATCCATATGGTTTTAAAATTAAGCGCTCACTATTCGGTTTAGCCGGGAGAGGACTTTGTGTCATATGACCCATTCTGAATAGTGATATGATGAAATGGATAGCAATTGAAGACGGTGGTGAAGACCGGGTGCCTTCGAGAACGATAGGATAACCTGTCGAATGACTCAACACTGCGTTGCTCCGGTATAAAGATCTCCATATATGATGGGGAGTCCGATCGTGATTGTGGATACCCGTATTGCACGGGATTTTTCCTTTATTGGACGAAATGCCTTCGGTTCCATTCGAACCCGAAACAGACTTGTATGGTTGTATGTCTGACATTACACTTTGAGATATAAAGCCGATCTCTATCAAATACATTTCTGTTTGGCGGCGGAGAATTTATTCTCTTAGTTTAACACCCTTCTCTGAGACATACGAACTCAGAGGTTATGTAGTCGATAGTTATCAGTGATATACTCCCAATTTGATAGTGTGGCATGCTGAGTGCTGCTGAATGTTGCTGATCATTTGTTGATCAAAACATGGCTTTTGTGTAAATCATAGCTTTATAGATGAGACCTCGTCGGACCTCACAAACCTGAAATGGTCGAAACAAGATGCAACAAGGTTATGTGGGTCGCGCCCTTTAGGGTATGTTGATTCCCTTCTGGAAAAGGGTGGTATCATGGTATGAAGCCTATATACTTAACGCATGCGGTCACTGCAAATTCATTACTTTGTGGTTGCTTTGTGGTTGAGAGCTCTCGGATAAAGGTCGCAAACGAATGGGGGATGACATGTAGTTACCAAGTTACAGATGTAACCTGGCCTTGTGTTGGCAGAGAGCTGGTTAAGTTATCGGGACGTCCCTATAGAGGCGTACCCATGTGGCCCAGGAAGTTCCTTTGCCTGACCATTTGTTGAAAATCCAATCATAAATACGCATCTTGTACGGTTTTAGTTGTGGAACCTTCCATCTAATATGGCAGCTATAGTAGGCGTACTATAATGGTAAGTATGCTGGCTAAGATCAATATTATACTTGCAAATTTTTTCCACTGTGCACTAATAATAATATCAAAAGATTTTCGCGTATCAAGCATGTTTGACTATCATAAGGAGAAATCTCCTCCAACTGTGCGCTTGCATTGTGCATGTGCGGGGAGGCCTTATGGTAGTTTTATTTTCCAAAAAGCATTGCGGATTTCTTTTAAAAAAATTTGTTTTGCTTCTGATAAAGATAAACTATTTTGGTTTTCTCATACCAGTCCCATGACTGACCTGGAGTTTATTGTTCCCTTTCTAAACTCTGGGTGCCTATATTTTTCCACACGGGTAGCCTAGAGTTAGATTTTCCAGATAGTCAGATAGTAGGTGTAGATTCGGTGGCATCCAGCCTTTGGATTCGGCGATAGCATTTGTTCACTTGGACTGACCTTGTTTAATACAACGTGATGTTGGTGATTCGAGCTTGTGGCTTAGAGTTTGGGATTTGGCATTGAAGACATTGTCTTTCCGTTGCTGAGCTTTTTGTCTTCTGCTGTTGATTCTTTCTGCTATTGTATTCTAGCTTTAATATATGCATTGATATTCATTATATCACTGTTGTAATCAACTGTTGTATATCAATGATATTATCTTTTTCTTCCGCTGTGTTGTTATAGTTATTGTGTTATAAGCTCTATCCGATATGGAGTTTGATGTTTGAATCTACGGCATTCGAATACAAGCGAGGTATGGACGTCGATTTTCGAACATTGGATTTAGATCGTGACAAGTGGTATCAATGAGATGACCCAGAACTTTGACCATTTGAAATTGAAATATTTAATTGATTTTAAATATATGGAAGTTATTTTAACTTTAATTTTGAATATCACAATGAATTTGGCAATTAAATTATTGAATTTAATTTATTGAAGTTGGGTAAAATTTGAATCTTCAGTTATAAGCTGATTAAAAATATTTCAAAGGCTTAGGAAAATTTATGTTGATAGTACCGAAGATAATGGAAGCTTCAGAATTGGATTTGGAAATGATTTGTTTAGTTTTGGAATTTATATCGTTCAAATCGATATTTAAAAATAGCCTTCCGAGGCATAGTCTCGGAATTCGACGAAACCAGTTCCATTGGATCATAATATTGTATTATTACTGGATTTTAATTTTCGTAGTGTTTGGAGTGATCATTTGGTCTTACGATAAGAAAACGCGCTGAAAATTTATATCAAAGTTAATTTAATAGTTGGTTTCAAAAAACTATCTTCTCCATACGATTGAATTTGGAGTCGAAACCTTTTCCATTGCGTTCGGAATAGGGGTTTAACATTATGGACGCCTGGCGACATGCCTCGATTGGAAATGGAGATTTTGAGTTGCATTTATTGGAACGTATCAAATTTAAATTTAAATTCAAAATATATACATATTTTATATTTTCTTTGCAACACTGTTGCAAGCATTAACGCATAGAGAAATTGTAACCACGTGTTCTCTCTCTCTTAACACGCGTCTTCCCTAAAGATAAATCTGCAATGCCTCTTCATTCAAACAAAGCCTTTCTCCCTTCCTTCAAAATTGAAAGAAAATCAATATCAGTTTAAAAAAATGGAGGAATTCAAATTGAATCCGATTCTGGCATACTAAATTAAATTGGATACAAGATTAAATCGTAATTCGTATTCACGAGAAAGGGGGGCGGCACGTTCTTCAATCGCTCGAATCTGGAGCTCGCATATGTGGTGTTGTGGAGGACTTTGCGATGACGTTCAAGTGATAGGTCGCTAGCTCGTGGGTTCGAGGCTACAGCATCGCAAGCTCGGCTCGAACTCGAGCTCGAGAAAAAGGGGATGGAGTGGATCTTGGCTGAGGCCGTACGGTCGGGGAAGGGAGTCGAAGTGGATACCGTGGCTTTGGCTGTCGATGACAGCGACGGCAATGCCATGGGCAGTCGATCGAGCACAAGGTTGCGAATGAGACACATTCGAGTTGGTAGTGGTGGCACATTCGGCCTGACTTCAGTCACCTGAGCATGTGGTGCGTGCCCTGGAGGAGCGAAAGGATTAAGGTATAACTTTTCTTTAATTAAAATGATAGATATTTTAATTTAAATTTCAAAAAATTGCAGGAATTAAACAAAAATAAATAATATATATATATATATATATATATAATGGAAGATTTATTTAGTTAGAATTAACGTGTTAACTAATTCAAATTTATTAAAAAGGAAATTAAATGTTCAATTTTCTCGAATATTAATAAACCATATATGTTTATACAAGGTCAAGAACTGTGAAGAAAACAAGCTGAAATGGAAATGGATTGCGAATCAAAGGTTAGATCTTCTCACTCAATTGGAATTGCCAGTTTAATTTTAAATAGTTAAATTTAAAATTGTTGAGTGTGTGCTTGGATGAATTATTATCAGTTGTATTGGATTAGACCCTATGCGCCGCATAATAGCGGATGATATCATATAAACCTGTATACCACGATATTCCACCTCGAAGTGGAATTGGTATTATATATGTATTTGGAGTGATTGATTTCCCACATTATATAGCGGATAAGATCCTATGCGCCGCATAATAGCGGATGATATTATATAATCCCATATGCCACGATATTCCACCTTGAAGTGGAATTGGTATTTAATTGTTGTGCTAACATCTGTGGATGCAGGGAAACAGATTGGAGGGATCCAACTGGATTCCTCAAATATTTGAATTTGTTTCAGTATTGTGTGTTGATTTATTTATCAACTGCATATGATTATATTTATTATTGAAATCGTTGAAGGCTATAGTTTAGCCGAATATATTTTTGGTATCGTAGGATACCAGAAACAAATAAAATTGGATTTTTGAAATTTAAGTAGAAATTTTATAGTAAAATCAATTTTTGAGAATTGGATAAATTTTGAAAGAAGGAAATTTAAAAAGAATAAAGACTGATTTTTGTAATCCTATTGAATAAAATTCCAAAATATGGGAAAAAGATTTTAATAAATAGGTTTTGTGTAATAATGTTTAATAGTTGAAGAATTTATTTAAAATTCAGATTTTAAATAGTTTGGAAGAAATAAAGGAAATTGTTTTAAAAGTTAATAAATTTAGAAATCAATTCGAAAATTTATTTCGTGTTTAAAAATAAATCTTTGGGAAATCAATATGAAAATCGATTTGGTGTTTGAAATAAATTTAGAAATCAATTTGGAGTTTGATTTGGTGTTTAAAATAAAATTGAAAATTAACTTGGAATTGACTTGGTATTTGGAAATGATTTTTGAAATCAATTTGAAAATCGTATAACGGTGGATATTTGAAAATTTTAAATTCACAATGGGAATTCATAAAGGAAAGGGAATTTTGTTTTGAAAATAAATGTGTGTTTACTTTTAAAAGTGTGGAAGAAATTTATAGATTTGGAATGTAAAATTAAAATAAATCAAGGAGGATTTATTAATTGATTTTAATGAACTATTTTGAAATGGAAGGCGTATTTTCCCTGGAAAGCCGAGTATGTTTTAAAGTAGCTTTCAAATTAAAAGTTCTGAAGTTGGGTTTTAAAAAGGATGTTTGTGGAGAAATTATTTTCTTAAGTTGTTTTAAAATCTTTAAAGTAAAGATTTATTTAATTAACTGTGAATGTGATTATTTAAAGATTTAAATTGGTATTTGATTTTGAAAATGGATATTTTAATAATTACACTTTATCTAATAATTTTTTTAAATTAGTTTGGACTTGAATTTTTATATGAGATATTAGTATAATATTTTCATAACTAATGTTTTAAATAAAGTGTTTTAAAATAGTTTTTATTCTGAATGTTTCTAAGTATATATTTCGGATAAGTAATTTAAAATATTTTTAAGTATTCGAACTCGGCAAATTTTCAATGGAAATAAATAATATTTGGAGGTTTATTCCACGTGAGGAAAATGATTTGAAATTTGTTTTCGAAGGATTGAAATGTGGAAATTGATTTGAAATTTGTTTTCAAAAGGTTGAAAATTTTGAAATATATCTTAGAAAGATATTTTGGAAATAAATAACTGGGGAAAATTATAAAAAAACAATCTGGTGCTTAGTATGAATATTTATTCATAGTTACATAACCAACTATCTATATTGGCCTTTAAATGGCATTTGAATTTCGATGCGACCAGGGGTCGAATTCCAAATGGATATTCGAAAAACACATCGAATCTTTGTGATGGATCTTTTGTTTAAAAGATCAATGTGAAAATTTGTTGTGATTTGCTTGAAATCTGAATGTAACACTTATTTTAAAAATAAGCGCTTGTTATTCGGATTAGCCGGGAGAGGATTTTGTGTCATAAAATCCATTTCGAATAATGATACGAAGAAATGGGATTGCATTTGAAGATGGTGTTGAAAACTGGGTATTTTCTAAAACGAAAGGATTACCTGTCGAATGTCTCTGCACTAGGTTGCTCCGGTATAGAGATTTTATCACCCTTTGTGATGGGGATTCCGGACGTGATCAGTGAATATCAGGATTGCAAGGGCTTCTTTAAAGTGACTTCGGTTCCGTTCGATCCCAGAATGGACTTGTATGGATGTGTGTCTGACGTTACACTTTGAGATGTAAAGTTGGTTTCTATCAAATATATTTCTGTTGGTGACGGAGAATTTATTCTCTTAGCTTAACACCATTCTGTATAATGTACGAGCTCAAAGGTTATGTGGTTGATGGTTACTAGTGATACATTCCCAATTTGGTATGTGGCATACGAAGTGCCACTGATCATTTGTTGATTGAGGCATGGCTTTGTGAAAAGTGTAGCTTTGTGGACGAGACTTCGTCGGACTTCACAACCCAGAATGGTCAAAATAGGAAGGATGTGGCAAGGTTATTTGGGGGGTAGCGCCCCCTGAGGGTATGTCATTTCCTTCTGGAAAAGGGTTGTATCATGGTATGGAGCCCAGATATTTAACCTATGTGGTTACTGCAAATTTATTACTTTGTGGTTATTGCTTTATGGTTGAGGATCCTCGATAAAGGTCACTAATGACTGGGGATGGCATACTCGTGTAGCAGTTACCTAGTTACAGATGTAACCCGGCCTTGTGTTGGCAGAGATCCGGTTAGGTTCTCGGGGAGTTCCTCCAGAGGCGTACCCATGTGGCCTAGGAAGTTCCTTAGCCTGACCATTTGTTGGAAATCCAAAGAAATAATACGAGCCCTTACGATTGCAATTTTATAACCTGCCTCCTCAGGAGGTAGCTATAGCAGGCATAATATAATGGTACTTATGCTGGCTAAGATTTATATTGTACTTTCGAAATATTTTCCACACTATGCACTAATGATAATATTAAAAAGGATTTTGCGTATCAAGCATGTTTGACTATCATAAGAAGAAATCTCCTTCAATTCTACGTTTGCATTATTTGTGTGTGGGGAGGCCATATGATAGTTTCATTTTCCAAAAGCATAGCGTATTTCTTTTTATTTTATTTTGTGAAAATAACTGTTTTTAAGATCTCACACCAGTCCCATGACTGACCTGGAGTTTATTGTTCCTTTTCTAAACTCTGGGTGCCTATAATTTTCCATACAGGTGGCCTAGAGTCAGGTTATCATTATTCGGGAGCGAAGTCAAGAAGTATGCTGGGGGGATATGGAGTTCAAGCTAGATGGCGAGGAGTATCACTAGTATATATGTTGTGTTGTATCGTGTTGTTGTAAACTTTGATGTTGTAATGTATAACTTATATAGTTCTTTGTTTACAAGATTACTCCTTTATCTATTATATATCGTTCTGCTGCGAAATGTGAGATTCTGTTATTGCTTCGGTTTCTTCTTCTAACTTCTTCTTCTTTAACCCTAATGGTTCGGTTTTCCGACATTCGGTTGTGCGACATTTGATGCAGTGGTCGTATTTATGTCGACTTTCGGGGGTCGAAAATAATTAGGTCATTACAAACTGCACCACCAACCACTACTCCATCTTCCATCGCACAGCCGGCTAAACGCCTCACCACTGTCGGCCTTGCTTCTGTTCCTTTAGTTTATATATATATATATATATATATATATATATATATATATATATATATATATAATGTTAGTATTTTAAAGTGTGTATACATATATAATATGCTTATGTTAATGTTTTCAATGGATTTTGTAATAACTTTATTACTTATGCTATGTTGAATTTATTTGGATATTTTTTTTAAAAAAAGAGGAAATATTGTTTTGAAAAGGGAAAGAAATTTAAAAAATATTATGTATAGGTTAATAGTTTGGAATGGATATATATTCATATATATTACATTTCCGTTAATATTTTGAAAAGAACTTTTATGACTTTAAGCATATATGGATATGATGTCTAAATATTTATTTGGAGCATTTTGTAATTATAGGCTTTATGAACATTTATTTTACAAGAATATAATATGAAGATTTTATTTTAAATATGTGTTTTAATTGAATATTGACTTTAAGAAGAAAAAAAAATATGTGTGTGTGTGTGTACACGTATATGTCTATATATATATATTGGTTTTCATCGATTTCTAGTCCACCTTGTTTTGTTTTTTCATTGCTGTCTGGAGATTTTTCCACAACTCTAGCTTGTACGTGCGTATCTAGGTGACTTTTCCCACTCTCATTATTCTCTAGCCTCAAAAATGAATAATCACTCACGATTAACATTCTTATATTTAGTAAATTTAATTCACATGAAATGACGATTGGAATATGCTATTAGATTTGAATTGCTGTTTATTTAAATGTTAAGTATGATATGCCATTGTATGTTATTGTCCACCTATGATATATGATACCATATCCTATTGTATATATATTATATTTAATTAGTTATTGATGATATATGCTTGTTGTTGATATGTTATATTATTATCATATTTGTTCTCACTCTGGAGGTTCCCTGTCCCTATGGGTCAAAATGATACATACCCAAAAAATATTATAGATTATGGAATAATCGTTATAGGTTGAAATGATAAACCCAAACGATTTTTCATTAAATTTAAATTTTTGGATTGCGGGTTGAAATTATATATACCCATGAATATTAAATTTAAATTGCTCATTGAAATGATCAATATCCATATCACTTGACCATAGGATAGAAAATTATATATAGACACCGTTGGCCTATATTTTGAAAATGATTTCCTAAGTTTGAAAGGAAATATATGGGTTTTAATGAAGTTGATTCTGAAATGAAAGATATAATATATATATATATATATATATATATATGTAATTTAGATTTTTCAAAATAGTATGTTTTGGAAATTTTAATTTATAAGTTAGTTTTGGAAAGTATAAATTTTAAGATTTTTCTTATAATTTTATTATTTTAAAAATATATAAAAATAAGATTTAATATAAAATAAACTTAATAATAAGAGTTAATTTGATAAAAAATTAATTTAATTATTATATAATATGTCTAAGCATTTGTTTAAATTTATATTTTAAAAATAAATTTTAATAACTTAATGTAATAAAGTCGGGAAGATAAATTAATGTTGGCTTGGAATTTAAATTGGTTAATAATTGAGTTTGAATAAGAATTTAATTGAACTTTTTGATTTTGAGATTTTAGAGGGTGATTTATAACTTGAGTTGATAAAAAGTGATTAAATGAATATTCTCAACTTTAAATAAAACTTAAACTGAATATTTAATATTGATCCAAATTTATAGGTTGGGATTTTATTTAATTGTTATTAAATGATTAAGGGAATATTTTCCAATTTGAAAAAAAAAATTAAAGTTAAATGTTGAAATATAAATGAAACTTATATTGTAAATGTTTGAATATTTGAACTTTGAATCTTATTGGACATGAAATGATAGTTACAACCTGGATTTGAAATCAATAAAAATTGAAACGGTTCATTGAGAATTTGAATTGAATCTTTAACCTTTTAAATTGAAAGTGTTGAAAGGGATCGATTTAAATTGAATTTTTGGAATTTAAGTTGATTTGAATCAATTTGTGGAATTCGATGAAACAATTCTAATTTGGAAACTATTTTAGTATAATCTCATCAAATAAATATAAACTATTTTAATTTATAACTATTTTAATATATAAATTATTTTAATATATAAACTATTTTAATTTATAACTATTTAATATATAAATTATTTTAATATATAACCTATTTTAGTTTATAACTATTTAATATATATACTATTTTCAATATCTAAATTGTTATGTTGGAACTGCTATGATTATGAAAGTGTTATGATTTCGAAAGTGTTACGATCTCGAAAGTGTTATGATTTCAAAAGTGTTATAATTTTGAAAGTGTTACGATTGTGGAAATGAATATATTTTTTAAGTGAATAATGATATCGAATTGATATGGTTTTGGAATGAATATGATATTTTGATACGAAGTATGAACTGTTTGAAGTGAAATGACCACGGTGTGAAATAAGCGTTTGGTTGTTAAAGAGACAGGGATCGGATATTGTTGTACTCTCTGCCAATACTGAAAACCACTTTAACAACTGTGTACGTGTTGGAGATTCCAAAACAAAGTAGGATGGTTTGGTGATGATTCTGTATGAGGTATTTATGTATCCCTACTCTCATGGGTCAGTTTGATGTGGCTAAAACAGGAGTCATGCCGAGCCATGTGAGATTACTCCTCCTATCGAACGCATTTCTTCGGTACCATTCTATTACCTTGTGATTTGATTGGGTGCCCCTTTGATTTTGGAGTGTGTCTCGAGGTGGCAATAGTAGCTGCTATGCGTTACCACCAGTCCGAATCAGTAAACGGTATATCTACCCTGGGCATTGTGTCATGTGCCTGGTCGCATGCCTTATCGCGCCTTCTACGAGTTTGTTTTGTACCGTACTTATGGGGTGTCTCTAGGTAAACCACCGGTTTGGTGGAGCATACAACATTGTATAGACTACAGGAAAATATAAAACGTGTTAAGGGGGTATGGGTAACGCCTTAATGCTATTTTAATAGTTTACTTTACTATAGACATTATTTATATAGCGTATATTACTAAATAGTAGATAGTCTCGAAGATCCTTAATGGATGGAAATCCAAACATCCTTTAAGTTACTTATATTTCAGTTGACATTTCACTTGAGTTAAATTTATTGGTGTAAGAATGTTAATCCTGACTCGATGTTTTGTGTTTTGTTTTATGCTCGGGTCAGAGTGAGTGCCACAGCATTTGAGACTCACCTTCGGAGTTTGGAGCTTCCTTGAAGATCGATCTTTGTTTATTTAGCTTTCTAGTTACTTCAATTTATTCTAGTTGTATTGCTCAGACTTTTCATTTGCGTTTGTATTAGCAACTTCTGTGCATTCGAGATATCTGCTATATTTTATTTTAAACTATGATGTTTATATAGTAGCTTCATGAACTATTATTTCTCTATTCCGTTGCTTATTGTTTTAAACACCGTGTCTGTGATTCTCTGATTGATTTATTTACTGTATATACTAAGTTTTGCTAAATACAAATTAACAATCTATTGTTTTGAGCAACTCAAGTCTAACATATGCGAATGTGAATGGTTCGAAATAGCGGGTCGTTACAAAAATATTGTGGATTGAAGTGATAAATATCTGTATCACTTGACCATATGGTAGAAAATTATATACGAACACCGAATTTGTTAAATTAAATGATTTTAAATCCTTAAAATTTGAATTTAGTTAAATGATATTTGAAATAAATTTAATTTATATAAACTGGTCTATTTTCGAAAAATCCGACTTTAAATGTTGAAATTGGAATTGGTTTTAATAAATTGTTTAAAGGATTTAAATCGAAATTTCAATGTTGAATTGTCAAATATAAACGAATTTTATCGAAATTGAGTTATTAAAAAATGTTAAATATAAATGTGGAATATATTTAATTTGAAGTGGTTTAAATTGATAATTCAAACATGGATTTGAAATCAATATTGATTAAATGGTGTTAAATAAGAATCTGGATTAAAAGACAATTTTAGTTAGTCGAATTGAAAACTGGACATGGTCCAGATGTGTTGAAATGAAAGAAATGGCTTAATTTGATATTACTTTCAAATTAATTATTTTAATATAGACTATTTAAAAGTATATTATTTTAAATCTCGATTATTAAGATTTTTAACTATTAAACTATTTAAAACTATGTTAACCTATTTTAAAACAATTAAACTATTTAAAACTATTTTTACCTATTTTAAAGCCATTAAACTATTTTATTCTATTCTAATCTATTTAAACTATTTAAGCTATATTAAATTATTTTATTCTATTTCAAATTATATTAAACTATTTTATTCTATTTCAAATTATATTAAACTATTTTAAAGTATTTTAAACTATTTAACTATTTTCAACTATGTATGACTATTTAAACTATATTTCTAAATTCTAACAGTGCAAGGTTGAACTGTTTATTTAACTCCTTGATTTAAAAGCAAATGTGGTTAAATGGTGATGTAACCTAAGTTGGGATTTAAAATGATAGTTGCTAATGAAATGACATATTTGAATAAATATGTTGATTTTGAAACGAGGATTAAATCAACCTATCTTAGCGATAATTGCAAAAGTGAGTATGATTTTGAAAGTGGATATGATTTCAAAAATGATATTGTTCGAATTAAATATGATAATTTGATATCAATTATGAAACGGTTTTGGAAATTTAAAAGAATCATCGGTGTGAAATAAGCATTTGGTTATTAAAGAGGCTGAGAACGGATATTGCCATTACTCTTTGTCAATATAGAAAACCACTTTAACAACTGTGTACATAAGGGAGATTTCAGAATGAAGTAGGATGGTTTGACGAACGTTTTTATATGAGGTGTTATTGTAGCCCTGACTTCCGTGAATCAGCTTGATGTGACTAAACAAGAGCTATGTCGGGCCAAGTGAGGTCGCTTCTCCTATCGGGTATATTTTTTTGATACCATATTATGACTTTATGATTGATTTGGTGGCCACTCCTTGATTTTGATTATGGGAGTGTGTTCCAAGGTGGGCGGTAGTAGCTGCTACGGGTTATCACCAGTCCGGATCCGCAAAATAATAGTATCCTACCCTGGGCATTGGCTCGCATGCCTTGTCACATGCCTTATCGCATCTTCTATGAGTTTGGTTTGTACCATACCTATGCAGCGCCCTCTGATTGCCTTCTAGTTTATGGAGGAATTACGGTACTGTATAGACAACGAGAATATATAAAAATGTGTTAAGGGGGATATGGGTAACGTCTTAACGCTATTTTGATACTTTACTTTACTATAGATACTGTTGTAATAGTGTATTGTACTGTGTATATAGATAGTTTAACCAATCCTTAGGAGATGGAATCCCAAACATCTCTTAAGTTATTGCACTCACGTTAGACACTGGATAGGAGATATTAAACCCCATAAATACCTCCGACATCGTTACACTCATATTTATTTACTGTTTATTTAACTTACATAAGATCTTTTAGTTCTGACTTGTGTGTTTTGTCTTTTCAATTTGCTCGGGTCAGTCTGAGCTTTTCAATGTATCGGAGAATGCTTTTTCTAGAGGACAAAGACAAAGATTTGTATACTATATTATTTATTTTATTTATTTCACTACATCATGTTGTTCTACTGCATCGTTATTTATTTCTGCTGTATGTAGCTTTGATTCTGTATTGTAAAAGTGTAACAATGTTATTGTAAACAGCTTCATAAACTGTTATTTGATTTCTAAATAGCAGAACTGGTACGGCTATATGCTACGATGGGTGTTACCCCCTATCGGTTGACCGTTACATTTGGTATCAGAGATTTGGTTTAGCGATAACTTTGGCTTTGTGGGGTCTGACTCATTAGAGAATAGGGTTGTAATACCCTAAAATGAGTCGTTGAGTGTGTGTGTGTATGAGAGAACGTACTTGTTAATGTTATAAAATGTTTTATGTTGCGTTAATTTGTTCTGTTTAGTATTTATAAATTCTTGCCGATACATGGGATGCTATGGCATCGATAAGGATTCCTAAACACTTAATGGGCAGACCGACACAATATTGTTTCGAAATACAAGTAAATGAAGTAATTTTACCTAGCATTATATTAGTATATAAAAGAATAAATCTTTATAAATAGATATAGTTGTTTGTAATATGATGTTTATTAGGTAGAGAAATTTTATAAATATTGATTTTAAAATAGGATTTACAAGTGAAGTAAATATAAATTGGAATTTGAGAACTTAATTTCCAGGGTTTTGAAATTTGTTTTCAAAGGATTTTGGAATATAATATTAGTATTATTTGAAAGTATTTTCAGATATAATTAATTACAAAGTTATTTAGAAGAAATGTTTGAAAGAAATTTTAAAAGGAAATAAGTTCTGTACTCCCCTCTCTATCACTGGCAAATAATTTCGTTGATGAGTGCACGCATCATCAATGTTCATTTTCAAGTTCAAAGTGGGAAGACCGTTGTAGTAGTTTTACTACATATTTGTTTTGATAAATAAATCTTAATTTTAATTTCTAAATATGATTATGTATATATATATATATATATATTATTTTGATGATTTGAAAAGAAATCCGGAATTAGTTCTTAAAACTTTCTGATGATTAGTAGTTTTCAGTTATAGTAATGGAATGAAATCTTAACTATTTTAATAATTGAAGGCTACTAAAATAAAAAAATAAGAAATTATGAGTTAAGTGATTAATGAAAATATATATAAGAAATGTATATGGAAATTAATAACTTGTAAAATAAAGATAATGAATTTTAAGAAGATGTAAAAGGTTGAACATTTTGTTATTTAAAATGAATAAGATAAACCTGTGTAGCATTCAATTACATTTTAAATGTAACGACCTAGTATTTTAAACCATTCGCATTTGCACATGTCGGACTTAAATTGCTCAAAACAACATATTGTTAATTTATATTTAGCAAAACTCAACATATACAGTAAATAAATCAATCATAGAATCACAGACACAAAGTAATATGAAAACAAGCAGCGGAATAAATAAACAGTAGTTCATGAAGCTATTATATGAATAATAGAGTTTGAAATAAAATACAACAGAACATCTCAAATACAATGTAGTCTCGAATACAAACAGATGACAAGTCTGAAAGAAACAACTGGATAGCTGAAAGCTGAATAGATATAGACGTATCTTCAAGCAAAGCTACAACTCCAAAGGCGAGTCTCAAATGCTGTGACACTCAGTCTGACCTGAGCGTAAAGTAAAACACAAAACACTCAAGTCAGGATTTACATTCTTATATTAATAAATTCAACTCAAGTGAAATGTCAACTGAAATACAAGTAACTTAAAGGATATTTTGGATTTCCATTCTTTAAGGATTCATGAAACTATCTACTATGTAGTAATATACGCTATCATAATATGTCTATAGTAAAGTAAAAGTATTAAAATAGCATTAAGGCGTCACTCATATCTCCCTTAACACAATTTATATATTCCCATGGTCTATACAGTACCGTAGGCTCCTCTGTGAGGTTTACCCAGAGGGCGCCCCATTGGTATGGTACAGAACAAACTCGTAGAAGGCGCTCTAGGGCATGTGAACATGACACTCGAGACAATGCCAGGGTAGATTTACCAATTGCAGAACCGGGCTGGTGGAAACGCATAGCAGCTACTACCGCCCACATCGGAACACACTCCCATAATCAAAGGTGTACCAAATCAAATCACAAAAGTAATAGAATGGTATCAATTAAGCATGTCTGATCGTAGGAATGACCTCACTTGGTCCAAGTATAGCTCCTGTTTTAGTCATATCTAAGCTGACTCACGGGAGTCAGGGTCACGCCATACCTTATACAAAAATCGTTCGCCAAACCATCCTACTTCATTCCTGGAATCTCCACCACGTACACAGTTGTTAAACTTGTTTCTGTATTGGTAGAGAGTATGACAATGTCCGATCCTGGTCTCTTTAACAGCCAAACGCTTATTTCACACCATGGTCATTTCATTTCAAATATTTAAGACTTCATGTCAAAATATCATATTCATTTCAAAATCATATCAATTCAATATCATTATTTACTTTAAATATTCATTTCTAGAGTCGTAGCACTTTCAAAATCATAACACTTTTGAAATCATAATACTTTCGAATTCATAACACTTTGGAAATCATAACACTTTTGAAATCACAACACCTTTAAATCATAACACTTTGAAATCATAGCCCTTCCGTAATCATAAAAGTTTCCACCTAAACAGTTTAGATGTTGAAAATAGTTTACATATCAAAAATACTTTATATAATAAAATAGTTTATATATTAAAATAATTTTTATATAAAAATAGTTTATATATGTAACGACCCATAAATTTTCAATGTTAAATTTTTGTTATTTTAATAATAGTTTATGAGTTAATATTGAAAGAAATAAAATATTGCAATTTTTTAATGGAATGATAACTAAATTTAGACTGAAACAATGTTAATACAAGTCAATTGTCAACAATCTAAATGAAACTCCAATTCATTTTATTTAAGCATGATACGTTTGGTTATAAAACTAAATATAAGTAAAAAATGTAAACATTTAGTTGTTGTACAAAATAGATAGTTAATGGTAATTAAATAAGATCAGTATTGTGTAAGGAATGATAATATGGGTGGTATTAATGGTTGCACTGATTTATAGTGGGATGTAAAAGGTAATAAATTTATGTATAATTTGGGTAATAAAATAAGTTTATTTATGGAGTTAGATTGATTATATTATCTTAGGCTATAAACCAAATAGAAGAGAAAAAGCGTAAATCTTAAGGGTATAATAACAATTATTATATATTACCTAATTTATTGGTCAATCAGTTTATCTGAAATAAAGTCCTCTTGAATGTTAAGTAATTTTAATACTGTTATGGAGGAAACGTTACTTAATGATTTTTAATTTTAGTAACGGAAGAGTGAATGAGAATTTACAGAGAACATAAATTATTTATAAGTAAAAGGGAGTATATATTGAACAAATTTATGATAATTGGATAATGCAGTATTATTGGAAATTAATTAGTGTTATATATGGGATTTATACCTGGGTGGGCAAGTAGTAAACTTATAAATGAAAGAAAGTGAGTAGGTGACCCTTTATTTAGGTTATTTATTCATTTAGTATGTTAAATAAAAATTTGGGAATCAGATCTCAATTAAGAGAAATTAAGTTGTACGTTAATTTGAAATAAAATCTATTAAATATTACATTTATAGGGTAGTATGAATGTTTAGGGATTGTCAAATTTGGTAAAAAGGGACTGGACTTAGGAAACTTTGTTAATTGAGTTTAAAACCTTAATTAGTACGCGTAATTGACAAGATTCACATTTAAAAAAAATAACCGTTGATACAAATCTAAGATGTATATAGAAGTATAATGGAGTGAAAGACAAACAAATATTAACTATGTTATTTGTGTAATTAATGGATAGGAATACCAAAGGCTAATTGTAGTAAGGAATATAAGTGGTAGAATAAAAAAAATTATGATTTTATTTTTGTTAACATATGTTAAGAGATATGTTTATGATATTAATTTGAACTTCTACTAATAACATGTATTGCAGTAAGATAAAAAAAATGATAACCCATGTCAGGTGTATTTAATGACATTGTTTGAATGTAATTAATAACGGTGATTATAATAATAAATGTTAATAAAGAATAAGAATGAATAAGTTTAGTAAAAGAGTAAACATTCATTTAGTAAAAATGTTTGGCAACTGAAAGATTGATTGCAGAGATGAGAAACTATTATTTAGTAAGAAATATATATAATTACTGTTTGTAGCGAATAGTGTATTAATATGTTTAAATTACTATTAGATAGGAAATAATTGTTATACTTCTCATTACATTCATTTAGTCCATTTTAAAACTTAATCAACTGAAATTAATGTAATTGAAAATTTCCAATTAATAGGAGAGAGAATACTAATTGTAAATTAATAGGTGTAAATAAAAGCAGCATATGTTTTGTGAAAATATAGGGAAAGTTTGATTAATAAAAAGAAAATTTTACATCAAATAAAATTAATGTTTCATCTGTGAATGGACGTTTAATTTCATTAAAATAAGAACAGAAAGATTGATTTTAAAGAAAGAAATATATGTTTATTTGAACTGTGTTTTAGCTTACAGACTGATTACAAGAATATGAAAATAATCTATTTATTACGCTTGTGTATAAACAATAAATTTATAAACGTGTTTAAATAAACAATTGTTGTATCTTTATCCATTTTAGTTGTCTGTTTTAAAATCTAACTTTGTAAGTAACTGCAATTAATGTAATTCAAATGTTTCAATTAAAAAGAAAGGAAACGTTGATTGCAATAAATAGATTTAATAGAAGAAACGCACGTTTTGTGTTAAAAAAAAGGGTGTTTTAATGGAAATAAAAGATCATTTTGAGAAAACAAAATTGTACATTCTCATTTTTAAGGTAAGTATAAATAATTTATTTTGCGTAGATAAAAACCTAAATGCGTACAAAATTCTACTTTCGTTTGCAAACTTTTCCATTCCTACGTACATTCCCTTATCTATTATTAATGCCTGAAGCTTTAATAATAAAATGTGACATTTATTTTTGTCCCTTCACATTCATTTCCTAATTATAAATAACCTACATCTTATTTCTTCTTCTACATTTTATTTCTCCTAACACCTCATATTCAAAAGCTCTTATTCTTGCAACTCCAAAAGCATTCTTTTATAAAAATGATTTTTTTTTTCAATTTTCGTACTGGAGAAGAACGAGGTCCTGTAGCGTGCTAAAGCTTTTGCTGACGTGGCTTATATTTTTGTTAGGTATGTTTATTTGTTTGTTTAAATTAATTTTGTTTTCAAGCGATTTAACGTGTGTAACTTTCTCATACGAACTCCGTTTCACACGTGAGTTTTTTTGTTATGATCATAATAAAATTCCGGATCTTTTGACGCTGGTTTGGACGAATTTGAAGACTGTCCAATTTTTAGGTTTAAATTGAATTTTAATTCAATTTAAATTCAAAAGGTGAGTGTTTAACGCACTCACAACTTCTAAGTTTTCTTATGTTTGTTAAATTGATTTAAGATATGAGTAGAAATTTATTTATGACTGTTTTGCATATTTTTTTTCATCATCTCAGTTAAATCGCATTTATTTAATCTAACTGTTAATTAATTTTATTATTGCATATAAATTGACAGTTAAAATTTATTTATTTTGCATATAAACCGCTAGTTAAATAGTTATTTATTTATTTATTTATTTTGAATATAAACTGTTCGTTGATACCTATTATATTTTATATGCTCTATTGATGTTTGTTTAAATTGATGATGATTGAAATAAAATTGGTTGATGATTGATATTGGGTGAATGGATAGTGTGTTCTATATTATATAAACTGCAAGGTATTATGCATTCTCATTTCATTCGGGATTGCGGTTTGAAATAATATACAACCGCATATTTTTATTTTTAAATTTGCGGATTGAAATGATAAATATCCGTATCACTTGACCATACGATAGAAAAGTATATATAGGCACCGCGGTATATATATAAAATTATTTTTGAAATGATTTCTATGGTTTGGATAGGATGCGGTTTAATAAATATTAATTTTGATCTAATATAAAATGTTATTTTATATATACACATATAGTTAAATTATTGAATTTAAGCTATATATGAATTTATTAAATGGAAATAAATAAGTTGAAAAATGGAGTTTGATAATTTATATTTATGATTAAGTACAGGTTTAAGATATTGTATATATATGGAGTTTTAAATAGTTCAAATCAATTAAGATTGGAAATTAAATTGGAAATTTATTTGAAATTGGGCTTATTTAAAAATTAAACTCCACAAGTTGGTGTAAACTTATTAATCTTGGAAATTTTAAAGGTATGATATTTATAACTGAATTTTTATTCAAGATAAATTAAATGAATAATTCTAATATAAATAAATGGAAGGAAATATTTAGTGTTAATAAATTGGGTTTTATTTTATATGGTTATGGATCTATTATGTAAACGTTTCAAAACTAAATAATAGGACAATGAATTGTTGAATAGAAATTCCCAACCTTAGTTTTGAAATTTATTAAATACTCAAAGTTTGAAAATATTGAAATCGAAGTATTTTTATTCAATCTGAAAGTGAATCTAAAGGTTATGGGTTTAGACTGAATTTAAAGTAAATAAAATTGTAAAGGCGTGGAAATTATTTACTTTATAAAGAAAATTTAAATTCAACTGTTTTATTTTATATACTGTTGAATATCCAAACCATTTAACTTTTGAAAGTTATGGTTTTAAAGCTATGAATTTTGAAGTATTATGTTTTGGAAGTTATAATTTAAATGTTTGGGTTTCAGATATTATAAATTTTAAAGCAGTATGATTTTGGAAAAGATATATGTGAAATAATGATGATATCATACTGATTTGGGTTTATAAATGATATCAAATTCATTTGGTTTTTAAAACGAAAAATGGTATCGTATTATATGGTTTTGAAATGGGTATATATTCTGGTTTTGAAAGTAAAACTATTTTGATAAGACCGTGGTGTTATAATAACGTTTGGTTGTTGAAGAGACCGGGATCGGAAGTTGTCATACTCTTTACCAACTCCGAAAACCACTTTAACAACCGTGTACGTGGTGGAGATTCCAGAAGGAAGTAGGATGGTGGCGGCGTTTTCTTTGAGGTAAATACGTAGACCCGACTCCCGTGAGTTGGCATAAGGTGGCTAAAACAGGAGCGATTCTCAGGCCAAGGGGGTTACGCCCTTTATCGGACACATCTCTTCGATACTATACTCTGACTTTGGATTGATTCGTTGGCCATCTTTATTTTTTTGATTTTGGGGTTGTTTGTTCGAGGTGGGAGGTAGGTGCGGCTATGCGTAACCACCAGTCCGGATAGCAATCGGTATATCTACCCTGGCATTGCCCAGTGTGCCGTGTCACCTACCCTAGTGCACCTTATACGATTTTGGTTTTGTACCATACCTATGGAGTGCCCTCTGATGACGTCCAGTACGGGGGAGATTACGGTAGTGTATAGACTATGGGAATATATAACTGTGTTAAGGTGGAAACTGTAAAGCCTTAACGCTATTTAAAAGTAAGTTTATTTTACAATTAGACACTAGTATAATAGCGAAATATACTACATAGTAGATAGTTTAACGGATCCTTAGGAGATGTAAATCCCGAGCATCTCTTAAGTTACTGCACTCATATTTATCTCTGTTGATTTAACTTACATAAGATCTTTTAGTTCTGACTCGAGTGTTTTGTCTTTTCAATTCGCTCGGGTCAGTCCGAACGTTTCAGGATTTGAAGAGTTTATTCTGGAGGACGAAGACAAAGATTGTAGTATTACTATCTATTATATTATTCCACTACACCATTTGATTCCGCTGCATTGATATTTATTGGTATGTGAACTCTGATATTTATTGTATAAAGAAAAATCAAATGTTTTGCAAACAGTTTTATGAACTGTATATTTATTATTATATTTTATCGTTCCGCTGCAAGATTCTATTTTGTTTTTTTCTTCTTTCTTCATCTTCTCTGTGTTTATCTTATTTACCCCATAACAATCCGCTCTTCCGTATGGTTTGAATTGACACGTGTGTCGATTTAAAGCGTGCGAAAAGGCAGGACGTTACATCTGGTATCAGAGCTTTGGTTTAGCGATAAACCTTAGCTTTGTGGGGTTTGACTCTTTACTAATAGGGTAGTAATACCCTATGGGAGTCGCTGAGTGTATATATATGAGAGAACGTATTTGATAGTGTTATAAAAAGGTTTTAATATTGTGTTAATCTGTTCCGTTTGTATTTATAAATTCTGGTTGGTGCATGGGACGCTATGACATCAATAGGGATTTCTAAACACTTAATAGGACAGACCAACATAATATTTGTTTTTAATATAGGTGAATGAAATAATTTTGCCTATTATATTTTCTATATAAAATAATTTTTTTGAAATGATATCTGTATTTGGCTGCAATAGATTGGCTGTTAGGTAATAAAGTGTATAAAAAATAATAGAAATAAGATTGAAAAATAAAATAAATGAAATTTGGGAAATTTAGAACTTAAGATCCGGGGTTTTGAAATTTCTTTCAAATAAATTTTGGAATATAATAATATTGTTTATAAGTACTTTCTGATATAAATATTTATTATAATTCGGAAGAATTGTTTTAAAGAAGATTCTGGAGAAAATAAGTTTTGTACTTTCCTCTCTGTCGCTGGAAAATAATTTCGATGATGGCGGCCGCATCATCGACTTTCATTTTCGAGTTTTGAAGGGGGAAGGCCACTGTAGTAGTTCTACCGCAGATTCATTTTTGAAAAATATATAAATTTTGAATTGTTTTAATATAATTAGAGATATATAAGTTGTAAGAATATATTTATCTATTGTTTTAAAATAAATTGAAAATAACCCGGTATTAAATTCTTAAATTTCCATTAATTAATTGTTTCAATTATTGTAGTGAAATGAAAGGTAAGTAATTAATAATTGAAACCTCTAATTTAGGTAAGAGATTTAAGGCTAAGTTATAAAGGAAATAAAAATGAAGTTGAAATTGTAACTTATAAGGAAAAGGTAAAAATTTATTGAACAATGAATTAACTAAAAGAAATGAGAAAACTTGTGTAACTTTCAATTACATTCTTTAAAAGCATATATATAACTTACCAAATATTAAAAGTTTAAATGTTAATAAGAAAATGTAATAGATATTGTACAAGTAATAAATTTGAGGTAATGAAAGTAATTAATGAAATTCCTTAATAAATAGGAATTTGATGTTGTAATATTACAATCTTAAGTGTAATTGAAAAGACTACTAATTGAAATAGAAAGGTAGGTATTATAAATGGAAGAAAATAAATAAAATTAAGTAGTATATATGGAAGATAATAAACTTAAGTAAAGGATTGAAGCTATTTATTAATAAAATAAGAAGAAAAGATGAATGCAGTAAATATATAAGTGTAGACTTAAATTATTGTATTAATGTGCTAAGAAATTGATTTGCACATGAATACTATAAACAAATGAAGTTATGCAATATGAAATGAAAAGAGAAAAATGAATTATATATATAAGTATAAGTGCAAACAAGTGTAATAAACACTAAATTAATGAATGGAGATAAAAGTTGTAAGAAATAAATGTAAAGTAATAAATGAAATTTATAAGAATGAGCTTGATTTATTATTTGGAATTGTTGCTTGTTTGGTTTATGATTGTTTGGGGTAAGATACTTTAAATTTGGATTTGGATGAATGAATAATCTATTTAGTTTTATCTAAGGCTGCTGAGTAAATGATGCGCTAGTAGTTTATTCTTCATTCCGTGCAATTTAAAAGTTTTGAACCCGAACAACTATTTGTTTGTTTAATTGAATGGTTGTTTTGTATTGTGTATGCTGTTTGTTGAAATTGATGGTTGTTGTATTGATTTGTTGTTAGTGATTGAAACCACCTAAATATTTCATTTTTTACAAATTGTTAACCCTTTGGATTATATAAGTAAAATGCAGGTTATGGAAGCAATTGCTACTGCTTTTGGTTCCATAAAATAAGCGTCATTGCCCGACAAATAGGTACGTTTTCGGATTACGGGTTTTAGCGTTATTATTTTGGTTTTTTCCCGTGTTGGGATATATATTATTTTGAAAATATATGATAGATATTGTTATATTTAATTTTATTTTTCTTCCGAGCCTCTCCGTACAAAGGAGACTCTGCTGAAATTTTTCGAAAATTTCGGAAACAGAATTTTTTTTCCAAACTTTAATAATTTAAATATAAAAGATTAAATAGTTATAAATTAGGATATCTTATTTAAAGCAATTAATTTTGTAAATTTAATTGTTTATAAAGTTAATGTTTTGATAAGATGTATTGTTTTTATTTCTTCTTTTTCCCTTTTTTTCCTTTTCGGGGATGAAAAGTTTTGAATGGGGGAGAGTGTAACGGCCCATAAATTTTCGATGTTAAATTTTTGTTATTTTAATAATATTTTATGAGTTAATATTGAAAGAAATAAAATATTGCAATTTTATAATGGAATGATAACTAAATTTAGACTGAAACAATGTTAATACAAGTCAATTGTCAACAATCTAAATGAAACTCCAATTCATTTTATTTAAGCATGATACGTTTGGTTATAAAACTAAATATAAGTAACAAATGTAAACATTTAGTTATTGTACAAAATATATAGTTAATGGTAATTAAATAAGATCAGTATTGTGAAGGAATGATAATATGGGTGGTATTAATGGTTACACTGATTTATAGTGGGATGTAAAAGGTAATAAATTTATGTATAATTTGGGTAATAAAATAAGTTTATTTATGGAGTTAGATTGGTTATATTATCTTAGGCTATAAACCAAATAGAAGAGAAAAAGCGTAAATCTTAAGGGTATAATAACAATTATAATATATTACCTAATTTATTGGTCAATCAATTTATTTGAAATAAAGTCCTCTTAAATGTTAAGTAATTTTAATACTGTTTTGGAGGAAACGTTACTTAATGATTTTTAATTTTAGTAACAGAAGAGTGAATGAGAATTTACGGAGAACATAAATTATTTATAAGTAAAAAGGTGTATATATTGAACAAATTTATGATAATTGGATAATGCAGTGTTATTGAAAATTAATTAGTGTTATATATGGGATTTATATTTTGGGGGTGTTTGTTCGAGGTGGGCGGTAGCTGCGGCTATGCGTTACCACCAGTCCGGATAGCAATTGGTATATCTACCCTGGCATTGCCTAGTTGTGTCGTGTCACCTGCCCTAGCGCGCCTTATACGATTTTGGTTTTGTACCGTATCTATGGTGTGTCCTCTGACGACGCCCAGTACGAGGGAGATTACGGTACTGTATAGACTATGGGAATATACAACCATGTTAAGGTGGAAAATGTAAAGCCTTAACACTATTTTAAAGTGAGGTTATTTTACAATTAGACACTAGTATAATAGCGAAATATACTACATAGTTATACAACCGCATTTTTTATTTTTAAATTTGCGGATTGAAATGATAAATATCCGTATCACTTGACCATAGGATAGAAAATTATATACAGGCACCGCGGTCCACATATAAAATTATTTTTGAAATGATTTCTACGGTTTGGATAGGATGCGGTTTAATAAATATTAATTTTGATCTTATATAAAATCTTATTTTATATATACACATATAGTTAAATTATTGAATTTAAGCTATGTATGAATTTATTAAATGGAAATAAATAAGTTGAAAAATGGAGTTTGATAATTTATTTATGATTAAGTATAGTTTAAGATATTGTATATATATATATATAGAGTTTTAAATAGTTCAAATCAATTAAGATTGGAAATTAAATTGGAAATTTATTTGGAATTGGGCTTATTTAAAAATTAAACTCCACAAGTTGGTGTAAACTTATTAATCTTGGAAATTTTAAAGGTATGATATTTATAACTGGATTTTTATTCAAGATAAATTAAATGAATAATTCTAGTATAAATAAATGGAAGGAAATATTTAGTGTTAATAAATTGGGTTTTATTTTAAATGGTTATGGATCTATTATGTAAACGTTTCAAAACTAAATAATAGGACAACGAATTGTTGAATAGAAATTCCCAACCTTAGTTTTGAAATTTATTAAATACTCAAAGTTTGAAAATATTGAAATCGAAGTGTTTTTATTCAAAATGAAAGTGAATCTAAAGGTTATGGGTTTAGACTGAATTTAAAGTAAATAAAATTGTAAAGGCGTGGAAATTATTTACTTTATAAAGAAATTTTAAATTCAACTGTTTTATTTTATATACTATTGAATATCCAAACCATTTAAGTTTTGAAAGTTATGGTTTTAAAGCTATGAATTTCGAAGTATTATGTTTTGAAAGTTATAATTCAAATGTTGGGTTTCAGATATTATAAATTTTAAAGCAGTATGATTTTGGAAAAGATATATGTGAAATAAAGATGATATTATACTGATTTGGGTTTATAAATGATATCAAATTTATTTGTTTTTTAAAACGAAAAATGGTATCGTATTATATGGTTTTGAAATGGGTATATATTCTGGTTTTGAAAGTAAAACTATTTTGATAAGACCGCGGTGTTATAATAATGTTTGGTTGTTGAAGAGACCGAGATCGGAAGTTGTCATACTCTCTGCCAACTCCGAAAACCACTTTAACAACCATGTACGCGGTGGAGATTCCACAATGAAGTAGGATGGTGGCGGCGTTTCCTTTGAGGTAAATACGTGGACCCGACTCTCGTGAGTTGGCATAAGGTGGCTAAAACAGGAGCGATTCTCGGGCCAAGGGGGTTAGCGCCCTTTATCGGACACATCCCTTCGATATTATACTCTAACTTTGGATTGATTCCGTGGCCAGCTTTATTTTTATTTATTTTGGGGGTGTTTGTTCGAGGTGGGCGGTAGCTGCGGCTATGCGTAACCACCAGTCCGGATAGCAATTGGTATATCTACCCTGGCATTATGGAGGAAACGTTACTTTATGATTTTTTATTTTAGTAACAGAAGAGTGAATGAGAATTTACAGAGAACATAAATTATTTATAAGTAAAAAGGAGTATATATTGAACAAATTTATGATAATTGGATAATGCGGTGTTATTGGAAATTAATTAGTGTTATATATGGGATTTATACCTGGGTGGGCAAGTAGTAAACTTATAAATGAAAGAAAGTGAGTAGGTGACCTTTATTTAGGTTATTTATTTATTTATTTATTTTGAATATAAACTGTTCGTTGATACCTGTTATATTTTATATGCTCTATTGATGTTTGTTTAAATTGATGATGATTGAAATAAAATTGGTTGATGATTGATATTGGGTGAATGGATGGTGTGTTCCATATTATATAAACTGCAAGGTATTATGCATTCTCATTTCATTCGGGATTGCAGTTTGAAATGATATACAACCGCATTTTTTTTATTTTTAAATTTGCGGATTGAAATGATAAATATCCGTATCACTTGACCATAGGATAGAAAATTATGTACAGGCACCGCGGTATATATATAAAATTATTTTTGAAATGATTTCTATGGTTTGGATAAGATGCGGCTTAATAAATATTAATTTTGATCTTATATAAAATCTTATTTTATATATACACATATAGTTAAATTATTTAATTTAAGCTATGTATGAATTTATTAAATGGAAATAAATAAGTTGAAAAATGGAGTTTGATACATACGTGGACCCGACTCCCGTGAGTTGGCATAAGGTGGCTAAAACAGGAGCGATTCTCGGGCCAAGGGGGTTAGCGCCCATTATCGGACACATCCCTTCGATACTATACTATGACTTTGGATTGATTCGGTGGCCACCTTTATTTTTTTGATTTTGGGGGTGTTTGTTTGAGGTGGGCGGTAGCTGCGGCTGTGCGTTACCACCAGTCCGGATAGCAATTGGCATATCTACCCTGGCATTGCCTAGTTATGCCGTGTCACCTACCCTAGCGCGCCTTATACGATTTTGGTTTTGTACCATACCTATGGAGTGCCCTCTGACGACGCCCAGTACGGGGGAGATTACTGTACTGTATAGACTATGGGAATATATAACTGTGTTAAGGTGGAAAATGTAAAGCCTTAACGCTATTTAAAAGTAAGTTTATTTTACAATTAGACACAAGTATAATAAAGAAATATATTACATAGTAGATAGTTTAACGGATCCTTAGGAGATGTAAATCCCGAGCATCTCTTAAGTTACTGCACTCATATTTATTTCTATTGATTTAACTTTGATTTAACTTACGTAAGATCTTTTAGTTCTGACTCGAGTGTTTTGTCTTTTCAATTCGCTCGGGTCAGTCCGAGCGTTTCAAGATTTGAAGATTTTATTCTAGAGGACGAAGATAAAGATTTGTAGTATTACTATCTATTATATTATTCCACTACATCATTTGATTCCGCTGCATTGATATTTATTGGTATGTGAACTCTGATATTTATTGTATAAAGAAAAATCAAATGTTTTGTAAACAGTTTTATGAACTGTATATTTATTATTATATTTTATCGTTCGGCTGCAAGATTCTATTTTGTTTTTTTTCTTCTTTCTTCATCTTCTCTGTGTTTATCTTATTTACCCCATAACAATCTGCCCTTCCGTATGGTTTGAATTGATACGTGTGTCGATTTAAAGCGTGCAAAAAGGTGGGACGTTACAATATATATATATATATATATATATATATATTAATAATACTTTATATAATAAAATTAGTTTCCTCTAATTTCGCAAATCAATTTAAATCATCTTAACTCCAAAATTCAAAATAAATCAATTCCAGTTTAACCATTTCAATTTAAAGGTCAAAGATTCAATCCAAATTCTCATTAAAGCATTTCAATTTGTATCGATTTCAAATCTAAGTTTGAACTATCAGTTCAATTCTAATAAGATTCAAGTTTAAATATTCAAACATTTTCAACATAAGTTTCATTTATATATGAACATTTAACTTTTAATTCAAATTAGAAAGTATCCACTTAATCATTTTAATAATAATTCAATAAAATCCCAATTTATACATTTAAATCAATATTGAATATTCAATCTCGATTTTATTTAAAGTTTGAGAATATTCATTTAATCACTTTTTATTACATCAAGTTATAAATCATAATTTTCAAGATCTCAAAATCAGTAATTTCAAATTAATTCTTATTTAAGTTCAATTATTAACTGATTTAAATTCCAAGTCAACATTCAATTATCTTCCCAACCATATTATTAAAGTTATAAAATCTATTTTTAAAATATTAATATAAATTGAAGTAAATACTTAAACATTTTTTATACTAATTGAATTAAATTTTATTAAGTTAGATCTTATTATTAAATATATTTTATTTTAAGTCTATTTTATATATTTTTAAAATGATAAAATTATAAGTAAAATCTCAAAAATTATATTTTGAAACTAACTTATAAATTTAAAATTTTCAAAACATATAATTTTAAAAATTTATAATTTAAACCTTTATAAAAATAACATTTCTGTATATTATATCTTAAAATCAATATTTATTAAAACCATATATTTCCTTTCAAAACCGTAGAAATCATTTTCAAAATATATATAGATCAATGGTGTCGGTATATAGTTTTCTATCCAATGGTCAACTGATACAGATATTTAACATTTCAATCCGCAATTTAAATATCTACAGGTATATATTATTTCAACCCGCAATCTCAAAATTCAATTCAATGAAAATCGCTTGGTTTATCATTTCAACCTATAACGATTTTCCCCTATTCTATAAGGTCGTTTGGGTATGTATTATTTCAACCCATAGGGAATTCTATACTAACACGGAACTTGTAGAGTGAGAATAATTATGATAATAATATAATGTATCAACAATAGACATATATCATCAATAACAATAAAATATAATATAAACAACAAGATATGGTGTCATATGCCACAGGTGAACAATTATAGATAATAGCATATCATATATAATAATTAAATAATTAACAGTTGAAATTAGCAGCATATTTCAATTGTCGTTTCAAGTGAAATCAAACTTAATAAATATAAGAATTTTAATCGTGAGTGATTTCTCACCTTTCGAGGCAAGAGAGATTTGACAATGAAATGGGTTACGAATCCAAGCAATGAATTCAAAAACAAAGCAAAATGGGCACAAATTCGATAGACAAGCCGATAACAAGAATCGATGAAAACAAATCAAATCAGTTTTATATAAACTGAAAATATATACATTATTATTATATTACATTTTTTTTAAATATTTTAATTTAAGACAAGTATAAAAATAATATAAAAATTCAATATAACCATACGTAAAATAATATCATTTGCAAATTTTGAAAACAATATTGTGCCAGTTTGCTCCGTTCAAGTGTTTTGCAATTCCTATCAATAGCGTTAGCTATACGAATCGATCGAAACTCAAATTCAAACTTAACTAATCTAACAACACAATATAAAACACTTTATATTAATTACAAATACACTCCCTCACTCGATGATTCAAAGATGGATTTTAGAACTAGGATAGAGGTTCGAATCTAAATGGACTCTAATCAGAGAGAATTCTAACAAGGAAGACAGGCTCGAGACGAAGGTAAGATAATTAAATTACAAAAGAGGAAGATGATAGAATAGTATTAATCTCGGATGACCTTAACCGGGTCAACCGAGATTTCAGGAATAAGATAGATGTGGAAATTAAATTTCCTACCGAGGAGGGAGAGAAGTGACTTTACCAGAGCGTCAGGATAATCCCTGATTATCGGGTGGGTCAGAATCACGAGGTTGAAAATCAAGCGAATGAAACTGCCTACATAATACCGAGGCAATCGACATTTGATCAAAAGTGAATTTCCCAGGACGCCTATTATAGAGCGCTTCGAGCTTTGAAGGAGATAACAGCATCTAAACCAAGGATATAAAAATCTCCGGTAAATCAATGCATGTTGCATAGGAGTTTCACCCCTTTACATATCATACTAGGGTTATCGGAACAGAAATGGAGTTAAGGGATGCTCCAGTATCAAGAAGAACACGAATAGGGAGAGGCAAGAATGGATTTCAAAACAAAGGGAAGGTTCTAAAAATTCAAAGAAAACCCGAGTAAAAGAGAAAGAAACTTCAATCTTGAACGAAGGTGATTCTATAAATAAATTTTACTTTATATGCTAAGTTTTGCTTGAACTAAAGCTCTAATACCAACTATAACGACCCAGTATTTTGAACAATTCGCATCCGCACACATCGGACTTGAATTACTTGAAGCAACGGATTGTTAATTTATATTTGGAAAAACTCAACATATATAGTAAATAAATGTATCATAGAATCACAGACATAGAGTAATATAATAATAAGCAGCGGAATAGATAAATAGTAGTTCATGAAGCTACTATATAAATAGCAGAGTTTGAAATAAAATACAACGGAACACCTCAAATACAATGTAGTCTTGAATAAAAACTGATGACAAGTCTGAACAAAACAACTTGATAGTTGAAAGTCGAACAGATATAGATGGATCTTCAAGCAAAGCTCCAACTCCAAAGGTGAGTCTTAAATGCTGTGACACTCAGTCTGACCCGAGCGTAAAGTAAAAAATAAAACACTTGAGTCAGGATTTACATTCTTATATTAATAAACTCAATTTAAGTGAAATGTCAACTAAAGTACAAGTAACTTAAAGGATGTTTGGCATTTCTATCCTCTAAGGATCCGTGAAACTATCTACTATGTAGTAATATACGCTATTATAATATGTCTATAGTAAAGTAAAAATATTAAAATAGCGTTAAGGCATTATCCACATCACCTTTAACACATTTTATATATTCTCATAGTCTATATAGTACCGTAGGCTCCTCCTTGAGGTTTACCCAGAGGGTATCCCATATGTATGGCACAAAACAAACTCGTAGAAGGTGCTCTAGGGCATGTGAACACGGCACTCGAGGCAATGCCATGGTAGATTTACCAATTGCAGAACTGGGTTGTTGGTAACGCATAGCAGCTACAACCGCCCACCTCGGAACACACTCTCAAAATCAAAGGTGCACCCAATCAAATCACAAAAGCAATAGAATGGTATCAAAGAAGCATGTCCGATCGAAGGAATGACCTCCTTTGGCCTAGCTATAACTCCTGTTTTAATCACATCTAAGCTGACTCACGGGAGTTATGGTCATGTCATACCTTATACAGAAATCATTCGCCAAACCATCCTACTTCATTTCTGGAATCTCCACCACGTACACAATTGTTAAAGTGGTTTTCGGTATTGACAGAGAGTATGACAATATCTGATCCCGGTCTCTTTAACAACCAAACGCTTATTTCACACCGTAGTCATTTCATTTCAAATAGTTCAGACTTCATATCAAAATATCATATTCATTTCAAAACCATATCAATTCAATATCATTATTTACTTAAAATATTCATTTCCAGAGTCGTAACACTTTCAAAATTATAACACATTGGAATCATAACACTATTGAAATCATAACACTTTGGAGATCATAACACTTTTGAAATCATAACACTTTGGAAATCATAACACTTTTGAAATCATAACACTTCGAAATTATAGCCCTTAAGTAATCATAACAGTTTCCACCTAAGCAGTTTGGATGTTGAAAATAGTTTATATATTAAAAATACTTTATATAATAATATATATTAAAATAGTATACATATATATATATATAAATAGTTTATATATATTAAGAATACTTTATATAATAAATTAGTTTCCTCCAATTTTGAAAATCAATTTAAATCATCTTAAACTCCAAAATTCAATCTAAATCAATTCCAGTTTAACCATTTCAATTTAAAGGTCAAAGATTCAATCCTAATTCTAAATAAACCATTTTAATTTGTATCGATTTCAAATCCAAGTTTGAACTATCACTTCAATTCCCGTAAGATTTAAGTTTAAATATTCAAACATTTTCAACATAAGTTTCAGTTATATTTCAACATTTAACTTTTAATTCAAATTGGAAAGTATCCACTTAATCATTTCAATAATAATTCAATAAAATCATAATTCATACATTTAAATCAAAATTAATATTCAATCTCAATTTTATTTAAAAATTGAGAATATTCATTTAATCACTTTTTATTACATCAAGTTATAAAGCATAAATTTCAAAATCTCAAAATCAATAAGTTCAAATTAATTCAAATTTAAGTTCGGTTATTAACCGATTTGAATTCCAAGTCAACATTAATTTATCTTCCCAACCTTATTGTTAAAGTTATAAAATCTATTTTTAAAATATTAATATAAATTTAAGTAAATACTTAGACATATTTATACTAATTGAACTAAATTTTATTAAGTTAGATCTTATTATTAAATTTATTTTATATAGAATCTATTTTATGTATTTTTAAAATAGTAAAATTACAAGTGAAATCTTAAAAATTATATTTTCAAAACTAACTTATAAATCTAAAATTTCCAAAACATATAATTTAAAAAATCTAAAATTTAAACCTTTATAAAAATAACATTTATATATATAATATCTTAAAATCAATATTTATTAAAACCATATATTTCCTTTCAAAACCTTGGAAATCATTTTCAAAATATATATAGACCAACGGTGTCTATATATAATTCTCTATCATATGGTCAAGGGATATAGATATTTATCATTTCGACCCGTAATTTAAATATCTATGGGTATATATCATTTCAACCCGCACTTCCAAAATTTGATTCAATGAAAATTTCTTGGGTTTATCATTTCAAACCATAACGATTTTCTCCTATTCTAAAAGATCGTTTGGGTATGTATCATTTCAACCCATAGGGAATTCTATACTAACAGAGAACTTGCAGAGTGAGAACAATTATAGGAATAATATAACATATCAATAACAGGCATATGACAATAAAATATAATATAAATAACAGGATATGGTGTCATATCCCATAGGTGAACAATTACAGATAATAGCATATTCCAATTGTTGTTTCAAGTGGAATCAAACTTAATAAATATAAGAATGTTAATCGTGAGTGATTGCTCATCTCTCGAGGCTAGAGAGATTTAACAATGAAATGGGTTACGAATCTAAGCAACGAATTCCAAAGCAAAGCAAGATGGGCACGAATTCGTTAAACAAGTTGATAATAGGAATCAATGAAAACAAATCAAATCAGTTTTGATATAAACTGAAAATATATACATTGTTATTATATTATATATATATATATTCAATATTTTAATTTAAGACAAATATTAAAATAATATAAAATTTCCAAAATCATTATTCTTAAAAGTCAAGTATTAAGAATCAAAAATATATATTTTATACTTAAAACTAATACTTATATATACATTTAAATATACTTAATAAGCTAATATATCCAATCATCTAATAACCACTTGTATACTATATATATAAAACAAAACTCATATATCATAAAAGTATATATTGTAACTCATATATGTGCACGCAAACATATATAAAATTCTTATTTCACTATCATATATAAACAGAAAATGTCTCCATCCAATTTCACTATGTATGTATACATACATATATATATATATATATATAACTTACATTCATATATTAACTTACTTTTATATAATAGAAGGCTCAAATAGCAAACATATATATTCATACGAATCAAATTTACTTGAAACATACTGACATATAAGTATAACTTCCTTTGTAATGTAATATATAGTAAACATATATATATATATACAGTTGCAAAAATATTCATATTCAACAAAACATGTAAACCTGACATACGTACAAGTCTTTAAAATCAAACATCTGTCAAATATACATAGTATATATGTAACAGCTAATATAAAATCATTTTATATATTATTATTAAAATTGTTTCAAAAATATAGCACAACTTAAGTAAATAATTTAACATATTATATATATATATATCAAATAACTTATATATATACATATACAACAACATAATATATATACATATATATTACCTATAAACACAAGTGGAGAAGCACGCATTTCACGGCACTACAAGGGGAGAAGGCGAACAAAGACATGGCTACACGTGATTTCAAGTTGGCGGAGGAATAGGTCGGGTTGCTAGGCCGATGGAGGAATGCGAGGCAACATGCGAATGGGCCTGGTGTATTGCTCAGACAAGGCAGTAGGCTAGGGACGATGCACGAATGGGAAGGGAATGAGAAGAAGGGCGTGAGGCTTGGGTGGCTAAAGGTAGTGAGGAGATAGGCTTGGTTTCGGCTGTGGCTTGGCAGTCGGGGTAGAGGGTGATAAGGTTGGCCAAAGTGAAATAGTGGAAGGGGGAAGGAAGCATGCGCCTGCTCTTGGTTGTGGTGGGTCGCAAGGTGGAGTGGAAGGGGGAAGGAAGTATGGCAAGGAGATGAGCAATAGTAAGAACAAATTTCTTTTGTGACAGTAAATAATAAACCAACGTATAATTTAATAAAATGAGAATACCAAAAACCAACTACGTTGAATTTTAGAAAATAAAAATAGCTAATGATTGTTTGTTTTCAACGGTTAGATTGATGAAAGGACAAGAAGCCCAAATGGTTGAGATTGGATACTGGTACGGTTAAATCGTTTCACAGATTTCGTTGTGCACCGAACATCAAAGTTGACAATTGAATATTGTAACGACCCGCCGCTCTGACCGCCTCTAGTCAGTAATTAAACCAACTAGAAACGTTCAAAATGACGGATTGTTAGTCAGTTTATAGAGTTTAAACAGAATCAGCCACAGAATCACAGAATAATCATAATATTTTTTCATAAATGAATTTTTCTTACATACATCAGAGTTTTATACAATGAATCAGATTTTAATACAGCGGAACAGTTATCTATATATATATATATATATATCTTTTAGAGTACAAAGAAAATTTTTCTCGAAAAACTTTAGTGAAGTGCTTTCCCCTCTCTCTCTAACTTCGCGGCGTGAAAATCTTCAAGCTGTAAAAATACTCGGTCTGACCCGAGCGTTAATTGCAAAACACAAAACACTCGAGTCAGGATTAATCTTAACTCAAGTAAATAAATTTGTAATGAACTGAATAAAATGGTAACAGAGATGACGAATCACATGAATCAATTTAAAATCTATTATGGATTTTTATTATTAACAACTTCAAATTTTTAATTTCTGTCAATCCCGTGTGGCTGCAGTACACACGTATACTTTGCACACATGTGCACTGCCTCGCCAACACGTATGCGCCACACAAAAACACAGATAAAAGAGTCAAGAAGGCATCAGACAAAGCAATACAAACAGCAATGTCGAAGCAGGCATGCAACAGCAATGTGAACTGTTCAGCTACAACTAAGCAAGGGGCAAGCGAATAACACCACTCGAAGCATGTACATATGCAGCCACAAGACCACAAAGAAGTGCTCAAAGCAACTAGTGCCAAATGAAACAACATCAGAGACAAAACAATTTACAGGTCTGCAGAAAACATAAATACTTTACAGAATTTTAAACTTGTTTAAACATTAAAGTTTCATTTTTAAAAACTTTGAATTTCAAACTGCATTTGAATTCAGTTTAATCTTACATTTGATTAAATTTTAAATCTTTAAAATAAGAGTTTCATTCAAGATTTTAAAAACTGTAAAATTACAGACTTTTAAAACCTGCAACCAATAAACCCGAGACACCCACTCTTTCACTTCGAGTTCTCATCTCACTTACTTCGAGTTAGAAGCACAACTAATGATCAAACAAAGGGATGCAGACCCAACCACAGTGCAACCGAGAAGCATACAATTATATGTATACAGATGATCAGTGAGAAAAACCCAGGCACAACAATGCAGTCAACACAGAAGCTCAAAGGCAGAGCATATGCCAACGCATCAAACTCAGGTGGACATATCAAACCTATGGAAATACAAAGTATTCAAGTGAAAACAGTAAGCTACTTGATGATCTCAATATAGCAATGACAGAGTACGTGCTAATGAAGATCACAAATGTACATAAGAGAAGAACATCAACAATGACCAATGTGCACAGGTCAGAAACCACAAATGTTCAAGTGTCACAAAAGTTCAAGTGACAAAATGCAAAGAGCAAGCATGCAACAGCAACATGCTGATGTAGGACATAGCAATTAAATGCAATTCATTCAAACAATTCAATTTTAAACCTATATTTAAAAACTGAAGTTTAATCTCCACCTTCAATTTAAATTTTACTCTTACATATAAAACAGAAACAGTTTCTGTTTTATTAAGAAAAATCAAACTTTGAAATTCCCCGAATTTAAACCATTTCAAAAGACAACAGAATTCAAACTTATTTGAATTCAACTTAAATTCAGTTTCAAAATTCCAAGTTTACATTTCCATTTATCACTTCAACACCATTTTAAAATAAACTGGAAACAATTCTGTTTCCTATATGCAGACCTGAAACTAAGTTTACTCGAGCAAGCTTAAATTTTCTTCGGGAAAATATCCTCACCGCTTCGAGTTACAGAGGACAATCAAAGACACAGTTGCAAACAGTCAAAGGCAAGACATATGCAACATGGTGCAGAAACAAAACTAAGGATGATACAAAACAGTGTACAGGGAACAATGCAGCACAGACCAATTTCTCACCAAGATGACCAAGCAATGATCAGAGACCAGAAAGGTCAGAAGCACAGTGACAATCTTATGAAGACAAGTACACACGCAATACAGATTTAAATTTAAAACAATAGCATCTGTTCTCATCAATTTAAATAAAAATTTAAATAGCATTTGCTCTCTTCAGTTTAAAACAAAATTTTAGTATCTGTTCTTATCAATTTAAGAAAAACAAAATTTAAGTAGCATCAGTTCTTATCAGAAAAAAATAAATATCAGATATAACATCTGTTCCATCAATTTAAAACAAAACCAAATAGCATCTGTTTCATCAATTTTAAAAAAAACAATATCAATTAGCATCTGTTCTTAACAGTTTAAAACAAATTTGAAACATGAAATAGCATCTGCTCTCATCAGTTAAAGTTCAAGAAATCGAGCAAGTGACAGCAAATAGCCCCAAATCATAGCTTGAAACCAAGCACTTATCTGTTCCTATCAGTTTAGATTAAATAAACCGAGCAAATGATAACCAATAACCCCCAAAACATAGCATGCGACCAAGCATTCAATTCCACAAATTTAAGAACTTGAAATAAAATTAATCGTGAGCCAAAGACTCACCTTTCACCGAATCGAAATGGAGCGCACGCGAGTTGAAGCAAGAATGAAGCCGAAGCCCTAATTTGAAGGCGAACGAAGACGAATTGGAGAGGCCGCCATTAAATTTTCTTCGGTTTGAAATTGTTTAGGGTTCGAATGAATTGGGGGAAAGGGTGTCGTGTTTTTAAGGAGAAGAGAACGTGTGTTTTAGGGTATGGTTTACGGCATGGAACACGGCATGTTTTTAAGAAGGGGATGGAGACGTGAAAAACTGCGTGAATCAAGGCGTGTGAAGCGGCGTGTTTGTAGCTGAAAGGAGTAAGGCAGTATGTTTCTTTTTATATTTATTTTATTTTATTTTGTATCTTTTCTTATTTATTTTTTTTTCATTTTATATTCAATTGTTTTGTTTAATTTTTTTTCTTAAATAAACTTATAAACGTTTTGCAGTTCAATTATGAAACATAAATTTATATTAACGTGTTTTACAATTTATTTTATATTGATTAAAATTTTATTCCTTTATTTAAGTTAAAGAAAAATGTTATTTATAACTAACCAAAAATTTATAAATTTAAATAGCAAAAATTCTTAAATCCAAATTATTTTTCTAAATCATTAATTAAATTTAAAATATAAGTTCAATATTAAATTTCAACTTCAAAGTCAAAATTAAATTTTCTATTCAACTTTAAATAGATTAAATTCAAAAATTTAATCGTCAAATTTCGTAGTTTTATTGGAATTCAATTTAAATTTATCTCAAATATTTAAAATTAATTAAATATCTTCATTTTTAAATTGTTAAAAATTCAAGATCGTTACAATCTCCCCTACTTAAAAGAATTTCGTCCCGAAATTATAAGTTAGGAAAAACGTTTGCTAAAATCTCACCGATATTTATATCCTACATAATTTTACCAAGTTTCAAACTCATAAATAAATATAGGATTCATTCCATTTATTTCATTTCACTAGTTTTGTTCATCGATTTCAATAACCAAGACACAAAAGTCTTCACTAAATTTTTGACTTACAAAAACTCAGATTTTTAAACTTGAAATCTTTCATGCTAAATATTTGCATAATATATCTTATCCAAAAGCTGTGGACTTTCAAGATATTCAAAAAGATCTTCTTCCTTAGTTCATTAAGTTAGGATCATGTAATTCTAATTTCAGATTATTGATTTTCTATTCAAAGTTTTGAAAATACTTGATAACTCAAAGTTTAACAAGTCCATCGTCGTTCTCACAGACTTTAGGCATACGCTGGCCAGGCGCAAGACTAAAAATCTCCAAGTACTAAACATACTTGCTTCAACTCCCAGTGAAAATACTTTTTAAAAATCTTTTAAAAATGGATATGGAAAGTCCGTTCCCCCATGGATCACAGTTTACCCGGCGGTTTCGCTACTATCTCAGTAGAATCGCTTGTAATCTCAGATTTCTCATCACTCCTGAATTTCGCCATGGTTATCGCCTTAGATCGCGGTCCACACGGCGGTTACGCTACTATCTCAGTAGAATCGCTCGTAGCCTTAGGCATCACGCCCCTCGAATTTCGCTTCGGTTTCCAGATCGCAGTTTACTCGGCGGTTGCGCCACTATCTCAGTGGAATCGCTTGTAACTGTAGGCATCACGCCCCACGAATTCCGCCAGCATCAATCACATAATCCCAAACACGATGATCCATCGTGGGGGATATCATATCAGTCCCATTGGACATTCCACTAATGGAATTCTACGTAGCTACGATTTACAATGGACACTCCACCGAGTTCCAATCACCTTCACACATAATAATTGGAAGGTACATTTCCATATCCTCAGTTTTTAGAAAACATATGTCATATACATATAGTACTTCATTTCACATTTTGTACATATCATATCTATGTAACCCTACACAGGATTTTCATAATAATGACTTTCCAAACTGATAGTTTTCGATTATATTCACATATATAAGTTACGAAAACTCATTTCACATTCACTACAAATAGAGGATTCCAATTTTCCATCACGTTTAAAATTTTCCTCTAAATCGATTTGAAAATTTAAGGTTATCTCAAACCTAATTCACATTCACAATCCAATTCATTATCGACTTCACATTCGATTTGGATTTCACGTTACATCGTCAATTCTCAACACATAATTGATGTCTATCGATATATAACCTCTAAGCTCGTATGTCTCAGAGAAGGGTGTTAAGCTAAAAGAATAAATTCTCCGCCACCACAGATATATATTTAATAGAGATCAAATGATATGTCATCAATTCACAATGCTAGACATACAATCCCAATCGACTATCCAAAATTCAAAGCTGAACTTATATTGTTTTTGGTGTCAAAGTTAAACTCAATTTAACTCAAGATTCAATCTTTGAAAAATTTCCAAGTTGAACTAATTGTTCTAATTTCTCAAAATAATATCTTTACAAGATATATAATTTTCACACATAGCCATTTGAAACTAATTTCAAATATTTATTTCTCAATTTATCTTTAAAAGATAAAATTTCAAACCTTTCATTTCATATTGGAAAACATTCCCATACTTATTCAATAATAAGTAATTCACAAATCTTTTATTTTCAACACTTTGAAAAATATTCAATATACTTGAATCAAAATTAAGTATATATTTCACTCTTTAAGGAAATCATTCTTTTAAACACATTTATTTGAGTTAAAACGAATGTTGCGTAAAACATCGTTACGACAACTCAAAATCACTAGTATAGGGATTCGGATTTAAGATAGATATATAAATCCCAATACTATAAACAACATTTCCTTCCGGAAACCATTTACTATAACAACAGTGTTATAGTCCACCATTTCCTTAATTTTATCGAAAACGTCTATTTCAACAATTGAATGTTGAAATCTATGTATTCGATAGTTAATGCATTTTAAAACATCTTTAAAACTATTAACTTTTCAACTTCAACTTAATTCAATAGTTTGAATTCTGTATACATTTCACAATATCAGTTTTAAACCGATCTTAAACTTTTCAATATTAAGTTTTTCACTTAATTTAATTCTCCGCACGTTTAAATTCAAATTCATCACTGAATTTATTAAACCTATAATGGATTATCATGTTGACAACTTCAAATTTGAAATTTAAATTCTATTTGAACTTTGCATTTACTTTCTATTTCAAAAAATAGTCAACTAGTTCTTTAGTAAATCATTCATCAATTTAGTTCCATTAAATTCATATTTCCACGTTAACTATTTTAGGCAATAGTTTTAAACTTGAAATATAAACTTCACATCAAAGTAGTTTGATTCATACAGTTAAATCAACAATTAAATTTCATTTCATAATATCACTTCCCAAAATGCTATTTCATTAAAATATTTCCTCCGTACAAAATTTTACATAGCTTAATACTTTTAAAAGACGTACACAGAAGATTGTGGATTACAAAAGATAGTATTACAAAATATATCGATTGGTTTAAGATTCAGAATAATTAAGGACTAACGACTTCTTGTCCCGATAGTATGCATCTTTGCCAAACTTTCATCTTCGGATGACACTATTTCATATTGTGTTAAAGGAAAATTAACACATTCAAAATCCACATGTCCCCACTCCTTACAGTTATTGCAAAAATATGAGATGTTTCCATCCTTATCTATCACCTGAGCACTTTTCGCTCTAGCTGGTCGGGCTATAGCTTGCTCACCCTGTTGTCTTTCGGTGCAGTTTCTGGCTATATGTCCAGACTGACGACAATGGTAGCAGATTGTCAATCTATCGACGGGTAAATTGAGTACGCACTTTTTCCTTTTCACTTTAGGGCAATGACTAAGAAAATGCCCTTTCTCCCGACATTTAAAACACACAATCTCCGGACGAGCAAATCGGTCATCCACATTCCTTTTCTTTCTCCTTACTCGGCACTTAATGGCATAATGTCCCTTTTTATGACATCGATAGCAAATAACCTCATCATATGGACCAGGTGCTTGCCTTTCAGTGAATCTCCTTTCAATTTCCGCACGTCTCGCTTCTGCTTCTCTACGAGCAATTGCTCTTCGTTCACGGCGTGCTGCTTTTTGTGCTTCGGTTTTCGCCATTATAATAAACAAGGTGTTTTCGAAGTTTCCTATCAATATTTGCAATTCTTATTAGCAGAGGTTGGATTATTCAATCATTTTACCTAAAACATATCTGTTTTATTCAATAATATATTCACTGTCCAAAATCGTGAATATACTTATCTATTCAATTCAGTGTTTCTACACTTTTTATTTAAAGGATTATCCACTGTCCCAAAATCGTGGATAAAATTCCCAACCAACATTTACTATAACAATATTTAACTTAAAGGATAATTCGCTGTCCAAAATCACGAATATATCTCCTTTAATAACTTCTATTTTTCATTTATCAAATTCAATTGGTTTCGAATTTATAAACAATCTTCACAAATTCCATTTCTATTTATAAAACTTTGATTTATAAATCTTCTTTGTTAATTCAATTCAATTCAATTTATATAACTCAGTTATATACCAAAAGTCCATTTATAAGTTAAATACTTATAATTCATTCATTTACTAATTCGTTCTTCACAACTTTTGAAATCAATTTCAAAAGAATTCAGAATCAAATTCTCAAGTTATAATTCAATAATTCTCTTGGTTATAACCAAATTAACATATCCTTTTATTTCCCAATTATTACTTGAAATATTCAAGTTATTTGATTTAAACCAATTTAAACCAATTCATTAATTCACTTAACTCATATTTCATTTTTCATAAGTCTCAATAATTCGACAATGGATTTCGAATGAGAAACTATCGCAATCCTAAATTTAGAGAGGGGAATTTTCAAAATAATTTTAATTTCCAAAATACCTTTCATTTTAAAGAAAACAATTTCATACTTCTTTAAATTTGAAAAACATTTTTCTTTAAAGTGTTTCTAGTAACTATTCATATTAAACATCATAAAATGAGCTTTGAGTAAACCAAAGCTCTGATACCACTTTTGTAACGACCCGTCGCTCTGACCGCCTCTAGTCGGTAATTAAACCAACTAGAAACGTTCAAAATGACGGATTGTTAGTCAGTTTATAGAGTTTAAACAGAATCAGCCACAGAATCACAGAATAATCATAATATTTTTTCATAAATGAATTTTTCTTACATACATCAGAGTTTTATACAATGAATCAGATTTTAATACAGCGGAACAGTTATCTATATATATATATATATATCTTTTAGAGTACAAAGAAAATTTTTCTCGAAAAACTTTAGTGAAGTGCTTTCCCCTCTCTCTCTCTAACTTCGCGGCGTGAAAATCTTCAAGCTGTAAAAATACTCGGTCTGACCCGAGCGTTAATTGCAAAACACAAAACACTCGAGTCAGGATTAATCTTAACTCAAGTAAATAAATTTGTAATGAACTGAATAAAATGGTAACAGAGATGACGAATCACATGAATCAATTTAAAATCTATTATGGATTTTTATTATTAACAACTTCAAAATTTTAATTTCTGTCAATCCCGTGTGGCTGCAGTACACACGTATACTTTGCACACATGTGCACTGCCTCGCCAACACGTATGCGCCACACAAAAACACAGATAAAAGAGTCAAGAAGGCATCAGACAAAGCAATACAAACAGCAATGTCGAAGCAGGCATGCAACAGCAATGTGAACTGTTCAGCTACAACTAAGCAAGGTGCAAGCAAATAACACCACTCGAAGCATGTACATATGCAGCCACAAGACCACAAAAAAGTGCTCAAAGCAACTAGTGCCAAATGAAACAACATCAGAGACAAAACAATTTACAGGTCTGCAGAAAACATAAATACTTTACAGAATTTTAAACTTGTTTAAACATTAAAGTTTCATTTTTAAAAACTTTGAATTTCAAACTGCATTTGAATTCAGTTTAATCTTACATTTGATTAAATTTTAAATCTTTAAAATAAGAGTTTCATTCAAGATTTTAAAAATTGTAAAATTACAGACTTTTAAAACCTGCAACCAATAAACCCGAGACACCCACTCTTTCACTTCGAGTTCTCATCTCACTTACTTCGAGTTAGAAGCACAACTAATGATCAAACAAAGGGATGCAGACCCAACCACAGTGCAACCGAGAAGCATACAATTATATGTATACAGATGATCAGTGAGAAAAACCCAGGCACAACAATGCAGTCAACACAGAAGCTCAAAGGCAGAGCATATGCCAACGCATCAAACTCAGGTGGACATATCAAACCTATGGAAATACAAAGTATTCAAGTGAACACAGTAAGCTACTTGATGATCTCAATATAGCAATGACAGAGTACGTGCTAATGAAGATCACAAATGTACATAAGAGAAGAACATCAACAATGACCAATGTGCACAGGTCAGAAACCACAAATGTTCAAGTGTCACAAAAGTTCAAGTGACAAAATGCAAAGAGCAAGCATGCAACAGCAACATGCTGATGTAGGACATAGCAATTAAATGCAATTCATTCAAACAATTCAATTTTAAACCTATATTTAAAAACTGAAGTTTAATCTCCACCTTCAATTTAAATTTTACTCTTACATATAAAATAGAAACAGTTTCTGTTTTATTAAGAAAAATCAAACTTTGAAATTCCCCGAATTTAAACCATTTCAAAAGACAACAGAATTCAAACTTATTTGAATTCAACTTATATTCAGTTTCAAAATTCCAAGTTTACATTTCCATTTATCACTTCAACACCATTTTAAAATAAACTGGAAACAATTCTGTTTCCTATATGCAGACCTGAAACTAAGTTTACTCGAGCAAGCTTAAATTTTCTTCAGGAAAATATCCTCACCTGTTCGAGTTACAGAGGACAATCAAAGACACAGTTACAAACAGTCAAAGGCAAGACATATGCAACATGGTGTAGAAACAAAACTAAGGATGATACAAAACAGTGTACAGGGAACAATGCAGCACAGACCAATTGCTCACCAAGATGACCAAGCAATTATCAGAGACCAGAAAGGTCAGAAGCACAGTGACAATCTTATGAAGACAAGTACACACGCAATACAGGTTTAAATTTAAAACAATAGCATCTGTTCTCATCAATTTAAATAAAAATTTAAATAGCATTTGCTCTCTTCAGTTTAAAACAAAATTTTAGTATCTGTTCTTATCAATTTAAAAAAAACAAAATTTAAGTAGCATCAGTTCTTATCAGAAAAAAATAAATATCAGATATAACATCTGTTCCATCAATTTAAAACAAAACCAAATAGCATCTGTTTCATCAATTTTAAAAAAAACAATATCAATTAGCGTCTGTTCTTAACAGTTTAAAACAAATTTGAAACATGAAATAACATCTGCTCTCATCAGTTAAAGTTCAAGAAATCGAGCAAGTGACAGCATATAGCCCCAAATCATAGCTTGAAACCAAGCACTTATCTGTTCCTATCAGTTTCGATTAAGTAAACCGAGCAAATGATAACCAATAACCCCCAAAACATAGCATGCAACCAAGCATTCAATTCCACAAATTTAAGAACTTGAAATAAAATTAATCGTGAGCCAAAGACTCACCTTTCACCGAATCGAAATGGAGCGCACGCGAGTTGAAGCAAGAATGAAGCCGAAGCCCTAATTTGAAGGCGAACGAAGACGAATTGAAGAGGCCGCCATTAAATTTTCTTCGGTTTGAAATTGTTTAGGGTTCGAATGAATTGGGGGAAAGGGTGTCGTGTTTTTAAGGAGAAGAGAACATGTGTTTTAGGGTATGGTTTACGGCATGGAACACGGCATGTTTTTAAGAAGGGGATGGAGACGTGAAAAACTGCGTGAATCAAGGCGTGTGAAGCGGCGTGTTTGTAGCTGAAAGGAGTAAGGCAGTATGTTTCTTTTTATATTTATTTTATTTTATTTTGTATCTTTTCTTATTTTTTTTTTCATTTTATATTCAATTGTTTTGTTTAATTTTTTTTTCTTAAATAAACTTATAAACGTTTTGCAGTTCAATTATGAAACATAAATTTATATTAACGTGTTTTACAATGTATTTTATATTGATTAAAATTTTATTCCTTTATTTAAGTTAAAGAAAAATGTTATTTATAACTAACCACAAATTTATAAATTTAAATAGCAAAAATTATTAAATCCAAATTATTTTTCTAAATCATTAATTAAATTTAAAATATAAGTTCAATATTAAATTTCAACTTCAAAGTCAAAATTAAATTTTCTATTCAACTTTAAATAGATTAAATTCAAAAATTTAATCGTCAAATTTCGTAGTTTTATTGGAATTCAATTTAAATTTATCTCAAATATTTAAAATTAATTAAATATCTTCATTTTTAAATTGTTAAAAATTCAGGATCGTTACAAATATACTGCGGAGATCAGCACGACGAGATGATAAAAACGGTGTGCAGATATCAGTGGTACAATCATCTTATCAAAAATCAATAATCGGTACCGAAAATGCTGCTAAAACGCTGAAAATAAGATAAACGGAGCAATAAGAGTCCAAATTTGACGAAACAGAATATAACTTCTCACTCAGAAGATGATTAAAAAATTTATTATATAAAAATATTCAGGTTTGAGAAATATTTTATTATCATCAAGTATGAACTGATTTAAATTTTAAATTAAATTCTACACAACAAAATAAACTTCCATATTCTCCGATGATAATTTTCCATTTGGTATGTTAAAATAGACATATTCCAAATATGTCTATATTTATTTCCAAATTCAATAATTTGAAATTTCACAAAAATTCTGTTAGTTACGTTATTAAAATCGTTAAAATTTATGGGTCGTTACACTAAAAGACATATACATAACTTACCAAAATGTTAAAAGTTGAAATGTTAATAGAAATATGTAATGGAATATTATACAAGTAAACTTAAGTAGTGAAAGCGCTCAATGAAATTATTTCCACAAAGAAGAACTTTGATGTTATAAAAATGTTATGAACTTTAGTTAATAATTTGAAATGCTAGTAGTTGAATTTAATAGAAAAGTGAATATTGTAAGTAAGTGAATATTGTACGTAAATGATTATAAACTTAAGTTAATGGTTGAAGCCATTTATAAGTAAAAATGAAAAGTAAGGGTGAATCCTATATTAAGTAAATGATTATAACTTCAAAAAATGTTGAAATGATTTAGAAATAGATTTAATATTCAGTAATACTATATATGGAAGAAATGAATTTGAAAAAGAAATAATGAATTAACGGCGAAGTAAATTGGAAAGAGGCTTATACAATAATGGATAATCAAACAAATGAAATGGAAATAACTTATGAATGCAAATGAATGTAAAGTAATGAAAAGAGAAAATTGCATTGTATGAATAAATGGGAAGTGCATTGGTAAGTAATAAAGTCAAATTAATGAAAATAGCATTATATGAATGAAACTGTTGAACAATAAATAATATGGAAAGAGATTATAAGAATGAACTTAACGATACTTGAAATTATTGTTTGTTTGGCTAATAGGATGATTGGGAAAGGATGCTTCTAACTGTATAAAGATGTATAAATAATATGTTAAGTTTTATCTAAGACTGTTGAGTGTATGGTATACTTAGTAGTTTATTTATCATTTTATATGATTAAAAGTACTGAACCCGAACAAACCATTTGCTTTGGTTGTTATGGATGGATGGCTGATTACTTTGACTGTATGTGATGATTGTATGGTTTTATTTGCAAGTGGTTGTCATTATGTTGTATTGATTTCTTTTATTAATTGAACAACTTAAATATTTCTCTTTTTATATAATCATAAACTTCTTTGGATTATATAAGTGAAGTACAAGTTATGGAAGCAATAACTACTGCTTATGGTTCCATTAATAAGCGTTATTTGTCCTACAAATAGGTACGTTTTCAGATTATGGTTTTATAGCGATATTAAATTGTTTCCCCGCGGTTTGAGATATTTTATTTTTGAAATATGACATATATATGATGTTATTGATATTATTATTTCTCCAGCACCTCTCCGTACAAAGGAGGCTCTAGCGAAATTTTTCGTGAATTTAAGACTTAGAAATTTTATGAAAATTGAATATATTTTCAAACATTAGTAAACTTGAATATGAATATTTAATTGTTATTAATTAAGTATTTTATTTAAACTAATTAATTATGTGAATTAAATGTCTATAAATTGAATAGTTTATATAAAATATATTAATTCCTTCTTTTTCTTTTTCGAGGACGAAAAGTTTGAGTGGGGGAGAGTGTAACGACCCATAATTTTCGATAATTAAAAATATTTAACTTAATAAGATGTTGGTGTTAATATTAGAAGATATAAAAATTTATGATTTATTAATAAGAAAGATAACTAGGATGTAATGTTAATAATGTTAATTTAAAGCAATTGATAACTAGGATGGAATGATTGCGATGTTAGAATTGATTATGAATTCTAAATAGGGAAATAAACCAAATGTTGTATTTAACTGTGAAATTGTATGTAATAAACTAAAATTGGTTAATATAGAACAATTAATCAGCATGTGAATTTATAAGCTTATTTGTTAACAATAAACATAAAAATGTGTTTAAATCATAAGTTGTAACAATTGTTTAATTATCGTTTCACTATTTAGTCGATTGAAATTTAATTGGAAATCAATTGCAATTAATCTACTTAAATATTGAAGTTAATGTGAATTAAGATGGTAACTGTATAATATTGATGTAATAAATGGAACACCAATGTTAACTATGTCCTTAAAGTAATGATTTATTAAATAAAAGGAGTGAAATCAAAATTGATCAATTTATTTGGTTTTAAATTATAATTAATGAATTTATTGCAATTGGAATTGGAACGTTGTAATTAGCACAATATTAATAGAAAATTTTATCAGTTATAAAATTTAAATTTGAAAAGTGATAAATTTAATTTAATAATAATTTATTTAATTAACGTAAAAATAGCCTTTTGGCCACTATCTTGGATTTCGACGACTAGTTTCATCGGATGCGTAACAGTGAATTATTGTAGTATTTCAAGTTTCATAGTGATTGGATTTGCCGTTTGATCGTGCGGGCTCAAAACGTGTAGAAATCAATTTACTGAAATCAATTTAAATAAGCTGATTTTAAAACCTAACTTTTGTATACAATGGAATTAGGACTTGAAACCTATTCCATTGAGTTTAAAAATATCGAAAACTATATTTTAATATATTCGATAACCCAATTTCGTTTCGAAAACGAAACAGGCTTTTCGGGTCGTTGTTATCGTTTCGATCCAACCCTGCCTATATATAGGCTTCTATAAAGCCTAATTGTTCCTCATTTTATTATTTCTGTCGTACATCTTTCTCCTCCTTCTCAAATGATAAAACATCAAACCTAATTCGGAAATTCCAAAAACTAATTTCAAAAAAAAAAAAATTGGTTGCTCCAGGTTTAGCTCTAGTCAGGAAGAGGTTCGCTTCATGTTCCAAAGGCGAAAACCCTACAGCGACTTCGAGTTAAAGAGAGTTCCATGCCAAACAAGGCGGATCTGGTCGTGCTTCATGTTTTAGAGGCGAAAGCCCTGCAATGACTTTCGGTCAAGAGCCAAATGACTTGGATCTTGGGTTATTTTGGCAAAAACTCAAAGCGAACACCGAGTAATTGAGGTGGCGGACTGAAGCAAGACTCGAAGTCGAAATTTTTCGATCCTCTAACATTAATAACTTTTATATACGAGCTCGGATTCACACGCAGTTTCTCCATTGCGATATTTCTAAATTCCAGACATTTTAGAACTGATTTGGTTGCATTCTAATACTGTTAAATTTTTGGGCTAATTTTGAGTTTTAAATCGATGACAAATCGAATGTGAGGTTTTTGACTCACTCACAACTACTGGATTATCTTAGATTAGGTAAATTGAATTTATGATGTGATTAGCAATTGATTGTTTGATGTTTGATATAACTAAATTATCATTCTAGTTAAATCTGACTTTTATTGAATATTATTGCCATTAATTTAATATTAAATTCCAAATTGCCAGTTAATACCTATTATTGATATTCTATCACTTGTTATTGTTTATTGATTTGTTTGAATGGTGATTGCGATGGATGTTGTGACGACGCGGAATTTTCGAGCATTTAAAATCAGGATATTTAATTATTTTTAAATATATTCAATAAAGTAATTTTAACATAAATTATGAATATCACAATTTATTTGATAATTGAATTATTAAATTAAATAAGTGAAGTTGGGTAAATCGTTGAATTTGGAGTTTTAAGCCTGTTAAAATATAATTTGAAGGCTTATAAAATTTATATTGACAATACCGAAGAGAATTGAAGCGATGAAACCAAATTTAAAAATGGTTTGTCAGGTTTTGAAATTTATATCGTTTAAATTGAATTTAAAAATAGCCTTCCGAGGCACAGTCTCGGAATTCGACGAAACCAGTTCCATTGGGTCTGTAATATTGAATTATTATCGAATTTCAAATTTCATGTTGATCGGAGTTAGTGTGTGAGTGTAAGATATATAAACGCGATGAAGATTTAATTGATAATAATCTAATGAAATTTAATTTAATTGGTCAAGCTTCTTGTATATGCCATCTCATATTAGTTTTAACACGCTACTCATCTTCCATCGCACACTTCTCGTTCCTTCTAAAATTTGCTAGTTCCCTCCTTGTTTATTCAATTCAATTCCAGTCATTATCAAATGAGAAAAAAATTAAAAATGGAGGAGCAAAATTCTTTGAATTTTAATCGTGTGTCGGCCCTTTAAACATTCGCTCAAAAATTTCGATTTCCCTCTTTCTCCAGTTCGAAGCCGCCTTTCCCCTCCATTGAGTTCAAAACCTATTCCTTTAAAAAAAAAGGGCAAATCGATTCGCTCCAATCAAGTTACGGCCCCTGCCGCTCTTGCAACTCGAAGATTTGAGGGAGGCGCAATCAAGCTCGCGACTTAAGGAAGGGAGATCGACGCGAATGAGGGACGAGCGGCAGATCTGGAAGCTTGCGCGAGGCCTGGGTCGGTAGTTCGAAGGCCGTGAGGTCGATCTCGTCGTTGGGTCGCGATGGCTTCGAAGAACTTCAGGAAGGAATCATTCATGAGGGATTGGGCTTTGTGATGTCGCGTACTCGATTCGAGATGGAGCAAGCTCAAGGCATCATCGCGCAAGGGAAAGATGCGAGCGAATCGGGGTGTAGGGTTAGGGCATGGTGTCGTAAGCATCGTGTGGATCTGGATTCGCGAGTCGAAGTTGTAAGGTACCGGTTATTCATTTAAAATTTAAATTCTATCTTTGGCAAATAAGTTCAGAAAACAGGAAACTTTAGTTTATTTGAATTTGATTAATAACAAATGTCGTTATAAACTGTATCACTTAAGTATTTTGTGGCGGACTATGGAAATTGAGTATCAGACATATTTTGTTATGAATTATGTATATAAACATTTTAAAAGTTTAACTATTTCCCAAACGTATATTTTAGTTTAGAGGGAAAATGAAGTTATACTGAAATGGTCGCTGTGAAAAGTTTTATGAAAACGGAATTTTTTTTTCATCAGTAAGGTAAAGTTCTTATTTTTGTAATAATAACATTGATGATATGTATGAACCATGTTTTATGTTTACAAATATATATATGAATAAGAGTTAAATTTGCAGTTAAATATAAATATAACAGTTATTTTTTAATTCAATATATATAGGGTTGAAGAAATTTTACTTTATTAGAATTTAATGTTAGTTAATCAAATGGAAAATTTTATTTGTAGATTAATTCAAAAGGTAATAAATCATGAATTTATTTATTCAAGGTTTGAAATTTGAAAAGAAATAAGCTGGTCTGGAGTGGATTGCAAATTTAAGGTCAAAGGTGAGTTAATCTCACTCGGCTGAATTGTAATTTAAATTAAATTGGTTAAATTTAAATGATTGATTGATTGGTTTGTTGTGTTATATTATAAAAAGCAGTATATATTACACCTTGGAATGATTGAATTCCGCATTATATAGCAGAGATATTTATGTTGTGCTAACGTATGTGGATGCAGGGAAAACAGGTTGGGAGATCCAACTGGATCCCTCAACATTTATTTAAATTATTTAGTACCCTATGTTGTGAATATTTGATATTCTATGATGAATTATATTGGAATATTGAATGCTATGGTTCTATTGGATATAATTGGGTATGATGAATTATCAGAAATATATAAATTGGATTTTGGAAAGAAAATAAAAGAAGCGTATTTGTAAGTAAAATAATTATAGAATTAATTTGAGAATGAATTGGAAAAAAAATAAACTGACTAAAATTCTGATAAATAAATCTTGAGTATGGAAAGGAAAATTTGAATAAACAGAAAGTTAATGAATTTTAGAATTCAGTGTTATTATTTAAAAGAACAAAACTTTTATTTAAAATTTAATATTTAAATCATTGAAAAGAATAAAGAAGAAATTGGGAAAAAAATCTGAAATTTGTATATTTCAGTTAAAAGGTTTAAAATCAAACGGAAAATAATAATAATAATAAAGTCCATAATTAATGAACTTTGAAATGAATTAAGAAAGTAAAGAAATTTATTTCAAATGGAATAAATTGGGAATCAATTTGGAAAATTGATTTAAGTGATTGAGATTGGAAATTCTCCCTGAATAACCAAGTACGTTTTCAAAGTAAATTTTTAAATATAAGTTAAAAGTTGTAAAGTTGTTTTAAAATGCAAGTTTTGGAAAATTTATTATTTCTAATATTTAAATTCTAAATTGACTTAGTATTTTGTTTTTAAAAGTGAAAATCTAGTTTTATATTTTATTAAATAACCTTACTTTCAAATATTCATATGGTATATATTTTAAATAAATTATTGAAGCAGTTTGTTAAAATAAATGTTCAAAGTATATTTCAAAGTAAAGTGTTTTAAATTATTTTAAAAATCTTGTTTTGTGCTTGTTGATTTCGGTGGAGATAGAAAATATTTGGGAAAGTTTATTCTTAAAAACAAAGAATGGTTTGAAACTATTTTCAAAGGGTTGAAAATAGAAATATATCTTGTGAAGATATTTTGAGGTTAATAAATAATTTGGGAAATTATTTATTGTGTGATGGATGTTGTGAACATTAATTGATAGTTAAATCACTGACTATCAATATTGGACAAATGCGTTGATCGTTTCGAAGAGACCGGGATCGAAATTTATTTCTCGAAAACCACTTCGATCCGGTTTGTACGTTTCGTGGGAAATGAGTTTGGATTCGAAGATGGAGCAGTGAAGTGCAAGGGCTAGTCGCTACTAATCCTGAGGATGTTTCCAAAATGGATGTAGTAGGAGTAGTGCCTCCGGTTCCATTCGAACCTGGGACGGACTTATATGGATGAATGCTTTCGGGACATCGTCAGGTGGACGATGGGCATTTTAAGGGATATGTTCTAAAAAGGTAACGCTTAGCCTCAAGCCTCATCAATCGGGAATGACTGAAAATCAGGGGTTATGCAGCAAGGCTAGGTGGGTAGCACCCAAGCAGGGTGAGGTCATCCCTGTCTAGATGTCCCTTTTTATTTCGGCTTAGTGGGCGTTGCTGATCCCAACCGCGGGGTGATCTCACTCGGGATTATCCAGTAAGGGGTAGTCCCGGTCTTGTGTTGCAGGGGAACCGGCATACTCCTCGGTACTGTGATTTAGGCCACGTACTGTGACAGGTGGTATCCCAGTGCCTAGTCACTTTCGTACTTGTTTTATATATATTCCGCCGTGTAGAGTAGCTGTGTATCCAGTTGTATGTTATTGATGTTGAGCTGTGATTGATGTACTCTGATGATGTAATATATAAAAAGATATATTTGATTTTTGAGTAAAAATCATTATTATCTATTATATTTTATTCCGCTGCGATGGTTAGATTCTTTTGTTGTTTTCTATTTTCTTCTTCTACCTCTTCTTCTTTAACCCCAATGGTTCGTATTTCTGTACCACATGAGTTGATTTAGGTAGAATAGTGTTGACTCAAGGGGTACAGATTTGCGGGTCATTACAGATGTTGATTGTTTATTTTGGATGATTGGATGTTATATTTTTATATTGTTTAACGCTGCAAGTTCCCTATGAAACGACCATGACTCGACCTTCGAATATCGGCGCCGAATACATCACCTGTATTCGAATTCCGCATATTCAAACGTTGAATCTGGTTCGTCGGAGCTTATAACACTCAAGTACAACAACACAGCGGAAGAAAATGAATAATTTTATTAATACACAATAGGTACAACACATTGATACAAATAAATACCAATATCTATCAGAGATACAAGACAACTGCGGAATAATATCACCAAATCTAATCTTCCAAAGGATAGAAAGAAAGATAGAATCCAATACCGCATTCCAATCCAATGCTCCAAAGATCTCCAATCCTATAAGCTCGAACCACCATCAATTTGTATTAAGCAAGGTCAGCCCGAATGTTAAAGTGAAACAAATGTGATCTTGAATCCAAAGACTGGATGTTATCAAACTATACTTACTATTTGGTTATCTGAAAAACCTGACTCTAGGCTGCCCATATGGAAAATTGTGGGCACCCAGAGTTTAGAAAGGGAACAATAAATTCCGGGTCAGTCATGGGACTGGTGTGAGAAAACAAAAACAGTTTATCTTTAACAAAAGAAAACAAAAGAAATTAAAAGAAATCCGCGATGCTTTTTGGAAAATGAAACTATCATAAGGCATCCCGCCACATACACAATGCAAACGCACAATTGGAGAAGATTTCTCCTTATGACAATCAAACATGCTTGATACGCAAAATCATTTTGATATTATTATTAGTGCATAGTGTAGAAAACCTTTCAAAGGTATAATATTAATCTTAGCCAGCGTACACACTTCGTAGTATGCCTACTATAGCTACCATCTAAACGGCGGGTCACCACTATAAGTAAATGGCAGGTTATACAATTAAAACCGTATAGGGCTCGTATTGAATGATTGGATTTCCAACAATGGTCAAGCAAAGGAACTTCCTTACCAAATGGGATGCCTCTGGAGGGACGCCCTTAAGAGCCGAACCAGATCTCTGCCAACACAAGGACGGGTTACCTCTATAACTAGGTAACACCCGACCTTTATCCCTGGATTCACCAACAAATAGCAACAACCACACAGTTAAATATCTAGGCTCCATACCATGATATCACTTTTATCCAGAAGAAAATGAACATATCCTAGGGGCGTGACCCTTAATAACCTTGCCGCAACTTTCCTGTTTCGACCATTTCCAGGTTGTGAGGTCTAACAAGGTCACGTCCATAAAGCTACGCTTTACACAAAAGCCATGCTTTGATCAATATATGATCAGCAGCACTTCGTATGCCACATTACCAAATTGGGAATATATCATTAATAACCATCAATTACATAACCTCTAAGCTCGTACGTCTCAGAGAAGGGTGTTAAGCTAAGAAAATAAATTCTCTACCACTAAACAGAAATGTATTTGATAGAAACCGACTTTACATCTCAATGTGTAATGTCAGACATATTTCCATACAAGTCTATTCCGGGTTCGAACTGAACCGAAGGCACTTCAAAGAAGCCCTTGCAAATACAGGTATTCACAATTCCAATCGGACTCCCCATCACATATGGAGATCTCTATACCGTAGCTACTCAATGTAGAGTCATTCGACGGATAATCCTTTCGTTCTCGAAAATACCCGGTCTTCACCACCAGTCTTCAAATGCTATCCATTTCGTCGTATCATTATTCAGAATAGGTTTTATAACACAAAGTCCTCTCCCGGCTAAACCGAATAATGAACGCTTATTTTAAAAACATATGAATATTGGGATCTTAGTTAAGTCACAACTTAAAGCCCAAAACCTTTCTTTCAAATGGTTTAAACAAAATTTCGACTTTTAATCTTTTGAACAAAATGATACACCTTTAAGATCCTCTCAATTTAAAAACAAGGTTCATCAAATCTTTCACAAAGATTCATTCACGATACTTAAACAAAAGATCTATCTTTGAGTTCCTCTTTGTTTGAAAACAATGTTCACCAAATATTTCACGAAGATTCATTTATAATATTTAAACAAAAGATCTATCTTTGAGATCCTCTTTGTTTGAAAACAAAGTTCACCAAATATTTCACAAAGATTCATTCATAGCTTTCAAAACTATTTACAATTCAAATCACATAGCTTGAAATCCTTTCAACAGAAACTGGAAATCCTCTCGTTGTATGAAAGCCATTATTATTTAAAAACAAATGCTTTTCATTTCGGAAAAAATCCGATCAAATATGCAAAAGTTATAGCCTTTAAAGTAAAAACTTAGGTTAAATTTGAATTCCCTAAATAATACTTTTATAGTGGTTTAAAACCCATATAATACATTATATAACTTGTATAATCTTTTTAAACCGTAATTTCCAAATAAACATACATATATATGTATACAACTTCAAAAACTTGAATTCAAATTCAAATCAAGCTATAAAACTTTAACAAGTTATTCAAAATAATTTTCATCTTAAAAGCTCCATTTCAAAAGCTTTCATATTTAAACCCAATTCCAATTCCAAATCATTTTTGGATTCAAAATTCAACTTTCAAAACCATTTCATTATTTTGAATAAAATAATATTAAATTCAAATATCTGTGACTTAACCGAAACCTCGTGAAATCGATGTTTGTGTGTGTTTGATGTAGTCCAGGGGTTTTACGCAATAATGCAACATCATCAATCATCACAATCCAAGCATAGCAATATCGATAAGCGGTATAATCCTATGACGCTTATCTTCATTCACAAATACACAGATAATTAATATAAATTCATCACAGATAAATAAATTACATTCATCACAGCTCAAATCAAAACAATTCATATCACAGAGCATCACTCATCAGGGATATCAAACAATTTCAAGCATTCAATACAATCCAAACATCCATAAGTAAGGTTAATTAATCATCTGATTAATTGAAACAAGATTAATCACTAATCCAGGTTAATTAACATTAATTAATTACAAATTATTTAAATTAATTAACATTAATTAATTACAAATTATTTAAATTAATTAACCTTAATCACTTATTAATAAATTAATTACCTTTAATCATTTAATTAATCAATCTTAATTAATAAATCAGTCAACCTTTAATCATTAAATAATTAACCTTTGATTATTTATCAACTAACCTTTAATCATCAAATAATTAATCCTTAATTATTTAATTATTTTTTAATTAATTATTTTTAATTAATTACATTAATTAATTAACCTTTAATTAATAAATCATCCCTTAGTCACTTGACTAATCAATTTTAATCATTAATTAATTACTTGTAATAAAGTAATTATCTTTAAGTAATTAATTACCTTTAATTACTTATATTAATTAACCTTAGTTAATTACATTAATTAATCATATTGACAAATTAACCTTAATTCTATCAATTAATTAATTAATCACATTAATTAATCACCTTAATTAATGATATTAACTATTCTTTAATTACTTATATTAATTAACCCTTAATAAGCCACATTAATTAATTAATTATTCTTAATTTCTCAAACCTTAATTAATTTTAAAGATAAACCATTTACCTTTATTTATTACTTTAATTATCGTTTAAACCTTGTTTAATAAATCTTATAATTAATTATCATTTACCACTTAACTTAAACCATTAAGTTAAATTAACCTTTAAAAGCACTTCGTTTCTTGATTACCCACTTAATTTCCATATTAAGTTTATTTAAAATGAACTTTAAAATAAGGTTATGTTTATATATTAAACATTTTAAACTTAAAATAATTTTTTTTAAATCATAATTAATCCCATCTTAGACCAACATTTATTATTCAAAAAGAAAAGGATTAAAACTGTTCAAACTTGATTTAATTAAAATTTGAATAAAAACTTGTTTTATTTTAAATTTTTAAAACGGAAAAATTTATGAACCTGAGATGACTCGAGTGAAACTCGAGCCTTACTTCGAGTTACCCGCCTCTTTCTCTTGCTTCGAGTCAAGCCTTTGTTTGCACGCGCTTTACCACGAGCCAACCTTTCTTCCCAAATGCCACAACATTCACCTAACACAGGTGAAAAATCATGCACGTGTACACGAGCTCCAATCGACTTCCATCATTGAAGCGACCATCTACACATCACTGATAATCCCTTCGACTCACCTGAGCACCCAGAACCCACGATATTGCCGTGGTTCAAAATCGAGCATGACAGTATCCCGCTGGAACTAAAATGATCACCAAAAAATGCTTTGCAACTCCACCAGCATCCACCAGAGGACACACAATCACGACCGAATCTTCACCACGACCCCAAGCTCACATCCCTCTAGGTCCAATCACCGTTAGTCCACCATCGGCGATGAAATTGACTCGCCAACATCCTTGACCAAAACAACTGATAAAACCCTAAACCATCATTTCTAAACCACCGCGACTATCAGAAAAATATAGCTCCATTTTTCCCTTGTCCCCCATCACTTCATCCTCCTCTGGTCAGAACCCCGAGATCCAAAATCCTCTTGATTGTCGGATTTTGACAAAAAATCGCTTCCCGTTCAACTCCAGAATTCCCAACAATTACAAGTTTAAAAATCAGGAATTGATTATCTAAATTCATGATTTTGTAATACAAATCTGTTTGTAAAGCTAAAACATGAAACCGAAATCATTAATTTTTGACTTAAATTAAGTTATCAATGTAAATTACTGGTTTTGAAATAATTATTTAATAAATCCACTGAATTTATTTTAAAAATGATGTTATTATGTTACAATCATTTTTCTTTTTTAAAAATCATAGCCCGAACATGTTTAGATAGGAGGATATGATTTTTATTTGGTGAAATGTGATCCTGTAACATTACAGAGAAGTATATATCTGTTTATACAAACATGCACAAATATTTGCACATATATTTGTATACATGCAAAACACATTTACAAACATTCAAACATGTTCCACAGCATCACTTTCACAATCATCATGATATAACCATATCAAGTTTTTAAGAAAAATAATGTTTGCTTACCTGTTAAAGTAGAATAGAGAGCCTGTATCTGTTTTGAATTTGTCCAGGCACTATTTTGATTCTTGATTTGTTTAATTTGGAAGTATTTTTGATTTGAAGCTTGTATTTGCTTTGATGTTGAATTTTTTGCTTTTCTCTGGTTTGCTTTGATCTGAGTTTGATCATTAAGATCTTTGTCTTCATCTCTTGATAAACTGAAATGATCTTCGCTTGATACTTAACAAAGTTGAATTAGTTTGGATTTTGAACTGGTTCAGGTTTCAGATTATATGTTTTGGCTTGTGATGATCCAGGTTTGGAATTGTAAAATGTAGTTTATTTTCAAGTTTTTCAAATGAGAGAAAAATGAAGCCTCGCTCAAATTCTTTGATGTTAATTTACATTATAAATTTTAAAAAGAAAAACAAATACATCTTGCCACTGTTTTATTTTGTATGCTAATTCATCTACACTTGTTCAATTACAAGAATAATTAATATATGCTTATTAATCTCTTTATTGAAATGCTTACAAGTGTTAAAAATATCCATTTTATGTTTTAAACCCTTGTTTTATTTAATTTATAATTTTTGTTTAAACCTTATGTTTTTATAAATTATGTAATATATTTTCCTATTTCATACTTATCCTTTTTCTTCTCAATTTTCCTATTACTTATATTTGCATAATTTTTTAAAGAAAATAGTTTTTTAAAATATAAATATATACTATCAATAATCACATATATATATATATATATATATATTAAGATTCTTATTCATACATTTTTCTTATTTATATATTTATACATGTAAGCCTTTAAAATATAAAATTTAACCTTTCAAATAGCTTTTAAAAATTTCTATATTAAATTGAAAACATAATTTTCAAACTATAGATATACATACATACATACATATATATATATATATATTAAAATTAGAAAACAACTTTTAAAATGTAGAGTATTAAATTCAATAATATCTTTATTTTAGAGTTTCAATTCCCAAAATTTAATTTAAAATTAATGTTATATACATATATACATAAATAGATAACATATACTATTTAATTTGTGAAATTTCCAATTCAAGTTCCAAATTACAAATTTATTTATATTAACAAACAAACACATATCTTGTTAAATTTGGGAAATATCAAATTTATTCACAATTTAATTCCACAATTAATTAGATTACTTAAATTTCATTTAAAAACAGGAATGTTACAGATTCCCCCCTTAAGAAAATTTTATCCTCGAAATTTGCTGGACAGGGAGACAATCAGAAAAAATAGATGGAGAATGCTTTACTAGATCAAACTGAATATCCATTCTGTATTTGGCTCACCAAATCAGAATATCAATAAATATGAGAACAAACTCAATCAATATCTCACGAAGTGCTCGGGTCATCCGATCTACGAAATATGCAGGGGCATTGGTTAGTCCGAAGGATAACTAACCATTCATAGAATGTATACATACCCAAAGAATAGACAATATATACAATTTAATTCAGTTTCCTATTTTGTTAATCAATTCATATCAATTTGAAATTTCAAATTTACTTAAGTTAAAATGGAAAAACTCATAAGAAACGGATGATTAGAATACGAAATAGGAACTTGTCTACAATGATTCGCAAGGCCTCCATCACACCAAAGCTTCTTCTTGTAGCTGCCACTAAGCCATCAAAGAATTGACATCGTATTATGATCAAAGGAGATTGATAAAGAAAGTTGTTTCCGTTGTTGTAGGGTACCGACTATTTGTAGTGGTATTTCCCTATCCCCTATCTCGTCCTCTTCTAGCACTCATACTTATTATCAATGAATAGTAAGAGAATTTATTGAGTCATACAGATGGATATCTTAGGGACATACTCATTCTAGGGTATACTTCACTCTATCTCTAATGAGTTACCTAATGCGTTATACCCCTGAGCTAAAGTTCAACCATCAGCTCTGATACCAAATGAAACGACCCTGACTCGACCTTCGAAAATTGGCACCGGATACATCACCTGTATTCGAATGTCGCATATTCAAATGTCGAATCCGGTTCGTCGGAGCTTATAACATATTAAATACAATAACACAGCGGAAGAAAATGAATAATTTTATTGATACACAATAGATACAACACATTTGTACAAATGAATATTAATATCCATCAGAGATACAAGATAACAGCGGAATAATATCACTAAATCCAATCTTCCAAAGGATAAAAAGAAAGATAGAATCCAAAACTACATTCCAATCCAATGCTCCAAAGATCTCCAATCCAATAAGCTCGAACCACCATCAAGTTGTATTAAGCAAGGTCAGCCCGAATGTTGAAGTGAAACAAATGCGATCCTGAATCCAAAGACTAGATGCTATTGAATCTACACCTACTATTTGGTTATCTGAAAAACCTAACTCTAGGCTGCCCGTGTGGAAAATTATGGGCACCCAGAGTTTAGAAAGGGAACAATAAACTCCAGGTCAGTCATGGGACTGGTGTGAGCAAACAAAAACAGTTTATGTGACGCCCCACCTCTATACCCACGCTAGCCAAGAACACTACGGTGTAATGCTGTCAACTAGCACGGAGGATAAGGCTGTTGAGGAGCGACCATCCGTGTAATTGCTTTGTGCGAGCATCGATATGTCAGATAGTATAGCATGCAATTCTTTTCAAGTGGAAATCCGACATGCCGACACAAACTCAAAGCTACTACACAGTGGCTATAATATCTTCGGAAACAAATATAGAAGTAAACATAACATAAATCAGTCACAGAAAATTCATATCACAAAGGCGGAAATAGATATGAATATTACACATGAAAGTGTACATCAGAGTAGTGGTCAAACAAGATCCACAATATAAAAAAGAATAGATACAAGTGCTAGACAAAAGAATAAGTATACATCATAGAGTCTGTATCTCAAATGTATACAACAAAAACTACTAAATTAAAGTAGTTAGCCAAAAGTCAGAAGATGGTCCGATAAGGAGTCAAGCAGAAGCACCTGTGAAATCTCAGTCTGACCCGAGTATTATTTAATAAGAAAATGATAAACGGATCAGTCTAGCTATAAATATCAAATGAAATGATATAGAATAAGAGATATGACTAAACGTATGATAATCACAATGCCAAGCTGTGATAAATAAGTAATTGAAAAATCAACAAGAGATTAATCAATATCGCAAAGATCTTCTCAAAGATAAAAAGGAATGTCATACTCCTAATTTCATTCACCAAGCCACAATAAATGACATATATATCAATGCCAATCGTAAAAGTTGGTGAAACATAAATTCCAGAATTCAACACACGAAATCCAGAAATCACAATCAAAGGGAACAACGACGTCGTACAACGAGACATCCGATGAACCAAAACACAATCAAAGGGAACAACGACGTCGTACAGCGAGACATCCGATGAACCAAAACACAATCAAAGGGAACAACGACGTCGTACAGCGAGACATCCGATGAACCAAAACACAATAAAGGGAACAACAACGTCGTACAGCGGGACATCCGATGAACCAAATAACAATAAAAAGGATGGCCAATCCCACAAACTGGACATCGACGTACCTAGAAAGACACGCCCCATGAACAGTCGAATATCGACGCACCTAGAAAGATACGCCCCATGCCCTAGCACCGACGCACCTAGAAAGATACGTCCCATGCATAAATAAACATCGATGCACCTAGAAAGATACACCCCATGTGATGTCTAACACCGATGCACCTAGAAAGATACACCCCATGCTAAGTCGAACATCGACGCACCTAGAAAGACACGCCCCATGCATAGACGAACATCGACGCACCTAGAAAGATACGCCCCATGTCCCGACTTATTGAGCCGATTGCTCCACGAAGTAAATAAACATCGATGCACCTAGAAAGGTACACCCCATGCGTAAATAAACATTGACGCACCTAAAAAGGTACGACCCATGTATAAACAGACATCGATGCACCTAGAAAGGTACACCCCATGCATAATAAAACATTGACGCACCTAAAAAGGTACGACCCATGTGAGAAATGAGACGAAGCTCAATAAAATGAGGAACAGTCCTCCACATAAACAAAGAGACATCGCACATTGCTAGCCTAAACCACAAAGATGATCGTCATGATCAACGAGAAGTGTCAATTACAATAAGCTAGTAAATATATGAGCTTAGCTTCATGTCCCATAACCACTAGCTTAACTTAAATATTTACGAACAAATTGTAGATCTCCACTAGAAAATTGTCACAAGAGATTCAATCGAACAAGTCCAAGAATTAACCGACGAAGTAAACGCAAGCGTTTCATACCACTTGTTTTACTAAGTCGTTTAATTAGATTTCTCATGCGAGTGAGGAAAAGGTTTGTATATACTAATAGATTGGAAATCGGTTTGAGAAAACGAGCTTTGTAATAAAACAGTGTTGAAATCATTTGAAGAAAGAGTTTTGATATTTACTGCTAGTATAGAAAACCTTTATATTTTAAAGTGACAAATCATAGAAGTGATTGTAGAAACAATCGGGCATAAAAATTCACATTCGAAGACGTGAATAAAATCCAAAGAAATCGATATAAAATCCATCAAAGTGGATATATCTAAAATTCCCAAAGAAAAGGTCATCAAAGTCGATAATAAATGACAACAACAAAAGGGAGACAACACGAATCGATTAAAGTTGGATATTCAAGGCTAATCTGGCAAATAGTAGCAGGTCGGTCGACCGGACTCCCTGAGTCGGTCGACCGAACCAGAGGTTGGAATTGCTCGGGGCACCAGGTCGGTCGACCGGCCCAGGGGGCTCGGTCGGCCGAAGCCTGTAACCAGCACTTCCAAACAGAGGCAGGAAGTGCCTGGACTACAGGTCGGTCGACCGGCCCAGGGGGCTCGGTCGGTCGAACCTGTATACTTGCACTTCCTACCCTATTTCAAAGGAGGTGCAAATCCCGACCAAATTGCAATCGCACGAGCAACGACGCTAAGGGTTTATGCCAATCGACTACCCGGCCCTATAAGCTCCTCGATGCATCACCAAAAACATGATCAAAGATCAAAGCTATGATTTTTATAGAATTGAACTCAAAACACTAAAAAATTGGAATATTCACAAAATCAATCTAAATCAAAATCAAATGCACATGAATAAGTGTTAGGAATTCATACCTAACAATAGAAGAGAATTATAAGCATAGATGTGAGATTAAAAATCTCACCTTTGAACCCAAACGATTGAAGAAGAAGCTATAGAGCAATGGTAAGAACAATCACTCTTTAATTCCAACCCAACAAGCTTGAATCTAAGCTTAAAGGAGAAACATTTCCTAAATTAGGTTTAGGAAATTTCTGAAATTGAATGGAGAAAGAGTTGGAGAAGATGAAGGAGATGCTTACCAATGGGTTCTCTTGAATTCGGAGCTAGGAGTTGGATTTGCAAAGCAAGCTAGGGCTTAGGAATTTCTATTTCTCATTCTCTTCCACCATTGTTGCTAAAGCTTGAGTGTTTAAGCAAAGAGGAGAAGTTATGAAGAGAAGGGGGTTGGGCTGAGCTAATAAGGGTGCAGTCCAAACCAAAGTCATAAGCGGGAAAAAGTAGCAAAAATCAACTTTCCCCAAACATATCGAAGCTTATACTCAAAAAGGTCGCAAACGGCATTTTGAACTCAATGGAAGTGGTCTCGAGTCCTAATTCGGTTGTTTGCAAAAAGTAGCTTTTCAAACTAAAATCCGACTAACGATAAAATATTTAAATGAAATATTTAAATATAAAATCGATAAATATGTGGGTTGTTACAGACTCCCCTCCTTAAAGAAATTGCGTCCTCGCAATACTTAAGAGGAAAATAAGAAGTAACAACTATGGAAGCATATCAACACAAAAGAAAATTGAAATAAGAAGTTCACCATAAAGAGCACGAAAGAGTTAGCACGAACGGGATCGTTCAATGAATTCTCTAGATTCCCAAGTGTAATCCCTAAGATTTGAGAACCATTGAACTCTCACAAGAAGGATATCTTTATTCCGAAGGCGCCCTACCTCCGAAGCAATGATGCGAATAGAATGTTGCTCATAAATCAAATCTGGTGAAACTTCAATTTCCACAATATCACCGGGCTCAAGAATGAAAATCGGAATCCTTAAGGCATTTCCGTAGATAAAAGACGTGGGGAACGTCAAGAATAGCAGAAAGTTGAGCCGGTGCAACGGCGTAGTACAAATACGGTACGCCCGAGAAACTAGAAACTAGAATAATTTGGAACACCGACGTAGTACAAAGACGGTACGTCCAATGAACCAAAAAGCCAAGACATTGATGTAGTGCAAACGGTACATCCAATGAATCAAAAGCAAAGACATTGATGTAGTACAAACGGTACATCCAATGAATCCAAAAAGAAAAGACATTGATGTAGTACAAATGCTACATCCAATGAATCCAAAGAAAAGACATTGATGTAGTACAAACGGTACATCCAATGAATCAAAGACACTGATGTAGTACAAACGGTACATCCAATGAATCCAAAAAGAAAAGACATTGATGTAGTACAAACGGTACATCCAATGAATCAAATAGCAAAGACATTGATGTAGTACAAACGGTACATCCAATGAATCAAAGACACTGATGTAGTACAAACGGTACATCCAATGAATCAAAAGCAAAGACATTGATGTAGTACAAACGGTACATCCAATGAATCCAAAAAGAAAAGACATTGATGTAGTACAAACGGTACATCCAATGAATCCAAAGCAAAGACATTGATGTAGTACAAACGGTACATCCAATGAATCAAAGACACTGATGTAGTACAAACGGTACATCCAATGAATCCAAAAAGAAAAGACATTGATGTATTACAAACGGTACATCCGATGAATCAAATAAGACGGAACATCGATGTAGTATAATAACAGTACATCCAATGAACCGAACACCATAAAAGAACATCGGACACTAGTCCATAAAAGGAATGAGATAAAACTCAATAAAACGAAGTGTACCAAAACGTCCGATGAACTTGATGAAAAGATAATTCCAGTCAGACATCATCAAAGAATCAACCACTTGTTGCTTACGATAAAGCGCATTGGCAACACGATTTCCCTTCCAGGAATAAAAAGAATATCAAGATCATAAGATGTCAGGAACTCGAGTCAACATGGAGTTCCATATGAGAAAATAATTATTCCAAAGATTTATGATCGAGGTAGAGAACAATTTCTCATCCAAATATGATGATGCCAAACTCTAAAAGTAAAAACAATAGCCACGAGCACTAGATCATGAGTGGCATATCTAGTCTCGATAAGCTATAATGATTTAGAAGCACAAGTGATAGCACGTTCTCCTTTGCAAGAGAACGGCATCCAAACCAATACGACTAGTATCGGTACAAATAGCAAAGTCTTGGTTCCCCTCCAGGAATCACAAGAATAAGAGTAACGAAAGGAAGAATTCTTTTAAATAATCTTCTTTCCTGAAAAGTTAAAACTTTCAAAATTACATTTTTATTTTTATGTAATAATCTTTCTACAAAAATTTACATTTTTACAAGTCAATACATCGTGTCTGACTGTCTCATCAAAGCGTTTAGGAGATTCCTATCGATAACGTTGAACAAGCGCATCGGCCAGAATTCTTAAAACACTCAACGGCAATACAATCACAAAATCATCTTCTATATGATAAACATGTTTCTAAAAACTTTTAAGAATATTCTTTGTTCATTTTAAGAACAAAATCCAGTTTTACTTATAAATAAATCTTATGAAAAAGATTTGCAAAATTTTTAAATTACTATTTTCATCCAAAATCAGTAAATACAAGAATAGTCTCATCGAAATATTCATAGAATATTCGATTTATAAAATGGATGAAATAAGCTGGACAATTTGAATGACATAATAAGTCATTCATAAGAATCATAACGAGTGTGGAATGCGGTAAGTGGAATGCTAATTTCCGCAACTCGTAGAAAACGAAAACCAATGGTAAAGTCAAACTGAAAAGACCTTAACACCACACAAAAGATTTCTTAGGTGATAATCCTAAGACAAACTCAAAAATACCGGAGAATTTCTCAAACTACATGAATGAGAGAAATAACACTTTCCTTATAAGTGGGCTTAAGGAATAAAATGATGCCATCAAGTTGGAATCAAAATCATAAAGGAAAAATAGAAATCTGCTTAACAGATTGAAAATGTCGAAGATGAATAGTCCACTCGAAAAATAGGATACGGGATTCACAATGATTAAGCCGATCCTTTAAAAAAATCAACTCCGAAGCCTAAGTAAAAATATCGGCTCGGAAAGAAAAGTCTCATAAAATAATTTCGACATCAATAAAAAGCAAATTGAGTGTTGCGGATCTACCATCCAGATTCACAATCCTCAAAGAAGTCATCAAGCCCAAAATATTTTCAAAGAAAAAGAATCAACAAGTTCTTTTGATATAAAATAAATCAACAAGAACTTGAAAAGAATATTCACAAGACAAACAAAATCAAGGATTGAATGAGAAATACCTTGACCACGAGAAGAGTTGCTAGGGGCTTGCACAATATTTAGCTTTCTCATGTCCTTGTTCAAAAGTTTGGGACACGCAGATAAAAGATGACTCGGTTTCTTGCAATAGCGACAAGAATGGGGTTTTGGACACATATTCGCATAGTGTTCCATAGAATTACAATTGTAGCATCCTCCACGATTAGGGATTGGAGTCTTTGCTACAAAAGTAGTTTGCTTCACTCTCTTATTAGGATTAAGGCTCTTGAACTTAATATGCCTCTTCTTGGAAGTCCCAATATCACAAACACTTCCTTTACCAACCTCTCCATGAAGAAGAGTAACATCCACAAGCTGATTGAAAGAAACTTCAAGTTTCAAAGGTAGAACCATTTCAGGGTTCTTACTCAAAGCATATATAAACTCTTGATTCTTTACAAGATCCAAAAGTTGTTGGGCAGACATGAATGCGCCATCCAGAGAAGGGCTACTGGATTGACCAGCGCTAGGATTGCCAGAACCAACAATTTCTTTTCTTTAAGAAAGAAAGAAAAGAAGAAGAAAAAGTTATTCTTAGAATGAATATCAACAATCACGATGATAAAACAAGGAATCATTAAGAAAATAGGACAAATCGGTACGAAGACTCGAATAAAATCCTAAAGCACGAATCCTAAGATGGACTTAGGACGATGATCCTTGTTATAATATTCCATATTGTTCCGAAGTTTGGCTCTGATACCAAGCTGTGACGCCCCACCTCTATACCCACGCTAGCCAAGAACACTACGGTGTAATGCTGTCAAATAGCACGAAGGATAAGGCTGTTGAGGAGCGACCATCCGTGTAATTGCTTTGTGCGAGCATCGATATGTCAGATAGTATAGCATGCAATTCTTTTCAAGTGGAAATCCGACATGCCGACACAAACTCAAAGCTACTACACAGTGGCTATAATATCTTCAGAAACAAATATAGAAGTAAACATAACATAAATCAGTCACAGACAATTCATATCACAAAGGCGGAAATAGATATGAATATTACACATGAAAGTGTACATCAGAGTAGTGGTCAAACAAGATCCACAATATCAAAAAGAATAGATACAAGTGCTAGACAAAAGAATAAGTATACATCATAGAGTCTGTATCTCAAATGTATACAACAAAAACTACTAAATTAAAGTAGTTAGCCAAAAGTCAGAAGATGGTCCGATAAGGAGTCAAGCAGAAGCACCTGTGAAATCTCAGTCTGACCCGAGTATTATTTAATAAGAAAATAATAAACGGATCAGTCTAGCTATAAATATCAGATGAAATGATATAGAATAAGAGATATGACTAAACGTATGATAATCACAATGCCAAGCTGTGATAAATAAGTAATTGAAAAATCAACAAGAGATTAATCAATATCGCAAAGATCTTCTCAAAGATAAAAAGGAATGTCATACTCCTAATTTCATTCACCAAGCCACAATAAATGACATATATATCAATACCAATCGTAAAAGTTGGTGAAACATAAATTCCAGAATTCAACACACGAAATCCAGAAATCACAATCAAAGGGAACAACGACGTCGTACAGCGAGACATCCGATGAACCAAAACACAATCAAAGGGAACAACGACGTCGTACAGCGAGACATCCGATGAACCAAAACACAATCAAAGGGAACAACGACGTCGTACAGCGAGACATCCGATGAACCAAAACACAATCAAAGGGAACAACGACGTCATACAGCGGGACATCCGATGAACCAAATCACAATAAAAAGGATGGCCAATCCCACAAACTGGACATCGACGTACCTATAAAGACACGCCCCATGAACAGTCGAACATCGACGCACCTAGAAAGATACGCCCCATGCTCTAGCACCGACGCACCTAGAAAGATACGTCCCATGCATAAATAAACATCGATGCACCTAGAAAGATACACCCCATGTAATGTCTAACAACGATGCACCTAGAAAGATACACCCCATGCTAAGTCGAACATCGACGCACCTAGAAAGACACGCCCCATGCATAGACGAACATCGACGCACCTAGAAAGATACGCTCCATGTCCCGACTTATTGAGCCGATTGCTCCACGAAGTAAATAAACATCGATGCACCTAGAAAGGTACACCCCATGCATAAATAAACATTAACGCACCTAAAAAGGTACGACCCATGTATAAACAGACATCGATGCACCTAGAAAGGTACACCCCATGCATAATAAAACATTGACGCACCTAAAAAGGTACGACCCATGTGAGAAATGAGACGAAGCTCAATAAAATGAGGAACAGTCCTCCACATAAACAAAGAGACATCGCACATTGCTAGTCTAAACCACAAAGATGATCGTCATGATCAACGAGAAGTGTCAATTACAATAAGCTAGTAAATATATGAGCTTAGCTTCATGTCCCATAACCACTAGCTTAACTTAAATATTTACGAACAAATTGTAGATCTCCACTAAAAAATTGTCACAAGAGATTCAATCGAACAAGTCCAAGAATTAACCGACGAAGTAAACGCAAGCGTTTCATACCACTTGTTTTACTAAGTGGTTTAATTAGATTTCTCATGCGAGTGAGGAAAAGGTTTGTGTATACTAATAGATTGGAAATCGGTTTGAGAAAACGAGCTTTGTAATAAAATAGTGTTGAAATCATTTGAAGAAAGAGTTTTGATATTTACTGCTAGTATAGAAAACCTTTATATTTTAAAGTGACAAATCATAGAAGTGATTGTAGAAACAATCGGGCATAAAAATTCACATTCGAAGACGTGAATAAAATCCAAAGAAATCGATATAAAATCCATCAAAGTGGATATATCTAAAATTCCCAAAGAAAAGGTCATCAAAGTCGATAATAAATGACAACAACAAAAGGAAGACAACACGAATCGATTAAAGTTGGATATTCAAGGCTAATCTGGCAAATAGTAGCAGGTCGGTCGACCGGACTCCCTGAGTCGGTCGACCGAACCAGAGGTTGGAATTGCTCGGGGCACCAGGTCGGTCGATCGGCCCAGGGGGCTCGGTCGGCCGAAGCCTATAACCAGCACTTCCAAACGGAGGTAGGAAGTGCCTGGACTACTGGTCGGTCGACCGGCCCAGGGGGCTCGGTCGGTCGAACCTGTATACTTGCACTTCCTACCCTATTTCAAAGGAGGTGCAAATCCCGACCAAATTGCAATCGCACGAGCAACGGCGCTAAGGGTTTATGCCAATCGACTACCCGGCCCTATAAGCTCCTCGATGCATCACCAAAAATATGATCAAAGATCAAAGCCATGATTTTTAAAGAATTGAACTCAAAACACTAAAAAATTGGAATATTCACAAACGCAATCCAAATCAAAATCAAATGCACATGAATAAGTGTTAGGAATTCATACCTAACAATAGAAGAGAATTATAAGCATAGATGTGAGATTAAAAATCTCACCTTTGAACCCAAACGATTGAAGAAGAAGCTATAGAGCAATGGCAAGAACAATCACTCTTCAATTCCAACCCAACAAGCTTGAATCTAAGCTTAAAGGAGAAACATTTCCTAAATTAGGTTTAGGAAATTTCTGAAATTGAATGGAGAAAGAGTTGGAGAAGACGAAGGAGATGCTTACCAATGGGTTCTCTTGAATTTGGAGCTAGGAGTTGGATTTGCAAAGCAAGCTTGGGCTTAGGAATTTCTATTTCCCATTCTCTTCCACCATTATTGCTAAAGCTTGAGTGTTTAAGCAAAGAGGAGAAGTTATGAAGAGAAGGGGGTTGGGCTGAGCTAATAAGGGTGCAGTCCAAACCAAAGTCATAAGCGGGAAAAAGTAGCAAAAATCAACTTTCTCCAAACATATCGAAGCTTATACTCAAAAAGGTCGCAAACGGCATTTTGAACTCAATGGAAGTGGTCTCGAGTCCTAATTCGGCTGTTTGCAAAAAGTAGCTTTTCGGACTAAAATCCGACTAACGATAAAATATTTAAATGAAATATTTAAATATAAAATCGATAAATATGCGGGCTGTTACAGTTTATCTTTAACAAAAGAAAACAAAAGAAATTAAAAGAAATCCGCAATGCTTTTTGGAAAATGAAACTACCATAAGGCCTCCCGCCACACACACAATGCAAACGCATAATTGGAAGAGATTTCTCCTTATGATAGTCAAGCATACTTGATACGCAAAATCATTTTGATGTTATTATTAGTGCATAGTGCAGAAAACCTTTCGAAAGTATAATATTAATCTTAGCCAACATGCACATTTCGTAGTACGCCTACTACAGCTACCATCTAAACGGCGGGTCACCACCATAAGTAAATGGTAGGCTATACAACTTAAACCGTACAGGGTTCGTATTGAATGATTGGATTTCCAACAATGGTCAGGCAAAGGAACTTCCTTACCAAATGGGATGCCTCTGGAGGGACGCACCCAAGAACCAAATCAGATCTCTGCCAATACAAGGCCGGGTTACCTCTGTAACTAGGTAACACCTACAAGTATGCCATCCTCGGTCGTTACCGACCTTTATCCCGGGATTCACCAACAAATATCAACAGCCACACAGTTAAATATCTGGGCTACATACCATGATATTACTTTTATCCAAAAGAAAATGGACATACCCTAGGGGCGCGACCCCTAATAACCTTGCTGCAACTTTCCTATTTCGATCATTTTCGAGTTGTGAGGTCCGACGAGGTCACGTCCACAAAGCTACGCTTTGCACAAAAGCCATGCTTTGATTAACACAAGATCAGCAGCACTTCATATGCCACATTACCAAATTGGGAATATATCACTAGTAACCATCAACTACATAACCTCTAAGCTCATACGTCTCGGAGAAGGGTGTTAAGATAAGAGAATAAATTCTGCGCCACCAAACAGAAATATATTTGATAGAAACCAGCTTTACATCTCAAAGTGGAATGTCAGACATACTTCCATACAAGTCTATTCCGGATTCGAACAGAACCAAAGGCACTTCAAAGAAGCCCTTACAAATCCAGGTATTCACAATCCCGATTGGACTCCACGTCGCATATGGAGATCTCTATACCGTAGCTGCTCAGTGCAGAGTCATTCGACGGGTAATCCTTTCGTTCTCGAAAATACCTGGTCTTCACCATCGGTCTTCAAATGCTATCCATTTCGTCGTATCATTATTCGGAATGGGTTATGAAGCAAAGTCCTCTCTTGGCTAAACCGAATAATGAACACTTATTTTAGAAACATGTAGATATTGGGATCTTAGTTAAGTCACAACTTAAAGCCTAAAACCTTTCTTTCAAATGGTTTAAACAAATTTTCCACTTTTAATCTTTTAAAAAAAGATACACCCTTAATATCCTCTCAATTTAAAACAGGGTTTATCAAATCTTTCACAAAGATTCATTCACAATATTTAAACAAAAGATCTATCTTTGAGATCCTCTTTGCTTGAAAACAAAGTTCACCAAATATTTCACCAAGATTCATTCACAATATTTAAACAAAAGATCTACCTTTGAGATCCTCTTTGTTTGAAAACAAAGTTCACCAAATATTTCACAAAGATACATTCATAGCTTTCAAAACTATTTACGGTTCAAATCACACAGCTTGAAATCCTTTCAATAGAAACTAGAAATCCTTTCGTTATATGTAAGCCATTATTATTTAAAAACAAATTCTTTTTGTTTCGGAAAAAATCAGATCAAATATGCACAAGTTATAGCCTTTAAAATAAAAACTTGGGTTTAGATTTAAATTCCCAAAATAATACTTTTACAATGGTTTAAAACCCATATAAATACATTATATAACTTGTATAATCTTTTTAAACCATAATTTCCAAATAAACATACATATAAATGTATACAACTTCAAAATCTAGAATTCAAATTCAAATCAAGCTATAAAACTTTAACATGTTATTCAAAATAATTTTCATCTTAAAAACTCCTTTTCAAAAGCTTTCATATTTAAACCCAATTCAAATTCCAAATCATTTTTGGATTCAAAATTCAACTTTCAAAACCCTTTCATTATTTGAATAGAATAATATTAAATTCAAGTATCTGTAACCTAACCGAAACCTCGTGAAATTCATATTTGTGTGTGTATGGTATAGTCTAGGGGTTTTACACTATAGTGCAATATCATAAATCATCATAATCCAAGCACAACAATATTGACAGGCGGTATAATCCTATAATGCTTATCTTCATTCAAGATTCACAGATAATTAATATAAATTCATCACAGATAAATAAATTACATTAATCACAGCTCAAATCAAAACAATTCATATCATAGAGCATCACTCATCTGGGATATCAAACAATTTCAAGTATTCAATACAATCGAAACATCCATAAGTAAGGTTAATTAATCATCTCCTTAATTGAAACCAGATTAATCACTAATCCAGGTTAATTAATATTAATTAATTACAAATTATTTTAATTAATTAATCTTTAATCACTTATTAATAAATTAATTAACCTTTAATCGTTTAATTAATCAATCTTAATTAATAAATCAATCAACCTTTAATCATTAAATAATTAACCTTTAATTATTTATCAATTAACCTTTAATCATTAAATAATTAATCCTTAATTATTTAATTATTCTTAATTAATTATCCTTAATTAATTACATTAATTAATTAACCCTTAATTAATAAATCATCCCTTAATCACTTAACTAATCAATTTTAATCATTAATTAATTACTTTTAATTAAGTACTTATCTTTAAGTAATTAATTACCTTTAATTACTTATATTAACTAACCTTAATTAATTACATTAATTAATCACCTTAATTAATGACATTAACCATTCTTTAATTACTTATATTAATTAACCCTTAATTAGCCATATTAATTAATTAATTATTCTTAATTTCTCAAACCTTAATTAATGTTAAAGATTAACCATTTATCTTTATTTATTACTTTAATTATCGTTTAAACCTTGTTTAATAAATCTTATAATTAATTATAATTTATCACTTAACTTAAACCTTTAAGTTAAGTTAACCTTTAAAAACAATTCATTTCTTAATTACCCACTTAATTTCCATATTAAGTTTATTTAAAATAAACTTTAAAATAAAGTTATATATTAAACATTTTAAACTTAAAATAATTTGTTTTAAAAACTTAATTAATCCCATCTTAAACCAACATTTATTATTCAAAAATAAATGGATTAAAACCGTTCAAACTTGATTTATTTAAAGTTTGAATAAAAACTTGTTTTATTTTAAATTTTTAAAGCTGCAAAATTTACGAACCTGAGATGACTCGAGTAAAACCCGAGCCTTACTTCGAGTTACCTGCCTCTTTCTCTTGCTTCGAGTCAAGCCTTCGTTTGCACATGCTTTACCCAAGCCAACCTTTCTTCCCAAATGCCACAACATTCACCTGACATGGGTGAAAATTCGTGCACGTGTACACAGGCTCCGATCGACTTCGATCGTCGGCGCGACCATCTACCCGTCACTATAATCCCTTCGACTCACCTAAGCACCCAGAACCCATGATATTGCCGTGGTTCAAAATCGACATGACAGTATCCCACCGGAACTAAAATGATCACCAGAAAAATGATTTACAACTCCGCCTGCATCCACCAGAGGACTCGCAATCGCGACCGAAGCGTCGCCACGACCCCATGCTCCCATCCCCCTTGGTCCGATCGCCGTTAGCCCACCATCGGCGATGAAATCAACTCGCTAACATCCTCAACCAAAGCAACAGCTAAAACCCTTAACCATCATCGCCAAACCACCATGACTATCAGAAAAATATAGCTCCATTTCTCCCTTGTCCCCATCACTTCATCCTCCTCTAGTCAGAACCCGAGATCCAAAATACTCTTGATCGCCAGATTTTGACAAAAACTCTCTTCCCGTTTAACTCCAGTATTCCCAACAATTACAAGTTTAAAAATCATGAATTGATTATCTAACTTCATGATTTTGTATTACGAATCTGTTTGTAAACCCAAAACATAAAATCAAAATCATTGATTTTTGACTTAAATTAAGTTATCACTGTAAATTCCTGATTTTGAAATAATTATTCAACAAATTCTACTGAATTTATTTTAAAAATGATATTATTATGTTACAATCATTTTTCTTTTTAAAAAATCATAGCTTGAACATTATTAGATAGGAGGATATGATTTTTATTTTGTGAAATAGGAGCCTATAACATTACAGAGAAGTATATATCTGTTTATACAGACGTGCACAGATATTTTCACATATATTTGTATACATGCAAAACAAATTTACAAACATTCAAATATGTTCCACTGCATCACTTTCACAATCATCAAGATATAACCATATCAAGGTTTTAAGAAAAATAATGTTTGATCGCCTGTTAAAGAAGAACAGAGAGCCTGTATCTGTTTTGAATTTGTCCAGGCACTGTTTTGATTCTTGATTTGTTTGATCTGGTGGTATTTTTGATCTGAACCTTGATTTGCTTTGATGTTGAATTTGTTGCTTTGCTCAGGTTTGCTTTGATCTAAGTTTGATCATTAACTTGGTCATGATCAGATCTTTGTGTTGATCGCTTGATAAACTGAAATGATCTTTGCTTGATAATTAACAGAGTTGAACTAGTTTGGATTTTGAACTGCTTCATGTTTTAGATTGTATGTTTTAGTTTGTGATGATCTAGGTTTTAAATTGTAAAATGCAGTTTGTTCTCAAGTTTTTCATATGAGAGAAAAATGAAGCCTGGCTTAAATTCTTTGATGTTAATTTACATTATAAATTTAAAAAAAAACAAATACATCTTGCCACTTGTTTATTTTGCATGCTAATTCATGTACACTTGTTCAATTACAAGAATAATTAATTTACACTTATTAATCTCTTTATTGAAATGCTTACAAGTGTCATAAATATCCACTTTATGTTTTAAACCTTTGTTTCATTTAATTTATAAATTTTGTTTTAAACCCTTATGTTTTTATAAATTATGTAATATATTTTCCTTTTTCATACTTATCCTTTTCCTTCTCAATTTTCCTATTATTTATATTTGCATAACTTTTTAAAGAAAATAATTTTTTCAAAATATAAATATATACTATAAATAATCATACACACACACACACACACATATATATATTTAGATTCTTATTCATACATTTTTCTTATTTATATATTTATATGTGTAAGTCTTTAAAATATAAAATTTAACTTTTCAAATAGCTTTGGAAAATTTCTATATTAAATCCAAAACATAATTTCCAAACTATGTTTACATATATGTGTGTGTGTGTGTGTATACATATTAAAATTAGAAAACAACTTTTAAAGTATAGAGTATTAAATTCAATTTATTCTTAATATATTTATTTTAAAATTTCAATTCCCAAAATTTAACTTAAAATTAAAGTTATATACATATATACATAAATAAATAACATATATTATTTAATTTATGAAATTTCCAATTCAAATTCTAAATTACAAATTTATTTATATAAACAAACAAACACATATCTTGTTAAATTGGAGAAATATCAAAATTATTCACAATTTAATTCCAAAATTTAAATAAATTACCAATTTAAATTTGATTTAAAAACAGGAATATTACACCCTATAGGTTGAAATGATGCACACTCGATCGATCTAATATATTAGGAAGAAATCGTTATAGGTTGAAATGACAGACTTGAGCGATTTCAATCATTTCCAGTAAAATTTAGGATCGCGAGTTGATATAATATATACCCGTAAAATTTTATGGATTGAAATGATAAATATATGTATCACTTGACCATAGGGTAGAAAATTATATACGGACACCGAATTGGTTAAACTAAATGATTTTAAATCCTTAAATTTTAAATTCAATTAAATGATATTTTGAAATGAATTGGTTTTATATAAAGTAGACTATTTTTGAAAAATTCAAACTTTAAATGTTGAAATTGGAATTGGTCTTAATAAATTATTTAAAAAAATTAAATTGAAATTTCAAAGTTGAATTGTCAAATATAAATGAATTTTATCGAAATTGAGTTATTGAAAAATGTCAATATAACTTTGAAATCTATTTAATTTGAAGTGGTTTAACTTGATAATTCAAACATGGATTTGAAATCAATATTGATTATGGTTTTAAATAAGAATCTGGATTGGAAGACAAATTTTAATTGGTCGAATTGAAAACTGGACATGGTCCAGATGTGTTGAAATGAAAGAAATGGATTAATTTGATATAATTTCATATTAATTATTTTATTATAAATTGTTTAAAAATATATTATTTTAAATCCTAATTATTAAGATTTTCACCTATTAAACTATTTAAAACTATTTTAACCTATTTTAAAACTATTCAACTATTTATAACTATTTTAACCTATTTTAAAACCATATAACTATTTTAATCAAATTTAAACTATTTTATTCTATTCTAATCTATTTAAAATACTTAAACTATATTAAACTATTTTAATCTATGTTAAACAATTAGAACTATTTTTAAAACAATTTAATCTATTTTATAGTCTTTTAGTCTATTTTAAACCACTTATACTAATTTAAAGTATATTAATCTATTTTAACCAATTTTAACCATTTAAACTATTTTAAAATATTTTTAAACTATTTAACTATTTTAAACTATGTATGATTATTTAAACTATATTTCTAAATTCCAACGGTGTAAGGTTGAACTGTTTATTTAAATCCTTGATTTAAAAGTAAATGCGGTTAAATGATGATGTAACCTAAGATGGAATTTGAAATGATAGTTTCCAATGAAATGACATATTTGAATAAACATGATGATGTTGAAATGAGGATATAATTAACCTATCTTATCGGTAATTACAAAAGTATATATGATTTCGAAAGTGGATATGATTTCAAAAGTGATATTTTCTGAATTAAATATGATATTTTGATATCAATTATGAAACCGTTTTGGAAATTTAAAAGAACTATCCAGTGTAAAATAAGAGTTTTGTTGTTTAAGTGACCGGGATAGGATATTTGTCGTACTCTTTGCCAATACCAAAACTACATTAACAACTACGCATGTGGTGGAGATTTCAGAATGAAGTAGGATGGTTTGACGAACGATTCTATGTAAGGTATTATCGTAGCCTAGACTCCCATGAGTCAGCTTGATGTGACTAAAACAAGAGCCACGCAGGGCCAAGAGAGTTCGCTCCTTCTGTCTGGCACATTTCTTTGATACCATATTATGAATTTGTGATTGATTTGGTGGCCACCCCTCAATTTTGTTTATGGGAATGTGTTCCGAGGTGGGTGGTAGCAGCTGTTATGCATTACTACTAGTCTGGATCTATCAAATGGTAGTATTCTACCATAGGCATTGCCTCGCATGTCATGTTACATGCCTTATTGCGACTTCTACGAGTTTGATTTATACAATACCTATGGAATGCTCTTTGATAACCCTCCAGTTTATGGAGGAATTATGGTACTGTATAGATTACGGGAATGTATAAAAATGTGTTATGGGGGATATGGGTAAAGCCTTAATTCTATTTTAATGCTTTACTGTAGACACTATTGTGATAGCGTATTGTACTATGTATGTAGATAGTTTAACGGATCCTTAGGAGATGGAATCCCAAATATCTCTTACGTTATTGCACTCACGTTAGACGCTGGATTGGAGATGCCAAACCTCGTAAACACCTCCGACGCTGTTGCACTCATATTTATTTACCGTTAATTTAACTTACATAAGATCTTTAAGTTCTAACTCGAATGTTTTGTCTTTTTAATTCGCTCCGACCAGTCTGAGCTTTTTAGTGTATCGGAGACTGCTTTTTTTGGAGGACAAAGTTGGAGATTTGTGTACTATATTATTTATTTTATTTATTCCACTGCATCATGTTGTTCTACTGCATTGTTATTTGTTTCTATTGTATGTAACTCTGATTCTGTATTGTAAAAGTGTAATCAAATGTTATTTGTAAAACAGCTTCATAAACTGTTATTTGATTATTATATTTTATCATTATGTTGTGAGATTCTATGTTTATTTTATTTCTTTCTCTTCTTTTCTTATTTACTCCATAACAATCCTCCCTTTTGAATGGATTGATTTTGAAATATGTGGTTTATTGTCGATTTAATCCATCCAAAAAGGCGGGTCGTTCCATGAATAACGATAATCTAACACAAGTTTAAATTGGGTTAAATTAAATAGGAAGGTTTGATAAAAATTGTTTTTATTAAAACCATAGCTTTTTTTAAAACACTAAGCAGTATAAACTATTTACAGTTTTGGGTCAAACCATGAAACATTATTCATTTTACATTCTAAGTTAAAGAGGTTTAGAGGTTGAATCACTTTTAAAAGACCAAAATTTTGATTAGATATTCACCTAAATTTGTAGAAAGTAAAATAAAATTGGTATGTACTCTTTGGATATAAGAGAGTCTTATATAAGTAAATAAAGTGGGAATAAGTTATTTTTGATGTTTTAAGACAAAGTGACTTCATAAAATACTTCAAAACTTGAGTGAGAATTCATGAAATAATTCATAAATAATTTTAGTATCGAATAAAATACTAAGTGAAAAAATAAATTATTTAGAAAAAATTTAATATAACAAGAAACTAATAAAATTTAGAGTATCACTTTCCATATTGTCTGAGTGAGTTTGGATAATCTTCTAAGGCTAATAAGAAATACGGTATGCTTAAATAATTATTTATATTTTTGGACGATTAAAAAGTTTTAAACCTACGTTGAGATTTGTTTGTTAGTCATTTGACATTTTGAAACAATGTTAAGTGATGAGTTTTCTCTCATGGAATTTGATTGACTATTAGCATTAGATAATTCCTTCATGGAGATTGATTGATTTGATTTGATTGAATTGATTGGTTGTCTGGTTTCATATACCATTGTCTATAAAATTTAAACGTATAGACAAAGGATTTTGAATTATTGCTATTATGACCCAAATCCCGATGAATTTGAAAAATACATTTTGGAAAATTTTGGAAGAGGAATGATATTTATTAATTCTAGTTGATGTTTTTGGAGGAACTGGAATACCACTGGATGCTCGATGTTGCTCCGATTCTAGAGTTTCACCATACTTTATTATGAGGATTCCTCTCCTTGTCCTTTTGGTTTTTGAACTTTGATTTTTCTCGTTTGAAAATTTTGAAAAATAAATTTTTGAATTGAAAAACCTGGATATTTAGATCTAAATTAATCATTTGAAATTATTGGATGCAAAACACCTATTATGGAATATTCACAATATTTTATCGCATATGATTGAGGTATGATTATTGATTTCAAGTAGATTTATATCAGATTAGTTTTTTCATGTAGAGTTACACCACCTTGTTTTTTGTCAGCCTAATTTTCTTTTAGATTTCACAAGTAAAGGTATGCAAGAGATTGCCATTTTATTTTTATGCACATGTATTTGCATAGAGATGATAAATTACCTACCAAAATATAAATCAAACACAATAATAGATTTATAAGCTTAAATTAGTTGATGATTTTATGCCTTAGATATGAGAGGACACTTGGCTTTTGTTTTCTTTGACTGGTTTGGGGCCCGTAGAGGCAATTTGTAGTTGTTTCGATCGAGCCGTGCAAAGGAGACGCTGGAAAAAAATTTCAAAAATTTAAGAGTTAGAATTTATTTTGATAATTTTGGAAAATGGTTGAAAACTAAAAATTTGATTTTCTGAGTTATATCTTAGAATGAATGAATTAAAGGGAATTAGTTGGTATAGGTGGGTGAGTTTAAAAGACTTGGAAATTTTGGAATCTATTCTAGCTAACTGGTTTTGAAAAGTTGATAAGTTTAATAATTCATTTTAATTAATAATATTAAACTTAAAGGTTTGGAAACAATTTCTTTCCTAAGAACATTAGGGACGAGATTCATTTAAGTGGGAGAGTGTAACAGCCCAAAATTATGGTCATTTAATTTTAAATGTTTATTCAATTTTAAATATTTAAATAATTGGATTTTGGAATTTTATAAATTATAATTATAATATTGGGCATGTTTAAGATATTTGAATTGTGAATTAATGTTAATTAATGGATTTAACAATTTTATCTAACTCCTTTTAATTAATAAATAATATTGGTGTATTCAGTTTGTAAATTTATTTACAAATATAAACAGATCGGATAAACTTCGATAATTAAATATAAAACGATAAAATTAGTAAAAATTTAGCCTTTCGAGGCATGTGTCTTGGATTTCGACGAAATCAGTTTCACTGTATCCGTAATAATGAATTATAATATGTCATTTAATTTCATGGTGATCAGACGTACCGTTTGGTCGTGCGAATTTGAGACGCATAGAAATTAATTTCGAAAATTTAATATAACAATTGGGTATGAAAAGCTATCTTCTGCATACAATCGAAATAGGGCTCGGGATAATTTCCATTTCGTTCGAAATAGGAATATACATATAGAATGCTAGGCGGCACGTCTTATTTGGAGTTTGAAATTTTCGAACATTGTATAGCTTGATAATTTAAATTTAAATAATATATATATATATATATATATATATATATATCAACCATATCTTGTCCGTGCTCTTCGCTAATCAAGCCATACCCCACGTACAACAAGACCTTACCTTTTCTCTTATATAATGTTGCATGTAAACCAAAACCAAAGCTTTCCCCTTTGAATTGATTTTCAAAAATCAAAACCAATTCAAGTATTCCACTAAAAATTCCAATCTTTGATTCGTTGAGCTCATAAAATGTTTGTCTTAAACTCTAAACCTTTCTCATTGCGTGCGTTCACCACTGGCAGACATTTTTTTAGACGCGGTCGAATTAGGATTGGGTTTTGTGGAGCTTGGGGTTGACGATATGGCAAGCGTGGCTTAGATTTGTGTTTAGCAAGGAAAGTAGGAGCTTGGACCTTGATTTGGCGGTGTGCGGCGAAGGTTTGGGGGTCGCGATATATGGCAGTAGCGAGGGAAAGACCATCAAGTCGAAAATTGGGGGAGTGGCCTTTGGGCATGATTTTTGTTATGGGCTAGTCATGTTCGGAGAGAGAAAGTCATCAGTGAAAATGGAATCTAATTTCGTCGATTATTTCTCAATATCATCGAAAATTCATGCATGTTGGTTTTGGGTTTAACTGTGTTGCTTTTGTATATTTAAGAGGGGGAAGATGAAATAAGGTGGATGTGCATTTTTGTAAATAAAAATAGAATTTTTATTTATAAATTTAAATTTATCGATAACTTGTAAATTCGGTATCTCAATCATACGAGGTCGAATTCGAATGCCATTTTTTGCGCTGGATTCACATCTTCGTGATCTTAACCATGGAATTGGTTTAGCTAGATTTGAAGCTTGTCGAAATTTATGCTAAATTGGATGATCTTTCGGTTTTAGTCCAAATTGGAACATTTCATCGGAAATGATAATCAATGTGAGTTTATTTCACATTTAATTTTATCATATCATATCTATGATGTTATAAATGATTATTGATTGTCTGGATATTAGTTAAATTATCTGGTTACTTGTTTCATCAAATTTCCATTTGAAAAATGGATGACATATTAATTTAATCATTATGAACCCATATGATTATATATGTATATACTATCCATAATCATTGTTTTGCAAGGAAAATCTATAGAGAGATCCTGAAGGGTTTCTCGTCAATTATTATTATTTACATCCTTATGCTGTTATATTGATGATTAATTAAAATTAATCCTGATATTCCATTTAATTTTTTAAGCGTCTTTATAGAAACTTTGCTATATCGTCATTTATTAAATTTTATCCCCGAAAACCTTGCCTTATGTTTTTGAACTTGAGCTTGTGTTTTCGTTAAACAGATTATTGAAAATTCATTATTCATTCTGATTGATGATAATTTAAATTAATTAATCATTTTGATTAATAATTTTGAAACCAATTCACCAATTTAATTAACGATGTTTAAAATTGGTTTATCTTCGATTTAAATGAGATAAGATTAAATTAATAATTTTAACTGATGATCACTTAAGTTTAACTAACTAATATAATTAATGATAATTGAAATTGATAACCATTTTATTAATGGTATTTAAAAGTAATTAATCATTTCAATAATGGTACTCAAATTGGGTTAACCATTTTAATTTATGATTTTTTTAAATTTAACTAATTGTTTTAACTAATGGTATTTGTAATTTAGTTAAACCATTTTAATTAATGATAGTTAAATGAATCATTTTAACAAGTAGTGTTTCAATTAATTGTTTTAAGTGAGGTTTGAATTTAATTAATCCAATTAATTTATGACTATTTGAACTTAATTAATTGTTTAACTAATGGTATTTAAAATTTACTTACCATTTTAATTAATGATGTTGAGGTGAACTATCCTTTTTAATTAACAATTATTTTAATTGAATAAACCTTTTTAATTAATAATATTTAAAGTTAATTAACCGATTTAATAAAAAGTGAATTAAGTAAATTAACTAATATAGTAAAAATGTTTTAATGTAATAAAGGTTTAAAAGTTAGTTTAATGATAATATAAAGTGTTTGGAAATAACTATCTATCTTTTTCAGATAATGAATTTGTTTATTTAAAAGAGATTTTAAATGCGACTAATTATCTTTTGGGATAATTAATATTTTTAAATGTATAATGGCATTTAAATTGCTTTATTATCTTTTGAGATAATTAATATTGTTCTAAGTTTATAAACTATAGTTTGTAAATGAGGAAATCCTCTAAAAGGGATTATTTATAAATAAAGTTAAGTGTGAATTGTTTTTGGGTTTATAGTAAACAATGTTTTAACGACATTTGATTCTGACCATTGTTTTAATACACTTAGTATTATAAATTTTGTCTTATAAAAGAATGTTTTAAAAGAATATTTCTAAAATGGTTTTCCCAATATTGGAACATGGAAATCAAACACAAGTTCGGTTAATTTTAAAAGTTAAAGTTCAATTTGGTTGTGGAAAATAGTTCCGCAATCGATATCGCTTATATGGAAAAGGTCTAGTTATACTTTTAATGCTAAATGTTGGGGTTTGGGCTTGTTTCTATCTCAAAGGTTAAAATGGTCGTTAAGGCTATGCCTAGAGGTAACATTACCTCAACTTGTCCAGCTTCATTTTCAACCGAGAGATAGCATGGTGTGGAATCAATGAATAGTGGTAAATTTATGATATTTAATTTCCATATACAATCATTTTAATTGTTCCCGATAGTTGATTTATTAATTAATGGATTCAGCTTTCTTCATGGTGTATCATTACCTTAAAAATGATTTGTTGCTTATTGAGCTTTGTTATCCTTTGTTGGAAATGACTAAGGCAAAAGGGCGAGAGGGGACCATGCTATGTGAGGTTGCTCCCACTAGAGCTGTGACGCCCCACCTCTATACCCACGCTAGCCAAGAACATTACGGTGAATGCTGTCAACTAGCACGGAGAATAAGGCTGTTGAGGAGCGACCATCCATGTAATTGCTTTGCGCGAGCATTGATATGTCAGATAGTATAACAATCCGACATACCGACACAAACTCAAAGCTACTACACAGTGGCTGTAATATCTTCAGAAACAAATATAGAAATAAACATAACATAAATCAGTCACAGATAATTCATATCACAAAGGCGGAATAAGATATGAATATTACACATAAAAGTGTACATCAGAGTAGTGGTCAGAAAGATCCACAATAACACAAAATAATAGCAACATGTGCTATACAAAAGAATACAACAATGAGTCAATATCTCAAGAGTATACAACAAAAAATACTAATCTAAGTAGTAAGCAAAAGGTCAGAGTAATGGATCCCTGGAGAGAAGTCAAGTCGAAGCACCTACAACATCTCGGTCTGACCCGAGTATTATTTATAAGAAAATAATAAACGGATCAGTCTAGCTATAAATATCAGATAACATGATATAGAACGAAAGATATGGCATAGACGTATAATATCCATAATGGCATACTACTATAAGTATGTAAATGATAATCAACAAACGATTAATCAATATCAAAGAATCTTCTCAAAGATCCAAAAAGGGTATCATACCCAAAACTTGTATTCATGACAAGTTAATGACACACGAATTCACCAATGCACAAAAATTGATAAATCATATCAATGAAAATCACTAAAATTGGTGAAGCATAAATTCTAGAATTCAACACACGAAATCCAGAAATCATAAAATAAAAAGGGAGGGAGGCCTATCACACGAACGGGAGCATGAAAACTCACCAACAGCTATAACACACGAACGAGAAGCTATCTCATGGTAACTAGCCATTAATTTGACACACGAATGGTCCGAAGACCTGACACACGAATGGTCCGAAGACCGTGGGTTGCTACCCCACCAATTTGAGTCGAAACTCCATAAAGCGGGGCTTAGTCTCCCTCGCAGACAAAGAGACATTGCACAATTGCTAGTCTAAACCATAAAATGATCATCATTGATCATCAAGAAGTGTCATTTACAATAAGCTAGTAAATATATGAGCTTAGCTTCATGTCCCATAACCACTAGCTTAACTTAAATATTTACGAACAAATTGTAGATCTCCACTAGAAAATTGTCACAAGAGATTCAATCGAACAAGTCCAAGAATTAACCAACGAAGTAAACGCAAGAGTTTCATACCACTTGTTTTACTAAGTCGTTTAATTAGATTTCTCATACGAGTGAGGTAAAGGTTTGTATATACTAGTAGATTGGAAAACAGTTTAGGAAACGAGCTTTGTAATTGAAAATAGAGTTGAAATCGTTTTGATGAAAAGGGTTTTGATATTTACTACTAGTATAGAAACCTTTATATTTTTAAAGTGACAAATCATCGAAAGGATTGTAGGAACAATCAATCATCAAAATTCACATACGAAGATGTGAATCAAATCCAAAGAAATCGATATTAAATCCATTAAAGTGGATATTTCCAAAAATTCCCAAGAAAATGTCATCAAAGTCGATAATTAAATGATAACAATAGAAGGGAACCAACACAAGTCGATAAAATTGGAATTCGTAAACAAAATAGGCAAACAGGCAAAACATTGCAGTTTCAGACGTCTGAAACAAGTGGTTCAGACGTCTGAATCTGGGAATATAAAAATTTCCAGAACACAATTCAGACGTCTGAATCAAGTTTTTCAGACGTCTGAAATAGGCATATTTTAGCCTATTTTCTTTCTGTTTGAAATAGAACCAATTCAGACGTCTGAAATTGCAGATTCGGACGTCTGAAACTGGAATTCAGAGCATTTTCTGAACCTCGACCAAAAATGGCCAAACGAATATCGGAAACGATCGAACGAGCAAGTGACGACTAAGGATTTGCGCCAAGTGACAACCCAGCCTTAAACGACTCGTCGATACGCCTCAAATATCCATGTCCTAATATCCATAAAAGGATTTTCATAGATTTTGATTTCAAAATACCAAAATTGGAATATACACGAAATCAATCCAAACCAAAATCAATTGCACAAGAATAAGTGTTAGGAATTCATACCTAACAATCGAAGATAATTATAGACAAAGATGTGAGATAAAATTCTCACCTTTTTACCAAAATCAAACAAGAAGAAGCTTGAAAGCAAATGGAGAATCAACCTCTCTTCAACACAACCCAAATGAGCTTGAATCTATGCTCAAAACAAGAACATTCCCAAAATTAGGTTTAGGAATTTCTGAAATTGGTAAGAGAATAAGTTGGAGAAGAAGAAGAGAATGCTTACCAATGGGTTCTCTTGAATTTGGAGATAGGAATTTGAGGTTGCAAGAGGAACTAGGGTTTTGGAGTTTTAATTTCCAATCTCTCCCACCATTATTGCCTTAGAACTGAAAAGAGGAAGAAGTGAGGGTGAATGGGGAGGAGTGTTTCAGTTTTGAGTATAAGTTGGCTAGTGGCTGAACCCAAACTCAAACCCAAAGTGAAAAAGGTCAAATTTTTGACTAACTCCAAATATATCAAAGTTTATACTCAAAAAGGTCGCAAACGGCATTTTAAACTCAATGGGAGTGGTCTCGAGTCCTAATTCGGCTGTTTGCAAAAAGTAGCTTTTCGGACTAAATTCTGAGTATCGATAAAATATTTAAATGAAACATTTAAATATAAAAACCAACAAATATGCGGGTTGTTACAGACTCCCCTCCTTAAAGAAATTGCATCCTCGCAATATTTAAGAAGAAGATATATAGTAACAACATAAAAGCATATTCAACACAAAAGAAGTTTGAAATAAGAAGTTCACCTCAAAGAGCACGAGAAAGTAAGTCCGGATGTGTTCGCTCGATGAACTCTCTAGATTCCAAGAACAATCCTTAGGATTTGAAGACCATTGAACTTTAACAAGCGGAACATCTTTATTTCGAAGGCGTTTAACCTCCGAAGCAACAATTTGAATAGGATGCTGCTCATAAGTTAAATTAGGCAAAACTTCAATCTCTTCCACAACACCGGGCTCAAGAATAGAATCGGAATCTCGAAGACATTTCCGAAGTTGAGAAACGTGAAACACGTCGTGCATAGCAGAAAACTGAGCCGGTAATGATAGGCGATAAGCCATGGAACCAATACGTTCAGTGATAGGAAATGGCCCAATATATCGAGGCGCCAATTTTTCCGATCGACTGAAACGTACAACACCTTTCATTGGTGAAACACGAATAAAAACAGAATCTCCAACAGAAAATTCTAATTTCCTTCTTCGGTTATCGGCATAGGATTTTTGTCTACTCTGGGCTTCTTTCATCCTATGACGAATAAGATCAATCTTTTCTATGGAATCATGAATAAAATCTGGACCTAAAACCAGCTTCTCACCGGCCTCAAGCCAACAAGAAGGAGATCGGCATGGCCTTCCGTAGAGTGCCTCAAAAGGTGCCATACCAATACTAGATTGGAAGGTATTATTATAGGAAAATTCAACAAGTGAAATATGATCTTCCCAACTTCCCCCAAAATCAAGCACACAAGCACGAAGAAGATCTTCAAGTGTTTGATTCACACGCTCAGTTTGTCCATCGGACTGAGGATGATAAGCGGTGCTAAAATTGAGCTTCGTTCCCAAAGCTTTTTGAAGACTCTTCCAAAATCCATTAGTAAACAATGGATCGCGATCACTAACAATAGAAGTAGGAACTCCATGCAATTTAACAATCTCTTTGATAAAGAGCTTGGCCAAAAGAGGAATGGTTCGGTTAGACCGAACGGGAATAAAATGGGCGGATTTAGTAAGTCTATCAACGATCACCCATAAGCTATCATGACCCGAACGAGAACGAGGAAGGCCATCTATAAAATCCATGGAAATTTGGTCCCACTTCCAAATTGGAATTTCTAAAGGTTGCAATAACCCATCGGGCCTTTGATGTTCGGCTTTAACAAGCTGGCAAGTCATGCAACACTTAACAAAGTTAGCAATATCAAATTTCATTCCCTCCCAATAATATAGTCGCTTCATATCCGCGTACATTTTACTACTACCGGGATGAATGGTGAATTTAGAACGATGAGAATCTTCTAAAATTTTCTTTACGAAGATCAATAATATTTGGTACGATAAGTCTACCAAATTTTCGAATGCCGCCATGAGAATCGATATCAAATTCTCTCAATCCTTCAATATCACCTCTATTCTTAATATTTTGGCCAAGAAGAGCAAGTCGGGATCTAGCCTTTGAGCTTCAAGAATGCGGTCTAAAAGAGAAGGATGAGCCTCAAGGCTATATAAAACAAATGATGAGCATAAATCAGATACGCGGTCTCGAATCTCACAAATGGATAAGATCTCGAGATCGTTCCATTCGGATATCATCATAGAAATAACCGCTTATTGCTTTCGACTAAGTGCATCCGCAACGTGATTCCCCCTTCCGGGAGTATAAAGGATATCAAGATCATATGGTGCAAGAAATTCGAGCCAACGCTGTTGACGCCAATTAAGTTCCTTTTGAGAGAATAAATACTTCAAGGACTTATGATCAGTATAAAGAACAAATTTCTCTCCTAAAAGATAATGACGCCAAATCCGAAGAGCAAAAACAATAGCTGCGAGTTCTAAATCATGTGTGGCATATCTAGTCTCGGCCGGTTTTAATTGCCTTGAAGCATAAGCAATAACACGTTCTTTTTGCATAAGAACGGAACCCAGACCAACGCGACTAGCATCGGTATACACAACGAAATCTTGATTCCCCTCGGGAATAACAAGAATCGGAGCATCAGAAAGAAGTTCCTTTAGATTCTGAAAAGAAGTTTCACATTTTTCCGACCAAATGTATTTAACACCTTTCTTCGTTAAGCTAGTGAGAGGCACGACAATCTTAGAAAAGTCTTTGATAAAACGGCGGTAATAACCTGCCAATCCCAGAAAGCTACGGATTTCTTTCACACTCTCCGGTCTCTCTGAATCGCTTCAATCTTTAAAGGATCCACTGATATTCCGGACTCGGAAATAATATGGCCTAGAAACTTCACACGAGATTGCCAAAAATGACATTTAGAAAATTTTGCTTTTAATTGATTACTCCTAAGAGTTTCCAATACAATTCAAAGATGTTTTTCATGCTCCTCCTCAGTTTTAGAATACACAAGAATATCATCAATAAAGATGAGAACAAATCGATCGAGGAAGTCTTTAAAAACTCGATTCATTAAGTCAACGAAATAAGCCGGGGCATTCGTTAACCCAAATGGCATAACAAGCCATTCATAAGATCCATACCGAGTACGGAACGATGTCAAAGGAATGATATCCTCTGCAATACGAAGCTGATGAAAACCGGTAGTCAAGTCCAATTGTGAAAAGACTCTAGCACCACTAAGTTGGTCAAACAAATCATCAATCCGAGGTAAAGGATATTTATTTTTGATTGTAAGATCATTAAGCTTGCGGTAGTCAATGCAAAGCCTAAGTGTACCATCGGATTTCTTCACAAAAATAGCCGAAGCTCCCCAAGGCGAGGAACTAGAGCGAATAAATTGCTTCGTCTCCAATTCGGATAATTGTTTACGCATCTCCTCGTTTTCTTTATTGGACATACGATAAGGAGGACGAGTGATAGGTTGAGCTCCAGGAATAAGATTAATTCTGAACTCAATTGCTCGCTTAGGTGGTAATCCTAAAACGGGCTCAAATATGTTGGAAAATTCATGAACGACGTGAATAAGAGAAATTATATCACCCTCATCATCATCATCGTCATCACGAGGATTTAAAGAATATAAAGATGCAACCAAGCTGGAATCCGAGTCTTTGAGAATAATAGAAAGCTGCTTAACAGATAGAGGATGTCGAAGATGAATAGTCCGCTCAGGACATAGGATATGGGCTTCATAACGGTTAAGCCAATCCATTCCCAAAATCATTCCAAAGCCTAAGTAGCGCATAACATGAAAATCGGCTAGGAAAGAAAAATCACATAAAATAATCTCCACATCTTTACAAAGCAAACTAATCGTTGCAGATCCACCAACCGGATTCAAAATTCTCAAAGAAGTCATTAAACATAAAACATCCAAAGAAAAAGTGTCAACAAGTTCCTTTGAAATGAAAGAATGGGATGCACCCGTATCAACGAGAACTCTAATAGGTTGATCATGAAATAAAATAATTCCATCAAGAATGGAATGAGAAATACCTTGGCCACGAGATGTGTTGCCAGGGGCTTGAGCAACATTTAACTTTCCCTCCTTCTTGCCTTCAAGTTTAAGGCATTGATGAATAAAATGGTTCGGACTTTTACAATAGCGACAAGGTCGAGGCTTTGAACACTTGTTCGCAAAATGGTCCCTAGAACCACAGTTGTAGCATTTCCCTTCACTAGAGGAAAAAGTCTTAGTGGTAGGAGTTGCTTGTTTCCCCTTTTTATTGGGATAAGGACCTTTAAATTTGTTAGGCCTCCTTTTGTTGTTGAAGCTAGGTTTGGAAGCTACTACCTCAACATCACTCCCCCTATTTGCCTCTTCAAGACGAAGAGCGATATCTACAAGTTGGTCAAAGGGAACTTCTAATTTTAGAAGTAATGGCTTCTTGAGATTCTTATTTAAGCCATAGACGAACCTCTGGTTCTTCTTCAATGGGGTGTTGATGTATTCAAGCCCATATTTGGAAAGCGACTCAAAGGACGCGACATAATCGGTCACGGAGGATTCACCTTGAACAAGGTCAATGAAACGACAAGCCATCGTCACTTTCTCAGCTTCTGGAACGAATTTTAATTCGAAGCGTTCTCGGAATTGCTCCCAGGTGAGATCCGCTTCATTAATCTCAGAAATAAGAAGTTCGTACCAGTCCAATGCTCTCTCTTCGAGCATACTGGAGGCCACCTGAACTCGGTGAAGATCGATAAGATTCATGCGCGAAAAGATGCGATCGCATGTTCTAAGCCAAGCTTGGACTTCAATAATAGTTTCGGAACCTTTAAAGGGCTTCCCACCCAAATTAGTGTAATCGCTGCACAAGCGTGCAAATCCCGACTTTGGGTGAGTAGGTTCCGGGTTAGCTCCAGCTGCTTAAGCATTAGATACCACATCAAGAAGCTGTTGAGCAGTCATAAAAACTCCATCTTGGGGTGGAGTGCTAGACGGTACGGCTCTGGGGCGGCCTGGTCTAGACATTTCTCTCCCTTTAGAAAGAAAGAAGAAGAAGAAAAAGGTTATTCACCAAATTGAATATCAAGCAATCTTGATAGATAAACAAGGAATCATAAGGAAAATAGGATGAATCGGTACGAAGACTCGAATTAAATCCTAAAGCACGACTCCTAAGGTAGACTTAGGACGATGATCCTTGTTATATTATTCCATATTGTTCCGAAGTTTGGCTCTGATACCAAGCTGTGACGCCCCACCTCTATACCCACGCTAGCCAAGAACATTACGGTGAATGCTGTCAACTAGCACGGAGAATAAGGCTGTTGAGGAGCGACCATCCGTGTAATTGCTTTGCGCGAGCATTGATATGTCAGATAGTATAACAATCCGACATACCGACACAAACTCAAAGCTACTACACAGTGGCTGTAATATCTTCAGAAACAAATATAGAAATAAATATAACATAAATCAGTCACAGATAATTCATATCACAAAGGCGGAATAAGATATGAATATTACACATAAAAGTGTACATCAGAGTAGTGGTCAGAAAGATCCACAATAACACAAAATAATAGCAACATGTTCTATACAAAAGAATACAACAATGAGTCAATATCTTAAGAGTATACAACAAAAACTACTAATCTAAGTAGTAAGCAAAAGGTCAGAGTAATGGATCCCTGGAGAGAAGTCAAGTCGAAGCACCTACAACATCTCGGTCTGACCCGAGTATTATTTATAAGAAAATAATAAACGGATCAGTCTAGCTATAAATATCAGATAACATGATATAGAACGAAAGATATGGCATAGACGTATAATATCCATAATGGCATACTACTATAAGTATGTAAATGATAATCAACAAACGATTAATCAATATCAAAGAATCTTCTCAAAGATCCAAAAAGGGTATCATACCCAAAACTTGTATTCATGACAAGTTAATGACACACGAATTCACCAATGCACAAAAATTGATAAATCATATCAATGAAAATCACTAAAATTGGTGAAGCATAAATTCTAGAATTCAACACACGAAATCCAGAAATCATAAAATAAAAAGGGGGGGAGGCCTATCACACGAACGGGAGCATGAAAACTCACCAACAGCTGTAACACACGAACGAGAAGCTATCTCATGGTAACTAGCCATTAATTTGACACACGAATGGTCCGAAGACCTGACACACGAATGGTCCGAAGACCGTGGGTTGCTACCCCACCAATTTGAGTCGAAACTCCATAAAGCGGGGCTTAGTCTCCCTCGCAGACAAAGAGACATTGCACAATTGCTAGTCTAAACCATAAAATGATCATCATTGATCATCAAGAAGTGTCATTTACAATAAGCTAGTAAATATATAAGCTTAGCTTCATGTCCCATAACCACTAGCTTAACTTAAATATTTACGAACAAATTGTAGATCTCCACTAGAAAATTGTCACAAGAGATTCAATCGAACAAGTCCAAGAATTAACCAACGAAGTAAACGCAAGAGTTTCATACCACTTGTTTTACTAAGTCGTTTAATTAGATTTCTCATACGAGTGAGGTAAAGGTTTGTATATACTAGTAGATTGGAAAACAGTTTAGGAAACGAGCTTTGTAATTGAAAATAGAGTTGAAATCGTTTTGATGAAAAGGGTTTTGATATTTACTACTAGTATAGAAACCTTTATATTTTTAAAGTGACAAATCATCGAAAGGATTGTAGGAACAATCAATCATCAAAATTCACATACGAAGACGTGAATCAAATCCAAAGAAATCGATATTAAATCCATCAAAGTGGATATTTCCAAAAATTCCCAAGAAAATGTCATCAAAGTCGATAATTAAATGAGAACAATAGAAGGGAACCAACACAAGTCGATAAAATTGGAATTCGTAAACAAAATAGGCAAGCAGGCAAAACATTGCAGTTTCAGACGTCTGAAACAAGTGGTTCAGACGTCTGAATCTGGAAATATAAAAATTTCCAGAACACAATTCAGACGTCTGAATCAAGTGTTTCAGACGTCTAAAATAGGCATATTTTAGCCTATTTTCTTTCTGTTTGAAATAGAACCAATTCAGACGTCTGAAATTGCAGATTCAGACGTCTGAAACTGGAATTCAGAGCATTTTCTGAACCTCGACCAAAAATGGCCAAACGAATATCGGAAACGATCGAACGAGCAAGTGACGACTAAGGATTTGCGCCAAGTGACAACCCAGCCTTAAACGACTCGTCGATACGCCTCAAATATCCATGTCCAAATATCCATAAAAGGATTTTCATAGATTTTGATTTCAAAATACCAAAATTGGAATATACACGAAATCAATCCAAACCAAAATCAATTGCACAAGAATAAGTGTTAGGAATTCATACCTAACAATCGAAGATAATTATAGACAAAGATGTGAGATAAAATTCTCACCTTTTTACCAAAATCAAACAAGAAGAAGCTTGAAAGCAAATGGAGAATCAACCTCTCTTCAACACAACCCAAATGAGCTTGAATCTATGCTCAAAACAAGAACATTCCCAAAATTAGGTTTAGGAATTTCTGAAATTGGTAAGAGAATAAGTTGGAGAATAAGAAGAGAATGCTTACCAATGGGTTCTCTTGAATTTGGAGTTAGGAATTTGAGGTTGCAAGAGGAACTAGGGTTTTGGAGTTTTAATTTCCAATCTCTCCCACCATTATTGCCTTAGAACTGAAAAGAGGAAGAAGTGAGGGTGAATGGGGAGGAGTGTTTCAGTAGCTTTTCGGACTAAATTCTGAGTATCGATAAAATATTTAAATGAAATATTTAAATATAAAAACCAACAAATATGCGGGTTGTTACAAGGACACTTTCACATCTTATCAAGATTGGATTTGGTTGTGCACTTAGATGTGAAATATTCAGATACTTGGTAAGGTTTGGTGGGATTCTGCTTGGAGGGTCCCAAGAAGTGTCACGGAGTAATTAAGCTTCTCAGAAGTATATTACTAGAGGTATACTTCAAGGAGGTGCACCTTCCCAGTCATTTGTTGGAAACTTTCCTTTCCTTATCAAATTTGAACCATTGAATCTTTTTATCTTTAAATTTCCACGAGTAGAGCCAACCACTCTTTACAGCATTTAAGTATTGATTTAGTCCATTTTATCAAGTTTGGACTGCTATCTTATTTTGGTCTATTCTATCAAGTTTGGACTGTTACCTTATTTGGTCCATTCTATCAAGTTTGGACCGTTACCTTATTTTGTCCCTTTAATCAAATTTGGATTATTTCCTTGTTTTATCTATTCTGTCGAGTCTGGAATTTACTCGGGTAATTTCCATTCTTTCAAGTCTAGTTTTAATATTAATTATGCCCATTCATATTTGGATTTATCTACTAATGATTATTTTCGCTCTTCTCTGTATGAGTGTTATTCTTGTAAGGTAAAAACTCATTCCACTTAGCAGCATCGTCTCACACAACTTTTGTATTTCCCCATTATTTGAGTTTTCTCACGCTGGTATTTTCAGTCTGATCCAAGTGTCATTTTATTATAATGCTTGGGTTAGACCCAGTATTTTCCTAGGTTGCTTTGGTGATATGGAGATTATTGATGGGGAGTTGGATATTCACTTATGACATTATTTTATTTTCCGCTATAGTATATAGTATTCTTATCAGCATTTGTAAGGTTAGGATTTTATAATTGTCCAGCTGATAAGGTTTGTTTTTAACTTTGATATACTCTATATTTTTGGAGTCAGTGTCTACTGTCCTTGTTACATTATATGTTGTATATTCCACTATGAGATTCTGTATTTCCTCTCTTCACTATTCTTTTCTTTTATTTACCCTAAAAATTTGTCATTTTGTGGATTGGATGCACGATATTTGAATACAGTGGTAGTGCTTGCTGTCGACTTTCGATGATTAAAAAGATGGGTCGTTACATATGTGCATTTAGAGAAGAAGGAAAAGTATTTATACATGCAAATATGAAAAGGCTTCAATGGGAAAGCGTTATTGATGAAATTATTGATGTACTCAATAGATGGAATATACTAGAAAGTAAAGAAAGAATATATCATTATATTTAAAAAGAGTACAGTTTTGTTAATGAATATTAAAGAATAAAAAGAAGATATTTAATGCAAAGAGAGAGCATTAATTATGCTTTTATAGAATTTATTGCTATAATTAATATACATTATTTATGTTAGAAAGATAATATATAAAAAACTTTAAAAGAAAAGAATATTTAATGTTACGTTTGAAAAGAGAATATACATGAAAGCAGAAGTTTATTTTAAAAGAAATATATCTACATGCACAAAACTGAGAATGTTAACCAGATTAATAGAGCAATTTATTACCAAATTTATGTTGCTTATATTGGAAGAGAGAGATGGTAATGTATTTAAGAAAAATAAGGACGCATGTAATGTCTTAGAGATAGAAGTAACAAAATAGCGAAATAAATCATTATTTTAAAAAGGAATGTGGAATATGCTATCTCCCTATTAGTAAAACCAAAAATAAAAAAGATGAATCCAATTTGAACTTGGAAGCATAAATATTAATTAATTAAAATCGATGATGCAATTAAGTAGTAGAGAACAAAATTCTTAATTATGGTAAATAATTACACATATTGTTTCTTTCTTTATAAAAATGTACCAATTAAATAGTAAAGAAATTTATTGTTAAATAGGTGTTATTTATTTCTTTGTAAGGAATAACCCAACTAATATACTGTCCTAGGGTTAGGTAGTGGGAAATGTTATAACTTGGATTTGGAAAGATAAATACTACTTAAGTGTTGAAAAAATGTAAAGTTCTTAATCATTATCAAGGTGTGTGTGTATGCCCTTAAGATTCCCTATAATGGTTAATGATATTTTTGTGTGTGTGTGTGTGTCTATGTATGTAAATCAACGAATTGATTAAAATTGGGATGACATAAATTAGGATAATAAAAAGGTTATATTTCTAATATAGAAAAAGGAAAAGGAGTTAAAATAAATAAACAAAATTGAATAATTAAGGAAGTGTTAACTAAATAACCTTCCAAATTTAATATATTAGTCCAACGGTTCACAATTTACCAAATATCTTTACTTGGGAATGAAGTTATTAATTAGTGTATATCATGAAAACAAAGATTGTCCTATGGTACAATGGGTAGAATTAAGTCAAATCCCCTTTTAATATACACCTCACCTAAACCATAATTTATCATAAAATTTGTCCGTATACCAAAACTCTTCAGTTATCCTCTCCTCTACAAACCTAAATTTCTTCAAAATCAAATCAAAATTAAAGTAAAAGAAATAAACAAATCATATCTAGGAAGAGCAAGAATATAGAGTGTGGTTCTAAAGAAAAGCAAGTTAGAAGAGCTTAGGCGTAAGGTGGGTGGGAACAGTTTTTATTAGAAGATTATTACAATTAGGTTTAAACTATTCAAACTGATTTTGGATGTTAGTAAATTATAATTAAAATTGTAAAACCCTAACTTGAAACTTCTAATCTAGGATAGAATTGAAATCACTATAAAAGGTCAAATCTGACACTAATGCTATTACACCCTTTTTGTTAATCTAACTGTAAAATCCTAAATCAATAGACCCTAAATTTGTAAATGCAAAATTTAAATTGATATTGAAATCGAAAGCATGGACTGGTTGAATTGGTAATTATGATTATTAGAAACTGCTAATGACACGAGTTAGACGAAAATTTTCAATTGACATTTAATACCAAATGAGCCTAAAATTTTGGTTGACGACTGATGACCATTGATCCCAAGCAGTTGACTGGTACCAGTCAATTGGTTAGGGTTAACAATCGACCGGTTATAGTTAACAATCAACCGATTAACACATAAAATGAAGAAATTGAATCTTGGCTTAAGGCCCAGACTAGAAGTAAAAAAAAAATGTAAATTGCTTGATTGAGCCTATTTTTGGGTTATGTGTATATATTAAAGACGGTAGGGTAGCCAATTCCCTATCAACGGATATTAGGTTGTTGTGGTATTGGATAAATGTTGCTTACCCAACTTGGGGGTCGATTACTCAAATGTGGCGATCTTTATCGCAAATGACACTCATATGAGGTTCTATGGTGGATGTGCAGCGCTGACGAGAATGCTTGATAGAGTATGGTCTGCCATAACGGGAATAGTAGTATGCACGATTTCTGATGTGATGTGATACAGTTCTATTGGAGATCCCAGCTCATGTCATAAGAGGCCAACATTACGATCGAGAGGTGGATGTAAATGTGGACGATGAGATACTTTAGCAAGTCTGTATTGGTTGTTCTCCCTCGATGCATAGTGGAGATTACATGTAGTAGTCATAGTTAGGGGAAAATGGTTCACGTAGCCTAAGGGCAATGATATTTGTGGGGAGTGGTCTCCACAGTAGTATTATGCGGTGATATAGGTGGAAATTTATTTTCACAGTAGCCTAGTGGTGGTATTTCCTTATTAGGTAGCTCTAGGAGCAGTGGCCTATCATTAGATGTGACGTTCAATTAGTAGTTAGATCCTTTTAGTAGCCTATACAAATTGGAGTGTGGGTACATGTTAGATAAAAACCTTAGGTAACGGACCTTAGGAACTCACTGACACTTGTAGTCCAACCTATGTCATCTAAAATTGAATTAAATTTAGCTGCACATCATCATCACGTATTAAACTTGTACTAATTCTCTAGACATTGTCTGACCCACTCCCTCCTTTTCATTTTTCCCCACCATAGGATAACGGTTTAGTAGAGATTGGGCATAGTACATGGACAAAGGAGCTTAACATCGGAATTCTCATATCAGTATTTCTCATGTAGTTACCTATTGTATTAAATATTTGGCAAGCTTGTATTGTACTTTGAAAATTGTTTATATGTAAAATTAGTATTTAAAGACTGTTTTTCTGAAATGTCTATTTTCTGTACTTATATTTTAATTCCTTCCACTGTAAGATCTAAAAGTGTAGAATGTCTTAGAATTTACCCTTATAATTATGCTCTGTAATGATTGATAAACTCAATACTCATATTTCTTAGCATAACGCGAGTCCAAAAGTCATCCTAGGCTTTGGATCGATGTATAGGGGGATGCGAGTTATTGCATTAAAGCCCAACTAAAGATATGAGAGTAGCATATATGTGTATATCAAAGAAGTGTATGCATATATATGTGGAAGAAGAAACTTTTGATAAAAATCTCCTTAGTCTCAGTTATTCAATAGAGAATCAATGTTTAAGGAATTATTCTTGTTAAATGAGTTAATTGTGATGGTACTTAAAGCCAAATTTTGACTCTTGTTTTACCATGAATTTTTAGTCTTAAATTAGTAATGCAACTTTCTAATTTTTTAAGAAGTTCTTTGTAAAACACACCTTTTGTCAATCTATAGCTAGGATTTGCAATCCAATTGTAGCTAAATAGATCCATAGTGTAGGTCAGTTTATCAAAAGGAGTGTTAGTGCTATTTAACATACTTTGATTCCGTTCAAACCATGAATACCAATAAGTGTTTGTGAAAATGTTATCAAGAAGGGTTATATGCCATTTAATTTATCAATTTCTCGAGATATTCCAGTAGTACTAACAATTAAAATCAGCGTTATCAATGTTTAAGTCAAAGATACGAAGCATACTTACAAGCGGTGAATTAGTTAATGGACAATCGTAATACAAGTTGTCATACTTTCGAACTTTGAGTTATAGAAAACACATTTTTTATCTACAACCAAATATTTGTCTTTAAAAATTTGATTGTTTTTTATTTCATAAATAGAATTAGTTATATGTGTAAGTTTGCTTTAAGTGGAGCATTAGCATTCCAAATTAATTTAAACATCATTTTCTCAGTTCCTAAGAAATTTAAAATTTCATAGTGTAAGGTTGAAGTGTATATTTTTTTGTCTTCCCAATCCTAATTTTTAATGTCACTCTCATTGTCTACGATATATAACTCAAGCTGAGAACAAAGAGTTACAAATTGAGACAAGGTATTACCTATAAGGGCACATTTGAAACTAAAGTTTCGTGAAAAGTTATTATTTGGCATATATTGCTCGAAGACTAATGCATTTTTGAAATTACAACTATCAAAAAGCTCCTTAAATTCAACTCCCAATGAAGTAGAAGAAATCCGGCTATCATGCCAAAAGGGTTATTACTGAATGAATTGTATTATTAATCCTCAAGTTAAAATTATTGGTAAATTTTAAGATGGATTTCCAAAAGGAAGACATCTTGCTAGAGTTTGAGGAAATATGAAGGTTATATGTACCATTATAAAATTGACATGAGATCATGATTTCCATGTAAGTTTTTTCATTATTATTGTTAAATTTCTAGAGCCATTTTCCTAGTAAAGAGACGTTAAGGTTATGAAGGTTTATGATTCCTAGGCCCCTTCAGTATTAGATTGCATACAGTTTTCCAATTAATGAGACGGTTAATACTGCTGCAAGAATAGTCACCCTTCTAAAAAAATCTCTTCAATTTTTTTCTTCAATTACCCAATCGATTAGAAGGGACGATAGGATAGAGTTAATTAAGACAATTATTCCAATTCTAGAAAGAAATCCACTGTTCCAACTAAACATTTTTCTTCTAATCTTATCGATAATCACTTGACAATCCTCTTTTTTAATTTGGTTGGTCTAACAAAAAATCCTAAGTATTATGTTGGTAATTTCATGATTTTATAGCTACGGGTATTAGCAACAAGATTTTCAAACTTATGTGTATAATTCAGAACAAGAACTATAATTCTTTTCAAAGTTAATTCTAAGGCCTAAAAGCATTTTGAAGCCATAAAAAATAAATTTAAGAGTTGTAATATCGTGTCATAAATGAGAAGTAAAGAACATGGTACCATCAGCCAATTGAAGAATTGAAATTCTATCATTAGTAATTTCATTTCCTACACTTTTAAGAACCCTCTTAGTAATCGATGATTTAATGATCCTAGTAAAAATGTCTGCAGATAAATTGAATAATAAGGATGACATCGGATCTCCTTGTGGAAGGCTGCACTTTGATTGGATTTTATTTCCCAGAATACTATTGACCATTATACTTAAGTTTCTTATTTTGAGTAAGGCTATAATCTTGCATACCCATATAGTACTAAAACCTATAGCCAATAGCAAATCTTTAAGAAAAAACCAACCGATTGAGTCGAAGGCTTTAGCAAAGTGTAGTCTTAAGCTGGCATATATGGCATTGTTCTTACAATAGTAATTAATAAATTCTTGAACAATGGCGACCCCATCTGTGATATTTCTAAACATAATAAAAGCGGATTGATTATTATTAATTAGGTTGTTCATTTTAGTACCTAACACATTCACTAACACCTTTGAAATAATTTAAAGAAAATAATTTATTAATGAAATAGGTCTAAAATCTTTAAACTCTACGCTCCCACTTTCTTGTGAAGTGGGGTGACGTTAGCAAGTTAAATCTACATATTTGTACATTGTCATATAAAACTCATCAAACATTTTAATTAAGTCAAATTTAAAATAAGCCAAAATTTCTTGTAAAACAATATGGGAAATCCATCTGGTGCCGGCGATTTATCACTCGGCATGTCATTAATCACCCTTAAAATATTCACCTTTAAGAATGGACTATCCAAATCACTTAAAGCAATCCTATTATTTGTAGGGTATAAACCAGACCAATTTCGTAATGACAAGTAATTTTTGATAACTAAAAATATGTGATTGAATAAGATGTTGGTGTTTAATATTAGAAGAAATAAAAAATATGATTTATTAATAATAAAAATAATTAGAACTAAATGTTGGTAATGTAAATGTAAGATAATGGATAACTACTTTAATGCAATTGCAATTAATTGGAATGATTATAAATATAAAATTTGGTTATAAATTGTAAATAAGGAAATAAATCAAACATTGTATTAATTGGTGAAATATTATGTAACTAATTGTAAATAGATAAAATTAGCGTTGTGCAAGTAGTTATAACATTTATTTATAGATGATAAACATATAAATGTGATTTAATTAAGTAAAAAGGTAACAATCGTTATTTATCACCTATTTATTTAATTCGTTGATATAAACTGGAAATCAATTGCAATAAATCTATTTAAATATTGCAGTTAATATGAATTAAGATAGGAATTGTAGAATATTAGTGTAATAAGAGATAAACAAATGTTAACTATGTCCATAAAGTAAATGATTAATTGAATAATAAGATTAAAATCAAAATAATTTAATTTATTGTATTTTACATTATAATTAATGAACTAATTTCAATTGAAATTTGAATGTGGTAATTAGCGCAATATTAATAATTGAATTTGACATGGGAATTTGTTTTAAAAAGTTATTAACTTCTGTGTAATTGGAAGTGATAAAAATTTGTTAGTTATTAAATTTGAATTTAAAAGTGATTTAATAAATTTAATAATAATTTATTTAATTAACATGAAAATTGCCATTTTGGCCACTGTCTCGAATTTTGAGGAAACTAGTTCCATCAAATACGTAACGGTGAATTATTATAGGATTTCAAGTTTCATGGCGATCAGACTTGTTGACCGTACGGGCTCGAAATGCGTAGGAATCAATTTAATGAAATGAATTTGAAATAAACTGATTTTAAAAGCTAACTTCTTCATACAATGAAATTAGAACTTGAAACCTATTCCATTGAGTTTAAAAATATCGAAAACATCTATTTTGATATATTGGATGACTTACTTTCATTTCGGAGATGGAACGTGCATTTCAGGTCGTTATTGTCAATTCTAACAGATTCAGTATGATCATTCTTTCTTATTGGACCTTGTCTCTATAAATAGATTTTCAAAACCCTAGCAGTGTATGTATCTGTCTCTTCTATCTGTTTGTTGCTTCTTCCTTCTAATGGCTACAGATCCAAACCCTAAATTCAATTTCCAAATCATTTTTAAAATCAAACTCCTTAAAACCATGTCATATTTTATATCGTTTTGAAATTCTCGTTGAGCATAATCCACTGGAGCCATTCGTTTTTGCAGTTGAATCATCATTTGTCTAGAAATCAGCGATTTAGTTTCGGCCGTCCATTTGCCTGGGTTTCGATCCAATGGTTGATCTTTACCCGTAGGACGATCGAAAGGTACAAGAGTATGGAGGGTGTCAAGCAGGCCTTGAAGATGTTGTTCGTTCATCCCCAAGTAGTTTAAATTCGCCACGAACTGCAAATATACTTAGGCGGTGGCATCTCAGGGCATGACCAGAGTTAGGCGACTTTCGATTTGGTCTCAAGCGAACGTGGATGGCACAAAATGGACGTGATTGGGTGGTGGCTTAGTTTGTTCCGAAAGAATGAACACGAAGGGCAGGGTTTCGAACACAAGCATGCACGTAGATCCTAACGTATCATCTAATTGTATTATTTTATTTATTTTAAATGTAGATTCGCTTAGCTTCTAACGATAATAGCTTATGCGAACGAGGTCTGATTTACGCGCGGTTTGTAGTTTCACTACGATCGTATCAAAATTTTGTACATTATAGAACTGTTTTGGGCGAATTCTGGAACTGTTGAGTTTTGGATTTCAAATTGATTTTAAGTCAAAGGTGAGTGTTTTAACCGATTTACAACTACTAAATTGTCTTATGTTAGTTAAATTAAATTTATGAGGTGAATAGAAATTGATTGGTTGATGTTGGTATATTTATCTGTTATTCTAGTTAAATTGGACTTTTGTTGCATTTAATCATCATTTAATTTAATATTAAAATTTAATTGTCAATTGAATACCTATTGATGAGAATCAATTAATTGCTGTATTTGTTGATTGATTGAATGGTGATTCTGATTGGATGACTGGATGTTATATTTATATTGTTATAACCCTGCAAGTTCCCTTAGTTTATTGTTAGAAATCCCTATGGGTTGAAATGATACATACCCGAACGATCTATAGATTAGGAAAACCGTTATTGGTAGAAATGATAAATTCGAGCGATTTTGGATTTTGAATGTTAATTCGAGATTGCGGGTTGAGATGATATATATCTATAAATATAAAATATTGCGGACTGAAATGATAAGTATTGTATCACTTGACCTTAGGTTAAAAAATTATATACAGATACCAGATTGGTTAAATTAAATGATTTTAAATCCTTAAATTTTGAATCCAGTTAAATGATATTTTGAAAAAGCTTGATTTATATAAACTGAATTATTTTTGAAAATGCAAGTTTTCACTGTTGAAATTGGAATTGGTCTAAATTGAAATTTTTAAAGTTAGATTTGAAGTATAAATGAAATTTATCGAAATTGAGTTATTAAAGTATTTGAATTTTAAACTTCGAAGTCTTCTAAACTTGGAATAGTTTAATTTATAATGCGAACATGAATTTGAAATCGATCTTGATTAAATGGTTTTAAATGAGAATCTGAACTGAAAGACAAAATTTAGTATGTTGATTTAAAAGCTAGACATGGTCTAGATGTGTTGAAATGAAAGAAATAGTTTAATTTAATATTAATTTCAAATTTATTATTTTAATATAAACTATTAAAAATATATTATTCTAAAATCCTGATTATTAAGATTTTCAACAGTTAAACTATTTTTAAACTATTTCAATCAATTAAATGTATTTTATTTTATTTAAATCTATTTAAACTAATTTAAATCTATTTAATATATTTTAGATCTATTTGAACTATTTTAAATCTATTTGAACTATTTTAAATCTATTTGAACTATATTAAGTCTATTTAAAACTATTTTTATTCCATTTTACCATTTTAAAGTATTTGAAAATCTATTTAAAACTATGCTAAACTATTTTATCTAAACTATTTTCTAAATTTCAGACACTGTAAGGTGAAGTGTTTATATTTAAAACCTTAATTTAAAAGCAAATATGGTTAAATGATGTTATATCCTAAAGTTGGAACTTGAAATGACATTTTCTAGTGAAATGATATATTTGAGCAAATATGATGATTTTGAAATGAGAGTTTAACCTAGTTTGTGAATATGGTTTCGAAAGCAATACGATTTCAAATGTGATATGATTTCGAAAGTGAGTATGATTTCGAAAGTGAATGTGATTTCGAAAGTGATATGGTTTGAATTAAATATGATATTTTTGTATCAATTATGAATCAGTTTTGGAAATGTAAAAGAACCATCCGGTGTGAAATAAGCATTTGGTTGTTAAAGAGGCCGGGATCGGATATTGTCATACTTTCTGCCAATACCAAAAACCACTTTAACACCTGCATACATGGTGGAGATTCCAAAATGAAGTAGGATGGTTTGGCAAACGATCCTGTATGAGGTATTTACGTAGCCCTGACTCCCATGAGCCAACATGATGTGACTAAAACAGGAGCCATGCCAGGCCAAGTGAGGTCGCTCCTCCTATCGAGCATATTTCTTTGATACCGTATAATGAATTTGTGATTGATTTGGTAGCCAACCCTCAATTTTGATTATGGGAGTATGTCAGAGGTGGACGGTAGTAGCTGTTATGCATTACCACCAGTCCAGATCTGCAAAATGGTAGTATCCTACTCTGGGCATGGCCTCGCGTGCCTTGTCACATGCCTTATCGCTCCATCTACGAGTTTGGTTTATGTTGTACCTATGGACTGCTTCCTGATAGCCCACCAGTTTATGGTGGAGTTTACAAAACTGTATAGAGTATGGCATTATATAAAATATACTAAGAGGGATACAGGTAACGCCTTAACGCTATTTTAATACTTTACTTTACTGTAGACACTATTAAAATAATGCATTGTACTATGTATGTAAATAGTTTAACAGATCTTTAGGAGATGGAAATCCTAAACATCCCTTGAGTTATTGCACTTGCGTTGACACTAGATAGGAGATGTGAAAGCCCGTAAACATCTCCGACGCCACTACACCCATATTTATTTACCATTGATTTAACTTACATAAGGTCTTTTAGTTCTGACTCGATTGTTTTGACTTTTCAACTCGGTCGGGTCATTTTGAGCCTTTCAGTGTATCGAAGAATTTTCTAGAGGACGAAAACGAAGATTTAGTACTATTATTATTTGATATATTTATTCCACTACATCATATTTTTCCGCTGCACTATTTATTTATTCCTGCTGTATGCACTTTGATTTTGTTTTATAAAAGTGTAATCAATGTTATTTGAAACAGCTTCATGAACTGTTTATTTGATTTTTATATTTTATCATTCCGCTATGAGATTTTGTATTTTTTTTCTTTCTTTTCTCTTCTTTTTCTCATTTACCCCAGAATAATACTCTCTTTTGAATGGTTTGAGTCTGACATGTGTGGTTTATTGTTGATTTATACCATCCAAAAAGGTGGATCATTACAAATTTCCTTCGATTTTATAGCCCTACTAGTTCCAAAGACATCTTTTTAGTAATTAGTGAAGGCATTATTGGGCTTATTTTGGTCTGAGATTTGCACATCGTTAATGAGTACTGAACTGATGTATTACTACGCCTACGATCATTTGCTACCTTATGGAAAAACTCAGTGTTCTTGCCCCACGTCCATGTAAGATTCCTAATTTTGATAACATTATTTAAGAGATTTAATTAGATAAATTAAGTATAATAATGCAAACATTAGAGTGATAAAGGGATTGAGATTGAATAAGTAATTAAAGGTCGTTCTTAAATATTTAGATGGGCTTAAGAATGGCTTATGTGCTAATTAATTACACAAGGGCTTATTAGGAAATAGCCACATCATATTACCATAACCCTTAAATTCACGTTTCATACTTTCTCACGTTCATTCTTACAAAACATAAAATGCAAACATAAGAGGAGCCGACCATTATTTAGGAGAAAAAGAAAAGAAAAGCAATCTAAAGCTAAGGAATTAAAGTAAGAGGATTAATTTCAATCAAATCTCAAGGTCCTTATCATAATCAAGATGAATAATAATCTAAATCATCTCTACTTTGTTTTATGATCATTTTTTTTTGGGGTTTAAGACTAAATCCATTATTATGATGATTTTCGATTGATGATATGCTTGAATTTGGACGTGTTGGGTTCAAAAAAATAATTTATTAATTATTTTACATGGTTTTAAGGGTAAAACTACTTATAATGATTTTCCAATGCCATGAGAAAATTTTAGGTTATGTAAAACATGATTTTAGAGATAGGTTTTAATTTTTATAATTTTCCAAACTATGGAAAATTTATTATGAATTTTCAAAGGAAAATATGAGTAATTGGGTTCAGAAATTTATTTTGACTATTTTATGAAGAATTTGGGTCTGGAATTTTTATATGTTAGATGACATATTGAAAGTGAATTTCTGTAATTTTTGGGAATTTTTCCTAAGTAATTTACTATAGAAATAAAAATGCTCTAGATGAAGGACTTAATTGTTTTACTTGTTTTGCTTAATGGAAGGGCTTATTTGTTAAATTAATCCATGTTTAGATCTGAAATTACGCGGTTATTTTTATAAAGAATTAGAAAAGTTATGGCAACTAATCAAATGTTTACAATTAGGCAGGTTAGTTATAAAGTATTTGATTTAATTGGCATTAAATCAGCTTTTACCAAGAAAAGCGAGTTCTACCTCTTTCAGAAGTACCTTTCGAACCATTACTTCCACATCGACCAAGCCGATACCTACCAAAGCCGAAACCAATACACAAGATATCTCATTGAAGGTATGTAGTGGAACGAAGAAAGGTGGAAGGCATGGTATCGAAACCATTGCTTTCGATGGGGTCAAAACCTTTGTTCTTCTTTCCAAAGATAAACGCCTGCCTTATTTTCAAAAGAATGATTTTGACCACATTGAAACCTTTGCTTTCAAATATGTTGCCAGTCTTTTTCTAAATGGAGCTTTCAAATGAGTTCCTTATTTATAAATGAATGCTTTTGAAAAGGGTGGTTTCGATCTAGTCGAAACCTTACTGCCAATCTTGTGCCTTTCAAAGGTATTGAAGTCATCAATGCTTTTGAAAGGTAGTTTTTGTTTTTAAACCTGTACTAAGTCACTTCCTAGAGCTTTTGAAAGATTTAAGGGTTTTGAAGGAAATGGCTTCAAAAGAGGGTTTCAAATCTAACCTTCAGATGTTCTATTTAAATGCTTTGAGCTTTCGAAAGGATGGCTCCGAAGCCATCAATTTTCTCCAAATAATTTTATATAAAGATTAAAGATTTCAAAAGCCTTAATTTTCAAAACAAAGAACCTGATCTCAATTTTTAAAGGCAAAACCCATGGCATTATTAAACAGCTTTTAAGTGCTTTTAAATGAGAGTTTTTGAAGAAGCTTTCCTTGATAAAATAGCAGGTTAAAGGGATTAACCGTGTTTTGTATGAAATTAATTTCAAGGATATTAGACCACAGGTGTTGGTATTATTATGTTAATACGTTTTCTTCTTTTAATATATATATATATATATATATATATATATATATATATATATTTACATTATAATGGACCCGTAATTGTAGGAGAAAGGGAAGAATAACCAGCTAGGTTGACCCAGTAGTGAATATAAATTGAATTAACTCCCAAATGAGTAGAATTGCATCTAGGAGGTCAAATAGACTAGAAAGTAGGATGCCTAAATAATGAAATTGTCAAATAGATAGGTTCATAATAAACCCATGAAAACAATCTTTAAGAAAAGTTATTCGCAGATGCCAATAGGTTCATAGTAAACCTATGAAAAATATGATTAGAAAGAGTTATTGGCAAGGGCCAATAGGTTTCTAGTGAACCCATGAAAACTATCGGGATTAAGTTTTTGATAGAAGTCAATAGGTTCTTAATCAACCTATGAAACCTAGATAACAGGGAAGTTAATGGAGATACCAATCGGTTCAAGAAGAATCCATGAAATAATGAAGTTGTTGGCAGGAGCCAATAGGCTCTTAGTGGTCCTATGAAAACTATGAAATTGAACAGGGAGTCCTAAACATTAAACACGTTATTAGTAAGCTCATGAAAACTAATAGGTTAGCAGTAACCCTAGAAACTATAAATGAGACAGATAGTCGAAAACAAATGGGGATGGAAAATTCGAAATTGATTTACTTGTTTGCATATCATCCTAATATTTTAATTACTATGTTTAACCAATGTAGATGTAGGAGCACAGTATATCGTTTTATAAAGTTTTGAATAGGATACTAGTGAAGGGAAAACCCGTTCCGCTAAGCGGCATGGTCTTACTAGACATCTAAATGGTTTGAGATGGTAGATTATTATTCATACTGGGCATTATGTCTGACTCAAAGTTTATGTTTTCTCCTTAAACTCTCGGGTGCTCAATTGATTTTGAGTAGTTTGAGAGCTGAGGTTTTCAGATACCTCTTTAGACGAATAAGCTTCCAGAGATGTCCGGAAGGCATGACAACAATTTAGAGTTCTTTTCTATTTTGATTCCGTTGTGTTTTGTAAAGGTAAAGATGTTTAATTGCCTAGTTATATACTCTGATCATCCAAGGGGGCATCTTCATATGTCGCTCTTGACGTATGCTGTAATAATTATATTTTCTCTAAATGTGGTTCTTGTATTGGGATTATGTGATGAATTTGAAATACTTTGAAATAGAATGAGAAAGTTGTTTGTTGATTTTTAAAATTTTCCATATCCATATGTTTCTGTTATATCAATGAATCTAACATTATCGTATTTGGTCGCTGAGGATTAATAATTATTGATGACTGCATCATCCATAGCATTAGTTTTGGGCCTCCAAGCAGGGAATGTTACAAGTTGGTATTAAAGCACAAGTTTATGAAACTTAAAAGAAATTTGAACTAAAAAGATTTTTCAGGATATAATCCAATGAATCAGAAGTAAGATTGGGGTTTGGATTAACATTATAGTAACATACTTGTATTTGACATATATAAATATATAAGTATGTTTTCCCCTCTCTCTTGGACCATTCTTCTGTATCTTACTAAGATTCATATGCAGATTTGCGAGAAAGAAGATATGGCGGTAGGAAATGGAAAGGAAACATCGATGAAGGAAGCAAGACAACCAACGAAAATGTACGACCCAGCAGGAGGAACCCGGGTCGACAAGCTAATGCTAGCCAAAATGCAGATGCCAGTATGGGTGCTAGAGATCAACCAGTGGATATGGGGGCGATGTACCAGTTCTTCTCCAATATGATGCAAGCAGGTGTTGCTACTAGTGTTGTTGGAGATGTAGGAGGAGTTAATCATGTGGCTCTAGTTGGGAATAATTATGCTAAGCTGAGCAGAGATTACACTATTGTTGGAGGGATAACGTTTATTGGAACAGAGGATGCCATAGAAGTTGAGAATTGGTTGTTGCACCGTGAGAGAATCTTTACTGATTTGCGTTTGGATAATGAGCAGAAGAGGAGGCTGGCCTTCAGGCAGTTGCAAGGGGTAGCACTTCATTGGGGGAATAGGGTTACTATCAGAGTTTCAGACAAGTAGTTGACTTGGGCATATTATAGAAGGAGATTTGAATAGAGGTTTTTATCTGAAGTTGCTAATTCAACGTTGATGAGAAGTTTATGGATTTGATATAGGGATAGATGTAAGTGATAGAGTATGCTAGTAAGTTTAATGAGTTTTCTTGATATAGATATGCTACTCTAGACACCCTCATTAGAAGGAATGAGAGGTACATTCGGGGATTGAGGCCTGAGATTGCCAAGGTGACCCTAACACATATCCATGATCCTTGTAATGCAGTTGTGGAGATATCAATCCGCTATAAAGAGATGCTTACTATTTTTGCCAAAGCGATATAATATCCCATATCTAGAGGCCAAAGCTATGCGCTATAGATGCAGCAGTCATCCACAGTATTAACTTCTGGTGACAAAAAAGGGTAATGCTAATGGTACCTATAATATCAGAAGCACTTGAATGTGAACAAAATCATAGATTTCAAAACAAAACATTTCACTGATTACATTTCAAAATAATTCATATACAAGTTACATAATTCCTTAACATTTTCCATGTAAAGATCAATCATAATCATTCCAAAAATACATCGAGCAACATATGATGATGCCCCCTTAGTTGATCAAAGCAATATAGTCATATCTGACTTAATACACACATTGAAAACAAATAGAATAAAGTGTAACTCCTTATTAGCTATCCGTCAGCCACCTGCTCGTCTCCCGAAGCTTTATTCTCCAAAATTACTAAAACCTAAAAACCTCAACCCTCAACCTACTCAAATCAATTTTGCACACCCGAGAGTTTGAGGGGAAACAAAAAATTCGAGTTAGGCATAAAGCCTGGTTGAATAATTTTGTTACATCTCGGTTTACTGATATTGAATGATACCACACCGCTTAGCGGAATGTGTTTTCCCTCACTAATATCTTTTTCAAAACATATATTTTTCAAATCTTTTCTTGCAACCAAACTTGTTAATCAAACTGATTATAATAATAAGTATAGAAATATCCGTTATGCTAAAAACATGTAATAAATGGCCTATCTGTCCAAAATATGGACTAACTGCCCGCAAACTGGACTAACTGTCCCTTCGGCTCACTCGGGCCTACCAGATAAAATATCAACTGGTCTAAACATCTGTTAAAAAAACTTATGTCTATCCTTAAGTTACTTCTCCAAGGATCAACTGATCCTAACGGTTTTGTGGGGTAATCAATAACCTATCTCTGTACATAAATATTCCTTTCTATGTTTAACCAACATTTTAGTGTTACCTATGACTATGCGCTACACAGTAGAATTCCAGATTAAATTAGCTAGGCGCTAATAGCAAATGAGTACGGGTGCGAGCCTATACAAGTCCTATTTGGTCTTCTAATCTAAGTCATTCTCTCAAGGTTAACTAACCCTTCATCATTTTCCTTGAAAACCTTTTCATAATGATTTAACCTTTTAAATCATACTTACACAAGGAAAATATAGCTTTAGCTTTACTCTAAGCTATTTTTCCATGTTATATAAACTTTGTCCAAATTAATATTGATGAATTTTAATGAGAATTAGCTGTCCTTCCAAAATAAGTTAAAACTCATTTTAACTAGAAAACACTTAAAGCCATACTGCATAGTTAATACATTCAAAACCTTTGTTTAAAGCCTTTAAATAATCCCTTCGAAACCCTTGAAAGCCACCCTTTTGAAACCAAGTAAAACCCTTTACTTATCTTAGGCCGAAAGGCTCAATCCTTCCTGACAAAACCATTCAAATTCTTCCTTTCGAGAGCATAAAAAACCTTCCCTTCGAAAGCTTTAAAACCCTAGACATCCCTTTTATAAAACCTTTAAAATATTGCCTTTCGAAAAAAGAGGAAAAATCTTTCCTTTCAACCCATTCCAAACCCTGGGAACCACCTATTCCAGACCATTCATTTAAAACCATTCAAAGGCATCAAAACCTACCTTTCGAAAGTATTTGAGTTAAATTTAAAACATGTGGAGACACCTTTTGAAACCGTTAAAACTGTCTCTTTTGAGACTATTTTGGTTATACTTCAATCGGAGAAAAATGGTCTTTAAAGTATTTAAGTCGAAAGCATCTATTTCGAAAGCATTTCCTAAGTAAAGAAGTGATGGTGTCAAAACAATCCCTTTGAAAATTTTGGAGAAATGGCCATATTTTAGAAAACAAAATAACCCCTTCGAAACCAACCGAGTCAAAAGGTAGAAAGAGCAAGTCAAAAAAAATTTCCTTAGTCGAAAGCATTCATTAACTCAAAAGTGCAACCAAATTAAAGCCATTTCATTAAATCCATTTGACCTAGTTGAAAACTGACCAAGTCGAAAGCAACTTAGTCGAAATCAAGCAAGAACATTTTCTTTTGAAAGCGGAGTAATGCCTCAACCTCTTTGGAACCCCTGGTTTTGGCCATATACCTTCCACCTGTATCCAATTCACTACGTGCTAGTTAACCAATACCCTATGCATTGGTTTAGACAGTGTTGGAGGTGAAGATAAGGAGGCGGAACCTGGTGCCGAAAGCATCGAAATGGAAAAAATGTATATTTGTCCTTTTAAACTATTTCTTTGTACCTAACCAGCCTTATTTGTGAAATTGCGAATGGTTGCAAGTTTCTCTTTTCTAAAAGCACCGCTGACTTTTCAGAATTAACAATTTGAATATATTTACAAAAAGCTCTTTCTCCTTTTATAAATATATAAACATTTAAGTCACATACCTTAAATAATGATACATACATACATACATACATACATATATATATATATATTAACACACATATGAAAATTCTATAAAAATTCTAAAAAATCGTTTTTAATATGTTTTCTAACATATATTAATTTCAGAACCAAACCAATTATTATTTAGCCATTAATAATTTATAACCCAAAATAACATTTTATTCATTTGAAAATTTATACAAATTCCACAAAGATTCAAAAAATTCTGAAAATTGGAACCCATCTCCAGAATAATATTTCTGGTCTATATAAAAATTCGTAAAGCATTTGAATGTCATTTAGTAGGGTTTTCATATCAAAACATATAATAAAATCAATATGATCAAGCATAAATCATCAACAAGTATATATAAGCATTCCATCATTCAAAAACATGGCAAATCAAAGCAAAATATTTGGATTTCATCTTAAAACCGAAAACAAAAAAATATGGGATGTAAACATTATTCACCTTTGCTTTAGAGATTAAAGAGACTGAGATGTGAATGGATTTGATTTGAATTAGCTTCTTCCTTAGCTTTTCTTAATCTTCTTCTCCTTTTTCTTGTTAATGGTGGCCGACCTCAATTTTGATAATTGATCATGAACGTATATGGGGATACACGGTCAAGTTTTAGAGATATAGGAATGACGTCCTTCCTATTTTTCCCATCCTCTATTTCATTTTAACCCTTCTTTTAATTCATTGGTTAAATGGCATAGCTACCCCTTAATAAAATAAATCTCAACCCCAAACCAACACATTGCTTTTTCTAATTTAACTAATTAAATATCCTAAATAATGTTACCTAAAATAAGGGGTGTTACAAACTTCCCTCCTTAAAGAATTTCTTCTTTGAAATTACGGTAAGGTACATAACATATCAATCAAAGAGGTAAAATGTACCGTCAAACAAGTCTGGATAAGTATCTCTAATTCTGCTTTCTATCTCCTAAGTACAGTCCCTGTCATCATCGCTCCATTGGACTTTGACTAATCTGAATGTCTTGATTCTAAGCCTCTTCTCAACTCTCGCAACAATACGAATCGGCTTTCTCACTGTTGTTAAGTCTGGTTCTACTGCTAAGTCCTCTAGCACGGTCGGTGCAATAGTAGTATTTGGGTCTCTAGCACACTTTCTGAGATGAGAAACATGGAAAACATCGTGGATTCCTGCCAAACTGCTCGGTAACTGTAACGAACCACCTTTTTGGATGGTTTAAATCGACAATAAACCACACATATCAACTCAAACCATTGAAAAGGGAGGAATGTTAATGGGGTATATAAGAAAAGGAAGAGAAAGGAATGAAAAACAAACATAGAACCTCACAGCGGAATGACAAAATATAGTAATCAAATAAACAGTTCATGAAGCCGTTTTACAAATAATATTTGATTACACTTTACAATACAAATCAGAGTTACTCATACAGCAGAAATATATAAATAATGCAGTGGAACATGATGCAATGGAATAATTATAGTAGACAGAATACTATACTAAATCTTCATCTACATCTTCCAGAAAATTAGTCTTCAACATTGAAATGCTCAGGCTGATCCGAGCATATTGAAAAGACAAAACACTCGAGTCACTGTTAGCGTCAAAAATGGTCACTAACACCCAAATCCAGATGAAAGACGAAATAACAGTCACAATACACAAATAGAATATATGTAGAGAGTAATAATGTGAAGAACAGTCCAAATTAAAATGAAAACAGTAAAGAAAAACAGATTTTATAGTGGTTCGGCTAACGTCGGCCTACGTCCACTCCAAAAGTTTCCTTTTTATTGCTGTAATAATCAATTACAGTTACAAAATGGCAGAGTAACCTCAGCCTTAGAAAATTGAAAGCAAAAGAGCCAGAAGAAGATCCCTTTTCTGAGCCCCCACATGTTGCATTTATAGGCAAATCTTGAGTTGTTGGGCCTTCTGCATGGTGTAGGCCCATCAAGACCTTCCACCGAGCAACATACCTCCACAATGCCGAGCCACACCGGCCTTATTGCAACGCCGAGCCGTATCAACAATGCTGAGCAACCCTGACCTGACCAATGCCGAGCGACCTTCATCCAATGCCGAGCCATCTCACTAATGCCGAACGACCTTGTCCTTACCAATGCCGAGCGAGGTTCGATGCCGAACGACATCCAATGCCGAGCGACTTCCAATGTCGATCGAGGTTCGATGCCAAACTACATCCAATGCCGAGCGACTTCCAATGCCGAGTGAGGTTCGATGCCGAACGACATCCAATGCCGAGCGACTTCCAATGTCGAGTGAGGTACGATGCCGAACGACATCTAATGCCAAGCGACTCACGATGCCGAACGGTGTCGAATGCCTAGCGTCGAGTGGCAACCCATGCCGAGCCACACCTTTTGTCGAGCGGCGACCAATGCCGAATCACCCTGCTCTCTCCTCAGTGCCGAGCCATGCACATCGAATCTATCCTTGACCGACTGTCTATCCATCCAGCTAGTTCCAGTCAATCATATTCCAGTTTCGACAAATGAACAGTCGATTTGGTTAAACTGCATGTCCGTGGCCTTGTAAAAAGGCGGGTTAACATTTGTCCCGCAAAGCATGCCTTGCGGTTGGGAGGTGTGTTTTGAATAGCCCCAAACTCAACATCCAAAGTCCATGTTTCATACATATCTAATAATCAATAACTGAATCCAGGACCTTTCCGGTTCAATATCCAAATCCTTTGCCGTTCATAGCCAATATTCATATCTGTAACCTCTTCGGGTTCTTATCAAGCATAATCCACACCTGAAGACCGTGGTCCACTGTCCCTAGAGGTTGAGTAATTGCCATGGCTTAAGTCCTAAGCCGAATCCTTGTTGCTTCGGACTCTTGTCGAGTGTAGTCCATACTCGATGACCTGGAATAATAATTGATAATATGGGACCTAAGTCCTAGGCCAAATCCTGGTCTCTCCGGACCCTTTTCGAGCATACTCCCTGCTCGATGACCTGAAATAATAACCGATAATACATGGGCTAAGTCCTAGGCCAAATCCTGGTCTCTCTGGACCCTTGCCCAGCATAGTCCATGCTCGACGACCTTTTGATAAAAATCCAGAGGAAAATCAAAATCCATTCTGAAATCCAAATCCAACCAAAAAACCAGAAATCCATACCAAAAAACGAGTAAACCAGGGAGTTCAAACCAAACTCCAAAACCAAACCAGAAAAAGCAAATGTCCAAGTCAAAGGGAAAAAACAGATTTCATAAACCGAGGCATCTCGGTAAACCATCATCTCAGAGCATGCCTAAGGGATATCTCCGACCCCGTACATGAGTAAGTGATTTAGCCGAATGCCTAGAGTTTGTTACTTATTTCAAACCATCAAGATTAATTGAAGACCAACCGGCCACCATTCCTTGGCATCATGCCCTTGCCGTTCAAGGTAGATGGTGGTTGCTCCTGTTCCACCGCCGCATCTTGAGTTCCGACATATTATCTCAACTGACCATTCCTAACATGCTCCTCGATTATGTCCTTCAAATACCGGAAGCTGTTAGTATCATGCCTGTCCAGATCATGAAAAAGACAGTGCCTTCCCAATTCCTTTTCGCGTTCTGAAGGCTCCTTCCTCGCCAGCCTTCGATACGGAAGGCAATTTCGAGTATCCAAGAATATCCGTTCCAATGTTGCGTTCAGTCCGGTGTAAGTGGAGAACTTTGGTTCTCCCCAAGGCTTCCTCTTTCTTTTATCCTTGTCCTTATCTGAGCTTTCGCCGGGTAGTCCTCCATCCTTAACTAGGTTTACTTCCTTTGACCTCATGTCCAAACATGCATCTTCTTGTCAAAGAAATCTCTCAACTTCATGAAATAATTCATTAAGATCCAACGGTGGGTCCTGTATCAATGATACTTTGAAATTCGAATTATCTCTGATACCGCAGCCATCAGAATCATTGATGGATCTGGTCGATCCACGAAGAAACTGCCGCATTAAATCGAGTTAAGAATATCCTAAGCGATTCATCCACTCCCTGTTTAACTGAAGTCAACGTCATCACGTTCTTTGGCCTTTTTATGTGAACTTGAAAGTGACTTAAGAACCTGTCCACCAGTTCCGTCCACGTTCCAATGGATCCATCCTCCAGCTGCCTGAACCACATGGATGCTATATCAGTCAAGTACAGGGGGAAACATCGAACTATAACCTCCTCCGTTGCCCCAGCACTTCCATATGCCTAGTGTATCTCATCAATTGGTCAGTTGGACCCGTCTTCCAGTTGTACACATCCAAAGTGGGCAGTTTGAAATATGGCGGATTCCTAGCTATCTTGATGTTCCAAGTAAACGAACTTTTGTTAACTTCCTCCGAATCCCTATTTGTCAGGCCTCCGCTAATAGTCCACCTGATAATGTCAGCCAATCCGGCGTTTCCAACCAAGGGTTGCCCCCTATCCATGTTTCCAAACTGCCCTCCAAGTCCCCGAGGAAATTCTGGCACATATTCCTCATCGCGTACTCCTATATTTCTGTTGGTGTCGGGCCACATAGCGTCATCCAGTATCCCTCCATGAACTTGTCCAGCATTATCTAGTGGTGTGCCCCCGAGTCTTGGTCCATCCAGATTGTTAGTTGTTTGTTGATTGGGAGCTGCCCCTGCTGAATCACTCCGTCCGTCTGCTGGTTGAGTTCCTCTGTTCCAGTTCCTAGAACTTGAGCACCTGCAGTTCCGCCTTGTCTAAGTTGCCTTAGAAGAGCCCGCATCATCTCCTCTTGTCGTTTCATCATCTGCTCCTACATAGAATTCATCATATCCTGCATCTCGTCCTGAGTTATGTAGATGGTTGCATGATCCTCTCCAGCTCCAGAAGAGGCCGCTTGACTTCCTTCCTGATTGCTCCTTTCCGCTGCTTGTTTCCTTGTTGATGGTCTAGCCATTGCTTTCCAAAATCGAAGTTCCTAAGCTTTTCAATCCAAAATCCAAGCTCCAAAATTCCCGAGTGCTAGCTTTCTCAGCGAAAGCACCAAAATGTTAGCACCAAAAATGGTCACTAACCCCCAAATCCAGATGAAAGACCAAATAACAGTCAAAACACACAAATAGAATATATGTAGAGAGTAATAATGTGAAGAACAGTCCAAATTAAAATGAAAGCAGTAAAGAACAACAGATTTTATAGTGGTTCGGCTAACTCCGGCCTACATCCACTCCAGAAGTTTTCTTTTTATTGCTGTAATAATCAATTACAGTTACAAAATGGCAGAGTAACCTCAGCCTTAGAAAATAGAAAGCGAGAGAGCCAGAAGAAGATCCCTTTTCTAAACCCCCCACTGTTGTATGTATAGGCAAATCCTGAGTTGTTGGGCTTTTCACATGGTGTAGGCCCATCAAGACCTTCCACCGAGCCACATACCTCTACAATGCCGAGCGACATACCTCCATAATGTCGAGCCACACCGGCGTTAATGCAACGCCGAGCCGTATCAATAATGCTGAGCGACCCTGACCTGACCAATGCCAAGCGACCTTCTTCCAATGCCAAGCCATCTCATTAATGCCAAACGACCCTGTCCTTACCAATGCCGAGTGAGGTTCGATGCCGAATGACATCCAATGCTGAGCGACTTCCAATGTCGATCGAGGTTCGATGCCAAACGACATCCAATGCCGAGCGACTTCCAATGCTGAGCGAGGTTCAATGTCGAACGACATCCAATTCCAAGTGACTTCAAATGCCGAGTGAGGTACGATGTCGAACGACATCCAATGTCGAGCGACTCACGATGTCGAACGGTGTCCAATGCCGAACGATGTCCAATGCCGAACAATGCCTAGCGCCAAGCAGCAATCCATGCCGAGCCACACCTTTTGCCAAGCGGCGACAATGCCGAATCACCCTGCTCCCTCCTTAGTGCTGGGCCATGCACATCGAACCTATCCTTGACCGATCGTCTATCCATCCATCTAGTTCCAGTCAATCGTATTCTAGTTTCGACAAATGAACAATCGATTTGGTTAAATCCGCCTGCCTATGGCCTTGTAAAAAGGCGGGTTAACACTCACAACTAAAAGATCTTATGTAAGCCAAATCAACCGTAAATAAATACGAGTGTAACGGCTTCAGATATGTTTACATGATTTTTCATCTTCTATCCAGTGTCTAACGTGCATGCAATAACTTAAGAGATATTTGGCATTCCATCTCCTAAGGATGCGTCAAACAATCTACATACATAGTACAATACACTACTATAATATGTCTACAGTAAAGTATCAAAATAACATGAAGGCATTACCCATATCCCCTTTAACACATTTTTGTATAAATACCACAATCTATACAGATACTATAAGCCCCAACAAACTGATGGGATACTCAGGAAGCACCCCGTAGGTATGATACAAACCAAATTCGTAATAGGCTCGATAAGGAATATGACAAGGCACGCGAGGCAAAGCCAGGGTAGGATTCTACCATTTGCACTCCCGGACTAGTGGTAATGCATAGCAACTACTATCGCCCACCTCGAAACACACTCCCATAATCAAATCGATGTGTGGCCACCAAATCAATCACAAAGCAATAAATATGGTATCGAAGCAATGTGCTCGGTAGGAGGAACGACCCCACTTGACCCGGTATAGTTCCTGTTATAGCCTCATCAAGCTGATCCGAGGGGGTCAGGGCTGCGTTCATACCTCGCACAGAATCATTCGCAAAATCATCCTACTTCATTCTAGGTTCTCCACCACATGCGCAGTTGTTAAAGTGTTTTTCGATATTGGCAGAGAATATGACAATATCCAATCCCGATCTCACTTACAACCAAACGCTTATTTCACACCGGTTGGTTCTTCTACATTTCCAAAACCCATTCATATTTGATGTCAAAATATCATATTCACTAAAAAGTCGTATCACTTTCGAGATCTTATTCACTTTCGAAATCATTATTCACCTTTAAATCAAATTCATTTTCAAAATCATAACCACAAAGTAAGTTAAACCATCATATCAAACTATTCGCATTTCAACCCGTTAAATCTAATCATAACAGTTCCAACTTAAACAGTTTGAATATTGAAAGTAGTTATATACTGGAATAGTTATTCATTGAAAATAGTATAGATATTAAAATATATATTTTAAAAATTGTTTATAAATTTGAAATAATATATATATTAAAATAGTTTGTAATTTAAAATCGGTTATAGATTAAAGTAGTTTATATATTAGAAATAGTTTATATATAAAAATATATATTGAAAGTTGTTTATAAATTTAAAATAATATATATTAAAATAGTTCCTAATTTAAAAATAGGTTAAAGATTAAAATAGTTTATATATTATAAATGGTTTATATATTAAAATAGGTTATATCCTAAAAATAGTTAATGCATTAAAATTATTTATATATTAAAATAGTTTATATGAGAAAAATCAATTATATGTTAAAAGAGTTTGTATATTAAAAGAGTTTATCTCGAAAATAGTTTCAAATTAGAATTATTTCTTTTAATTTCACTAATAAATTCAAATCAACTTTGGTTCCAAAATTCAATTTAAATCAATCTCAGTTCAACGGTTTCAATTCAAATTCTATTTAAAACCATATCAATTTATATCGATTTCATGTTTGAACTACAAATTTAATCCACTTCAAATTCAATAGGTTTCAAAGCTTAAATATTCAAATGTTTACAATAACCCAATTTTGATAAATTTCACTTATACTTCAAATATTCAACTTTAAGATTCCAATTTAAATTCTTTAAACAATTCATTTAAACCAATTTCAATTTCAACATTCTGGAGCTTGGATTTTGAAAATTATTCAGTTCACATAAATCAAATTTATTTCATAATATCATTTAACTGGATTCAAAAATTAAGTATTTATAATCATTTAACTTAACCAATCCGGTGTTCATATATAATTTTCTACCCTATGGTCAAGTGATACAGATATATCATTTCAACCTGCGATAAATTAAATTTTTACAGGCATATATTATTTCAAACTGCAATTCCGAGTAAAATTCAAAATCCATAAAATTGCTCTAGTTTTTCATTTCAACCCATGACAATTTTTCCTTAATCTATAAGACCATTCAGGTACGTATCATTTTAACCCATAGTGATTTTTCTAACTATAACTAAGAGAACTTGCAATATGATAACACCATATAAAATAAATATATTATCTAATCACCTAAATATTAATAATTAAACATCACAGCCATCATTCAAAATCAACCAATAAATCATAAAATTTAACTGGTTGTCACTAGCAGGTATTTAACTGGTAATTAAATTCAATATAAATTTAAATGGCAATTTAATTCAATATAAATTCAAATTAAATTTAAATGAAAACTTGAATATCACACAAGAATCAATAAATTTCTAATCATATCATAAATTTAATTTAACCAACATAAGATAGATTAACATTCGTGAGTGGGTTAAAAAACTCACTTTTGATATATCATTGATTTAAAAACCAAACATAGCCCAAAATTCCAACAGTCTTAGAATGTAGCCAAACTAGTTCAATAATGCCTGGAATTTCAAGACGATCGCAACGGAGAAAACCACCACGCATGAATCCGAGCTTGTATGAAAAAGTTATACAAGTTAGAACATTTTAAAATCTAAAATTAAATAAAAATAAAATAATTTAGCAAAACATGTACCCTACCTCCTATCGCTCAACATAGACACGCCCCCTAACCCTACAGTCACGTTCAAGAATCGACGGCCGCCACCAGAAATTGACCCAACACCACAGCCACGAGCCTCTTCGACTAGATCAGCCATCACAATTGGTTTCCTCACTCCAAGCCGTACAACCATGTCCCCCAACGAACAATTCCGGTCGACCAGAACACGACCGCCATCGCCAAGATTCATGGCCAAATTCCGGTAATTCTCTTTGCTTATGACACGAATGAACCTTACCGATCACCTCTTCTCCCCATCCTCTTCCAAACGCCGCTTCTCGATCGTCAAACAGTCGGCGATCCGCCGTTGGATCGAAAACCTTAGAAATGGACGGTTGAGAAAAATTGTCAATTTCTAGCCAAACCTTGATTCGATTGCAAAAACAAATTGCAGAACTAGAATACACTCTTCGAGAGCTTTCCAACAATATATAACATGACATGGTATGAGGAGTTTGAATTTAGAAATTTAATTTAGAAATTGAAATTAGGGTTTAGAATTTGGGGATCAGTTTTGACGTTTTGTCATTTGAGAAGGAGGAAGTAGATGTATGTAAAGAAATAATGAAATAAGAAATAGTTAGGGTTTAAACAACTAGTATATAGGCAAAGAGAGATAAGAACGAATGAACTGATCTAATTGGGTCGAAATGATAACGACGACCCGAAAGCCCGTTTCGTTTTCGAAGCGAAATTGGGTCATCTCATATATCAAAATAGATATTTTCGATATTTACAAACTCAAAAGAACTAGTTTCAAACTATAATTTCATTGTATACAGAAGTTAGCTTTCAAAATTGAATTATATTCATTTAAATTATATTAATTTATTTCTACGCATTTCAAGCCCGCACGATCAAACAACATGTCTGATCGCTATGAAACTTGAACTCCTACAATAATTCACTGTTACGGATCCGATGAAACTGGTTTCGTCTAAATCCAAGATAGTAGCCAAAATGGCAAATTTTCACGTTAATTAATAAATCATTATTTTAAAATTTAATCCCTTTTCAAATTCAAATTTAAATGCTAACAATTTCATCATTCAAGATTACATAGAAATTAATTATCTTTAAAATAAAATTTCCATGTTAGTTCCAATATTTAAGTATTACACTTATTTAAATATTCAATTGCAGATGTAATAAAAACCCAGTTAATTATATTTTAATTTAAGTCAAATTCTTATATTTTGATTCGCACTTTTATTATTAAATCATAAAATATAATATGAATATTAATATGCTCTTTATTTGATTTAAATTCTACGGTTATCATTTAAAATCATAGTAACTGTAATATTTCAATTTCATTACTTCCATTAATTCTAGTTTAATTCCTTATTTGCAATTATAGGGATTGATTGAAATTATATTAAAATAAATGTCAAACATTCAAATAGTCATTATTAAATCATATCCAAATTATTTTACTCATAAATTTCAATTTCTCACAATATTAAATTTCAAAAGTGTAACAACCCATAAATTTTGTAAATAAAGTTTTCAATTTAATTGAAAACTTTGATTTTTAATTATTAAAATTTGAAATTTTGGAATTTTCCAATGTAATTTGGATCTTGTTTATAATTTAATTTCCAAATATAATAAAATAAATATTTTCTGAAATTTTTATATTTTGGTCAACTGAAAGTCAAAGTTTGACTACGGTTGAAAATTTTAAAGATGAATTTTTAATTTCTAATCTTTTTCTTTGAATCTATACTTGATTCTGATGTTCTTGCTGCTTTTCCTTTCGTAAAACTCTGTTTTATACTTTTTAAATTTGATAACTTTTAGCGTTTACACGCGATTATTTTTCAGTAAATATTCTCTATTTTATATTTTTATTTTTCAACCTCATTTCTATTTTTCTATTTTCTATTTTTTATTTTATTTTATTTTTCCATTCTCTTTTCTTAATGGATTTTATTTGAATTTTTGGGCTTGGAAATTCAAAGAGTCTTCGGTTTCTTTTCTTGGAAATCAAGTACGCTCTTCATTTTCTAGCCTTTTCATCTCTTAGCCGTTCATTTCTTCAAACCCTAGCTTCCACTTCATTTTGTGATTCACGTACAAAAGTTTCTCAAACCATCTCATTTCCTATTTGTATCCTGAAAATAATACAGTAAGTCATGGCCTCCTCTTTCTCTTCTCTTTTCCCTTTTCTTTTTCCTTCTGTTTTCTATTTGTTTTGCTCGGCCACCACCATCTCCATGTTCTAGCCAACCTCATTTCACCACTCCACCTCTCCTGACCAGCCACCGTCACCTTACCACCTACCCTATGCTTTGCCGTGAGCATTAGATCCAAATCTACCACAAAAACTTGATCCAAACCCTAGCCGAGCCATATATATGCATCTTTCCTTTATTGCCTCGGCCACAACATGAAACACCACCTTCTCCTATTGCTTTGCCACTCCATAACCATGATTTGAGATGCACTTGACCTAAACAAAATAGGGCCGAGCTATGCTAGACCATAAGGCTGAACCATGGTGTGCTTGTGACCCCTCTTTTGCCTTGCCTTTTTACCTTCCATGCTTTGTAACTTCACCACTCTTCACATTCTAGACATAGCCGTGCCTAGTTGACCCCATAACCAAGCCAAGTTGCCTCAAACACAACATGGCCGAGCCTTTGTGCCACAAACTAGATCATGACCGAGCCATGTGGTGATGGTTGAGCCCATTTATAAAGTGGCCGAGCCCACTTGTAGTGGTTAAGCCGATTTGTTTCATTTTGAATCATATTTTGTACATTGATTTGATTTATTGTCTCGTGTTAGATTATATACTTATATTTGTAATATTATTTTTTGTATACAAGACTTGAATCTTGGCTCTCCATCCACTTGAATCTAAGTCGTGCCTTTTCGTGCTTTGCGGAGTTTGGATTTGTGTTTTGAATTTGATCTATAGCTTGAGAAGGTGAGTTATTCACTCTAGACATTCAGTACTTATATAATTATGAAACGATGACAAGTGGATGTGTAGTAATGGATTTGCAATGTTGATAAGTTCATATATGCATGTGATATGATTATATGATGTTAAAATCCGCTTATAAACTCATTACATCATCTGATATGTTATATTGTGTTATACTGTTTATTTTATTTTCTGTTTCTCACACTGCAAGTTCCCTGTAGAATACAATCACATTGGTTGAAATGATACATACCCGAATGGAGTTTAGAATAGGAAAAAATCATTATGAGCTGAAATGATAGGCTCAAGCGATTTTTATTTATTTTATTTGACTTAGGATTGCGGGTTTGAAATGATAGAACCCAGATTTTTCTTTTTAAATTACGGATTGAAATGATACATATCCGTATCACTTGACCTAGATTAGAAAATTATATACAGACTCATGGTTAATTTTAAATGTTTTCTGAAAATTTATTAAGTATTTTGGAATATAAAACATGAAATTTTGACTTAAATTGGATTTAAATGATTTAAATAAAGTTTATAGTGATTTTCTATAAGTTAAACATATAACTAAATAAATGGTTTTAAAATGTAATTTAAATGTGACTTAACTTTAAAATTTAAATTTAGTTTTCAAAATGGAAATTTAGGCTTAATTTAGTTAAAAGAATATTTTATTATGAAATAGGAAATTTTGAATAAAGTATTAAGTCATTTGTAAAGATAAAAGTTAAGTAAAATAATGTACGTTTGACTTAATAAATAAATTATAGTGTAATTTGGATAATTATTTATAAACATTTATTTTAATTAATCACAAGTTAAATGATAACCCAATAAATATTTTGGAAAAGAGAGATAGTTTTATAAGTTAAAATGGTGAAAAATTGAAATTATAATGTTGTTGAAATGTTGTAATAAACCTTAGTTATGTATTGGCAGCGTTTTCGAAATGCTGTGGTTTTAAGGTAGCATTTGCTAAGTGCTACCATTTCTGAAATATAACTATATTCTGAAACACTAAATATACCAACAGTAGCACTTTTAAAGTGCTGCAGTTTCTGAATTTGAACTGTTTTGATAAGATATACCTACAGTAGCATTTTTAAAGTGCTGCAGTTTCTGAATTTGAACTGTTTTGAATATACTAAATATACCTACAGTAGCATTTTTAAAGTGCTATATTTTTTGAATTGAATTGTTTTTGAAATACTAATATATCTACAATAGCATTTTTAAAGTGCTGCAGTTTCTGAAAAATACAATGTTTTGAAATGTTGTAATTGGATGAATGAACTTAGAAAATGCTGAAATTTTGGAAATTGAATATTTGATTTGGAATAATAATGACTTCACGTTTAAATGGTTTAAATGAATTATTTTGATTTGGAACATAAATCATTTTTAAAATTTATAACCATGGGTAATAATAACGTTTGGTTGTTAAAGAGACCGGGATTGGAAGTTGTCATGCTCTCCGCCAACTCCGAAAATCGCTATAACAACTGTGTACGCGGTGGAGATTCCAGAATGAAATAGGATGGTAGTGACGTTCTATTGAGGTATGTACGTGGACCCAACTCCCATGAGTTGGCATAAGGTGGCTAATACAAGAGCGATTGATGGGCTAATGAGGTAGCTCCTTTTATCGGGCACACTTCTTCGTATTCCATTCTATTACTTTGTGATTGATTGTTGTGCACCTTTGATCTTGGAAGTGTGGCTTGAGGTGGGCGGTAGTGGCTGCTACGCGTTATCACCGGCCTGGAAGCTTAATTGATATATCTACCCCGGCATTGCCTAGTTGTGCCGTGCCACCTACCCTAGCGCGTCTTGTGCGATTTTGTTTTTGTGCCGTGGCCTATGGAGTATCCTCTGGTGGCTTCTCGATCAGGAGGGACTATGATACTGGATAGGCTACTGGGATTATGTATGTGTTAAGGTGGAAAATGTAAAGCCTTAACGCTATTTTTAAATATGTTTACTTTACTTCTAGACAATATTATAATAGCGTATATTATCACATAGTAAATAGTTTGATGGATCTTAGCGGATGAGCGGTCCCAAACACCTTTAAGTTACTTGTACATTTATTTTACAGTTCACTTGAGTTGGTTTACATCATATAAGTATGTAAGTCCTGACTCGAGTGTTTTGTGTTTTGCTTTACGCTCGGGTCAGCCTGAGTATTAGCTTTGGAATTCACCTTCTAGAGCTAGGATTTGCTAGAGATCATCCTTTATGTAGTTACTATCTATTTCCATTCAGTATTTCTATTCAGCTGTGGTACTGGTGAACATTTATGTATTGGGATTTTTGTATATTTACTTTTCAGATTATAATATTTTGTACTTGTTTTGAGACTGCTTGAGACTTTATATGTGGTAGCTTCATGAACTACTACCGTTGTTTTATTTCTGCTGCGAGTTATACTGATTTATCTGTGTCTGTGATTGGTTTATTTGCTCCAAATTATATTACAATCTACTGTTTTGAATTATTCAAGTCAGCATGTGTGGTTTTATTATTGATTTGAATGGTCTGAAATACCGGGTCATTACAAAAAGCCTTATTTAAATATAATATTCTAATTATCGAAAAAAATATGGACCGTTACACTCTCCCCCATTCAAAACTTTTTGTTCTCGAAAAGGGAAGAAAGAATTAAGAAACTAGATATAATTTTCTTCAATTTATAAATAATTAAATTTACATAGTTAAGTATTTTAAACAAAATATATCAATTTACAAATAGTTAAATCTTTCATATTCTAGTTTAATAAAAGTTTGAAAATATTTTCACTATCACAAAAAATTTCTAAGTCTTAAATTTATGAAAAATTTCGACAAAGTCCCTTGTACGGATAGGTCCGGAAAAATAATATTATCAATAATTACAATATATATATATATCATATTTCAATAATAAAATATCCCAAAAAATGGGAAAACTAATAAAATATCACTATAAAAGTGTAATCCGAAAACGTACTTATTAGTCGAGCAAACAAAATTTATTCATGAAACCAAAAGCAGTAGTTATTGCTTCCATAACCTATATTTCACTTATATAATCCAAAATAGTGAGAATTAAGTAAAAGAGAAATATTTGTTTGTTCTAAATTAGTAAAAAAAGCAAATCAACACAGAACATATGCATACAAACAACACTACCATCATATGCAACAAAGAAATCAATTATACATTCATAGAAATCTAAAACTAATGGTTTGTCCAATTTGGAAACCTTTCACTGTACAAGGGTGATAAATAAACTATTAAGTGTATCCTACACTCAACAGCCTTAGATAATTACTTAATAGACTAGTTATACATCCTTAAATAATTTGAAGTATCATTCCCTAAACTTCCCATCAGCCAAACACTAATGAATTGTAAATATTATTTGAGTTTACTCTATTAGTTCTTTTTCACATTATTAACCTCAGATTTATTTTAAAATCTCATTTATTCGTACAATACTTACATAAATTATTCCACATTCGATATTTCAAACAATCAATGAATTCATTATTTATCTATTACATACATTTTATTGCATCTTATTTAACATTTTATTATTTACTTACAATCCTTGATATCCATTTTAATATTTATATTCACTGTAAATCATTTCATTCATTTTCTTGGGTTTATAGTCATTAACTTAAATAGTATGTACTTTTAACTATTTATTTTAATTACAAGCATTTCAGAGTATTAAATTATGTTTATAACATTCATTATACATCAAAATTCTTATTTATAGAAATAATTCCATTTAAACACTTTCTTACTTAAGTTTTACTTGTATAATATTCTATTACATATTCCTATTTAACATTACAATTTTTTAAACATTTCAGGTACGTTTTATACATGTTTATAGAATGTAATTGAATGTTACACAAGTTTACCTTATTCAGTTTAGTTAACAAAATGTTCAATGCTTACATCTTCTTAATTCTCCTATGTTTTAATTTACAAATGACAAACCTCCAATTTCTTTACGGTTTCATTAATCACTTAACTTCTGCTCTCTTTTTTTCATTTAGAAGTTTCCAACTAATAAAATAGTCAAATTTTCATTTCCTTATAATAATTAAAATCATTCTTAAAAGAAATTTAAGAACTAAATATTGGATTTCATTTCAAATCAATTTGAAATAATATATATACGCATATCTTATATATATATATGTCACATCATATTTAGAAATAAGGGTTGTTTATAAAAAAAAAGTGTGTAAAACTACTGCAGTGGCCTTCCTACTTCGAAACTTGAAAATGAATGTCGATGATCCGGTCGTCATCATCGAAATATTTTCTAGCGACAAAAGAAGGCAGTACAAACTTATTTCCTTTTTTAAAATAATTTCTAAAACATTTCTTTCAAATCGCTCTGAAATATTTGTATCCAAAAATACTTCCAAATACAAATATTATATTCCAAAATCTTTTGAAAACAAATTTCAAAGCTTCGCAACTTAAGTTCCCAAATTTCCATTGTATTCACATTATTTGTCAATTCTATTTTGCAACCAATATTTATAAAATTCCACATCCTAACAAACATACATATCACAAACAACTATATCCATTTATAAATTTATTCTTTTATATACAAAATATAATACTAGGTAGGGTTATTTCATTTACCTATATTACAAAATAATATTGTGTTGGTCTGCCCTATTAAGTGTTTAGAAATCCCTATCGGTGTCATAGCGTCCTATGTACCGACTAGAATTTATAAATACTAAACAGAATAAATTAAAACAATATAAAATGTTTTTATAACACTAACAAGTACGCCCTCTCATATATATACGCACATACAAACTCATTCGAGGGTATTACTACCTTATACGAAACGAGTTAAACCACACAAAGCTAAGGTTATCGCTAAACCTGGCTCTAATACCACTTGTAATGACCCAGCTTTTGGATGGTTTAAATCGACACAAAACCACATATGTCAACTCAAACCAATCAAAAGGGAGGATTGTTAATGGGATAAATAAGAAAAAGAAGAGAAAGGAACGAAAAACAAACACACAATCTCACAGCGGAATGATAAAATATAATAATCAAATAAACAGTTCATGAAGCTGCTTTACAAATAATATTTGATTACACTTTTACAATACAAATCAAAGTTATACATACAGCAGAAATAAATAAATAAATAATGCGGTGGAACATGATGCAGTGGAATAGATATAGTAGATAGAATAATATACTAAACCTTCGTCTTCATCCTTCAGAAAAGTAGTCTTCAACAGTGAAATGCTGAAGCTGACCCGAGCATAATGAAAAGACAAAGCACTCAAGTTAGAACTAAAAAAATCTTATGTAAGTTAAATCAATAGTAAATAAATATGAGTGTAACAGCTTCAGAGATGTTTATAGGATTTTTCATCTTCTATCCAGTGCCTAACGTGCATGCAATAACTTAAGAGAAGTTTGGGATTCCATGCCCTAAAGATCCATTAAACTATTTACATACATAGTACAATACACTACTATGATATGCCTACATTAAAGTAAAGTACCAAAGTAGAATTAAGGCGTTACCCATATCCACCTTAACACGGTTTTATAGAAATACCATAGTCTATGCAGATACTATAAGCGCGACCAAACCGGTGAGATACTCAGGGAGCATTCCATAGGTACGATACAAACCAAAGTCGTAATGGGCTCGATAAGGCATAAGACAAGGCACATAAGGTAGTTCTAGGGTAGGATTCTACCGTTTGCACTCCCGTACATTTGCTAACGTGTAGCAGCTACTACTGCCTACTTCGAAACACGCTCCTATAATCAAATCGAGGGGTGGCCACCAAATCGATCACAAAGTTATAAATATGTTATCGAAGAAATGTTCCCTATAGGGGGAGTGACCCTACTTGGCCCAATATAGCTCCTGTTTTTGTCACATCAAGCTGACCAGAGGGGGTCAGGGCTGCGTTCATACCATATATAAAATCGTTCGCCAAACCATCCTACTTTGTTCTGGATTCTCCACCACGTGCATAGTTGTAAAAGTGGTTTTCAGTATTGGCAGAGAATATGGCAATATCCAAACCTGGTCTCTTTAACAACCAAACACTTACTTTACACCGGTTGGATTTTTACATTTCTAAAATCGATTCATATTTGATATCAAATTATCATATTCACTGAAAAATCATTTCACTTTCAAAATCATATTCACTTTCAAAATCATAACCACAAAATAGGTTAAACCATCATATCAAAGTATTTGTATTTAAATCCCTTAAATCTAATCATAACAGTTCCAGCTTAAATAGTTTGAGCATTGAAAGTAGTTATATATTGGAATACTTATTCGTTGAAAATAGTGTAGATATTTAAATATATATTAAAAATTGTTTATAAATTTAAAATTATACATATATATATATATTAAAATAGTTTGTATTTTAAAATAGGTTATAAATAATTGATATATTAGAAGTAGTTTATATATTAAAATATATATTAAAGGTTGTTTATAAATTTAAAATAATATATATTAAAATAGTATATAAATTAAAAATAGGTAATAGATTAAAATAGTTTATATATTAGAAGTAGTTTATATAATAAAATAGGTTATATATTAAAAATAGTTAATGCATTAAAACTATTAATATATTAAAATGGTTTATATGAGAAAAATCGTTTAAGGCTAAAGGAGTTTGTATATAAAAAGTGTTTATATCAAAAATAGTTTCAAAATAGAATCGTTTCTTCCAATTTCACTGATCAATTCAAATCAGCTTTAGTTCCAAAATTAAATTTAAATCAATCTCAGTTCAACGATTTTAATTCAAAAGGCAAAAGGTTTCAATTCAGATTCTCATTTAAAACCATTTCAATTTACATTGATTTCAAATCCATGTTTGACTACAAATTTAAACCACTTCAAATTCAATAGGTTTCAAAGTTTAAATATTCAAATGTCTACAATAAACCAATTTTGACAAATTTCATTTATATTTCAAAAATTCAAATTTAAGATTACAATTTAGATTCTATAAGCAAAATCAATTTCAATTACAACATTTTAAATCTTGGATTTTGAATAAAAGAGTATTCCCAAAGTAATTTTATAATTTTTTAATGGCGTCCTTCTGGAAAAATATTCGATCTCAAGAAAATGTGCTCATTCATTAAATGCTTTTTCCCATTTCGATTCTGGATATTCTCTTCATCGCAAAGCCGAGTAAATTTGGGTTTCTATTCTTCTACTTTTAATGGAGATAATAGATCTTCTTGTCCTAAAAATCATTTTCATAAATCTCGTTCATTTTTCTCTTCGAAGAGCAAAAGGGGTTTCTATTCCTCTATGTGCATTGATAAAAATCATAAGGCAAGTCTTTGTTCTTATCCCATTCATAGTTTTAATCATGGAATTTTTGGTCACAAGAGATCATCTTGTCCATCACCTTCAATCCTTTCCTTTCCCCTTCGAATTTCCCATTATCCGATCCATCCTTTTCGAAGCCTTTGAGTTTACAAGACCGTCATTTCTATTTTTTTCTAGAATTTCTAAGCTTAAGGCGCTTTTCCTTGGATTGTTATGTGGGGAATGCTAAAGATTTTAACTATCTCTTTAATAAAATTTACTGGCACTTTGACTGTCTAACAGCGGATAATGTTGGTAAATATTCGAGCGCTAGTAATGGGAATGGGTTTCAAACTAGAGAGTTTTCGAATATTGGTCGTGAATATGAGGATTCTCCATGGATAGATATTAAGGATTTATATGTGATCGACTCGAACAGGGTTTTTTAGGAGGATTGTTTTTTGTTGGATCCGTTGTCAATGAGTGTCGTCTGCCTGATCCTGTTAGGGTAGATGGTTATTGTTTTTCTGGTGATGTTACTGCTTTATATGTTTTGGTTGTATCATCCGTTGAAGTTTTAGGGGATTCAGGTGCCGAGGAAGGAAATATTTTAGATGATATTGTTAATGAAAATGGTGAAGTTCAACTTAATTCTTTTGATGTTCAGGACTTAAAGCAGATGATAATTTTCAGTAAGGTAATTTTGATTCAGTTGTTGGTTTATTTTCTTTTGAATTTATGGATTTTTCAGAGAATGATGCGGATGGTATACCGGTTATAGATGATGGTTTATTGCCATAATTGTGCTTGTTTAGTGATTAAAGAAAATTTTTGTTCTTTGGCTGAGATATCCAAGGTTGATAAAATCCGTTCAGTTTCTCTTAGTGAGTTTAATGAAGTTTCAAATATTTTTGTAAGTAATGAGGCATTTTGGGATAAAATGGATAAGTTCTTGGTATACATTGTTGGTTCTATTGATGCAGCCATAACAAATAGTAAGAGCAGTTTTAGAGCGACTCAGTATGCACATGGTATTCCAGGAGTTTTTGTGGTAGATGATGTCTCGCATGATGTTGTAGAATTTTATAGTTTGGAGGTGAATTTTTCCCAGTTAGGGAGTTGCATCGTTGATGATACTGAGAAGGGTTTGCGTGATGTTGTAATGATCAGTGGGTCTTTGTTGATGACCAAGAACTTGAATTCGTGGAGTATTGTGATTAACAGGATGAGAAGATTTCAGGAATGGTTGGGGTTAGAATTTATTTTAGGGAGGCTGTATTCTATTGGTGATATGACTTGTGACTCGAAGAAGATCATTTATATTTACATTAGTCTTTTTATATTTATAGTATACTGCTACTGGGCAACTCGTAGAGGATCTTCTATTCATGTTCGTGTTTCTACTGCTATTCCTAAAGCGCGTAATAAAATTTGTAGGACTAATCCAGATGTTATCATTAGAACAAGTCCGAGGTTGAAACTTAAGATTCCTAGGTCCATTGCTTGAGATCGGTTGTTTGTTTGGAGCTTTTTTGATGTGGTGAGTGTGGTGGAGATGTTGTAAGCTGCTCTTTTCGCAGAGGCGTTTCCGGTCATTGTGGCTAGTTTTGTGGAGTTGTTATTGTAGTTTGCTCTTTTTGTAGAGTCGTTTGTGTGCTTAGTTTCTATTTTCTTCTGTAGTTTACTTTAAGCGTGTCTTTAGTTTTTAGACTTTTGGGAGGGTTGTTTTTTCTTCTTTTTGCATGAGGGGTTTTGGGTCCCTGCCAGGCTTGTTGACAGCTCCTTTATTTTTGTTGTTATATATATATGCATATTTGCTCTCCTCTTTTTAAGAGGATAACACATTTTTCTTAAAAAAAGCTTGTATTTTGAAAATAATTCACTTCATATAAGTCAAATTTATTTCATAATATCATTTAACCGGACTTAAAAAATTAAGGATTTAAAATCATTTAATTTAACCAATTCGGTGCCCGTATATAATTTTCTACCCTATGGTCAAGTGATAAGGATATATATTACTTCAACCCATAATAAATTTAAATTTTATGGGTATATATCATTTCAACCCGCAATCCCAAGTAAAATTCGAAATTCATAAAATCGCTCGAGTTTATCATTTCAATAATGATTTTCCCTAATCTATAAGACTGTTTGGGTATGTATCATTTCAACCAATAGTGATTTTCCTAATAATAACTAAAGGAACTTGCAGCGTGATAGCAACATATAAAATAAACATAACATCCAATCATCCAAATATCAACAATCAAACATCCATCAATTATCATTCAAATCAACCAATAAATCACAAAATTTAAATGGTCATTGCTAGCAGGTATTTAACTGGCAACTAAATTCAATATAAATTTAAATGGAAATTTATTTTAATATGAATTCAAATTAAGTTTAAATGACAAATTAAAATACCAAATAGCAATCAATAAATTTCCAATCACATAATAAATTTAATAACTAACATAAGATAGATTAGCATTTGTGATTGGGTTAAAGCACTCACTTTTGATTTGTCGTTGATTTAAAAACCGAATATAGCCCAAAATTCTAACATTCTCAAAATGCAGCCAAACCAATTTCAAAATGTCCTAAATTTCAAGACGACCGCAATGGAGAAAATCACGCAAGAGTCCGAGCTCGTATGAAAAAGTTATACGAGTTAGAACATTTTAAAATTTAAAATTAAATAAAAATAAAATAATTTAGTAAAACACGTCACCTACCTCCTATCGGTCAACAAAACACGCCTCCAAACCCTATAGTCGTGTTCAAGAACCCACGACCGCTACTAGAAATTAACCTAACGCCATAGCCACGAGCCTCGTCGACCAGATTAGCCATCACCATGGGCTTCCTTGCTCCGAGCCACACATCTGTATCCCGCCCGCGAACAACTTCGATCGACCAGAACACAACCACCACCGCCAAGCTTCATGGCCAAATTCTGGCGATTCTCTTCACTTACAACATGAACGAACCATGTTAATCGCCTTTGCTCTCCATCCTCTTCCAAACGCCACTTCCCGATCGTCAAACGGTCCACCGTTGGATCGAAAACCCTAGAAATGGCAGTTGAACAAGATCATCAATTTTTGGCCAAACCGTGATTCGATTGCAAAAATGAATTGTAGATCTAGATTTCACTCTTTGAGAGCTTTCCAATGATATATAATATGACACGGTTTGAGGAATTTGAATTTATAAATTTAATTTAGAAATTGAAATCAGGGTTTGGGATTTGGGAATTAGGTTTGATGTTTCGTGGTTTGAGAAGGAGGAATTAGATGTAAGTACAAAAATAATGAAATGAGAAATAGCTAGGTTTATAATAGCCTATCAATAGGAAAGATAAGAATGAACGAACAAATCTAATTGGGTGGAAACGATAACGATGACCCGTAAAGCTCGTTTCGTTTCCAAAACGAAATTGGGTCATCTCGTACATCAAAATAGATGTTTTTGATATTTATAAAACTCAATGGTACTAATTTCAAACACTAATTTCATTGTATACAGAAGCTAGCTTTCAAAATCGAATTATATTCATCCAAAGTATATTACTTGATTTCTACGCGTTTCAAGCCCGCACGATCAAACGACAAGTCCGATCGCTACGAAACTAGAAATCTTATAATAATTCACCGTTACGGATCCGATGAAACAGTTTCAACGAAATCCTAGATAGTGCCCAAAATGGCAAATTTTCATATTAATTAATAAATTATTCTTTTACAAATCAATTTAATCACGCTTCAAATTCAAATTTAAATGTTAACAATTTCATCATTCAAGATTAAATAGAACTTAATAATGTTTAGAATAAAATTTCCATGTTAATTACAATATTTAAATATTACACTAATTTTAAAGTTCAACTACAAATGTAATAAAAAGCCAGTTAATTATATTTTAATTTCAATCAAATTATTATATTATGATTCTCACTTTTATTATTAAATCATAAAATATCATATGAATATAATTAACATTAATATACACTTTATTTCATTCAAATTATATAGTTACAATCTAAAATCGTATTAATTGTAATATTTCAATTTCACTAATTTCGTTAATTACCAATTTAATTTTATTTACAATTATAACCAAATTAACTTTGCAATTATTTCAATTGATTGAAATAACATTAAAATAAATGTCAAACATTCAAATAATCATTATTAAATCATATTCAAATTATTTTACTCATAAATTTTAATTCATCACAATATTAAATTTCAAAATCCTTGTTCAAATTTAATATTATAATCATAAAAAAACGGGTCGTTACAGTAATTCAACTCTATGTGCGAGTTTTTCAATCCTCTCAACAATAGGAAAAGCTCCAACAAATCTCGGTGCTAACTTTCCCGATTTTTCAAATCTAATCACACCCTTCGGTGGTGACACTTTGAAACGAAAACCTGGTCTCCAACTAAGAATTCTAAATCTTTCCATCTTTTATCTGCATAACTCTTCTGCCTAGACTGAGCCTCCTTCATTCTAGCCCGAATGACCATACTCTTTTCTACAACTTCCCTAACCAAATTTTCGCCAAGAACCAACCTATCCTCGGGCTCTAACTAACATACGGGAGATTTGCATGGCCAACCATACAAAACTTCGAATGGTGTCATCCCAATACTAGTCTGATAACTGTTGTTATATGAAAACTCAACTAAATACAGATGGTCCTCCCATGATCCTCTGAAATCTAATATATAAGCTCTTAACAAATTCTTCAAAATTTTGTTAACTCTTTCCGTTTGCCCATCTGTTTGTAGATGGAAACGGTACTCATCTTGAGCTTGGTTCTTAAAACTTTCAGTGTACTCTTTCAGAACTCGCTAGTGAATAAGGAATCTCTATCACTAACTATGCTACTAGGTATTCCATGCAGTCTAACCACGTTCTTCACAAACAACTTCACTAAAACAGGTGTCGTTCTGGTTGACTTAACTGGAATGAAATGAGCACTATTGGTTAATTTGTCCACCATAATCGATGTGCTTTCATTTTCTCAGTGCGACCTCGGCAACCCGTCAATAAAATCCATGGCAATAGAATTCCATTTCCATACCAGAATATTTAATGGCTGAAGCAATCCATTAGGGTTCTGGTGTTTGGCCTTCACCTGTTGGCAATTCAAACACTGCTTTACCCATAAGCCAACATCCTGCGTCATACCTTTCCAGAAGAAAATCCTCTATATATCCTAATACATCTTAGTTCCTCCTGGATGAATGAAGAACTTCAAACAATGGCATTCCTCCAAGGCATCTTTCCTTATGTTTCCTACACTCAGAACACATAATCTTCCTTTTTTTCTTAACCATCCATTCTGGTTAAGACTGAAATCTTCCATGTCATTGCTCTCGGTTCCATCTCTTAACTTCATGATCCATTCAGCTAATCCCAGATCTTCTTCCTATTTAGAAGCAATCTTTTCGATCATCACTGGTCGAACTTCCAACCAAGATAACATTACGTTTTCTCCACTAGACCTAGCCTCAGATCTCCACTACACTCTGCAATCTGCTAATGCTTCCAAATTTTTCCATTGAGAAATCATTACCAACACTGCATTCTAATGTTTTCTGCTAAGTGCATCTGCAACCTTGTTGCCTCTCTACGGTGTTTACTCAATCCCAAAATCATAAGCGATAATAAACTCTAACCACCTCCATTGTCTAATGTTCAGCTCCTTCCGAGAGAACAAGTATTTCAACGACTTATGTTCGGTATATAACTCAAACCTCTCTCCCAAAAGGTAATGTCTCCATACCTTCAATGTGAAAATCACCGCAGTCAATTTCAAATCATGCGTCGAATATCCGACCTCATGCGGTCTAAGCTGTCTAGAAGCATAGGCAATCACTTTACCCCTTCTACATCAGTACGACTCCTAATCCTGTTCCACACGCATATGTACAAACCACAAAATCCTTATTTCCTTCTGGAACAACCAACACAGGTGCACGAGTCAATAAGTGTTCAAACTCTAGAATGCTTCCTTACACTTATCGGTTCACACAAACTTCACATCCTTTCTTGTTAGCTTGGTCATCGGTGCTACTATCTGCAAAAAATCCTTAATGAACCTCTGAAAATACCCAGCAAATCCAAGGAAACTCTTTATCTCGATCGATGTCATGGGTTTCTTTTAACTGTTCACTGCTTCAATCTTAGTCGGATCTATTGACAACCCTTTCTCTGAGACTATATGACCAAGAAACTTCACTTCTTTCTTCTAGAAATGGAACTTTGAGAAATTAGCCTTTAGTTGATACTGCCTCGGCGTCTCAAGTACCACTTTAAGATAAACTTCATGCTCCTTCTCATCTTTAGAGTATATCAAGATATCGTCTATGAAAACCAATATGAACCTGTCCAAGTGCTCTTGGAAAACCCGGTTCATCAAATCCACAAAGAAAGCCAGCGCATTAGTTAGTCTGAATACCATAACTAACCATTTGTACGACCCATATTGTAACGTCGCGGGTTTTCGTTCTTCGAAAATCCGACATCGATACTCACTTTATCGACTGCCGAGAAATCGAAGGCCGAAAACCGAGATGTTATGGGTTTTAAAAAGAATTTAAGAAAAGAAAGAAGAGAGAAAAAGGTAGAAGATAGAGGGGAGAGAAAACAGAAAAGAAGATAGAAAATTTTAAAATAGAAGAAAAAGAGAATAGAGGAAAAAGAAAACAACAGAAGAAAATAGGACGGAACAGAAACGGAACAGAAGACACAAAAAGAACAGAAAGAACAACATCAGAATCTCACAATTCGCAGCGGAACAACATATAATAATAAATGAATAATCTTTAAACAAAGAACTATATCAGTTATTACATTACATTTCATTACATTACATCATATCATCAGAGTGTACAACAACATACAACAACAAACAATACAGCGGAAAAAGAAATACTATATAAACTAGTAATACGCCATGCCATCCAGCTTGCCTCCAGCAACTCCAGAATATCCAGAATATCCTGATAAACCTAACTCTTAACTGCCCGTGTGGAAATTGGTGGGCACCCAGAGTTTAGGAAGGAAAACAATAAACTCCGAGTCAGTCATGTGACTGGTGTGAGAACTCAAAACAGTTTATTTATCTTTAAAATCAAATAGAGGAATATTTTTAAATTCAATTCGCAATGCTTTTAAAAATGAGACTACCATAAGGCCTCCCGCACACACACACATGCAAACGCAGAATCGGAGGAGATTTCTCCTTATGATAGTCAAAGATGCTTGATACGCATTTGAAATAACATTTGATATTATTACTAGTGCATAGTGTATAACAAATCATTTCGAAAATAAAGATATAAATCTTAGCCAACATACGACCATTATCGTATGCCTACTATAGCTACTATCCAAACAGTGGTGACCACCATAAGTGAATAGCAGGTTCTACAACTAATACCGTACAAGTTTCGTATTGGGAATTGGATTTCCAACAAATGGTCAGGCCAAGGAACTTCCCATTGCCACATGAGAATGCCTCTGGATGGACATCCCCGAGAACCAAACCGGATCTCTACCAACACAAGGCCGGGTTACTCCTAACTGAGTAACAACTAACCGAATATGCCATCCCCCGGTCCTTTGGGACCTTTATCAACCGAGCGCTCGTAATCAATTCACACAATCATAAAGTGTTTTCAACATGAGTAAGTATCTGGGCTCCATACCATGATACCACCCTTTTCCAGAAAGGAAATGCACATATCCTAAAGGGCGCTACCCCTCATAACCTTGCTGCTTCTTTCCTGTTTTGACCATTCACGGTGTGTGAGGCTCGACGAATTCACGTCCACAAAAACATACTTTATACAAAAGCCATGCTTTGGGTCAACAAATGATCAACACACTAATCACAAGGATAGACGATCAAATAAACGATCCTATCACAAATAATCAACACAATGATCATTTCAGCATCACTCAGCATATCACATTACCAAATTGGGAATATATCGCTGATAACTTCAACTATATAACCTTTGAGCACATACGTCTCAAAGAAGGGTGTTAAGCAAAGAATAAATTCTCCGCCACCAACAGAAATATATTTGAAAGAAATCGGCTTTATATCTCAAATTGTAATGTCAGACATACAATCCATACAAGTCTGTTCCGGGATCGAACAAAACCGAAGGCACTTCTTACGAAGCCCTTGCAATACGGGTATTCACAATCCCGATCGAATTTCCCATCACTTAGGAGATCTCTATACCAGGAGCTACCCAGTGCAGAGACAATCGATAGGTCATCCTATCGCTTTCACAAATACTCGGTCTTCAACACCGATCTTCAAATGCAATTCATAACGACGTATCACATATTCGGAATGGGTTATACGACCCCATGGTCCTTTCCCGGTTAACCCGAATAGTGAGCGCTTATTCAAAAATAAGTGTGGCATTCACATTCAAACAAATCACATCAATTACCCATTCAAAGGGAAATATTGATAGTCGGTTATTGAACTATCACTGAATATGCACACATCACCAGATTCCAAATAATTTTCCCAAATTATTTATTTTCCAAAATATCTTTACAAGATATATAATTTCAATACTTCAAAAATAAATCAACATTTATTTTTAAACAAATTCCACCTTTCATTTATAAATTCCTTAGTGAATTTATATTCCAAAATATTCATGAATATACGATTTCAATTATCCATTTTCAATTTATCTTCAAAAAGATAAATTCTAATTATTCACTTCATATTGGAAAACATTTCCATACTTATTTATTCATAAGTAATTCACAAATCTTTTTATTTTCAACCTTGGAAAATATTCAATATACTTAAATCGAATTAAGTATATAATTCATTCTTTAAGAAAATCATTCTCTTAAACATATTTATTTGGGCCAAAACGAATGTTACGTAAAACATCGTTACGACAACCCAAAATCACTAGTATAGGGATTCGAAATTAAAATAGATATATAAATCCCAATACTATACAAAACATTTCCTTTCGGAAATCATTTACTATAACAACAGTGTTATAGTCCACCATTTCCTTTTATTTCTCGAAAACGTCTATTTCAACAATAAATGTTGAAATCTACGGTTTCGAATCAAAACACCTTTAAAACATCGTTAGATCGTTTTAATTCTGTTTAAAATATCACATTCTAAAACATTTTCTTTAACATGTTATTCACTATTCAAAAACGTGAATATACTATGTTAACAAATTTCATCCTTTTTATACTTTTTAACTTAAAGGATTATTCACAGTCTAAAACGTGAATATAACTCCATTTATAAGTTATAACAATTAACTTATCAAAATAAGTCGTTTGTGAATTCATAAAACAACGTTTATAAATTCCATTTCTATTTATTTATAAAAACTTCTTTTTTTTATAAATTCCTTTATTAACATATTTCAGTTTATAACTCAATTATAAACTAAATGTTTATATTATAAGTTAAATACTTATAAAACGATTATTTTATAAAATCGTTCTTTAAACTTCATAATTATAAATCTTATAACTTATAAGATTCATTTATTTAACCAAATCTATTCTTCAATTAACTTCACAAATTTATAAATCTTACTATTTATAAATTTCATTTATAACTTCACAGTTTATAATTCTATAAATTTCATTCATTTATGAAATTCATTTTCACTACATTCAAACACTTATAAAAACTCGTTTTATAATGTCTATATTTCAATTTATAAATACCCATTTATAAATCTCTTAATATAAATCAGTTTATATTATTATTAAAACGTCTTTAAATTCCTTTATAATTTCATCATTCTCTTGATTTATAAAATAATTAAATTTTATAAATCCTATATTTAAACTTTTCACAATAATTCTAAAATATCTCGATTAAACTATTTTATAAACTCAATAGCATCATATTCTCAAAAATTAGTTTTTAACTGAATTTCACAAAAATCATAATTTTTATAACATTAAAAATTATAACGTTTATTTATTTAAAATGGATTAATTCTAAAAATATAGTATATTTTCAAAAATCACTTTAAAACCATTTTAAAATCCCCAAAATCTGGGTCCAATGATGCTACACACCAAATAGTCAATCACGACTACAACGATATCATATATCAATATGATAATCCATCAAATATCAAAATATCTGAAATAAAATAAAACTGTTGAGGAATCCAGTTGGATCCCTCCAACCTGTTTCCTGCATCCAAAAACATTAGCACAATACCAATTTCGCTCCAGTACGAAATTATCGCGGTATATGTTCTTATTAAATATTATCCGCTTAATAACGGCGTAATAGGGTCTCATCCGCTAAACAAAAAATGCGGGAAATCAACAACTGCAATATATACATATGCCAATATATATATATTGATATTATATATAATACCAATTTCACTGTTTATGAAATATTCGCAGTATATGTTTTTATTAAATAACATCCGCTTACTAACGGCGTATAATGTCTATTTCAACAATCAATAGATAACAATCGACATTCAAACATGCATTCAAATATTTTAAATCTAACTATTTGAAATAAAATCGAAACCTATTCGATTGAGTAAGAAGTTCTCACCTTGGTTTTAATTTCCGTTTTAGCTTTTATTTCGAATAAAATTAAACGCGCGTTTAATTTTACCCGAAATTCTCACTAACTCCAAACGACTCCAAACCAACTCCATCGCGTAGTGCTCGTCCATACGATTCCAACGCAACTGGTTTCGCGCAGTTTCGACCTCGTATGAAAAAGTTATGAATTTTACAAGATTGTACACGTTTTTAATAACTAATATACAACATAACTTAATTATTTTAACCTACAGCTCATCCTAGACCTTGGATCCAAATCCTATGCCTCTCCTTCATCTTCCCCCTTTCACGTTATCATCTCCAGGTAATGAATATGAGGCCGAACCCAAATTTCTAAACTAGGGTTTAATATTACATCCACATCACTCGACGAGAGCTCGATCAGGGAACTCCATTGCGAAGCCCTACACCTCCACTACACTCGCCCCCCCTAGGTGAAGCTCGGCCATCTATTGAGCTTGGGAATGCGTGCGTGGCCTGTAGGTGACGGCCCAAATTATCCCCCCCTTCGACGCTCCAAACTCCATCAAATCCGTATGGATGTGAAGCCCTCGAGATTCTCAACAACTTTCATGTTGAACACCTTAGCTAAATCATTGTAGATCGAGAGAGATTGAGGAATGAACGAGATAAAATTCTGGCCCTCCATTTTGTTAGTGGCGGCTGTAAAAGATGGCTAGGGTTTTGTTTTTTTTTTTTTTATTAAATTTATGAAGGGGGTGTCTCTATTTATAGGAAAAGCAAGCGTAAACACTATTCATCCCGGGAATTCCGAACTCCGATTTACGCGCCGTAACCAGCGTACCTAGGGTTTACCCCGCGTTCCGGACACAATGGAACAGGTTTCGGAAGCTAATTCGGAAGTATGTGCGAGTTATGGCTATAAACGCTCAATTAAAATTCAACCGATTTAAATCGATTTCTAGGCGTTTTAATTTGTACCGGACAAACGGTAAATCCAATCGACTTGAAATTTGAAACCTTACAATAATATCACATTACGGATCCGATGAAACTAGTTTCGTCGAAATCCGAGACTTTTTGAAAAATGGCTATTTTGACTCGCCAAATTTAAATTAAAAATAATTCGATGCGTTTCGAGCTGCCACGATCAAACGATAACTCCGATTGACACGAAAATTGAAATCCGGTAATAACTAACTATTACGGATCCAATGGAACTGGTTTCGTTCAATTCTGAGACTGTCCAAAAATTGACTATTTTCACTAGTCGATTTTAATATTAAAATATTCAATTTTCACAAATTAACTTTAAATTCGATTTTAAAAGTTCTAAAATATCTTTCTAACTTCAACATGATAAAATAAAATTTTACAAATCGTTTTCAATCATATTTAACCCAATTTTCAATTATTTCCATAATTTAACATATTAAATTATCGATTTAATTATCCAATTAAATCCAATAATTCAAATTAAAATTTATTTGACTTATAAATTCATTTATAAATATTTAAAATTAATTAAATATTCAAATTTAAATTTATAAAAATTCTGGGTCGTTACAATCTTTCCCCCTTAAAAGAATTTCGTCCTCGAAATTACAAGTAAGAAAGGTTACAAAATCTATTAATTTTCCCAAAATCCATAATTAAACTTCTTACAAAACTTTACTAAGTTTTCGAATCATACTTAGTTATGTTTTCAAAAACAACTACTATTGTTTAACTTTCAATTCCAAAATCAAAGTTAAAGTTTTCAAAATTTTCCAAATTTTCTCAAAATTTTTCTAACGCCTTAAATTTCCGAAAAAATTCGCCATAGTCTCCTTTGCGCGGCTCGATCCGAAAAAAAAATGACAGTATATATATCACAAATATACATCTCATCAAGTAATGAGGCATCCCGAAGGGAAAAAGGTGAAAAAGTACGATATTTAATCCGAGATATGTACCTTATATTTTTATTAGCAAGCATATACGGCTAATATAGCGCTAAAGCGAACTCCAAATGCGAAGCAAACGCGATCCGCACCTACTAAACTCAACAAACAACATGAGAATCATGTATATAAAGCATAGTATCGATATACAACATATATCAACATAACTACTACATAATATAGCAAATGCAACTAAAGCAACAAATGCAACCATCAACCAATTAACATTCATAATCAATAAATATTCATATTCTCATTAATTTTCAATGAATTGGTTTTCACTTTAAATCACATTTGATTTATTAACATTGGATTTTATCAACATTCATTCTCAATTTTAATTAGTTATCATTTACTAATTTAAATCTAATCCACATTCAATTCTATTCAAATTTATTTACTTTCAATTTGAATTCAATTTACTTTAGCTTTCCACTTCATTAATACTTAATGAACTTATATAAAATCAACTACAATCATATAACAACCAAAGTATATTAATTTCAACCAAATTCCTTTGCTTTAAATTGATTTTCATTCAATTTTATTCAACTTCTAATAACATTAGATTTTAAATGAATTAACATTCATTATTTCATACCAACTTGATTCACATTCAATTGATTAACGTTCAATCGATTCATTAATTCAATTCAATTCTAAAGTTGAATTTCATTCACATAACTTAAGTTCACATTTATTACTTAACTTCATTAATTTAGTTTGATATCAATATCAATTCCATTCAACAACACTTAAGTTATACTTCCATTTAACTTTAAATTCACTTTTATTCACAACTCATATTCATAGATATATTCATATAGTTTCACTTTTTATATATATAAGTTTATTTCACAATGGTAAATCACTTTAATTATAATTCACTTGCTTATACAATTATTCTTTTATTTAGATTATCCAAACAACCTAACAATCAACTTATATACTCTTTAATAATTTCTGAAAAATTATTCTTTTATATATAAAATATAATCAAGGCAAAAATTATTTCATTTACCCAATTTAAAACAATATTATGTCGAATTGTTCTATTCAAGTGTTTAGAAACCCCTTCGGCTCAGTTTCGAGGCTGTGCTGACGAAAGTTCATATGCCACTCAATAAACCAATCATCACAATATAAAACAATTTTATATTCACTAACAAATACGCTCTCATATTTATTATTACACTCAACTCATTCTAGAGTACTGCTGACTCTATCTCTAATGAGTAATACCCAACAGAACCATGGTTGTCGCTTAACCATCAGCTCCGATACCAAATGTAACGTCACGGGTTTTCGTTCTTCGAAAATCCGACATCGATACTCACTTTATCGACTGCCGAGAAATCGAAGGCCGAAAACCGAGATGTTATGGGTTTTAAAAAGAATTTAAGAAAAGAAAGAAGAGAGAAAAAGGTAGAAGATAGAGGGGAGAGAAAACAGAAAAGAAGATAGAAAATTTTAAAATAGAAGAAAAAGAGAATAGAGGAAAAAGAAAACAACAGAAGAAAATAGGACGGAACAGAAACGGAACAGAAGACACAAAAAGAACAGAAAGAACAACATCAGAATCTCACAATTCGCAGCGGAACAACATATAATAATAAATGAATAATCTTTAAACAAAGAACTATATCAGTTATTACATTACATTTCATTACATTACATCATATCATCAGAGTGTACAACAACATACAACAACAAACAATACAGCGGAAAAAGAAATACTATATAAACTAGTAATACGCCATGCCATCCAGCTTGCCTCCAGCAACTCCAGAATATCCAGAATATCCTGATAAACCTAACTCTTAACTGCCCGTGTGGAAATTGGTGGGCACCCAGAGTTTAGGAAGGAAAACAATAAACTCCGAGTCAGTCATGTGACTGGTGTGAGAACTCAAAACAGTTTATTTATCTTTAAAATCAAATAGAGGAATATTTTTAAATTCAATTCGCAATGCTTTTAAAAATGAGACTACCATAAGGCCTCCCACACACACACACATGCAAACGCAGAATCGGAGGAGATTTCTCCTTATGATAGTCAAAGATGCTTGATACGCATTTGAAATAACATTTGATATTATTACTAGTGCATAGTGTATAACAAATCATTTCGAAAATAAAGATATAAATCTTAGCCAACATACGACCATTATCGTATGCCTACTATAGCTACTATCCAAACAGTGGTGACCACCATAAGTGAATAGCAGGTTCTACAACTAATACCGTACAAGTTTCGTATTGGGAATTGGATTTCCAACAAATGGTCAGGCCAAGGAACTTCCCATTGCCACATGAGAATGCCTCTGGATGGACATCCCCGAGAACCAAACCGGATCTCTACCAACACAAGGCCGGGTTACTCCTAACTGAGTAACAACTGACCGAATATGCCATCCCCCGGTCCTTTGGGACCTTTATCAACCGAGCGCTCGTAATCAATTCACACAATCATAAAGTGTTTTCAACATGAGTAAGTATCTGGGCTCCATACCATGATACCACCCTTTTCCAGAAAGGAAATGCACATATCCTAAAGGGCGCTACCCCTCATAACCTTGCTGCTTCTTTCCTGTTTTGACCATTCACGGTGTGTGAGGCTCGACGAATTCACGTCCACAAAAACATACTTTATACAAAAGCCATGCTTTGGGTCAACAAATGATCAACACACTAATCACAAGGATAGACGATCAAATAAACGATCCTATCACAAATAATCAACACAATGATCATTTCAGCATCACTCAGCATATCACATTACCAAATTGGGAATATATCGCTGATAACTTCAACTATATAACCTTTGAGCACATACGTCTCAAAGAAGGGTGTTAAGCAAAGAATAAATTCTCCGCCACCAACAGAAATATATTTGAAAGAAATCGGCTTTATATCTCAAATTGTAATGTCAGACATACAATCCATACAAGTCTGTTCCGGGATCGAACAAAACCGAAGGCACTTCTTACGAAGCCCTTGCAATACGGGTATTCACAATCCCGATCGAATTTCCCATCACTTAGGAGATCTCTATACCAGGAGCTACCCAGTGCAGAGACAATCGATAGGTCATCCTATCGCTTTCACAAATACTCGGTCTTCAACACCGATCTTCAAATGCAATTCATAACGACGTATCACATATTCGGAATGGGTTATACGACCCCATGGTCCTTTCCCGGTTAACCCGAATAGTGAGCGCTTATTCAAAAATAAGTGTGGCATTCACATTCAAACAAATCACATCAATTACCCATTCAAAGGGAAATATTGATAGTCGGTTATTGAACTATCACTGAATATGCACACATCACCAGATTCCAAATAATTTTCCCAAATTATTTATTTTCCAAAATATCTTTACAAGATATATAATTTCAATACTTCAAAAATAAATCAACATTTATTTTTAAACAAATTCCACCTTTCATTTATAAATTCCTTAGTGAATTTATATTCCAAAATATTCATGAATATACGATTTCAATTATCCATTTTCAATTTATCTTCAAAAAGATAAATTCTAATTATTCACTTCATATTGGAAAACATTTCCATACTTATTTATTCATAAGTAATTCACAAATCTTTTTATTTTTAACCTTGGAAAATATTCAATATACTTAAATCGAATTAAGTATATAATTCATTCTTTAAGAAAATCATTCTCTTAAACATATTTATTTGGGCCAAAACGAATGTTACGTAAAACATCGTTACGACAACCCAAAATCACTAGTATAGGGATTCGAAATTAAAATAGATATATAAATCCCAATACTATACAAAACATTTCCTTTCGGAAATCATTTACTATAACAACAGTGTTATAGTCCACCATTTCCTTTTATTTCTCGAAAACGTCTATTTCAACAATAAATGTTGAAATCTATGGTTTCGAATCTCAACACCTTTAAAACATCGTTAGATCGTTTTAATTCTGTTTAAAATATCACATTCTAAAACATTTTCTTTAACATGTTATTCACTATTCAAAAACGTGAATATACTATGTTAACAAATTTCATCCTTTTTATACTTTTTAACTTAAAGGATTATTCACAGTCTAAAACGTGAATATAACTCCATTTATAAGTTATAACAATTAACTTATCAAAATAAGTCGTTTGCGAATTCATAAAACAACGTTTATAAATTCCATTTCTATTTATTTATAAAAACTTCTTTTTTTTATAAATTCCTTTATTAACATATTTCAGTTTATAACTTAATTATAAACTAAATGTTTATATTATAAGTTAAATACTTATAAAACGATTATTTTATAAAATCGTTCTTTAAACTTCATAATTATAAATCTTATAACTTATAAGATTCATTTATTTAACCAAATCTATTCTTCAATTAACTTCACAAATTTATAAATCTTACTATTTATAAATTTCATTTATAACTTCACAGTTTATAATTCTATAAATTTCATTCATTTATGAAATTCATTTTCACTACATTCAAACACTTATAAAAACTCGTTTTATAATGTCTATATTTCAATTTATAAATACCCATTTATAAATCTCTTAATATAAATCAGTTTATATTATTATTAAAACGTCTTTAAATTCCTTTATAATTTCATCATTCTCTTGATTTATAAAATAATTAAATTTTATAAATCCTATATTTAAACTTTTCACAATAATTCTAAAATATCTCGATTAAACTATTTTATAAACTCAATAGCATCATATTCTCAAAAATCAGTTTTTAACTGAATTTCACAAAAATCATAATTTTTATAACATTAAAAATTATAACGTTTATTTATTTAAAATGGATTAATTCTAAAAATATAGTATATTTTCAAAAATCACTTTAAAACCATTTTAAAATCCCCAAAATCTGGGTCCAATGATGCTACACACCAAATAGTCAATCACGACTACAACGATATCATATATCAATATGATAATCCATCAAATATCAAAATATCTGAAATAAAATAAAACTGTTGAGGAATCCAGTTGGATCCCTCCAACCTGTTTCCTGCATCCAAAAACATTAGCACAATACCAATTTCGCTCCAGTACGAAATTATCGCGGTATATGTTCTTATTAAATATTATCCGCTTAATAACGGCGTAATAGGGTCTCATCCGCTAAACAAAAAATGCGGGAAATCAACAACTGCAATATATACATATGCCAATATATATATATTGATATTATATATAATACCAATTTCACTGTTTATGAAATATTCGCGGTATATGTTTTTATTAAATAACATCCGCTTACTAACGGCGTATAATGTCTATTTCAACAATCAATAGATAACAATCGACATTCAAACATGCATTCAAATATTTTAAATCTAACTATTTGAAATAAAATCGAAACCTATTTGATTGAGTGAGAAGTTCTCACCTTGGTTTTAATTTCCGTTTTAGCTTTTATTTCGAATAAAATTAAACGCGCGTTTAATTTTACCCGAAATTCTCACTAACTCCAAACGACTCCAAACCAACTCCATCGCATAGTGCTCGTCCATACGATTCCAACGCAACTGGTTTCGCGCAGTTTCGACCTCGTATGAAAAAGTTATGAATTTTACAAGATTGTACACGTTTTTAATAACTAATATACAACATAACTTAATTATTTTAACCTACAGCTCATCCTAGCCCTTGGATCCAAATCCTATGCCTCTCCTTCATCTTCCCCCTTTCACGTTATCATCTCCAGGTAATGAATATGAGGCCGAACCCAAATTTCTAAACTAGGGTTTAATATTACATCCACATCACTCGACGAGAGCTCGATCAGGGAACTCCATTGCGAAGCCCTACACCTCCACTACACTCGCCCCCCCCTAGGTGAAGCTCGGCCATCTATTGAGCTTGGGAATGCGTGCGTGGCCTGTAGGTGACGGCCCAAATTATCCCCCCCCCTTCGACGCTCCAAACTCCATCAAATCCGTATGGATGTGAAGCCCTCGAGATTCTCAACAACTTTCATGTTGAACACCTTAGCTAAATCATTGTAGATCGAGAGAGATTGAGGAATGAACGAGATAAAATTCTGGCCCTCCATTTTGTTAGTGGCGGCTGTAAAAGATGGCTAGGGTTTTGTTTTTTTTTTTTTATTAAATTTATGAAGGGGGTGTCTCTATTTATAGGAAAAGCAAGCGTAAACACTATTCATCCCGGGAATTCCGAACTCCGATTTACGCGCCGTAACCAGCGTACCTAGGGTTTACCCCGCGTTCCGGACACAATGGAACAGGTTTCGGAAGCTAATTCGAAAGTATGTGCGAGTTATGGCTATAAACGCTCAATTAAAATTCAACCGATTTAAATCGATTTCTAGGCGTTTTAATTTGTACCGGACAAACGGTAAATCCAATCGACTTGAAATTTGAAACCTTACAATAATATCACATTACGGATCCGATGAAACTGGTTTCGTCGAAATCCGAGACTTTTTGAAAAATCGCTATTTTGACTCGCCAAATTTAAATTAAAAATAATTCGATGCGTTTCAAGCTGCCACGATCAAACGATAACTCCGATTGACACGAAAATTGAAATCCAGTAATAACTAACTATTACGGATCCAATGGAACTGGTTTCGTTCAATTCTGAGACTGTCCAAAAATTGACTATTTTCACTAGTCGATTTTAATATTAAAATATTCAATTTTCACAAATTAACTTTAAATTCGATTTTAAAAGTTCTAAAATATCTTTCTAACTTCAACATGATAAAATAAAATTTTACAAATCGTTTTCAATCATATTTAACCCAATTTTCAATTATTTCCATAATTTAACATATTAAATTATCGATTTAATTATCCAATTAAATCCAATAATTCAAATTAAAATTTATTTGACTTATAAATTCATTTATAAATATTTAAAATTAATTAAATATTCAAATTTAAATTTATAAAAATTCTGGGTCGTTACACATATCTGGTCCTAAACGTCGTCAAAGGTATACTATCTTCTGCTACTCTGAGCTGACGGAAACCTATCGCCAAATTCAATTAGGAAAATATCTTGGCTCTACTTAACTTATAACAAATCTTCAATCCTTAGTAATAGATATCGATTCCTTATCATCCTCTCATTCAAATTACGATAATCGATACATAGCTTGAATGATCAATTTAGCTTCTTAGCAAACACCTGCTACCTAAGGTGAACTACTAGGCCTGATAAAGCTCTTGTCTTCCAAATCAACCAACTGCACATTCAACTCCCTCATCTTTGTAGGGATCATCCTGCTTGGTGACCTACTCACTGGTTCTGCTCTCGGAACCAAATATATCTGGAACTTAATGGCTCATTTGGTGGCAATCTAACTACCAGCTCAAAAACATCTGCGAATTCTTTAACCCCAAAAAATTGACTCGGTTCATCTTCCAATTCCGTAACACCCAACAAAGCATTCACCTCACCGTTAGAACCTACTATGGTATAAAAAATTAGGGTGCCTAAGTGATATTTTTCTATCCTGGCAAAATATCCTAGCATCATACTCACTTAACCAATCCATACTAAGAAAATTCCTACCGCACAAAATCAATACATGCAAACTGCAAACAAAAGCATGAATTAAAAAGTTAAATTCTAACTGGTCATATCTCAACCCTAGAGTTGAATAACTTCATATTAGATACGCAACCCGTAAGGAAGTAACTAAATATGTGGATTCTAGGTTAAGCTTATCTATCAAACATCTAGTTATAGAAGAATGCGATGCACCAGTATAAAATAGAACACTAACAAACATACCATGAATCTAAAGCGTACCTACCTTTCTTTTCTCCTGAGCCGTTGGCTTCAAAGTAGCAACCTCCAATGCATACACCTTGTCCTTTCCATACGTAGCAGGCTCCTTGCACTGGTTCTTATATGGCCAATCTGGTCGCAATTGAAGCAACATACATTCTTCTTTCCGCTAACTCATTTGCCTTTCCAACATGACACTCATTAGAAAAATGCTCCATCTTGTCGCACTTGAAGCAAACAACCTTAGACTACCCCTTCGTAGCTGCTCCACCCTTCAGAGCACCTTTCTAAAGAAAGAACTTCCTCTTTTGACTTTGCCCCCACCTAGACCTTCGTAACCTTACTTTTTCTAGAGAATCAAGAATCTCCTCATGCCTTAAGGCCATCTCCACTACAACGTTAGAGGATCTCCAATATGAGATAATATATCCCTTACTAACATAGGCTTCAATCGTCTAATAAACTTCTCATTCCTCTCCATCACTATATTCACTGAAGCATACCTATACCTGGCCAACTCCTCGAACCATCTGGAATACTCTAAAACATACATCTCTCCTTGCTCTAACTCAGCAAAATTTCAGACCAAAGCGGACTGTGCCATCACAGACATGAACCTCTCTTAGAACCTCCTCTTGAAATCTTCCCAGCTCATAGTTTACTCATCCACTGCCACAGTCACACTATTCCACCAAAACAAAGCTGCTCCCTGAAGCTGTCTCGAAGTAGGTCTCCTCTTCTGCTCATTATTGAGCCCTAAATCTACAAAGATCCTCTCACAATGCAACAACCAATTCTCCACCTCAATGGCATCCTTGGTTCTAATAGATGGCTTCCCTCTAAGCTTTGTATAATCTCCACTCACCTTAGCATACTAATTAACTACCAAAAATTCCGGAACCACTACTCCAATATCATTTCCTCCTAACGCTCCAGTTGCAAGAACCGCTTGCATCGTATTCATGAAAAATTGATACATAGCTTCCATTCCAACTTACAGGACTTCAGCACCCACATTCTCTGCTTGTGCCAGACCTTGGGTCCTTCTCACATTAGGTCTGGCATTCCCATTAGTGCCCTTCCTGCCTGGGTTAACTCTTCCTTTTCTACCATTATATCTTTATTCAAACCTCATGAGATATAGAAAAATAACCTAACAAGGATAGGAGTCTAGAGATAAAGCTATACTTATATATAGCAAATAAAAGTATATTACTATAGCATTATCATGTACCCCAGTCTTATTCTAATTCCCTAGGATTATGTTTTTAAAAATCATTTTTAGTTAAAAAAATTCATTAACCTATGCTCTTATACCAACTTTTAACATCCCATATCTAGAGGCTAAAAGCGCTATAGATGCTGCAGTCATCCATAGTATTAACTTATAGTGACAAAATAGGGTAATGCTAATGGTATCCATAAAATCAGAAGCACTTGAATATGAATAAAATCACAGATTTCAAAAACAACATTTCACTGATTACATTTCAAAATTATTCATATCCAAATTACATAATTCCTTAACATTTCCAAGGTAAAGATCAATTATAATCATTATAAAAATACACCAAGAGCAACATATGACGATGCCCCCTTGGTTGATCAAAGCAATATAGTCATATCTGACTTAATACACATAGCGAAAACAAATAGAATAAACCGTAACAACTTATTAGCTATCCGTCAGTGACTTTCTCATCTCCGGAAGTTTTATCCGCCAAAATTACTACAACATGAAAACCTCAACCCTCAGCCTACTCAAATAAATTTTGAACATCCGAGAGTTTAAGGGGAAACAAAAATTCAAGTTAGACATAAAGCCTGGTGTGAATAATACTGTTGCATCTCAGTTTATTGATATTGAGTGAGACCACGCCGCTTAGCAGAACGGGTTTCCACTCATTAATATACTTTCCAAAACATGCATTTTGCAAATCTTTTCCTATAAACAAACTGGTTGATTAACCTGATTATACTAATAAAGCAACATTCGTTATGCTAAAAATAGGTAATAGATGGACATTCTGTCCGAAATCTGGGCTAATTGCCCACAAACTGGACAAACTGCCCCTTTGGCTGATTATGGCATAGCAGATAAAATATTAAATGGTCTAAACATCTATTAGACAAAACTTCTAGATGGTCTGTCCTTAACTTACTTTTCCAAGGGTTAACTAATCCTAATGGTTTTGCTGACTAACCAATAATCAATCTCTGTACATAAATATTACTTTCTATGTGTAACCAACATTTTAGTCTTACCTATGACTATGCCCTACACGTTGGCATTCTAGAATAATTAGCTAAGGGATAATTGCTAATGAGTATGGGGCACGACCCTACACCAGTTCTCTCTAGTCTTCTAATTTGAGTCATTCTCTAAGGGTTAACCGCCCTTCATCATTTTCCTTGAAAATCTTTTCAAAATGATTTAACCTTTTAAATCATACTTATACAAGGAAAATACATCTTTAGCTTTACTCTAAGCTATTTTTCCATGTTATATATACTTTACTCAAAATAATGTTGATGAATTTTAACGAGGATTAGCTATCCTTCCAAAATAAGTTAAAACCCATTTTAACTTGAAAACACTTAGGCTATACAACATAATTAATACATTCGAAACTTTTGTTTAAAACCTTTAAACAACTCCTTCGAAATCCTTGGAAGCAACCCTTTCGAAACCTAAAAAACCCTTTGCTTATCCTAAGCCAAAAGGCCAAATCCTTCCTTTCGAAACCATTCAAATTCTTCCTTTGAGAGCATAATAAACCTTCCCTTCAAAAGCTTTAAAATCCTAGGCATATCTCATTTGAAACCTTTAAAATATTTCCCTTCGAAAACATAGGAAAAACCTTTCCTTTCAACCCTTTCGAAACCCTAGGGAACTACCCCTTCGAAACATTCATTTAAAACCTTTCAAAAGCATCAAAACCTACCTTTCGAAAGTACTTGGATTAAATTGAAAACATGTAGAAACGCCTTTCAAAGCCATTAAAACCGTCTCTTTCAAAACCATTTAGTTTATACTTCAATTACAGTAAAAGGGTCTTTAAAACATTTAAGTCGAAAGCATATATTTCAAAACCATTTCCTAAGTAAAGAAGTGATTGTGTCAAAACCATCCCTTCAAAAACTTTAGAGAAGTGGCCATATTTTAGAAAATAAAACAACCCGTTCGAAACCAACTGAATCGAAAGGTGGAAAGAGGAAGTCAAAAGTTTTGACTTAGTCGAAAATAGTCATTAAAAAAAACACAACCCAATCGAAACCATTTCCATAAATCCATTTGACCTAGTTGAAAGCCAACCAAGTCGAAAGCTACTTAGTCGAAAGCAAGCAGGCGCATTTTATTTTAAAAGCAGAGTAATGCCTCAACCTCTTTGAAACCCCTAATTTCAACCCAATACCATCCGCCTGTATCCAATTCCCAATGTACTAGTTAACTGATACAAGGTGCACTGGTTTCGGCAGTGTCCGAGGCGAAGGTGAGGAGGTGGAACCTAGTGCCGAAAGTAACAAAACAGTAAAAAAACATATTTATTTGTCTTCTTAAATTATTTCTTTGTACCTAACCTGTCTTGTTTGTCAAACTATGATTGATTGCAAGTTTCTCTTTTCTAAAAGTAATGCTGACCTTCCAGAATTAACAATTTGAATATATTTGCAAAAAGCCCCTTCTCCTTTTATAAATGTATCAAACATTTAAGCCCCATACCATAAATAATTTTATATATCCATTAAAAACACTTGGGAAAATTCAAAAAAAATTCCAAAAAATCATTTTTAATATGTTTTCTAACATATATTAATTTTAGACCCAAACCAATTATTATTTAACCGTAAATAATTTACAATCCAAAATAATATTTTCTTCACTTGAAAATTTGTACAAATTACACAAAGATTCGAAAAATTCTAAAAATTGAAACCCTCTCCAGAATAATATTTCTAGTCTGTATAAAAATTCATAAGGCATTTAAATTTCATTTAATAGGGTTTTCATATCAAAACATATAATTAAATCTAAATGAACAACCATAAATCATCAACAAGTATATATTACCATTTCATCATTCAAAAACAAGGCAAATCAAAGCAAAATATTTTGGATTTCATCTTAAAACCGAAAACAAAACAAATATGGGATGTAAATATTATTTACCTTTGCTTTAGAGATTAAAGAGACTGAGATGTGAATGGATTTGATTTGAATTAGCTTCTTCCTTAGCATTTCTTAATCTTCTTCCCCTTTTTCTTTTTAATGGTGGTCGACCTCAAGGTTTAAAATTTTGATAAATGATCGTGAACGTGTATGGGGATACACCGTCAAGTTTTAGGGATATATGAATGACCTCTTTCCTATTTGGCCCACCTTTATTTCATTTTAACCCTTATTTTAATTTATTGGTTAAGTAGCGTGGCTACCCCATAATAAAATCAAATCTCAACTCCTTAATCGGCAAATTATTTTATTTAACTTAACTAATTAAATATCTTAAAAATGTTACCCAAAATATGTCATGTTATAAGAGAAGCCAGTTGAAACTCAAAGCCCTTAGGGAAAGAAGAGGAAGTTTTTTAAGAAGAAGGGAGCACAGAAGGGAGAATCTGCCAGGAAGGCAAAGGATTATTTAGTTTACTTCAAGTGTGACAAGAAAGGTCATTATGCTCATGAATGCCAGTCGCGTAAGTTGAAGAAGACTGTTAGAAAAGAAAGGTGTGAAGTGCTTCAATAGTGACCAGGATAGGCATTATAAGAATCAGTGTCCAGAACCAGTCAGGGCAGATAAAGGAAAGTTTTTTACTATTAGACCATCATCTGCTAAGCCAACTACATATGATAAAGGGAAGACTCTGATGGAAGTATGCTTTTCATTTAGAGTACAGCGGTTAGGATACTATTTGACACCGGTGCACCACATTCATTTATATCTCTGAATTTGGTTGGTAGGTTATGCTTAGAACCCACATACTTTGTCACTTCCTTAAGGGTTGTGAATCCAATTGGTGGGTATGCAACTCTAGGCATGAGATGTGACCAGTTAGAACTAGATTTGTTAGGTCATAAGTTTACATGTTGTCTGTATGTTTTGGATTTTTTTAGATTTTGGAATCATTTTGGGTACGGATTGGTTGAGTAAGTATGAGGCTAGGATATTTCGCCAAGATGGGGTGATATCATTAAGACACCTTGATAGTCATAATCGAATCGTATTCTCAGTGAAGAAATCTGATCGAAGTAGTTGTGCTTTTTTAAGTGCTATGGAAGTAGGAGAAGAGTTAAGTCAGGTTTGAATAGCAAGAGAATTGCAAATATCTTTGAGCCAGTTACAAGACTACCACCGAAATGAGCTATTGAGTTTCGAATAGATCTTGTGCTAAGGGCTGAACTTGTAAGTAAACCACCTAACAGGATGATACCAACCGAGATAAATGAATTGAAGTTGCAGCTAGTGAATCTAGAGGGGAGAAATTTTACTAGATCAAGAAGTTCACCTTAGGGAGCGACTACATTGTTCATGAAGAAACTAGATGGGTTGTTGAGTATGTGTATCGACTATCGTAAGCTGAATGAGAGGATGATTAAGACTAAGTTTCCTTTTTCGAGAGTTGACCATCTATTTTATCAGTTGTGCAGCTAGAGTGTCTTCCCAGTTGGATTTGGCTATATGTTTCCATCGGTTAAAAGTAGCAAAGGATAATTTTCCTTTGACAGCATTTCATACTAGGTATGGATCGTACAAAAGTGGTTATTAATGTTATTGGGGTTAACGAATGCACCTGCTTTCTTCATGGATTTGATGAATCGAGTCTTCCAAGAATATTTGTATAGATTCATATTGGTGTTTGTAGTTGACATTTTAGTGTAATCTAAAGATAAAAGAGAGCATGAAGATCATTTTAGAGTAGTGCTTGAGACGCTGAGGCAGCTTCAGCTGAAGGCGAAGTTTTTCAAGTGTCATTTTTGGAAGAAAGAGATTAAGTTTCTTGGTCATGTGGTTTCAGAAAAGGGCTTGTCAGTCGATCCAGATAAGATCAAATTGAAAGAGACCAAAAACGGTGATTGAGATTAGAAGTTTTCTTGGACTTCCTGGCTATTACCGGAGATTCATTAAGGATTTCTTGCGGATATTAGTGCATTTGACTAAGTTAACCAAGAAGGAGGTGAAGTTTGTTTGGTCCAACAAATGTGAGGAAGCATTCCTTAAGTTAAATCATTTATTAACCAATGCACTTGTGTTAGTAGTTCCAGATGGAAACCAAGGGTTGGTGGTGCATACAGATGCTTATGGAACTAGATTTGGAGCGGCATTGATGCTGAAGGGTAAAGTTATTTCCTATGCTTTATGATAGCTTAGACTGCATGAATGAGATATCCTACTCATGATTTGGAGTTGGCTGCGGTGATCTTCGCATTGAAGGTATGGAGACAATATCTATTAAAGGAGAGATTTGAGCTATACATAGATCATAATTCCTTAAGGTATTTATTCTCCCAGAAAGAGCTGAAAATGAGGCAACAGAGGTGATGGAGTTTTTAGCTGCTTACGATTTTCGATAGAGTATACCCTTAGGAATGGTAATAAAGTCGGATGCACTTAGCAGAAGACAACAGTGGTGTTAGCTATGTTGGAAAAATGAAAGATTTAGAAGGTTTGACTACTTGTTGTGTGTAGTTAAGGTCGACTGCTAATTCTAGTCAGAGTACCGCCATGTTGTCCTATTTGGAAGTTCGACCAATGTTGATCGAAAGAATTGCTTCTAAGTAGAGAGATGATCTAGTATTAGCCAAAAGGATAGAAGGCTTGAGGTTGGAACTGAGATCGATGATCTAAAGAATTTTAGTCTTGACCAGAGAGGATGGTTGAGAAAGAGGGACGGTTGTGTGTTCCAAATGATGCAAATTTAAGGAAAGATGTTCTTGGAGAATGCCATTGGTCCAAGTTTACGATTCATCCTGAAGGAACCAAGATGTATCAAGATATGAAGAGGGGCTTCTATTGAGAAGATATGAAGAGGAATGTTGGCTTGCGAGTTAGGCAGTGTGCAAACTATCAACAAGTGAAAGCCGAACATTAGAAGCCGAGTGGGTTCCTTCAACCTTCAGAGATTGCAGTTTGGAAATGGGAATCGACATCCATGGACTTTATACATGGGTTGCCAAGTCGAATAGAGAAAATGAAAGTATATGGAGTCATAGTGGATAGGTTGATCAAGAGAGCCCATTTCATTCTAGTTAAGTCAACCAGAATGGCACCTATTTTAGCTAACAGTTTCATGAAGAACATAGTTAGACTACATGGGATTCCTAGCAGTATAATCAGTGATAGAGATGCTTTGCTCACTAGTGAATTCTAGAAGAGTCTACAGGATGTGTTATGCACTAAGCTCAAGATGAGTACTACGTGTTACCCTCGGACGGATGGGCAGACAGAGAGAGTCAATATGTTACTTGAAGATTTATTAAGAGCTTGTATATCGGACTTCGATGGATCTTGGAAGATCACTTACACTTAGAGGAGTTTTCCTATAATAATAGTTATCAGACTAGTATGGGAATGGTACCTTTTGAAGCATTGTATGGAAGACCATGCAAATCACCAGTATGTTGGTTGGAGACTAGAGATGGATTAGTCTTAGGTCCAGATCTGGTTAGAGTGGTGACAAAGAAGATTGAGTTAATCCGAGAAAGGATGAAGGAAGCTCAGTCCAAACAAAAGAGTTATGCAGATAGGAGGCGTAAAGACTTAGAGTTCTTAGTTGGAGATAAGGTTTTCATTAAGGTATCACCGATGAAGGGTGTGGTACAATTTGGAAAGTTAAGGAAGCTGCCACCGAGATATTTTGATTCGTTTCATATTATAAAGAGGATTGGAAAGCCCGCATACAGAGTAGAGTTGCCGAGCAGTATGGCAGGTGTCCATAATGTATTTCACATGTCTCATCTTCACAAGTATATGCATGATCTAGATACTATTATTCCTATTATAGTGTTGGAAGATTTGATAGCAAAGCCTAATTTGACTTTTGTTAGACAACCAGTTCGGGCTTTAGCGAGAGATGAGAAAAGATTGAGGAACAAGATAGTCAAGTTGGTGAAAGTTCAGTGGAGCGACAACAAGAAGGACTGTAATTGGAAGACAAAAGACAAGATTAGAGATACTTATCCAAATCTTTTATGAAAGTATGTCTATATTAGTTTTGTATAGATAATTGCTAGTCATGTCGGCTAGTATGGTAGTTAGGAGTCGTTATAGATGATTGCAATGATTAGTATTTAGTCCTTACTGAATTTCGAGAACAAAATTCTTTAAGGAGGGGAGCCTGTAACACCCCAAATTTGGGTAACATATTTAAGAGACATAATTAGATAAATTATATAGAATTATGTAAACAATAGAGTGATAAAGGGATTGAGATTTGAAAGTTAAAAGCCGTTCTTAAATATTTAAAATGGGCTTAAGAATGGCTTATAGGCTAATTAATTTACAGAAGGGCTTATTAGGAAATAGCCCCACCTTATTACCATAACCCTTATATTCACGTTTCATTCTTTCTCATGTTCATTTTTACAAAACATAAAACACAAACAAAAGAGGAGCCGGCCATTATTCATAAGAAAAAGAGGAAAAAAGCAATCTAAAACTAAGAAATTAAAGTACGGGGATTAATTTCAGTCAAATCTCAAGGTCCTTGTCATAATCAAGGTGAATAATAATCTAAATCATCTTTATTTTGTTTTATAACCATTTTTTTGGATTTATGAAAAAATCCATTATTATGATGATTCTCAATTGATGATTATTATGATGATTTTCGATTGATGATATGCTTGGATTTGGAATATTGGGATCAAACAAAATAATTTGATAATTATTTTACACGGTTTTAAAGGTAAAACTGTTTATAATGACTTTATATGCCAAGAGAAAATTTTATGTTATGTAAAACATGATTTTAGAGAAGGGTTTTAATTTTTATAATTTTTCAAGCCATGGAAAATTTATTATGAATTTTCAAAGGAAAATATGAATAATTGGGTCTAAAAATTTATTTCGATTATTTTATTTAGAATTTGGGTCTGGAATTTTTATATTTAGATAACATATTGAAAGTGAATTACTATAATTTTTGGGGATTTTTTCGAAGCAACTCACTATGGAAATAAAATTATTTTAGATGAAGGACTTAATTGTTTTACTGGTTTTGCTTAATGGAAGGGATTATTTGTTAAACTAATCCATGTTTAGATCTTGAATTAGGAAGCAGTTATTTTTGTAAAGGATTTGAAAAGTTATAACAAACAATCAAATGTTTACAAGTAGGTAGGTTAGATATAAAGTATTTGCTTTAATTGGCATTAAATCAGTTTTTACCTAAAAAAAGTGGGTTCGCCCCTTTCAGAAGAACCTCTCGACCCATTACTTCTGTATCGACCAAGTCGAAACCTACCAAAGTCGAAACCAGTACATAAGGTATCTCATTGATGGTATGTAGTAGATTGGAGAAAGGCGGAAGACAAGGTATTTAAATCATTGCCTTTGATGGGTTCAAATCCTTTGTTCCACTTTACAAAGATAAGCGCCTACCTTGTTTTTAAAAGAACGCTTTTGACCAAGTCGAAACCTTTGCTTTTGAATCGGTTGCCGCCTTTTTTTCTAAGTGGAGCTTTCAATTAAGTTCCTTATTTATAAGTGAATGCTTTCGAAACGGGTGGTTTCGAACTAGTTGAGACCATACTACCATTCTTATTCCTCTCGAAGGTAAGTCGTCAATGTTTTCGAAAGGTAGTCTTTGTTTTTAAACCTATACTTTGCCACTTCCTAAAACTTTCAAAAGAGTTAAGGGTTTCAAGGCAATGGATTCATAAGGGTGTTTCGAAGCTAACCTTCAGATGTTGTATTTAAATGCTTTGAGCTTTCGAAAGGATGTCTATGAAGCCATCAATTTTCCCCAAACAATTTTATATAATGATTAAAAGTTTCGAAAGGGATACTTTCACTTGTATTCACTTAGATCCAATAAGATATGTTTTAAAGTAAATCCAATAGTTTTAAAAGGGTTACTGTCAAATGGTTTTGAAGCTATGCTTCTATAATTGAATGGTAATACTATAATACATTCGAAAGGTTTTGAAAGAAAGGTTTTAAAGTGTTTCGAAAAATAGGTGCCTAGAGTTTTGTAAGGAAGATTTTAACGCATTCGAAAGGAAGTTTTCCAATGGTTTCGAAAGTAATGATTATAGGTTTTATAGGCCTTAATTTTTAAAGCAAAGAACCCAATCTTTTTAAAGGAAAAACCCATGACACTATAAAAGAGCTTTTAAGTGCTTTTAAATGGGAGTTTTTGAACAAGCTTTCCTTGCTAAAATAATAAGTTAAAGGGACAAAACATGTTTTAGATAAATTAATTTCAAGGATATCAAACCACGGGTGTTGGTGTTATTATGTTAATATGTTTGCTTCTTCTAATATATATATATATATATATATATATATAATAATGGACCCATAACTGCATTTTGGGGAGAAACGGCAGAATAACCAGCTAAGTTGACCCTGTAGTGAATATAAATTGAGTTAACTCCTGAATGAGTAGAATTGCATCCATCTAAAATAATAGGTAAAACTAATCCTAGAAACTATAATGAAACAGATAGTCAAAAATGAATGGGAACGGGAAATCCAGAATTGATTTACTTATTCACATATCATCATAATATTTTGAATTACTTTGTTTTAACCATTGTGGATGCAGGAGCACAGTATATGGTTTTGTAAAGTTTTGAATAGGATATTAGTGTGGGAAAACCCGTTCCGCTAAGCGGCATGGTCTCACCATACGTCTAAATGGTTTGAGATGGTAGATTACTATTCATACCTGGATTTATGTCCGACTCAAATTTTTTGGTTTCTCCTTAAACTCTCGGGCGTTCAATTGATTTTGAGTAGTTTAAGAGTTAAGGTTTTTAGGTACCTCTTTAGACTTATTCCGGAGACGTGGAGTAGGCATGATAGCTATTTAGTGTTGTTTTCTACTTTGATTCCGCTGCGTTGTTGTAAAGGCAAAGATGTTTAATTGCCTAGTTATATACTCTGATCATCCAGGGGGCATCTTCATATATCGCTCTTAGTGTATGTTGTAATAATTATATTTTATCTAAACGTGGTTCTCGTATTGAGATTATGTATTGAATTTGAAATGCTTTGAAATGTAATGAGAAAGTTGTTTGTGGATTTTTAAAATTTTCCGTATCCATGTGTTTCTGTTATATTAATGTATCTAACTTACCGTATTTGGTCGCCGATGATTAATAACTATGGAAGACTACAACATCCGTAGTCATTAATTATGGGCCTCCAAGTAGGGGACGTTACAGTCCATCCATTGGATCCTTGACCTCTGCTTTCACATTATTTCCTCTTGTTTAATGACTTTGTCTAGTTCTTCTTTAAGGTTCATAAGTAAGTTTTTCTCAGACAAGTTTAAGGTTCTTATTTCTTCCACTTTATTTAATTTTAATATTTTGAAAAGTAAATCTCTGATTTTATTTTAATGTGCCAAAAACATTCTTGTTCCATTTTAAAGAAATATTCTTAGGTTCATAAGTCTACTTACAAATTTTTTTTCAATATTTCCTAAATATATATTGCCATCACAGCTCATAGAAATCCCTTTTTTATGATTAAATCATAGAAATTACTCTCTAAAAGCCACATTTTTTCAAACCTAAAAGTGTTATGTAAAAAGCAAAGGTTCTCGTAAATAAGAATAATGGGACAGTGATACGAAAACAGTGAAGGATGCCCTTTAACACACAACACCGAAAACTTGTCTTCCATTTCCTTGGTAACAAAAAACAGTCTAAAAGTGCCACCGGAGGGGTTTCTCTTAAGTTTAACAAACTAGATCGTCTATTGCTGAGTGGTAATTCAATATCAAGTTATCATTAAACTAGTCAACTCATCCATAGCGGAGATGTCACCTTCTCTAGGCGAGCGTTCTCCTATATACTTAGTCACATTAAAATCACCACCTATAATCCACCGATCTACGATTAGGGATTTGAATTCTAGGCATTCTCTCCAAAGAGTCCTTCTATTAACCTTATATGGGGTCCATAAACATTGGAGATGTTTAAAATTAAGTCGTCGCTTAAATATGAAAAAAATGTATCGAGTGAACATTTGAGATAATTTGCAAAAGTTTAAACTATATATGTTTCCAATCTACCACTAAACCACCCAAGCTACTCCTAGCAGGGAGGCTAGCCTAATTACTAAGATAAAACCCCTTAAAATTTGTAGAAACGGTGTCTAGCACATTCTATTTTAGTTTCTTACAGTAGAGCTATGTCAATTTAATTTTATTTTAGTAAATATCTAATTTTATTACAGTTGTCTGGGCTATATAAACACCTAAGATTCCAACCAATGAATCTCCTGATCCAAGTGTTCTAGCCTTCTCTAGTTCCTTGTTCTTAATAAATCCTTTATCGTATCAATCCAATAAAAAAAGAAAACCGGTCCTCCTAGCTAGATCTAGCATAAATAAAGTGGATAGTTTCTCTAAAGTGGCAAGATAATTTCTACCTAGGAGATTAGTCTAACCTATATTGGAGTCTGATGCTCTAGTAGTAGTAGATGATGGAATCCCATGTAGTCGGGAACTCTTCCTAACTGCTCTGTCTCAATGGGCTGCTCCTTTCCATGAAGAGTGTTTGCAACCTTTGTTACATCCGTGGATACCGAGCTTAGCGAGTCAAGTACACAGTCTCTGAATATAGTTCCGATCTGAGCTTACCAGCCATGGCTGTTCTACCCTCATAAATGCAAATGAAATCAATGTCCCTTTGTAAACCCTTCAATAGGCCAACACATTCTACTATTGGCTTATCCAAACATGCTTCAAATCCACTTGTACCATAGTCATTCAAACAAGTTGTCATCCTATTTGAAGCATCGTCTTCACGCATAAGCATCACTTCATCCTGATTGCATTCAACATATTCTATTGCATTCTAAAACATGCGCAAGTTTATTAACGTCATTTACAAAAAATTCATCTTTATATATTGCATTCTCATTATCTAACCTTGTTACTTTTTCATATTTAGCCTGTTGCATACAAAATGCCTCATTCTAAAACACTAAATTAATGACATTGCACACATTGGCCACCTTAACATGCGTAGAAACATCTTTATCAATATTACCTACCTCATGCACTATACCCCTTTTATCACACAATGTAACTATATTTTCCACGGTGATAGGCACACTCATTGGCCACACTATCTTCCCAAACCATTGTCCATAGGCTCTATTGGTTTAGTTTCCAAAACACCAGTCTCCTCCATAACCACGGTACCCACAATTGAACCACTGATCGATCCCTCTCTGCCAGCCTCATTAACCTCTACGTAAACAAAACCTACATTTTCCATCGCTAACTCAATTTGCTCCAACAACATAACTTTTTCATTTAGAGAAACATCATCAGAATTTTCTAAGCCACAGTCAAATTCCATGTTATAGTCATCGAGTGCTTCAAACATGTTATGTGTTTGCATTTTGAATCGTTTCAAGGATTTTGCTTCGGATAGATGTTTACTGGCAAGTACCATGGTATCGCTATTAAGTAATACCATTAGGTTTATTAGGAGCAAGCCTCGAAACTGAAGATACAATTCTTCTTAGATCATCTGCTTCCACCTCACAAGCCTCTACATTTGGATCTAAGATCATTGTATTTGGATAACACAATGGCATGGCTTCAGTATATAGCTAAACCTAGAAATTCAGTTCGACTTCATGTTCTCCACATGGATGTGCTCTGACTAACAGATTTGAATGGTATTGAGTGGCGGAAGAGGCAAAGAAATTAAATGACGTTTGCATTGTTTGCATAGTTTCTATTATCTAGTGGAAGTGATGTACTGATGAAGGAATAAGCACTGAAAGATTAATGTTTGAAGCTCAAGAGATTTAATGTAAAATTCTAGCTGAAGTTGCTTTGCAGATCTTGGCGCTGTATCTAACAGGGCTTTGACAGAGGGTAAGTAAGGCATAAACGAGTTGTTGAGGCCTAGTCTACCATAAAAGAAGGAACGAATTGGATCTTGGCGTAAAGATGCTAAGTGGTTTGCTGCAACACATCATCTTGCAATGTTGGCGTCAGATCTAAGGCACTACGGGTTAGTAGTTCTATGATTCTGGAGAGCGGTAGAAAGATGAAGACCATGCTTGATTGTATCCACAGAGGAGAGAGGAGGTCTGGTTCTAGCAGTGTTGAAATCGAAAGGGATAAATCATCGATGGATAAACATTTGGGAGAAGAAGAAGAGATTGAACGGTAAAAATCTTTTAATCAGCAATTTTCTTCAGATCCTCACGTAAAATAGTCACTGAACCTCGCCATCTTCCTTTATACTACTCGCAATTGACTATGGTGGATAGCCCCTTTCTAGGGTTTCTTGCCTAAGCCACCTTTGTAGGTTCTTGTCTAAATTCTAAAACAATTTTCGATTATCTCTGGCATTTGGAAGCATTTGTGGGGTTCCGTTAGTCGATGCGACCCTAATTTTGTTATTATTTTCTCTAATTCACTTAAGGACCTCGAACACTTGGTCCATCATCGCTATTTCTTGATCGGCAACTGCTTTATGAGGGTGGATCCGGTTATGGTTCGTAATTATGTTCGTGAGTATCTCCAAAAGGATATTGAGCTATTTATCAAGAGCCTCTCATTCAATGACTCTCTAATTGATCAATTTATCCGTGTTGGCTCCTTTTTTAGCTTTTCTCCTAACACATTTTTCCCTCCTCGCTGTGCCCAGTTCCGATTTATGCCTAAAAGTATATCATGCTACGCTCACAGAGGCTGCAATTGGCCTCGTCTTGGGGATTGCATGCAACAAGCATCTATATGTTCGTCTAAAACTTCACCTAGTGAAGGTAATGCAACGACCCGTATTTTAAACATTTAAAATAGTAAATCAAATAAGATTTTTTTTAATAAAATCGCTAAAAAACAAAAAAATTTAAGATTTTACTTATACAAATTAAATTATAATACAAGTTATGAGCTTAAGTAAAATTTCTACTAATGAAACATATTTGAAATAATGTAAGGATGATAATAAATGCTCGTGTGTATTTTAATAACAATGGTTTGAGTGAATAATTGTAATATTTTTATTAATTGAAATAATAAATGTTAATAAAGAAAAATAAATGTTTCTTTATTAAAGAAGAAATCATATGTTTATTTATTAAAATGTTTGGTAGCTTAAAGATTGATTGTAGAGACGAGAAACTCTTATTTGGTAAGAAATGAATAATTTCTATTTGTATCCAATAGTGTATAATAGTTTAAAATACTATTAGATAGGAAATAATTGTTCTATTTTTTATTACATTTATTTTGTCCATTTTGAAATTCATCTTTGTAAACAATTGAATTTAATGTAATTGAATGATTTCAGTAAATGGTAGAGAGTACAGCAAATTGTAAATTAATAAGTGTAATTAATCGTAGCTTATGTTTTGTGAAAATATAAGAAAAGTTGATATAATAAAAAGAACATTTATTTCAAATAAAATGAACGTTTCATTTGTGAATGCAGGTTTAATTTCGTTAAAATAAAGAATAGAATGATTGATTTAAAGGAAGAAACATATGCATATTTGATTTGTGTTTTAGCATATGATGGACTACAAGAGTAGAAAAATAATTTATTTAAGTAAGTTATTTATTACTCTGTTGTATAAACAACAAATTTATAAACGTGTTTAAATGAATAAGGGAAACAATTATTATATTTTTCATCCATTTTAGTTGTCTATTTTGAAATTTAACTTTGTAAGTAATTGCAATTAATGTAATTGAAATATTTCAATTAGATGGAAAGAAAACGTCGATTGCAATTAATAGATTTAATAAAAATAAAGCACATTTTGTGTCAAACGGAAAGGATGTTTTAATGGAAATAAAAGATGATTTTGGAAAAACCAAATTGAACATTTTCATTTTAGGGTAAGTACTTTTATTTATTATGCATAGATAAAAAAAACTAAATGCGTACAAATTTGAATATTATTTGAGTTAATGAAGTTAATTTGGTTACGTTTCACCAATTGAATTTCAAAAGGGTTGTGCGATGTACATGGTCCCTTCATTTATTATGTTATTAATTGATGCATGTATGTTTTAAAATAGTTATTTCATTATTAATACTTGATCTGTTCATTTCTCCTTCTGTTTAATACCCGAGTCTAGATTTTTAGTTTGTATTTAATTCTTGCCACCTCGTTTTCGCGTATACAAAATTTCACTTTCCTTTGGTTTGCAAACTTTTCGATTTCTACATACATTTCTTTATGCATTATTAATGCCTGAAGTTTTCAAAATAAAATGTGACATTTATTTTTGTCTCTCCACCTTAATTTCCTAATTATCAAATAAGCTGCAGCTTATTTCTTTCATTACAGTATATATTTGTGTTCGTTTTTTTGGTTAAGTTTTATTGGGTTTGTTTTAGACTAATGGGCTCCTTAGTAAACCAAGAGACGCTAGGAAACCTAAGAGACTGTTCCTTCCTTTTCTCACATTTTTACCTTCTATTTTCCTATCTGACTAAAACCAAGTACGTACAAAATAATTTCTCATTTGAGAAACTTTCTGCTTACTCTTCTTCTTCTTCCTCAAATCTACAGAAAACTCCAAACTTCAAAACTCCTAAATCTCCAAATAAAATTCCAACCTTCCTCCTTCTAAATCGTAGCTTACCTCACTCCTCTTAACGCCACCCACCTCCATCACCACCCACAACCCATAGCCAAAGCCCCACCCTTCCTCTTCGTTTCTTTCTCTTTTTCCCTTCCCTTTTCCCTCTTCCTTCCCCTTATTTCCATGACTTCTATATTCCACTAAACTACTCCAAATCAAATATATATTTTTTTGAAATCGTGTATAATTTTGATGCCAACTACGTTATTGTTGAACTCTTCTTCCTATTTCGAATATTTCTATATCAAAAACTCCATTTTTCAAGTCCTTTCTCTGGTCCAGTTTTGAACGAAAATATCCCATATTGTATCAATCATATCTCCTTTAGAAATTAACCAAATTATATTTTTCTTTTTTCAAACCATTTATTTTTCTAGTGGCTTAAACTTTCATTTAGATCAGCTCTTCAAATTCCTTAACTTTCTATGCAAAAAACTCAAATCTTTTCGTAGTATATTTGAACACAGATTTTCAACTCAGAAAATACCTCTGTTTGTTTTGACCATAACTTCCCCTTGACAGAAGCTTTTTAAGTGATTCTTTATTTGAAAGTGGAGAGAAAAGAATTTTCAACAACTTTCTAGTTAGTCACTTTTATAGATTCAGTAATATGTTATTCCGTATATTTTCTTAAAGATGACCTAGTTTCTGGTTTGTCCGCTGTTCAAATTTGGGAATTTAATTGGATTTTAATCGTAGACAAATCAAAGGTGAGTGTTTTAACTCACTCACAACTACTAAATTATCTTATATTGGTTAAATTATATTTATGATGTGATTAGAAGTTTATTAATTTCTGTCTGGTGTTTTAATTTGTCATTTAGATTAAATTTGAATTAATATTGAATTTTATAGCCATCTAATTAATACTGAATATAATTTTTAGTTAAACACCTAATAATGATAACCAATTAATTGTTGTGATTTATTTTCTAATTTGGATGTTGATTGTGATTGATGTTATTGGTTGAAATTTTGGATGATTGGATATTTATTTATGCCTATATCTCTGTGATCACCATGGGTTGAAATGATACATACCCGAATGATCTTATAGATTAATCGTTTTGGGTTGAAATGATAAACCCGAACGGTTTTCATTAATTCGAAAATTTTAATTTTAGATACTGGTTGAAATGATATATATATATATCCATATAAATTCTTGAATTTGGATTATGCATTGCAATTGAATTATTTAAAAGGTTTAAGTTAAACTTCGGAATTGTTTTAGTTAGATGATTAAGATTGATATTTCAAATTATTTGAAACTTTTTAAATAATTATATCCACTTTGTACACTTGGTAGGAGATGAAAATCCTGTAACATCTATGAAATCATTGCACTAGTATTTCTATTTTATTTATTTTGATTTGACTTACATAAGATCTTTTAGTTCTGACTCGAGTGTTTTGTCTTTTCATTACGCTCGGGTCAGTCTGAACTTTTCAGTGTATTGAAGATTATTTTCTTGAGGACAAAAACGAAGATTCAATATATTATTGTTATTTATTATTCCACTGCATTTTGTGTTCCGCTGCATTATTTTTTTATTTTTGATGTATGTATAACTCTGATTTGAATTGTAAAGTGTAAGAAAATGTTATTTGTAAAACAGCTTCATGAAATGTTTATTTTATTATTATATTTTGTCATTCCACTGCGAGATTCTGTGTTTTATTTTTTTCCCTCCTTTTCTTTTATTTTCATATTTACCCCATTAACAATCCTCCCTTTTGAATGGTTTGAATTAGACATGTGTAGTTTATTGTTGATTTAAATCATCCAAAAAGGTGGGTCATTACAGTTGGTATCAAAGCTTTGGTTTAGACATACCTTAGCTTGTTGGGGTTAACTAATTAGAGATAGGATAGGGATACTCTAGAATGAGTTGTCTAAGTGTATATACGAGAGCGCGTATTTGTTAGTTTTATAAAAATGTTTTCTATAAGTTTTGAAATGAAATTATTTTTCCTAATATTATATGATACATACAAAGGAATACATTTTTATAACTAATATATTTATTTGTAATGTGTTTGATTTATGAAATGGTAATATTTAGTTATTATCATTTACTATTAATTAGTTGAGTTTTTGTCAGTTTATAAGCATTGGCTAATTATTATTGATTGAATTAATGGACTAAATACTAGTTTAATAATGGTGTATTAAAGAGAATAAAATGAATAATTAGGATATTTGTTCATGAAATTTAAATATTGTTGTGAATTTTATTGTTTGTTGACCGGTAGTTTCAGCTATTGAAATTAAATGGAACATCTGGATATTTTGGATAATCAAAACCTTCTGAATTAATATATGATTTGAAACCTAGAAATTGTGTTGAATTATGCAGTTGAATTTGATAATCTTAATTTGAAAGCAAGTGAAACAAGGTTTAATTTGTTATATCTATGTTTAGTAAATGAATAGAATTTTGTATACATTCTAGGCATATAACGTAATAATATACAAGAGTGAATTTTAATCCTTGGGATGTTTAAATTGAAATTGTGATTAAGGAAATGTTGTAAATGACATTAAGTTGGAAAAATATGTTTATAAAGTTAAATTAACATATTTACGAAATGTGCCATAAATAAATTGAAAGAAAAAGGTGAAACTAAATAGGATAAGAAAATATGAATTAAAAGTGAAATAATTATAAATAAAGCCACGACTTATTAATTGTTATGAAATAAATGGATGTGCAATAAATGGTAATAAATAAAATTGTGATAACTTTAAACTTGAACGATGTCTTATAAAAAGAAATTAAGTATTTATAAATTGTTACAAACTTAACAAAATTCCTTATGAAATGATTTGCAATTAAATGTAGTAATCAATGAGAAAATTTTACATGTGAAATGAATGTAATTTAAAATGAAGAGAAATATAAGCAAATTATGAGAATGAATATATTAATATTTTACATTAAATGGAGAAATTCTGTGAAACAAATATTAAAGTATGAAGTGATATTTGTGTTAGTCAATGAGATTAAAAGTGAATTTAATTGAAATGTAATTGTTATGAAACAAATTGGAATAATTATGTAAGTTGTATGTATATTATATTATTCGCAAAATTAATTTGATCCAGATTTGAGCACACAAGTTTTATGTGAATTACACCACTTCGTGTTAGTAATTTTTCATTCGATCCTTGATGGTGAATATGTGATATGGATTTTTGGTTTGGTTCTAGAATTCTCTATCATAGTATATGGCTATGTAAGGAGAATGATGATTTTTAGTCAGAAACCTTATCGAAGTCCGCATTAGGGTAGTCGAATGTAAAATACTAGTTTGAAAGCGAACTTGTGTAACCGAGCAAGCGATCAAATGTGATTTTGTGAAATGATGACATATGTACATCTTATATTCTAATATTATTGATATGCTTTGACGCTGAAATTGAAAGTTGTTGGATTAGATATCTTTGTAATTTAAATTGGAATTTTTCTTGTATGCAAAACTCCTATTAATTTAAACCATTTTACAAAAACGTTTTCTTTTATTTTTCTTATACAAACTATCTTATTCTATTTTATTTACAAAACTATTTTATTTACAAAACTGTTTTACAGACTATTTTATTTACAAAACTATTTTACAAACAATTTTATACAACTATTTACATACAAAACTGTTTCACAAAACGATTTTATATACAAACCAATTCTAAATTCAAAACCTTTTATAAAGCAAATATGTTCAATCCCATATGGCTTTTCATACAGAGAAATTGATTTTGGAAAAATTTTGATTCTTGTATAAGATGGCTTTATATAAGTATAAGGTGATTTTGAAAACTATTGATTTTGGAAAGTATTCGATCTGAATAGATAAATCTTATATATAACAGAATTTATATAAGAATGATTTGATATATTTCAGATTATTGATTTTGGAAAGTACTTTACTTGAAAATGAAATCTTATATATAATGGAATTTATATAAGTGCGATATTTGAAGATATGATTTTGAAAGGGTACTATATATGGTATGTTATATTTTAAAGTAAGAGGTATGGAGAAGTACCCTCTACGAAGAAGTATAGTATGATATGCTTTGACCTAGATGGACTTGGGGAATCCAGGAATGGATTCGACCGATAAACCCTTATGGACTTGGGTGAATTCAGAAATGGATTCGAACTGATATGGTTGCCCGAACTTAAACTCATGAGTTCCTCAATTTTTTTCCAGGGTAGATGGTTCTTTATTTTACCCTATGGAGGCGCTTTTGATCCTGGGATCTATTGTTTATGGATCTTTCGGGAAGGAAGTGCATCCATTGCGTAAATCATTGAAATAGCAGTGTACCACTGCAGCATGGGTCGATGGTCCCTTGTTTACGAACTGGCTACAATATTTTTCTGGAATCCGAAAGGTAGAAGGATCTTCTGGAAAGTTTTGTGTCCATTGCGTAAATACAGGATCAACAGCGGGCCGCTGCTATCGTATTATCATCATTTCACATTGGATTTTGAGCAGTACTTATCATACCTATTTTCAAGTATTTTACACTAGGTGTTGAAACAGGTCTACTAAGTACTTGGAGAATTATAGCCTTACGCCTGATCAACGCATGGCCAGAGTCAGCAAGAACGAGGACAAACTTGTCAAGACATCGAGTTATAAAAGTATTTTGGTAAAGTATTATATAAAAGATATTTTGGTCATTTTTGACATTTCTAAATACTTCAAAATGCTTAAATATTGTTTATGTATATACAACATGGTTTAATAGTAAATTATTAGTGTTGTAATATTTTAGAAGTTATTAATTAAATAAAACATATTTAAAGTAAATGATTATTGACTTATTAATAATGTTTGAAAAGTATCTTGAGATAAAATTTATAAATTTATAAATAATGGATTGATGTTTTCAATAGCTTCTTTGTAAATATAAGTAATGATGTAATTAATTATTTTCAAATAGTTTACATATATTTATAAAGGTGTTATTTAAATATTTAAATGGTATTTATAAAAGAAACAAGAAATTTACAAATGAATTTTTTTTGAAAAGTATTAAAGATGATTGATTTGCAAATAAAGCTTTGAAATGAACATTCCAAGTAAAACTTATATAAGTTTCTTTGAATGTATAATTTAAAGATATTATTTAAATGGAAAAAAATTGATTTACGAAGTTTATTTATAGTAATGTACTCGAAAAAAAAAATTGAATCTCTATCTGGAAGTATAGTTTGGAATATTTACTTGATTTTAAAGTACTACTAGTAAATTTATTGGTTTATTTACTGTTTGAATTTTTGTATTAAACCATGATAAGTGCTTTTCCATTATTTGAATATCCATTTTTAAACAAGTGTGTAAAATTAATTATGAAGATATGAAATTTTATATTTTGATTTAGAAATTTGATGTAAGATTGGAGTAGACTATTAGTTTCAGTTAATAATCTTGAAATTATACTTATTTTAAAAATAATGAGTCCAATGAATTATCGGATTTAATGAACTTTATTTTAAAGCTTATTATAATATTTTGATATAAATTTCTAACATTGTTTTGGATTTTGAAAAATCTTTACATAATGCGATGAGGATGTTTTAAATATATCTTATATTTTACCAAGTGAATGAGGTTAAATGTTTTAATTGAATTTTTAGATATATTGAAATATTTCTTTTCTCTTCAAGAGCGAATACCAAATTTTTTATATTCTATAACAGAATTAAGTTATAAACTTAGGTAAGGCAGTAGGATCTTAGATAATATTTTATGAAATGATTCATCAATGACTTAAATCCTTAATGGAAAACAAATGATGTAAGTGATTGATCTTTATATAAATAAAGGAATGGAAAGGTAAATGATGAAAAAAGAAAAACCAATTGAATAAACGTAAATAATATTTGAAATTCTTGGTTGTATTGGCTTATGGGATGTTTGAAAATGGATACTTCTAATTTTTTAAGGTTGTATGGATAATCTATTAAATAATTATCTAAGGCTGTTGAGCGTAGGGACACTTGATAGTTTATTTGTCACCTTGCACTATTAAAGTTTCTAAACTAAACAAACCATTGGTTTTGGTTGCTATGGATGTATGATTGATTACTTTGGTTGCATGTGATGATTGTATGGTTTTGTTGCAAGTAACGATTGTTATTTGTGCTGGTTTGTTTTGCTATTGATTGCAACAACCTAAATATTTCTCTTGAATAAAATTCTCACTATTTTTGATTATATAAGTGAAATATAGGTTTATGGAAGCAGTAGCTACTGCTTTTGGTTTCATAAATTAAATGTTGTTTTTCCAACAAATAGGTACGTTCTCGAATTACGGTTTTATAGCGATATTATATTGTTTTCCCATGGTTTGGGATGTTTTATTATTCAAATATATATAAATATATTGAAATTATTGGTATCATTATTTTTCGGACGTATCCGCTCAAAGGAGACTCTGCCGAAATTTTTTTCAAAAATTTAAGACTTAGAAAATCTTTGTAGAATTTGAGTTATTTTAAAATTTTATTAAACCTTAATATGTAGGTTTAATTGTTTATAAATTGACAGTTTTAAATAAAATATAAAAAAATTTGGATTACTTCTTGTATCTTTCTGGGACGAAAAGTTTTGGGTGGGGGAGAGTATAATGACCCATATTTTAAACATTTAAAAGTATTAAATTAAATTAGATTTTTTAATAAAACTGTTAAAAAATAGAAAAATTAAGATTTTACTGATATAAATTAAATTATAATACAAGTTATGAGCTTAAGTAAAATTTCTACTAATGAAACATGTTTGAAATGATGTAAGGATGATAACAAATGCTAGTGTGTATTTTAATAACATTGGTTTGAGTGAACAATTGTAATTTTTAATTGATTGGAATAATAAATGTTAATAAATAAAAATAAATGTTTCTTTATTAAAGAAGAAATCATATGTTTGTTTATTTGAAATGTTTGGTAGCTTAAAGATTGATTGCAAAGACGAGAAACAATTATTTGGTAAGAAATGTATAATTCCTATTTGTATCCAATAGTGTATAATTTGTTTAAATTACTATTAGGTAGGAAATAACTGTTCTATTTTTCATTACATTTATTTTGTCCATTTTGAAATTCATCTTTATAATCCATTGAAATTAATGTAATTGAATAATTTCAGTAAATAGAAGAGAGTACAACAAATTGTAAATTAATAGGTGTAATTAATCATAGCTTATATTTTGTCAAAATATAAGGAAAGTTAATTTAATGAAGAACATTTATATCAAATAAAATGAACATTTCATTTGTGAATGCAGGTTTAATTTCATTGAAATGAAGAATAGAATGATTGATTTAAAGGAAGAAACATATGCATATTTGATAAGTAAGTTATTTATTATTCTGCTGTATAAACAACAAATTTATGAACGTGTTTAAATGAGTAAAGGAAACAATTATTATATTTTTCATCCATTTTAGTCGTCTATTTTGAAATTTAACTTTGTAAGTAATTGCAATTAACGTAATTGAAATATTTCAATTAGAAGGGAAGAAAAACTCGATTGCAATTAATCGATTTAATAAAAATAACGCACCTTTTATGTCAAATAGAAAGGATGTTTTAATGGAAATAAAAGAACATTTTGGAAAAACCAAATTGAACATTTTCATTTTAGGGTAAGTACTTTTATTTATTATGCATAGATAAAAAAACTAAATGCGTACAAATTTGAATATTATTTGAGTTAATGAAGTTAATTTGGTTACGTTTCACCAATTGAATTTCAAAAGGGTTGTGCGATGTATAAGATCCTTCATTTCTTTTGTTATTAATTGTTGCATGCATGTTTTAAAATAGTTGTTTCATTATTAATACTTGATCTGTTAGTTTCTTCTTCTGTTTAATACCTGAGCCTAGACTTTTAATTTGTATTTAATTCTTACCACCTCGTTTTCGCGTATACAAAATTTCACTTTCCTTTGGTTTGCAAACTTTTCCATTTGTACGTAAATTCCTTTATGCAATATTAATGCTTGAAGATTTCAAAGTAAAATGTGGCATTTATTTTTGTCTCTCCACCTTAATTTCCTAATTATTAAATAAGCTGCAGCTTATTTCTTTCATTTACAGTATATATTTGTGTTCGTTTTTTGGTTAAGTTTTATTGGGTTTGTTTTAGACTAATGGGCTCCTTAGTAAACCAAAAGACCCTAGGAAACCTAAGAGACTTTGATTCCTTCCTTTTCTCACATTTTGACCTTCTATTTTCCTATCTGACTAAAGCTAAGTACGTACAAAATAATTCCTCATTTGAGAAACTTTCTGCTTACTCTTCTTCTTCTTCTTCCTCAAATCTACAGAAAACTCCAAACTTCAAAACTCCTAAATCTCCAAATCAAATTCCATCCTTCCTCCTTTAAAATCGTAGCTTAACTTGCTCCTCTTACCGCCACCCGCCTCCATCACCACCCACAACGCGTAGCTAAAGCCCCACCTTTCCTCTTCTTTTCTTTCTCTTTTTCCCTTGTATTTTCCCTCTTCCTTCCCCTTATTTCCATGGCTTCTATATTCCACTAACTACTCCAAATCAATTTTTTTTGAAGCCGTGTATAATTTCAATGGAAACTGCTTTGTTGTTGAACTCTTCTTCCTATTTCGAATATTTCTATATCAAAAACTCCATTTTTCGTGTCCTTTCTCGGGTCCAGTTTGAAAGAAAATACCCATACTGTATCAATCATATCTCCTTCAGAAATTAACAAAATTATGTATTTATTTTTTTCAAACCATTTATTTTTCTAGTGGCTTAAACTTTCATTTAGATTAGTTCTTCAAATTCCTTAATTTTCTATGCAAAAAACTCAAATCTTTTCGTAGTATATTTGAACACAGATTTTCAACTCAGAAAACACGTCTTTTTATACCTTAACTTCCTCTTGATAGAAGCTTTTTAAGTGATTCCTTTTTTGAAAGTGGAGAAAAAATAAATTTCAACAACTTTCTAGTTAGTCACTATTATAGATTCATTAATATGTTGGTCCGTATATTTTCTTAAAAATGACCTAGTTTCCGGTTTGTCCGTTGTTCAAATTTGGGCATTTAATTAGATTTTAATCGTCGACAAATCAAAGGTGAGTGTTTTAACCCAATCACAACTACTAAATTGTCTTATGTTGTTTAAATTAGATTTATGATGTGATTAGAAGTTTATTAATTTCTGTTTGGTGTTTTAATTTGTCATTTAGATTAAATTTGAATTAATATTTAATTTTATAGCCGTCTAATTAATATTGAATATAATTTTTAGTTAAACACCTAATAATGATAACCAATTAATTATTGTGATTTATTTCCTAATTTGGATGTTGATTGTGATTGATGTTAGTTGAAATTTTGGATGATTGGATATTTATTTATGCCTATATCTCTGTCATCACGATGGGTTGAAATGATACATACCCGAATGATTTTATAGATTAATCGTTTTGAGTTGAAATGATAAACCCGCGCGGTTTTCATTGATTTGAAAATTTTAATTTTAGATACTGGTTGAAATGATATATATATATATATATATAAATTCTTGAATTTGGATTATGCATTGCAATTGAATTATTTAAAAGGTTTCAGTTAAACTTCGGATTTGTTTTATTTAGATGATTAAGATTGATATTTCGAATTATTTAAAACCTTTTAAATAATTATGTTCACGTTGTACACTTGATAGGAGATGAAAATCCCGTAACATCTATGAAACCATTGCACTAGTATTTCTATTTTATTTATTTTGATTTGACTTATATAAGATCTTTTACTTTTGACTCGAATGTTTTGTCTTTTCATTACGATCGGGTCAGTCTGAGCTTTTCAGTGTATTGAAGACTATTTTCTAGAGGACAAAGATGAAGGTTCAATATATTATTATTATCATTTATTATTCCACTACATTCTGTGTTCCGTTGCATTATTTTTTTTATTTCTAATGTATGTATAACTCTGATTTGAATTGTAAAAGTGTAAGCAAATGTTATTTTGTAAAACAGCTTCATGAACTGTTTATTTTATTATTATAGTTTGTCATTCCGCTGCAAGATTCTATGTTTTATTTTTTCCCTCCTTTCCTTTTATTTTCTTATTTACCCCATTAACAATCCTCCCTTTTGATTGGTTTGAATTAGACATGTGTAGTTTATTGTCGATTTAAACCATCCAAAAAGGTGGGTCATTAATGGTAGGCTAAGGTGTTGGCCTCGCTTCAAGCAGCCTTCAAGGCAACGGAGTGGGTTAGCGACTAAACAAGTTATTCAGAGAGCACCTCTACTGTGCTGTCCCCTGATTAGGTATATTCTGCTTCCCCCAAATCAATGCTTGATGATGATGCCTTCGAATCTTTTTCTTTGGCCATTGATGACTCGAAGTCGAAAGTGAAGGGAGACTGTAATCTTGGTAGTTGTAAGTCTACCAGGGCTACGGCTCTTGCCTCTTCACCATTGGCAACAAATAATTATTTTGCGGTGCTTATTAACCTGGTCTCGGAGGAAGAGATTGGTGGACCATGTGGTGTCGTCATAGACTTGTAGTTGCTGCAACTGCTCTTGTTTCTAATGTCAGAAAGTGTTGTAAGAAAAGGAAAAAGGAGGAAAAAAAGAAAGAAGAAACGCTGTAAGGTGGAAGCAACAACTTTTGCTTGTAAGAGTAGTTTTTCTAGCTCAAGGCAACACATCCTTGTTCTTGGAAACGCCGTTGGTGAGCTGCAGCCAACACAAAACGTGTTTGGTGAGGCACTCACCACCTCATAGTTCAACAAATAGGTTTTGCTTCTTTCTTACCCTTGTGAAAATCCTTCACATGGGTTAAGATACCTGGTAATCTTAAACCCTTATTCTTGCTCTGTTAGATTTATTTGTTCTTTACCGATAGTTTCGTTCTCTTGTTGACTGATGAATTTTGCTTGACATTTGACATCTGGGGTGCGTTGCATTATTTGGTTGCTTCTAATCTTATTACTTTAGGTGCCAGAGCTATTTTACAGTCAATCTATTTCCTTTGTATTTTCCCTCAGCGTGATGCTAGGGTTGAAGTGATCTCGCTTTGTGGTTTTTTTTGTGGAATTAGGCTATGCTTCCTGCTCTTTTTTCCCCTTACGCTTGTTGCAGTTCTCTGGGCTATATGTCCTTTTTATGTGCTGCCTTGTGTTTTATACTTGAGTTAAGCTTAAAACTACAGACACCGGTATCGGTCTCTTTTGTCTTTCGCCGTTGTGGTTCGGCTCTCGATGGTTTAGAGCTGGTTTTTTATGCTCTTGGTGTGTTTGGAGAGTTTTCTTTCTTATGTTTGTGGCGGCACTCTATACCAGCCTATGGTGTATTAGTGCCGATGTCTGTCTCTTCTAAGTTCGTTTTGTCCAATGCTTTTTATACATTGTTATGGCACTTTATACCAATTAATGGTACAATTGATGGTGTATTTTTTGGTGTGCTCTTCGATTTTGGTACGGGTGTTCAACTTTAGTCTGTCTCAGATTCGTTCTATGTTAATGTTTTTTATTTTTTGATGTTTCCTGATGATTTTGTTGCCTTGGTTGATTCGGTGTCGGTCTCGTACATATTGTACGGGCTCTTTTGTCAATCTCGTTTCTTGTGTGCCATTGGGCAACTCGTATCCTCCCTTGATTCGATAGCTGTAGTGGTTGGTTCTGTCTCTCTTCTATCCTCTTGTTCCATTCCATGGTCTGGTATAGAGTATATCGGTCCCCCGTTGCTCCGCTTCCTATCAATCTCATGATAGGTTAGCAACAACGACCACCGAACAGTCAGTTGAGACCACCTTCGTGGTTGTCCCTACACTTTCCACCTCGTAGTTCAACACTTTCCACCTTCGTGATCTACTTCTAGGAACCTTTATCTTATTTAGTCTTTTCTCGGCTTTTTGTCTTCTGACTTGCTTGGCTTCCTTTAACCTTTACTATCATCCTTTTATTTACCACCTTTTAGCTTTGCATCATGGCGAACTGTCTTCTATGGAATATCCATGGTAGTGGTAAAAAAATTCCACTCCTTTTCTCGTTAGACTAAAGAAAAAATACACCATTCATATTGTAGCTCTTCTTGAACCCCTTATGGGTTCAGCGGATCTACACTCTCTGGTTTTGAGGCTTAATTTTGGTGGTGGCTACTCTAATGCCACCAACAAAATTTAGACCTTGTGGGACCGAGATATATCAGTTCAACTACGTTTTGACTTGCCCTAACTCCTTGTTTTATCTTGCTCGTCATTTTTGGTTTCCCAACCATTCTTATTTTCCGTTGTCTACGCTCGATGTGGTAGAATGGAAAGGGAAGCCTTGTGGCATGACTCTTTATCGATCATCTCTTCGACCTCCAACAACTTGGTCATTGGTGGCGACTTCAACATTGTTACTTGCCAGGTTGGGAAACTTGGAGGTTCCTCGCTTAACCATCTCGTAGTTGAAGACTTCAATGCTTTCATTCTGCATTCTAGTCTGTCTGAGATATTCTTTGTCAAGTCTACTTACACTTGGTGTAAAAACCAAGAAGGATCCCGCAGGATCCTATCGTGACTCGACATAATTTTTGGAAATGATGGATGGTTTTCCCAACCCTTTGATTTCTCTCTTGAACATCTTCATCAAACAAACTCGGATCATGCCTCTATGATTCTAAGATGTTCTCCTTATGCTGCCATCGGTCCTCAACCTTTCCGTTTCCAAAACATGTGGACTTCCCACCACATGCTTCTTCCTTTAGTTGAAATTTCTTGGGCGGAGGAAGTTTCAGGAAACCTAATTTCACGATTCTCTTAGAAATTAAAAGTCCTCAAATCGCGCTTAAAAACATTGAAAAATGATGTTATCAAGAACATTTTCGACCTTGTTAGAAAGACCAAAGAAGAAGTTGTTATCGCTAAAGCTTCTTTTGATGTCGGTCCATTTGTTGAAAATAAATCTTTATGGTTAGAGGCTCAGCTCCACTTCAACTATGAACTCTACATCGAATCATATTTTCTTCCTCAAAAGGCTAGGATCAAATGGGTGATTGATGGCGACTCTAATTCTATGTTTTTTCACTCCATTTTTAAAAAGAAGTAAAAACTTCTCAACATTCAACAACTGCGAAAGGAAGATAATCCTTCTCCACTTCCCTGGCCAAGGTATAAGAGGCCTTTTTTGGTCATTTCCAATCGCTCTTTCAATGCCCCTATATTGATGTCGCTGAGCCTGGGATGATGTGTCACATCCCCCAGCTAGTTCTTCCCTCCAATGATCCAGGCCTTTTTTCTTCCATCACTGCGGGGAAATTCGAGCGACAGTGCTTTCCCTCAACAAGGAAAGCACTGGAGGTCACGATGGCTTCAGTAGTTTTTTCTATCGTAGCTCTTGGAACATCATTTCGTAAGACCTCACCCTAGCCATTTAGTTCTTTTTATCAGGAGGTACTCTTCCGAAGAGCAGGACCTCCACGAACATCGTCCTCATCCCTAAGAAAGACAATCCCTCAATCTGTTTGGATTTTCGTCCTATCAGTCTCTATAACTTCTCGAACAAAGTCATCTCCAAAATATTGGCTACCAAAATAGCTCCTCTATTAGATCATGTGATTTCTTCTTCTCAGGCCGGCTTTATTAAAGGTCGGTTGATAACCGACAATGTGTTGCTTGCTAAAGAGCTGATCTCCCAGATTAACTAGAAAGTGAGAGGTTTGAAGTGTTGGTGAAACTTGATATGGCTAAAGCATATGATCACATGTCGTGGTTTTTCATCATTCAAGCTTTGCATGCTTTCGGGTTCTCTAAAACCCTCATTGATCTTGTTTTGCATCTCATTTCCAACTGTTGGTACTCTGTTTTAGTTAACGGTGTTGCCAAGGGTTTCTTTCTTTTAGGAAGACGTGTGAGATGAGGTGATCCCCTATCCCCTGCTTTATTCATTTTAGCTGTAGAAGCCCTTGTCTGTAGGATCCACACCCTTACAGTGGAAGGGCAAATTAAGAGATTTCGCACCCCATCCAGTTGCTCGTTGGTTTCCTCCCTTTCTTTCATGGACGACAACGTGATCTTTACCAACAGTCATTGGAGCACTTTTCGCCATCTCCTTATTTTCTTCAGTTACATGAATATTGTTTGGGTCAACAAGTGAATGCCTCAAAAATTTATTTGGTCTCTCCTCAAAGATTTCTTCTTGGCAGGAGTCATGGCTCTCTGCGACGCCCGAGTTTCAGATCACTCCTCTCCCTCTGCGTTACCTTGGTATAAAGCTTTACCAGGGTAGAAAAATAAACGTCCTTTTTGACCCCTTAACCGATAAAACTAAGGGATGTATCCATTGATAAAACTCGATCCACTTATCCCAAGCAGGACAAGTGGTTCTGATCAAATCTATCCTTGATTCTCTTGGATCCTATATCTTCGCTGCTATGACTCCTACCGCTTCCTTCTTTCGATCTTATCTATCTTTAGCTTCCTTATTTTTTGGGGAAGCAAAGACAATGAAAGGAAACACCACTGGGTGTCTTGGGAAACTATCTCATGTCCCAAGCATGTGGGTAGCCTTGGTCTTTGCAAACCTCAGGATGTTTTAGGTTTACGCTTGCAAGCTTTGATTCGTTTCTGTCAAAAGGACAGTCTTTGGGCCTCCTTTCTTCAAGCCAAATACAAATTCTTCTTCCCTCCAACTTCACTAGCACTCCCTCCTTTGCCAGTGAGACATGAAAGAGGATGCAAGCGATCAAACCTTTTATCAACTCTCATGGGTTAGGCCTTTCTTGGAGAGGCAAACCCTTCTTGTCAGGGCGGTATGGAACTTTGCCAGGTATCCCTATCCCAGGAACCGTGTTTTCTAATTCATTTGAAATAGCAGGATTTCTCCTAAGGTCTCCCTTCTCATGTGGAAAATCCTCACTATGCATTACCGTTGGATGGTATATCAAGCGTCTTTGCATTCCTATTGCTTCTCGATGCCATTACTGTGCTCTGGGGTGTGAATCCGAAGAATCTCCGCATCACTTGTTCTTCGCGAGCAACTCGGCTTTGGTTGTTTGGTCCTACTTTAACATCTTGATCGATCATTCATCCCTGCCCACTAACCTACTTACCACACTTCGATTATGGTGGTCCAATGGTAACGGCAAGCAACTTCATTCTCTCCTTCAACATATCATCCCTTGTTACATTTGTTGGCATATATGGTGTGCTATAAATAAGGCGGTATACGATAATTCTCCCATGACATGATAAAATCATCTGGTGTGTGGATGATGATGTTTCCTTTGCATTTAAAGGAAGACCCTTCTCTGGCCTGATCTTGGCTTTTTCTGCTCCTCTAGTTAGGGATTTCAACATCTCTTTGCACCCCAAGCCCCAGTAGGCGTGGGATGATTTTTTTTTTTGGGCTACATTTTTCTGCTTTCCCTCATTTCTCTACTTAGCTTCATTTTTCTTCCCATCCTCCCTCCAGGTTGGTAACCTGGGGGCGATCTTACAGTTTCTCTCTAGAAGTCTTTTATTCCAGGGTGCAAGTTTATTATTGAGGGGCTCTCAATTTATTTTGCTTGATGGGAACGTGGGCTGAGCAGGAGTATGAAGCGCAAGCTTTTATCGGTTCATCTGTGGATAGGACGTTTTTGACTCTGGTTTTAATGCTCGTCTGTATCCGGGAAGTGACTATCTCCTTGATAGCCTGTGATGGCTTGGTATATATTGAGATTGCAAAGGGGTCATTCTTCATCGACTGTTTGTTAGGGTCATCCTGGATGTTAGCCCGGTTTTAGCTTGGTGTTTTTTTTGCTTTCCTGTTGTATAGAGGTTCTTTGTATTTTATGTTTTTTAGTTCTATTCAGGCCAGTCAGTGTTTTTGTCCATGACTGGATTGATTTTGTATGCCATAGGAGAAAGTCTGTTTTTCTCTGTTTTTGCTATAAAAAACGGGTAACAGTCTAAAGCGGTCAAAAGAGTAGGTCTACTAATCAAATGTTTAATGTATTTATTTAATATGTCTAGTTAAAGTAAATTAAATAGTTAGTCAAGAGTCAGTTAATTGAAAACATACATACATTGACATGTGCATGTTACTATAATTGCTATAATAATATATTTATGCTGAAATCATTTAGGATGAATGGATTATAATTTTCAAATTAATTAATTAACTAAAATATTTGATTAAAAAAATGATTTAATTGAACAAATAATTGATCTAAGGTTAATTTATTGATATATGTACTCAAATATTAATGTGTGTACATATCCTAAATAGTCTAATATGAATAATATAAAAAATTTGAAATTTTAAATAAAATAAAATTAGTTAATCAAATTATGAATTAGAGGTTAATTAAATACAATTTAATTAATAATAATTGAAAGTTTATCAAATGCGATCGAATTTATAAGAGTTAAAATTAAATAAATAGGAATTGACTAAAATGAATTACAATGAATTAAATATAATTTAACCAATAAAATTAAAATTAATTCAATATGATTTATCAAATAAAATTAAAGTTATTTAAATATAACTAATAATAATTAAAATTAATGAAGTATGATTTAATTGATAAGATACATACATACATTATGTAAGTCGAATTAAATTATAATAGTTATAAATGAATTAAACTTGTATAACTGTATATGTATGAATATTATTTTAGTGACGAAATCAATCTAAAACAAGTTTTTGGCGTAAATACGTATGTACGTTACATATATTGCAATTTAAGATGGGTACGACACTTGAATCACGAGGTAATTTCATAAGAAATACATTATTCCTTAAGTCGATGTAACTCAAAATATATTAAATGATTATGAATCTTTAATGTGATGTACCCTCCATCATTTGTATTTTGATATATTACTTGCATATGCAATAGTTGTTGAGAAAAGTCAAGCTAGAACTGTGATGTCTAGTATAACTAATATATTACTGAGATGAGGTAAGATACTTGCTCGTTTTATTGAGCAAACTCAAGATATTTGCATTATCCTTATGTCATTGTGAAATGATATATGAGAGTGAATAATCTTTCTTGATTTGTTGAGAAAATTGAAGGTTAAGGTTAGGGCAAAGACCGTGGTTTGGAGTTGTATATGATACAAATGACAAAAGGTTATCCATTACTTGCGGGAATATAATTCGTTAAGCAAATTTATGGTCAGAATCCCAAGGCAAGTAAGACCTAACACTCACTAGAGAAATTTAAAGAACTTTGTATTTCTCTTAGGGTTTTGAGGAATATAACAAACCAAGTGGGAGAAAAGGCCAGAAAAATGAAACGATAACATTTTACCTTACTAATATTTTAAGAACATATGTTGAACAAAATTAAAATTATCTAATTTAATAAATTTTTGCAGCTAATCTAATTGATAAAATTGTTTATCATTTGAAATATATTAATGAATTGAATTAAGATTAAAAAAGAAATATAAGTTTTTTTTCTCATAAATCCTTTGGCATGTTATCGCTTTAAGACCTATGCAAGAACTAAATTATACAACTACTGAATAGGTTAATACCTTGGTCGCTTAAGTATTTATTTTCCTAAGACAGTATATTTCCTTCTGAATTTTGAATTCTAAAGCAGTATAAGGATATGGATATTTGATCCATATTCTATCACATACAAATGTTGTATGATGAACAGTCATGTTCATAATTTATGAATGTCAATGAAATTGGTTCATCTAAAATAAGAAAGTAAACAATAGTGCACGATCATATGTTCAATACGATTCAATACAATGATGATCTTGTTTTGTAAGAAGCAACACAGACTAAGAACTACCAGATAAACCTAGAAATTCGATCATTGAAGTATCATTTTGGTTAGTTTAACTTTAGCGCAAATTATATGACATCCTTAAATGTTAAGTACATACTAATGCATTATGGTAAAGAGTTTCGTGCAGTATAATAGCGAGAGTTTCCTTTGAATATTTTAACCATTTGGAAAGGAAAGCGAATGTTCGAGAGTGGATGTAACATAGGCATAGTCAGGATGAAGGGAGTGAATGGTCATGTTCTCTAGCTTTTTAACCAAGGATAATTTTACTTGAATCTAGTTGTTAGGATACAGACGAAACGAATCAGGGATATGGGACACATGCTTGGAAAGAGTATATGAAGGAGCTTAAAAAGTTACAAGGCAATATGAGCTAGGTGGAGTACTCGGTATTATGTACTTTCTACTCAGTACCAACCATTTTTATTGCCTATTATGGGCCCCAAAAGCTCTTGTATATGGACATATGGCAAGGGCAATCATCATGGAGTACATTTCTATAGGAATAGAAAAATAACTCTAAGGATTTTCTAAAGGAAAACAGATAAGTACAAGTGATGTCTGAACCTCCCGAAAACAATATGACCACTAAGGAAAAGTGCTCAAAACACAATAGTCAGGGATAGAAGACCAAAGAAGAAAAGAATAGGAAGTTCCATCTCCTAACTTCATGTCGATACCGACCACTATTGGCTGGTACTGAGTCGAATTTATGGTCTGAGGGTCCCCATCTTCCACTCTTGCATTCCTGGATCTAGATCTGAACTTGGTACTTCGTGGGACTTTGGTAGTACTGGATGAATTTCCTATAAATTCAGACCCTATTACAACTGGAAAAGGATTTTTGGCTTATTATCTTCCTCATCTTCTATCTCTCCATACCATAGTTACTAAGGTAGATACTATTAGTTTTTCTAGGTTCTAAGAACTTGTTTATCCCTTGCACTAGTGATTCTCAATCAAATGATCAATAAATTATAGTGGACATAAGCTAGAGATTGCCACCACTTTAAAAACCTTGTTGTCCTTATTGTATTTTGTATATTCCCTGCTTGACCTCAATATTTCTACAAGACTTCAAGCGTTGTGCCATTTTTGATGTCAGCATTTGGTGCTTTCACAAAGAAAGAGAGAGATTTTCAAGCATAGATATATCTTCTATTTTTAAATGGAGCGTCCAAAGGTTAGATCCAAAGGATTTTTTTTTAAGGAATTTAAAGGAATTAGCATAAAGGAAACAATACCCCTAGGAGATAAGAAAGATCATCAGGAATAGTGGCTGGAGATGAAGGAAATACTTGTCATATGGAAGATAGCAACCATAAGGCATTGCAGGGACCATCTACTCCTTAAGAGATGGTTACTAGAGTGGAATTTGACAACATGAAGGAGGTGTTGAATCATAAAATGGTTTACAGTCAAAGGCTCGAATGGAAAAGATGTACGCTAGTATAGTACTATTGACCTAATAGCTCCAATGACTCAAGAGGAGCAGGAGGTATATTTCACTTGTTGATTCTAAGGAGAAGAACTCGTCTGTTTCTAATTAGAATAGGCATGATGATAAACAAAAACAAAAGGAAATGACTACTGGAGTAGCATAAGTCGTTGGAGGAATTTGAGTGCTCCCTTTTGAAAGAATTTGCTCTGTAGCGACCAAAATCAGGTCGATATTGAGAAGAATCTTGAAGTACTAGGGGGCAGGGACCTGAGGCCGTGGACTTGTCTAATTCAGAGAATGATCTGTAGTATGATGGCGACGATTGCAAGCTTGGTGTTGTTGCTCCTGATGTTGGAGTTCAAACAACCGCAACAGAACCAACCGAAGGCCAATGGAATATCAGGGTAGTGGTTATCCCAAAGATTATAAAATCTAGATGTTGGCGAAAAAACCGAGATTGGCAGAGCCAAACACTCAGTGAAGTCCCTAATAGTTGGACTTTACAGTACCATGCTAGTGAGGGCTATATAGCAGATATGGTCAGGTTATTGGTAGAAGAAAACAGAGGTGGGAGGAACAAGGATTGTGGTTCAACACCAAGTAGAACTCCGTTCGTGGAGAACAATCTGAGGGAAGAGCATCCCTAAAAAATTTATGGTGCCGACAATGCCATCATATAATAGGACTACTGATCCCAAGCAGCATCACTTATTCAAGTATGAATGATGCATGGATGGTGCCAAAGTGACGGACACGATGTGGTATAGGTGTTTTCCTATTTTCTGAAAGGCGCTGCATCATTGTGGTTCACCCAGCTCGTGCTGAGTTCCATATCGACGTTTGATGAGTTGACTAAGAAATATATGGGGTAGTTTAGACGCCATGATACTCGATCAAAGGATTTGATATCCTTGTCGAGCCTATCTCAAGGACCAGAAGTCATTGAAGGGATTCTTGAATCAGTTTAATGTGCAGTTATTGAAGTCAGCAATCTTAACAAGGATTTGGCATTTATGGCTTTGGTCTGGGGCACAACTGGACACTTTTTGTTAATAGTTAAAGATGAAACAAATAACGACTATGGAGGAGTTCTACCGGAAGGACAATTAATTCTTACATGTGAAGGACACAAGGCAGGCTGGCGGAAGGACTGGTGATGGAAAGTCGAAGGAAGATATACAGAGAAATATGGAGAAAGCTCCGGTAATGTGGCGGTTAATGTTGGAAATTCAAATTATCAAAAGAAAAAAAATCAAGGACCTGGTGGTATGTGAAATGAAATCAATAAGCACCCTAAGAATATGAGGCTTGATGAATATATCACTCTAAATGATACACTGGAAAATATATACCTTACTACGTAAGGAATGGAACGATAAAAATGCTGCCTAGGAAGTAGGCGATCGAGAAGGAACTGGCCTAAGGAAAGTATCAATGTCTCCATGAAACTCATGGACGCATCGTGAATGAATGCCAACACTTGAGAGACTTCATTGTGGAATTAATATGGAAGAAGAAGCTACAAAAATATTTGAGAGAACCACGGTAAGGCGATTGGAATGAAAGACCTCAAGGGATGGCTGCTCAAGGGAATTATCCTAGACCTTAGCAAAGAGGTGCCTAGGCAAACTGAATGAAGATTAGATGTCAACACGATAATGGGAAGACCTCATCGAGATGAGAAAAGCCAGAAGTGGAATGGTATACAAGCTCGCTAAAGCACGAGCCCGAGGAGAACTGCTTTACCATAGAGAATATAGCTCCGACTAAGCAACAAAGGCTAGTAACAGATGATATCATGATTATGAACAGGGATGTTGATGGTGTCGAAGCTCTAACTTTTTACCCTCTGGTGATAAAGTTGTTACATGATCGACAACAGTATGTCGGGTCCTCGTGGATAGCTAAAATTCTATGAACATTCTGTTCAGGAGAACGTTTGATTAAATGAAAAGTAGAATGAAGGATGTCAAGGCTCGTAAAAAGTAACATCCCCTATCTTGAGACTAAAAGATAACCGCTACAAATGTTGCATTCATATATAGTATTAACATTTGGTGACAAAATACGGTAATGTTAACGGTATCCATAATATCAGAACCACATAAATATGAAATAAAGTCATCGTAGATTTAAAACAACTTTTCTGATTACATTTCAAAATAATATTTCATATTCAAATTACATAATCCCATACTTTCCTAAGTTCTAATAAAATATAATTATTACAAAATACACCATGAGCGGCATCTGAAGATGCCTCCTTGGATGATCAGAGTACTATATAGACATATTTGTCTTAAATATAACACAGCGGAATCAAACAAAATAAAACAACTCCTAAATAGTTGTTTATCAACCACCTGCTCATCGCCAGAAGCTTTATTCTTCAACCTACCGAAAACCTGTAACCTCAACCCTCAATTTACTCAAATCAATTTTAAGCACCCAAGAGCTTAAGGGGAAAAACATAAACTTCGAGTTAGACATAAAGCTTGCTATGAATAAAACTATACATCTCGGTTATTTGATATTAAGTGATATCACGCTTGGCACGGATTTCCCCTCACTAATATCCTTTTAAAACATATCTTTTGAAAATCATAATCCTACAACAAAAGCTTGTGAAAACCGTAAAGCAATATCATGTAAATGTACATGTTAAATAAAAAATGAACAATTTGTCTGAACACTATAGTTTGTTTGGATAACTACCAACCTTTGGCTAACTCGGGCCTACAAGACAATATAAAAATAATAATCTAACACCTATTAGATTCTCCTCTTCTGGACGATATGTCCCTTGTTAGATACTCCACTTCTCGACAGACTATCCATAACTTATCTTCTCCTAGGGTCACCTGATCCTAAGGATTTTGCAGGCTCACCAGTAACCTATCTCTATACAAATATATTCCCTTCTATGTGTAATCATCATTTTAGTCTTCCCTATGACAAAGCCCTACCACTAGAATTTTGGATTAAGTTAGCTGGGACTCATAGCTAATGTATAGGTGTGACCCTATACCAGTCCCATTTGGTATATAAATATCCGAGTCATTTTACTTAGGGTAACCTTCCCATTAATTTTCCTTGAAATTTTTTTCATCTCAAATCGATTTAAACATTTAAATCAAACTTAAAAAAGGAAAAATATATACTTTATGCTTTACTCAAAATCACCTTGCCGTGTTATATATACTTTACTCAAATCTTTGTTAATGAAAACATTTAAACTTTTAAAAGTACCCTTTTCGGATCCATTGAAAGTATCCCTTTCGAAATCATGTAAACGCCTTTCTTTTGCTTAGTCCGGAAGGCTAAAACATTACTTTCGAAACCATTCATATAAACCTTTGAAACCATTGAAAACCCTTCCCTTCGAAAGCTTTAAAACGGTAGACATAATATTTTTTAAAACACTTAAACATTGCCTTTCGAAAACATTGGAAAACCTTTCCTTTCAAACCTTACGAAATTATTGGGGACCCACCCCTCGTAACCTTCGTTAAAACCTTTCAAAAGCAGTAAAATGTCAAACCTTTCAAAAGCCTTTAGATTCAAGAAATACATATGGAATAACCTTTCAAAATCATTTAAAACTATCTCCTTCGAAACCATTTGGGTTCTACCTTCAACAGAGAAAAAGGGTCATAAAACATTTACATCAAAAGCACTCTTCCGAAAGCATTTCCTAAGCAAAAAAGTGATGGTGTCAAATCCAAGCTTCCGAAAGCATTGGAGAAGCGGCTATGTTTAAAAACAAAGTATACCTTTTGAAACCATTGACTTCGAAAGGTAGAAAAGAGGAAACTAGGGGTTTCAACCCCATTCAAAAGTATTTGCTTCAAACATAAGGCGCAATCAATTAGAAACCATTCCTTTAAACAATTAAACCCAATTGAAAGCTAAGCAAGTTGAAAGCACTTCCTTCGAAAGCAAAGCAGGCGCATTTTCAATTTAAAACCAAGTCATGCTTTGACCACATTGGAATTTATGGTCTCAACCCAGTTCCTTCTGCCTCAGTCCAATTCACTCTGTACCAAGTTGCTAATATAGTGTGCATTGGTTTTGATGGGAATGGAGGTGGCTACTTGGTCGGAACCTATGTGCCGAAAGTGGCGAAACATACTAAAAGCATATAAAACTGATTTTTACTTTAAAAAGAAATTCTTTTCAATTAATCTTCCTTGATTTTCAAAACATTATTGGTTACTAATTTTCGTCTCTAAAAGTGGTGCCAAAATTTCAGAAATAAACTTTTAATTATTTTTCAAAATAACCCTTCTACTTTTATCAATATATAAAACATTTAAGTCCCATACCTTAAATGATTTTATATATCTATTAAAAAACTTAGGAAAATTCTACAAAAATTCCAAAAAATCATTTTTAATATGTTTTCTAACATATGTCAATTTTTAGACACAAAGCATATACTATTTAGTCGTAAATAATTTTAAACCCGTATAATCATTTTCTTTACTTGAAAACTAATATAAAATCCACATGAATTCAAAAAATTATGAAAAATGAAAATCATCTCTAAAATTTCATTTTTGATATAGATCTGAAATTGCAAGGCATTTTTGTGTCATTAAATAGGATTTTCTCGATAAAAAATATCATAAAACCTATATGAATAAGCATAAATCATCAACAAGCATATATAAACATTTAATCATTCAAAAACATGGCATAATCATGCAGAATACTTTGGATTCTTGTCGAAATAGAAAATGATAAAAAATGAGATGTAGTCATTATTCACCTTAGCTTTGAGATTAAGGAGTTTCAGATTTGAATAGCTTTGATTTAATTAATCTCCTTCTTTATCTTTTCTTGTTTATCTTCCTCTTCCTTATTAATGGTGGCCGACCTTTATTTGTTTCTTTTAATTTTGCAAATAAACGAGTAGAACATACACGGCTAAGGGTTTAGCATATTAGAATGATCTCTTTCCTACATTGCCATCTTCTATTTCATTTTAGCTCATTTAAGTTTATTCATTAACATGGCATGGCTACCCCTATTAATCATGAACCTCAATCCCCTAATCATCACATTATTTTATTTAATTTAGCTAATTAAGTATAATAAATAATGTTACTAAAAATATTGGGTGTTATAGTCTCCCTACATAAAGAATTTCATCCCAAAAATTATGATAACATACACAACAAATCAATCATAAAGGTATAACATACCATCAAACAGATTGGTACAAGTGTTTCAAATCTATTCTTAGTCTCCAAAGTACAGTCTCTCTCATCGTTACTCCATCGGACTTTCACTAATCTGGCTGTTTGTTTCTAAGCCTCTTCTCATCTCTCGTAACTATCCAAACTAGTTTTCTAACTATAGTCAAGTCTAGTTCTACTACGAAATCATCCAACACAGTTTGTGCTATAGTAGACTTCGGATCTCTAACACACTTCTTTAGATGAGAAACATGAAAAACGTCGTGGACTCCTGCCAAACTATTCAGTAACTATACTCTATAGGCGAGTTTCTCGATCCTTTCTATAATACGATAAGGTCCAACGAATCTCAGTACCAACTCCCCTTATTTTCCGAATCTAATCACACCCTTCATTGGTGACATCTTAATAAAAACGGGATCTCTAACAGAGAACTCCAAGTCTTTTCATCTTCTGTAGGCATAACTCTTTTTCCTAGACTAAACTTCCTTCATCCTAGCTGGAATCAATTCATTTTTTTGCAGCTTCTCTAACCAAATCTATACCAAGAACCTACCTATCCTTGGCCTCTAACCAATAAATGAGGGATATCCATGGTCTTCCATATATATCTTCAAACAGTGCCATACCTATATTAGTCTGGTAAGTGTTGTTATACGAAAACTCGGCTAAGTTTAAACGGTCTTCCCATGATCCTCCAAAACCTAGCACATAAGCTTGTAAAAATCTTCTAAGACTTTTTTAACTCTTTCCGTTTTCCCATCGGTCGATGGATGGTAAACGGTACTCATCTTGAGCTTGGTTGCTTAAATATCTTATAGACTCTTCCAGAACTTAGTAGTGAATAAGGAATCTCTATCACTTACTATACTACTGGGAACTCCATGAAGCCTAACTTGATTCTTGGTAAATAACTTAACCAAAACAGGTGTCGTCCTAGTTGACTTAACTGGAATGAAGTAGGCACTCTTGGTCAATCTGTCCACTACGACCCATATACTTTCATTTCATCTATTAGATCTTGGCAACCTGTTTATAAAATCCATAGAAATAGAATCTTATTTTGAAACACCCCATACCCCTTAGTATACCCAAAAAGGGCACATTAAAGGATATGGTGCATTATAGGTATAGCTAAACATTACAGAGACTAAGATTCACAAGACAAATTAGTAAAAACAGCGGAAACATTTAAATAGTAAATCATTATTCAGAATTAAACTTCTTTAATAAGTCTTAAAAACATCACATGTCTTGAAAATATCAAATACTCATGCCTCACGAAAAATACATCTCAATCTCATAAAATCAGAGTACATAAATAATAACAATCCCTCTCATAATTACCAATACATCAAAAGCCAAATGAAATGGAAAATGAAAAGAAGAAGAATACATGAAGAACTCTGGGAATGTATCTCCAAGAAATCTGCATCTACTGTCCTTGCACCTACTGGCCTTTGTGGGGGAAAGGTGAAATAGAAGAGTGAGTTCAGACAATAAGTCTGGTGAGTGAAAGTAATTGCTAGCATTTTCTAAGCAAGGTAAAGATAATAGACTAAGAAACAGTTCTAGTTAAAAGAAATGATGGAAAGATAAAACTAGGATAAAATACTATTTCTGATTCTATTTGAGTGTTTGCTTTGATTGTGATTGTTTGCACTTGTCTTAGATTGCTGCTTTGATTAGGCTGAAACCCTAATCCAATTTTAATTAGGCTGAAATCCTAATTCTACCCATTGATCAACCTTCTACCTCTGTTGTGCCACTACGAGACGATCCAATCATGTTAGTCCCATAGCAAAAGACACTTGTTTAGAGTTTGGAACGTAGTAGCGAATTTTTTACCCTAATCGATGTCGCACGCTCGGTCATCACTGGTACACACTAACTGTCGACCCTTATTTTGACCTTTTTTGCCCTAATCAGCATAATCAAGCATAGACTCACCTAATCTATTATGAGATCATCAATCCTAGTCTGAAAGGGATGCTTTCCAACCTCATCTAAGTGTTGTGAGACCATCAGTCCTAGTCTGAGGGAATGCTGTCGATACTGGTCCTAACAAACTACTTCTAGTCTACACTCCTTGCCCAAATCCCCATATTTGAGCCTCTATCTATTGGCCACTCATTTACCCTAGTTAGGATAAGTGTGTTCCAACCTTGGCTAACAATTGTGAGATCATCAGTTCCTGACTGAAAGGGAATGCTGTTGGTACGGACCCTGCTACTATTTTTGCTTATTAACTTAGTGTATGTTTTAAAATAAGGCTCTTCTGTTATTTCTGCTATATTTTCTTATCAACTTAATCTAAGTTTTAATATATGCCTTTTCTATTATCTCTAATTATAACGTATGTTATAATTGTACTCTTTTAATTTCTCTTTTTAGTTATAACCACTGGTTATAAGCATGCTTGCAAATGTCTCAAATTTTCCTATTTCAGTCTATCTTCTTTTTATTACGGTTTTTCTTATTTCGCATCTAATATCTGTAAATTTAGTGTTTATTTCTATTTAATCCATATTAGCAAATTATCCTCTTTTTAATATTCTTATATTTTATTCGCGTAAAATGGAATAAAAAGAATCTAAAATTTACATGCAAAATTCTAACGCAAAACAGATGTAAATAAATACAAATAACTGTAAATATCTGTAAAAAACTGAATAAAATAGCTAAATAAAATAGATGAATAAAAATAGATGAATAAAATAGACTGAAAAGAACTTTAAAAACTACTTGTAAATAACTTATATAAAAACTATCTCAAAATTGCATAAAAACTATAACTATTGAGAACCCTATTATTTTAAGTTACTTAAAAATCTGAAATAATTACAAAACACTCAACTGTGGTCCTTAGCTCTATTCCTAGTCCTTCTCTGATCCACTTCAAGGGCATGGAATTTTTTTTATTAAAAAGATCTCCCACCAAGAAATTTTTTCTTTTTAGGGTCCAGCCTCAGGCAATGAACTCAATTGGGAGAAAATATGAATGAGAGAAATAGATAGGCCTAGGGTCTTATTTATAGTGTGACTTAGGGATCTCAGACCGTTTGATTTGAAGATTAAATCTTGTATAACCACGTTATAGGCTCGCTGGGAACCATCGAATAGGAGCACGAACATATTGGTTTTGAGAAAAATGGAAAAATGGCGTGTTCGCTCAAAATTAGATGAATCTACGTCAAATAACTAAGGTAGGTCGACCTTTATACCATGGGAGTCGACCTACCTACTTTGTGGGTCGAACCTAGGGTCGACCTGACCTAGGCTTGGGTTGACCTAGCCATTTATATTATTTTTTTTGTTTTCCTTCAGCTTTCATATTTCTCTTGTATCTTCTCCATACTGACTTGGATTTCGACAAGTTATATATGGAAATTGATCAAAAAATTTCCGCGGACACAATGGTGCAACTCCTGTAGCCCATTTTTGACAATTTCACAAACTTATTTAATTATCTAATTAATTCATTAAGTAATTATTATATCTTAAATTTTGGGTTGCTACATTCTTCCCTCCTTAAAGGATTTCGCCTCTGAAATCTCCAAGGACAGAAGAATGAAATAAATATTTTCATCAAAATTCTGCAACCATATATTCAACCATCATTCGTTACATCCATTGTCCTTAGATTTTCTAATGCAATTTAAGATATATGCAATAGTGTAGTTTCAATATCCTTAACTAATGCAAAAGATTAGATGGTCTACTGATTCAATCGACCACCTTTTACGAAATAATGTTTGTTCCATGTATCCAAATGAATGCAAATTTTCTAATGACAACTGATAGTTCTATATGCATGCTACAATCATCATCCAAATGCAAAATCATATGATAATCATCCATTTATAGCAACCATGGAAATAAAATAAATGCAAATGCACACACATCCATATGCATATGCTTTGATGACCTAGTTAGGCCGATCCCTAAGAGATAATAGTGACTAGTGTATATATATACGTCCATTAGCTCCATTAGCATCCACTAGCAAACACTTGCAACCACTAGCGTCCAACAAACATAACATGTTCTAGTAACATGTTTACATTCATTCCTACCATCCATTGGTTAAATCCTTATATTTACCCTCCTAAATGACACTAAAGGAAAGAACCTACTCCAAAACTAAAGGTGGAAATAAAAAATTCAAGACGTACTGTCGAAAAAATGCGGATGAGAGGTACGTATTTTCTCCTCAACCTCCCATGTAGTGTCCTCAATACTATCTCTCTACTGCACCTTAACCATAGGTACTTCCTTATTCCTAATCTTCTTGATATCATGTCTAACGAACTTGGTAGGAATGCGATGAATTAATGCTTCTCTCTCCACTTCAACCTCCTCTAGTTGACTAGGGTCTACTACCTCGGCTGAATCGTGCAAGCACTTTCTCAAGCGTGGAATATGAAAAACGTCGTGTACTCCTACGAGCCTCTTCAATAGCTTTATCCATTATGCCATCTTCCTTACTCTTTCCACAATGGGGAACGGTCATATGAATCTAGGAGCAAGTTTCCCACTCGATCCAAACCTCATTACCTTTCTTAGCAGAGATACCTTAATGAAAACCAAATCTCCTATCTCAAACTCAATATCCCTTCTCCGCTTATCTGCATAGGATTCTATTTATCTTGGGCTGTTTTCATTCTCCTTATAATCAAATCAATCTTTTTTGAAGTCTCTCTAACCACCTAGCAGCAATCTCTCCGTAGACTCCAACCAACACGAAGGCGACTTGCATGGCCTCCCATAAAGAGCTTCAAAAGTGTCATCCCAATGCTAGCCAGAAAACTTTTATTATATGCGAACTCCACTAAAGGAAGATACTCCTCCCAAGTTCCTCCAAAATCAAAAATACACATCCCCAACAAATCCTCAAGAACTGTATTAACCCTCTCCATTTGGCATCCATCTAGGGGTGATACGCCGTACTCAATCTAAGTTGCATCCTTAAAGCCTCTTGCAAGCTTCTCCAAAACTCACAAGTAAATATAGGGTCTCTATCGCCCACTATGCTAGAGAGAACTCCATGAAGTCGGACTATCCCATGATCATATAGGGATGCCAAATAAGGTGTCGTCCTCTTACTCTTGATCGGAATGAAGTAGGCGCTCTTAGTCAAATGATCTACAATCACCCAAATACTGGTATTCCCCTTCCTAGATTGTGGTAAACCATCTATGAAGTGGATCGAAACACTATCCTACTTCCATTCGGGTACACCTAATGGTTGAAGAAATCCACCGGGTTTCTACTGCTCCTCCTTAACTCTTTGGCACACAAGACAGTTAGCTACAAACTTCGCCACATCCTTCTTCATGCCACTCTAATAAACCACTCTCTTCATGTCTCTATACATCTTATCACCACCTGGATGAATAGTCATTCGAGAATGGTGTGCTTCTTCTAGAATTTCTTTGTCAAATCACTGGTGCGAGGGACATAAAGTCCTCCGTCTCTCCTAAGCCACCCTTTATTATCAATGGAACAGAATTGGAGATGTGTAGAGACCTCTCCTCTGCTAATCTTATCCAAAATATTTGTAAGCTCTGAATCCTCACGCTACCTTGAACCAATTGGATGTATTAGGGTAGGTTTAACCTCAAGTGCTACCAATAATCCAAGGGTAATGTCCGTGGAGGGCTTAAAATCGAAGGTGGAAATAAACTCTAGGCTTTTCCACTCCACGAACATTGAACTTAGGGGTTCTCTTTTCTTACTTAACGTATCCGCAACCAGGTTCCCTTTACTAGGGTATAAGCTATCTCAAAGTCATATAATACTAGACACTTCATCCAACGCTACCACTTCAAGTTTAATTCTTCTGTGAGATCAGGTACTTTAATGATTTATGGTCAGTTAAAAGCTCAAACCTCTCTCCTAGCAAGTAATGTCTCCAAGACTTGAGCGTGAAAATAATAGCGGCTAACTCCAAATCATGGGTGGGGTAGTTCTTCTCGTGATTTCTCAATTGTTTATTTCCATAACATACTACACTCCCTTCTTGCATCAATGCTACTCCAAGACCCATCCCATATGCATCGGTGTATACTATAAAAAGCTTAACTCTGTCGGGTAAAACTAACACTAGTAAAGGCTCTCTTCAGCATCATGAAGGAATCCTCACAATCTACGTCCCATACGAATGTCGTATTCTTCTTAGTGAGGCGAGTAAGCCATGCTAAAATTTTAGCAAAATCTCTTACAAACTTCCTATAATAGCCTGCCAAACCTAGGAAGCTTCTAACTTCGGTAGCGTTCTAGGAGGCAGTCCAATCCTGTACTGCTACTATCTTAACGGGATCCACAGTTAAACCCTCTCTTAAGACTACGTGCCCTAAGAAACGCACCTTCTCATGCCAAAAGTGACACTTTGAGAAATTTTATTTCAACTGATGAACACGAAGTGTATGAAGAACCTCCTTAAGATGAATAACATGCTCTTCCAGACTCTTGGAAAACACTAGAATGCCATCCTCAAACACTACAACGAACTTATTTAGGATATCTCGAAAAACGTGGCTTATCATACTGGGGCATTTGTCAGCCCAAACGGCATAACTAACCACTCAAATAATCCATCAAGTGTCCTAAATGTCGTCTTATTGATGATATCGTTAGCGACCCTAAGCTGATGAAATTAAGTTGAGAAAATACTGAAGAGCCAACCAACTGATTGAAAAGATTGTCTATCCTAGGAAGTGGCTAACAGTTCTTCTTTATGCGCTTATTCAACTCTATATTGTCTACGCAAATTCGAAGGGAACCATCCGCCTTTATAGTGAAGATCACCCGTGCACCCCACTCGAATATGCTCCATTTGATGAAGCCTTTCTCCAATTTCTCACCAATCTGCTTACTAAACTCCTTCCTCTCCTTAGGATCCGTATGTCTTACGGGCAATGCCACTGGCTTAGCACTGTCATTCAGATGGATCCTATAGTCCATCTCTCTCTTGGGAGGTAGTCCCATAACCTCTTCAAAACATCTGGGAAATCTCTAACGACTGGAACGGAATCTAACTCTCCTAGTGATGAATCAAGGGAATAAAGGAAGCTCAATATGACTGACCCTTGTGGGTCACAAGAAACCTCGAGAGTCTTTCTGCTACACGTCTCTAGTTTGACTACTCTCCTCTCGTAGTCTAATATCGCACCATAAGTGGATAACCAGTCCATCCCCAAAATCATCCCATACCCCGAAAATCCCAGTACATAGGCGCGACAATCAAACTTTAGGCCTAGTATAGAAATTTTCAAACCCCTACAAACCACGGATAAATGTGTCGATCCTCCTATGGGGTTTGAACAACTATCGAGTCTACTACTAGAGAAATAACTAAGTGTAAATAATCAACTAAGGAACTAGGAATGAAAGAATGTGATGCTCCGGAGTCAAAAAGAGATCGAATAGGAAAATCCAAAATGGATATCAAACCTTTTACAAAGACTTTCCTACCTCGATCTGGACCACTACTAGAAGGTTCTGCATCCAAAGCCTATATTTGTGCTATAGGTGTGCCTGCTCTCTGCCCTGCCCTTTGGGGATAAGCTCTACTAAGGTGCTCAGGCTGTCCAAAATTGTAACACCACCCCTTCATCGCGTCCTTCTTACAGTCCTTTGTGAAATGCCCAACAATTCATAATTTTGATATTTTTTGCCCTTCTTGATCTGCTTTTGAGGTCCTCCTATTTTCTTCTTGTCCTTATTCCTCTAATTCTTCCATCACTGCTTCTTAGAGTTTTCTGATTTAGGGACCTCCTTAACCTCTTCTTCCTTAATAGCATTTGACATGAGAGCCATCTCCACAACTGACTCATACGTCGCTCCCATAGGTACATGTGTCAATGCTAACCCTTGGAGGGGATGGTTCAAATCCTTAGCAAACTTGATGGCCTTCTTATGCGGTGTATTAACAAGCTCCATTCCAATCGCGATAGCTCATTAACTGATTTATATACTCCTTTACTGAAAGACTCCCTTGCTTCAGAATGATGAACTTCTCTAACTACATGTTTTCCTCAACTTGCGACAAGAACTTCCTTTCAAACCTTTCTCGAAATCTAAACCAACTAATGTCTCTACCTTCCATCTCTATGATCTCCCACCAACAAGAAGCTTCTTCCTTCAGCTGCCAAGATGCAAGCTGAACTCCTTGGCGGTCCTACAATCCTAATAGTCTAAATATCCGCTCCGTATTCCTTAACTAATCTTGTGCCTCTAGAAAATCCTCCATGCCGGAAAATATCATGCCTGCTAGAGTAGCGAAGTCCTTGCATAGCTTAGAAAATTTTGTTGGTGCAGGTAGATTAATAGGATCTCCACCTGCCGGTGCTGCATTAGGTGCTTGCCCTTGCACCTCTGGTGTCGTACTTTGAAGGTATCTATGAAACCAGCCAAGGACTTGGACAACCTCTGGAAGATTTGGGGCGTCCGCTATTCTATGCAAAGAAAAGAGAATTTAGGCTCGAAAGAATCGAAAAAAGGTTGAACTAGACTTTGTGGGAAGTTTTATAAAAACTCTCCTATACCTAAACCTATTTCTATGGTAAGAGTTTCTTTCTGAAAACACTTTTAGTTTGAAGATATGTTACCTTTGAAAAATACTTTACTTTTAAAACAAGTTTTTAGGAATCCTGTAAACTTAGGCTCTGATACCAAGTAAAACACCCCCACACCCCTTATTATGCCTAAAAAGGGAACACTAAAGGATATGGTGTGTTATAGGTATAGCTAAAACATTACAGAGACTAAAATTCATAAGACAAATAAGTAAAAACACTGGAAACATTTAAATAGCAAATCACTATTCCGAATTAATCTCCTTTAATAAGTCTAAAAAACATCACATGTCTTAAAAATATCAGATACTCATGTCTCATGAAAAATACATCCCAGTCTCATAAAATCAGAGTACATAAATAATAGTCATCCCTCTCATAAGTACCAGTACAGCATAGCCAAATGAAATGGAAAATGAAAAGAAGAAGAATACATGAAGAACTCTGGGATTGTATCTCTAAGAAATACGAATCTACTGTCCTTGCCTTTATTGGCCTGTGGGGGAAAAAGGGGAAATAGAGGAGTGGGTCAGAAAATAAGTCTAGTGAGTGAAAGTAATTACTAGCATTTCTAAGCAAGATAAAGATAATAAACTAAGCGATAGTTCAAGTTTAAATGGAAATGAAGGAAAGATAAAACTAGGATAAAATACTGTTCCGATTCTATTTAACTGTTTGCTTTGATTGTGATTTTTTGCACTTGTCTTATATTACTGCTTTAATTTGGATGAAACTCTAATCCTATTTTAATTAAGCTAAAATCCTAATTCTATCTTTACTGTGCCACTGTGAGCTGATCCAATCCTGTTGATCCCACTGAAAAAGACATATGTTTAACGCTTGGAACGTAGAAGCAAATTATTTACACTAATCGATGGCGCATGCTCGGTCATCCCCGGTACACACTAACTATCGCCTACTATTTTGACCTCTTATTTACCCTAATTAGTATAAGCGTGCCCAGCCTCACCTAATATGTTATGAGACCAGCATTCCTAGTTAGAAAGGGATGTTGTCCAGCCTCACCTACGTTTTGTGAGGCCACCAGTCCTAGTCTGAAAGGGAAGGTTGCCAGTACTAGTCCTAACAAACAAATTCTATTTTGCGCACCTTGCCCAAATCCCTAAATTTATGCCTTTATCTATTAGCCACTTATTTATCCTAGTTAGCATAAGCATGTCCCAGCCTCACTTAACTATTATGAGACCATCAGTTCCTGACTGAAAGGGAATGCTGTGATATGGGCCCTACTTCTATCTTTGCTTATTAACTTTTAGTTTTAAAATAAGCCTTTTCTGTTATTTTTGCTATATTTATTATCTCTAATTATAATCTATGTTATATTTTTTGCTATTCCAATTTCTCTTTTTAGTTATAACCACTAATTATAAACATGCTTGCAAATGTGCCAAATTTGTCTATTACATTCTTTCTTCTTTTGTTACAGTTTTTCTTATTTTACATCTAATTTCTGTAAATTTAGTGTTTATTTCTATTCAATCCATATTAACAAATTATCCTCTTTTTAATATTCTTATATTTTATTCATGTAAAATGGAATAAAAAGAAACTAACATTTACGTGCTAAATTCTAATGTAAAACAGATGTAATTAAATACAAATAACTGTAAATAACAGAATAAAATAGCCGAATAGAAATATCTGAATAAAATAGATTAAAAAGAACTTTAAAAACTAACTATAAATAACTTATATAAAAACTGTCTTAAAATTGCAGAAACTACAACTATTGAGAACCCTATTATTTTAAATTATTTAAAAATATAAAATAATTACAAGACACTCAGATGTCCTTAGCTCTATACCTTGGCCTTCTCGGATCCACTTCTAGGGCATAGAATATTTTTATTAAAAGATCTCCTCCCAAGAAACAATTTCATTTTACGGTCTAGCCTCAGGGAATGAACCCAATTGGAAGAAAATCTTAATAAGAAAAATAGCTATGTCCAGGGTGTTACTTATAGTGTGACTTAGGGATCTCATACCATTGGATTTGAAGATTAAATCTGGCGCAACCACGTCATAGGCTCACTGGGAACCAACGGATGGGAGCATGAATGCATAGGTTTTGAGAAAAATGGAAAATGACGTGTTCGCTCAAAACTGGACGAATCTACATCAAATAACTAAGGCGGGTCGACAGTTATACAATCAGGGTCGACCTAGCTAGTTTACGGGCCGACCCTAGGGTCGACCTGACCTAGGCTTGGGTCGAGCTAGCTCATTGTAATTTTTATGTTTTCCGTCTAATTTCGTATTTTTCTCGTATCTTCTCCATACCGAAAGTTATATATGGAAATTGATCAGAAAATCGCCATGGACACAATGGTGTAACTCCCGTAGCTCGTTTTTGATAATTTCACAAACTTATTTAATTATTTGATTAATTCGTTAATTAATTATTATAGCTCAAATTTCGGGTTGTTATATATTTCCAGACTGGAACATCGAAAGGTGAAGCAACCCACTTGGCTTCTTATGTTTGGCTTTTACCTATTGATAGTTTAAACAGTGCTTCACTCATAAACCTACGTCCCTCTTCATATCTTTCTAGAAGAAACCTCTCTTTGTGTCCTGATACCTCTTAGTTCCTCTTGGAAGAATAGCGAACTTCAAAGGATGGCATTCCTTCGAAACTTCCTTCCTTATGTCTCCTACATTTGGAACACATAACCTACCTTTCTTTCTAAACCACCCATTCCGGTCAACACTAAAATCTTTCATCTCATCGCTCTCTATTCCTCCCTTAACTTCCTGATATGTTCAATTAATACTGCATCCTCTCCTTGCTTAGAAGCAATCGTTTTGATCGTAACTGGTCGAACTTCCAAATAAGATAACATATTCTCCACTAGATCCATCTTTCGATCTCCACTGCACTCTGCAAGTCGACAACACTTTCAAATCTTTCCACTCTGTTATCATCGTCAACACTGCATTCTGATGCTTTCTACTAAGTGCATCTTTAACTTTGTTGCCTTTCCCGGATGTGTACTCAATTCTAAAATCACAAGAAGCAATAAACTCTAACCATCTTTGCTGTCTCATGTTCAGCTTCTTCTGAAAGAATAAATACTTCGACAACTAATCATTCGTATGAAGTTCAAACCTCTCTCCCAAAAGGTAATATCTCCACACCTTCAATGCAAAAATCACCACGGCCAACTCCAAATCATGCATTGGGTATCTAATTTCATGTGGTATAAGCTGTCAAGAAGCATAAATAATCATTTTACCTCTTTGCATTAACATGCCTCCTAATCTAGTTCCATATGCATCTGTATAAACTACCAAGTCCTGATTCTCCTCTAGACCTACAAACATAGGTGCATGGGTCCATAGGTGTTTCAAGCTCTAGAATGCTTCCTCACACTTATCAGTCACACAAAATTCACATCCTTTCATGTTAGCATGGTCATCGGTGCTGCTATCCATTGAAAATCCTTTGTGAATCTCCAATAATATCCAGCCAATCCAAGAAAACTCTTTATCTCAGTCACTATCTCGGGTCTCTTCAAATTATTAACCACTTCAATCTTAGTCAGATTTACAAACAACTCTTTCTCTAAGACTACATGACAAAGAAACTTCACTTCCTTCTTCCACAAATGGCATTCCAAAAACTTCAACTGCAGCTGATTCTGCCATAACGTCTCAAGCACAATTCTAAGATGAATTTCATGCTCCCTTTCATCCTTAGAGTATACCAAAACATCATCTATAAACACCAATATGAACCTATCCAAGTGGTCTCGGAAAATTCAGTTCATTAGATCGACAAAGAATGTCGGTGCATTAGTTAGTCCAAACGGCATCACTAACCATTCGTATGATCCATATCTAGTTCTAAACGCCATTAAAAGAATACTATCCTCTTCCACTCTAAGTTGATGGAACCATGTTGCAAAATCCAACTGAGAAAATACCTTAGCTTCACACAATTGATCGAAAAAATCGTCAAATCTAATAAACGAATACCGATTATTTATTGTCTTCTAATTCAACTTACGATAATCAACACATAACCTCAAATGACCTATCCGACTTCTTAGCAAACACTGCGGTTGCTCCCTAAGGTGAACTACTTGATCTAATAAAATTCTTACTTTCTAAATCTACCAACTGCACCTTTAGCTCTTTCATCTCTGTAGTTGTCATCTTGCTTCGCGGCCTACTCATTGGTTCAGCACCAAGCACCAATTCTATCCGAAACTCAATGTCTTGTTTCAGTTGCAATCCTACTTCCAATTCAAAGAAATTTGTGAATTCTCTAACCACGAAAACTTGAATCAACTCATCTTCAAACTCCACAACATCCAGCAAAGCACTCACCTCACAACTAGGGAATTCTATGGTATATACAATCTGATCACTACAGTCAGGGTGTCTAAGTGATATTTTTCTATAATGGCAAACTATCCTAGCATCGTACTTACTTAACCAATCCATACCCAAAATAATTCTGAGCCCTGCAAAGTTAAACATATGCAACCTGTGACGACCTGCCCTTCTTCTTCCAGAAAGACGTATCATCAATAAGAAAGAAAGGGGTAGAAATAGAAAAGAAAAGAAAGAAAGAACAACAACAACAGAATCTCACAGCGGAAACGGAATAAAATATAATATATCACATAACAATTACTTAGTTTACATATATCAGGGTATACAATATCGTACACATGACAATCATATATACGTCTGTCACTACATATATCCCGAAATACAGCATACTCTAACTAACACAGCGGAACTAGATAGATATCTACATACGGCTTGGCTCCTGCTCCAAGCTCCTCCAGAACTCAACAATCCAAGAACCTATCACTTGGCTACTCGTAAAAATTTGAGTACCCAAGAGTTTATGAAAACACAAAATATAAACTCCGGGTCAGACATGGGTCTGGTATGAGTTAACGGTTTAAGGTTGTTTATCTTTGAAAAACATTTGAAAATAAAGGTATCACGTAAGACTTCCCACACATAAATACGGGTAAGTTTTTACCTTACGCTAACCAAAACATTTCATAGGAAATTCAGTGATATTATAATAGTGTCTAGGGTTTTCAAGTAAATAGAAAATGGCCGAAATTATTACATTATTAAATTCCAACTACTATCTACAAAAGTGGGTAATACAATCAAATCCAAGGGCGCTTATTGGAAAATGGGTTCCATACAATGGCAGGGCTACTGGGGTACCGCACGTCACAGTACGGGGCCTAGATCACCATATTGAGGAGTACGCCCGCTCCCCTGCAACACAAGGCCGAAACCATTCCTTACTGAACAGTCCCGAACAAGATAACCCCGCAGCTGGCGTGACCAACCGCTCACTAAGCCGAATAAAAAGGGACATCTAGACAGGGGAAAATCTTGTCCTGCTTGGGCAAGACCCACCTAACCTTGCTGCACCTCCCCTGTTTTAGCCATTCCCGGTTGATGAGGTTTGAGACTACGATTACCTTTACAGAACATATCCTTTAGAATGCTCATCGCCCACCTGACGATGTGCTGAAAGCATTCAATCCATACAAGTTCGTTCCGGGTTCGAACGAAACCGAAGGCATTATCTCGTTACACTCATTTTGGAATCACCCATAGAGTTAACGACGATAACCCTTGCACTCTGAATCTTCATCTTTACTTCAGATTCACGACCTATCTTTAATTTGGATCGATGTGGTTTTTGGATGTCCAAATATGGAAACCCGATCCCGGTCTCATCGAAATCCAAAACGTATCCTTTAAGGCCAAGTTGTTTTAAAGTTTAAACAATTCAATTATCCATATACACACAGATAGATAATTCACAATATCCCAATAGATAATCAACATTATTATCATAAACAGATAATCAATATTATCATCACACATATTAACATCATACTTCAATCAAAGCATACATTTCATACAGCATCATTTATCTCATATTTGAGATCTCAAACCATTCAAGGTAAACAATATCATCCATCCATACATAAGCAATCATATCAGCTATAATGAATTAAATTAATTACTTGCATCTCTAACTAATTTAAAGTAAATTAAATTAATTATTTCACCATTATAAATCTTGCTTATATAACTATTAATCAATTATCGATCAATTAATAAATTCATTTCACTTAATCACACTTGATTAATTAATATTTGATTATATTCAAGTAATCATCCTTTAATTATTTTCACAAATCAATTATCTTATCCAAATATAGAAATTAACCTTAAATTACAAACATTACATTATTTCTTAATAACACCAATTAATTACTCTCTAATCTCTTATTACTAATTATATTTATTAATGATTACTAATTACATTTTAATTCCATTATCATGTATTAAATTAATTACCTTAAGTAATTAATCTTTAATTAAACTACCTTTATTAATCACCCCAGATTAATACTATTCAGTAATTAACCACCTTAATTATTCATCAAATAAATTAATTACTCCTTAATTAATTTTCCTTTAAATTAATCCCTTGATTAATTTCACAAAGTAATTATACTCAAATTACTTTCATTATTAAATCATCCTCAGTCAAATGCATCCAGTAATTATCATTAATTACTTCCCCAAGTAATTATACTTATCACATCATCAATAATTATTTAAATTAATTAACTTAATTAATTAACTCAAATAATTCATATTAAACCTTATTAATTACAATAAGTAATTAATTTCCTTAATTACTCAATTATTTAATTATTTTATTCACGCTATTTAATTTATTACTTCTAATCAAGGTATTTAACTTTAATTAACTTAACTAACTATCCCTTAATCATTAATTTATTATTAATTAAATAAACTTAATTATCCCTTATTTAATTGTTAATTACTTCATTTATCATTTCTTAATCATTTGATTAATTAACTATTAATCGTCCATTAATTAACTTAAGTAGTTAATCACAAATTAATTAATTTCTTAATTATTAATTGGTTTCTAATTATAATTATAAAGTAAATTATTCTTAATTACTTTCAAGAAATAGTAAATCTAATTTTAATTATCCAACTTAGTTAACAATTTAAAGTCCTCTTTAAATTTGAATTCAATTATATTGCTAACTACAATACAAATGTTAATTAACTTTATGCTTAACTAAATTAATTACTTAATTAAAATGATAATTAAGTGTTTAAAACATCATTAAAGTACTAACAATAATAATTAAGTCCTGTAATAGATTCTTTACTTAAACAATTAAACTGTGTTTAAAACTTGTAGAAAAAAAACAAGATATTAAATTTTATAAATACTGCTGCAGATAAACAAAACCCCAAGGCTCCCCTTGATTTGAGCCGGAGTGGTACTTTGAGTTGCACGCTAACATTCCCGAGACACCCACCTCATTCCCACGTAAAACTCCTTCTTCTTCCCTCTTTTTTCTTCTTCTGTAGTTTAAGTTAAACTTAGTTTAATTACAACATCAAGTTCACTTACTCACACGATAAAACCCGAAGCAACCTTCCTTTACACTCTAGCATGACTCGAGAAATACCCTGACACGACGCCGACTCCCTCCCCCACGCCGTGCACGTGCACGGCGGCACCAAAGACCTCCGGCGAACACCCACCTCGCCAACAAGTCACAAATTCCACGAACAAAATAAAACCAAACTCGAATTTCGTTTTAACCCATCGAAACGAATTTATGCATACAGATCGAAATTCTGTAGCTCAACCAGTATGACAAAACGACCTCGCCACCGCCGCCGTGACCACCGGAAGCCCTCAACTTTTGGCCGCACCTCGACAACACGCCACCTTTCCATTCCCCAAATGCTCGAGGCACTCGATCATCCATGGTCGATGAACACGTCACGTTACAGTGATGAACATGAACACCATCTTAAAACCCTAATACGGTCTTGTGCTCGAATTTTACACAATAGAAAAATTAATTGACATTTTTCTCAGGATCACAGTAGTTATTACTACCCTCAAACCAAGTTTCAACATTTTAATCTAACTAGATTTTCTGAATTTGGAACAAATGCATTTCTTGTTTACAACCGAACCGCACTTAGAATTCCAAGCTAAAAAGCTTCATTTTTGTTTTAAAAATCCTAATTTGTTATAAGAATTCAACATATAATCTTGAATTAATGTTTTACAAAAATCAATTTTATCAAGTTATCATTTGATACCTGTAAACTAAACTACAGTAATCATGTTTTACAGCAAAGTTTAATCGGCTTTTAGAAATCAAAATTTAACTTTAAACATCTTGTTTAGATGAAAAGTTTAAAGCTTTATAATAATCTGAAGAGAGCAAATTGAATTTGAAAGAAAATATCACAACCTGAATCAATTAACAGAGGTGAACAGAGCATCATAACAAAAATACAAACTGAAAGATATATATATCCAGGATATCAAATAATCTTGAACTATTTTAAAATAACTTAAAGCTTAAAATTTCTTGTTTACTCACCAAAATCACTTGAACAGAGAACAAACCGTTGAAAAAGCTGCAGTTGAATCCCTGAAAAATCTCTTTGTTTTGATGTTGAGTTTGCAAAGTAAAGATGTTTAAAAAAAAATTCTTTTTTTTTTCTTATCTCAGATTTGCTTCTCAGGTTTACTAAGTTTGTTAAGTTATTGTGAACGAACTAAAATAGTATGATGTATAAATAGGAAAACTTTGAACAGCTGTAGGTTACCATAGGTACAGGTTTTACTTGCTTTTGATTTGCTTGGATTTAATACACTGCAAAGTGAAATGATCTTGCATTTCGGCTGTAGGATTTTCTTACAATTGAGTTGACAAAATATTGTGCTAATTTAATGCATATGTCCTCCTATTTGTTTACACTAACTAATATTAGCTGATTCTTGTCTTGGTACAAAGATATTTTGCCTTTGAGAATAAAGATAAATCTGAATATGCTATAAAACCTGTCTTCTTTTGCATACCAGATTTACATAGCATCTTTGTTAAAGATTTGTGTTATATAAATATGTGTTACAGGTTATTCTTTTTAACTTATCTTATATATTCATGTATAATTATCATAGTATTGTTAGCATATTAGTTTTATTTTATTTGTATTGTTCATGTATAATTATTATAGTCTAAATTTTATTCTATTGGTAATTTTAAATTTTCAAACATTGATTTATAACTTATGTTTGTGTGTTTATAATAATAAAAAAAAAATTAGTTCCATCTTATTCTATTTTATACTTTGTTTACAAATATTAAAGTTATGTTGTATGTATGCCTTACTACTAAATTCTTGCTTTATATTTATTTCTATTTGTATCTTATTTAAATTATATTCTTAAGTTTTACTTATATTTGATATTTATATTTGATATTGATAAGCTTTGATTTTATTTAGAACATTATTATCTATAGATATTTTACTTACCAAAAGCAACCAAATTAAAGTATTTTAATTAAATTACATAAGATGGATTTTATTATCAATATTATCAAGAGATTTTATTTTAAAATTTCCATAATCAAATTTCCTTTTAAAATACCAATATATACAAATAATTGGCAATTATTCCAAAAGGTTTAATTATTTTAAAATGATCAGTTTACTTTTCATTTAATTAGATTAAATATTTATTAAAATAAACAGGGCCAAAATCCAGGGTCGTTACATTCCTTTCCCCTTAAAAGAATTTCGTCCCCAAAATTTAAAACAAAGATAATTTAAAAGCTGTTATACCAACCATTCAAACATACATATCATTCATACATTAGCAAACAACCATACAATCTATCCTAACAAACATCACTAGTTATCCGAACACAAATCCGGATAAAACTTTCCTAGAACTATCCAGAGTTTCCTAGGTGCAAACTCTGGGATCCTTGCTCCACTACACTCGACAAGCTTCACTACTTACTTCCGAGTTGCCTCTCGTCTTAATCAACAATCCGAACAGGATTCCTGACCATAGTCAAATTCTGTTCAAATTCCAAATCTCCCTGAACTACCGGTTCTACAACTAATGATGGATCCTGAACAAATCTCCTAGATGAGATGTATAGAATACATTATGAATTCCACACATCCGTTCTGGCAATTCAATTCTGTAAGATACAACACCAATCCAAGTTGAATTTTTTATTTATAACTCAAGGTCTCTGCCTCCCATTCATTTTAATTCATAATCTAATTTTATTAATTCACCATTCAACTTTTATTTGACCAATTCCAATTTCAATTACATACTTAATTTACTAATTTGCTTCAAATTAGTTTATTTCCACTTCCAATTCAATATTTGATTTCATCACAAAAATCACTTCATTATAGTTCTTGAGTTTATTTCTAGTTTGTAATTCTGGTTTGGATGTCTATTTCATTTCCCAAATACAAAATCATTTTATTTGGGCTTATAATTCCACTTTTTAACTTTATTAGCCACAAATTCATTTATTCTCCACACTTACATCCATTTACTCTTACATTCATTTTCACTTTAAACTCCAGATCTTACTTGTATTAAGCAAGCATACATTTATTTCAAGTATTTAAATTCTTTTGATAAACCATCGGAGTTTATTTATACAAATTTAATTTTTATCCAACTATTTCTATTCGAATAAAGATTATTTTTTTCATTCAACTTAAATTATTAAAGCTTTTACTAAATAAACTCTCACTTCCCTCTAAGCTACGCTTCTATAAAGTTTAATCTTAGGTTAATTTATTTGTTTCAATTTATACTTAAATTCATTTCCAACTTATTTGATACTCACCTAGATCAAATTCCATTTATTTTGTTAAGATTAAATCCAAGGCCATATTTATTCCATCCATATTTGAATTGGATTTTATTTGCAAATTCAAATTATCTATGTTAATTCCATTCCGCAACAACTTTAATTCATATTTAATTTACTTATAATTCCAAGTTGAATTTGTATTAATAACTCGTATTTCATTTCCAATTCCATTATTACCTCACAATCCAACTTCTATGTTAACCAATTTAAATCTCATTAACCTATTCAATTAACCAATTTATTCCAAATTAGTTCACTTCCCCTTCCAATTGTACATTGGATTTTAGCTTCAGAAATCATCTTATTATTTTTTCTGTGTTCAATTTTATTTTATAATTCAAGTTTGGATTTTTATTTCATTTTCCAAATACAAAACAATTTTATTTTGGCTTACTATTTTACTTCTCCGTATTTTCTTTTATAAGTCTCGCATTCATATTTTCACATTTTTACCCAATTTAAGCTTGAATATATTCATATTTCATTTTAACTCGAGATTGAACACTCATCTATAGCCAAAAATATTCTTTATCAATGTGTTGCTAATTTCCTTTATAAGTTATCGGAATATATTTATTCCAATTCAATTTCATTTCAACTTACTTTTATTTATTTAAGTAAGAATTTAATTTATTTAACATCGTCTATAACTCAACTAAATTCTATTTCAATTCAATTTGTTTAACTTAACTTCCGTTAGATTGAGCATCATACTATTCTCTTTAATCTCCTAATTCGCTTGGATTTAATTAAATAAGAACTTAATTTCATTTAATATCATCCATATCTCAATTCATTTCATTTCAATCTTAAATTTAAATCCAATTATTAAGCTTAAGTCAATCTCAACCAAAATTTTATTTCTATTAAATTTTCCAATCCAATTCATTTACATTCTAAATTTGATGTACTTCATTAATTTATTTATATCATTACTAATTTTTTTATCATTTATTAAATTCCAAAATTAAATTTTCAACTTAATCCAAAATAAATCCTCATTTTTAACTTCACTTTTAATTTTAATTCCAAATTCAACCTCATACTTTCCTTGGTTATGTAAGCCATTGTAAATATTTATAATCTTATTTGTCCGTAACACTGTCATTCAAACACTTTAATTATATATAATAATTTGCATAAATTTTTTTTTTATCAAAATATATTTTGGGTGAAACTATTTAATTCACCCACTTTTAAAAACAATATTATGTCGAATTGTTCTATTCAAGTGTTTAGAACCCCTTCAGTGCAGTTGTGCAGACTGCACTGACGAAGGTTCATATACCACTCAATAAATCAATCAACATAATATAAAACCGTTTTATATTCACTAACAAATACGCACTCATATCTATTAATACGCTCAAACTCATTCTAGAGTACTACTGACTCTATTTCTAATGAGGAATCTCCACCAGAGCCAAGGTTCTCACTTAACCTTTCAGCTCTGATACCACCTGTGATGACCAGCCCTTCTTCTTCCAGAAAGACGTATCATCAATAAGAAAGAAAGGGGGTAGAAATATAAAAGAAAAGAAAGAAAGAACAACAACAACAGAATCTCACAGCGGAAACGGAATAAAATATAATATATCACATAACAATTACATAGTTTACATATATCAGAGTATACAATATCATACACATGACAATCATATATACATCTGTCACTACATACATCCCGAAATACAGCATACTCTAACTAACACAGCGGAGCTAGATAGATATCTACATACGTCTGGGCTCCTGCTCCAAGCTCCTCCAGAACTCAACAATCCAAGAACTTATCACTTGGCTACTCGTAAAAATTTGAGTACCTAAGAGTTTATGAAAACACAAAATATAAACTCCGAGTCAGACATGGGTCTGGTATGAGTAAACGGTTTAAAGTTGTTTAACTTTGAAAAACATTTGAAAATAAAGGTATCACGTAAGACTTCCCACACATAAATACGGGTAAGTTTTTACCTTACGCTAACCAAAACATTTCATAGGAAATTCGGTGATATTATAATAGTGTCTAGGATTTTCAAGTAAATAGAAAATAGCCGAAATTGTTACATTATTAAATTCCAGCTACTAGCCACAAAAGTGGGTAATACAATCAAATCCGAGGGCGCTTATTGGAAACCATACAGTGGCAGGGCTACTGGGGTACCGCCCGTCACAGTACGGAGCCTAGATCACCATACCGAGGAGTAGGCCCGCTCCCCTGCAACACAAGGCCAGAAACATTCCTTACTGAATAGTCCCGAACAAGATAACCCCGCAGTTGGCGCGACCAACCGCTAACTAAAGCCGAATAAAAAGGGACATCTAGAGAGGGGAAAACCTTGTCCTGCTTGGGAATGACCCACCTAACCTTGCTGCATCTCCCTTGTTTTAGCCATTCCCGGTTGATAAGGCTTGAGGCTACGATTACCTTTACAGAACATATCCCTTAGAATGCTCATCGCCCACCTGACGATGTGCTGAAAGCATTCAATCCATACAAGTTCGTTCCGAGTTCGAACGAAACCGAAGGCATTATCTCGTTACACTCATTTTGGAATCACCCTCAGAGTTAACGACGATAACCCTTGCACTCTGAATCTTCATCTTTACTTCAGATTCACAACCTATCGTTAATTTGGATCGATGTGGTTTTCGGATGTCCAAATATGGAAACCCGATTCCGGTCTCATCGAAATCCAAAACGTATCTTTTAATGCCAAGTTGTTTTAAAGTTTAAACAATTCAATTATCCATATACCAAAGATAGATAATTCACAATATCCCAATAGATAATCAACATTATTATCATAAACAGACAACCAATATTATCATCACACATATTATCATCATACTTCAATCAAAGCATACATTTCATACAGCATCATTTATCTCATATTTGAGATCTCAAACCATTCAAGGTAAACACTATCATCCATCCATACATAAGCAATCATATCAGCTATAATGAATTAAATTAATTACTTGCATCTCTAATTAATTTAAAGTAAATTAAATTAATTATTTCACCATTATAAATCTTGCTTATATAACTACTAATCAATTATCGATCAATTAATAAATTCATTTCACTTAATCACACTTGATTAATTAATATTTGATTATATTCAAGTAATCATCCTTTAATTATTTTCATAAATTAATTATCTTATCCAAATATAGAAATTAACCTCAAATTACAAACATTACATTATTTCTTAATTACACCAATTAATTACTCTCTAATCTCTTATTACTAATTATATTTATTAATGATTACTAATTACATTTTAATTCCATTTCCTATATTAAATTAATTACCTTAAGTAATTAATCTTTAATTAAACTACCTTTATTAACCACCCCTAATTAATACTATTCAGTAATTAACCACCTTAATTATTCATCAAATAAATTAATTACTCCTTAATTAATTTTCCTTTAAATTAATACCTTGATTAATTTCACAAAGTAATTATACTCAAATTATTTTTATTATTAAATCATCCTCAGTCAAATGCATCCAGTAGTTATCATTAATTACTTCCCCAAGTAATTATACTTATCACATCATCAAATAATTAATTAAATTAATTAACTTAATTAATTAACTCAAATAATTCATATTAAACCACATTAATTACAATAAGTAATTAATTTCCTTAATTACTCAATTATTTAATTATTTTATTTCACGCTATTTAATTTAGTACTTCTAATCAAGTTATTTAACTTTAATTAACTTAATTAACTATCCCTTAAACATTGATTTATTATTAATTAAATAAACTTAATTATCCCTTATTTAATTGTTAATTACTTCATTTATCATTTCTTAGTCACTTGATTAATTAACTATTAATTGTTCATTAATTAACTTAAGTAGTTAATCACAAATTAATTTATTTCTTAATTATTAATTGGTTTCTAATTATAATTATAAAGTAAATTATTCTTAATTACTTTCAAGAAATAGTTAATCTATTTTTAATTATCCAACTTAGTTAACATTTTAAAGTCCTTTTTAAATTTGAAATTCAATTATACTACTAACTACAATACTAATGTTAATTAACTTTATGCTTAACTAAATTAATTACTTATTAAAATGATAATTATGTGTTTAAAACATCATTAAAGTACTAACAATAATAATTAAGTCCTGTAATAGATTCTTGACTTAAACAATTAAACTGTGTTTAAAACTTGTAGAAAAAAACAAGATATTAAATTTTATAAATACTGCTGCAGATAAACAAAACCCCGAGGCTCCCCTTGATTTAAACCCGAGTGGTACTTCGAGTTGCACGCTAACATTCCCGAGACACCCACCTCATTCCCACGCAAAACTCCTTCTTCTTCCCTCTTTTTTCTTCTTCTGTAGTTTAAGTTAAACTTAGTTTAATTACAACATCAGGTTCACTTACTCACATGATAAACCCCGAAGCAACCTTCCTATACACTCGAGCACGACTCGAGAAATACCCTGACACGACGCGGACTCCCTCCTCCACGCCGTGCACGTGCACGGCGGCACCAAAGACCTCCGGCGAACACCCACCTCGCCAACAAGTCACGAATTCCACGAACAGAAGAAAACCAAACTCGAATTTCGTTTCAACCCATCGAAACGAATTTATGCATACAGATCGAAATTCTGTAGCTCAACCAGTATGACAAATCGACCTCGCCACCGCCGCCGTGACCACCGAAAGCCCTCAACTTTTGGTCGCACCTCGACAACACGCCACCCTTCCATTCTCCAAATGCTCGAGGCACTCGATCATCCATGGTCGATGAACATGTCACGTTATAGAGATGAACATGAACACCATCCTAAAACCCTAAAACGGTCTCGTGCTCGAATTTTACACAATAGAAAAATTAATTGACATTTTTCTCAGGATCACAGTAGTTATTACTACCCTCAAACCAGGTTTCAACATTTTAATCTACGTAGATTTTCTGAATTTGAAAAAAATGCATTTTTTGTTTACAACGGAACTGCTCTTAGAATTCCAAGCTAAAAAGCATCATTTTTGTTTTAAAAGTCATAATTTGTTATAAGAATTCAACATATAATCTTGAATTAATGTTTTACAAAAATCAATTTTATCAAGTTATCATTTGATACCTGTAAACTAAACTACAGTAATCATGTTTTACAGCAAAGTTTAATCGGCTTTTAGAAATCAAAATTTCAGTTTATACATCTTGTTTAGATGAAAAGTTTAAAGCTTTATAATAATCTGAAGAGAGCAAATTGAATTTGAAAGAAAATATCACAACCTGAATCAATTAACAGAGGTGAACAGAGCATCATAACAAAAATACAAACTGAAACATATCTATATATCCAGGATATCAAATAATCTTGAACTATTTTAAAATAACTTAAAGCTTAAAATTTCTTGTTTACTCAACAAAATCACTTGAACAGAGAACAAACTGTTGAATAAGCTGCAGTTGAATCCCTGAAAAATCTCTTTGTTTTTATGTTGAGTTTGTTTGAGTTTGCAAAGTAAAGATGTTTAAAAAAAATTCTTTTTTTTTCTTATCTCAGATTTGCTTCTCAGGTTTACTAAGATTGTTAAGTTATTGTGAACGAACTAAAATAGTATGATGTATAAATAGGAAAACTTTGAACAACTGTAGGTTACCATAGGTACAGGTTTCACTTGCTTTTGATTTGTTTGAATTTAATACACTGCAAAGTGAAATGATCTTGCATTTCGGCTGTAGGATTTTCTTGCAGTTGAGTTCGTTCCGAGTTCGAACGAAACCGAAGGCATTATCTCGTTACACTCATTTTGGAATCACCCTCAGAGTTAACGACGATAACCCTTGCACTCTGAATCTTCATCTTTACTTCAGATTCACGACCTATCGTTAATTTGGATCGATGTGGTTTTCGGATGTCCAAATATGGAAACCCGATTCCGGTCTCATCGAAATCCAAAACGTATCTTTTAAGGCCAAGTTGTTTTAAAGTTTAAACAATTCAATTATCCATATACCACAGATAGATAATTCACAATATCCCAATAGATAATCAACATTATTTGTAAAGACCCGTAAGTCCGTACTCCTTGAATAGACACTAATCTCCTTTGTTTAATTCAAGATGAACGAAAATACGAACCCTTAGGGGTTTAAGAAAAATTTAGGAAAAGAAAAAGAATTTAGGAAAAGAAGAACAGGAGAAAAAGGTAGAAGATGGAGGGAAAAGAAGATAGAAAATTTTAAAATAGAAGTTAGAGAGAATAGAAAACATAGAACGGAAAAGAAAGAAAACAACAGAACTACAACTGAACAACATCAGAATCTCACAATTCGCAGCGGAACAACATATAATAATAAATGAATAATCTTTAAACAAAGAACTATATCAATTATTACATTTCATACATTTCATTTCATTACACCATATCATCAGAGTGTACAACAACATACAACATCAAACAGCGGAAAAAGAAATACTATATAAACTAGTAATACGCCATGCCATCCAGCTTGCCTCCAGCAATTCCTGAATATCCAGAATATCCTGATAAACCTTAACTCTTGACTGCCCGTGTGGAAATTGGTGGGCACCCAGAGTTTGGGAAGGAAAACAATAAACTCCAAGTCAGTCATGTGACTGGTGTGAGAACTCAAAACAGTTTATTTATCTTTAAAATCAAAATAGAGGAATATTTTTAAATTCAATTCGAAATGCTTTTAAAAATGAGACTACCATAAGGCCTCCCGCACACACACACAATGCAAACGCAGAATCGGAGGAGATTTCTCCTTATGATAGTCAAAGATGCTTGATACGCATTTAAAATAACATTTGATATTATTACTAGTGCATAGTGTAGAAAATTATTTCGAAAATAAAGATATAAATCTTAGCCAACATAGACATTTCGAACTATGCCTACTATAGCTACCATCCAAACAGTGGTGACCACCATAAGTGAATGGCAGGTTCTACAACTAATACCGTACAAGTTTCGTATTGGAAATTGGATTTCCAACAAATGGTCAGGCCAAGGAACTTCCCATTGCCACATGAGAATTCCTCTGGAAAGACATCCCCGAGAACCAAACCGGAACTTTGCCAACACAAGGCCGGGTTACCCCTAACTGGGTAACTACTGACACGAGCACGCCATTCCCCGATGGTAAACGACCTTTCTCACGGGATCCCGAAAACCAACAACCACAAAGTAATAAATTCGTAGTAACCACATAGGTTAAATATCTGGGCTCCATACCATGATATCACCTCTATCCAGAAGGAAACGTACATACCCTAAAGGGTGCTACTCCTCATAACCTTGCCGCATCTTTCCTGTTTTGACCATTTCCGGGGTGTGAGGTTCGACGAAGTCACGTCCACAAAAACATACTTTATACAAAAGCCATGCTTTGGGTCAACAAATGATCAACACAATGATCACAAGGATAGACGATCAAATAAACGATCCTATCACAAATAATCAACACAATGATCATTTCAGCATCACTCAGCATGTCACATTACCAAATTGGGAATATATCGCTGATAACTTCAACTATATAACCTCTGAGCTCGTACGTCTCAGAGAAGGGTGTTAAGCTAAAAGAATAAATTCTTCGCCACCAACAGAAATATATTTGAAAGAAATCGGCTTTATATCTCAACTTGTAATGTCAGACATACAATCCATACAAGTCTGTTCCGGGATCGAACAAAACCGAAGGCACTTACAAAGAAGTCCTTGCAATCCGGATATTCACAATCCTGATCGGATTCACCATCACATATGGAGAACTCTATACCGGAGCAACTCGGTGCAGAGTAAATCGACAGGTCATCCTATCGCTCTCGCAAATACCGGGTCTTCAACACCGATCTTCAAATGCAATTCATAACGACGTATCACATATTCGGGATGGGTTATACGACCCCATGGTCCTTTCCCGGTTAGCCCGAATAGTGAGCGCTTATTCAAAAATAAGTGTAGCATTCACATTCAATCAAATCACATCAATTACCCATTCAAAGGGAAATATTGATAGTCGGTTATTGAACTATCAATGGATATGCACACATCACCAGATTCTAAATAATTTTCCATATTATTTATTTTCCAAAATATCTTCACTAGATATATAATTTCAATACTTCAAAAATAAATCAATATTTATTTTTAAACAAATTTCCTTCCTTTATAAATTCCTTAGTGAATTTATAATTCCAAGATATCAATGAATATTCGATTCCAATTATTCATTTCAATATTCCTTTTCAATTTATCTTCAAAAAGATAAATTCTCAAAATATTCACTTTATATTGGAAAACATTTCCATACTTATTTATTCATAAGTAATTCACAAATTTTATTTATTTTCAACACTTGGAAAATATTCAATATGCTTCAATCGAAATTAAGTATATATTTCATTCTATTAAGGAAATCATTCTCTTCAACATATTTATTTGGGCCAAAACGAATGTTACGTAAAACATCGTTACGACAACCCAAAATCACTAGTATAGGGATTCGAAATTAAAATAGATATATAAATCCCAATACTATACAAAACATTTCCTTTCAGAAATCATTTACTATAACAACAGTGTTATAGTCCATTATTTCCTTCTATTTCTCGAAAACGTCTATTTCAACAATAAATGTTGAAATCTATGGTTTCGAATCTCAACACAATTAAAACTTCGTTAGATCGTTTTAATTCTATTTCAAATATTACATTCAAAACAATTTCTTTAACATCTTATTCACTATTCAAAAACGTGAATATACTACGTTAACACATTTCATCCTTTTATACATTTTAATTCAAAGGATTATTCACTATTCAAAAACGTGAATATAACTCCATTAATAGGTTTCAACAATTTTCTTATCAAAATAAGTCATTTGCGAATTTATAAAACAACGTTTATAAATTCCATTTCTATTTATTTATAAAAGCTTCCTTTTTATAAATTCTTTTATTAACCTATTTCAGTTTATAACTCAATTATAAACTAAAAGTTCATATTATAAGTTAAATACTTATAAAACGATTATTTTACAAAATCGTTCTTTTTTTAAAGACTTTCCAATTTATAAATCTTATAACTTATAAGATCCATTTATTTAACCAATCCATTCTTCAAATAATTTCACCAAATTTATAAATCTTACTATTTATAAATTTCTTTTATAACTTCACAGTTTATAATTCCATAAATTTCATTCATTTATGAAATTCGTTTCCACTTCATTCAAACACTTATAAAAACTCGTTTTATAATGTCTATATTTCAATTTATAAATGTCCATTTATAAATCTCTTAATATAAATCAATTTATATTATTCTTTAAAAACGTCTTTAAATTCCTTTATAATTTCCCATTCTCTTGATTTATAAAATAATCAAATTTTATAAATCCTATATTTAAACTCTTTATAATAAATTCCAAAATCTCAATTTAAACTATTTTAAAAAAAATCATTAATCCATATTTCTCAAAAATCAGCTTTTAACTATATTTCCCAAAACCATAATTTTATAACTTTTAAAATTATAACGTTTATTTATTTAAAATGGATCAATTCTAAAAATATAGTATATTTTCAAAAATCACTTTATAATCATTTTAAAATCCCAAAATTTGGGTCCAATGATGCTACACACCAAATAGTCAATCACGACTACAACGATATCATATATCGATATGATAATCCATCAAATATCAAAATATCTGAAATCAAATAAAAACTGTTGAGGAATCCAGTTGGATCCCTCCAACCTGTTTTCCTGCATCCATAAACATTAGCACAATACCAATTTCGCTCCAGTACGAAATTATCGCGGTATATGTTCTTATTAAATATTATCCGCTTAATAACGGCGCAATAGGGTCTCATCCGCTAAACAAAAAATGCGGAAAATCAACAACTGCAATATATACATATGCCAATATATATATATATATTGATATTATTTATAATACCAATTTCACTGTTTATGAAATATTCGCGGTATATGTTTTTAATAAATAACATCCGCTTACTAACGGCGTATAATGTCTATTTTAACAATCAATAGATATCAATCAACATTCAAACATGCATTCAAATATTTTAAATCTAACTATTTAAAATAAAATCGAAACTGATTCGATTGAGTGAGAAGTTCTCACCTTGATTTTAAATTCCGTTTTAGCGATTTATTTCGAATAAAATTAAACGCACGTTTAATTTTATCCAAAATTCTCACTAACTCCAAACGACTCCAAACCAACTCCATCGTGTAGTGCTCGTCCATACGATTCCAACGCAACTGGTTTCGCGCGTTTTCGACCTCGTATGAAAAAGTTATGGGTTTTACAAGTTTTACACAAATTTATATAACAATTTACAACTAAATTTATAATTTTTAATACCCTAAACAACTACAGCCGTGAGATTCATCAAATGCCATCATGACCGTGCATTCCATCTTCCATCTCCCTCACGCAAATTACAGACAATAGCCGAACCCAACTTCCAAATCTAGGGTTAAATATTGCAACTACCAACGACGACGAGAATCCATCATACCGGCGCCATACGACTCGCCTTCGCACCCTCTACCACCGCCATGAGTATGGTGGCACTCGGCCCCACCTAGGCACGGAAAAAACATGCGCAACCGCAGCCAAATACGAGCAGATTTTGGCCTCCACATGACTCCGTTTCAGATCTCCACCGTTGGATACATTCGTCTCGACGAGATCTACAAGTTTCTAGTTGAAGTCGAAGTCTATCGGAGAGTGGATGAAGAGATAATCGAGGAGAAACGAGAACGTTTCCTGGCCATTGATTCTATGGTGGCGGCTGCAGTTTGTAATTAGGGTTTTAGTATTTTTTTTTTTTAATTATGAAGGTTGTGGGTCTATTTATAGAGAAAACCGAAACACTATTCATTCCGGAAATTCCGAACTCCGATTTACGCGCCGTAACCAGCGTTTCTAGGGTTTACCCCGCGTTCCGGACACAATGGAACAGGTTTTGGAAGCTAATTCGGAAGTATGTGCGAGTTATGGCTATAAATGCTCAATTTAAATTAAACCGATTTAACTCGATTTCTAGGCGTTTTAATTTGTACCGGACAAACGGTAAATCCAATCGACTTGAAATTTGAAACCTTTCAATAATATCACATTATGGATCCGATGAAACTGGTTTCGTCGAAATCCGAGACTTTTTGAAAAATGGCTATTTTAGCTCGCCAAATTTAAATTAAAAACAAATCGATGCGTTTCGAGTTGCCACGATCAAACGGTAACTCCGATTGACACGAAATTTGAAATCCGGTAATAACTAACTATTACGGATCCAATGGAACTGGTTTCGTTCAATTCTGAGACTGTTCAAAAATTGACTATTTTCACTAGTCGATTTAATATTAAAATATTCAATTTTCAAAAATTAACTTTTAATTCGATTTTAAAAGTTCTAAAATATCATTCTAACTTCCATATGATAAAATAAAATTTTACAAATCATTTTCAATCATATTTATCTCTATTTTCAATTATTTCCATAATTTAACGTATTAAAGTATCGATTTAATAATCCAATTAAATTCAATAATCCAAATAAAAATTTATTCGACTTATAAATTCACTTCTTAATATTTAAAATTAATTAAATATTCAAATTTTAATTATCAACAATTCTGGGTCGTTACAATCTTCCCCACTTAAAAGAATTTCGTCCTCGAAATTATTAAGTAAGAAAGGTTACAGAATTTATTAACTTTCCCAAAATCTATAGTTTAAACTTCTTACAATACTTACTAAGTTTTCAAAATCATACTTAGTTATCTTTTCAAAAACAACTACTATTGTTTAACTTTCAACTCTAAATCAAAGTTTAAAGTTTTCAAAAATTTCCAATTTTCTCAAATATTTTCTAACGCCTTAAATTTTCGGAAAAATTCGCCATAGTCTCCTTTGCGCGGCTCGATCCGGAAAAAAAATGACAGTATATATATCACAAATATACATCTCATCAAGTAATGAGGCATCCCGCAGGGAAAAAAGTGTAAAAGTACGGTATGTAATCCGAGATATGTACCTTATATTTTATTAGCAAGCATATACGGCTAATATAGCGCGAAAGCGAGCTCCAAATGCGAAGCAAACGCGATCTGCACCTACTAATCACTCAACAAACAACATGAGAATCATGCATATAGACAATAGTATCAATATACAACATATATCTCCATAACAACTATATATGTCACATAGCAAATGCAACATACAACAAATGCCAACATCAACCATCAACCAACTATCATTCATAATCAATAAATATTCATTTATATTCTCATTAATATTTAATGAATTGGTTTTCAAATTAATTCACATTTGATTCATTTACATTGGATTTTATCAACTTTCATTCATATTTCAATTAGTTAACATTTACTAATTAAATCCAATTCACATTCAATTCTATTCAAATTTATTTACTTCTAATTTGAATTCAATTACATAGCTTTAAATTTCACTAATTCACTTTCATTAATACTTAATGAACTATATATAATCAATCAACAATCAACTAACAATCATATAACAACCAAAGTATATTAATTTCAACCAAATTCCTTTGCTTACAATTGGTTTAATTAATTGATTTTCATTCGACTATTCAACTTTCAATAACATTATATTTTAATGAATTAACACTTATATTCATTATTCCATATCAATTATTTACATTTAATTGATTAATATTCAATCCATTCATTCAATTCTATTACAAAAGTTGAATTTCATTTATATAACTTAAGTTCACATCCTTCACTTAATTTTATTAATTTACTTTGATAACTATATCAACTTTATTTAACATATCTTAAGTTATGATCATATAGTTTCACTTCTTATATATATAAGTTTATTTCACAATTGCAAATTACTTTAATTATAATTCAATTCTTATAATTCTTTTGCTTATACAATTATTCTTTTATTTAGATTATTCAAACAACTAAACAATCAACTTATATACTTTAATAATTCTGAAAAATTATTCCTTTACATATATAAAATACACTCAAGGTAAAATTATTTCATTTACCCATTTTTAAAACCATATTGTGTCGAATTGTTCTATTCAAGAGTTTAGAAACCCCTTCGGCATAGTTGTACATACCATGCTGACGAAGGTTCATATGCCACTCAATAAACCAATCATCACAATATAAAAAAATTTCATATATTCACTAACAAATACGCTCTCATAGCTATTATTACACTCAAACTCATTCTAGAGTACTACTGACTCTATCTCTAATGAGTAATACCCAACAGAACCATGGTTGTCGCTTAACCATAAGCTCTGATACCACATTGTAAAGACCCGTAAGTCCGTACTCCTTGAATAGACACTAATCTCCTTTGTTTAATTCAAGATGAACGAAAATACGAACCCTTAGGGGTTTAAGAAAAATTTAGGAAAAGAAAAAGAATTTAGGAAAAGAAGAACAGGAGAAAAAGGTAGAAGATGGAGGGAAAAGAAGATAGAAAATTTTAAAATAGAAATTAGAGAGAATAGAAAACATAGAACGGAAAAGAAAGAAAACAACAGAACTACAACTGAACAACATCAGAATCTCACAATTCGCAGCGGAACAACATATAATAATAAATGAATAATCTTTAAACAAAGAACTATATCAATTATTACATTTCATACATTTCATTTCATTACACCATATCATCAGAGTGTACAACAACATACAACATCAAACAGCGGAAAAAGAAATACTATATAAACTAGTAATACGCCATGCCATCCAGCTTGCCTCCAGCAATTCCTGAATATCCAGAATATCCTGATAAACCTTAACTCTTGACTGCCCGTGTGGAAATTGGTGGGCACCCAGAGTTTGGGAAGGAAAACAATAAACTCCAAGTCAGTCATGTGACTGGTGTGAGAACTCAAAACAGTTTATTTATCTTTAAAATCAAAATAGAGGAATATTTTTAAATTCAATTCGAAATGCTTTTAAAAATGAGACTACCATAAGGCCTCCCGCACACACACACAATGCAAACGCAGAATCGGAGGAGATTTCTCCTTATGATAGTCAAAGATGCTTGATACGCATTTAAAATAACATTTGATATTATTACTAGTGCATAGTGTAGAAAATTATTTCGAAAATAAAGATATAAATCTTAGCCAACATAGACATTTCGAACTATGCCTACTATAGCTACCATCCAAACAGTGGTGACCACCATAAGTGAATGGCAGGTTCTACAACTAATACCGTACAAGTTTCGTATTGGGAATTGGATTTCCAACAAATGGTCAGGCCAAGGAACTTCCCATTGCCACATGAGAATTCCTCTGGAAAGACATCCCCGAGAACCAAACCGGAACTTTGCCAACACAAGGCCGGGTTACCCCTAACTGGGTAACTACTGACACGAGCACGCCATTCCCCGATGGTAAACGACCTTTCTCACGGGATCCCGAAAACCAACAACCACAAAGTAATAAATTCGTAGTAACCACATAGGTTAAATATCTGGGCTCCATACCATGATATCACCTCTATCCAGAAGGAAACGTACATACCCTAAAGGGTGCTACCCCTCATAACCTTGCCGCATCTTTCCTGTTTTGACCATTTCCGGGGTGTGAGGTTCGACGAAGTCACGTCCACAAAAACATACTTTATACAAAAGCCATGCTTTGGGTCAACAAATGATCAACACAATGATCACAAGGATAGACGATCAAATAAACGATCCTATCACAAATAATCAACACAATGATCATTTCAGCATCACTCAGCATGTCACATTACCAAATTGGGAATATATCGCTGATAACTTCAACTATATAACCTCTGAGCTCGTACGTCTCAGAGAAGGGTGTTAAGCTAAAAGAATAAATTCTTCGCCACCAACAGAAATATATTTGAAAGAAATCGGCTTTATATCTCAACTTGTAATGTCAGACATACAATCCATACAAGTCTGTTCCGGGATCGAACAAAACCGAAGGCACTTACAAAGAAGTCCTTGCAATCCGGATATTCACAATCCTGATCGGATTCACCATCACATATGGAGAACTCTATACCGGAGCAACTCGGTGCAGAGTAAATCGACAGGTCATCCTATCGCTCTCGCAAATACCGGGTCTTCAACACCGATCTTCAAATGCAATTCATAACGACGTATCACATATTCGGGATGGGTTATACGACCCCATGGTCCTTTCCCGGTTAGCCCGAATAGTGAGCGCTTATTCAAAAATAAGTGTAGCATTCACATTCAATCAAATCACATCAATTACCCATTCAAAGGGAAATATTGATAGTCGGTTATTGAACTATCAATGGATATGCACACATCACCAGATTCTAAATAATTTTCCATATTATTTATTTTCCAAAATATCTTCACTAGATATATAATTTCAATACTTCAAAAATAAATCAATATTTATTTTTAAACAAATTTCCTTCCTTTATAAATTCCTTAGTGAATTTATAATTCCAAGATATCAATGAATATTCGATTCCAATTATTCATTTCAATATTCCTTTTCAATTTATCTTCAAAAAGATAAATTCTCAAAATATTCACTTTATATTGGAAAACATTTCCATACTTATTTATTCATAAGTAATTCACAAATTTTATTTATTTTCAACACTTGGAAAATATTCAATATGCTTCAATCGAAATTAAGTATATATTTCATTCTATTAAGGAAATCATTCTCTTCAACATATTTATTTGGGCCAAAACGAATGTTACGTAAAACATCGTTACGACAACCCAAAATCACTAGTATAGGGATTCGAAATTAAAATAGATATATAAATCCCAATACTATACAAAACATTTCCTTTCAGAAATCATTTACTATAACAACAGTGTTATAGTCCATTATTTCCTTCTATTTCTCGAAAACGTCTATTTCAACAATAAATGTTGAAATCTATGGTTTCGAATCTCAACACAATTAAAACTTCGTTAGATCGTTTTAATTCTATTTCAAATATTACATTCAAAACAATTTCTTTAACATCTTATTCACTATTCAAAAACGTGAATATACTACGTTAACACATTTCATCCTTTTATACATTTTAATTCAAAGGATTATTCACTATTCAAAAACGTGAATATAACTCCATTAATAGGTTTCAACAATTTTCTTATCAAAATAAGTCATTTGCGAATTTATAAAACAACGTTTATAAATTCCATTTCTATTTATTTATAAAAGCTTCCTTTTTATAAATTCTTTTATTAACCTATTTCAGTTTATAACTCAATTATAAACTAAAAGTTCATATTATAAGTTAAATACTTATAAAACGATTATTTTACAAAATCGTTCTTTTTTTAAAGACTTTCCAATTTATAAATCTTATAACTTATAAGATCCATTTATTTAACCAATCCATTCTTCAAATAATTTCACCAAATTTATAAATCTTACTATTTATAAATTTCTTTTATAACTTCACAGTTTATAATTCCATAAATTTCATTCATTTATGAAATTCGTTTCCACTTCATTCAAACACTTATAAAAACTCGTTTTATAATGTCTATATTTCAATTTATAAATGTCCATTTATAAATCTCTTAATATAAATCAATTTATATTATTCTTTAAAAACATCTTTAAATTCCTTTATAATTTCCCATTCTCTTGATTTATAAAATAATCAAATTTTATAAATCCTATATTTAAACTCTTTATAATAAATTCCAAAATCTCAATTTAAACTATTTTAAAAAAAATCATTAATCCATATTTCTCAAAAATCAGCTTTTAACTATATTTCACAAAAACCATAATTTTATAACTTTTAAAATTATAACGTTTATTTATTTAAAATGGATCAATTCTAAAAATATAGTATATTTTCAAAAATCACTTTATAATCATTTTAAAATCCCAAAATTTGGGTCCAATGATGCTACACACCAAATAGTCAATCACGACTACAACGATATCATATATCGATATGATAATCCATCAAATATCAAAATATCTGAAATCAAATAAAAACTGTTGAGGAATCCAGTTGGATCCCTCCAACCTGTTTTCCTGCATCAACAAACATTAGCACAATACCAATTTCGCTCCAGTACGAAATTATCGCGGTATATGTTCTTATTAAATATTATCCGCTTAATAACGGCGCAATAGGGTCTCATCCGCTAAACAAAAAATGCGGAAAATCAACAACTGCAATATATACATATGCCAATATATATATATTGATATTATTTATAATACCAATTTCACTGTTTATGAAATATTCACGGTATATGTTTTTAATAAATAACATCCGCTTACTAACGGCGTATAATGTCTATTTTAATAATCAATAGATATCAATCAACATTCAAACATGCATTCAAATATTTTAAATCTAACTATTTAAAATAAAATTGAAACTGATTCGATTGATTGACAAGTTCTCACCTTGATTTTAAATTCCGTTTCAGCGATTTATTTCGAATATCCAAAATTCTTACTAACTCCAGACGACTCCAAACCAACTCCATCGCGTAGTGCTCGTCCATACGATTCCAACGCAACTGGTTTCGCGCGTTTTCGACCTCGTATGAAAAAGTTATGGGTTTTACAAGTTTTACACAAATTTATATAACAATTTACAACTAAATTTATAATTTTTAATACCCTAAACAACTACAGCCGTGAGATTCATCAAATGCCATCATGACCGTGCATTCCATCTTCCATCTCCCTCACGCAAATTACAGACAATAGCCGAACCCAACTTCCAAATCTAGGGTTAAATATTGCAACTACCAACGACGACGAGAATCCATCATACCGGCGCCATACGACTCGCCTTCGCACCCTCTACCACCGCCATGAGTATGGTGGCACTCGGCCCCACCTAGGCACGGAAAAAACGTGCGCAACTGCAGCCAAATACGAGCAGATTTTGGCCTCCACATGACTCCGTTTCAGATCTCCACCGTTGGACACATTCGTCTCGATGAGATCTACAAGTTTCTAGTTGAAGTCGAAGTCTATCGGAGAGTGGATGAAGAGATAATCGAGGAGAAACGAGAACGTTTCCTGGCCGTTAATTCTATGGTGGCGGCTGCAGTTTGTAATTAGGGTTTTAGTATTTTTTTTCTTTTTTAATTATGAAGGTTGTGGGTCTATTTATAGACAAAACCGAAACACTATTCATTCCGGAAATTCCGAACTCCGATTTACGCGCCGTAACTAGCATTTCTAGGGTTTACCCCGCGTTCCGGACACAATGGAACAGGTTTTGGAAGCTAATTCGGAAGTATGTGCGAGTTATGGCTATAAACGCTCAATTTAAATTAAACCGATTTAACTCGATTTCTAGGCGTTTTAATTTGTACCAGACAAACGGTAAGTCCAATCGACTTGAAATTTGAAACCTTCCAATAATATCACATTACGGATCTGATGAAACTAGTTTCGTCGAAATCCGAGACTTTTTGAAAAATGGCCATTTTAGCTCGCCAAATTTAAATTAAAAACAAATCGATGCGTTTCGAGTTGCCACGATCAAACGGTAACTCCGATTGACACGAAATTTGAAATCCGGTAATAACTAACTATTACGGATCCAATGGAACTGGTTTCGTTCAATTCTGAGACTGTTCAAAAATTGACTATTTTCACTAGTCGATTTAATATTAAAATATTCAATTTTCACAAATTAACTTTTAATTCGATTTTAAAAGTTCTAAAATATCATTCTAACTTCCATATGATAAAATAAAATTTTACAAATCATTTTCAATCATATTTATCTCTATTTTCAATTATTTCCATAATTTAACGTATTAAAGTATCGATTTAATAATCCAATTAAATTCAATAATCCAAATAAAAATTTATTCGACTTATAAATTCACTTCTTAATATTTAAAATTAATTAAATATTCAAATTTTAATTATCAAAAATTCTGGGTCGTTACATTATTATCATAAACAGATAATCAATATTATCATCACACATATTATCATCATACTTCAATCAAAGCATACATTTCATACAGCATCATTTATCTCATATTTGAGATCTCAAACCATTCAAGGTAAACAATATCATCCATCCATACATAAGCAATCATATCAGCTATAATGAATTAAATTAATTACTTGCATCTCTAATTAATTTAAAGTAAATTAAATTAATTATTTCACCATTATAAATCTTGCTTATATAACTATTAATCAATTATCGATCAATTAATAAATTCATTTCACTTAATCACACTTGATTAATTAATATTTAATTATATTAAAGTAATCATCCTTTAATTATTTTCATAAATTAATTATCTTATCCAAATATAGAAATTAACCTTAAATTACAAACATTACATTATTTCTTAATTACACCAATTAATTACTCTCTAATCTCTTATTACTAATTATATTTATTAATGATTACTAATTACATTTTAATTCCATTATCCTGTATTAAATTAATTACCTTAAGTAATTAATCTTTAATTAAACTACCTTTATTAACCACCCCTGATTAATACTATTTAGTAATTAACCACCTTAATTATTCATCAAATAAATTAATTACTCCTTAATTAATTTTCCTTTAAATTAATCCCTTAATTAATTTCACAAAGTAATTATACTCAAATTATTTTTATTATTAAATCATCCTCAGTCAAATGCATCCACTAATTATCATTAATTACTTCCCGAAGTAATTATACTTATCACATCATCAAATAATTATTTAAATTAATTAACTTAATTAATTAACTCAAATAATTCATATTAAACCTCATTAATTACAATAAGTAATTAATTTCCTTAATTACTCAATTATTTAATTATTTTATTTCACGCTATTTAATTTAGTACCTCTAATCAAGTTATTTAACTTTAATTAACTTAATTAACTATCCCTTAATCATTGATTTATTATTAACTAAATAAACTTAATTATCCCTTATTTAATTGTTAATTACTTCATTTATCATTTCTTAGTCACTTGATTAATTAACTATTAATTGTTCATTAATTAACTTAAGTTGTTAATCACAAATTAATTTATTTCTTAATTATTAATTGGTTTCTAATTATAATTATAAAGTAAATTATTCTTAATTACTTTCAAGAAATAGTTAATCTATTTTTAATTATCCAACTTAGTTAACATTTTAAAGTCCTGTTTAAATTTGAAATTCAATTATAGTACTAACTACAATACTAATGTTAATTAACTTTATGCTTAACTAAATTAATTACTTATAAAAATGATAATTAAGTGTTTAAAACATCATTAAAGTACTAACAATAATAATTAAGTCCTGTAATCGATTCTTGACTTAAACAATTAAACTGTGTTTAAAACTTGTAGAAAAAAACAAGATATTAAATTTTATAAATACTGCTGCAGATAAACAAAACCCCGAGGCTCCCCTTGATTTAAACCCAACTGGTACTTCCAGTTGCACGCTAACATTCCCGAGACACCCACCTCATTCCCACGCAAAACTCCTTCTTCTTCCCTCTTTTTTCTTCTTCTGTAGTTTAAGTTAAACTTAGTTTAATTACAACATCAGGTTCACTTACTCACACGATAAACCCCGAAGCAACCTTCCTATACACTCGAGCACGACTCGAGAAATACCCTGACACGACGCGGACTCCCTCCTCCACGCCGTGCACGTGCACGGCGGCACCAAAGACCTCCGGCGAACACCCACCTCGCCAACAAGTCACGAATTCCATGAACAAAAGAAAACCAAACTCGAATTTCGTTTCAACCCATCGAAACGAATTTATGCATACAGATCGAAATTCTGTAGCTCAACCAGTATGACAAATCGACCTCGCCACCGCCGCCGTGACCACCGGAAGCCCTCAACTTTTGGCCGCACCTCGACAACACGCCACCCTTCCATTCCCCAAATGCTCGAGGCACTCGATCATCCATGGTCGATGAACACGTCACGTTACAGAGATGAACATGAACACCATCCTAAAACCCTAATACGTTCTCGTGCTCGAATTTTACACAATAGAAAAATTAATTGACATTTTTCTCAGGATCACAGTAGTTATTACTACCCTCAAACCAGGTTTCAACATTTTAATCTAAGTAGATTTTCTGAATTTGGAAAAAATGCATTTCTTGTTTACCACGGAACTGCTCTTAGAATTCCAAGCTAAAAAGCATCATTTTTGTTTTAAAAGTCATAATTTGTTATAAGAATTCAACATATAATCTTGAATTAATGTTTTACAAAAATCAATTTTATCAAGTTATCATTTGATACCTGTAAAATAAACTACAGTAATCATGTTTTACAGCAAAGTTTAATCGGCTTTTAGAAATCAAAATTTAGGTTTAAACATCTTGTTTAGATGAAAAGTTTAAAGCTTTATAATAATCTGAAGAGAGCAAATTGAATTTGAAAGAAAATATCACAACCTGAATCAATTAACAGAGGTGAACAGAGCATCATAACAAAAATACAAACTGAAACATATCTATATATCCAGGATATCAAATAATCTTGAACTATTTTAAAATAACCTAAAGCTTAAAATTTCTTGTTTACTCAACAAAATCACTTGAACAGAGAACAAACTGTTGAATAAGCTGCAGTTGAATCCCTGAAAAATCTCTTTGTTTTGATGTTGAGTTTGTTTGAGTTTGCAAAGTAAAGATGTTTAAAAAAATTCTTTTTTTTTCTTATCTCAGATTTGCTTCTCAGGTTTACTAAGTTTGTTATGTTATTGTGAACGAACTAAAATAGTATGATGCATAAATAGGAAAACTTTGAACAGCTGTAGGTTACCATAGGTACATGTTTCACTTGCTTTTGATTTGTTTAAATTTAATACACTGCAAAGTGAAATGATCTTGCATTTCGGCTGTAGGATTTTCTTGCAGTTGAGTCGACAAAATATTGTGCTAATTTAATGCATACGTCCTCCTATTTGTTTACACTAATTAATATTAGCTGATTCTTGTCTTGGTACGAAGATATTTTGCCTTTGAGAATAAAGATAAATCTGAATATGCTATAAAACTTGTCTTCTTTTGCATACCAAATTTACATAGCATCTTTGTTAAAGATTTGTGTTATATAAATATGTGTTACAGGTTATTCGGTTTAACTTATCTTATATATTCATGTATAATTATCATAGTATTGTTAGCATATTAGTTTTATTTTATTTGTATTGTTCATGTATAATTATTATAGTCTAAATTTTATTATATTGGTAATTTTAAATTTTCAAACATTGATTTATAACTTATGTTTGTATATTTATAATAATAATTTTTTTTTAGTTCCATCTTATTCTATTTTATACTTTGTTTACAAATATTAAAGTTATGTTGTATGTATACCTTACTACTAAATTCTTGCTTTATATTTATTTCTATTTGTATCTTATTTAAATTATATTCTTAAGTTTTACTTATATTTGATATTTATATTTTATATTGATAAGCTTTGATTTATTGTGAACGAATACCGATTATTTATTGTCTTCTAATTCAACTTACGATAATCAACACATCACCTCAAATGACTTATCCGACTTCTTAGCAAACACTGCGGTTGCTCCCTAAGGTGAACTACTTGATCTAATAAAATTCTTACTTTCTAAATCTACCAACTGCACGTTTAGCTCTTTCATCTCTATAGTTGTCATCTTGCTTCGCGGCCTACTCATTGGTTCAGCACCAAGCACCAATTCTATCCGAAACTCAATGTCTTGTTTCAGTTGCAATCCTACTTCCAATTCAAAGAAATTTGTGAATTCTCTAACCATGAAAACTTGAATCAACTCATCTTCAAACACCACAACATCCAGCAAAGCATTCGCCTCACAACTAGGGCATTCTATGGTATATGCAATCTGATCACTACAGTCAGGGTGTCTAAGTGATATTTTTCTATAATGGCAAACTATCCTAGCATCGTACTTACTTAACCAATCCATACCCAAAATAATTCTGAGCCCTGCAAAGTTAAACACATGCAACCTGTGACGACCTGCCCTTCTTCTTCCAGAAAGACGTATCATCAATAAGAAAGAAAGGGGTAGAAATAGAAAAGAAAAGAAAGAAAGAACAACAACAACAGAATCTCACAGCGGAAACGGAATAAAATATAATATATCACATAACAATTACATTGTTTACATATATCAGGGTATACAATATCGTACACATGACAATCATATATACGTCTGTCACTACATACATCCCGAAATACAGCATACTCTAACTAACAAAGCGGAACTAGATAAATATCTACATACGGCTTGGCTCCTGCTCCAAGCTCCTCCAGAACTCAACAATCCAAGAACCTATCACTTGGCTACTCGTAAAAATTTGAGTACCCAAGAGTTTATGAAAACATAAAATATAAACTCCGGGTCAGACATGGGTCTGGTATGAGTTAACGGTTTAAAGTTGTTTATCTTTGAAAAACATTTGAAAATAAAGGTATCACGTAAGACTTCCCACACATAAATACGGGTAAGTTTTTACCTTACGCTAACCAAAACATTTCATAGGAAATTTAGTGATATTATAATAGTGTCTAGGGTTTTCAAGTAAATAGAAAATAGCCGAAATTATTACATTATTAAATTCCAGCTACTATCCACAAAAGTGGGTAATACAATCAAATCCGAGGGCGCTTATTGGAAAATGGGTTCCATACAATGGCAGGGCTACTGGGGTACCGCCCGTCACAGTACGGAGCCTAGATCACCATACCGAGGAGTAGGCCCGCTCCCCTGCAACACAAGGCCAGAAACATTCCTTACTGAACAGTCCCGAACAAGATAACCCCGCAGGTGGCGCGACCAACCGCTCACTAAAGCCGAATAAAAAGGGACTTCTAGACAGGGGAAAACCTTGTCCTGCTTGGGAATGACCCACCTAACCTTGCTGCATCTCCCTTGTTTTAGCCATTCCCGGTTGATAAGGCTTGAGGCTACGATTACCTTTACAGAACATATCCCTTAGAATGCTCATCGCCCACCTAACGATGTGCTGAAAGCATTCAATCCATACAAGTTCGTTCCGAGTTCGAACGAAACCGAAGGCATTATCTCGTTACACTCATTTTGGAATCACCCTCAGAGTTAACGACGATAACCCTTGCACTCTGAATCTTCATCTTTACTTCAGATTCACGACCTATCGTTAATTTGGATCGATGTGGTTTTCGGATGTCCAAATATGGAAACCCGATTCCGGTCTCATCGAAATCCAAAACGTATCTTTTAAGGCCAAGTTGTTTTAAAGTTTAAACAATTCAATTATCCATATACCACAGATAGATAATTCACAATATCCCAATAGATAATCAACATTATTATCATAAACAGATAATCAATATTATCATCACACATATTATCATCATACTTCAATCAAAGCATACATTTCATACAGCATCATTTATCTCATATTTGAGATCTCAAACCATTCAAGGTAAACAATATCATCCATCCATACATAAGCAATCATATCAGCTATAATGAATTAAATTAATTACTTGCATCTCTAATTAATTTAAAGTAAATTAAATTAATTATTTCACCATTATAAATCTTGCTTATATAACTATTAATCAATTATCGATCAATTAATAAATTCATTTCACTTAATCACACTTGATTAATTAATATTTGATTATATTCAAGTAGTCATCCTTTAATTATTTTCATAAATTAATTATCTTATCCAAATATAGAAATTAACCTTAAATTACAAACATTACATTATTTCTTAATTACACCAATTAATTACTCTCTAATCTCTTATTACTAATTATATTTATTAATGATTACTAATTACATTTTAATTCCATTATCCTGTATTAAATTAATTACCTTAAGTAATTAATCTTTAATTAAACTACCTTTATTAACCACCCCTGATTAATACTATTTAGTAATTAACCACCTTAATTATTCATCAAATAAATTAATTACTCCTTTATTAATTTTCCTTTAAATTAATCCCTTAATTAATTTCACAAAGTAATTATACTCAAATTATTTTTATTATTAAATCATCCTCAGTCAAATGCATCCACTAATTATCATTAATTACTTCCCCAAGTAATTATACTTATCACATCATCAAATAATTATTTAAATTAATTAACTTAATTAATTAACTCAAATAATTCATATTAAACCTCATTAATTACAATAAGTAATTAATTTCCTTAATTACTCAATTATTTAATTATTTTATTTCACGCTATTTAATTTAGTACCTCTAATCAAGTTATTTAACTTTAATTAACTTAATTAAGTATCCCTTAATCATTGATTTATTATTAATTAAATAAACTTAATTATCCCTTATTTAATTGTTAATTACTTCATTTATCATTTCTTAGTCACTTGATTAATTAACTATTAATTGTTCATTAATTAACTTAAGTGGTTAATCACAAATTAATTTATTTCTTAATTATTAATTGGTTTCTAATTATAATTATAAAGTAAATTATTCTTAGTTACTTTCAAGAAATAGTTAATCTATTTTTAATTATCCAACTTAGTTAACATTTTAAAGTCCTTTTTAAATTTGAAATTCAATTATACTACTAACTACAATACTAATGTTAATTAACTTTATGCTTAACTAAATTAATTACTTATTAAAATGATAATTAAGTGTTTAAAACTTCATTAAAGTACTAACAATAATAATTAAGTCCTGTAATAGATTCTTGACTTAAACAATTAAACTGTGTTTAAAACTTGTAGAAAAAAACAAGATATTAAATTTTATAAATACTGCTGTAGATAAACAAAACCCCGAGGCTCCCCTTGATTTAAACCCGAGTGGTACTTCGAGTTGCACGCTAACATTCCCGAGACACCCACCTCATTCCCACGCAAAACTCCTTCATCTTCCCTCTTTTTTCTTCTTCTGTAGTTTAAGTTAAACTTTGTTTAATTACAACATCAGGTTCACTTACTCACACGATAAACCCCGAAGAAACCTTCCTATACACTCGAGCACGACTCGAGAAATACCCTGACACGACGCGGACTCCCTCCTCCACGCCGTGCACGTGCACGGCGGCACCAAAGACCTCCGGCGAACACCCACCTCGCCAACAAGTCACGAATTCCATGAACAAAAGAAAACCAAACTCGAATTTCGTTTCAACCCGTCGAAACGAATTTATGCATACAGATCGAAATTCTGTAGCTCAACCAGTATGACAAATCGACCTCGCCACCGCCACCATGACCACCGGAATCCCTCAACTTTTGGCCGCACCTCGACAACACGCCACCCTTCCATTCCCCAAATGCTCGAGGCACTCGATCATCCATGGTCGATGAATACGTCACGTTACAGAGATGAACATGAACACCATCCTAAAACCCTAATACGGTCTTGTGCTCGAATTTTACACGATAGAAAAATTAATTGACATTTTTCTCAGGATCACAGTAGTTATTACTACCTTCAAACCAGGTTTCAACATTTTAATCTAAGTAGATTTTCTGAATTTGGAAAAAATGCATTTCTTGTTTACAACGGAACTGCTCTTAGAATTCCAAGCTAAAAAGCATCATTTTTGTTTTAAAAGTCATAATTTGTTATAAGAATTCAACATATAATCTTGAATTAATGTTTTACAAAAATCAATTTTATCAAGTTATCATTTGATACCTATAAACTAAACTACAGTAATCATGTTTTACAGCAAAGTTTAATCGGCTTTTAGAAATCAAAATTTAAGTTTAAACATCTTGTTTAGATGAAAAGTTTAAAGCTTTATAATAATCTGAAGAGAGCAAATTGAATTTGAAAGAAAATATCACAACCTGAATCAATTAACAGAGGTGAACAGAGCATTATAACAAAAATACAAACTGAAACATATCTATATATCCAGGATATCAAATAATCTTGAACTATTTTAAAATAACTTAATGCTTAAAATTTCTTGTTTACTCAACAAAATCACTTGAACAGAGAACAAACTGTTGAATAAGCTGCAGTTGAATCCCTGAAAAATCTCTTTGTTTTGATGTTGAGTTTGTTTGAGTTTGCAAAGTAAAGATGTTTAATTTTTTTTTTTCTTATCTCAGATTTGCTTCTCAGGTTTACTAAGTTTGTTAAGTTATTGTGAACGAACTAAAATAGTATGATGTATAAATAGGAAAACTTTGAACAGCTGTAGGTTACCATAGGTACAGGTTTCACTTGCTTTTGATTTGTTTGAATTTAATACACTGCAAAGTGAAATGATCTTGCATTTCGGCTGTAGGATTTTCTTGCAGTTGAGTTGACAAAATATTGTGCTAATTTAATGCATATATCCTCCTATTTGTTTACACTAATTAATATTAGCTGATTCTTGTCTTGGTACAAAGATATTTTGCCTTTGATAATAAAGATAAATCTGAATATGCTATAAAACTTGTCTTCTTTTGCATACCAAATTTACATAGCATCTTTGTTAAAGATTTGTGTTATATAATTATGTGTTACAGGTTATTCTTTTTAACTTATCTTATATATTCATGTATAATTATCATAGTATTGTTAGCATATTAGTTTTATTTTATTTGTATTGTTCATGTATAATTATTATAGTCTAAATTTTATTATATTGGTAATTTTAAATTTTCAAACATTGATTTATAACTTATGTTTGTATATTTATAATAATAAATTTTTTTTAGTTCCATCTTATTCTATTTTATACTTTGTTTACAAATATTAAAGTTATGTTGTATGTATACCTTACTACTAAATTCTTGCTTTATATTTATTTCTATTTGTATCTTATTTAAATTATATTCTTAAGTTTTACTTATATTTGATATTTGTATTTTATATTGATAAGCTTTGATTTTATTTAGAAAATTATTATCTATAGATATTTTACTTACCAAAAGCAACCAAAGTAAAGTATTTTAATGAAATTACATAAGATGGATTTTATTATCAATGTTATCAAGAGATTTTATTTTAAAATTTCCAGAATCAAATTTCATTTTAAAATACCAATATATACAAATAATTGGCAATTATTCCAAAAGGTTTAATTCTTTTAAAATGATAAGTTTACTTTTCATTTAATTAGATTAAATATTTATTAAAATAAACAGGGCCAAAATCCAGGGTTGTTACACAAACTGCAAACGAAGGTATGGCCTAGCAAATAAAACTCTAAGTGGACACACTTCATCCCAAGTGACGGATACCCTCTTATCGGATTGCAACTCTTTAGGAAGTAACTAGGTATGAGGGTTCTAGGTTAAGCTTATCTGCCAAACAATGAGATATAAATGAATACGATGCACTAGTATCAAAATGAATGCTAATAGACATACCACGAATCTGAAGCATACCTCCCTACACTGTCTTTCCTTTCCCTGTGCTGTTGGTCCCGATGTAGAAGGTTCTAATGCATACACCTTGCACTTTCCACCCTTAGCAAGCTCTTTGCATTTATTCTTATAATGACCAATCCGATCGCAATTGAAGCATCCGATATTCTTCTTCTTCTTCCCAATCACTTTCTTCGCCTTTCCAGTACAACATTCATTAGCGAAATGTCTTTTCTTATCGCACTTAAAGTAGACAACCTCCGACTTCCCTTTCTTTGCGGCTCCATCTTTCTGAACACCCTTCTTATGAAAGAATTTCCTTTTCTGACTCTGCCCCACCTGGACCTCCTTTAACTTATCTTCTCCAAAGAAGGAAGCATCTCTTAGTGTCTTAAAGCCATCTCCAACATCACAAGGATTTCTAATATGAGGTAATGTAGCCCTAGCCAATGCAGGCTTCAATGCTCTTATGAACTTCTCTTTCTTCTTCAGCACGGTATCCATAGTAGCATACACATACCTTGACAACTCCTTGAACCTTCTAGAACATTCTAACATAGACACTTCCCTTTGCACCAATTCAGCAAACTTTCTTAGCAAAGCAGACTGCACATCGTAGACACGAACCTCTCCTTAAACCTTCTTGATGTGCATGTAAATATGTACGTCAAAGTTTGAATTTAATTCAAAATGCAAACGATTTCGAGCATAACCCATGCCAGTTCAATTTTGAACTCCAAAAATAATTTCAATACCAAAACAAAAATGTGATCCACTTTTCAAATAAATTTTGCAATGGGAATAATCTCGACTATGATGCGATTGAAAATTTTGTTCTCAGCAAATCCAAATCGAAAATTCTCAAGTTAATAACTACAAATTGGATTTTGTTGCACAAATGAACGAAATTTACGATTATCACATGGATTCGTTGTTTGAAACTTATATGAAACAACGTGAACAACAAAAATAATTCCAACGTGTGACGAGTTAAGTAATAATCCATCTTTTACCAAAATCGATGATTTTCAAACAACAACTTTTGAAATTGAAAAGGATAATCTTAATGAAGTTATTGAGAACATGGTAATTGGGTTAGATTTCAATTCTTTTGAGGGTGTGGAACCAAATTTAAAATTCGACCTTTCTTTTTTCAATTTCAAAAATTTAAATACAACATCTTTGGACTTTGCGAATGATATACGCAATGAAGTTGTTGATAATCCAACAAAGGAAGACTAATTTAACGAACAAGATTTCTTTGAACTTTGTGAAAACGAGTTGTCGAATTTTGAGGGGAAGATTTAAATCACGATTTTAATTTTGAAATCAATAATTCTAAAGAATTTTTCAATGAAGAGCTTGAATTTTAATTTGGTGAAAATAAACTTGAACTTCAACCAACTGTTTTATCGACCCCAAAAATCATCGAAAATAAAACAACTCGTACGATTTTTAATAAAACGACATTTATTTTTCGAAATCAACATTCAACTTCGAAATCTTTTATGGTTTGGTTTTCTACGCTTGAGTTGTGTCTCGCATACTTGACGAGACAAATGAATCAGTCTTTGGAAGACCGTTTCATTTATTTTTTTGATGATATACTTTTTGAACCCTTGTAAACAATAATCCTTTTGTTTTCATGTAAATATAGGTCTTTTTTTTTGTCCTTTCACTTGGGATGGCTGTAAGGACACAATCAAAATCAAGTGTGGGGGAGTTTCATTATCCACTTCCATGACACATCACTGCTGCTCTCACCACAGTGCTTCACGGTATGGTGCCTCAAACTTTACAACTGCATCACTTCAAGCAACAGTAGCAAATAGTTCAGTTAAACCACTGTCAACTCAAGCTTCGTCACCATATAACTTCATACAATCAATTCTTCCTATCATTCACTTCATTACCCCAATTTCATCATCATTCACACTACTACATTTCCCCTTGACTTGAAGTTACAAACAATGAGTTTCATCTGCCCTCTCCACCGACTGGCACCTCTGTCCAAAACTGTCAACAACCCCCCAGTTCAACTACATCTCCCCTCTAACCCACCCATCACAACATCAACTTCACCCCGACATCAAACAGACATTACAACTCCCTCTGAATTTTTTTTAAGAGTTTTGATTTATTTTTAAAGAAACACTATAAGATAAATATATGGTTTTGGTTTATTGAAATTTTGGAAAATTTATTTGTCTTTAAAAAAAGTTTGATTACAAATAATGATGGTTTAACTAATATATAAGAAGTTTCATACTGTTAATTATGAAATACATCCTAATTGAAATTTTTGTTTTAAAAAGTGGTGAATTTAAAGTAAAGGATATAACATGTTTTTTGTCTTCAACGTTAAATGGTGCTAAGATGATTTTGCAAAACTCTCTTTTCAAAAAAAATAAACAACAAAACATTAGTATATATGTAAATATTTTCTATTAACACCTATGGTCGACAGGTGTACACACTTGTGTGTACACTCGCCATGCTTCGTATCTTTCTTGCGTAAGCCCAAAAGGCAGTGCATGATCGGTATATCTGGCCTCAGTTTATTTGAGCTAGGTGTATGTATAAAAATTCTTTTATCAATAATGCCTACAGTCGATAGGTGTTCACTCTCGTATGTTCACTCGCCACGCTCTGTATTCTCCTTACATAAGCCCGAACTGAAGTGCATGGGTAATATATCTGGCCTCCTGAGTTTGGCATAAGTAAATACTGTTAATATCAACAAAATTTTCAAAAGAAAAAATGGAGAGAGTAAGCAAATGAAATCCAAGCACTATTTTAACTTATTTGATTTAACTTGTTATTGAAAAGAAATGAAAATACCACTTTGATAAACTTTGATAATCAACTAAGCATCCATTTCACAATTAACCTTGTGTTATCAACAATGAGTTAAACCATAGTCTATTTGTTATGGTAACTTTTTTTTATTGGAAATTTTGACAAGTAAATGACTTAAATCTCAAGATGACCCAAACTTATATTTAATTTATTTGTGTCAATTTAAAAGCAAATCTATCATTTGTAAATGTTTCCAAGAACTCGCATTCATCTCTTTGTAAATAAATCTTGCATTTTGTAAATATTTTCATCCTGCATTTGGATTTTGTGGGTAGTATTCGCTGAAACCCTCACGAGACAACACCCATCCTATTGGGGACACCCAAAGGTTTAATGTGCTCCCTACGAAAATAGATTTATCTTAGTTTTTCTTTATTCGAGGACGAATAAAAAGATAAGTGTGGGGGTATTTGATGTGCATGTAAATGTGCATATTTTTACCACCATATTTAATCTATATAAATTACATAAATGATCATATTGGATATTTTAACTTGTTTTAACCGAAATCCATATTAATTTCAAATTGTCACATATCCATCTTCATATAGGGGCAAAACGGTCATTTATTTGCATATATTTCTTTGACAAAAATTAATTGGAAATTTATATATATTTGTGTAGGAATTTGATCTCAAATAGGAGTTTTTTCATGAAGACACATGCATGCACAAAATGAATACAAAGGAATGAAGATGGAAATAATACAAAGTGAAGAACATGGAGGACCTCACCTACCCACCTACCTTAATGTACAAATCAGAGGTTAATGCACATGCTTATGGAATCGATGGGTTCATGTAAACTTAAATGATGATTAATAGAAGCTAATGATTACTTGGCCTCCACACTTTCTCAAGGGTAGTTTGGGCATTCCCTAAATTATGGATTAGGGTTTCATGCTTGTATAAATAACCCATTACGTTCATGTAACCTCTTCTACCTTCTCTTAAGCCCACTTATGGAGGCCATCTCTCGTCTTAGTTTAGCATGGCTCTCTTTGTTCTCATTTCATGGATACTTAGCCTTTTTTTTCATGTAATTTACTTTTTATTACAATTTAATACATGCTCTCTTTCCTTTCCATGCTCATTTACTTTAATGTTTGTAGTGTAGATTTACTTTCATGCAAATTAGGTTAGTGTTAATTCTTATTAATTTTAATTCTCTTCTTTCATTCAGCTTTCATTTTGCTTTCTTTTTATTTCATGTTGCAAGCTACATTTTTGTCAATTAAATGAAAAATATGAGAGGCCAAACTCCTTCAATTTAGGGGTAATGAAACTCTCTAATTATGTAGCTTCAACTAGTTGTTAAATCATGCTCTCTTTTTGTGCTTAGTAAGAATGATTGAAGTGGTTTAATTGTTGTTTTTTCTTTGAATTTGATAACCTATATTGTTGACATCAAATAGACTATGCTTAAACAATCACTAACACTAATTGCCTCTTCATCAAAATATAATTATGGCAAAAGAAAGTGATTTGAAACTAAAATTTGATGGTCTATATTACTAATCAATAATCAATAGGCCATATTTAAAGTAAATTTCATTTTCATTGTCAAGTGTCATGAAAGTTGGTAAGTGGTTTAAGGGGTGTGTTATAGTTTGATGGCTTATGTTGGCTAATCAATAGCACAAATATGCCATACTTATGATAAGCACATCAATTAAAGCACTAATGACCATAAAAGAGAGATCATGATTTCATATACGTTGAACTACATGATCTAGAGAGTGGATTTATTCTCTAAATTATCATTTAACTATTTTATTTGCATCCCTTTTCTTTTAGTTAGTTTCTCTAATTATCTAACTTAACTTTCACATGAAATTGGTATAATTTGATTGAATTGAATTTTTAAAATCATCAAGTCCTTATGGATCGACCCGTGTTTTCCACATACTAGAAGTGTACGCTGTGCGCTTGTGGTTATTTATTTTCTAGTTTATAGAACTTTAGTCAACGCGAACACTTCTCCTATACTTAGCCCATGTCATCAACTCTTCATCTACTCCATTCGTGATACTATTCAACCAGAATAAAGCTGCTCCCTGAAGCTGTCTTGAAGCAAGCCTCCTTTTTGCTCATCATTGAGCCACAAATCAGCAAAGATTCTTTCACAATGCAATAACCAGCTCTCCACCTTAATAGCATCTTTAGTTTTGATAAATGGCTTCCCTCATAGCCTAACATAATCTCTGCTCAAGATAGCATAATTATTCAACATCGGATGTAACGACCCGCCTTTTTGGACAGTTTAAACCGACGATCAAATACACATGCCGGTTCCAAACCGTTCAAAAGGGCAAATGGTTATTGGCGTAAATAAGAAAAGAAAAGAAAGAGAAATAAAGGAAATGAAACAACGCAGAATCTCGCAGCGGAACGATAAAATATAATAGTCAAATAAACAGTTCATGAAGCTGTTTACAGTACTTGGATCATTATTTATACAACATTTATCAGAGTTATACATATACAACAAAACAAATAAAATAATGCAGCAGACAACATGATGCAAAGATAATAATAGAATAGTATACCAAATCTTCGACTTCGTCCTCCAGAAAAGATCTTCAATAAGCTGAAAAAATCAGGTCTGACCGAGCGTAATGAAAAGACAAAACACTCGAGTCAGGACTAAAATATCCTCATGTAAGTTAAATCAATCGTAAATAAATATGAGTGTAACGGCGTCAGAGATGTTTACGGGGTTTGACATCTCATAGCCAGTGTCAACGTGCGTGCAGTAACTTAAGAGATGTTACGGGATTTTCCATCTCTCAAGGATCCGTTAAACACTCTACTATGTAGTACAATACGCTATTATAATATGACTACAGTAAAGTAAAAGTATTAAAATAGTGTTAAGGCGTTACCATAATTCCCCTTAACACATTTTTATAATGCCATAGTCTATACAGCACCGTAAACCCCACCGTAAACTGGGGGTTATCAGAGGGTACCCTATAGGTATAACACAAAATAAAACGTAGTGGTCGCGAATAGGATAATCAGTATGACAAGGTACATGAGGCGATACCAACTAGGATACTAGTAGTTGCGTGATCCAGACTGATGTTGAGCATAGCCAGCAGCTACCTCAACATCGCGAAACAACACTCCCATATCGAGGGGTGCACCCAAATCGAATCACAAAAGTAATAGACATGGTATCGAAGAAGTGTGTCCGCTAGAGATGGCGAACCTCAATGGCCCGGCGCGGCTCCTATTTTAGTCACGTCAGGGGTCATCCAATATCGTTCTCTTTCTTTGGTCAAGGCCTTCACCAAACCATCCACTTCATTCTAGATCAACACTCCGCGTATACTAGTTGTTACAGTGGTTTTCGGTATCGACAGAGAGTATGTCCATATCTGATCCCGGTCTCTTTAATAACTACGTATTATTACACCGATGGCTCTTTTACATTTCAAATCGATTCATGATTTATATCAAAATATCATATTCGCTTCAAAAAATCAAATCCATTTTAACATCATCATATCTATTCAAAATGTAAGATTCCGTTTCAAAATCATTTTTCGCCTCAATATCTCATTTCGATTTCAAAATCATTTCCAATTTCAATTTAGGTTGCAACTTCATTTAACCCGATTCGTATTTAAATTCAAGATTTAAACATAAACATTTCACCTTATTGACCAGCTTGAAATTTTAGAAAATAGTTTAAGTAGTATAAAAGTAGTTTTAAATAATTAAAATAGTTAAAAATACTTAAAATCTTTAAATGGATTTCAAATAGATAAATTAGTTTAAAATAATTTAAATTGGGTCAAGTAGATTTAAACTTGATTAAAATAAGTTAACATGGTTTAAGATGGGTTAAGAAAAAAATTAATATAGTTAATATAGGCTCAAATGGTTTAAGTATTTAAAAATGGTTTATATAACAGAGTAATTTGGAAAACAATCTGAAACAGCTTCAAAACCAATCCATTTCAATTATAACTTCCTAATTCAAATCAATTTCAATTTCCATTCTGCCGATTCAATTTCGATTTCAATTCAAATCTATTTCAACCTTGACTTGAAATTAGTTCAATTCTACATTCACCTTCAATTAATTCAATGGGATAGGTTACGGAGGCTAATTCGATTATCTTTGCGAGTTACGGCAATAAACGATCGATTTAAAATTTAAACCGATTAACTAAATTTTCTAGGCTTTTTCGCTTGCCCCGGACAAACGGTAAATCCGATTGATACGAAATTTGAAACCATACAATAATTTAACATTACAGTTCCGATGAAACTGGTTTCGTTGAAATCCGAGACTGTTTGGAAAATGGCTATTTTAACTCGTCAATTAAATATTAAAATATTCAATTTTCACAAATTTACTTTTAATTCGATTTTAAAAGTTCTACAACATCATTCTAACTTTAATATGATAAAATAAAATTTTACAAATCATTTTTAATCATATAAACCCGTTATTCAATTATTCAACAAATTCCAAATATTAAATTTAATCAATTTTGATTATCCAATAATTCATTATCCTTTGAAATATTTGAAATTGGACTTATATGATTCAACTTTTAAAACCAATTCACATCTTAGAATACTATTTCCATTTTACAGTTATTCAATTATCCAATAAGTTTAAATATTTACTTTAAACAATTTACCTGTTCAATATTCAATTATTTGATTTTAAATAGATTTTACTTATCAATTAATTACTCTATTATACCCAATGAATTCAACATTTATTATCCTATCCAACTATTGATTGCAAAGGCATTCACTAAGTAGCATTTATTTTTCAATACTTATTACTATTCAAATCTTCGAAACCAATCTATTAAAATTTGTATTACTACCTAAATAATTCACAATTCTTATTCGCTTATTTACATTTGTTTTTCCATATATTCCCTTATAACCAAGTTATAACATTTGAGTTAATTCAATTAGATTGGAACTCCATTCAATCTATAAATAATTACTTGGATAATTATTGTTGCAATTCATTCCAGTTATTATTATTCCAAACGAATTATAATTTTTTTTTCTAACATTAAATCACGAAATCTTATTAAATTAGCTATTTTGATTATCGAAAATTTACGGGTCGTTACACTCTCCCCCACTCAAAACTTTTCGTCCCCGAAAAGGAAAAAGAAGGGAAAAGGAACTAAGTATAGAATTCAACATTAGATATATTTTATTCAAAGTTACCAACTTATAAAATAATGAAATTCCATTTATAAAGTCATAATTACGCTTCCACTAAGTTACTCTGAATGGCTTTCTAACTTTAAAAGTTAGTTATCAAACAAGTTATAAAATTTTAAAACTCGAAAATTTTCTAACACCCGAATTTACGAAAAAATTCGGCAGAGTCTCCTTTGCACGGCTCGATCGGGAAAAAAAATGACAGTATATATATCACAAATATACATCTCATCAAGTGATGAGCATCCCGTAGGGAAAAAGTGTAAAAGTACGGTATGTAATCCGAGATATGTACCTTATATATTATTAGCAAGCATATACGGCTAATATTGCGCGAAAGCGAGCTCCAAATGTGAAGCAAGCGCAATTCGCACCTACTAAACAGTCAACAAACCATGAGAAACATGCATATATGAAAATAATATCAATATGCATCATATAGCAACATAACAACTACATGTGCCAACATAGCAAATGCAACAAACAACAAATGCATCCACCAAATCAATTATCATCCAACTATCATCCAACGAATCCATAACCAATCAATATAAATTCACTTCTCATTAATATTTATTGACTTGATTTTCAATTTTAATCACAGCTGACTCATTAACATTGGATTTTACTAACATTCATTCTCAATTCAATTAGTTAACATTCACTAATTTATATTTACATTAGTTCACTTCCAATTTGAATCAAATTAAATTCTATTTAAATTCATTTAACTTTCAATTTGATTTCAATGATTTATAGCTTTCAATTTCATTAACACTTAATGAATTATATACAATCAACTAACAATCATATAACAACCAAATCATACCCAACATAACCAAATTATTAGTTTTACATTCAATTTGGTTTATCTCTTTCAATTCCAATTGATTCTTAGCCACACCAAATTCTTTTGTTTATATTTACTTCATATTCAGTTTCAATTAACAATAAATTTATTTGCGGAACATTTTATTAATCATCACTTTAATTTATAGTCATTCCATAAAAGTCTAACTTCTTATATATGACTTTTCTTAGTTTATAGTTATCTCCAAAAGTTGCAGATTTATCTTCACATATTTTTCTTTTTGTTGCAAATTTATATTTAATTATACAACCAGTTTACAAAGACATTGCTTGACTCAATGGCCTTTTCTTAAGTTCACTTACTTGTTCCATTTATCCATTCATCATTTCATGCTATATTTAAGTATATAACATTTTTATCACAACTAAATTTTCCATTTATATACATTTTAATTCCTTTTGTGTTTTCCTTACTTGTATACTTCAATTATTTTCAGGTTCTGTTTAGTTGTACAATATCTCATTACATTTCCAAAACATCATTTCAACTTGTTAATATTTGGTAAGTCATATTATATGTTATTAGAATGCAAATTTGGTATTATACAAATTTATAGAATTTCATTTTACATAATTAGCATGTTCACAAATTTGATTTATTTAAATCCGCTTTACCTTTCAACTTTAAAGGTACACTACAACTCTAAAGTTTTCCCAAAACATAAGCTTAGATATCTTAATCCTCTTATTTTATAAATTCTGGTTATTCACATTTCATTCAAATAATTTGAAAATTACTAATTAACATAACTTAGAAATTTAAATGCCCGGTTCTTTTCAAATCATTTGAAATAGACATATACACTTATATCTTTAATATATCAAATCATACCTTTGGAGTTTAAACCAAAATCCATTTACCCAAATAATTTTGAAGAAAAGCAAAGCTTCTTAGAAGTCTCCCCCACTTTGAGACTCGAAAATGAACGTCGATGATGCTGCGCAGTCATCACCAAAATTATTTTCCAGCGACAGAAGAGAGGAGTACTAAATTCATTCCTTCTTTTAAAAATCCTTTCAAAATATTTCCATAAACATTTTCCAACTAATATTACTATATATTTCTTCAAAGCTTTGAGAACCATTGTCAAAACCTCCGGGTCTTAAATTCAATATTTTCCAATTTAAATCTGTTTTAATTTATAAGTCACCTTTATAAAATATTCTTATAGATTCTCTTTCTTAAACATTCCACAAGTGTTTTATCATTGTTCATCTTGTAATTCACCTTATTTATTAAATTACAATATCCAATTAATGATAATGACCAATATTATCATTCCTAACAACCAGGTAAGCTAGATAAGTCACAATAATTTCTGAAAATTTTTCTTTATATACAAGATATAATTAGAGCAAAATTATTTCATTTACCTAATTTCAAAACAATACTATGTCGAATTGTTCTGTTTCAAGTGTTTAGAGATCCCTATCAATGACGTTAATTACTCGTATTGACCAGAATCCATAAGCCACTCAACAAATCAACCGACACAATATAAAGCATTTTATATCACTAACAAATACGCTCTCTCATATATATACACTCAGCGACTCATCATAGGGTACTACTACCCTATTTATGAAGAGTCGGACCTCACAAAGCTAAGGTTATCGCTAAACCAAAGCTTTGATACCAACTGTAACTACCCGCCTTTTTGGGCAGTTTAAACCGACGATCAAATACACATGCCGGTTCCAAACCGTTCAAAAGGGCAGATGGTTATTGGGGTAAATAAGAAAAGAAAAGAAAGAGAAATAAAGTAAATGAAACAACACAGAATCTCGCAGCGGAACGATAAAATATAATAGTCAAATAAATAGTTCATGAAGCTGTTTACAATACTTGGATCATTATTTATACAACATTTATCAAAGTTATACATATACAACAAAACAAACAAAATAATGCAGTAGACAACATGATGCAAAGATAATAATAGAATAGTATACCAAATCTTCGACTTCGTCCTCCACAAAAGATTTTCAATAAGCTGAAAAACTCAGGTCTGACCCGAGCGTAATGAAAAGACAAAACACTCGAGTCAGGACTAAAATATCCTCATGTAAGTTAAATCAATCGTAAATAAATATGAGTGTAACAGCGTCAGAGATGTTTACGGGGTTTGACATCTTATATCTAGTGTCAACGTGCGTGCAGTAACTTAAGAGATGTTACGGGATTTTCCATCTCTCAAGGATCCGTTAAACTATCTACTATGTAGTACAATACGCTATTATAATATGACTACAGTAAAGTTAAAGTATTAAAATAGCGTTAAGGCATTACCATAATTCCCCTTAACACATTTTTATAATTCCATAGTCTATACAGCACCGTAAACCCCACTGTAAACTGAGAGGGTACCCCATAGGTATAACACAAAACAAAACGTAGTGGTCGCGAATAGGATAATCAGTATGACAAGGTACATGAGGCGATACCAACTAGGATACTAGTAGTTGTGTGATCCGGACTGATGTTGAGCATAGCCAACAGCTACCTTAACACAGCGAAACAACACTCCCAAATCGAGGGGTGCACCCAAATCGAATCACAAAAGTAATAGATATGGTATCGAAGAAGTGTGTCCGCTAGAGATGGCGAACCTCAATGGCCCGGCGCGGCTCCTGTTTTAGTCATGTCAGGGGTCATCCAATATCGTTCTCTTTCTTTGGTCAACGCGTTCACCAAACCATCCACTTCATTCTGGATCAACACTCCGCGTATACTAGTTATTAAAGTGGTTTTCGGTATCGACCGAGAGTATGTCCATATCCGATCCCGGTCTCTTTTATAACTACGTATTATTACACCGATGGCTCTTTTACATTTCAAATCGATTCATGATTTATATCAAAATATCATATTCGCTTCAAAAAAATCAAATCCATTTTAACATCATCATATCTATTCAAAATGTAAGATTCCGTTTCAAAATCATTTTTCGCCTCAATATCTCATTTTGATTTCAAAATCATTTCCAATTTCAATTTAGGTTGCAACTTCATTTAACCCGATTCGTATTTAAATTCAAGATTTAAACATAAACATTTCACCTTATTGACCAGCTTGAAATTTTAGAAAATAGTTTAAGTAGTATAAAAGTAGTTTTAAATAATTAAAATACTTAAAAATACTTAAAATCTTTAAATGGATTTCAAATTGATAAATTAGTTTAAAATAATTTAAATTGGGTCAAGTAGATTTAAACTAGATTAAAATAAGTTAACATGGTTTAAGATGGGTTAAAAAAAATTTAATATAGTTAATATAGGTTCAAATAGTTTAAGTATTTAAAGATGGTTTATATAACAGAGTAATTTGGAAAACAAACTGAAACAGCTTCAAAACAAATCCATTTCAATTATAACTTCCTAATTCAAATCAATTTCAATTTCCAGTCTACTGATTCAATTTCGATTTCAATTCAAATCTATTTCAACCTTGACTTGAAATTAGTTCAATTCTACATTCACCTTCAATTAATTCAATTTCAATTTATATCGATTTGGAGCTTGATTTTTCAAAATACCAATTTATGACACTTAACAAAATTATCCTTCAATATTCAACTTTTGAATCCAAATTTCAAATATGATTCAATTCCAAGCTCAATTTCAAAATATCGTTTTTTTATCACTTTTACTTAGTAATACTCAAAGCTCGAAATAATGTTCAATCTTTAAAACAAATAAATTTCTGAAATTCGATCATATCCAAATTTTTAATTTCAAAGTCTTAAGTTAATTTATTTAACAATTTCTTTTAACCAAAATTTATTTCAACATTCCAGACTCAATTTGTTGCGATAAATTCGACTTCTATAAATTGATTTTATTTATATCTTTTAAATCAAAACATTTAAATAAAATTCAAATCAACGATTTTAAAAATTTATTAATTTAGCCAATCCGGTGTCCGTATATAATTTTCTATCCTATGGCCAAGTGATTATTTATTTTAGTTAAATGTCAGGATGAGTATATATCACTTAAACCAAATCACAGTGTCATATGTATGCATAACAGGATATATATAAGCAAATAAACATCCAAACATTTAAATATCAACCAATAGCATCCATCGAAATACATCATCCAATAGACAATACAATTCACGGCAATTTCATAGTTATCAATATCAGGTAATTTAATCGCAATTCAATTTTAATTTCAATTTGACTGTCAATTTAATTTTCAACGGTGAATTCAAATGACAATCTATATGATAATTAAATTTTATCAAACAATGACAAATAAAATTCATATCACTTCATAATATCAAATTTAACTACCATAAAGATATTCGTTGTGAGCGTTATAAAACACTCACCTTGATTTTCCGTTGTAGTTCCAGCGTTTTATTTTGAATAAAATTAAACGAGCGTTTAATTTAATCCGAAATTTTCACTAGCTCCAAATGATTCCACTCCAGCTCCATAGTGTAGTATTCGACAAAACGATTGCAACGCAATTCGTTTCGTCCAAAAAGGACCTCGTATGAAAGAGATACACAATTTTAAAGTTTACCCAATTTATAATCTATATAAATTTACAATCTTAATTTAATTTTTCTTTAAACCTATCTCAATCTTGCCGTCCATCCCCTTTGATGAATCATGGTCGCTCCCCTTTCTTCCATCTTCGTTCCAGGTAAACGAACGCGCGTGACATGAACCCAAACACGCCCAAAAATCCTAATACACGCAAGCAATTCAAGTACTTCCACCCCGATCAGGAAGCACCACTTCGAAGAGCATCCTCCACTCCACCACCGCCCCGAGTAGCTAGAAGCTCGGTTCACCCTCCCCCTCAGAAAACGCGCACGAACGTGCGAACTTCCAGCCCCAATTGCCACCAATCCATCGCTTATTTCTTGATCATAGCCGTTCACAACGTAGAGCTCGTGAAGCTCTACAGTTTTGCTTTAGAAAGTATTCAGAATTATTGAGTGGATTTGAAGAAATTTGAGGGAGAAGATAGGAGATTTTCGGCCATTGGCTATTGTAAGTGGCGGCTGGCTTCTTCAAAACCCTAGGGTTTGTGAGTTGTTTGCAAAATCGAAGAAAGAAGTCCTTATATAGAAAATTCAACGAAAAACACTATTCATCCGACTTTTCCAAACTTCAAATCTCGTGCAGTGACCGGTGTTACTAGGGTTTACCCCTCGTTCCGAATACAATGGGATAGGTTTTGGAGGCTAATTCGATCATCTGTACGAGTTACGGCAATAAACGATCGATTTAAAATTTAAACCGATTAACTAAATTTTCTAGGCGTTTTGGCTTGCCCCGGACAAACGGTAAATCCGATTGACACGAAATTTGAAACCATACAATAATTTAACATTACGGGTCCGATGAAACTAGTTTCGTCGAAATCCGAGACTGTTTGGAAAATAGCTATTTTAACTCGTCAATTAAATATTAAAATATTCAATTTTTACAAATTTACTTTTAATTCGATTTTAAAAGTTCTACAACATCATTCTAACTTTAATATGATAAAATAAAATTTTACAAATCATTTTTAATCATATTAAACCCGTTATTCAATTATTCAACAAATTCCAAATATTAATTTAATCAATTTTGATTATCCAATAATTCATTATCCTTTGAAATATTTGAAATTGGACTTATAAGATTCAACTTTTAAAACCGATTCACATCTTAGAATACTATTTCCATTTTACAGTTATTCAATTATTCAATAAGTTTAAATATTTACTTTAAACAATTTACCTGTTCAATATTCAATTATTTGATTTTGAATAGATTTTACTTATCAATCAATTACTCTATTATACCCAATGAATTCGACATTTATTATCCTATCCAACTATTGATTGCAAAGGCATTCACTAAGTAGCATTTATTTTTCAATACTTATTACTATTCAAATCTTCGAAACCAATCTATTAAAATTTGTATTACTATCAAAATAATTCACAATTCTTATTCACTTATTTACATTTGTTTTTCCATATATTCCCTTATAACCAAGTTATAACATTTGAGTTAATTCAATTAGATTGGAACTCCATTCAATCTATAACTAATTACTTGGATAATTATTGTTGCAATTCATTCCAGTTATTATTATTCCAAACGAATTACAAATTTTTTTCTAACATTAAATCATGAAATCTTATTAAATTAGCTATTTTGATTATCGAAAATTTACGGGTCGTTACACCGGAGCTTCTTGGTTCACTCCTCCAACATTTCCTCCAAAATACTCCAGCAATAATTCCAACTTGCATTATATTCATGAAAAACTGATACATAGACTTGTGGAACTCCAGCACCAACATTCCTAGCTTGTGCCTGACCTTGGTTCCTTTAGTATTCGATCTAGGATTTTCATTTATGGTTGTGCTTCCTATAAGATTTACTCTTCCACTTCTATTATCTACATCTATATTCAAGCCTCGCAAGACGTAGAAGAATAGCCTAAGAGAGATAGAAGAATAGAGATATAGTATATATTTATATATAGCAAGTACAAGTACGTTAAAAAAATTCATAAACCTATGCTATGATACCAAGTTATAACATCCCCTATCTCGAGGCCAAAAACTAAATGCTACAAATTCTGCATCCATTTATAGTATTAATTTTCGGTGATAAAATATGGTAATGTTAATGGTATGCATAATATCAGAGTCACATGAATATGAAATATAATCATCATAGGTTTAAAACTATTTTTATGATTACATTTTAGAACAATATTTCATATTCAAATTACATAATCCTGTCGCTTTCCCAAGTTCAGATAAAATATAATTATTAGAAAATACACCATGAGCGACATATGAAGACACCCCCTTGGATGACTAGAGTACTATATAGAAATATCTATCTTAAATACAACACAGCAGAATCAAACAAAATAAAACAACAACTCCTAAATATATCTGTCAGCCACATGCTCATCTCCGGAAGATTTATTCGCCAACCTATTAAAAATCTATAAACCTCAACTCTCAGCCTACTCAAATCAATTTTGAGCACCTGAGAGTTTAATGGGAATACATAAACCTCGAATCAAACATAAAGCCCGGTGTGAGTAATACTATACATCTCGGTTAATTGATATTAAGTGAGACCATGCCGCATAGCTGAACGGGTTTTCCCTCACTAAAATCCTTTTAAAACATATATTTTACACATCATAATCCTGCAACAAAAGCTGGTTAAAACCATAAAGCAATATCATGTAAACATACATGTCAGGTAACAAGTAGCTATTTGTCTGAACACCATAGTTTTGTCTGGCTAACTACTAACATTGAGCTGATTCAGGCCTACTAGAGAATATAAACAAAATAATCCAACCCCTGTTAGATTCTTCTCTTCTGGATGGTATGTCCCTAATTTTTCTATTAGATACTCCTCTTTTGGATAGTTTGTCCCTAACTTATTTTCTCCTAGGGTCACCTGATCCTAGTGGTTTCGTGGGATCACCAATTACCTATCTCAGTACAAATATATTTCATTTTGTGTATAATCGTCATTTTAGTCTTACGTTTGATAATGCCCTATACACTGGAATTTTGGAATAAATTAGCTGGAGCTAATAGCTAATGTATAGGGTGCAACCCTATACCAGTCCCATCTGGTATACAAATATCTAATTCATTTTGCATAGGGAAACCTTCCTTTTAATTTTCCTTGAAAATTCATCTCATGTTGATTTAAAACCTTTAAATCAAACTTAAACAAGGAAAATATATGCTCTAAGCTTTACTCAAAATACCTTGCAATGTTATGTGTCCTTTACACAAATCATTGTTGATGAAAACATTTAAACCTTTGAATGTACTCCTTTCGAACCCATTGAATGTACCTCTTTCAAAACCATGTAAAACACTTTCTTTTACCTAGGCCGAAAGGCCAAAACATTCCTTTCAAAACCATTCACATAAACCTTTCAAAATGATTGAAAAATCTTCCTTTCAAAAGCTATAAAACCCTAGACATCCTATTTTTAAAACACTTAAACACTTCCTTTCAAAAATATTGGAAAACCATTCCTTTCAAACCTTTCGAAACCATTGGGGAACCACCCCTTCAAAACCTTTATTGAAACCTTTCGAAAACATTAAAACATCAAACCTTTTGAAAGCCTTTGGGTTTAAGTAAAACATGTGGAATAACTTTTCAAAATCATTTCAAACTATCTCCTTCGAAAAAATTTGGGTTCTACCTTCAATAGAGCAAAAGGGTCATAAAACAAAGTCGAAAGCACTCTTCTGAAAGCATTTCCTAAGAAAAAAAGTGATGCTGCTAAAACCAACCTTCCAAAAGCAATGGAGAAGCATAAGTTTTAAAACAAAGTATACCTTCCAAAACCACTAACTTTGAAAGGTAGAAAAGCAACAATTAGGGGTTTCGACCTCATTCGAAAGCATTTACTTAAAACAAAACATGCGGCCCATTCAAAACCTTCCTTTGGACAATTAGACCCAATCGAAAGCCAATCGAGTTGAAAGCACATCCTTCAAAAGCAATGCAGATGCATTTTCAATTTGAAATTAAGACATGCTTCGACCCCATTGGAACATATGGTCTCGACCCAGTTCGTTCCGCCTTAGTTCAATTCACTCTATACCAAGTTATTAATACTTTGTGCATTAGTTTCGATAGCAATGGAGGGGAAGTACTTAGTCGGAACCCCTATGCGGAAATTGGTGAAACATACAAAAACATGTAAAAAATGATTTTTACTTTAAAAAGAAATTCTTTTCAACTGACTTGCCTTATTTGTCAAAATATTATTGGTTGCTAATTTTTTTCTAAAAGTGCTGCCAAAATTTCATAAATAAATTTTTTAATTAATTTACAAAATACCCTTTCTTCTTTTATAAATATATAAAACATTTAAGTCCCATGTCTTAAATAATTTTATATATCTATTAAAAAACTTAGGAAAATTCTCATTTTTATTATGTTTTCTAACATATATCAATTTCAGACCAAAAGCATATATTTTTTAGCCGTAAATAATTTTAAACCCAAATAATCATTTTTTCACTAGAAAATTAATGTACAATCCACATTAATTCAAACAATTATGAAAATTTAAATCCGTCTCTAAAATATCATTTTTGATCTAAATCTAAAATCATAAGGCATTTTGATTTCATTAAATAGGATTTTCTCAATAAAACATATCATAAAACCTATATGACTTAGCATAAATCATCAACAAGCATATATAAACATTTGATCATTGAAAAACATGGCATAATCATGTAAATTACTTTGGATTCTTCTTAAAATTGAAAAAAATAAAAAAAAATGGGATTTATTCATTATTCTCCTTGGCTTTGGGACTAAGGAGTTTGAGATTTGAATAGCTTTGACTTCATTAATCTTCTTCCTTAGATTTTCTTGTATATCTTCCTCATCCTTTCTAATGGTGGTCGACCTTTATTTGTTTTTTTTTAATTTTGCAAATGAACGAGTAGAACATATATGGCTAAGGGTTTAGGATGTTATAATGATCTCTTTCCTATGTTATCCCTCCTCTGTTTCATTTTAGCTCATTTAAGTTTAATCATTAACATGGCACTTCTACCCCTATTAATCACAAATATCAATCCCATAATCATCACATTATTTTATTTAATTTAGCTAATTAAATATCCTAAATAATGTTACTAAAAATATGGGGTGTTACATAAAACCATAATCCAAGGATTTTTAGGCGAGGCAAAAAAAATTGATTGGGATAATTGGTTTATCGATTGAATTCGGTAATAGAGATTGCTAAGCTATGCGCATCCAAACTTATGTTATAATCGATGAATTTTCAAGGTATAACGTTTTTTGGGTCGATTGGCCCTAACTGATTTTAGAATAGCTACGACTGATGTTGTTAACTATAGAAAATGGGGTCAAATCAATAAAAGAACATCAAATCACAAGAAGGGAGTGTTATGTCGTAGAGCCGAGGGAAGCAAAGTGACGAGAGAAAGGTAAGAATGTAAAGAAGGATCTCTACATTAAGAATTTCAAGGCATACAAATTTAAGTCCAAGCACTGGCTTGGGAACTATAACAGGTTTGGTGCGGCGATGGATCCCTAGAAGAAGTAAGAGGAAGTGCGGGCGGCATCAGCCGAACTAATGGTTGACATTCCAAGGGATGTTCCTTCATGGACTCTCATGATTGGATCATGGCTCGGTGATGGACTAAGGAAGGAATTGGTTAATTTCCTTCGAGGAAATTTGGACATATTCACTTGGATGTATTCAGATATGTGTGGGATATCATTAGAGGTAGCTTATTTGCCCTGAATGTGGATCTAAGATTTCCACCAATAAAGCAGAAGATATTTAGTTTGGGTCTGGAAAGATCTGCTATGTTTGAAGGAAGAGGTGAATAAGCTAATGCAAATAGCTTTATCCGCGATGCTCCATACGCAAAATGGGTGCAAAACCCCATGTTAGTCAGGAAATTGAACAAAAAGCGAAGGATATATGTTGATTATTCAGATTTGGCTAAAGCATTCCCGAAGGATTGCTTTCCTTTACATAGGATCGACTAACTAGTTGATAGGACTATAGGACATGAGTTGCTCTCGTTCATGGATGCTTAGTTAGGATATAATCAAATACCAATGCATATATCAAATCCAGAACACACCAGCTTTCTAACGAATTTGGGACGATACTGTTATCGATAATACCATTAGGTTTGAAAAATGATAGAGCTACATATCGAATAATAGTAAATTCTGTATTCAAAAACGAAATTGGGCAGACGACAGAAGTATTTGAAGATCGTATGGTTGTGAAATCACGGATATCCGAAACAACTTGGGTGACCTTTCATATGTGTTTAAAGTTTTATGAAAGTATGGAATAAATCTTAATACGTTGAAATGTTCTTTGGGAGTCACATCGAGAAAATTTCTTGGATTTGTCCTGAATGCTAGAGGCATTGAAGCCAATCCGGAGAAAATTGATGCCTTAAGGAATGTAAGGGCCCTAACCATGAAAAAGTAAGTGCAGAGCTTAAAGTGGAAAGTTGTTGCTTCATCGTGAAAGTTGCTAGACACCTTCAAGGAGTTACTATAAGCATATAGAGATACCACTAGTTCTATCCATGGTTGAACAGAGAGCATTTGTTTGTTTGTTTGGTAGTACTTGCTCACAAACTAAGAGCAGCTTTTGTACATGAGTCGGCAAATAATCAAAAATTGGTTTATTACATTAGCAAGCGGTCTATTGGAGCTGAGAGGAACTACCCGAGGTTGGAAAAACTTGCACATTGCTTGTTGATTGCATTAAAGAAGTTATAGTTGTAATCCAGGCTCATTCTATCGTAACCTTTTGGTGGGATTTTTGAAATGCCAAAAAAAGATTTATGGTTGCACTGGAGAAACGCTACAATAAAAGGACTTATAGTAGCATTGAAATAGATGCACCAAAAAATCATTGATTTTCAATTGCGGGTTTAATCGTGGAGTTCATTAAAACGCTAATTTAAGTTTTGGTAACATTTTTTATGTGTCAAAATATTTTTTATTGTAGTGGAACATACTCACATGGTCCAAGATCAGGACCGAGGAGTAAAACTTCAAGGGTTGACCAAATAATTCAACCCCGCTCACTTAGGTACTGGAAAAATGGTATCGTTTCCTTTGGTCTAGGATTAGGACCGAAGATAACTTACATAGATCGATAGGATAATTCAACTCCGACCTTCAAGTATTGACTATTGCTCGAAAATAAGAAGGGTTGGTAAGGAATACCTTTGGGGAGGTAACAAAAAATGACAGTTTCTGGCGATAGAAACTGGCACACGGATGGAAATTATTGACTATGCTAGAGGGCTGGTTGTATATGATGGGCCGAGGATAAGTGAGGGCGACCAGCGTATATTCTAGGTTAACACCCGGAGATAGGTTGAACTGAGAGTGGATGCTTAGAAATAGGCATCCAAAGATACAGATTCTCGAACATAGGAACCAGTCTACTGATAGGATATTCGCAATTGCGCATATGACCATGTGGGACCTGCTTGGCCAAGGATAAGCAGGGTTAGTTATCGCAAGTCGAAAATGGATGTTCGTTGGCTCTTTCATTCCAGGCCTAGGAAAAAATAATATAGTTGGATGGGGGGCAATTAGTTAAGTTTCCCCTCATGGCTAGTCATCAGCCGATACCCAAGAATGGGTAAAGTCGAAATGCAATACCCAAATATCGACATTTTGAATTATGAGTCCCGATAATGGGACTCGTTGGGTAAGATAGACATCCAAAGCATTGTTCCTAGAGTTACGGATCAACCTGAAACTTGGATTTTTTGCAACTCGTCAGTGGTCGAACAGAATTCGACCTAAAAAATAGGAATAACCTCGAAGTAAATTAAAAATTGAAGTTTAGTGTCGCCAAGTGGAGTGCTTTGGTAGCTTTAAACAAGGCTAACTAATGGAATGTAACTAGAGCAATCGTAGGAATTTTATTTATAGGCATAGAGTTGTAGTAACTAAAAGTGTTGCATGGACATATACATATAAAATATAGGTAAATTGCGACATATGTAATTATGCGACATATGTAGGTAGAAGTACATACATATGGTTAGAATACAAAGGATAAAGCAGTAAATTAGAACAAAGATTACAGAACAAAATGATCTTTCATTACTTAAGATTTTATGTAGAGGTAGCGAGGGTCACTCCTACACAAACAAAACCTATTTACATCAAGAAGAGACAAAAAGCACTGTCTCGCTCACAAGTCCCAAGAATCATCATTCTTCCCTCTCTCGTTACCCTTGCCGCTACGGAATTGCCTCTTATGCTTTTGAACACCCTTGGATTTCCCTTTTTTGGGAGTGTCACCCTCAGACTGGTTAGTCTCTCCCTCGGTTGAAGCGTAATACCCGTTTGTCTTTTCAGTTGGATTCTCGGAGAGTTTGATCTTTAGCGACTTCATTTTTGAGTGGGGGAAGTTTAATAGAGGAGCTTGTGGGAGCAAATCTCATAGAATTTTCAATATCGAGCTTGGCCTTGATTTTAACTTTCTACAAGTCTGTCTTCAACTTTGCCACCATGGTTATATGATCTGTCAAGTCCGCAACACTTGTGGTAGCAACATCCCACTCTGGGTCATCTAGGTTTTCTAGTGCGGTTATTCTTTTGAAATCAGATCTCGGGCAGTAACTGGAAGGAGGAACCAAAGTGGTGAGTGTCGTGGAGATGGAAGTCGACCTAGTAAAGATCTCTATAGGATTCAAGCCTTCAGTAGCTGGAGATGGAGGAGGAAGTGCGGATGACCTATAAGTTGGTAAACAAAATGGTAAAGGTTAAATCAAAGGATGATCTATTTTTAATCGAAGTAGTATTAGTGATGCATTTATCATAAGCATGGCCTATTTAAGTTATTAATTAACACAAATCGAACCATCAAACTATAATACAACTCTAGTCCTACTTTTCATATCTCATGAAACATAGCATAGAAAATGAAACCAAAATCTAGGTGAAGCATGAACTATTTACTATTAATTAGTAACATAGATCATCAAATTTTGATTCAAACTTCACTTTATTGCCATGATCATATTTAGATGAAGAGGAAAACTATGATTAATGAGATAAACATAGTCTATTTGTTATGAAAAAACTAGGCTATCAGATATAACATAAAACACAAACAATCATAAACATCCATTTTCTCATAAAGCATAAAAGAGATCATCCATAGAAAATTTTATGTTGAATCCACATGATAAAAGAAAGCTTCATTAGCTCTAAATTGTAGGGGTTTAGCCTCTCATTTATGTTACCATTTCAACACATTAGAGATTTCAACATTGAAAATGAAATAAAGTAGAGAATAAACAAGAAAAAGAAGATTAACTACTAGAAGGAAATGAATTAAACTAGAGCATAAATGTAAATCTAAACTATGAACATGAATTGAAAGAGAGCATAAGAAAAAAAATGAGCACAAAAGTAAAGAAAAACAAGTAGAAAGAGAAGAGAAAGAGGCTAGGAAGCCATTTTTATTTCATTCAATATACAGCTTATAACTTTCATTTTGATTTCCTAGCTAATTTCAAAAAGTAGAAGAGATTTACATATCCATAAGAGGGCTATTTATATATGCATAAAACCCTAATTCATATTTTTGAGAATGCCCAAATTGCCCTTGAGGTGGTGTGGCCACCAAGTCATCAATAGCATATGTTAATTCTCTACTTAAATGTGCACGAAGCTTTAATGGCCTTTTAGCATGCGCATTAGCTCTAATTGAAAATCAAGGTAAGTAAGTAGGTAGGGTCCTCTATTATCATGAGCTTGAATTATTTACTCTTCATTCCTTAGTATTCCCTTGCGCATGCACATATGTTTATGAAGCCCTCTTCCATATGCATCAAAATTTTCTATAAAAAATCACAAAAATTTCCATACAAAAATTCTAAAATTGATAGATGCACAAAAATGACCGTTTTACCCCTAAATAAAGATGAATATATGATGATTTGAAAAATAATTGAATTTTGGTTTTAAACATATTAGAATGTCTAAATATTTAAATAAAAATAGATAAAATATGGATGTAAATATATGCACATCAAATACCCCCACAATTATCTTTTTATTCGTCCTCGAATAAAGGAAAACTAAGACAAATCCATTTTCGTAGGGTGCACGATTGCATTGAGTATATGCAACAAGCCATTAAACCTCTGGGTGTCCCTAGTGGGATGAGTGTTGTCTCGTGAGGGTTTTCTGCGAATAGTACCTACAAAATCCAAATGCAAAGTGAAATTATTTACGAAGTGCATGATATATTTACAATAGGATGAATGCAAGTTTTTGAAAATATATACAAACGAAGGATTTACTTTCAAATTGACACGAAACAAGTTAACATAAGTTTTGGTCATTAACTTCAAAATTTAAGTCATTTACTCGTCAAAATTTCTAATAAAAATCAAGTTGTCGTAATAGATAGACTATAGTTTAGCTAGTTTTTTCGGTTGATAACGCAATGTAATTATGAATGGATCCTCAGTTGATTATCAAAGTTTGTCAAAATGATATTCTCATTTCTTTCAATAACAATTTAAATCAAATAAGTAAAATTAGCGCTTAGATTTCAATTGCTTGCTCTCTCTATTTTTTTGAAAATTTAATTGATATTTACAGTATTTACATATGCCTAACTCAGATAAACTGAGGCTAGATATATTACCCGTGCACTGCCTTGCGGACTGATGTGAGGGGAATACAGAGCGTGGCTAGTGAACACACAAGTGTGAACGCTAATCTATTGTAAGCGTTATTAAAAAGAATTTTTTATATACATACACCTAACTCAGATAAATTGAGGCCACATATACCGATCGTGCGCTGCCTTTTGGGCTTACGTGAAAATGGTACAGAGCATGGCGAGTGAACACACAAGTGTGAACACATGACTCTAGGTGTTAAAAATATATACATATACACACAAAAAAATTCTTATATATTTTTGTGTCTTTTTTTTCTATTTTTTTAGATAGAGAGAGTTTTGCAAAATCATCTTAGTACCATTTAACTTAGAAGATAAAAAGGTTATATCCTTTACTTTAATTTACCACTTTTTTAAACAAAGATTTTCAATTAGAACATACTTCATAATTAACACATATGAACCTTTCTATATACTAGTTAAACCATTTTTATTTGTAATCAAACTTCATTTTTATTGTTGTTAAGACAAATAAATTTTCAAAAATTTCAATTTCTTAACAAAACTTATACTTATTCATAGTGTTTCTTAAAAAATAAATCAAAATGCTAAACGGAAAATGTTTTTGGGATTTAAAAATTTTGATGATTTTTTTTGAGTTAAAAGAAAATGAAAATTCAAAAATGCCATGAAACTTTAAAAAATGAAAACGAGACTCCCCCCACACTTAATTTTGACTGTGTCCCCACGGTCAATGCACGATATAATGACTGTAACGGGGAAAAATATGTACATATTTACAAAAGAGGGTTTATCAGACATAGCTTGGCTCAATGAGCTCCTCCTCTTCGTTACTTGGCAATTCCAAGAAAGGTTTCAAATGACTGCTAACTTTGAAAATCGATCCATCCTTAGGGTTTTCTATTTCTATAACACCATGTGGAAAAATAATTCATACCACAAATGGTCCGATCCGTTTCGATTCAAGTTTCCCAGGGAATAAATGAAGTCTCGAGTCATATAAAAGAATTTTCTGGTTAGGCGTAAATTTTTTCCTTAGGATTGACTTGTGATGAAAAACTTTTGTTCTTTCTTTGTAAATTTTCTCGTTTTCATATGCGTCGTTCCTATGTTCTTCTAGTTCGTTGAGTTGTAGTTTTCGGTTTTAGCCAGCTTTCTTAAGATCAAAGTTTAAATTCTTTATTGCCCACAATGCTTTGTGTTCGATTTCAATGGGTAAATGGAAAGCTTTACCATAAACTAAACGAAATGAGGACATCCCAAGATTACTTTTCAAAGCAGTGCGGTAAGCCCAAAGTGCGTCGGTCAATTTCTGAGACCAATTTTTTCGATTTTTGTTGACAATTTTCTCCAAGATTTGTTTCATTTGACGATTTGAAACGTCGACTTGCCCATAAGTATGAGGATGATATGTAGTGGATAACTGTGGGTTATCGAGTATTTCTTCATTAATGTTTCAAAAGATTGATTGCAAAAATGGGTTTCGTTATCACTGATTATTATGCGAGGTGTGTCGTGCCTTGAAAAGATGTTTTCTTTGAGAAATTTCACAACAATTCTATGGTCATTGGTTTTGCAAGGAACGGCTTCGACCCATTTTGAGACGTAATTAATAACAAAAAGGATGTACAAGTTTCCAAAAGAACTGAAAAAAGGTCACACAAAGTCGATACCCCAAACATTAAAGATTTCGATCGTAAGAATGGGGTTTAGAGGCATTATATATCGTCGAGAAATTCGTCCAAGTATTTGGCATCGATCGTAAGTTTGGCGAAATTTGAGTGAGCTTTGAAAAGAGACGACCAATAGAAACCACACTGCACTTTTTCCACAGTTTTTCGAGGAATGAAATTTCCACCACATGATTGATCGTGGAAAAATGAAAGAAAACTCCTAATCTCGTTATTCAGAATGCAACGTTGGATGATTTGGTCGGGACAATATTTGAACAAGTATGGATCGTCCCAATAGAAATATTTCACTTGGGACATGAATTTGTATCTTTTCTGTTTGGACCAAGATGGGGGAGTTTCTTTAATGACTAATAGTTCACTATATTAGCGCACCATAGGTCGATAGAAATTGAAAGAAAGTTATTCATCGGGGAAGTTTTCACTGATCGACAAAGAAGATGGTGCATTCGGAAGACGAGATAAGTGATCGGCTATGACATTGTCGGGTCCTTTTTTATCTTTGATTATAAGGTCAAATTCTTGAAGTAAAAGGATCCAACGAATCAAACGGGATTTAGCATCCTTTTTAGCGAAGAGATATCGAAGTGTAGAGTGGTCAATGCTAGCTTATACACAGCAATGTGAATCTATCAAGTAAGGTCGAAACTTTTCGAGCGTAAAAACGAGAGCTAGAAGCTCTTTTTCGGTTGTTTTGTAGTTGAGATGAGAGTCATTTAAAGTCATGCTAGCTTATAGATAACGTGAAGGATCTTGTTGATGCGTTGTCCTAAGACAGCACCAACTGAAAAGTTCGAAGCATCACACATTATTTCCAAAGTAAGATCCTAATTGGGTGTGCAAATGATTGGAGCAGAAATGAGTTCGTTCTTAAGACGTTCAAATGAAGAGATGCACTCGGCGTTGAAATCGAATGGAACGTCTTTTCCAAGGAGAGTCGTCAAAGGATGAGCGATTTTGCTAAAGTCTTTCATAAAGAGTTGGTAAAAGCCAGCGTGTCCTAGAAATGATAGAATGTCCTTAATAGATTTGAGTATGGGTAAGTTTGCAATAACATCAATTTTCGCTTTATCTACCCCAATCCCTTTGTTTGAGATGATATGTCCAAGGACTATGCCTTTTTCGACCATAAAGTGGCATTTTTCCAATTCAAGATCAAATGTTTTTCTTCATATCGATTTAAAACCAACTTGAGATGATGTAAACAATCGAAAAAAGAATCGCCAAAAATAGAGAAATCGTCCATAAAAACTTCTAGAAAGCGTTCAATCATGTCAAAAAAGGCCAACCATGCATCGTTGGAAAGTAGTAGAAGTGTTACAAAGTCCGAATGGCATATGTTGATAAGAAAAGGATCCGAATGAACATGTGGAAGTCGTTTTCTCTTGATCTTCGAGTGCGATACGAATTTGGGCCGGAATATCCATCAAGGAAGCAGTAAAATTCATGGCCGGCTAAACATTCGAGCATTTGGTCAACGAAAGGAAGAGGAAAGTGATCTTTTCGTGTTGCGGCATTTAGTTTTCGATAGTCAATGCAAACATGCCAACCCGTTTGAGTATGAGTTGGAATAAGTTCGTTTGAATCGTTCTTGACAATGATTAGTCCAGACTTTTTCGGTATAACATGAATTGGGCTAACCCATGAACTATCAGAGATTGGTAAATGATTTCGTTGTCAATAAGTTTAAGAATTTCGTCATGCACCACATCTTTCTTTTTTGGATTAAGCCTTCTTTGCGCGCCACGAACAGGCTTGACACCGTCGATTAAGTGGATGCAATGTTGAACAATAGCAGGATGAATTCCCTTTATATCTGAGATCGACTATCAAATTGCTTCTCTATTTTTCGAAAGAATAGAGAGAAAGATGCTTCTTGGTCAAAAGAATGATCGTTAGAAATTATGAGAGGGCAAGTTTCGTTTTCCCCTAAGTATGCGTACTTAAGGTGATCGAGAAGTGGTTTGAGGTCCAACTTAGGGAGTTTCTCGATCAAAGAATTGGATTGAGATTCTGACTCAACTGGAAGCGATTCAAAAGGAAAAGTGTATTCCATCTCATTGGGGATTTTATGAAACAATTTTTCATACTCGGCTTCGCATTCATCATTAAGATCAAGTGTCTCATTTTCAAAATTTTCGAAAATGGCACTAACTTCCAACGTTTGGTCAAGAGGTTCATTCGACTGGCTTTAAAGATTGAAAATATTGAGATCCAAAGTCATATTTCCAAAAGAGATTTTCATTAATCTGTTATGACAATTGATTAAGGCATTTGAGGTGGCTAAGAATGATTGGCCTAAAATCAATGGAATTTGACTCATGGAATTTTTCATGGGTTGTGTTTCGAGAATGATAAAATCAATAGGGAATATGAATAGCCCTACTCGAATGAGCACGTCTTCGATTTCTCCTACGGGCTTCTTAATGGAACGATCGACGAATTGAAGCGTAACTTTTGTGGATTTGAGCTCACCTAAGCCTAACTGTTCGTACACGAAATATGGAATCAAATTGACATTCTCCCCTAAGGCTATCAAGCATTTGTTAATCGTCTTGTCTCCAATGGTACATGAAATCGTAGGGCAGCCAGGATCATTGTGTTTAACATGCATGGATTGGAACAAGACTTCACTCAAACAGGTGGCTAAGAAGATTTTTTTGGGCACTTGAGTGTATCACTTTTGGGTGCACCAGTCCTTAAGAAATTTTGCATATGTGGGGACTTGCTGAATGATGTCAAGAAAAGGAATGTTAACTTTGACTTGTTTAAAAATTTCCAACATCTTTTCCATTTGGTCCGAGTGTTTCTTGGGTTGAAGACGATGTGGAAATGGAACCCGATACTCGATAGTTGGGTTTACTCGAGTAGAAGAAGAAGAATTTTGATTGGCATTGATTTAATGTTTGGCTCCACGTTCTGTTCAGATTTGTTCATTGTTTTAGAAGTGTTGAGTGAGGTTTTCAATAAATCGTTTGCATTGACAACTTGATTATCGATATGTTTACCGAAACGTAGAATTGCGACAACATTCAATTGGGTGACATCACTATCTTGAACAACATGAGCTTGATTTGAATTTGCGTTTTAATTTCTGGGATTTGGAAAAGGCTGGCTTGGGAATGTTCCTCGTTCGCGTTCACTTACAAACGTAGCTAATCAACTCATTTGCATTTCAAGTTTTGCAATCGATTGGTTTGTGTTTTACATATATGAAGTCAATAAATTTTGCAAATTGCTGTTTGATTGAAGCTTTGAGTAGTTGTTTAGCCAACGTTTCAAGAGTTTTCTCAAGTGAACTTAAACGTTTATCGTCTTGGGTATGATGAGCAGAATTTGGTTGAAAATTTGATTGATGTGGTTGATTATGAGACGGGCCTGCAAAATTTGGTTGAAAATGGTCGGGCTAAAAGGGAGGATTCAAAACATTATTTGGGAATGCTTGAAAATTGGAACGAATAATATTCATGTTGGGATTGTTTTGGTTTCTAGAAAAATACGGGTGATTTCTCCAACCAGGGTTGTACTTTAGAGAAAACGTGTCATTTTGGGCTTTAGTGAAAGCGTGATTTAGTCGACAGAATTGGGACACTGATCAGCTATATGATTAGGATCGTTGCATTTATAACACATCGGATAGGAAGCTTGGTTCATTTGATTCGATGAGAAAATGATATCGAATTTTTTTAATCATTGCATCTATCTTAGCTTCCAAAGCAAAAGAAGATCCTGTTGACTGTGCACTTGATCGTGAGTAAATTGATTTTTCGTTCGAATGTTCCCATTGGGATGATTTTTCGGTGAGGCTTTCAAGAAATTGCGAAGCATCGTCATGATGTTGGGAAACAAAGTTGCCTTGGCCCATTGATTCGAGCATGGCTCATGAGCTTGTTTTGAGTCCATCGTATAAGATTTGGTAAATCGCCCATTTTCGAAGTTATGGTGTGGACATTTTATCAAAAGATCTTTGAATCTTTCAAAATATTTTTCAAATGGTCCCCCCCTTGAATTGATGAAACTACCATTTCATTTCGGATTCTACTCATTTTTTCCAAGAGGTAGAATTTTTATAAGAAATCTTTTAAGAATTCTTCTTAAGTTTTAATCGAGTTCGATGGTAAGCTGTACAACCATTTTTCAGCGTAACCGTAAGAGTTAATGAGATTAATCAAAGTTTGGTTCTATCATCGGAAAGTTGTTGGAGTTTAATTGTTGCGCAAAATTGTTCGAATTTAGTTAAGAAAATGTATGGGCCATCGTGCTCGAAATTGCCAAATTTTTGGATGTGTGGCAATATGGTTCGAGAGAATTTCGAAATGGTTACTCGTAGGGGTGATTAACGTGAATCAAGATGGAAAGAAGCTCTATCGGGAAAGATTCTATCCATAAGAGTTCGAGGGGCGTTCTCATTCGCCATTTCAAAAGGATCGTCTGTTCGAGTTAAACGGTTACTTGTTAAGTCATGAGTCCAACGATTTGTTATTATGTCACGAGTCCAAGTACTCATACATAAGTGAAAGTCGAGAAGAGAAAGAAGTTAGAAATGAGTTTAGAGAATGAAACAAGATTTGAAAAACGAAGTGCAAATTTTTTTTTTGTTTTTTTAAGGAAGAAAAATATTTACCAAGCGAAATTTATTTCCAAAAGAGAAGTTTGATTTTTGTTTTATTTTTAACTTTTCAAATTTTTTTATATGTTTTTGTTTTTGAATTTTCAAATTTTAAAATATTTACCAACAATATTTTTATTTTTAGAAAATGGAACTTTGATTTTTTTTTTTTGAATTTTTTTTTCTTTTTGAGAATATTATATAGTTTTTTTGGATTTCTGTTTTTGATTGAAAATTTTCAAAGGAAGGAAAAAAATAAATTTTTTTGAATTAAAAACTAAGTTAAGTAAAATTTATAATTTTTTTTGGATTTTGGATTTTTTATTATTAAATATGCATAAACTAATGCAACTATATGAATGAAAATGATTTAATTACAGTTTTCTGTCCTTAGTAGCTCCTAACCCAAAATTGTATAATCACATTTTATTTTATTTATTTTTTTGAAAAAAGGTCTAAAGCTTTATTGATATTGAAGATTCAATACAAACACAATATATACAAGTAAAACATTCAAATTGTATGCGGCCCAACACATTCTCGACCAAACCCTAAACACACTGCGAAAAATAAGCGATGCTCTTTTCCTCATGGCGGCTCATTTTCTCTGCCTGGCAAATTTTCCTCTCTTCCAACTATGGTGATGCTACTTGCAGTGCGTCCGGACATAATAGATTTCTCAGCTTCATCGTCTTCTCTTTCAATCATGTACCTTGAGGATGATGTTGTGGTTGGGAAATTAGGGATCGTGGGAGAGGTAAGGTCTGCACACAAAGGTAAAATTTCCCATTTAACTAGGATGTCATCGGTATTAACCATACTGTGAGAAAAGAACTTAGATCTGTTGATGATTAGGTCACGAACCATATTTTTTATGGATTTGCAAACTGCAATTTTGTCTGCGTTGTCATTGTTAAAGATCTTAGAGTTTCTGCTCTTCCAAATGAACCATATGGCTGAGCTAAGAGCAGCTATAATGATATCCCTCTTAATGTTGATGGCTGCAAACTTTTGACTTATGTAGGTAATGGTGTCTGAGATAGATGTGTCAATATTACTATGTGTTGTAGGGTCACCCATCATAATTCTGATCCAACACCACACATGCTTGGAGAAAGAACAGTTAAAAAATAAATGCTTACAAGTTTCCTCTTCTATATTGCATAAAACACAGATAGAATCTTCAGTCACTCCTTGCCTTTTTAATTTATCTTTTGTTGGTAGAAAGCAGAAACTGGCTCTGTAAAGACAAGCATTCAATTTAGGAAGGGATATGTTGTTCCATATGATTTTGTGGTTATTGATCTCTTGAAGTTTAATTCTAAGATTGTTCCATACATTATGAAAGGAGAAATTGCCATTTTTACTATTTTTGCAAAACCAATAGTCTTCTGCTTTGTCATGATGAATGGGTACTTGTCTTATATCTTCACTTATGTTTCCAAGGTATGATAAATTCTCAGTTCTCCATGTATTTCCAGATATGATATGATTTACCTTATGATTTTTTCCTCTGGAGTGTGATAAAGTTTCTTGCCCCAATTTTTCTAATAATGTTGAGCCATTTATCCATGGAGTAAACCATAAACTTGTAGATTTCCCATCCACAATTCTTCTGTCAATTATTTTTTGTGCATCTCTTCTATGGTATAGCATTTTTTTCCAAGTGCATGAGAAATTGTTATTGTAATTAGATTCCCACAGTGTTTCTTTGTTGGCATATCTCTCATTTAACCACCTTGCACTGAATGTTGAATTATTAAGTGTCTCCCAAATTCTTTTTATGCAGAAAGTGATATTTATATCAGATAGTTTTTTCAACCCCATTCCACCTTCAGATTTAACACTTGTAACAGTTTCCCATGGAACACTGCTCTTTTTACCCTTCCAGATGAATTGTTTGCATAATTGATTGATTTGTTGAATAGTTAAGCTAGGAAGCATAAAACACTGCATCCAAAAACTGACCATAAGATATATAACAGCCTTTATCAGTTCAATTCTTCCTGTAACTGTGAGGAATTTGCACTCCCAACCTTGCATCTTTTTTAGCACTCTATCAATCAGTTGTTTGCAGTTTGATTGTTTGATATATGTCACTGATAGGGGTAGCCCAAGGTATCTGACAGGTAATTGTCCTTCTTGAATATTCAGAATGTTAAGCACTTGATCCTTATTATTGCAAAACTTGTTGAAAAACACTTGGGTTTTGAGATTATTCATTTCCAAACCAGTAACTCTCTGCAATTTCTTGAAACAGTTTTTAATAGCTTTAGCTCCAGTAGCAGTTGCATTAGTGAAAATTAAGAGGTCATCTACATAAATTAAATGTGTAATTATGGAATTGTTTTTGATAACTGATTCTATTTTACCTTTAGCAGCCTTTGCATCCATCAACAAAGTAAAATATTCCATGCATAAAGTAAAAAGATAAGGGGATAATGGGTCTCCTTGTCTTACTCCATTACTACCAGTAAAATATCCCTTATGATATCCTTCAATAGAAAATGAAAAACTTGGGGTGCATATCATTTCATGAATAATTTTTACCCATTTGGCTGGAAAATCCATGCTTTTCATCATGTGCAGAATGAAATATCTGTTTACTGAATCATAAGCTTTTTTAAGATCTACCTTTATGCACATTTTGTTGCTGCCATGTTTATTGAAATTTCTGATGTGTTCATGTGCAATTATTATCCCATCTTTTATTTGTCTGTTTGGTAAGTATGCTGTTTGGTTGTCAGATATTAGCTCTGCAAGCACAAACTTCATTCTGTCACATAGAAGTTTTGATAGGATTTTATATAACATGGAACAACAGGCTATGGGTCTGAAATCTGAAACTGATTGAGGGGTTTTAACTTTTGGGATTAAGGATACGATGGTGTGATTAATTTCTCTCACTATTCTACCATTGTCAAACGAAGTCTGCATAGCTTCAAGAAGAGGTTTCTTTAATTCATTCCAATGTTTTTTGTAGAAATTGGCATTAAAACCATCATAGCCAGGGGCTGTGTCATTATGCACACTGAAAATGGCTCTTTTTACTTCCTTTTCATCAAAAGTGGCATTAAGAAATGTTTTTCCCCAATCATTTAGTTTCCTTTTTGGGGTGATATTAGGGAACTGATTCTCCATATTGCTTCTGTTATACATATTGGAGAAAAATTTAACAGCTTCTTCCTCCATTTCTTTTTGGGTTTTAACTACATCTCCATTTTCTTTTAGAATATTGTGGGAGCTATTGACAAATTTTCTGGTTGTTTGTTTTGCAAAGAAAAATTTAGAGCAGCTATCATCCCACTTGATCCATTGACATTTGGTTTTTTGTTTGTTATCAATTGCAAAAAACTCCATACTTTTGGCCATTTTCACTTGAGCCTCATGCAAATTATGTGCATTCAAGGAATTATGATCTGATTCTAATATTTGCAGAGCAGTGTTGACCTCTTGCTTGATTTTTATTACTTGTGATTGTAAATCATTTTTTCCTTTGCACCAATTTTTGATTTCCTTTTTGATGGTTTTCTGCATCTGGATAAGGTTGTATAACTGATTACCTTCAGGGAAAATAAAACATTTTTCAACTGTCTCTTTATACCCCTCACACATAATCCAGTGATTCATGAATTTGAAGGGTTTGGGACCTTCATATGTTTGGATGTAATTAAAGTAGAACATGATAGAAACATGATCACTTGTTGATAGATCTAAATATTTTGCATGAGAATTTTTGAACATGTTCATCCATTCTATATTGCAGAAAAGTCTATCAATTTTTGAAGCAATGTTTTTCTGAGGCCCTGATCTCCCTGAATATTTAACTCCAGAAATACTGATTTCATTAACCCCTGTGGAATTGATAAAGTTATTAAGTTCTTGAATATTTCTGATGGTTAGTTTATTCCCTCCCATTTTTTCATTCAAGAGCCTAACACAATTAAAGTCTCCAATGATGCACCAAGGTGTACTAAAAATGTTAGCTTCGTTTTCCAACTGTCTCCATAAACTTGCCCTTTCTGATTCAAGATTTAAAGCATAAATAACAGTGATAATGCGTTGTGCCCCTGCAGTGTTGTTAAGCATACAAGTGATGTGCTGTTTACTCATAGAAATTGCATAGCTGCTCCAAATATCTGAATTTATCATGATGAGAATTCTGCATTTGTGATGATACTCAATGTTGTTTATGCAAGTTCATTTATTTCCCCAAGATTCTATGTATTGCTGAAGATTATTTCTTCTCAATTTATTTTCCACTAGGCAAAAAATAGATGGCTTATGAGAGCACACAATATTTTTAACCTCTAAAATATGTACTGCCTTGTTAAGACCACGCACATTCCAACATAGGATAGACATTATTTGGATGAATTTGCTTGACTCCTTGTCCTTATAGTGGGAGTCACACTATCAAATATCCCTTTATTCTTTCTCCTGTCATGCGAATTCTTGCTTCTCATATCTGCAATTTCTTTTTCAAATTCAGGATTGATGGATGTGAGGTTTGTGGGCAAAATATTGGGAGGTTTATCATTTGAAGGGTAGGTGGGATTGATACATGATTGAGATAGAGAAGATTCATCCACCTTCGAGTCTATCATGCCTTTCTGCACCTGAAAAGTATTAAGCACTACAGTTGTTAGATCAGAAATTTGAGAATTTGAATTATTTGAAGCAGATTTAGTATGATTTAACAACTCCCTGGTACTATATATCTCCGATGATGATGAAATGATTGAGGCTTTTGCCGATGACGTCACTGTATTAGGATCCAAAGTTCTTATACTCATAGATGGTCCTTCTTCAATGTTATGAATGTGAGGTGTTTCAGAGACATGAGCATTGTGACCCTTTGCAATTATAGCAGCCATGCTAGTTTTTAAAGGTGAGTCGGATACTACACATACTGTTGATGGCGAGGCTGCAATTGCAACTGCCGGTTCCTTTGAAGATATCTGAACTGTCTCAACATTTAGAGCATTTGAATCTGATGGAGATATGTCTTTTTCTATGCTTAAATTATTGTCTTTATTACATATTGTATGATCTTGGACATTGGACTCATCAACTGTGATAATTTCGGCATTATGATGCACTACTCCTTGTGAATTAACATAGAATGTTTGTTGAGTTGTGATAATCACATTTTATCTTAATCAACAAAAATATTTCTCAGCCATGTAACGGGCAAGGGTTATCGGTGCACCACGAATCACCGTAGCAATGCAACCGAAGGTTTAAGTACCTTCAAAGGAACAAACACTATAATATTTATGAATCACTGTATATTTATAAATGATTATTGCTTTTCTATAGCCTAGATACCAAGAAATAAAAAATTTCAAAGAAAACAATTGTGAAAATAAAATTAAGCCCTATATGAGCTCGCGATATCCTTAAGTCGAATGTCTAACCTTTATTATTTGTCAAATTCTATGATGAAATGCGATTTGTGTACTAAGAAAAGGGTGATGAAATCCCTTACCTTATGTGAATTGGGTTATTGCCCTTTGAAAATAAAAATAAGATGAGATGAATGCAAAAAAAAATTAAACGTGAATTTACAATACAACTAAAATGAAGTTTGTTTTTGTTTCTGGATTTTGAATTTTTATTTTCAAGTAAATGCAAATGTAAGCAACCAACAATGCAATTGAAATAAAAACAAGGGAAAATGCACGATACTAGAGCGTGCAGATTATTAGCAATTTATTTTTAAGCAGCAAATTTTTTTATCAAGCAAAGTAACTATTTAACCAGTAGTTCTTTTCCTTCACTAATTTAGCAACCTGAAATTAAAAACAAGATATTTACAAGTTTTATTATATATATATATATGTATGTATGTATGTATGTATAACGATGGAACTTAAAAACAAATTAATACATAACATATTAAAAACTAATTTTTTTTAGGCAAATGATTTTTTTAAAACTAAAAAACAATTGAACTCAACCAGAATTACAATTTTTTTTAAAGATGGAAAAGCTTAAATCTTAGGCAAATCAAAAAAAGGAAAATAGAAAAAAAAGAAACTCCAAACACAGCCCGGCCCAATATGTTTTCTTTGTTTTTTTTGTTTATTTTTTTTGAAATATGGTACATGGCCCAAGGCCCAAAACCGAAGAACATAAAAACAGGGTAAAAACCCGAAAGCTCTCAAATATCTCAGAAACAAGGGTTTCTGCCGACTCAATGGAAACCCTAGTAAACTCTAAAAACACAAAAATGGCGGAAGCTCGAACGCTTCATCCATATTCTTTAGCTCCACTCTTCTCTCCTCTTTCCCAGGAAGACAAAGTGCTCATAAAATAGCTTCTCTTCTCAACCAAACTACTGTCCTGACTTATGCTGTTGAAGTCACTGAAATTGTAAGATCTGAGCTCGCGATTGCCTAGAAATGCAGAGTCGTTCCAGAAATTTAGATTGTGAGCTTTGGAAGGGCGAAAGTTGTCAGCTTTATCAGAACTATTCTGGTGAAGCTCCAACATGTTTAAATTGTCTTTCGAGTTCTGCAAATAACATTCCATATGCTTGTAGCCCGCTTCTCTATTCCACTGCTCAGCAAAAAGGGAGTATTTGGTTTGATTTTTAACTTTTTTCTTTGATTTACGAAGAATGGTTCTGTTGTCCGACTCTATCAGTAACCATCTTTGCTCTTTAGTAAGTTTAGCATTGTTGTGAATGCGATTGTTTCTTTCTTTCTAAATATAGTAAATAGTTGTAGTAAGCAAAATATTAGCAAAGTCTTTCTCTAACGAACTGCCCTTGAAATTACTATTGATATGCTGCACTGCCTGCTTAAGATCCATATGCCCATTGTTCTTAATTTTCAGTGTTGTTTGAATAAGATTCAAGATATAGTAGGAACATCTACATTCAAAAAATAGATGATTTATATTTTCATCTTCACTGTTGCATAAGGAACAAAGTGATTTAGAATTTTTATTCCATTTTTTTTATTTTATCCCAAGTAGGCAATCTGTTGTTTATAGCAAAGTATGAACAAATTGCCATCTTGGGATTGTTCACTTTGTTCCAGATGCATTGATACCAATCTACTGTAGCCTGCTTATTTCTAACACGCTCCCAGATTTTTTAAAGAAAACTTCCTTTTACAGCTAACAGTCCATTCCGAGTAGTCATTTTCAGCATTAGAGTCAATAGGAATATTTCTGATAATATTCCTATGTGTATTGGTAATGGGATGCAGATAGGGATGCCATTGATTATCTTTAATAATCATAGAAACAGTTGCATTAGCATCACAAAAAATAACTAATTTGTCCCAGCCAATTCTATTGACAAAGGAATCATGCTGAAAGCATGGGTCAAACCAAAAATTAATTTCATTTTCTGGTTTAAAAATCCTTTGTAAAATAGGTTTACCAATGCTTCTACATTTTAAACTCTGTTTCCAAGCATTTGATTGGTTATCTTTAGGTAAAATGTTGCAAAAATTACCTTTCTTGAGTTACTTGCCCTTCATCTATTTAGACCATAATGAGTCAGTACTCAAAAATCTCCAAAACATTTTTAAATGACATGTAATACTTAAATCATTTAAATTTCTGATACCCATCCCCCCTTTTGTTTTGGGTTTACAAATTTTTTTCCCAGCTGATTTTATGATACCCCCTTTCCACAGGAAATCAGCATATCTGCTTTCTAATTTTTTAATAGATGCACTTGGGATATTAAATGTTTGGAGCCAGTATACAATGATGGCATAAATAATAGTTTTAATCAACTCCATTCTTCCAGCTATGGAAAGGAGTTTACATGACCAAGTCTCCATTCTATCTTGTATTTTTTCAATAACCATAGAACAATCCCTATCTTTAATTTGATTAACTGAAAGTGGTAAACCTAAATATTTAATTGGAAGCTTACCCTCAGAAACATGAATTATATTTAACATATCAATTTTATTCTTAGTGCCTTTACTAAAATATGTTTTGATTTTAAGCTCATTCACCTGCAAACCAGCATACTTATGTAAATTCATGAGAATTTGAGAAATAGCATAGCCGTTCTACTCATTTGCTTTTGTAAAGATCATCAAGTCACCTTTTAACAGTTCTATCTCTGTCAGAATGGAGAAATATTTCATTACTACAGTGAAGAGATACGGTGTTAAAGGATCATCTTGTCGTATACCCCTGTTGCTTTTGAAAAATCCCACGGGTTTACCTTGAATTAAGATAGAAAACGTAGGAGTACTAGTACATTCAAATATCAAATCACAAAATTTAACGGGGAAACCCAAACTAATCATCATATGGCATATGAATTGGCTATTTACTTTATCATATGCCTTCTGTAAATCTATAATTTCTTGTTTGAAATCTATTGCAATTCTCGTTTGAAATTCAAAACCAAATCAGAATCCCAAATTCAGTCCCAAAATTTGTTTGACTCTTAGTTGCATGCGTTCAACTTCGATGACTGGATGGGAGTTCGGCGATGTGGGAGGAGGTGATTTAGGCGTTCGGGTGAAATAGCAGAGAGAAGTTAGGCATTGGTTGTAGTGAGATGGATATCGCGATGTTGAGTTCTTGTCGGAGGGGGTTGTGAAGTTTTGAGCAGTGTGAATGTTTTTGTATTGTGAAGAGGGAGCAGGGGAGGGCACGGTGGAACAGGGCAGGTCGGTCGAGTAGAGGAAAAGGAGAGGGATGCAGGTGTCAGTTATGTAGAGCAAGTGGTTATGGGTCTCGGTAGTAGCTTGTGGGCAGATTGATGGCTGCTTGTAGTCACGATTGCAGTCTGTAGGTGTTTCTTGTAGGAGAGGAATTGATGTTAGGGATGGAAGTTGTTATGCAAGTTGAGTTGCCTGCAATGGATGAGGCTGAAATTGCTGAAGCATGGGATGTGGTTGGAGTTGTGGCTGCTGACAAGGCTAGAAGTGCTAAAGCGTGGTACCTGGAGGTATGATAGTTCTCTCGTTTTCTCCTTTTTTGGTGGAATTTTTTGGAATGTGATGCTCTCTAGTGGTTTATATGGTGGTGGCAATTAGTTGCTGTTGTTGTGGTTATCTGGTCAGGTGTGAATGCAAGGGAGGAACAGTGTAGTTGTGGAATGGCAATTTCTGGTAGATGAAATGTGTGAGATGAAGTATGTATGTGTTGGAGTCTGAAACAGTTGATGCAGTTTGTATTTCGATTGTTAAAGTGAAGGAGGCTGTTGTAGGTGGAAGAGATGTTGATGGTTCAGTTTTGCTGTGTGGTTATGGCATAGTGATTTGAAGATGCAGAAGGCTGGGAGTTTTGTTTGGATGATGGTTGTGAGCAGTAGCAAGGGGGTGTTGAACTGGATGGTGAAGACAATGTTTGTGGAGGCGATTGAATTGGGGGTTTTTGACAGTGGTCAGCAGATGGACAAGAGGCTGTAGGCAGTGAAAAAGTGGGCAGGTGACTGAGATAGAGTGGTTCGATAATGTGAGGTATGTAGTGGTTGAACTGCTGAAAGATGAAGCAGTGTTGTGGTGGTGCAACTGTTAGGTGCAGAAGATGATGTCTGATGGAGCAGTTTTCGAGTGTATACTATATTGAATGTAGTGGTGTAGTAGTATTGAATGTACATTGTATTGTGGTGGTTGATAGGTTTGTATATTGAAAGTGTAGAAGTGGTTATTAGATTAGAGAAAAGGTAATAAATGATTATGACAGTGAAATAGGAGGATGCTCGCGGGTGCACGGTAAATAGCAGTGTGTTGTAGTTGATGTTGGTTGACAGATGAAGTGTGAAATGCAGGCAGAGTAATTTGAAATGAACTGGTGATGGTTTATAGTGGTAGCAATGGCAGCAAGTGGGTTGTATGGTTGATGATCTGATATTGGAGCAGCAATATGTATTGCTGGCAGTGGAAGGAATATGTAGTGACAGAGTTGGATTTGCAATGGTAGTTGACAGAAATGTATGGGTTGCAGTGAGATAGGGGATGTGGTGGTCGAAAACTGTAGAGGAAGTGCAGTGTTAACAGTTTACTGCTGCGAAGGGGATGGTTTGACTGAGGGGCAGGGACAGGTTTTGGTAGTGATCAGTTGAAGATGGTTCTGAAATGTGGTGTGTGATATGATGGTAGGTGTTTAATGCGATAGTGGGGGTTGTAGGATTAATAGAAGATGGTGGCAAGAGGCTGTTAGTGATGTGGTATGGCCAGACTGTAGTGCAGAGCAGAGAAGAAATAAAAAGGGCAGTGGTATGTTTTGGATGTTTGGATTTGTATAAATGGGTTGTGAATTGTGATGGCTTTGGAATCGTGGCTGTAGCAGTTGAGTGTGGAGGTGGCTGCTGTTCACTTTTGCACAGAAATGGTTGAAATCAGAACGATAAATATGAAGTCTGTAAAGTAGTTGCATTGTAAAATTAGAAAATAAAATTGAAAATGTGATATTGTAAAAGGAAATGCAATGGAATAAAAAAAATTCTAAAAAAATTGTGTTGTGTGTTTCTTTTTTCTTTTAATGCGAATGCAAATGTAAATACAGCTAGAATAACAACAAACGCAGAAATCAAATCACACAAGCACAATTTTTTTTTAAAATGCAAACAAACACAAAATAAAATAAAAAAAGTAAAAAAAAACAAAAAAAACAAAACCAATCCGAAGAATAGAAATTAAAATCCAGACAATTTCCCAACAACGGCACCAAAAACTTGTTTAATGACGAAATTTCTATTGAATTAGAAAACCGTCGATAAATTTCAAATTAAAATTACCGCAAGCGCCCGGCTTACAATTTTAGTACGTGGCGAGTATGCGTCGATTTGTAGGGATTTATTTTAGATTTCAAAAATCAATTCAATCAAATTTAGAAAAAGTGAGAGGAAATTGTTAATTACAAGCAAAATGAAGCTAAAACTAGAATTAAAATAATATTTAAAAACGACGAGATTAGGGAACAATTTAAAGACAATCAACTTCCTTATATTTTTCACATAAATCAACATAAAATCAAATGATGATCTCTTTTTAATCGAAGTAGGATTAGTGATATATTTATCATAAGCATGGTCTATTTGAGTTATTAATTAACACAAATCAAACCATCAAACTATAATACAAATCTAGTCCTATTTTTCGTATCTCATGAAACATAGCATAGAAAATGAAACCAAAATTTAGTTCAAGCATGAAATATTTACTATTAATAAGTAACATAGATCATCAAATTTTGATTCAAACTTCACTGCATTGCCATGATCATATTTAGATGAAGAGGCAAATTGTGATTAATGAGATAAACATAGCCTATATGTTATAAAAAAAGTAGGCTATCAAATTCAACATAAAATACAAACAAGCATAAAGATCCATTTTCTCATAAAGCATAAAAGAAATCATATATAGAAAGTTTTATGTTGAATCTACATGATAAGGTTTTAGCCTCTCATTTGTGTTATCGTTTCAACACATAGAGAGTTCAACATTGAAAATGAAATAAAGTAGAGAATAAATAAGAAAAAGAAGATTAACAACTAGAAGGAAATGAATTAAACTAATGCATAAATGCAAATCTAAACTATAAATATGAAATAAAAGAGAGTATAAGAATAAAAATGAGCATAAAAGTAAAAAAAAAAACAAGTAGAAAAGAGAAGAGAAAAAGGCTAGGAAGTCATTTTTATTTCATTCAACATAGAGTTTACAACTTTCATTTTGATTTCCTAACTAATTTAAAAAGGTAGAAGATATTTACATGTCCATAAGAGAGCTATTTATACATGCATAAAACCCTAATTTATATTTTTGAAAAATGCCCAAATTGCTTTTGAGATAGTGTGGCCACCAAGTTATCATTAGTATATGTTAAATTCTCCGCTTAAATGTACATGAAGCTTTAACGGGCTTTTAGCATGTGCATTAGCTCCTAATTGAAAATCAAGGTAAGTGGGTAGGTGGGGTCCTCCGTTTTCATGAGCTTGAATTATTTCATTTTCATTCCTTTGTATTCCCTTATGCATGCACATATGTTCATGAAGCCCTTTTTCATATGTTTCAAAATTTTCTACAAAAAAATCATAAAATTTCCAAGTAAAAATTCCCAAATTGATAGATGCATAAAAACGACCATTTTACCCCTTAATGAAGAAGAATATATGATGATTTGAAAAATAATTGAATTTTCGTTTTAAACATGTTAAAATGCCCAAATATGATATTTATTTAAATTAAAATAGATAAAATATGGATGTATATATATACACACTTACGTGCATATCAATATCTATCAAAGGCTACCAATATTTTTGGATTGAAGATTTAGGTTGACTCAATGCACTTGGCCCAACGGAAGCCTCAACAGCAGCAATAGTAGCAGTTGGCATCTTCTTCGTCCAGGATGGCCTTTCACTACTCCAGTTTAGCTATATTATCTACATTAAGGTACTTGTTTATTAGTCTTCTTCGATGAGGCCTTCACCGGCTACTTTTGAATAGCGTAGCACTTCCTTCCAAGCATCACCGAGAGTTACGACATATGTACTCTCCAACCATTCAGACTTTTGAACTAAATCAAGTTGGCGAAGAATTGCTAGAGAGCACTATTCAATTCTTCTCTTTCGTTTTCCTTTCCCATTTTGAGGTCCTTCAGCTCTTGCATGACGAAGGAATAATCAACTTCCATATCCAATTTTTTGGCTTTCACCAAAAGTAGACGCTCCTCAAACTTATCTTTTTATGCATGAAGTTTTTGAATCTCAACCGCCTGCTCTTGTATAGTTTTTTCCCTAGCTAGACAGTTTCATCTTTTGCTACAAGGGGTAGGTTTTTCTTAGTAGTTTGCATCTTTAAAGTAGCACTGTCCTTATGAGTAATTCTAAGCAGGTCCTTCAACATGTATTCTATATCGGTGTGGGTCGTTCTCATTTCCGCTAACAGGTTGTCAGCTTTAGCCTTTGATTCAACAACGGAATCCTTTTCCACCTTCATCTTCTCCAAGTTTCCTCTATATCCCTTGGTGACATTGTCATAGGTCTTTTTCTCTAAATCGAAGGTTTGGATATTCGTATAATTAATGCGATTAACTTTTAGGAGGGCATAGGTGAGCTTTTTCCACCTATAGCCCAGGTCAATAAGCTTTTAGATCCACTGGATGTCTATGTCTACTTTATCCTTTGGAATTTCTTGGATGTCATGGTCGAACATAACACCTTACAAGAAGAGGTCACAAAAGCATCCTACAGACAGGCGGTGTAGTAGGAAGAGGAGTTGGAGGAATAGAGATTCCCTTGGAATGAAAGCATGATAGTGGTCAAGGACTGCGTAACAAGAATTTATTGGTGAAAAGGAAGCTAGGACTCATTGTGGGCAGAGAAGTGCCAAAAGAAGAACCATGTCGATTGTGGGAATCCTTGTGTCATCGTCCTTGGTCAAAGGAAGCCCACCTTCGATCTGCCTTCTCTTTCTTCCCTCTTTCAACTTTAGATTAATCTGCTACCTCTCATTTCCTCTCCTTTCTTTAAAATCACTCTTTATCGGTCTCTTGACAGTTCCAATAGCTGGAACATGGTGGATATGGATCAGAAGTTAGCCTTCTTAATTATGCAATGCATATTGGAGCTTGCTATATCTATCTTTTTCCATGGTACCTGAAATTAGAAGAAATATTGTATAAGTTTAGGAATTTTAGAATGCAAATAAATGCAAGGACATGCATTCATGATTCTAGTGTAGTGTAGAGTGTCGATGACCCCCTTAAGTACTCTGTGGATCATGTTCCAAAGAAAATAAAGACAAAGTCTCTCCATCTTTAGCAAGGATACCTAGGTGAGAAGTTGAAGTTGGGGTCTTTAAGGAGATCATTGATCTTAATGTCAAAATCTCCTAAGGACCCAAAGATGTCATCGAAGGAACGAGTTAGAGAGATCGCCTCAGCCACTAGCGACATGTTCGTTTTTGCAACCTTCTTTTGAGATTTAATATCTACGCATTTCAAATGAGGCATGCCAGGAAGCTCCTTAGCTTTGGGAGACATCTCACCAGACAACTCATACTTCTTGAGACTGCCATCATAATCATTGCTACCTCCTTTGGTATTTTCTTCTCTTTCTTCTTTCTATTTCCTTATTTTTTACTTCTTTTCTTCCTTCGCCTTCACTTTCCCTTAGAATAAGTTGCATTCTAATGTTTTACTCCCCTCCTCTCGGAATCCTCCGCTGAAAGACTCTTTTGCTACCTTTTCGACAGGCTCATCAACGTGTGCCATACCTAACAGACCTTCAACCTTCCCTTAAGGATTATTGCCAAAGAAGCGAGTGGGGGTAGAGGATCAAGTAGGCATTTTAGAGCTACTGGGAAGATTTTTTGTAGGAATAGAGGAGCGATCAGGAAGTTGTAGACCATACCGACGAAGGTTTTCATTCGTTAGAAGCTGCGCAGTAGTGCGGGTCGGAAGCCAAATCCTTTAAGAGTTTCTAACGTCATAACATGTTTATCATGTGTATCTCTAGTATGAATATTTATGAAAGAATTGGATAAGTGGTTTATCACTTGGACAGAAGGAGTTTGAGTGCTAAAATAGTGAAGGAAAATGCTACAAAAGAGCTAGCCCCATTGAAGCTGTATGGGCACCAGATGAAGAAATACTCACCCTTGAAGTACGGGTGCTGTTGTGAAGTTTTTCCATAACTTTACATCAACAGTAGGCCTCGATTATCATAAGAGATGGAAAGTCTTGCATGTGCTTGAAGCTTAGAAGATATGCTAGCTCGTTGGAAATATGAGGCCATTGGAATCGGTTATGCTAGATCATTGGAAGTTGGAGGCCGTTGGAATCGGTTTGTGTACAACACATACAAGGAACTCAGAAGAGCATACCCATTGGGTTGAACTTGGGACAAAACCAACCCATGTTCTTGTAGAATCATATGAAGGAATGGGTTAAAGGATTGTACAACACCACTCAAGCACATATATTGGTTGCATGCCATATAGACCAATGGAGGGTTGTACGCCCATTGGATTTGCGTTGCAAGAAGCTCGTCATCTTCAAGAATCTAGTGTTTCCAACAAATTTCATGAAACCTCTTCGCAGTTAGAATCGTTAGCACCTGCTGTGGTAGATCATCCAGGACTCTTAAACTGACATACTAGTTTGAAGGAAGGGATGGATTTAGTATAGGTTTCATTAGAGCCACCATTCCTTGTAACTCGATAATGCTTGAACGCCTAGGCCTGACATGTATGGTAGGCAAAGCCTGAGATGTATAGGACCCAACCTTGGGAGAAGTTAATGGGCCGATGCTAGTATGGAATCTAGGCAAATGATGATTCATTTTGATAGGAAAACTTATTGTTCAACATGGTCAAGTATGGTTTTAGGAATTTTATATTAAATTTAAACCCATGTGACGGGTGTCCAAAATCAAATGGATGTTGGCATGTGCTGACCAGTTGGATTCTGAGCCTGAACTAAGGTAAGTGAAATTGTTAATCTATGCAACATGAGTCATACATCCTGTACACGGCCAACGGACCATCCTGTGTAGATAGCTTGCTTATGCTAAAAGAACAAGCCATGCAGGACAGAACTGTGCATTAGATCTAACTCGTTATCTTTGGATAATCGATAATGATATTATTGTTAGGAGTGATATAAAAGTTTTTATTTTATAGGAGCACTGGAAGTGCATAAATTGGAAATGTTGAGCGATTGAATCGCTCGAATATGGAAGGCCATCTGGTATGATCATTCTTAGAAAATAACCGTCCTTTTGGTATTCGAACAACATTTCATGATTGGCCAAGTTTTGATAAAAGTTAGTCAAAACACTTTGGAACTCCAAGATTAGGGTTAGAGTAATTGGGCATCTCTTAGGAAAAAATCGAGTAAGCCCAGGGTTGAACCCAATTCAAATCTCGGGTTAGGCCCGAGTAGTGCTCTAGGACAACCTTGCCTCTGCTTCGACCAACCCCTAATTAAGAGCCACCTGGATCGCCACAATCATCACTAATAATCATAATGTGGAAGTGCCTCCAACCTTGATTTATTGGGGTCTGGGTTTGTACTAGAAAGCAGAGAAGATTTGTGGCAAATCGGTAACATCAAGGAAGTGGCCAATGATAGTGTTTTGATGGTGGCAACGTCTTCAAGAAGGTGGCGACAACATCAAGGAAGCGATGGCAATCAGTTTTCTAGTTCAGGATCAGATCTTGAAAGAAATTGATGTAAGAAATCAAATCTAGGGAGAGCAATCAGGTAGGTGGAAAAGTGAAAAGTGAAGGGGACTGAACTGGGTTTTTAGGCGAATTTTAAAAAGAGCAGAGGGAGGAGAAGCATATTTGGTTAAGGCAAGGAACGACCTCCAAAGCGCATTCCTCATCCTTAGCATGGAGAATGGAATTTTTACCACTTAAAGCGATCAAACGGGAACCCATGGAACGGAGACAACGCTTTGGAGTGATCCTTAAATAACCAACCAATATAGGATAATAGAATGCTTGTCTTATTCTAGAGCATGTTTTGTTTTCAATGAAAGCATACTATGGGAGCAAGGGTTATCAAGCTTTTTACCAAGTGGACTATTTCTAGTAAATGAAATAAAAATCTCATAATTAGTGGTTGAATAGAGCTATACATTATCTCGTGTTTTGTTAGGGTAGTGGAAGAAATAATGGGAGCATGCAATATGATGCTTATCCGCAGAAGCATCAAATTATGAAAGTTTGCTTTCGAATATGCACCAAAATATTATTTATTGAATAATTATTATTTACATTATTAAATGAAAATGGATGTAGTTTTATTTTAATATGAATATTTTGGATATTTGAAATAAATCTATCTATTATAGTAATGTTATTTTTTCCCTGCTACAAAAATACGGAGTATCTAAATTGATGTCATAATGTTATAAAATAAATTTGTTATTGAGCTAATGTTCATTTATATTGATGTGTCAACCCATCTTTCTAACCCTTGAGAACAACGCTTACAAATCCTCAATGTTCGTGTGCCGTTGACCAAGCCTCCAAAAGACGAGCTATAATGGGGTAAAACAAAGAACAAAAGATAATAGAATAGAAAATCTCACAGCGGAACGTCTAAATGTAATACAACAATAGTATAGTACATAATTTACTCCTTAACATGGAGTTATCGGAGTTATACAAAAATAGTACTATCAGCCTAGGCAGTTATATACCCTTACTTTACACTTGCTGAACAAAAATACACACATGACTAACATAATAGTGGAAATAACCAAATAGATAAGGAACCTCCTTCTTATCCATCATCTTCAAAAAAGAACAGGGTAACAAGCTACTCTCGGACTACCTAAAAATAATTAAGTACCCTAAAGTTAGGTAAAATAAATAACTCCAGTCAGGTAATATGTCTGGTATGAGTAAAACTCTAAACAAATAGTGGAAATAAATACAGTATGTAAGACCATGTGGCCATCCGCGGAACAAGCATCCCCTCACAATAACAACATCCAACCACAAGTAATGGGTAGAAATAATTAGACATCGCAAAGTGTGCAAGACACTACCCGATGCAATTAAGAAAGAATCAAATTCAAAGTTCTAAATCAAAGGGAAGGAGAGGGAATTTTTCCAATAAATGACTAGGAAAACGTGCCCCTCTTATCAAAAGTACGCCTTTGGAATATACTTGAGAACTATGATGACTCTTAGAGACCTCCAAGTCAAACCGCACCAACCTTTACCATGATCCGAGTATTTCACTTCATAATGTGCAAATAACGAAACCAATCTAAAATAGATGTGATAATACCCTAACGGGAGCGACCCCACATAGTTTGGCCATACTCGCACTTTGGTTTTAGTCATTTTCGACGAAGGATATTAATGCGCAAATGAGCAATAAATCTTCTTAAATTGATGATACACAAAGAAGAAAGAAATCAATATCTAATAAATCACCTATTCGGAATATTCAAAATGATCGTAAATGGAAATTAAATATCATATTTACTCATCGATTTCAAACTTGTACATTTCTTGGTTGAAAATGAAGTCGGGCAAGTGAAGGTAGTGTTACCTCTAGGCATTGCCTTGACGACTTTTTTAACTTTCGAGATAGGGATGGGTTTCCATACTTCGACACTTAGTGCTAAGAGCATGATTAAATTCTTCCCATAAAGTGATATCGGATTACCAAAAATTAAATTCTTTATCCTTTCCGTAACCGAATCAAATTTTTTAACTTTTAAAACTGAACTTCTGCTAGAATTTCACATTACTAATACTAACTTTAAACAACACCGTCGAAAGTTATTAACTAACTTTAAACATGATCATTTTCTTCAATATCATTATTTAAACTGATTAATTAGCTTTAATAAATGATTAATCACTTAAAACAAAATTATTTAAAAATAATCAATTAGCTTTAGCCATGACTAATTACTTCAAACATCATTATATAAAATGATTAATTAACTTTAACCATCAGAAGTGATTAATTAACTTTAATCATCATTATTTAAGTGATTAATTAACTTTAAAACGTCATTATTAAATGGATTAATTAACCTTAAAGCATCATTATTGCAATGATTAATTAACCTTTAACCATCATTATTGCATTCATTAATTAATTTTAAAACATCATTATTAAAACGATTAATTAAACTTGAAACATCGTTATTACAATCATTAATTAACCTTTAAACATCATTATTAAAATTATTAATTAATTTTAAAACATCATTATTAAAAAAATTAATTATCTTCAATACATCATTATTTTAATAATTAATTAACCTTAAACATCATTAGTAAAATGATTAATCAACTTTAAATATCATTTTTTTGCAAGGCAATTTTAAATATCATTATTTAAATAAATAATTAATTTTAAACACTTCATCATGAGAATAATTAATTAACTTTGTACAAACCTAAGCACAAGATTTAGCCGAAAGGGTGATAATTTCCAAAGTCTCGATATAGCGATGGCAGCTATACGGACACTTCCTGTGATGAATCACCATTTTAGACACTTTAAGCTAATAATAAACCACACGTGCCTAACGCAAACCATTCAACAAAGCGGATTATCAATGGGGATTAATAAAGAAAACAAGAGAAAAGAAGGAAAGCAATACAAAGAATCTCACAGCGAAATGACAAAATATAAAATCAAATAAAACAGTTAATGAAGCTATTTTGCAATATACATTTGATTACACATTATATAATATCAATCAGAGTATAATAAAAAACATACCAAATAATGCAGCAGAAAAATAATAATAAATACACACACCAATCTACATCTTCATCTTCAAGGATAACATCTTCAAAACACTAAAATACTCAGGATGACCCTTGCATAATGAAAAACAATACATTCGATTAAGAACTATAAATTCCAATGTAAGTCAAATCAATAACATGTAAAATATGAGGGCAATAGCTTTAGAGATGTTACGGGATTTTCAATCGCCGAATCAAAATTCTAAATACCAGTTATAACCACTTAAATTAAAATAAATCCAAATTATTATTTTCTTTAAAACAATAGCATCCAAAAAAAAAATCTAAATTCAAGATTTTAAAACTATTTAATTTAATCAAATCCGATGTCCATGTATAATTTTCTACCCAATTTCCATGTAATCATTTTTACAAATTTCAATTGTATGGGTATGTATCATTACAACTCATAATTTAAATGTCATAGTTGTCTGATTTTTAAAATGATTCAAATGATCATTTAAATGATGTAAATAATACACAAGGTGATAACAGGGACATATTAAAATAAATAAACAACCATATATCCAACATATAAATCAATAAGCATCTAGTTCAAATAACATCCAAATCAACCAATATATCACAATAGTTAATAGTTATCAATGTCGTGGTTCAACTAGCAATTAAATATCAATATAAATTTAAATGTCAATTCAATTTAATGTCAATTTAGATTCAGTATCAATTTAAATTTCAATTTAAATCAAGAAACAGCAATCAAAAGTTTTATATCACATCATAAATTTTGATTTAGCTTGCAATCGATATTTTAGTATTGCGTGAGTGGGTTTAATCATTCACATTTGATTTATAGCCCGTTAAAATCCAATAAAGGCCCAAAATATCAACTGTCTCCAATTTCAACCAAACTAGTTTCGTAATGTCCGGAATTTAGATACGATTCCAAGGAAGAAACAGCGTATCAATCGGAGTTCGTATACAGAAGTTATGAAGGTTAGAACATTTGAAAATTTAAATTTAAAAAGCAAGGGAAAAACATAATTTCTATTACCTTCTTAAACCCTAATTACACAACGCACGAACAAAACCATTCATACCGCCATCAAACTCGACGCCGCACTCTACTCCAAACCTCCATCTCCTGATCAGAGACCACCGCCGTGTTGTGCAAGCCACGCCGCCTCTCTGGCCCAACACAGCCAAGTCCGGCATCACCAGGCGGGTTTCACCGCCATTTCAATGATTCATGATTTCTAGCGAATCTTAGCATCTCTGAGATATTTCAACCATATGGATCTGCTCCACTAAGCCTCCTCTACACTACAACGCTCGCTGGTCGTCGATTGGATGAAAATCCAGCTGTTTGCGCTAAAATTGGTCACAAACTCCAAATATCGTAAAAGCACCAGTATATGAACGCACATCAATAGTGTATGATCACAAATCACTGATTTAGGTAATGTAGAGAATGAAAAATGAAGAATAATAAACTTAAAACAGAAAGAAGTAGACAGAGACACAAGATTTATGGTGGTTCAGCTATCTCGGCCTACGTCCACTTCAAAAGTTAATCTTTTGTTGACTTTCCTTGCTGGTTACAGTGGATTATAGCGTATTACGGTGATGAAATTCGAGTACAACAGCGGCCTTTTAACGCAAAGATGTTTTTTCCAGAGTCTGGACATCGGATAGCAAAAGATCCCTTTTCTATAGGCTTTGAAGTGCTATTTATAAGCGTAGGCTGCAAATATCTCACACAGACCTTGGGAGACTTCTACTGGCACATGGGCGGGCCCACGCGATCGATCCCATGCAATTTGCGCTCGGTCTGCGATCGATACGAACCAATTTCGTATCGATCAAGATTTGGCCCAATGGGGTCGAAACTTAGCATGAACATTGATCGTACGTAAGCTCCTATGAAAATTTCATAGCATTTGGACTTATGGGTTGCAAGTTACGATTGATGCAAACTTTGGTTTTTTGGCAGGCTGCTTAGTTCAAATTGATACGTTCGTATCGATCAGTTCGAATCGTTATTGGTTACGTGCTTGTAAGTTGACATGGCACTTGATTTTAGGATCGATCCAAAGTTCATGCCGAATTGACCGAGTCTCCTCTATACACGTGCCTAGTTCGAATCGATTAGTAGTATGTTGTTCATATCGATCTATAGTATGTTGTTCGTATCGAAAGCCCATCCTGTTCGTACCGATCAGAGTGGGTCTGTTTGACTCGAATCACCGTGGCATTGTTTGCATCGGTTGAAGTCGTTCTGCTTGTGTTGGTGGACGTGGTATTTGTCATATCGATCGGAATTAATTCAGTCAATCGACACGAAGTTGAACCAGTGGCATGGATACGAACTAGTGATGACATGATCGGTTTGAACAAATGGATAGCGTAATGGATTCGAACATATGGATAGCGCGATGGATTCGAAAAGATCGATTCGAACTATGGCTTTTTGATGGATATGAATAGTGTATATTTTATGGATACGAACAAGGCCTATGAATCAATCGATATGAATTTCTCTAAACCCAATAGATATGAATGAGAACAATGTTCAATTTTGCATTGATCGTATCTTTAGCATACGGACTCCGATTAACCTAAAATTTGAAACGCTGGTTTACATAGCTTTGGTTGTCATGCCTTATCAATTATCGGTTGATCCGGACTCGGACAAAATTCATCGATATCCATAGTGAACCTGTGTACAACTAGCAATCAAGGAGGACTACTTTTCGTTTCCAATTAATTTTTTGGTCTCAAGGCAATTCCAAAAGGTGGGATAACACATGCCCCCCAAAGCATGTCTTGTGATAAGAAGGTGTGTTTTGAATAGTTCTAAATGTGATACCCAAAGTACATGTTCCATCCATAGACATCCTATCCGAGTGCCATAGCCATATCCTGATCCACTTCCGCGACCACTCTGAGTCAATGCCCGATTTTGAATTCAGTAACCAAACCCTTAGCCAATTTCATATCCATCCGAACTCGACAACCAAGCTCTAATCCATCCATATCCTATAACCAATAACCGAAGCCAAGACCTCTCAGGGTTCATTGCCAAACGTAATCCACACTCAGTGACCTATGCTTAGCAATGCCCTGGTATCTATGGTCCAGTGTCCCTTAACGCTGAGTTATCCATGGCTTAAGTCCTAAGCCGTATCCTAGTCGCTCCGGACCCTTGCAAGTATAGTCCACACTCGACGACCTGAAGTAATAATCGATAATATAGGGCCTAAGTCCTAGGCCGAATCCTGGTCTCTCCAGACCCTTGCCGAGCATAATCCATATTCTATGACCTGAAATAGTAACCAATAGATTTTATGGGGCCTAATTCCTGAGCCGAATCCTAGTCTCTCTAGACCCTTGCCGAGCATAGTCCATACTCGATGACCTGAATAAGCCAATTCGCCACGTTTGAACGAAGAGACTTACCCCTTGCCAGCCATAGTCCATACCCGATGACCATTTACCAAAAAGCAGATAAAAATCCAATCAAAAACAATCTGATATCCAGATCAAATCAGAAAACCGAAAATCCACATCAGGAATCCAAACCAATATCCAAACATGAAAACAATCATCCAAACATGAAAACAACCATCCAAACAAAAGACCTAACCAGAAAACAAACAAAATCAAGAGTTCAAACAAAACTCCAAAACCAAACTAGAAAAAGCGAATGTCCAAACCAAAAAGAAAAAACAGATTATGGTTTATCATCATCTCAGAGCACGCCTAGGGGCCATTTCCGCCTCCGTGCATTAGTAAGTGACTTGGCCGCTCACCTAGAGCTTGCTACTTATTCCATATCATCCCTTTCAGTTGATAACTAATCGACCATCATTCCTAGGTCTCGCACCATCATTGTTTAAGGTAGACGGTGACCACTCCTGTTCCACCGCCATATTCCGAACTTCGAATTATTGTCAAAAATGACCATTCCTTACATGCTTCTCAATTATATCCTTCAGATGCCTGCAGTTGTAGGTATCATGTCTGTCTAAATCGTGAAAGAGACAGTGATGTTCTGATGCCCTCTCACATTCCGAGGGTTCTCTCCTTGCAGGTCTTCAGTATGGAACGCAATTCCAAGTCCCCATTAATATTCGTTCTAACGTCTCGTTCAACCCTATGTAAGTGGAGAATTTTGGCTCTCTCCACCACTTCCTAGCTTTTCCTGATTCATCATCCAGCTTCCTTTTTTCCTTTATCCTTATTTTTATCTAAGCTTCCACTGGATTCCCCTCCATCCTTAGCCGCGTTCACCTCCTTTAATATCATATCTGAATATGCATTCTCCTACCGAAGGAATCTCTCAGCTTCGTGAAAGAATTCCCTAAGATCCATTGGTGGGTCCCATATCAATGAAACTTTAAAATCCGAATTCTCTCTGACTTCTGACACTGCTGCCATTAAAACCATCGATGGATCCGGCCGATCCATCGATGCAACCACTGCATTAAACCGAGTTAAGAAAGCTCTGAGTGTTTAATCTGTCCTTTCCTTTACCGACGTTATCACGTCATTACATTTTTCGGCCTTTTGATATGAACCCGAAACTGCTTCAGAAACTGTCCACCAATTCTATCCATGTCCTGATAGATCCCTCTTCCCACTGTCTGAACCACATAGCAGCTATATCTATCAAGTACAGAGGAAATATCGGGACATCACTTCCTCCGAAGCCCCCAGCACTTCCATATGTCTTGTGCATCTCATCAAGTGATCAGTTGGATCAACCTTGCCATTGTACACTTCTAGAATAGGTAGCTTGAACTCCGGTGGGTTCCGGTTCATTCTGATTTCATGGGTAAATAGAGTCATGTTCACTCCTTCTAGATCTTTGTTTTTCAAACCTCTGTACATGGTTTTCCTGATAATCTCAGCCAATCCTTCATTGTCCATCAAGGGTTGCACCTCGAGTCCCCAAGGGAATTATGGTACGTACTCCTCATCACGCGCTCCTGCATTCCTGTCAGCATCATGTTGCTCGGTGTCACCTGGAATTTCTCCATGAACTGGTCCATCATTGCCAGTGGCGTGGCCCCGAGCCTGGATCCATCCTGATTAATAGTCGCATGATGATTAAGGGCTACGCCCAGTTGAGCTGCTCCGTCTAATTGCCTGTTGAGTCTTTTCGCTCCAGCTCCGATGGATCTAAACTCCTGAAGCTCCAGCTGTTCCCGCCTGTACAAACTGTCTTAGAAGGTTCTGCATAATTTCCTCCCGTCTATTCAAAAACTCCTCATGCATAGCTCCCATCATCATCTCCATCTCATCTATGGTGATGTAGGCTAAAGTCTGATTAGCTCTTGAAGACACTTCCCGGCTATCTTCATGCTGACTTCTTCATGCTCTTTGCCTCCTTGTTGATTGCTTTGTCATGGTTCCTTCTAGATCTGATCCTTTAGCCTTTCAAATCTGAACTCCAAATCTGGTATAGCAGGTGCTAGTTCCTCTCGGTGAAAGCACCAAAGTGTTTGCGCCAAAATGGGTCACAAATCCCAATATCATGAAAGCACCAATATATGAACATAAATCAATAGTGTATGATCACAAATCACAGATCTAGGCAACATAGAGAATGAAAAATAAAGAATAATAAACTTAAAATAGAAAGAAGTAGACAGAGACACAAGATTTATAGTGGTTTGGCTATCTTCGGCCTACGTCCACTTCAAAATTTAATCTTTTATTGACTTTCCTTGCTGGTTACAACTGATTACAGCGGATTACAGTGATGAAATTCGAGTACAACAGTAGCCTTGTAGCACAAAGATGTTTTTGGCATAGTCTGGACGTCAGATAGCAAAAGATCTCTTTTCTGTAGGCTTTGAGGTGCTATTTATAGGCATAGGCTGCAAATATCTCGCTTAGATCTCAGGAGACTTCTTCTGGCACATGTGTGGGCCCACAAGATCGATCTCATGCAATTTGCGCTCGGTCCGTGATCGATATGAACCAATTTCTATCGATCAAGACTTGGCCCAATCAAGCTAAAACTTAACATGCGTGAACATTCCTTAGGTCGTACATAAGCTCCTGTGAAAATTTCATAGCATTTGGACTTATGGGTTGCAAGTTATGATCGATGCAAACTTGGGTTTTTGGAAGGCTGCTTAGTTCGAATCGATACATTCATATCAATCAGTTCGAATCGTTGTTGATCACATGCCTATAAGTTGACGTGGCGCTTTATTTTAGGATCGACCCGAAGTTCATGCCGAATTGACCGAGTCTCCTATATGTACGTGTTTAGTTCGAATCAATCAGTAGTATGTTGTTCGTATTAATCTATAGTATGTTGTTCGTACCGATCGCCCATCCTATTCATACCGATCAGAGTGGGTGTGTTCGACTCGAATCATCATGGCATTATTCACATCGGTTGAAGTCATTCTGCTTGTGTTGGTGGACTTGGTCTTGTTCGTATCGATCGAAATTAACTTCAGTCGGTATATATGAAGTTGAACCAGTGGCATGGATATGAACAAGTGATAACACGATCAATTCGAACAGATAGATAGCACGATGGATTCGAACAGATCGATTCGAACTATGGATTTTTGATGGATACGAATAATGTATGTTTTATGGATATGAACAAGGCCTGTGAATCAGTCGATATGAATTGCGCTAAACCTAATGGGTATGAACGAGAAAAATGTTCAATTTTGCATCGATCATATCTTGAGCATACGGACTCTGGTTAACCTGAAATTTGGAACGTTTGCTTCCATAGCTTTGTTTGACATGTCTTGTTAATTGTAGCTTGATCCAGACTCGAATAAAATTCATCGATATCCATAGTGAACCTGCGTACAACTGGCAATCAAGGAGAACTGCCTTCGGTTTCCAGTTAATTTTTTGGTGTTAGGGCCTTGCCAAAAGGCAGGATAACACCACCGTTAAATGTGAAACCCTAAATTAACAGCCGAGAATATTTCGCCAATCTCTGGCCAAACCAGCTTCAAGTGCAAAAAGGAATCCCAAAAGCTAACTTCATTCATCGAGAGCTTCATGACGATATATTATATGATAGGATTTTGAGTAGTTTAATTTTTTCGATTTGATTTGAATTCAGTAATTAAGGTTTAGTTTAATGACCATTCAGGAGGAGTAGATTAGAACTGAAATATACGTACATAAAATATAATAGATGGCTACCAGGGTTTATAACAATATATATATATATATATATATATATATATATATATATATATTGGATAGGGGTGATCCAAAGGATGGAATAGATCGATTGGGTCAAAGCGATAACGAAGGCCCCAAAAACTCGTTGATTCCTGAAACAAAATTAGGTCATCCTATATATCGAAATATAGTTTTCAATATTTTTGAACTCAATGAAACTAATTTCTAACCCCAATTCTATTGTATGTAGAAGTTAGCTTTAAAATCAAATTATATTTATATTTTACACGTTAATTAAAACAAATTACTATTAAACTGATTTAATCACTTTTAAATTCTAAACTAAAAATTTCCTTTTATCATTCTTGATTAAACAAGAATTAATAATCTTTTAAGTCCAATCTTTCCATGCTAAACCCAATATTATTAATTATTAAATTAATTCCAATACTTAATCTCAATTGTAATAAAATCCTTTCGTTAATATTTAAATTCCAAATAAATTCTTTTATTTTTATTTACATGTTCTTTGTATTACATCAAATTCCGTTTTCAATTAAAACACATGTTACTATTATTACGTTCGTTAATTATAATTAACATTCTCTTTCCTTTAATTCGAAAGATTTCATTTACATAAATTTCCCACTGATTTGTAAATTAATTTCAAATGGATTTAATAATGAGATGATAAATAAAAAAGTTATTATACATTAATAATTCACATCTATCAATTTATTATTTACAAACAAGGATTATAAATTACTTACCCCATAACTGATTTCATATTCTATATTAAATCCAATTTCAGTTAATAACGTATGATTTCACCAATTGATTTTTTTTTATTTCTTATTAACCTTTATTATTTCAATTGATTGAAATAACATTAAAATAGTTATCAATTACATTCAATCAATATTACTAAATTATATCCTATTACTACCTTCCTTTTCATCAAAAATGGTTATTTTAGGATTTTATCTTAAGGCCAAAATTTATATACTAATAAAATTCATGTTAATAAATCTTAAAATTTAAATTTCTGACAATATTAAATTCCAAAATATCATTAGATTTAATATTTTTAATTGTCTAAAATAAGGGTCGTTACAATCTCCTCTACTAAAAACTTTTCGTCCACGAAAAGGAACAAGAACGTATCAAGAGTTTGATATGTTTTATTTAAAATATTCAATTTATAAAAAATTAACTTACATATTTAATTTTAATATAAGCTTGAAAATAACTCGGCTTCTATGAAAATTTTTCTAAATTCTAAATATACAAAAAAAAATGGCGGCATCTCTTTTGCGCGAATAGGTACGAAAAATAACAATATTAGTAATTACATGTATATATCATATTTCAGTAATAATGCATCCCCAATCATGGAAAAAACAATAAAATACCACTACCAAACTATAATCCGAAAACGTAACTATTTGTCGAGCAACAAATTTTATTTATGAAACCAAAAGCAACCGCTATTACTTCCATAAATCTATATCCTACTTACTTAATTCAAGAGAACTAAACATGAAAATGGACAATACACTAACTATTCTATCATAAATACCAATAACACATAATGCAGCAATCATATGTAATAAAGCAATGTAACGCAACTAATAAGTATAATGCACTTCTATATGCATTCTAATGGAATATAGCAGTTACATGCAACCAAAATAGTATAGCAATCAGAAGCAACGATCATAGCACAACATTTTATTATTAATGTTCGTACGATGTACATATATCATTTATACACAATATCAATTCTAATCACTTGATTCGAATATTCAAATTCCACTTTTGAACTAGTATTGATAAACCGACCACTCTAGTGCGAACTATGATTTGGTTCCTTGATTAGGATCTCCTTTTTCTTTACATAGCCATAAACTGTGATAGAAAACTTCAAATTCATATCCAAAATTCATGTCAAATGTACGGCGTCAATAATCGAGTGAAAATTCCTAATTCAGACTGGTGTAAATTACCGCAAATCATGTATTCGAATCTGGATTAGAATTGTTGTGCGAATAAAATGATCTACACACAACATACATATTTTATTGTATTGGTTTTATTAACACATCATTTACTTTTCATTTCTTTTTAATACTCGTTTATTTATATAAAGATCCATAACTTACATAATTAGTTTTCCATTAAATATTTAAGACATTAGTGAATCATTTCATTAAATATTACTTAAGCTTGTACTCCTTTACTTAAGTTTATAGCTTAATTCAATTATAGAATAAAAATTTAAATACTTGGTATTCGTCCTTGAAGAGGAAAAAAAATATTTCTTTATATCCTAAAATTCAACTAAAACATTTAAACTTATTCACTTAGTATAAATATAAGATATATTTAAAACATCCTCAAAGCATCATGCAAAGATTTTCCAAAAAGTTTAAAACACTATCAGAAATTTATATCAAATTTTTTTAACAAACTTTCAAATAAAGTTCTTTAAATCCGATAATTTATTACACTCGTTATTTTAAAATAAGTATAAACTCAAAGATAATTAAATTGAAACTAATAGTATACTCAAATCTTACATTAAATTTTCAAATCAGAGCATAAAATTTCATTCCATAATTTATTTTAAAATACTTGTTTTAAAATGAATATTCAAATCATAGAAAACATTTATTTCGGTTTAATACAAAATTTAAATAGTAAATAAACTTAAAAATTTCATATTATTACTTCGGAAACCAAGTAAATATTTTAAATCATACTTTCGAAAATAGCGGTTCAAATTTATTTTTCAAACATGTTATTATAAATAAGACTTTCCAAATCATTTTTTCATATAATTTTAAATAGATTTTTTTAATATATAGTCCATTTATATAATATCTCTAAATTATATATTCAAGGAAGCTTATATAAATTCTATTTGAAGCATTTATTTGAAAACTTCATTCGCAAATTAGTCATCTTTAATACTTTAGTACTTTAGGAAAATTCATTTGCAAAATTTCTTGCTTCATTTATAAATCCCATTTAAATATTTTAAATAACATCTTTATAAATATATGTAAACTATTTAAAAATAATTATTTACCCCGTTACTTAAATTTAGAAAGGAGTTATTTAAAACCTTAAATCCATTATTTATAAATTTATTATTTTTAATCTCAAAATCTTTTCAAACATGATTAATAAATCAATAATCATGAACTTTAACTATGTTTTATTGGATTAATAACTTCACACAATATTTACAACATTGATAATTAACCTTTAAACCATTTCATAAATAAAGAAACAACCTTTTAAACATTTTAAAGTATTTAGAAAAGAAAGAAAAATAATCAAAATATCCTTTATATAATACTATCAAAATATTTTTATAACCCTCTTAACAAGTTTATCCTCGTTCTTACAGACTCTAGCCGTACGTTGATCAATTGCAAGACTAGAATTCTCTAAGTACTTAGTAGACCCGTTTCAACATCCACTACAAATACTTAAAACCGACATGAAAAGTACCGCTCAAAAATCTGATGTCAAATGATGATGTTACGATAGCAGTGGCCCGCTGCTCATTCCATTGTTTTATGCAATGGATACAAAACCTTCCAGAAGATCCATCCACCTTTTGAATTCCATAAGAGTATATTAGCCATCTCATAAAGGGATCATCAACCCCTGCCGCAGTGGTAAGCCGCTTCAATGATTTACACAATAGTTGCACTTCCTTGCTGGAAGAACCATAAACAACAGATCCCAAGATTGAAGCATATACATTGGGTAAACTAAAGAACCATCTACCTTGAAAAAAAATAGAGAAACTCATGAGTTTAATTCCGGATAACCTATATCAGTTCGAATCCATATCTGGATTCTCCCAAGTCCGTTAAGGTTATTGGTAGAATCCATTCCTGGATTCACCCAATTCCATTAGGGTTCGAAGCATATCATACTATACTTCTTCGTAGAGGGTACTTTCCTATCTTCAATTCAAAATGTATAATAATATACATGCTACCCTTTTCAACCTATAATTTCAAATATCATACTTATATAAAGTCCATTATATATAAGATCGTCACTTTTAAAATTGAGTACCTTTCAAATCAATGGTCTTTGAATAACTTCATACTTATATAAATCATTTTTATATAAGAATCGAAAATATTCAAATCAAATATTGAGAAATCAAAGGTCCTGGCAGATTAATCAATTCTAAGATATCAGTTTGGTTTCAAATCCACATACTTCAACAATCATTTTCCACTTCAAAACCAAAAATCATTTAAAATTCAAAATTTCCACAATCAATAGATTTTAGAAATAAATTCAATTCAATGTTTATGTCAAGTTTATAAATCGAAATTTTCCTTTTCAAATCAAATATGTTTTAGGAAAAAAAATCATTTTATGCATAAATTAATTTATAAAACACTACTAAGTTCACAAACATATCTTAGAACAAAATTTCATTTGAAACATTTCAGAACTAAATATCGTATTTGTGTCATACCAAATAATATTATTCATTTGACTTGCCAAAATATTTAACAGTTTAAAACTTGTTTAAATTATATAATCCTTTAAATAAAGATTTAAAAAATTAAGGTTTATATATCTTTCTAAAATAACAAGCTTTAAATTTTTGATCTCAATTTGAAAGTGCAAGACTGTTCAAAGTAATTGGAAAAATCAAATTCCAATTCAGAGAAATTTGGAAATCAACAATCAATCATCTCAACGAGATGCATAATCAATCAATCCTAATGCATATGATTCGTGTGTCGATAATGTCATTCAACTAAAATTCAAGAACTAAACACTGTGTTTTATTTCAATTATTTGAAATAAATATGTAAATATCTTTCGAATGTCGAATCATACTTTGGGGATTTGAATCAAAATCAGTTTCATCAATTCAATCGTGTAACAAAGCTACTATAACGGTCTTCCCCCCTTTGAAACTCGAAAATGAATGCCAATGACATCATGTTTATCACCAAAATTATTTTCCAGCAACAGAAGTGAGTTCTGCACTTTATTCCCTTTGAAGTCATTTTGAAAACAATTTCGTATGAAAAATACTTTCAAAGGACACTACTATGTTTTTACAAAAACATAGAAATCAATTTCAAAAACCCCATAAATCAAGTTCTCATATTTTCAATTTGAATAATTTTTTAGTTGTAAATCATATATATCTAAATCATATTTTATTTATCACTTTAAGATATGGAATGAAATATTTAATATAATAATACTATGGTGAATTCAGATTGTATTTATTTTGAAATCCCATATTGAAAATATGCAATTTCTTTTAAACCGTTTAAAACTATTTCGAAAATTCATGACATTAATCAATGCTCAAATCAACAACCAATAGTCGATGCTTCTAAACTGGCTAAGCACAACTATCAATAAATAAATGGTAATAAGAACTACCATTCAAATCAATCAATCAGTAAAGTGATCACAGTCACTTATCATGAGACAATCATAAAAGACTATATCATTTTTTTTTGAATTCAATCTTGTATATATAAATACGAAATATAATCTGAGTTAAAATCATTTTATCAATTTCAAAACATTTACAATACAAACAAATATGCTCTCTCATTTATATACTCTCAACCTATAATAGGTCATTCCATGACCCTATCACTTAACGAGATTGCCCCAATAGGCTAAGGTATCTCTAAACCTAGCTTTGATACCAACTGTGATGATCCACCTTTTTTAACGGTTTAAGTCGACAATAAATCACACATGTCTAAGTCAAACCATTCAAAATTGTGGATTACCAATGGGGTTCAATAAGGAAAACAAGAGAAAAGAAGGAAAGAAATGCACAGAATCTCGCGGCGAATGACAAAATATAATACTCAAATAAAACAGTTCATAAGCTGTTTTATGATGTACATTTAATTACACATTTTACAATATTAATTAGAGTACAATAAACAAACATACCAATTAATGCAGTGGAAAAATAATAATAAATACGATCACCAATCTTTGTCTTCATCTTTAAGGAATACGTCTTCAAAACACTGAAATACTCAGGCTGACACGAGCATAATGAAAAATAATACACTCGAGTCAGAACTAAAAGTTCCTATGTAAGTCAAATTAATAGCACGTAAAATATGAGTGTAATAGCACTAGAGATGTTATGGTATTTGAATCAAAATTTGAAATATCAATTTAAACCACTTAAATTAAAATAAATCCAAATTATTATTTGCTTTAAAAACGGCAAATTCAAGTTTTTAAAACCATTCAATTTAATTAAATCTTGTGTTCATATATAATTTTCTACCCTATGTCCAAGTGATCTTTTTTACAAATTTCAATTGTATGGGTATGTGTCATTTCAACCCATAATTTAAATGTCGTCGTTATCAAATATTTAGAATGATTCAAATGATAATTTAAATGATGTCAATAATATATAAGGTGATTATAGAGACATATTAAAATAAATAAACAACCATACATCCAACATATAAATCAATAAGCATCTATTTCAAACAACATCCAAATCAACCAGTATATCACAATAGTTAATAGTTATCACTGTCGGGGTTTAACTAACAATTAAATTTCAATATGAATTTAAATGTCAATTCAGGTTAATATCAATTCAAATGTCAATTTAAATAAAAAAGCAATCAAAGTTTTATATCACAACATAAATTTTTATTTAACTTGAAATATAAATTTTAGTATTGCGTGAGTGAGTTTAATCACTCACCTTTGATTTATAGCCCATAAAAACCAAATAAAAGCCCAAAATCTCAACAGTCTTCAAATGCAATCAAACTAGTTTTATAATATCCAGAATTTCGATATGAATCCAATGAAAGAAACCGCAGGTCAATCGGAATTCATATACAAAAGTTATGAAGATTATAACATCTGAAAATTTGAATTAAATTAAAGCAAGGGCAAAAACGTAATTTTCGTTACCTTCTCAAACCATATTCGCACAATGCACGAACAAAACCCATTCACGTTGCTATTAATTCGAAGGCGCACTCCACTCCAAACCTCCATCTCCATATCAGAGACCACTGTCGTGTTGCCCAAGCCATGCCACCCTTCTAGTACCCCATGCGACCGACTCTGGCGTCACCAGGCGGGTTCCGCCGCCGCCGCAATGATTCATGATTTCTGTCGAATATCGGCTCCTCTCACATGATCCAACTATATAGATCTACTCCACTAAGCCTCTTCTACACTCCAGCGCTTGTCGATCGTCGATTGGATGAAAATTCACCGATAAACGTGAAATCCTAAAGAACGACCGAGAATGTTTTTCCAATCTCTGTCTAAACCAAGCTTCAATTAAAAAAATGAATTATAGATGCTAACTCCATTCGTTGAGTGCTTTGCGATGATGTATTATATGGTAGGATTTTAGCAATTTAAAATTTTCAATTTGATTTGAAATTGGTAATTAGGGTTTAGGATAATTACCATTGAGGAGGAGCATATTTGAACTGAAATGTACGTCCAGAAAATAGAATAGAAGGCTGCCAAGGTTTATAACAACATATATATAGAAAATGATTGGATGGCAATGGACGTAATAGATCGATTGGGTCAAAATGATAACAAAGGCCCGAAAAGCCCATTTCATTCCCGAAACGAAAGTAGGTCATCCTATATATTGAAATATAGGTTTTCAATATTTTTAAACTCAATGAAACTAATTTCAAACCCTATGTAACGTACGCGGATTTTCGTTGCCGAAAAACCGAATAGTTATGGGTTTAAGAAAGAAGAAAGAAAGAAAAGAAAAAAGAAAAAGATAGAAAATTTAGATAGGGAAAAAGAAAATAGAAATTAGAGAGAATAGAAAACAGAAAAGAAGATAGAAAATTTTAATTAGAAGGAAAAGAGAAAAGAAAATTTTAAAATAGAAGGAAAAGAGAAACAGAGAAAAAGGAAAAATGGAAGAAAATAGGACGGAACAGAAACAGAACACAACAACATCAGAATCTCACAATTCGCAGCGGAACAACATATAATAATAAATGAATAATCTTTAAACAAAGAACTATCAGTTATTACATTTTATACATTATATTACATCATATCATCAGAGTATACAACAACAACAACAAACAGTGCAGGGGAAAAAGAAATACTATATAAGTAATACGCCATGCCATCCAGCTTGCTTCCACGATCCCAGAATATCCAGAATATCCTGATAAACCTAACTCTTAACTGTCCATGTGGAAATTGGTGGGCACCCAGAGTTTAGGAAGGAAAACAATAAACTCCAAGTCAGTCATGTGATTGGTGTGAGAACTCAAAACAGTTTATTTATCTTTAAAATCAACATAGAGGAATATTTTTATTTCAATTCGCAATGCTTTTAAAAATGAGACTACCATAAGGCCTCCCGCACACACACACAATGCAAACGCAGAATCGGAGGAGATTTCTCCTTATGATAGTCAAACATGCTTGATACGCATTTAAAAAGAACATTTGATATTATTATTAGTGCATAGTGTAGGAAAAATTTATTTCGAAAGTAGAATATAAATCTTAGCCAGCATAGACATTCCGAACTATGCCTACTATAACTACCATCCAAACAGTGGTGACCACCATAAGTGGATGGCAGGTTCTACAACTAATACCGTACAAGTTTCGTATTGGGAATTGGATTTCCAACAAATGGTCAGGCCAAGGAACTTCCCATTGCCACATGAGAATGCCTCTGGAAAGACATCCCCGAGAACCAAACCGGAACTCTGCCAACACAAGGCCGGGTTACCCCTAACTGGGTAACTACTGACACGAGCACGCCATTCCCCGATCGTAAACGACCTTTCTCACGGGATCCCGAAAACCAACAACCACAAAGTAATAAATTCGTAGTAACCACATAGGTTAAATATCTGGGCTCCATACCATGATACAACCTCTATCCAGAAGGAAATGTACATACCCTAAAGGGTGCTACCCCTCATAACCTTGCTGCATCTTTCCTGTTTTGACCATTTCCGGGGTGTGAGGTTCGACGAAGTCACGTCCACAAAAACATACTTTATACAAAAGCCATGCTTTGGGTCAACAAATGATCAACACAATGATCACTAAGATAGACGATCAAATAAACGATCCTATCACAATAATCAACACAATGATCATTTCAGCATCACTCAGCATGTCACATTACCAAATTGGGAATATATCGCTGATAACTTCAACTATATAACCTCTGAGCTCGTACGTCTCAGAAAAGGGTGTTAAGCTAAAAAATAAATTCTTCGCCACCAACAGAAATATATTTGAAAGAAATCGGCTTTATATCTCAACTTGTAATGTCAGACACACAATCCATACAAGTTTGTTCCGGGCTCGAACAAAACCGAAGGCACTTACAAAGAAGTCCTTGCAATCCGGATATTCACAATCCTGATCGGATTTCCCATCACTTAGGGAGTCTCTATACCGTTGCAACTCAGTGCAGAGACAATCGATAGGTCATCCTATCGCTCTCGCAAATACCGGGTCTTCAACACCGATCTTCAATGCAATTCACAACGACGTATCACATATTCGGAATGGGTTATACGACCCCATGGTCTTTTCCCGGTTAACCCGAATAGTGAGCGCTTATTTAAAAAATAAGTGTAGCATTCACATTCAAACAAATCACATCAATTACCCATTCAAAGGGAAATATTGATAGTCGGTTATTGAACTATCACTGGATATGCACACATCACCAGTTTCCAAATAATTTTCCAAATTATTTATTTTCCAAAATATCTTTACAAGATATATTATTTCAATACTTCAAAAATAAATCAATATTTATTTTTAGACAAATTCCACTTCCTTTATAAATTCCTTAGTGAATTTATAATTCCAAAATATCAATGAATATTCGATTTCAATTATTCATTTTCAATTTATCTTCAAAAAGATAAATTCTAAATATCACTTCATATTGGAAAACAATTCCATACTTATTTATTCATAAGTAATTCACAATTTTTATTTATTTTTCAACACTTGGAAAATATTCAATATACTTAAATCGAATTAAGTATATAATTCATTCTTTAAGGAAATCATTCTCTTAAACCTATTTATTTGGGCCAAAACGAATGTTACGTAAAACATCGTTACGACGTCCCAAAATCACTAGTATAGGGATTCGAAATTTAAAATAGATATATAAATCCCAATACTATACAAAACATTTCCTTTCGGAAATCATTTACTATAACAACAGTGTTATAGTCCATCATCTCCTTCTATTTCTTGAAACGTCTATTTCAACAATAAATGTTGAAATCTATGGTTTCTAATCTCAACACAATTAAAACTTCGTTAGATCGTTTTAATTCAATTTCAATATCACATTCAAAACAATTTCTTTAACATCTTATTCACTATTCAAAAACGTGAATATACTACATTAACAAATTTCATCCTTTTATTCATTTTAATTCAAAGGATTGTTCACTATTCAAAAATGTGAATATAACTCCATTTATAGGTTTCAATAAATTTTCTTGTCAAAATATATCATTTGCAAATTTATAAAACAACGTTTATAAATTCCATTTCTATTTATTTATAAAAACTTCCTTTTTATAAATTCTTTTATTAACCTATTCCAGTTTATAACTCAATTATAAACTAAAAGTTCATATTATAAGTCAAATGCTTATAAAACGATTATTTTGCAAAATCGTTCTTTTAAAGACTTTCCAATTTATAAACCTTATAACTTATAAGATTCATTTATTTAACCAAATCTATTACTTCAATATAACTTCACAAATTTATAAATCTTACTATTTATAAATTTCATTTATAACTTCACCGTTTATAATTCTATAAATTTCATTCTTTAATGAAATTCATTTTCACTCCATTCAAACACTTATAAAAACTCGTTTTATAATTTCAATATCTCAATTTATAAATATCCATTTATAAATCTCTTAATATAATTCAGTTTATATTATTCTTTAAAACGTCTTTAAACTCCTTTATAGTTTCATCATTTTTATTTATAAAATAATCAAATTTTATAAATCCTATATTTAAACTTTTCACAATAATTCTAAAATATCTTGATTAAACTATTTTATAAAATCAATAGCATCATATTCTCAAAAATCAGTTTTTAACTGTATTTCACAAAAACCATAATTTTATAACTTTAAAAATTATAACGTTTATTTATTTAAAATGGATCAATTCCAAAAATATTTTATATTTTCAAAAATCACTTTATAAACATTTTAAAATCCCAAAATTTGGGTCCAATGATGCTACACACCAAATAGTCAATCACGACAACAACGATATCATATATCAATATGATAATCCATCAAATATCAAAATATCTGAAATCAAATAAAAACTGTTGAGGAATCCAGTTGGATCCCTCCAACCTGTTTTCCTGCATCCAAAAACATTAGCACAATACCAATTTCGCTCCAGTACGAAATTATCGCGGTATATGTTCTTATTAAATATTATCCGCTTAATAACGGCGTAATAGGGTCTCATCCGCTAAAAAATACGGGAAATCAATCAACTGCAATATATACATATGCCAATATATATATATTGATATTATATATAATACCAATTTCACGGTTTATGAAATATTCGCGGTATATGTTTTTAATAAATAACATCCGCTTACTAACGGCGTATAATGTCTATTTTAACAATCAATGGATATTAATCAACATTCAAACATGCATTCAAATATTTTAAATCTAACTATTTAAAATAAAATCGAAACTGATTCGATTGAGTGAGAAGTTCTCACCTTGATTTTAAATTCCGTTTTAGCGATTTATTTCGAATAAAATTAAACGGACGTTTAATTTTACCCAAAATTCTCACTAACTCCAAACGACTCCAAACTAACTCCATCGCGTAGTGCTCGTCCATACGATTCCAACGCAACTGGTTTCGCGCGTTTTCGACCTCGTATGAAAAAGTTATGAATATTTGAAGTTTGTACACGATTTATATAACATTTTATAACATAAATTTAAAAATTAAAACCTATCACAAAGCTTGGCCGTGAGATTCAGATCCAACGCACCAAAATCTTCATCTCCCTCATCACGTTACCCTCTACAGAACAACATCCCAAAACCGAACCCATCATTGAATTTTAGGGTTAAAAATCGCCACCTCCACATCGAGTTCTAGCATGATCAGGATACACCATCGCGCTCGCGCCCCCCGGCACCACCCACGCCCAGAGACCGGCCACGCGCGCACCCCCCCAGTGCCTCGAAAAGCGTGCGCAACACCCCAGGGACGCGGGCCTGTAGCTCCCTCCACACGACTCTGTTTCCGATCATAACCGTTGAATCTCTCCGTCTCGATATGCTCTACGTTTTGTTAGTTGGAACCTTCATCTAATTTCGCCTAGATTGGGAGGAAAACGTGGAGGAAGAAGGTGAACTGCTGGCCGTTCAGGGGGGGCGGCGGCTAGGGTTTGTGTTTTTTTTTTTTTTCTAAATGAAGGGTAGGGGCTATTTATAAGGAACGAGCGACACTATTCATCCCGGAAATTCCGAACTCCGATTTACGCGCCGAAACTGACGTACCTAGGGTTTATCCCGCGTTCCGGACACAATGGAACAGGTTTCGGAAGCTAATTCGGACATCTGTGCGAGTTATGGCTGAAAACACTCAATTTGAATTAAACCGATTTAAGTCGATTTCTAGGCGTTTTAATTCGTACCGGACAAACGGTAAATCCAATTGACTTGAAATTTGAAACCTTACAATAATATCACATTACGGATCCGATGAAACTAGTTTCGTCGAAATCCGAGACTTTTTGAAAAATGGCTATTTTGACTCGCCAAATTTAAATTAAAAATAAATCGATGCGTTTCGAGCTGCCACGATCAAACGATAGCTCCGATTGACACGAAAATTGAAATCCGGTAATAACTAACTATTACGGATCCAATGGAACTGGTTTCGTTCAATTCTGAGACTGTTCAAAAATTGACTATTTTCACTAGTCGATTTTAATATTAAAATATTCAATTTTCACAAATTAACTTTTAATTCGATTTTAAAAGTTCTAAAATATCATTCTAACTCCAATATGATAAAATAAAATTTCCCAAATCATTTTCAATCATATTTAACCCAATTTTCAATTATTTCCATAATTTAACATATTAAATTATTGATTAATTATCCAATTAAATCCAATAATTCAAATAAAAATTTATTTGACTTATAAATTCACTTATTAATATTTAAAATTAATTAAATACTCAAATTTTAATTTCTAAAAATTCTGGGTCGTTACAATCTTCCCCACTTAAAAGAATTTCGTCCTCGAAATTAACTAGTAAGAAAAGTTACAGAATTTATTAATTTTCCATAATTCATAGTTAAACTTCTTACTATAACTTTACTAAGTTTTCAAATCATACTTAGTTATCTTTTCAAAAAAAACTACTATTGTTTAACTTTCAATTCTAAATCAAAGTTTAAAGTTTTCAAAATTTTTCAATTTTTCTCAAAAAAAATTCTAACGCCTTAAATTTTCGGAAAAATTCGCCATAGTCTCCTTTGCGCGGCTCGATCCGAAAAAAAAATGACAGTATATATATCACAAATATACATCTCATCAAGTAATGAGGCATCCCGCAGGGAAAAAAGTGTAAAAGTACGATATTTAATCCGAGATATGTACCTTATATTTTATTAGCAAGCATATACGGCTAATATAGCGCAAAAGCGAGCTCCAAATGCGAAGCAAACGCGATCCGCACCTACTAATTACTCAACAAACAACATGAGAACATGCATGTAGACAATAGTATCAATATACAACATATAGCAACATAATAACTATATATGTCAACATAGCAATGCATTCAATAGCAATATATATTCAACCATATTCTCATTAATATTTAATGAAAGGGTTTTCAATTCAAATCACATTTGATTTATTTACATTGAATTTTATCAACATTCATTCTTATTCAATTTTAATTAGTTTGCATTCACTAATTAAATCCAATTCACGTTCAATTCTATTCAAATTTATTTACTTTCAATTTGAATTCAATTACATAGCTTTCAATTTCATTAATTCACTTTCATTAATACTTAATGAATTATATACAATCAACTTATATACCTTTAATAATTCTGAAAAATTATTCCTTTATATATAAAAATATAATCAAGGTAAAATTATTTCATTTACCCAAATTTAAAACAATATTATGTCGAATTGTTCTATTCAAGTGTTTAGAGATCCCTATCAACAACGTTAATTACTCGTATCAACCAGAATCTATATACCACTCAATAAACCAATCATCACAATATAAAACAATTTTATATTCACTAACAAATACGCTCTCATAGCTATTATTACTCTCAAATTCATTCTAGAGTACTACTGACTCTATCTCTAATGAGTAATACCCAACAGAACCATGGTTGTCGCTTAACCATAAGCTCTGATACCAAATGTAACGTACGCGGATTTTCGTTGCCGAAAAACCGAATAGTTATGGGTTTAAGAAAGAAGAAAGAAAGAAAAGAAAAAAAGAAAAAGATAGAAAATTTAGATAGGGAAAAAGAAAATAGAAATTAGAGAGAATAGAAAACAGAAAAGAAGATAGAAAATTTTAATTAGAAGGAAAAGAGAAAAGAAAATTTTAAAATAGAAGGAAAAGAGAAACAGAGAAAAAGGAAAAACGGAAGAAAATAGGACGGAACAGAAACAGAACACAACAACATCAGAATCTCACAATTCGCAGCGGAACAACATATAATAATAAATGAATAATCTTTAAACAAAGAACTATCAGTTATTACATTTTATACATTATATTACATCATATCATCAGAGTATACAACAACAACAACAAACAGTGCAGGGGAAAAAGAAATACTATATAAGTAATACGCCATGCCATCTAGCTTGCCTCCACGATCCCAGAATATCCAGAATATCCTGATAAACCTAACTCTTAACTGCCCGTGTGGAAATTGGTGGGCACCCAGAGTTTAGGAAGGAAAACAATAAACTCCAAGTCAGTCATGTGACTGGTGTGAGAACTCAAAACAGTTTATTTATCTTTAAAATCAACATAGAGGAATATTTTTATTTCAATTCGCAATGCTTTTAAAAATGAGACTACCATAAGGCCTCCCGCACACACACACAATGCAAATGCAGAATCGGAGGAGATTTCTCCTTATGATAGTCAAACATGCTTGATACGCATTTAAAAAGAACATTTGATATTATTATTAGTGCATAGTGTAGGAAAAATTTATTTCGAAAGTAGAATATAAATCTTAGCCAGCATAGACATTCCGAACTATGCCTACTATAGCTACCATCCAAACAGTGGTGACCACCATAAGTGGATGGCAGGTTCTACAACTAATACCGTACAAGTTTCGTATTGGGAATTGGATTTCCAACAAATGGTCAGGCCAAGGAACTTCCCATTGCCACATGAGAATGCCTCTGGAAAGACATCCCCGAGAACCAAACCGGAACTCTGCCAACACAAGGCCGGGTTACCCCTAACTGGGTAACTACTGACACGAGCACGCCATTCCCCGATCGTAAACGACCTTTCTCACGGGATCCCGAAAACCAACAACCACAAAGTAATAAATTCGTAGTAACCACATAGGTTAAATATCTGGGCTCCATACCATGATACAACCTCTATCCAGAAGGAAATGTACATACCCTAAAGGGTGCTACCCCTCATAACCTTGCTGCATCTTTCCTGTTTTGACCATTTCCGGGGTGTGAGGTTCGACGAAGTCACGTCCACAAAAACATACTTTATACAAAAGCCATGCTTTGGGTCAACAAATGATCAACACAATGATCACTAAGATAGACGATCAAATAAACGATCCTATCACAATAATCAACACAATGATCATTTCAGCATCACTCAACATGTCACATTACCAAATTGGGAATATATCGCTGATAACTTCAACTATATAACCTCTGAGCTCGTACGTCTCAGAGAAGGGTGTTAAGCTAAAAAATAAATTCTTCGCCACCAACAGAAATATATTTGAAAGAAATCGGCTTTATATCTCAACTTGTAATGTCAGACACACAATCCATACAAGTTTGTTCCGGGCTCGAACAAAACCGAAGGCACTTACAAAGAAGTCCTTGCAATCCGGATATTCACAATCCTGATCGGATTTCCCATCACTTAGGGAGTCTCTATACCGTTGCAACTCAGTGCAGAGACAATCGATAGGTCATCCTATCGCTCTCGCAAATACCGGGTCTTCAACACCGATCTTCAATGCAATTCACAACGACGTATCACATATTCGGAATGGGTTATACGACCCCATGGTCTTTTCCCGGTTAACTCGAATAGTGAGCGCTTATTTAAAAAATAAGTGTAGCATTCACATTCAAACAAATCACATCAATTACCCATTCAAAGGGAAATATTGATAGTCGGTTATTGAACTATCACTGGATATGCACACATCACCAGTTTCCAAATAATTTTCCAAATTATTTATTTTCCAAAATATCTTTACAAGATATATTATTTCAATACTTCAAAAATAAATCAATATTTATTTTTAGACAAATTCCACTTCCTTTATAAATTCCTTAGTGAATTTATAATTCCAAAATATCAATGAATATTCGATTTCAATTATTCATTTTCAATTTATCTTCAAAAAGATAAATTCTAAATATCACTTCATATTGGAAAACAATTCCATACTTATTTATTCATAAGTAATTCACAATTTTTATTTATTTTTCAACACTTGGAAAATATTCAATATACTTAAATCGAATTAAGTATATAATTCATTCTTTAAGGAAATCATTCTCTTAAACCTATTTATTTGGGCCAAAACGAATGTTACGTAAAACATCGTTACGACGTCCCAAAATCACTAGTATAGGGATTCAAAATTTAAAATAGATATATAAATCCCAATACTATACAAAACATTTCCTTTCGGAAATCATTTACTATAACAACAGTGTTATAGTCCATCATCTCCTTCTATTTCTTGAAACGTCTATTTCAACAATAAATGTTGAAATCTATGGTTTCTAATCTCAACACAATTAAAACTTCGTTAGATCGTTTTAATTCAATTTCAATATCACATTCAAAACAATTTCTTTAACATCTTATTCACTATTCAAAAACGTGAATATACTACATTAACAAATTTCATCCTTTTATTCATTTTAATTCAAAGGATTGTTCACTATTCAAAAATGTGAATATAACTCCATTTATAGGTTTCAATAAATTTTCTTGTCAAAATATATCATTTGCAAATTTATAAAACAACGTTTATAAATTCCATTTCTATTTATTTATAAAAACTTCCTTTTTATAAATTCTTTTATTAACCTATTCCAGTTTATAACTCAATTATAAACTAAAAGTTCATATTATAAGTCAAATGCTTATAAAACGATTATTTTACAAAATCGTTCTTTTAAAGACTTTCCAATTTATAAACCTTATAACTTATAAGATTCATTTATTTAACCAAATCTATTACTTCAATATAACTTCACAAATTTATAAATCTTACTATTTATAAATTTCATTTATAACTTCACCGTTTATAATTCTATAAATTTCATTCTTTAATGAAATTCATTTTCACTCCATTCAAACACTTATAAAAACTCGTTTTATAATTTCAATATCTCAATTTATAAATATCCATTTATAAATCTCTTAATATAATTCAGTTTATATTATTCTTTAAAACGTCTTTAAACTCCTTTATAGTTTCATCATTTTTATTTATAAAATAATCAAATTTTATAAATCCTATATTTAAACTTTTCACAATAATTCTAAAATATCTCGATTAAACTATTTTATAAAATCAATAGCATCATATTCTCAAAAATCAGTTTTTAACTGTATTTCACAAAAACCATAATTTTATAACTTTAAAAATTATAACGTTTATTTATTTAAAATGGATCAATTCCAAAAATATTTTATATTTTCAAAAATCACTTTATAAACATTTTAAAATCCCAAAATTTGGGTCCAATGATGCTACACACCAAATAGTCAATCACGACAACAACGATATCATATATCAATATGATAATCCATCAAATATCAAAATATCTGAAATCAAATAAAAACTGTTGAGGAATCCAGTTGGATCCCTCCAACCTGTTTTCCTGCATCCAAAAACATTAGCACAATACCAATTTCGCTCCAGTACGAAATTATCGCGGTATATGTTCTTATTAAATATTATCCGCTTAATAACGGCATAATAGGATCTCATCCGCTAAAAAATACGGGAAATCAATCAACTGCAATATATACATATGCCAATATATATATATTGATATTATATATAATACCAATTTCACGGTTTATGAAATATTCGCGGTATATGTTTTTAATAAATAACATCCGCTTACTAACGGCGTATAATGTCTATTTTAACAATCAATGGATATTAATCAACATTCAAACATGCATTCAAATATTTTAAATCTAACTATTTAAAATAAAATCGAAACTGATTCGATTGAGTGAGAAGTTCACACCTTGATTTCAAATTCCGTTTTAGCGATTTATTTCGAATAAAATTAAACGGACGTTTAATTTTACCCAAAATTCTCACTAACTCCAAACGACTCCAAACCAACTCCATCGCGTAGTGCTCGTCCATACGATTCCAACGCAACTGGTTTCGCGCGTTTTCGACCTCGTATGAAAAAGTTATGAATATTTGAAGTTTGTACACGATTTATATAACATTTTATAACATAAATTTAAAAATTAAAACCTATCACAAAGCTTGGCCGTGAGATTCAGATCCAACGCACCAAAATCTTCATCTCCCTCATCACGTTACCCTCTACAGAACAACATCCCAAAACCGAACCCATCATTGAATTTTAGGGTTAAAAATCGCCACCTCCACATCGAGTTCTAGCATGATCAGGATACACCATCGCGCTCGCGCCCCCAGGCACCACCCACGCCCAGAGAACGGCCACGCGCGCACCCCCCCAGTGCCTCGAAAAGCGTGCGCAACACCCCAGGGACGCGGGCCTGTAGCTCCCTCCACACGACTCCGTTTCCGATCATAACCGTTGAATCTCTCCGTCTCGATATGCTCTACGTTTTGTTAGTTGGAGCCTTCATCTAATTTCGCCTAGATTGGGAGGAAAACGTGGAGGAAGAAGGTGAACTGCTGGCCGTTCAGGGGGGGGGGGGGGGTGGCGGCTAGGGTTTGTGTTTTTTTTTTTTTCTAAATGAAGGGTAGGGGCTATTTATAAGGAACGAGCGACACTATTCATCCCGGAAATTCCGAACTCCGATTTACGCGCCGAAACTGACGTACCTAGGGTTTATCCCGCGTTCCGGACACAATGGAACAGGTTTCGGAAGCTAATTCGGACATCTGTGCGAGTTATGGCTGAAAACACTCAATTTGAATTAAACCGATTTAAGTCGATTTCTAGGCGTTTTAATTCGTACCGGACAAACGGTAAATCCAATTGACTTGAAATTTGAAACCTTACAATAATATCACATTACGGATCCGATGAAACTGGTTTCGTCGAAATCCGAGACTTTTTGAAAAATGGCTATTTTGACTCGCCAAATTTAAATTAAAAATAAATCGATGCGTTTCGAGCTGCCACGATCAAACGATAGCTCCGATTGACACGAAAATTGAAATCCGGTAATAACTAACTATTACGGATCCAATGGAACTGGTTTCGTTCAATTCTGAGACTGTTCAAAAATTGACTATTTTCACTAGTCGATTTTAATATTAAAATATTCAATTTTCACAAATTAACTTTTAATTCGATTTTAAAAGTTCTAAAATATCATTCTAACTCCAATATGATAAAATAAAATTTCCCAAATCATTTTCAATCATATTTAACCCAATTTTCAATTATTTCCATAATTTAACATATTAAATTATTGATTTAATTATCCAATTAAATCCAATAATTCAAATAAAAATTTATTTGACTTATAAATTCACTTATTAATATTTAAAATTAATTAAATACTCAAATTTTAATTTCTAAAAATTCTGGGTCGTTACACCCTAATTATATTGTATATAGAAGTTAGATTCAAAATCAAATAATATTTATATTTTACATGTTAATTAAAACAAATTACTATTAAACTGATTAATCACTTTTAGATTCTAAATTAAAATTTTCCTTTTATCATTCTTGATTAAATAAGAATTAATAATCTTCTTAAATCCAATCTTTCAATATTGAACCCAAGATTATTAATTACTAAATTAATTATAATATTCAATCTCAATAGATGTTTACATTTCTAATAAATTCTTTTATTTTGATTTACATGTTCTTTGTATTACATCAAATTCCCTTTTCAATTAAAACATATGCTACTATTATTATATCCATTAATTTAATTAATGCTCTCTTTCCTTTGATTTTAGAGATTTAAATTACATAAATTTACCATTGATTTCCAAATCACTTTTAAACTGATTTAATAACGAGATGATAAATAAAATGGTTGTTATACATTAATAATTCATATCTATCAATTTATTGTTTACAAACAAGGATTATATATTACCTACCCCATAACTGATTTCATATTCTGTATTAAATCCAATTTCAATTAATAACATAGATTAAACCAATTGATACATCATTTATTTTATTCCTTATTAACCTTTATTATTTTGATTGATTGAGTAACATTAAAATAGTTATTGATTACATTCAATCAATATTACTTAATTATATCCTTATATGTGTTACGCCTTCCTTTTCATTAAAATCAGTTGTTTTAGAATTTTATCTTAAGGCCAAAATTTATAATCTAATAAAATTCACAATAATAAACCATAAATTTAAATTTTTTAACAATATTAAATTCCAAAGTCTTATTAAACTTAATATTTTTAATTGTCAAAAATACGGGTCGTTACACTTCCAAAAACACTTTCACATGTCACTTATTCTTCCAAGCATCACATAACATAAGTATGAGCGCAAAAACAAGGGCAACTAACAACTACACAACATGTAGAGAGCATCATTTATATTATTTACTTAAACTTTTTCCGACTAAATTCATGTCATTTACTAAATACCGAGATGTCATCTTTTTAAAGCAGAAACCAAGCCAACCATCATCACTTTACAATACATATAAACAAGTAACTAGCAACCACTATTATAAACAATAGCAAAGCTAATAACTTTAGTTTAAAAAGTGAGATTTTGCTCACCTAAATGGCACGAACTTCAACCGAACTCTCAACCGACACTAGAACTTGGATCCTACTTGCACAAGATGGAATTTTAAAGACCTAAAGGGGCCTAGATGGTTCGGCTAAGATGTAGGTGGGCTTGGCTATGGTTGGTTTGGGGAGATATGGGTCTTGTTTTGGTTATTTAGGAGGTGTAGAGGAGAAATAAATCGACTATATGATTTTGTTTAAGGAAGAGGTGAAAATGAATGGTTTTTATATTCAAAAACTTAGAACGCCATTAAAATGTTTGTAAAATCTTAAGGAAGGTGTTGGATTTTTTCAAAAAGTAAGAAATGAATGAAAAAATAAGATGGAAAAAATAAGAGATTTGTTTTCATAAAAAGTGGAATATGTGAATTACTCAAATGTCGTTCCTTACATACCCTTCACCCAGTTTGCTCCATATCATCACCGCCCTCCTCCTTTGTCAATTCCGCATGCAAACCATGAAATGCCCCTTTTGTCCATCATGTTTAACACTTCCTTGTATAAACGATGTGATGAAATGAGGCATCACTCTTACATTATTTTTGTTTAAACTTTGAATGAAAAGTCACATCTCGCTCCTTTTTACTTAAGTATATAAATATATACCATAGATAATTTAACCGTATATATGTTATTTAGTATATGTATGTGTAAATGTATACTAGAGTGTTCACAACATTTTCGACAATTTTTAGATGATGAAATGTCGAAAATTTAGAAAATGATTTTTGGTCACATTTTCGATTTTTCTTCGAACTAATTATTTTTGTAAAAAAATTTAACAAACCATTTCACTATCACTGGTTATTATTTGAAAGAGGTTCATTTGAGTTATAAAATCCATTTAATTATTTAAAAATATGTAAAATGTTCATATTCAAAGTGGTCAAATTACGGGTCGTTTCACTCTCCCTCCATAAAAGAATTTTGTCCCAAAATTAGCACACAAGGAGTTAACTCAAAACAACTCAAAAGGGCATGTATTATATCATGAAACCAGTACGAAAGATACACACTAGGCAACTACATCACAACCAGTACATACATTACCATGCAATCAAGTAATAACTATCCTAGCATCAATTAAGGTTAAATGTTCCTCATACCAATTCCTATCTTCTAAGTACAATACCTGGGATCTTCACTCCGCTAAACCTTAACAAGATTCACATCCTTCATCCTTAATTGCTTTTATATAAAGCAATGATACGAATAGGCCACTTAAGAATGGTTAGGTTAGTTTGAACTACCAAATTAACTTATTGCGCTGGTTCCACTATCATCGAAGGGTCATTTACATACTTACAGAAATAAGATACGTGAAATACATTATGCACATCCAATAGTCTATCTGGAAACTGTACTCTATATGCAAGTCTACTAATCCAGTCCAAAATGGGAAAAGGCAATATATCGAGGAGTTAGCTTCTCTGATTTTTCAAACCTCACAACACTTCTCAATGGTGAGACCTTCACAAACACTGAATCTCCAATTGACTCATGATCCTACGCCTTTGATCATCATAGAACTTCTATCAATCTTGTGCCTCGTTCATCTTCCTTCTGATATCAGCTACCTTCTCACTAGCTTCTAAGATCATGTTGAGCCCAAGGACAATTCTATCACCAGACTCGATCCAATATGAAGCAGAACGGCATGAACAACCATATAGAGCTTCGAAAGGGGCCATGTCGATATTTTCCTAATAACTATTGTTGTAAGTGAATTCGACTAAGGTTAATTGATCTTCCTAAAAACCTTCTAAGTCAAGAATGCATGCTTGTAGAAAATCTTCCAAGATTAGTTCATTCCCTCCATTTTGCCCTTCTGTCTTGGGTGGTAAGTTGTACTCAAACTTAGCTCGATCCATAAGGCAGTTTGCAGTCCCTCTCAAACCTTGCTAGTGAATATTAGGTCTTGGTTACTTACAATAATAGAACGAATACCTTAGGGCCTCACAATCTCCTTCTTATATAAACTTTCCAGATTTTCAGTCCTAGTCGGCATAGCAGGAACGAAATAAGCATCTTTGGCTAAACGTTCGACTATAACCCAAATACCTCCGTTCTTTCATCTAATCCTAGGAAGTCCATCAATAAAGCCTCTAGAGATATGCTCCCACTTCCACTTCGTAATTTCAAGTGGTTGAAACAATCTAGCTAACTTTTGTTCATCACTCTTAACCTATTGGCAGTTTGCACACTGACTCACAAAGATCAAAACATCTCGATTCATCCCCATCCAACAAAATACTTCTTCATATCTTTGAACCTCTTGGTCACTCATGGATGGAAAGGTAACTTTGAATGGTTACTTTCAGCTAACACTTCTTTCTAATCCCTTTAATATTTAGAATACAGATATGCCCATTCATCTTCAATATGCTCCGGGTATCAATCTCAAAACTAGAAACAATATTGAGCATCTTTCTTGAGTTGAGCTTAAATAGGGCTTTCTTCTTGACTAGCCACAATCCTATCCATTAATAATGGCTTGAATTCTAAGTTAGCAACCAATACTGCATTTCTACATAATGCATCCATAACAGCATTTACTTTCCCAAGAGTATAAAGAATCTCCAAATCATAAGAAGTGAGAAAATCTAGCCAACTTTGTTGCCTCAAATTCAAGTCTATCTGGATAAAGAGATATGTTATGGTTTTATGGGCTGTGTATAACTCTACTGATTCACCCAGAAGATAATGCCTCCGCATCTTAAGTGCGAAGACAATAGCTAAAAGCTCCAAATCGTGTGCAGCATAATTTTTCTAATATGGCTTCAGCTGTAGGCTCGCACAGGCAATAACATTCCCATGCTGCATCAGAACTGCTCCCAAACTGGTGCCATAAACATTTTTATACATAGTTAAAATTTTGGTAAAACCAGCCAATCCCAACAAACTTCCAACTTCCATCGCATTTTTGGCCTTCTTCCAATCTTGAACTGTAATAACTTTAGCCAGATCTTTTTTATATCTGCCATCGCATTTTTATACATGCCTTAGAAACCTAATTTCGAATTTCCAAATATGGAACTTAGCAAACTTTGCCTTCAACACTTGGGTCATTAAGGTATTGAGTATGACTCGGAGATAGTACTTGTGCTCCCTTTGTTTTTGAATTGATAAGAATGTCATCAATGAAGACAAGAACAAATTTATTAAGAATGTCTTGAAATACTCAATTCATTAAGTCCAGAAAAAAGTGGATACATTAGTCAAACCAAGTGGCATAACAAACCACTTATAGAAACTATCCGCAGTCCTAAATCTATTAAGGGTACACTCTCCTTTACTACCCTTAATTGGTGAAAAATGATGGTATGATCCAATTAGAAAAACACCTAAGTGCCATGGAGCAGATCAAACATGTCGTCCATCCTTGGTAAAGGGTACTTATTCTTGATAGTCTTTTAATTTAACCCTCGGCAGTTCACACATAACCTTAAAGAACCACCCACCTTTGTAATAAAGATGACTTGTGATTCCCAACTAGATAAACTATATCTTATCAATCCATCCTGCAACAAGTCGAATGTCTAGCTTTCCAACTCCCTCTTCTCTTTTAGAGCCAACCTTTAATGGGGTTGTACAGTAGTTCTGGTTCCTGTAATCAAATAAATATGGAACTCCACTTCACAGTGAGGTCGACCCACATTGGGCCTAGGTTGACCAAAGGCAGTCGATCTGACCTTGTGTCGATTGTAGGTTCATGACCTAGAGTCGGCTCATTTCATATTTGCAAAATTATTATGTGTTGGCTATGGATTCGGACGACAAACAAGACAAGTTTGGATTGGAATTTGACTGTAGTGAGTGAGATGTTCCTCTATAAATTAATAGCTAGGGTTAACCTAAACCTATTTCTCTCCATTATAGCGAAGATCTACCAAAATAAAACCCTAAACCATAATTTCCCAAATCAATTTTTAGTCCCCAATTATATTCTAGATCACAATCTAAATTAAAATAAAAGAAGAGCTAGCAATTGGAGGAGAGACCTAAGCGAACTTAGGGGAGAAAGCATGTGGTGTTAGAGGTAAACCTAAAGCTTAGGTCAGAGGTGAGTGGGCATAGATTTAACATGTTAAAATTAACTGATTTTAATTTTTATCCTATTTTATTTGACTGTTAATTCTGAGATTAATCCATTAAACTATTAAATTGGGAATTTGGGATAATTAATCTTTTTATCTAATTGTATTGACATATGTAAGTTGTAAAACCAAAAATCATATGTAAAAATTAGATTTAATACCTATAATTATCAATTGGAATAATGTAAATGCTACGAAAATGTACTAAATATAAGACAAATAGATTAGCCTAATTGAAATAAAAATTAAATGGATTAAGATAGATAATCGAACGAAATGGATGAACATTCTTAAAATTAGTAAATTGCAAGATGTTTGGATTGCAGGAAATCGACCTAAGACTAGCATAGGTCCACTGTCATAAGTCATTTTTGGCTTAGTAGACTGTTCGGGCCTTAAGTCGATAGTTGTATGAACGTTGTTGTTCTCCAGATTTCTTGATTGGCGTAGACACATTTAGATATTCTTGTTTGAGGTGACAGACTTAGTTCGCATATTTGAATAATATAGTCGGATGCAGAGTGCTGTTAAGACGTGTGCCTTATGTTGCAAAAGGTGCACGTATATGGTGGGATCTGATTACCAATCATTAATCGAGGAGTTGGGATCAGATTACTGGTCGTTAGTCAAGGTGTTAGGATTGAAGTCGATTATGGATGTTCCCATGGGCCCATATGGGCATAGAAGTTTAAAGCTAGATGGTGCTCGATACCAAAAGGAGTTAGGCATAGTAACTCTCGGGGGTATGTAAGAGGTATTTTGCGGCTAGGATTAAGGGGTTAAGCATGGGTGCATACGATGAGTCACTATGCAAATTTACATGCGTGTTTTTCCTCTACAGGCCTAATGTATAGTGGATTAGGAGTTCCCCAAAACTAGACGATCATTCGGTAAGGTACGATCTGTTGTTTATTCCGATGATGTTAGGCTATTGACCTTTGACATGTGACCTTATATGCACAAAGACTGTACACCCACACTCTATCACCTAAACTAGACTTAGAGTCAGTTGTATTTAATTTCCTTGTTAGTCTTGTTCTCATTTACTAGACAAATGTTTGACCCGTTCCATTTTCCCCCATAACTGGTGGACAAAGCAGCCGTTGATAGATCTATAACTACCTCTGGATTATCGTGCCTAGAGTCTAGTTCTATTTTATCTTTTATCATGTATTTCCGATCAATATATTTTCTCTTTCAGTACTTTTCTTGTGAGGGATTGTTTTTATGATACTCTGAAGTTGACATATACTGATGGTTTTCTAAGACTACGACATTATGATATTTCGATGCCTTCAGATAATTATTACTATTTTATAAGATTATCCATATATCTATTATTATGTTTCCGCTATGATGACATTTCGATTAGATAGATTATTTATTCTTTGATATCTTAGTCTCTGTGATATGCTTTTACTATAAACTAATGATCCGTGTTTTTTGACATGGCTGTGTTTGGCATGTCAAGGGACGTGGGCTATCAAATATGGTATCAGAGCCTAGTTCAATGTTCCTAGAGATAAGAACGTATTTGTGACCTGTATGGATATATATATATATAATATTGAAAAGAAAAATGGTTTTCAAAATTATTTTCAAAAAGGATTTCTAAGGTATAACTAAACACACATACGTAAATGTATAAGTATTTTTGAAAAATATTCATCAAGATTCCTTCAAATTCGTGTTTATGCTTATTATAATTCCTGCCTATGTTGCCCTTAATCTTGAATATTCTTTGATTTATCTATGGAAGTATCCAATTGAATCCTTACTATTTACAGATAGAGATGGGTGATCCTGCAAGATTCAGCTCTACGTACATCCCTGATATTTCGGGTGTGAACATTCCTATTTGATTCCACTGTTACTTACAAGCTAGTGGACCGATTGAGCATCCTACTAGAGAGCTTGTAGAGGTGGTAACTAGGGGGTCCCTATCCACTCACCTGTCTCTTATGACCTTGCTAAGCTATGCAACGGCATTTCCATCTTAGTTGGCAAGCCGTTCTTAGGCACTAAGACTTTTTTCGATGCTAGAGCTTGGATCCGTAGCCATGAGAGAATATTTAGACTTATGGGTTTAGAAGATAAGGTTACTAGATAGCTTGCTAACTAGTAGCTATAGGGGGAGGCACTCAGTTGGTGAGAGGTTGTTGAGGCGGAGACTAATGGTGGTATAGTGACTTGGAAGGAGTTTAGGCAGAGGTTTGAGATGGAGTTCTTATCGTAGGCTAATAAGAGAATTATATTAGAGAGGTTTATAAATCTAAATCATGGTGATTTATCATTTAAATAATATTTAATCAGTTTAATGATCTTATGGGTTTGGGATAGAGTTGATCAATACCCTGCACAAGAAGGCGCTCAAGTTTGCTAAGGATTTGAATCAACCATTACAGGACATGGAAGTAAGCTATATTTCTATGGGAGCTACTTATGAGAGTCTGGTTGAGATGGCGTTGCTTATTTTTGTTGCTAAGAAAGTGGAAGAAGCTCCAAAGTCTGAAGTGAAGAACTTTTCTATGAGGAAGAAGTATTGTGGACCTCCACCTAAAGAGAAGATTCAGAAGAAGGAGTTGAAGTGTCATAGGTATGGGAAGACAGGACATCCTAAGCATTGTTCGTTATCGAAGTAGAAATGCTTCAATTGTGATCAGGGTGGTGGTATTAAAAGGAATTTTCTGGCACCACCCAAAGCTGGTTCTTTATCTTATATTCAGGTAGTTTAGGTATACGCTGTGGAGGTCATCTCTACTTCCATTGTCCTGCCAACACCGCATAAAGGGAAGAAGGTAGTAACTGAAGGTGTGTTATCTCTTTTTGGTCTTTGTATTCGTACTTTATTGGATACCAAGGCTTCTCATTACTTTATCTTTAGTAGACTTCTTGATGACTTTTATTTAGACACTAGTATTGTAACGGTCCCTATAGTTGTGTCAAATCCCATAAAGGGATCGACTTGTTTGTCTATGATATGTTAGGATTTGAGGTGGATGATTCTAGGGGTCAAATTTGAGCGTGATGCCTACGTGCTGGTTTCTCAAGTTTTTCTATGATCCACGAGGATCATCTATGTTGAGCTTCCTTTACTCCCTAGACTTACCATAGGATGAGCTTGTTTCCATCGTAATAGTTTGAGATTTTCCAAATGTATTTTCTGAGGTTACTGGTCTCACGGCCAATAGAGAAATCGAGTTTACAATTTATCTTCTAAAGAATGCTCGACCAGTTGCTTTGCCTTTGAGGCACATGGCTCTAAGGGAACGACATGAGTTTTAAAAGCAGGTGAATGAGTTATTAGGGAAGGGCTTCATTAGGAGGAGCCGGTCGTCTTTGCCACCAAGGTAGATGGTTCCCTTAGACTCTAATTGATTACCGAGAGCTGAATAAGCTGATGAAGAAGAATCGCTATCCTTTACCCTGAATTGATGATTTATTCGGTCATATGGTTGGAGTTAGAGTATTTTCCTAACTTGACATAGCCATGGGTTTCCATTAGTTGAGAATAGCTAAGGATAGTATTCTTAAGGCTGTATTTAGTACTCTCGATGGGTTATATGAGTGGTTAGTCATGCCTTTTGGCCTAACCAATGCTCGAGCTTATTTTGTTGATTTGATGAGCCAAGTGCTTAGGGAGTTGCTGAATAAGTTTATGGTGGTATTTATAGATGACATCTTTATATACTCGAGGAGTAGGAAGGAGCATGCTTTTCATTTAGAGGAGGTGCTTAGGAACCTCCAAGCACATAAGCTTAAGGCTAAGTATTCTAAATGCCACTTTTGGAGAGATAAGTTTCCCATTTTAGGGCATATTTTTTCAGAAAGTGGTTTGGTTGTAGATCCTAATAAGGTGGCGGTAGTGTAAATTGGCATGTTCCGAAGTATGACACAAAAGTGAGGAGCTTCTTGGTCTCGCGGGTTATTATAGGAAGTTCATTAAGGACTTTGCTAAGATATCTACCCCATTGACTCACCTCACCAAGAAGAATCTAGTTAATGCATAGGATGTTAAGTGTGAGGATGCTTTTATTAGGATGAAGGAGGCTTTGACCAATGCACTTGTACTAATATTACTTAATGGGAGGAAATATTTTATGATTTATACTGATGCTTATGGTGTAGGGCTAGGAGCAGTGCTAATGTAGGATGGTAGAGTGGTATGCTATGCTAGTAGGTAGTGGAAGGCTCATGAGAGGAACTACCTGACGCATGATCTTGAGTTGGTAGTTATAGTCTTTGCTCTTAAGTCTTGGAGACATTATCTTCTGGGTAAGAAATTTGATATTTTTATAGACCATAATTCCTTGAAGTATCTGATCTCCCAGAAAGACTTGAAATTGAGGCAGCAGAGATGGATGGAGTTCTTAGCCTTATATGACTTTGAAATTTCTTATACACTAGGCAAGGGGAATGTTGTAGCAGATGCATTGAGTATACAGAGAGCTATACTAATTACTTTATTTTTGGAGTGGAGACATTTGGAGTATATTTCCACGTTTGACTTTAGGCCTTCGTTTGATAGTACCCCTGGATTACTAGTTCCCCTTTATGTTCAATTGTCCCTGATGGAGTAGATTGAAGCTAGGAAAGGAGAGGATAGTGAGTTGGCAGATCTTTTGGATAGATTTGGCAGAGGGGAGTCATTGAGTCATTTTAGGCATTATGCCAGATTCGAAAAGATGGTTAAGAAGAGATGGTATGCGTGTGTTTCTCGTAGTGCGGACTTATTGGATGCAGTATTGGTGGAGTCTCACTGCTCTAGGATGACCATTCATCTTGGTTGGATAAGGTATACCAGGATATGAGGAGAGTTTTCTTTTAATCTGGTATGAAGAAGCAAGTGGCAGAGCATGTAGCTAAGTGTATGACCCACCAAAGGGTGAAGGTGGAATAGAAGAACCCTGGAGGATTGTGGCAACAATTGTGTATCCTATATTGGAAGTGGAAGAGCATTTCTATGGCTTCATAAATGGATTACCAATTTAGGAGAAGATATGAGAGCATTTAGGTCATCGTGGACAGAATGACCAATGCGCTCATTTCATACCTTTGAAGTAGCACTAGTACAACAGCTTCATTAGCAGCTTTATATGTTAGGGAGGTAGTTAGACTTCATGGAGTACCTACCATTATAGTTAGTGATAGAGACCTACTCATCACTAGTGAGTTTTGGAGGAGTCTACGTGAGGCTTTAGGGAGCGAGTTGAGCTTCAGTACAGCATACTATCCACAAATTGACGTCATATAGAGAGGGTGGACCGACATCTGGAGGATTTAAATAGGATGTTTATCATTGATATTGGAGGCTCGCAGGAGGATCATTTGCTAATAGTAGATTTGGACTATAAATAACTACCTAGCTGGCATAGGAATGGCAACATTCGAGTTTTTATATGGCAGACCTTGTAGATCCCATCGCATTGATGGGACACAACAGTTAGGATTATCTTTAGCCCTGATATGTTATGGAGACTTCATAGAAGGTGGACATAATTCGAAAGAGGATGAAGACAGGTCAGGACCGGCAGAAGTCTTATGTAGATAGGAGGCGCTATGAGTTGTAGTTTGTGGTTTGAGATTCGATATTTGTGAATGTCTCACTCCTGAGACATGTGGTGAGATTTGGGATTTCGAGGAAGCCAGCTCCGAGATTGTTGAACCATTCTTAATTATTGCAAGGATTGAGAGATTGGCTTATAGAGTTAAACTTCCAGAGAAGTTAGTTGGAGTGCATGATGTTTTCCGTGTTTCTCATTTGCAAAAGTGCTTACATGATTAAGTTATTGTTGTTGAGCCTAGTAGTTTGGAAGAGGTAGAGATGGACCGGTGAGTCACTTTTTCACCATGTAACTACCCGCATCTCGAAGCATATGACTAAGAGGCTCAACAATAAGGAGATCAGATTAGTTAAGGTTCAATGGGGAGAAGACTCGGTTGATAGTATATAGGATCCCAAGGAGAGGACTTGAGCTTCCTACCTATAGCTCTCTTCTAGTACGTCTTACACTTTGGTCTTTCTCTAGTTAGAATCCTTAGGTAGAAACTTAAAGGGAGGGTAGACTGTAATAGGTAGAGACTTTAGATGGAAGGTGCGGTTGTAAACATGTCAATGAGGCATTATTGGTTTATGTATGCTGTTGTATGTACATGGTGGTTTATGGATGCAAGTGGTTGAATTACATGCACTAGGATATTGGGTCCCTCAGGCATACACATTCATACCCTGTGCATATTGCTTGCTGATTTTGGTTGTTACCCACGGATGAATTTTGCATATGACTTGCATATAATTTAGCATGGAATAAATGTACTTGCATAAACAGGAGGTCAATTGAACTAGTAGACTGACTACTCTTTTGCATTAGTTACGTTCGTATGCATTCCATGCTTCATGATTATATAATTTGATTATGTTTGTCATGGATGATGGATAAGTTGACAGATGTAGATTTGGTTGCTGGTCGTCAATTGCATTCTTTTTCCTTAAAGATTACGGGAACGAAATCCATAAATGGGGAACTGTAACACCCTGGTTTTTTTCCAAAAATAAGTAGGGAAATATAATTAAAGGATAAAAAGGAACCTAAAAGAAGAATTTCTATAAACATCCAAATTTGGCTATAGGACTTGCATCATTGTGTCCGTAGCAATTTTCTAAATAACTTTCATATATAACTTGTTGAAATCCAAGCTAAAACGAAAAGTTATAAAGGTATGAATAAATAAGAAATTAAAAAATTTATAAAAATGATTAAGGGCCGGGTCGACCCACGTTGGGCCTAGGTCGACCGGGAGCGGTTGACTTAGTCCCTTGGGTGGTCGACCGGACCTTGTGTCAATCGTAGGGTTGAGACTTGCAGTCGGTTCATTTTGTGCATGCGAGATTGTTGCGGGCTGGCCACAGTTTCAGAAAACGAACAAGCTTATTTTGGACTGGGATCTGACAATGGTGAGTTGAGATGTCCCTTATAAACTGATAGCGAGGGTTAACTTAAAACCTAATTCTTTCCATTACAGCGAAGCCCTACCAAAATAAAACCCCAAACCGTAATTTCCCAAATCAATTTCTAAACCCCAATTCTATTACAAATCTCAACCAAAATTAAAATAAAAGGAGGTCAGGCAATCAGAGGAAAGGCCTAAGCGAATTTAGGAGAGAAAGCCTATGGTGTCAGAGGCAAACCTAAAGCTTAGGAAAGAGGTGAGTGGGCACAAATTTAACGAGTTAATTAAATTAGATGATATTAATTCTACCCTATGTTGATTTAACTGCTAATTATGAGATTAGTCCATTAAATTATTAAATTAGGAATCTAAAGTAATGGATCTTTTTATCTAATTGTAATTGATATATGTAAATTGTAAAATCATAAATCATGTGTTAAAATTGGATTTGAAACCTATAATTTTCCAATTGGAATAATTAAGTGCGGCGAAAAATGTAATAAAAATAAGACAAATTGTTTAGCCCAATTGAAATAAAAATTAAATGGATTAATATTAATAAATGAATGAAATGGATTAATTTGCTTAAAATAGGTAAATCAAAAGATATTTAGACTGTAGCAATCGATCTAAGACTAGCATAGGTTGACTATCGTAAGTCACTTTAGACTTAGTAGATAGTTTAGGGCCTAATGCCAATAGGTGTATGAACCTTATTGTTCTCTAAATTTCTTGATTGGCATAGACACATTTAGGTGTTCTAATTTGAGGTGGCAGACTTAGTTTGCGTTTTTGTATCATAGAGTAGGATGTAGAGTGTCGTTGAGACATGCAATTTATATTGCGAAAGTGCACATATGTACTGGGACCGGATTGCCAATTGTTAGATGAGGTGCTGGGTTTGGATTACTGATCATTAGATGAGGTGTTGGGATTGGATTACCGATCTTTAGATGAGGTGTTAGGATCTAATTACTAATCATTATTCGGGGTGTTAGGACAAGAGACTGTGTCGATTATGGACTTTCCCATTAGCTCTTATGGGCATAGACGCTGAAAGCTAGGTAGTTCCCTGTACTAATAGGAGTTAGGCGCAGTAACTCCCAGAGGTACGTAAGAGGTATATTGCTGCTAAGATCGAGGGGTTGGGAACGGGTGCATACAGTGAGTCACTATGCGATTTTACGTGCATGTTCTTTACCTTCAGGCCTAGTGTGAATTATAGTGGAATAACAATTCTCCAAAACTAGATAATCATTTGATGAGGTATGATCTATTGTTACTCCCATGATGTTAGGGTGTTAACCTCTATTGTGTGACCTTAGACATGTGACCTTAGGTGCATAGACACTGTACCCACTCTATATCACCTGGAGTTGACTTGGAGTCAGTTGTATTTAGTTTCCTTCTTAGTCTTGCTCTCATTCATTAGACATATGCCTGACCCATTCCTTTTTTCCCCACCATAGATGGATAGAGTAGGCATTAACAAATCCATTGCTGCCTTCGAATTATCATGCTTAGAGTCTAGTTCTGTTTATTCTTTATCATGTATTTCCTATCAGTACATTTGCTCTTTCGGTACTTTTCTTATGAGCGATTATTTTTATGATACTCTGATGTTGATATGTACTAATGGTTTTCTAATCCCGCAATATTATGATATTTTAAGACCTGGATATTTTGATCTTTGAGATTTGTATTATATTTTTCTGAGATTATCCTTATATTTGGTATTATGTTTCCACTTTGATGATGTTTGGACTAGATAGATTATTTCTCCTTTGATATCTTTGTCTCTATGGTACTGCTTTTACCCTGAGCCATGATCTATGTTTCTTGATATGGCGGTGTTTGGAATGTCAAGGGACGCGAGTTATCACACTTCTTAAACTTACGCTTGAATTCGGCTTGCCTCCAACTGGTATAACTGACAATGGCTTTACACTGATTGCTGGCACAACTTCCTTCTGGACTCCTTCCTCAATATCCAAAACTTCAAATCTCAAAGATATATGGATAAGGTTGGTGAATGTACCCATAACATTGTTAGTTATTTCTCGCTGGAACTCTGGTCACATTCCATTCACAAACAATTCATTCTTTTTGAGAGATGTGTCTATCAATCCAAGTCCTAAATGAGATAAGGCCTTAAACTTACGTTCATACTATGCCACCATCATATCACCATGCTCCAAATCCAAGAAACTCCTAAATAACTGAGTCCTTTTGGCTTTTGGAATAAACCGCACCTCAAAGACTTCCTTAAACATAGCCCAAGAAAATTTCTGCTCCAAAGTGTTGGCTGCCACTGAATCTATCCCTTGTTGATTTTTACAGTTGTCGCAATGCAAGAAGCTGTTTCTCTGCATCTACCAATCAATTATCTTTTCAAATGAATGAAGCCATGTCCGCACACCAAGAATATTTTCAGGCCCATAGAACGGTTTCCTGCCCAATGTGGTATAATTCTTGCAAAAATTCGCAAAGTTCATAAGGGGATGTACTTGGGCTACCACTTCCTCTATCGGGTCTACAGCTGGCATAGTAGCATTTCCAAGTACCCTTCCATTGGTATCCATGCCATTTCTAGATCCTCTCCTTCCTCCTCTTTTTGTACCCATGTGTTACTACCTGAATAAATAACGGGTATCTTTAGAATACAAGAATGGAATTAATTTGCTTTAAGGAAATAGCACCAAAGCATCTAAAATGAGACTTTAGAGGATATATATTATTATTATAAAAATTATAAACATTCTCATTCAGCATTTATTCATTCTAGGGCATCACCAACCTTATCTCTAATGAGTTGTACCCAATTAGGCTATGGTATTCACTCTACCAAAGCTTTGATACCAAATATGATGACCCACCTTTCTGACCCTTGAGAATGACACAACACATCCTCGGTGTTTGGTGCCATTGTCCAAACATTGGAAAGACAAGTTGCCATGGGTAAGATAAAGAACATAATGTTAGGAAATCCAATCTACGGTTTCGATGAAAAAAACTATACAATAAAAATCGAATATACATATATATATTTATATATATACAGGTACTTGCTAGAACAACATAACTAGAAAGACAAGAACGAGGCTCAAAGGACACTACAAGAGACTACAAGTTGATAGGTACAAGGAAGTAAAAGAAAAGATGCAAAAAAACTAACATGCACCATATCAGACGTCTGGTAATAGTTATAAAACATCTGACCCTCTACTATATTCAAAAAATATATAGTTTCAAACATCTGAAACAAATACCAGATGTTTGAATTCAAACTCGAACTTTTGAAATAAACTACAATTACCACATGTGAATGGACATCTTCGCTTCTCTTCGCCACAACTCTTCACCACCAACAGAAGCAACCTTAGAGGATCCATTAATGGATGTAACTACTCAAGATACCTATCTACAACTATATATAGCATCAAGAATCAAGAAAACAAACACTTACTTGCCCTTTCTAATTCTGTACTCTATTCTATATTCTTGATCTCTACACTCTAACAATCTTTTATTGTATTCACTCTTGCATATACTCAGTTCTTCATAGACAATATTCCTTAGAAATATATTGGAAGCAATTGTACTAATTAGTCAAACATCCGTGTTATATTAGAAAATACATTTGACAAGAACAACTCATTATAACCAAGCCCATTCCTCTGGGCGAAGCGAGGGTTTTTGATAGTCGAATTTAAAGGGAAGCTTCGGTACAGCACATACGATGGTAAGTCCGAACCAGTATAAATTATGGCGTTCTTATTCTATTTTTGCTTAGATTAGTATTATTTTACCCGCATCATATATTTTATCACATATGCTTGCTTATACACTGCACGATCCACCCCGCAGACTTTCATTTGGTATCAGAGCAAGGTTTGATCAAAGTATAGTAAACCGTATTTGAATTACTTTAATATGGCAAGTATTTTTCAAGAAGGCCAATCCATAGCACGTTCCCTACTTTTTAATGGTTCTAATTATGCATATTGGTCAACATGTATGAGAATTTTTATGGAAGCTAATGGATTAAAAATTTGGTCAGCCACTCAAAATAAATATGAAGCACCTGACACTGCTATGAACGCATGTAATGATGCACAAGAAACTACAGCTTCTAATAATGCCAATTCTATGAATGTTTTATTTTGTTCATTACATAAGAATGAATTTTCATGTGTCATGTTGTGTAACAATGCATATGATATTTGGCGTACCTTACAAGTTTCACACGAAGGCACGAACAAAGTTAAGCAAATTAAAATTTCAATTTTACAAAATCAATTTTCATAATTTAAAATGAAACAAAATGAATCTATAATGGACATGTACTCTAGATTCCAAACTATTCAACACGATTTAATGGCACTACGAGTTAAATTCACAAATTTTGATTTAGTATCTAGAATACTCAATTCTTTAACTCCGAAGTGGGAAAGAAAAGTATTAGCTATCGAAGAAGCCAATGACCTCTTAACACTCTTAGTTGAAGAATTGATACGAAATTTAATGTCCTACAATTTGCAGGCAAGCAAAGAACAAAATTTGGAGAAGAAAAACATAGCATTTTCAGCAACAAATGAAGATTCAGACTTAGACGAAGAAGAAATTGTATTTATAGCCAAAAACTACAACAAATTCAAGAAGTTTAGGAAAAATGACCAGATTTCAGAAAGGAGGAAAATCAAGCTCAACAAATCAAACGTCAATCAAATGCTATGAATGTGATCAATTTGGACATATGAAGAAAGAGTGTCCCAAGCTAAACAATGATAAAAAGAAGAACAAATTTGAAAAAATTCGAAAAGAAGAAAGCTTTCAAAGTAACATGGGATGACTCGGATTTTTCATCATCATTAGATAGTGACAGCGATAACGACGGAGAACAAGCTAATGTATGTTTATTGGCACAAACTGATGAGGTATGTCCCGAACTTAGCTATGATGAATTATTAGAGCTTAGCATGGAATTAGGTGATAAATTTAGACAAATTAAAAATTGAATAAAGAACACATAGCCAAAATAAATCGATTAGAACTTGAAATAGGAATGTTAAAAGACGAAAAAATTACCCTAGAAAAGGAACTAGAATTATCTCAAGAAAAAATAAAAGTAGTTTAGTTGAATATAAAACTATATCTATTGATTTTGGAAAAGTTAAACTAAAAAAGGATAAATTGTTAAAAGAAAATATCAATTTGAAAAGTAATATAGAACATTGAAAATTGAAAATTTTGAATTAAAAGAAAATTTTGATAAAATTACAAATAGTATTTCAAAATTTAATAAAGGAAAAAGATTTGAAAAATCTTATCAAAACTTCAAAACCTTCAGGTAATAGAAATGGAATAGGTTTTAAAAATATTCCTAAACAAAAAGGGAATAATATTAAGAAGTATAGTTTTATTTATCAAAGACTAAAAGATCACCTAAGTCTAATATGAATACCAAAAACATAAAAATTTAGATTCCTAAGAAAAATAATAATTTGATTAGACAAAAATATATTAATAATTTTCTAGATAATGTAGTCTATAATAAAAATTATGTTGATAAAGGTACCAAACCTTCTACGGTGTGGCTACCTGCTCCTACTAACATCTAGGACCCTAACAAAGTATATTTGTACCAATTAAATCATTTTTATCTTGCAAGTACCAAAATAAAAAATAAGAAGAAATGGATACTTGATAGTGACTGCTCCAAGCATATGACCGGAAATGCAAAAATGCTATTAGATATAACATATATCGAGGGTGGAATGGTAACTTTTGAAGATAACTCAAAAGGATATGTCGTTGGCATCGGAGAAGTCATCAACTCTGGTATTTCTAGCTCTCATATTATTACAAATGTTTTGTTAGTAGAAAACTTAAAACACAACCTACTTAGCATTTGTCAATTGTGCGATAAAGGTTTATAAATTAATTTTGAAAATGGTAGATGTTATATTTTCGACAATAACAAACAACTTATCTTTGAGGGTTTTAGGAACAAAAATATTTATGTCTTAAATATAAATATAAATCGAAATTCAAACTTATGCTTAACCACCAAACATGACAATCCATGGTTGTGGCATAAATGATTCTGTCATATTAATTTTAAATATATTAATAAATTAGCAAAATACGAGCTAGTTAGAGGTTTACCTAAAATAAATTATAAAGTAGAAAATTTATGTGATGCTTGTCAAATCAGTAAACTAAAGAAAAGCTATTTAAATCTAAAAATAATATTTCTAAAAAACAACAGTTAGAATTATTACATTTAAATTTATTTGGTCCAACTCAAGTACGATCTATAAATCACAATAAATATGTTTTCATAATAGTTGATTATTTTTCAAGATATACATGAACCATATTTTTAAAACATAAAAGTGACACTTTTGGTATGTTTAAAATTTTTTCTAAAAAAATTAAAACTCAAATGAATTTGAATATCAAGAATATTTGAAGTGATCACGGTGGAGAATTCGAAAATGTTCTTTTCACTAATTTTTGTAATAAAAAGATCATAAGTCATAATTTCTCTTTTCCCCACACACCATAACAAAATGGTGTAGGAGAAAGAAAAAATCATACGTTACAAGAATATGCATAAACATTATTAAATAGTAGTGGTTTACCAAACATTTTTGGGCTAAAGCCATTACTACGGCTTGTTATGTTTTGAATCGAGTAACCATACAACCTATGACTAAACATACTTGCTTCAAAATGTTTTTTTGGAAGAAAACATAAAGTATCATACGTTAAAACTTTTGAATCAAAAGTTTTATATTAAATACAAAAGATAATTTAGGAAAATTCAACACGAATGACGATGAAGGAATCTATGTTGGATATTCGGATTGTAACAAGGCATATAGAATTTTTAATAAAAGTACTAGCACAATTGAAGAAAGTTTACTTGTTTCATTTGATGAAAATTTCCTTAACAATTATGCTAATGACGATGAAGAAACTGTTCCTATAACAAATACAACAAACTCATCTAATAATGAGACAAATACACAAAATAATATTCTAGTGTCACCCCTAGAATTCTAAAAGATCATCCAAAAGATAATATCATTGGGGAATCTTAATTCCAGAGTAACTAGAAATCAAATTAACCAAATAATTCATATTGCATTTATGTCAAATTCTGAGCCAAAGAATTATAAAGAAGCTTCAAACGATGATTTTTGGATAATAGCCATGTACGAAGAATTAAATTAATTTGAACGTAATAATGTTTGGGAATTAGTACCAATGCCAGAAAATCATTCAGTTATTGGAACAAAAATGGTATCTAAAAATCAAGCAAATGAAAACGGAAATATAGCTTGGAATAAAGCACATTTAGTCGCTCTGGGTTATAATCAAGAAGAAGGTATCGACTACGACGAAACTTTTGGTCCAGTAGAAAGACTCGAAGCCATATGTACACTACTTTCTTTTGCAAGTCACCACAATTTTAAATTCTTTCAAATGGACGTTAAAAGTGCATTTTTAAATGGTTTTATTAAAGAAAACGTATATGTTGAACAATCTCCATTATTTATTCACGAAAAATATCCCGATCATGTTTTTAAATTGCACAAAGCCCTATATGGTTTAAAGCAATCCCCGCGTGCCTAGCACGAATGTCTTAAGAATCATTAATTGCATCTGTTTTTCAAATAGGTAAAGTAGATACGAGTTTATTTATTAAACGATAAAATAATGACATCTTAGTTGTATAAATTTACATAGACGATATTATTTTTGGTTTAACTAAGGGAAATCTTTGTACTCAATTTTCAAATATTATGAAAAGTTAATTTCAAATGTCTCACATGGGTGTATTAAACTTTTTTCTAGGTTTACAAATAAAACAACTTGTAAGTGGTATTTTTATACATCAAGAAAAATATCGTAATGATTTATTACGTCGTTTTGGAATGGATAAAACTTTGAGCAAACCAACACAACGAGTACTAGTGTTCAGTTAGAAAAGGATGATGATGGAAAAGATTTTGACGAAAAAGTACATTGTAGTATGATTGGCTCCTTATTATATTTGACGGCTAGTCGATCCGACATTATGATGAGCGTATGTCTTTGTGCCCGATTAAACCAAAAGAGTCACACCAAAGAGCTGTTAAATGTATCTTACGATATTTATCTAGTACTAGAGATTACGGTTTATTTTTCCCTAAGGGATCATCGTTTGAACTTGTTTTATATGGCGATATAGATTTCAATGGATGTAAAACAGATCGTAAGAGTACTAGCGGAACGTATCATTTTATCGAACAATCGTTGGTTCCATGGTTTAGCAAAAAGCAAAAATATGTCTCTTTATCCACTTGTGAAGCCGAATATATTTCATTGGCCTTAGCATGTGCACAAGTGGTATACATGCAAAAAATGCTTAAGGATTTCGGAAAAGTTATCGATAAATCACCAATATAATGCGATAATACAAGTGCAATAAATTTATCGAAAAACCCTGTAAATCACTCACGTACTAAACATATAGATATGGGACATCACTTTTTAGGCGACAATGTAGAAAAAGGAATTATTACATTAGAATACGTAAATACTGAGAATCAAATAGCAGATATTTTCGCAAAACGACTAAATGAACAAACTTTGTTAAATTACGACGCAATTTAGAAATATGTTCTCTTAATGATCTTATCAGCTAATTCAAAATTTTATTCATTCTATTTTTTGGTTCAAATGTTTTAATCCACAAACAAAATCTTTTAACACTGACCAACAATTTCATTAGAATGTCTGTTTTTTGAAAATAACTATTTATAACCTTTCAAAATACGAATAAATAGCTCCTCCTTCTACAAATAAAATACAGATTTTATATTGGTTCCTTTTAAAACAAAAAAAGAAAAAAAAACATGTTTTCCAACAACTCTCGTCTCTCTTTTTCAACACCAACCTCGGATAGTTCAGCGGATACCCCTCATCGACTTCCTACTCCTACACCAAGTCAAGAGCCGACCTATAAGTGGTCAGCCTACAACACGGGATTCACTCCAGACAAAAAACGGTCCAAACGATCTCTAATTGTCTCTCCTAACACCAAGGAGAAAATCAATGATATAGGTCATTACCAAAAGCAACAAATGGATTTACAACGAGAATTGTACTTCGAACAAAAAGTCATTTCAAGACGACTGAGTTTTCTAGAGCAAGTAGCGATCAAATTTTGCAATTCATGAAAAAAAGATATACATGAACCACTTCAGATTCTTTGCAATCCTCTAGATCCTTCTGCCTCTTATCGTACACCTTGGGATCCTCCACCTTGGCAATTCTTTGGTTCCCCAAAACCAACGAACGTGGAAATATTTGGTCTCCGCTCAAGCTATGGAAGAATAGCAAATCTGAAGATCTCAATGCTCCATCTTCAACTACATAATTTTTTATTTTCATTGTATTTTCATTTAATTATATTTATATTTATTTTCAAAAATAATAATATTATGTTTCAATAAAATCGATCCATCGAAAATCAAACAAAACCTCCCAAAATAAGACTATTTTTAGGCATATTGGATATTTCAGACATCTAATCAATGCCATAAGACGTTTAACACCCTTGTATCACACCATTTTTTAATCCTGTGCATTCACTGACGTCCGATATAAACAACCAGATGTCTGAAAATTGTCTCTGCCTCATACAAAATATAAAATGATCTACTTCAGATGTCTAAAGTTATGACCAGACATTTGAACAATGTCTCTGCCTTCTTAACATAAAAATCATGCCATGTCCAGACGTCTGGTATTACATCTAGATGTCTTACAAAACTCTCTTTTCCTTACAATTCTTCCTATTCCAAATGTCTGCCAATAACACATAGACGTCTAACAATATTTATTGTCTTCAAACTAGGGTTAAATCAGACGTTTTATTCACTTCCCAGATGTCTGAAATTCAATCCACACCTATTCGTGACCTTAGAACGACCATTTTCCCAAATTTCCAATTCACATTTAATTTCGTTTCCTCTTTCAGATCTGAATTTTTAATTCTCCAAATCACTATCTCCTTAATTTTGCTGGTTTGATGGCGCTCAAAACTAAAAACCCTACAGTTTCTAAAAGAAAGCTAGAACAAGCTACATCCTCCAACCCACAAGTATGCTCTGATGATCAGATTGAGTAGTGGATGAATCGAGTACCTCATTCTATCAAAAGATATGAAGATATCCAGAAGAAAAAGCTACACACAGGTCCCTTCTATAATTTTCTTAAATTCCCTTTTTATGATTTGGATGAGATGTGTGAAAATGCTGGGTTACAAAAGTTGATTTCCTTCAATTTGAATAATGTCCAAATCGATCAGCTTGCGATATTCCTTTCCTACGCTAATCTAGATAGCACTACCATATGGAATATCGATAATGATGATAATTGGCTCCAGTCGAGTGTTACAACAACACTATTCGACTTACTTCGGGAATTATAGGCCGCAATCTAGGTAATTCCGACTCTGGAGCAGATTTACATGACATCCCGGATATGCGCCTCAAACCAAGAAATAATGTTACCCATCAAATTTGAGATGATGAAATGCCACGATTTGCTTCAAAATACGTACGACCTAAGGCAAGACTACTAACTAGGATGATTATCAACATAATCATTCCTCGACTTGGCAGGCATGAGCAAATAAAAGAATTGGTGCACAAAGCTCTATATGTTATCTTTAGTGGTACGAGTGTAAATTGGTTTAACGAGTTCAAACATTATTGGACTCAATCACGTCCATCAATCATTTACCCTACCTACGTCATGCACTTTCTGCAAGCCCACAACATTCCATATATTTATTAACTTTTAAGGAGATTGCCCCCAAGTACGCCCCCTAAAATTCTTCTCTCTTATATAATTAGTATAAAATCACTCGGATTTTATTTCATTTGAAGAATGAACGCAACGTCGTCAACAAGCTAAACAAGCTAGGCCTCTATCCCAACAACAACCACCACAACCATCACAAAAAGAAGAACAACAATCATAAACACATTCCTTCTCCTCCTGCACCTTTTGACTATCCAGGCCATGATGACATTTTGGAGACTCGCATTGAAACTAATACAAATGAAAGCATTCGAGATTTAACTCTCCAAAATCAACTTATCTTATCAAGAAATCAAATATTATTGGCTAGCGTATTGATAGCTTCGAAACAACATTTGCTTCTCGCCTAGCCAAAGAACAAACATCGCTTTCAACAACATTATATGTTCTAAAAGAGGTTCTCCAACAAGTCCGTGCCCCAACACCACCTTCGGAAGATTGGCCAACTCCAGTGCCTTCTCCACCTCCTTCTAAACATTCTAAACTTTTTGAAGTGGAAAAAGAACCTCTAGAACATACTCCAAAATATCCTAGAATACGAGTTAGTTCTTCCAAGAATGAAGATGAAGGGAATGATCAAGCCAAAGCTTCCCCCAAAAATCCATAGATCTTTTTATAGGTTCCATCTTTTGTATTGTAATGGAATCAAAAATCTATACATGTAATCACTATGTTTAATGGTTATAAAAATGCTTTTTGGCTTGTTACTTATACGTAATTATTACCTTTCATCTATTTAGAATAATTTAGTAAATTGATATATTATAACCTTCCAGCGGTTGGTAAATATTCCTAACTAATAGTGTATACATGCTATTTAAATTAAGATTAAATAAAAATTACACACGATATACTGCTAACTTCACTAAAACGACAGTCGGATAAAAAAAATTTGATTAATGTGTACATACTATCTAAGGGCATGATTATTGATTATATCATACATATTCTTGTATTGATGCTTTTTGATAATAATGGTAAGCACATATCAAGGGAGATTTATAAAATTATGTCTAAGTACATTGTATAGTTGTCATCATCAAAAAGGGGGAGAATGTTAGGAAATCCGGTCTACGGTTTCGATGGCAACAACTATACAATGGAAATCGAATATACATATATATTTATATATATAGGTACTTGCTAGAACAACGTCAATAGAACAAGAAAGAGGCTTAAAGGACACTACAAGAGACTACAAGTCGACAAGTACAAGGAAGTAAAAGAAAGGATGCACTAAAACTGACATGCACTATATCAGACGTCTGGTAATAGCACTCAGACGTCTGATCTTCTACTATATTCAAAAAATATATAGTATCAGACGTCTGAATTCAAACTCGAACTTCAGAAATGAACTGCAACTGCCACATGTGAACGGACATCTCCGCTTCTCTTCTCCATAACTCTTCACCATCAACATAAGCAACCTTAGAGGATTCATTAATGGATGTAACTACTCAAAATACCTATCTACAATTGTATGTAGTACCAAGAATCAAGAGAACAAACACTTACTTCACCTACATACGCTTTCTAATTCTATACTCTATTCTATATTCTTGATCTCTGCACTCTAGCAATCTTTACTTATATTCACTCTTCCATATACTCAGTTCTTCATAGACAATATTCTTTAGAAATATATTGGAAGCAATTGTACTAATTAGTCAAACATCCTTGTTATATTAGAACATGCATTTGACAAGATCAACTCATTGTACGCAAGCCTATTCCTCTAGACGAAGCAAGGGTTTTTGATAGTCGAATTTGAAAGGGGAGCTTCGGGACTAGACGTAGGACAGGAGGTCCAAACCAGTATAAATTCTGGTATGCTTATTCTATATTTACTTTGATTAATATTATTTTAGCTGCATCATATATTTTATCACATATACTTGCATATACACTACATGATCCACCCCGTAGACTTTCAAAAGAGGTTACTCCTTAACATGGAGTTATCAGAGTTACACAAAAGCACTACCATTATCAACCTAGGTAGTTATATGCCTTACATTTACACTTGCTGATCCAAAATACCCACATGATTAACATTACAGTGAAAATATATAAGAGCCTCCTACTCGTTCATTATCTTTAAAAGAGCCCAAAGTAACCTGCTGCTCTTAGACCACTCAAAAATAATTGAGTACCTAAGAGCTTAGGTAAAACAAACAACTCGGGTCAGACAATATGTGTGGTAAGAGTAAAACTATAAACAAAAGGTAAATTAAACAACAATACGTAAGACTACGCCACCATTGACGAAATGGGCTTCCCCTCACAATAACAACTTCCAACTGCAGGTAACGGGTATAAATATTTAAACATCGCAGAGTGTGCAAGAAACTAACCGATGCAATTAAGAAAGAATTAAATTCAAAGGTTTTGAATTAATTAGAAGGAAAGGAAAATTTTCTAATAAATGACTTGGAGAGTGCACCGCCCTTACCAAAAGTATGCTTTAAAATATATTTGAGAACTACGATGGCTCTCTGGAACCTCCAAACCAAACCCCACATCCTTTACCAAGAGTTCGAGTATTTCACATCTTAGTGTGCATATAACCGAAACCAATCTAAAGTTGTTGTGATAATACCCTAATAGGAGCAACCCCACATAGTCTATCCCCAACTCGCACTATGGTTTTGGTCATTTCCAACAAAGGATATCAACACTTATATGAGCAACAAATCATCTTAATTGACGATACACAAAGAAGAAAGCTGGATCAATAGTTAATAAATCAACCATCAAAAATATTCAAAACGATCGTATATGGAAATTAAATCTCATATTGTTATCCATACTCATCTATTTCATGGTTGAAAATGAAGTCAGATAAGTGAAGATAGTGTTATCTTTAGGCATTGCCTTGACGACTATTTTAACTTTCAAGATAGGAACAAGTTTCCATACTTCAACGTTTAGTGCTAAGGGCATGCCTAAATCCTTTCTATATAAATGATATTGGATTACGAAAGTTAAATTCCTTATCATTTCCATAACTAAATCAAATTTATTAAATTTTAAAACCAAACTTGTGCTGGGATTTCACATTACCAACATTAACTTTAAACAACATTGCCAAAAATGATTAATTAATATTAAACATGATTATTTTATTTGATATTATTATTTAAAATGATTAATCAACTTTAATTAATGATTATTTACTTCAAAAATATTTATTTAACATAATTAATTATCTTTAACCATGATTAATTACATTAAACATTATTATTTAAAATGATTAATTAACTTTAATAACCATTATTGAAGTGATCAATTAACTTTACAACGTCCTTATTAAAATGATTAATTAACCTATAAACATCATTATTACAATGATTACTTAACTTAAAACATCATCAAAATGATTAATTAAATTTAAAACATCATCATTAAAATGATTAGTTAACCTTAATGCATCACTATTTAAATGATTAATTAACCTTAAAATATCATTATTTAAGTAGTTAATTAATCTTAAACATCGTTAATTAAAATGATTAATTAATTTTAGATATCATTATTAAAATAATTAATTAATTTTAAACACATCATTATGAGAATAATTAATTAACTTTGCAGAAACCCAAGCACAAGATTTAGACAAAAGGTTTCCAAAAGAGGTTATAATTTTCATGGTGTCGATATAGCGATAGTTGCTATATGGACAATTCCATAAACACTTTCATATGTCACTTATTCATTCAAGCATCACATAACATAAGCATGAGCTCAAATACAAAGGCAAGTAACAACTATACAACATGTAGTAAGCATCACTTATATTATTTACTTAAACTTTTTTCGACTAATTTCAAGTCACTTACTAAATACCAAGATGTCAACCTTTTAAAGCGGAAACCAAGCCAACCATCATCACTTTACAATACATATAAACAAGTAAACTGGCAACCACTATTATAAACAATAAAAAAGCTAATAACTATAATTTAAAAAGGTGAGATTTTACTCAACTTAACCGCACGAACATCGATCGAACTCTCAACTAACAATCGTACTTGCACAAGATGGAAACTTGAAGCCCTAAAGGGCCTAAATGGTTCGACCAAGATGTAGGTTGGCTTGGCTATGGTTGATTATGCTCGGCCATGGTTGGTTTAGGGAGATATGGTTCTTGTTTTGGTTAGTTAGGAGGTGTAGTGGAGAAAGAGATGTACTTTAGGTATTTTGTTTAAGGAAGAAGTGAAAAACAATGAATTTTTAAATTTGAAAACTTAGGAAGCCATTAAAAAGTTTTTAAATTCTAAAGGAAGGTGATGAAGTTTTTAAAAAGTAAGAAATGAAAAGAAAAAAATGAGAACGAAAAATAAGAGATTTGTTTTCATAAAAAGTGGAATACGTGAGTTACTAAAATGCCCTTCCTTACATACCCTCCACTTATTTTTCTCCGCATCATCACCACCCTTCTCCCTTGCCAATTCCATAAGCAATCCATGAAACCCCCCCTTTTGTCCATCATGCTTAACACTTCCTTGTACTAATGATGTGTTGAAATGTGACATTATTTCTTATGTTATTTTTGTTTAAATTTTTGAATGAAAAGTCACATCTCGCTCCATTTTACTTAAGTATATAAATGTATGCCATAAATAATTTCATCGTACATATGTTATTTGTTATATGTATGTGTAAATGTATATTAGAGTGTCCATAATGTTTTCGACAACCTTTAGATAAAGAAAAGACGAAAATTCGGAAAATGATTTCCTGTCACATTTTCGATTTAGTTTTAACTTATTATTTTTGTAAATAAATTCTGAAAACCACTTCACTATCACTGGTATTATTTGAAAGAGTTTTTTTGAGTTATAAAATCCATTAATTAATTATTTAAAAATACTTCAAAAGTTCATATTTAAAGTGATTCAATTATGGGTTGTTATAATTAATGTTTGATTCCTGCAATGACCTGAAAAATTTGTCAGTTGATTTTGAAATGTTTAATTGGTTTTAGATATTGAACTATTATTTTATAAGTGAAATAAATTTAAATTCCAAATATAACATTTTATTTTATAATTGAATTGTTAAATTTAATAATTAGAATTATTTAATTGATTGTAACATTTAATTATTGAATAAGAATGATACTAGTAAACCTTTAAATATAGATTTAAAAGTGATTTATGTGGTTTTAGAAAAATTTCGTTTTAAGTAACGTATAAAAAATAGCCTTTCAGGGCACTGTCTTTGATTTTGACAAAAACAATATCATTAGATCTGTAATAGTGAATTATTATATATCGTTGAATTTCATAACGATCAGACTTACTATTTGATCGTGCGAGCTTGGAACATATAGGAATTAATTAAAGGAATTTAAAATAATATAATTTGATTTCAAAAAGCTAACTTTGTATATTATCGAATTTGGTCTGATAATAGTTCCATTATATTCGGAATAGGTATTAAATATAGAAGCCAAGCGGCACACCTTGTTTAAGGTTCAGAATTTTAGGTTTTTAAACCGGATGTAATAATATGAATAATATGGACACACTCTTGTCTTCATATCCTTGTCCCATATCCCACATCTTCACAATACATAACTCCATACCTTGTAATTTCAAAACTCATCCCTCCTTTCCCATTTAAAACCGTTCTAGTGAAATAAAAATGAAGAATGAAACTTCAAATATTTATACAAAAATAAATACTCAATAATTAATTATGAAAGTTGGACTCTTTAGTTTGCTTTCTTAACGAGTATGATTTTACGCCATTTTGTTATGTTTTATCTCAATTTTGGAATGGCCAACGTGATGCTTAAGAACTAGGGTTCCATGTTGCTTCGATTAAGGATGTGGTTCATGAAAAGGAGGTCACATTCGAGTTTGGGGCGTCGTTCGCCTGCTAGTATTCAAGTTTGGGAAGGCGTGACATTCTATAAAAAAATCACATAATTTCGATATGCTGATGAGGATGTGATGGTCGCGTTTTTGTAATGGAATCGGAGAGGAGGATGTGGTGGCCATTGCGGAGCTCGTCCAATGTGGAGTTTGTTGCAATTGAAGGAATGTGATTTCGTGCTAGAACGAGTGAGAATTTGATGGAGAAGTGCATTAGCCATGTTTGGTGCCACTGTGCATGTCTATTTCAGAAGAAAGAGGATGCATAATTGGTTAGGGGTTAATGGATTTTAACTCTAATTAGTGAAATATAATATATTATTTAATTAAGTGAATTTTCTAAGTCAACTATCCAATTCGTTTTAGGTCCTAATCGAACGCGACTAATCGAGCTAGATTCATATTGTCGAGCACTACATTATGAAATTGGATTGGTGACTATCGAAGTTAGCGGAATTTCACACTGAATTCGAACACCGTTCGAATTCAAATAGAAGCAGAACGCCATGGCGACAACTGAAATAAAGGTGAGTTAAGCTCGTCTTTTTGGTTAACCAAAAATATTATATAGTTGATAAAAATTATTAATTGGATGTTTGGGTATTTATATGTTGGTTGTTTGGGTTTGATGAATTGTTACTTTAGAATGGAATTAATATATAAAATCAAATGCAGGGAGATAGGTTAGAGTGATCCAACTGGATTCCTCACCACCGTTGATTTTATTTATATATATATATATATATATATATATATGTCTTAGTATATATGAGCTGTGATGCAGGGGATAGGTTGGAGGGATCCAACAGGATTCCTCACCACCATTGATTATATATATGTGTGTGTGTGTGTGTGTGTGTGTGTGTTGATATATGAGATGTCATGTAGGAGGATTGGTTGGAAGGATCCAATGGGATTTCTCACCTTTGTTGAAATGTTTTCGATAATATTCTTGCCGTATGGTTGTAAGTATCAAAACCATTTGTTAACCAATTGGTTATGACATTGTTATATGTCAAACTAAAGCCCAGTAATGACAGAATATCAATATCAATATTGGCTAAGCGTTTGTGTCACGACCCAAACTCGATGTCCAACAAACAACATCAAATTCGTATCGCGGGAGCTTGCAACACCATTAAATGATAAATAACATGGTGGAAATAAAAGATGATATCACTGATATAATATGAATACAATATCTGATGCATAAATTTCATATAATGATAATCATCGACATCAGAGAATATACAACATAGAATACAGCGGAACATGATACACTATGAGATAAGTCTTCACAGATATCCAATACTGCAACTCTGATCCAAAAGCTCCAAAGACAAAGCTCCAAAGACAATGCTCCTAGCTCGATCCATTATCACGATTGCACCAAGATAAGCAAGACTGGTGTGATCCATATCCAAAGACTGAACTAGCTCCAGATAATCTACCGAACCCAACTATTTGAAAAAAACCAAACTCTAGACTGCCTGTGTTGAAAAATTTTGAGCACCCAGAGTTTAGGAAATAAACAATAAACTCCAGGTCAGTCGTGGGACTGGTGTGAGCAAACAAAAATAGTTTGTCTTTAAAACAATCAAAGATTTAAATTTTTATAATCGCAATGCTTTTGGAAAATGAGACTACCATAAGGCCTCCCGCACACACACACAATGCAAACGCAGAATCGGAGGAGATTTCTCGTTATGATAGTCAAATATGCTTGATACGCGAATTTCTTTGATATTATTACTATAAGTGCAAAGTGTGGAAAAACATTTTGAAAGTAGAATATAAATCTTAGCCAACATAGACATTTCGCACTTATGCCTACTATAGCTACCATGTTCAATAGCAGGTTACCGCCACATTCCATGGCAGGTTATACAACTAAAACCGTACAAGGCTCGTATTGGATGAATGGATTTTCCAAAAAATGGCCAGGCCAAGGAACTTCCCATTGCCACATGGGTATGCCTCTGGAAGGACTCCCCGAGGCTCCTAACCGGATCTCTGCCAAACAAGGCCGGCTACCCCCCTTCCCGGGGAATATACAAAACCTCAGATATGCCACTCCCGGACCTTTGGGACCTTTAAACGAGAGCTCTCTAACCAACAACATCACACAGTAAATAATACAGTGTGTCCACATGAGTAAGTATCTAGGCTCCATACCATGATACTACCCTTTTCCAGAAGGAATGGTCATACCCTAGGGAAGCTACCCCTGAAACCTTGCCGCACAATTCCTGTTTCGACCATTACCGGTTTGTGAGGCTCGATGAAGTCTCGTCCACAAAGCTACGCTTTTTACAAAAGCCACGCTTTGATCAACAAATGATCAGCAACACTCAACATGCCACATTACCAAGTTGGGAATATATCGCTGATAACCTTCAACTACATAACCTCTGAGCTCATACATCTCAGAGAAGGGTGTTAAGCTGAGAATAAATTCTCCGCCACCACAGAGATGTATTTGAAAGAAATCTACTTTATATCTCAAATGTAATGTCAGACATACAATCCATACAGGTCTGTTCTGGGTTCGAACAGAACTGAAGGCACTTCCAAAGAAGTCCTTGCAATCCGGGTATTCAAAATCCCAATCGAACATCCCATCACTTAGGGAATCTCTATACCGTAGCTACTCGGTACAGAGACAATCGATAGGTCATCCTATCATTCTCGCAAATACCCGGACTTCACCATCGGTCTTCAAATGCTATCCATAACGACGTATCACATATTCGGAATGGGTTATACGACGCAAAGGTCCTTTCCCGGCTGACCCGAATAGTGAGCGCAACATTTAAAACATATGGATATGGGATTTCAATTAAGTCACAACTTAATAATTCCAAACTTTCTTTCAAATGGTTTAAACCAATTACCATTTCAATTCTTTTTTTAAAAAAGATTTATTTCACAAAGTTCACTCAGTTTCACAAAGATTCATTTACGGATTTCAAAGAAATTTTCATTTCAATTAGATTAACTCATTTAAATCTTTAAATCAAAGATTTATCTCATTGCTTTCAAAACTGTTTCCAAAAATTCATTCATAACTTGAAAAACTATTTTCTGTTTAACTTGAAATCCCTTAAATACAATTTGAAATTCATTTCTCATATGAAAGCTTTTTATCATTTAGAAACAATAGTTTTATTTTGGAAAAACCCGATTCTATTTATACAAGTTAAAAATCTTTGAGTTAATTCAAATTCCCAAAACACACTTTAAAAATGGTTAAAAACCCGTATAACTGGTATAATTCTTTTTAAATCATAAATACTGAATATAGAATTCAATTTCAGATTTTTGAACTTCATTTTAAATTGAATTATTCAAATTCCAAATCTCTATTATTTATTCAAAATAACTTTTATTTTTAAAACACCTTTTCAAAGGCTTTTCACATTAAACTTAATTTATTTCCAAAACTATTTGAATTTAAAATTCAAATTCAAACTTATTCAAAAATCTGTTGCTTAACCAATTTCCACGTGAAATCCATATTTGTGTGTGTATGAGTGTGGTCCAAGGGTTTTACACAATAGTGCAACATCATTCAATCATCATAGATCAAAACACAGAAATATAGTTGATAAGCGATATAAAACTATAGCACTCATCGTCCATTCACAAATTCACAGATAGTATACAAATGTAAATAAATATACATAGCTTAATCTACAGAACAAAATATCACAAATCAGATAGGATAATCAATTCAAGGCATCTCATATAATACAATCATTCATAGGTAAGGTCAAGCATTTAATAATCATTTATAAGCGGGATTGATTAATTGTTTAATCATAATTAATTCAATTTAATTTTCCAATTTAATTAATTTACTTATGAATTTATTATCCAATTCTGATTTATTAATTCCAAGTCATTTGATATAAACTAATTTTACCAATTACCTTAATTTATTAATTAAAATAACTAGTACTCCATAATTAATAATTATTTATTTATCACTTCCATAAATTTATTAACCTTTAAATAAAATAATTTCTTTAAATAAATTAATTTTTATCAAATTTATTACCAAATCAATTTATCACATTATCCTTACATTAATTTTTGCTTAATCACTTGATTAATCAATTTTAATCATTAATTAATTAAAAATCCTCAATCAATACTTTATAAACCTTCATTAATTATTTTAACTCTTTAATTACTTATCTAATTAATCTAAGTCAAAAGCAATTTTAATGAATAATTTCTCATGTTAAAGTAATATTTTCTTATAAAGAAATTTCAAGAGTTAAAATCAAATTCTTTTTTAGATTTAACATATTTAAAGTTATAGACTTGATTTAATTTCAAAAGTTTTTTTTGATTCAACTTCAACTTTCAGTCCAGGTTTAAATTCTTGATCCTTGTTTATATCCTTCCTTTACAACTTTCAAATCCCATTTAAATTCAAATTCCATTTGACTTCAATTTACTCTTTAAAATTTTCAAACAAGTTGAATCAAAAAAAAACAGCCTCACCAGAAACAACCCACCGTGCACGTGCACGCCTCCGTTCCCCACCTCCGTTCGCCACCAATACTTCGAGCAAGTTGAAGGTCATCCCCAGCTCTGATCCCAACCACCAATCCCCTCCAGTTCGTCTCAAACTCAAATTCGAGTAATATCGAAACCTGGAAACACACTACCCCCCCAAACACCACAACCTGTCAACGCTACTTGCTCGACGCTCCGACCACCATATCGCCAGCGCGTCCGGCCGTAGCCTCGTCCACCTCTCCTCTACCAAATCCCACGAGCTCGTGCCACTCGATCGCTTGAACTTGCCGTGGTGATCGATATTCCATGCACAGTAAAAATTAGGTTTAAAAACTTCAAACCCTAGCCGCCACTTCCACGACACACTGCACCACCACCCACCATTTTTCCCTGACCCACGGCAGACTCCTCCACCTCCAGACAAAAACCCGGCCTCACCGATCACCGCGATTGCCCATGGCGGCTTGAAATGCCCAAAACAGACGAACTCAGACTGCTCTCTGTTTCCAATTCTAAAATCTATGATTTTGCTTTTAAAAATCATGATTTTATCTAAGAATTCGATCTGTAATCCTGAATCCATGAATTAAGAATTTTATTTTAAATCTTATTTAAAGATATCCTCAGTTTTCTTAAGTTCCAGAGATATTAGTTAGTTGTTATAGCCTAAGTAAAAATTTAATCTTGAGTATAAATTATAACAAACAATTTTGGTTTGAAACTTAAGTTCAAACATCAAAGAGATCGAGAGGAATGATTATTTGAAAGTAAGATTTATTAAAAATTTCAAACAGGTAATAATTGTAACAGCATGCACTACAACATCAAACAAGACCTTTTTTTTCTTTTTTTTTTTAAAAAAAAGAAAAGTTACTAACAGTTTTGAGAAGAGGAAGAACAGAGGACCACTGTTGTTTTGAAAACTGCAGAGTTGATTTCTTCTTTGAATCTGTTTTCTTTTGTTGAATGATGTTTGAGTTTATAAAATTATGATGTTTTCTTTTTCTTTTGGTTTTGCTATGTTGTTTTCTTTTTTTTGAACCAACTAGAATAGGATGCATTACATACCTAGATATAGAAGAAGATGGTGTGTACAGGCAATAATATATTTTGTACAATACTAGGCATGGCTTACTTCGTTTGTTGACTAAGGCTATTTATTTTATAACTGAAATGAAGTTTATACTTCGGCTGAGATGAAACCAATTTGTGCTGAGGAGATGGGCATTAAATGCAAATCCTATCTTGTTTACTTTATTTACTTTGTACATGTTTGTACTGTCTATTACTTTCTTTGTTTTATTCTTGCCTTGCCTTACCAATGCAGGCTACACACTATATCTTGCCAAACACAATATGGCTGAGATGATATCGTGGCTAAAAACATCTTGCATTACTTAATATAATATTATTTTAGTTATTTGTATTATTTTTAATTTGTTTACAACAAATCCACTTTTTTTTTATTTTTGTATGTATAGGTTGTTTTCCTTTGCAGCTCAAACATATAAAATGTTTGAACACTTGAATAGTTGAATGTATTGTACTGTCTTCTTATGCAAGCCTATAGATATATATAGGAAAAGTAGTTGTACAAAGGAAGGTGTTTGTACAGGTATAGGCAAGTTTTTTTTCCCTTTTGATCAGATTTTTTCTTGCTTTGTTTGACTAAAAATATTATTTTATAAACTGAGATGAAGTGGTTTACTTTGTAATCTACTTGACATTCTAAAATTAATATGTTGTTATAATTTATTTTACTTCATATGTTTACTTCATATTTTGTAATTTATCTTATAATTATATTTCTAACTTAAGTATTAAATTTATTTTTAATGTATTTTAACTTTCCAAATCAAAATTTTATTTCTAATCCAATTCTCAAATCAAATTAAAAAAACAAATAAGTATACATTTCTTTATTAAATTTGAAATTTTCAAATAAATCCACTATTTTATCCAAGAATTTAATTAAATTACAAATTTAAATTCGTCACTAAAACTGGGTCGTTACAGTTTGTTAAATAGTGGCCTCAAATTAGTATACTAAAAACATTATAAGTTGGCATTTGAATTAGAAATGGGTTTTTGATATAGGAAACGATTTTAAATCCAAAATTGGGTGTCAAAAATATTTTGTTTAAAAGATTCAATTTCTATTTTATTTCAACCTATTTATCTATCTTTTTCTAAGTGATTTATTTACAATTAATAAGGTTTAAAGTTAATTATTTATACTTAATGTTATTTTACAGATTTTTAACAATATTTTACTATTTTGAAAAGTTAATTATTCAAATAATTAATATGGTATGAAGTTAATAATAGTGATTGTTAAAAAAAAATTGGAAGCTGATTATTATTATTATGATAATGATAAAGATTAATTATTATTGTTTTATTAATAATGTTTTGAATTATTAATTATTATTTTTAAATAATCCAAAGTTAATAATTATTATTTATTTATAATGTTTACTACTAAATATTATTATTATAGTGTTTTAAAGTAAATGATTAGAATTTATTTAAAAATGTTTTTGAGATTTTTAAATAGGGTTTTATAAATAGACTTAGAATTATAAGAGGAATCTTATAACTGGTTTGTGAAACTTAAAGGAAGATTAGCAAAAGGGTAAAAAGAGTTCTATAAGTGGTTTTATATATTTATAAAAGAAATTATGAAAGGGGTTTATAGATCTATTAAAGGAGTTTGTAATTAGTTTTATGGACTTATAAAGGATTTATAAATGATATTACGAAAAGAATTTATAAGTGATTGAAATTTATATAAGAGATTATAAATGATTTTCAAAATTTTATAAAATGGTATATAAATGGTTTTAGATAATTATAAGGAGTTTATAAATGATTTTAGAATTTAATAAAAGAAAATCATTCTCAGCTTTGTAAATATATTTATACTAATGAGATAAGTATATGAGTACATTTTCTAGGTTGTGAGGTGTAATGTACGTGAATATACTTATACCGTTGAGATAAGTATATGAGTACATTTTCTAAGTTGTGAGGTGTGACATTCATGAATATACATATACCATTGAGATAAGTATTTGGATATTTTCTAAGTATTAAAAATATAGGGATTTGTGGATATATATATATATATATATATATATATATATATATATATATACACACGCGTATATGTATATATATCTTTGTAAAAGGTTTTTGATGCAAATATTTATAAAGTGAATTTAATTAATAAAAAGGATTAATTTAAGAGGCTAATAGTTGCTTATGTGTTAACCAATGTTGGGTTTTCCTATGGAAATAAATCCCTAATTTGCAAGTGTGTTTGTTGATATTTAAATAATCGACTATCAAATATGGACCCAAACATAACTTTGGAAATATCTAGAGAAACACGTTAATTATATGGTACGGTCATATCCAGTGATATTGTACTGTATGTATAGGTCTTATTTCACTCTCCAAGGATAGATGATAAGAAAATCCATCCACTAATGGTTAGGAGTGATCTTTGCTCTTATCCTTAACTATTTATTTCCTAAAGAGTTAAGGTTGAGTTTACTGAAAACTATCGAATGTTGTTTCGAAGAGACTGGAATTGGGTATGCTATCCAAAAACCACTTCAATCCAACTTAAGTGTTTCGAAGTGAAGATATCTTGAAGATGATGGAATTGAAGACATAACTCTCAAGCATTTCGTTCAGTCCCCGAGTGAGCTTGTATGGATGAATGCTGGCATTGCATTATTGCCTAGAGGGGAGTGTATCATTACAAGTGGGAAGTGTTGTATAAAAGATAAAACGTAGCCTCAAGCCTCATCAATCGGGAATGACAAAATAGGGGAGATGCCGTAGGGCTGAGTGGGTCGCACCCAAGTAGGGTATGATCATCCCTATCTAGAGTCGATATTATCTCTCAATTTTATGCTTCGAGACCCATTAACAGAGGGCGATCATATCATTATACTACCAGTCAAGTGGTTGGATGGTTCCGTATTGGAAGGGAATCCTGGTGAGGTCCTCGGTGTTATTTTACCTAGAGGTGCACCGTGACGGAAGGTATCTTAGTAGCCTAGTCATTGTATGAAATCCATCTAATACGAGCCTTTACAGTTTTAGTTGTATACCTATTATGCTGGAATTTAATTAATGTAATTTTTTTGGCTAAGATTAATAAGTATTTGTCTCTTAGACACTATTACAATATTATATAATTTCATATGAAATGTTTTGGTTATCATAAGGAATAATTTCGTCCGTGTTTATATGCAGTGTGGTCTTACGAGATACCTTTGACAAAGGTTTTTATAACTTAAAATCCAATTAGGTGTGTTTTCTCAGGCTGGTTTTCCATACTGACTCGGGTGTTATTTTACTATAATGCTCAGGTCAGACTGAGCATATTACAGATTTACTTTGGGTGTTTAGGAGCTTTAAGAGGTGAGCTAGAGGCCTAGAGGCACATTCACGTATAGGTTACTTCTTTGCTGCATTCGTTGTTGGATTTATTAGCAATTGTGGAGACAGGTTGTTATAATTGTCCGGGCAAAAATAGGTCAGTATGCTCTAATTGATATTTGTATGTTATATTTCTTCTTTGTGCAAGGATTTACTGTAAAAAATAGACTATTCGTTCTACTATGAGATTTCATGCTATTTGTTTTCTCCCTCTTCTTTCTCCTTCCTTCTTTCTTCTTTATTTTTCCCTTACAATCGGGTTTTCCGGCATTCTATTGCTCGGCAGGTAATGCAATGGACTTATTAATTTGAATTTTAAGGGATGGAAATTCACGCTATTACACTGGTATTAGAGCTGAAGATTAAGCATGAACCTTGGCTTTGGTGGGGTGAATCATTAAGAGATAAAGTAATGAAATGCCTTATTATGAGTTTGGGTGTGTATATGTAAGAGCATATTTGTTAGTCATATAAAAAAAATTATATTGTGTTGGTTGATCTGTTGAGTGGCTTAGGGATTCTAGTTATTGATAGGGATCTTTAGACACTTAAACAGAGCAATTTGACATAATATTGTTTTGAAATTGGGTAAATGAAATAATTTTACTTTGATTATATTTTATATTTATAAAGGAATGATTTTTCAAAAATTATTATAGTATATATATCGCGTGTTTGGTTGTTAGTGAATGATAATATTTGATCATTATCAGCTCTTATTTGTTGTTTGTATTATAGTACAAGTTATTATCATTATAATACAAAAAAAGATAAATAATCAAGAAATAGTTTTATATAACCAAAATGGAACTATATATAATATAAATTTATAAATATGATTTGTAAATAAGAAGGATTTAACAGTTGCGAATTGGGGAACTTAATTGATTTTGGAAATTATCTTTCAAGATTTTGGAAGAGTTAAATAAATAATAGTATTATTTTAAAAATATTTTTGAATGGAAATATTTTTAAATGGAATTTAAAAGAGATAAAAAGAACTGAACTCACTTTGGTAGCTAGAAGATAATCCCGATGATGACTACAGCATCATTGATGTTCCTTTTCGAGTTTCCAAAAGAGGAATTTCTACCATTGGAGTTTTATCTTGATAAAATTAGTTTTGATTTTAAAATTCAGAAGTATGATTTGAAATACAAATAAATTATTAATATTATTGTCTCAAAATAATTTGAAATAAGAATAGGGTGTTTAAACCCTAGAAATTTTCATTATGCGTTTTGTGAAAATATGAGAAAGTAAATTATATAACTTATAAACTTTGAGAACTAGTATGTTAAAGAAAAATTTTACATCTGTTGAATGTAAATTTTTAACAAAAGTGAAATTTAAAAGGAATTTAACTTAAGTTAAATAAAATGAAATTTGAAATGAAGATTAAACTTTCATTAAGTTAAATGAAATGATTATTGGAAATGAAATTGATTATGGTTTTATATAATCCAATGTTAATAATTATTATTATTTAGTTATAATGTTTACTATTAACAATTATTATTATAATAATGTTTTAAAGTAAATGATTAGAATTTATTTATAAATGTCTTCAAGATTTAAAATAGAGTCATATAAATAGATTTGGGATTATAAGAGGATTCTTATAACATGATTTGTGAAACTTAAAGGAAGATTAGTAAAAGGGTAAAAAAGAGTTCTATAAATGGTTTTGGATATTTATAAAATAATTTAAGAAAGGGTTATATAGATCTATTAAAGGAGTTTGTAATTAGTTTTACGGATTTTTAAAGGATTTATAAATGATTTTAGAAATGTACAAAAAGAATTTATAAGTCATTGAAATTTATAAAAGAGATTATAAATGATTATCAAAAATTTATAAAATGGTTTATTAATGGTTTTAGAGAATTGTAAGGAGTTCATAAATGATTTTAGAATCGAATAAAAGGAAATCTTTTTTAGTTTTTTAAACATACTTATACCATTGAGATAAGTATATGAGTACATTTTCTAAGTTGTGAGGTTTAATGTGAGTGAACATACTTATAACGTTGAGATAAGTATATGAATATTTTCTAAGTACTGAAAATATAGGGATATGTGAACATATATATCTTTGTAAAAGAATTTGATAGAAATATTTACAAAGTGAATTTAATTAATAAAAAGGATTAATTAAAGAGGCTATTAGTTGCTTATGTGCTAACCAATGTTGGTTTTCCCTACGGAAATAAATCCCTGATTTGGATGTGCGTTTATTGATAGTTAAGTAACTGGCTAACAAATATGGAAATAAACGTATCTTTGGAAATATTTAGGAGAAACATGTTAGTTATACAGCACCTTCATCTCCGATGATGTTGTACTATGCATATAAATCTCTTTTCGCTCTCTTAGGACAAATGATAAGGAAATCGATCCGTTAAAGGTAAGGAGGTGATCTCTACTATCATCCTTGACTGTTTACTTCCTAAATAATCAAGGTTGAGTTTATTATCGAATATTGTTTCAAAGAGACTTGGACGGGTGCGTTATCCGAAAGCCAATTTGATCCGACATAAGCATTTCGAATCAAAGACACCTTGATGATATGGAATTGAAGACAGAGCTCTTAAATGTTTCATTCAGTTTTAGAACGAACTTGTATGGATGAATGCTGGCATTGCATTGTTGCTTGGAGGGCAGTGTAGCATTCCAAGTGGAGAATGCTATATAAAAGGTAAAACATAGCCTTAAGCATCATCAACCGGAAATGGCAAGAACAAGGAAGATACAGCAGGGCTAAAGGGTCATCCAAAGCAGGGTATGATCATCCCTATCTAGCGTTGACATTATCTCTCAGTTGTATGTTTAGAGGCCCACTAATGGAGGAGTGATCATACTCGGTACTACTAGTCAAGTGGTAGGTCGGATCTATGTTGGCAGGGGATCTCGACGAGGTCCTCGGTGTTATTTTATCTAAAGATGCACCATGAAGGACGGTACCCCAGTAGACCAGTCATTGTATGGAATCCATTCTCCAATACGAGCCTTAAATGATTTTAGTTGTATACCTATTATGCTAGAATTTAATTAATGTAACAATTTCGGCTAAGATTAATAAGTATTTGTATCTTAGACACCATTATAATATTAGAGAATTTCGTATGAAATGTTTAGGTTATCCTAAGGTAAAAAATGTCTGTGTTTATGCATGGCGTGGTCTTATGAGATATTTTTGATTTCAAAGTTTTTTATAACTTTAAAATCCAATTGGGTGTGTTTTCTCATGTTGGTTTTCCAGATTGACTCGAGTGCTATTTTATTATAATGCTCAGGTCAGACCGAGCATATTAAAGATTTAGTTGGGATGTTTTGGAGCTTCAGGAGACGAGCTTGAGGCCAAGAGACATATTAGCATATATGGTTATTTCTCTACCGCATTTATTGTTGTATTTATCAGCAATTGTAAGGACTGATTGCTATAACTTTCCGGGCTGAATTAGGTTATTATACTTTGATTGATGTTTGTATATTACATTTCTTCTTCGTGTATAAATTTATTATATATTATAGATTATTCATTCCACTATGATATTATGTGTTGTTTGCTCTCTCTCTCTCTCTCTCTCTCTCTCTCTCTCTCTTTTCTCCTTCCTTCCTTCTTCTTTCTTTTTCCCTAACAATCAGGTTTTTGGGCATTCGATTGCTCAACACATAATATAGTGGAAATATTAATGTCGAATTTCGAGGGTCGAAAATCCTGGTTGTTACAATTCCGCTATGAGGTTTCCTTTTCCTTTCTTAGTATTGACAAAGTAAACTATAAAAAAATGGTCCATCGTTTATTCAATATAATAAATTTGTTGTAATTGTATTTTATTGTATTTGCAATTGATTTTAGATGTTGAAAATAGTTGGGCATGACATGTATCAAATATCATTTGTAAAATAATAATTGTTTCCGGTATTAAAGAAAAATAGTTATAGTTTTATTTTAATAAGAATATTGCGAATAGTAGAAATAAATCTATTATAAAATGGTATTTGTTTCTATAACTATAACGATGCATTAGCTACAAAATATAGGAGTTTCTAAAATTTTCTACAATTATTTCCAAATTATGGACTAAACCATATTTCTAGATACGATTCATTAATCGTATGACCACGAACGATATGGTACTAACGAATTGTATCTCAATAGTTTAAAGGAAGCTTCCGTTCAGTAGGAATGACAGAAGAATTAATGAACTTTTTAAATTGATATATATAGATATATGCAGTCCAAAGTCTAATGATACTAAAACAGCTCCACTTACTTCGTGAAGTTCACAGATGAATTGTCTTGAACATGAACATGTGTATTTGATATACAAGTAGTATATCGATGATAAGTTCATAGAATATAATGTAAAAATAGAATTAGCAAAGAAAATATGATTTGATTGAATAAGTGGTATTTAGGAATAGTGTTCCACATGCACCTAATATGAATAAGGTTCAATCTCTATGTCACTTCACCCAACGATACATAATTATCTAACAATAAGGACTGATTGGGCTTTGTTGGAAAAAGTACGATGGACGATGAGTGATGTTGAGTTAACTTATTTTTGTAAGGATATGTACTTATGAGTAATGCGTATGTTAAATTAGTTTCATCTGAAGCATGGTTTATGAGCTCATATAAAATATGAGTTGATGAGAAAACCCTACATGTCCTAGGTCAAGGAGTTGACAAATTGTATGAGTTGAGAATTTCACATAAAATTCACTTGTGTGTTCTTATGTGGATTACCCCAAAGGAGTTTAGGGACAACCAATAATGGTTGATTAATATATGATATGAACACTAATTTTGTGAACTCAAAATTAAATTAATTTTTATTGGATACGATTCAAAGACACTGACATAGAAATTGATGATTTAAGACGAAATGAAATTAACTGAGCCAAAAATGAACACAACGCATTAGAATGTCTAATAAGAATTCTCGCACATTAAACAGAAACTATGAGTTTTTTATAAGTGTCGAGAAAAAGAACTATTACTAGTAACAATTTCCTTGTTTGTTAATAAGCTGTAGAGTATAAACTCTACCATAAGGATGCATGCTTAAATTTAAAGAGATTCCAAGTACATTATCAAAATATGATTTTGATAGTTGTATTGAAAGGAATATGATCCATCGGCCATAGGTATGTCTTCAAAAGGAAGATCGATATAATTGGAATATGGTATGCAACATTCATGAAGAATGACCACGTAACTTTCAATCGTGGAAATGAATATAATGATTTCATCAATCAACTACTTATGTTAATTTAGATTCTACTTGCAAAATTATCGCTTAATACGACTATGAACTTTGGTACATATTTGTTGAAATAGAAATTCCAAATAATGATCTAGAGTAGATTATTTGCACATGATAGCTAAAATGTTTTTTTTTTTGAACCGGTACTTTATATACAACAAATCAATGGGACAACATATCCCATGTCAAATAAACGTTCGAAAGCAAGTTTCGAACTTGTGACATCCTATACTAAGCCGAATCAATTAACCACTTGGACAATGGTGCTTGTCAGATAGCTAAAATATTACGACATCAAAGAAAGCAATAACCGAGTTTGCAAGTGATGGATAAGTTCCAAGAACTGATATGGTAATATCATTCGACAAGCATCAGAATTGGAAAAATATTTTGATAGAGTAATTAAAAGTTTGATTATCAATCAAAATCAGAGGAGGCATATGCTTGAAAGAAAGAATACTAAAGTGTACTAAAATAATTCTAAAACCTTAAGTAACGATATTGGGATTGTCCTGAACAATATACATAGACATCATGTTAAAATATTTAATGTGGAGCATATGAGATGGATTCCTAATGCATCGGCAATAGGAATTATAATATATGTTATGATGCTCACTGTGTAATTATTCACTTATGTAACTAATGCAATTAAGCGAGTATCGAATCCCAATTATAATGATTATATTAGTTATGATTGTTTTCAAGTATTTATGGAATGATAGAAATTGTTTTATGGAAATAAAAAAATCCTAATAAAGGATTATTCAAACTTGAACTTCTTAAAATATAGAATATGGTATGTTAATATAAATTCATATTCAACCAAACTTAAGAGGTTTAGAGTTGGAAATGTTCCAAATGAGAGGAGGTGGCTGATTAAACTGGAGGCCAAGTACATTACTTTGAACAGTACCATAGTAAAAGAACTATACATAAATGCACAAATTTGTAATTGAGCTAGTGGTGATTCCAAACGTTATGAATCTCACGACATTATTTTGGGAAAACAATGTTGTGATATAGATCGCAGAAAAACCCAGGGCTCATAAGTTGTCAACACACAAACGCAAAAAGTCCCATGTGATAACGGTAGTTTAACAACGATAAAGAGGTGTTGGCTGACAAAATTGATATTAAAACAATAGTAGATCCATTCGCTGAGAGACTAGCTCCATTAGTTCTGAACTGATCAAGGGAATAGGATTAAGCTTTCATAGGTGGTCCCAAGTGCAAGTGGGAGATTAAAAGAGTTAGTGATATGCCCTAAGCCAATTATGTAATTTGTTACATATATCTAATATTATAATCAATCTTGTTCGTAATAAACGTGTTTGACTTATGTTATATACTTTGTTATATTTGGATATAGATAATAAGTAACTAATTTAAGGGTGCATTTGGCTTGCATCTCTAATATGTTTCAAAATACACAAAACATCCTCTTTAAAAATAACTTATAAATTACCACCCAATTTTTCAGTTCTCCTATTTTACTTCCCAAATTACCTTCAAGCTCATCAAATAAATTCAAGCACGTGTTTTCTTTCCAATCTTCATCGATTTTACAATAAATCATCAATAATTTTATTTTCAATAAATTGATAATTTTATTATTAACAAATCGATTTACAGAACCATCATCAAATTCAATTTCACATTTGGATTTCGAAATCGAACATCAAAATCAAACTAAAACTGCAAATCTTCATATTTTCCCAATCACTGCATAATATTCTTTAATGTTGTTGTACTGATGTTTTAATTTTCACTGATTATGAGAAATGTTATGCAAGATTTTTTCAGCAATAATCATTGTTCTTCCAATTTTCTGTTGTTATTAAAAATAACAGCAGAAAAACCTACAATTATTAATGATACTTGTAGATATTACTGCATTTATTGTGAAAAATTGCTTAGAATAATGCAAATATGTTTATTTATACAGTAGAAAGTGCAATAAACGAAAACAATCATTGCAAGATTTTTTTTTAGAACTTAAGATGATTAATTTCATCTTTCTCTATAATTATTCAGAATAATTGCAACATTTATGCAATTATTATAATGTATTGCATGTATTTTCTATAATTGTTCTAAATAACTACATTCTTATCATCTATTATTTACGTAAAATTATTTCAATCCAAAAAAAACATGTATAACTGTGAATAACAAAATAAAGCACTATGCTGAATAATTGCTTACTTTTCAACAATTATTCAAATGAATTCATTTCAATGTCTGCAATTATTCATAATAATTGCTTTCTTATTAGTAATTGTTCACTTAAAATCATTAATATTCATATTTCTTTGCAATTATTCATAATAATTAAAGAGATGTATGCAACTATTATGAATAATGGCATGCATATCTGCAATTATTTTAAATAAATCCTTACTAATCAGCAATTACTCAACCAAAATCATTTCAATTCAAAAAATACATTTATCACTATAAATAATATAAAAATCATTTTATATTAATAAAGAATATTATATACATCTTTTTCTATAGTTATTCATAATAATTGCAGAGATGTATGCAACTATTCTAAATAATTGCATGTATGTCTACGATTAAGCTGATAATTGTTTACTTATCATCAATTATTATAATAAATTTGTTTCAATATCTATCAGTAATTATTCTAAACAATTACTCACTTATTAGCAATTTTTCACTTAAAATCATTTATATTTTTCAATATACGTCTGCAATTATTTCAATTCAAAAAATTCTTGCAACTCCGACATTTATTATTAGATTTTTTACTGCAAATATTGATCATATTTGCATTATTTTAAGCAAAAATTCTCAATATCTACAAAACTTTATGCAATTATTAAGAATAATTGCAGTAACAAATGCAAGTATTTAAAAATTTTGCATAAAAATAAGCAATTATTTGCTGAGAAAACTCTTACATTTTTATTTGTACATTTAGATGTTTTACTACGAATACCGACAATATTTGCATTATTTTATGCAAGTATTCTCAATATTTGCTGATTTTTCTGCAAATTTTGAGAATATTTGTAGAAAAACTGTAAATATTTTATTCTTTGCAATATTTATGCACATAGTATGAATATTTGCATAAAAATTTCCAACATTAACTGCAATCATTTCTCATTATCATTAATAAATTTAAACTTCAACATAACACCAATTATTCCTAAAAAATCAACAACAATTCATACGTTGTAAAAAAATATTGATTTGTCTTCAAATAGTTGCAGTTTTCCATTGAAATCGAGAAAGATGAGCTCGCCATTGAAGAAAAAGATGAAATCAAGAAAGCTGAGCTTGCTATTTAAGAATAGAATGAAATCAAGAAAGATGAGCTCACCATTAAAGTCGATCCTATAAGAAAAGAGAGGTATTTTGGGCAAGAAAATAGCCAAAATGAAAAACAGGACCTGCAAAGTATTTTTTGTGGGAGGAGTTTTAGTGAATTAAGTTTGCTTTTAGGGATGTGTGCCTAATATTCACTTAATTTAAAGTATATTAATAGGAAAACCCTTAAATAAATGTTACGTGATTTTATTGCAAATAGTTGCAATCATGAGTAGTTAATCAAAAAATAAAGAACATTTTATTTTAAATATTCTTAGTCAAAATGTTTCTTAAAAGGACATATTTAAATATTTTGAGAGTAAGGTGTGTAACTCTCTCCAAATGTTGGATAGTTTATTACTCGTGGCCATTAGGGGCACCAGGAGTTACGAACTTGTAGTTATTGGATGATTATGAAATGACTCATCTGAGTGTCCTGTTGGTAGATAACACATAGGTCAAATAAGAAGTCTTAGTGTTATGGTGTTACACAGTTCCCTCAATTTAAGAATATTATAGAATTTCAATTTGGATACTCCTTTTTGACTATAGTTAAATCATGGAAAAGTGATCCTGTCCATCAAGCGCCTATATTTGGGTCTATGTTAAAGCATTAGAAGTGAAATACTATTCAATAAAGAATTCATCTCCTTAGCTGTATGAGGTTAGTATCATAGAAACTATAGTCAAATCAAAGTCAAATCTCTTATTAGAGTAGAATGATTAATAATAAATGTTATTATTAACCCAATGACGTCATTTATAGACTAATCAAGTTAATTGTGGATAATATTGGTGTTTTGATGATTACCAAATTCCATACATCCTAACGTAATACAACGTAGGCGAAGTAAAAGTGTGTAAATTGTTGTCACTTTTGGTACTGCTTAAGATGATATAAAACACGATTTTACTGAAAAGATCCATAAGCGATGAATTTGAATAAACTATTACACCAAAAGCTAAGGCGACGTGCAATATTGATATTCAAAATTTTCAACATTAATCGTTGAATGAATCACACATCTGAGTCTCGCAGCCATACTTGTGAATTCTTCGAAAAACCGCACAATTTAATTAGTTTATAAAGTATCATAAATTAATTAATATTTAAGAAATATTAGTTATTATTGTATAATGTTTGGTTGTTACTACTAAATGGTTTACCTCCTAGAAATGTTTTAGGTACTATAAGTAATTATTTGGATGAGTAGGTAAAATTTATATATGCACACATTGATATACGATTTTGATATACATTTAAACAGAATTTAAATATATTTAAACAATTTTAGATTTTTGTCTATTAAAGCAGCAAGGTATGGCTGGCCATTAAAGGTAAAAATTAGTCTAAATACTAATTTAGACTTAATTTGGAATTAATATGGGAAGGTTTTAAGGAGAAGAATGGGAAAGGTTTCATTCTCTCCACAAAAACAAATCTTCCACATTAATTTCATTCGAGTTTTAGCTCTTCCTTCCTGTTCTCTTCGTTGGCCTACCGCATATTCTTCATCCACTCTCCATTGCCGAATTTTTATCATAAAATAATAACATACAGAATATAGTCAATGGTAGTTCATTCGATCGTTGCAACATTGAGTGGAGATTCTAGCAATCTAGGTGTCAATTCTCAAATGTAAGTGTCCTGAAAGGCTAGATCTAAGTAGGTACTAATCTTATTTATTCCACATATTCATTAATGCTCACCCTTGACCCATATAGATGTATGTAATATATTTTATTATCATTAATTTAGATTTGATGCAAGAATTTTATGTGTGTTTTATACAAATGAAAGTCAAAGTATTTACATGCAATGAAATTGGTTGTTTAATTTATGTTGAATTATGTTAGTCATTTCACTCATGATATATCTCTTATACTTTATTTAATGTTAATTCTTAAGTATACATATATTAGTAATCAAATTTTCATTTCGATCATGACATAAATTGTTCTTATGTGTCTAGGATTGTTTATATACGTATTTAACTTTTTTGGTTTTGCATGTTTATTACCTTAAATTATATATATATATATATTTAATAATTTTGGTCAAGTATACATTTTAATAAGTATGAATGTACACACACACATACACACATATAGTGAAATTATAATTAAAATGTATATATATCTAATTTGCTGAATTTTAATTACGTTATTTGCATGGATGATTCTTTGTTTTGGTTATGATTCAAAATGTAAATTTTATATGTATATATCTTTAGATGATTTGATATAAATAATATAAATATGGAATATAAATAAATTAGATTTATTGTAGAACTAAATGGAAGTTGAAAAGATTTTGATTTGACATTAAAGCGCCATTAAGAGGGAGTTGCTTTTTTCAGTTTGGAATTTAATAGCAATTAATAAGTTTTATTTCTCTAAGTAACTCCTTCATATTCTACATAAAGTTAATCTCATAATAACATAGCTACGTCAAGCGCAGCCTGTAGCCGAGCCTCTTCCCTCTATCTCTCTCTCGTTTCCACTTGCACACACATCTGCCTTGGGTCTCCGTGCCTTGAACCACCACTGCCCTCATCTGGACCTCTCCCTTCATCTCCTCCGCAACCACCGCGTCTCCACCGTTTCTGCCACCTTATTTTGCCGAGCCCAGGCAGCGTCGCCTCCAACATAGCAACCTCAACCCGATCCACCTTTGGCCATGTAACCAAACACAACACCAAGAGCCACTAGCCACCACAATGCAGTCATTTTCCCTCTGCATGGCCGAGTAATCGGTTAGGGACATACTCATTGTCTGGGACCGGAATCGGTTAGGGACATACTCACTGTCTAAACCGAATACCACTTCAATAACTATAGGCGGAGTGTGATCCAGAATGAAGTGGTTGGAATGATGTACGTTGATGATTGAAGAAAGGAAACGATAATGAATGACCTTGACACTTGTGTCAAATTGGAAATGACTAAAACAGGAGCTGTGCCGGGCCAATGAGGTTAGCCACCTCTAAGCGAACACACTTCTTCGTATACTACTCATTACTTGTTTTTGATCGGTACGCACCCTTGAATTGAGAGTGTTGTTTCGCGGTGTTGCGATCGTTGCGGCGATGCGTTCTCACCAGTCTGGATCATGCAAACGGTAGTTTCACTACCTTGGGTATTGCCTCATGTGCCTTGTCATACTCGTATCCCTATACGCGACCACTATGATTTGTTTTGTGTTATATCTATGGAGTACTCCCTGATAGCCCACTAGTTTACAGTGGATTTTACAGTGTTGTATAGACTATAACGCTTATATAAAATGTGTTAAGGGGGATAATGGTAACGCCTTAACACTATTTTGATACTTTATATTACTGATAAGCATTATCTACTTAGCGTATATTACTACATAGTAGATAGTTTAACAGATCCTTAGAGGATGGTTATCCCAAACATCCTTTGAGTTACTTGTATTTCAGTTGTTATTTCACTTGAGTTGGATTTATTGATATAGAATGTTAATCCTGACTCGAGTGTTTATTGTTTTGCTTTACGCTCGGGTCAGACTGATTGTACCAGCTTTTGAGACTTACCTTTAGAGTTTGAGCTTCGCGTGGGGATCCAACTATCTATCCGGCTTTCAGATATTCAGTTTATTCTACTGACGTATTCTGATCTTGTATTTGACTATTGTATTCGATACTTCTGTTGTAACTTATTTAACTCTGTTATATATATATATATATATATATTAGCTTCATGAACTACTATTCTTTTTTTTCCGCTGCACTATTGTTATATTACTCTGTGTATGTGATTCTGTGATTATTTATTTACTGTATATGCTGAGTTTTGCCAAATAACTTACAATCTGGAATCGCGGCATGCTTGGATGCGAATGGTTGAAAATATTAGGTCGTTACAACATATATATACACACACATAAGTCTAAACTATGTTTATATGGTACTATTAATATTTGTATACAAACCATATACATATATTATAGTATATTCAAACATATATATACATACATACACACACACACACTTAGGTATTTATATTTCTTATATGCATTTGAATTTGTCACTTGTATATGTAACTACAATATATATCTTTTTGTTTTTTGTAATGTTTATGAGGCTGGAAGATAAACAAGAGTGGAGAAGGATTCTAGTTTAAGCAAGAGTTGTAGCCAAGAATTTAGCTAACAGTTGAAGCAAGTTTTTATTAATAGGGCGTATGGAAGAATCATGCATTTCTCATACTTCAATCAGTGTCATTCTACCAACCAAACACATTTTAGCCCGTCATTTTTTACAAGCTAGCATTCCCTAGCTCAGCATGTAAGTATGATATATATGTATATATAATATATATTATTATCTAGTATTTGAAATGAGAAACTTCTTTATGAATCTGGACTTCGAGACGAAAATGAAATGGATCAAGAACTTTAGGATATGCTTGGGATGGTGGAATGAAGGAGCATAAGAAGTTGGAGAAGATTTAGAACACATCAATTATAGTTAGTATCGACCACAATTATGGTTAGTACCGACATGATTTGGTGGAGCAACTTGAAACGCTAAGTCTAGAAACTTGAAGGTATAGGAAAGAATAAAAACAAGCATTTTGGTAACAATCAATTATTCCCAGGATTGACCATATTATGATTGGTATCGACATGATTTTATTCAAACCATCACTCGTTCCTCCTTGCTATTTGTATGAATTTGAGTTTTTACCTGGTTTTTCATGGTCGAGCGACTATGGCGAACGATTTAGACTAGAAATATGAATGCTAATGCAACAAAGGAATTTTGGCCCATGTTTTTCACTTTCTTCTCCATAACTCCTTTCCCATGAATTGGTTTCAAAACTCAATTTGCATAGTTTTATAGACTTGGAACTTTGTAAAATCGTTCGTATTCATGACAAATCTTTAAGTAATAAAATTAAGTGGACATAGGCCATGATATGAGCTTGAACCATTATAAAAGTTCTTGACTTTTTTATTCTACTCTCCGTTTAGATTATATATTCTCGTTTGTATTAGAACTAGTGTATTGCTTCATTTTTTAACTCAGCATTTTTGGTGCTTTTTTAAGAATAAAATTCTCAAGTGTGGATCTAGCATCTTAGCATAATAAAAATACTAATTGGCCAATAAATGCTTTTCCACGACCTTCTCCCCTTAAGAGATGGCGACAAAAGCTAAATTGATAGGATGGTAGCTAAGACGAACTAAACGATGCTCGATAGCAAGAATGCTATCTTAGAAAAAATGGAGAAATGCTTTGCTCTGATGTCCCAACAACCAAAAAGGCATAAGAATAGCCATAGAGATTCGTCATCTTTAATTTCTAAAGAGGAAAGTTCGTCCCCATTCGATCAAGAGATGGCAAGCAAAAGATAATTGAGAAAGTCTGTTGGAAAATTGAAGAAGTAGAGTGAAGGAGGAGGATGTTTGTACCAAAATTGGGCACAACACTCTTCTGGTGTGATTGAAGAGATTAAAGTGAAGAAATTAAGTGGAAAATGAGGCTAATCTAACAATCACACCAATAAAAGCCTGTAGAGATAGAAAAATACAAGAAATTATAGTGGTTCGGCATTGTAGCCTACGTCCACTTTGAATGTTTTCTTGTTTATTAATGATTGACAACTGATTACAATAGTACAAACTTAAGCACTTGAGTTATAATGGAGTTGCAGCAGAGTAATGGCATAACAGAGTCAAAAGTCCCTTTTTCTATAGGCGTAGGGGTGCTATTTATAGGTGTAGGTCTGAAAATATCTGCCCCAAAGTTTGGAATACTTCTTCTCACATGTGGTTGGGCCCATCAGATCGATCAGGGGTCATTCGGGATCGATCCCCATTTCCTTCGTATCAATCAAAATGGTGTCCATTTCGGCTGAGATTGATCTTGAGCGTTCTTGAGGTGGTAAGCAAGCTCCAATGAAAATTCGGTAGCATTTAGGCTTGATATTACGAGTTATGATCGATCCAAGGTTGGTTTGCAAGTGGGGTGAAGTTTGCGTGTCGATCGCTTAGTATCGATCGGTGCATATCGATCCAAGCGTATCAATGACGTGGAGTGAAAATTCTAGAGAGATCCACTTTTCATGCTAATGGAACGCTTTTCTTAGTTGACCACTCCGTGTTAGTCCTGTGTGGTTTTGTTCATATCGATTCTTTGTCTGTTATTTCGTATCGATGGAATCCCATGACCTTCGTATCGATGACTCCCTATTTTCTTCGTATCGACGCCTGGCCCTTAGTTTCGTATCGATGCACAGTTGATCGATACAAAATGTGTAGAAGGGGGATAGATACAAAGTGGACAACAGTTGATAGGATAGTTCAAGATCGATGCCAGCACATGATGGATACGAAGGAAGAGGATGTCGACTTGATGGATACAAATACGATTGATACGAAGTAAACATGTTTCTCATGAAACTTGATTGATCCATAACTTGAGCATACGAGCTCCGATTGACCTGAAATTTGAAATGTTGCCTTTCATAGCTTTCTTTGTCATTCCATGCTAATTATAGCTTGATCCGTACTCGGACCAATTTTTCTATTATCCATAGTGGACTTGTATATAACCGATCTTCGAGACGATTGTCCTTGTTTCTAGTCAAGTTCCTGGTGTCACAGCCTTGCCAAAAGGCGGGATAACATTTTCCCCCAAAGTACGTCTTGTGTGAACATGACATGCTTTGAAAAGCTTCAATCTTTATTCTGATAATATTCTATCCAATTCGTTGAATAGTCATTGCCTTTTCATCAAGAGATGTAACCTTTGATTGATTTCCACTTTTATAAATGTTGCGTTTTTAACTGCTAATGATTATATGGTGTTTTGTTGTAACATAAGGTTGAGTCCTAGCAATTTTTTTTTCACTCTCCTAATTGTTATCAGATAAGCATTTAATTCTTGTAATTTTGAAAATCGAATGTTAGCTTGTCATATAAGCACATATGTTAACCCGACTCCTACTCGAGTTTGCACGCTCATGGGTTGTTGTTAAGTTCCTTGTTCCTATTTGGATCGAGTCTCAGATCGGTCCTCTCCTGGGTCGATGTGAAATTCGAGTTGTAACAAAAGTGGTGGTTGTTTTTATTCATTCCTTCATATAGATCCTCTCTTGGATCGATTTGAGATGTTGGAACGCATGCTTCGTATCGATGGCTATCGATACAAAATAGATAGTCCTTGAAGATGCTTCGTATCGACGTGTACGAGGTCTTAGGGTCTTCAAATGGATGGATATGAAATCGATACTTCGTATTGATGGGGTTAAGTTTTTCAAGTGTGATCCTGCTGTATCTTTCACATCGATGGGATTCGTGTCGATGGATACATAGACGATGGCCGATTATTGGGGGATACGAAATGCTAATTTCCAAACCGCTTTGAGTTGATGCATATGAACGAGTCTCTTCGTATCGATAGAATTTATGACCGCTTCAATTGGTTTTGGCTACTAGGACACGAAGCGTTTTCTCCCTTGGATGCGAGACCTATAAATACCTTTTTGTACTTAGCCAAATTTTCTCACTTACTATTGCTTTCATATCTGCTTTGTATCGATTTGAAATAGAAGAGAATTGTAAAGTCTTCATCTCCTAAGCAACAAACTTTTAACCTTCAAACCGACTCTTTAAACTGGTAATTGACTAGTTGAAACAACTTCAAAACGATGAGACTTGAGGCTCGACGCCGTTTCCTTCATTGTCATGGCCGATTCCGGCATCGTTGATGCTAGAATCTAGTTGCAGCGAGGTCGAGGAAGTATTAATGGCATTGTTGTAGCTTGTAGAAGAAGAACTATTGATGGATACGAAATAGTAATTTGAAGAATCTCTGGTATCGATCTCATACGGATGGTGGGTGAAGGAAGCATCTTTGTATCGATATGAAATGTGGAAGCTCGTATTGATCTGGAAATAATAGATGGAGGGTGCAGTTTCATGTCGATCTGGAATGGTGGGAGTTCGTATCGATCTGGAACGAACGATATGAAGTCGCAGCTGGCAATTGATACGAAGCCATGGATGTCGATCGATATAAAATCTTGGATGTAGATCGTTACAAAACTGAGATTTTGGAGGAGTGATCCATGTTGAACTTTGATAAATACAAAACTCTTGCACATTTGAACACTTGACTCCGACGAGCTTTGGCCCTGCATAACTGGATTGAGCATTAAATTGCATATTTGACTACCCTTCGAAGCTTGTCGATCGAACCATAATTTGACAAACTTAACGAACTCTAACATGGATTGTTCTTCGAAGTCAGGTTGGCATGGTTTGGATGGTCAGCGATGACGGTCACTCCAGTTGAATCTTGAAGTCTTATCATTTTGACATTTTTCGAACTTGTAGAAATTTAAAGTATTATGTAGCACTGCATTACAAAACATGATAATTTACATCACACCAGAAGAAACACGGGTTTATTGCCTTCTAATGATGATTTTTATTAAGTTCGGTAGTTATGGACCTCGGGATCCCCGAGCAACTAGACATTCAGAGTCCTTCATTTCCTGAAATCGAAGTGTCAATCATCGCAGTAAATGAAGTTAGCCTACCTCGGATGAATTGCCTGGTATATCTTTTATTCTAAATCCGAAGGATTTTGTTCGTTCTAAAATCTCTGAGGACATGTTAGGCAGGATCTACCATAGGTATGGATTGTCACTAAATGATGTTTTATTGCCGAGATCAGAAGATAGAGCCCACAATCCCCCAATCCTCCAGAAGGAAACACTGCTTGCAATAGGTTCATGTGCATGGCCGTAATGTCGCCCCCTTTTAACCAATTTATTCAGGAAGTGTTGTTCTTCTTGAGGATTGCTCCATCTCAATTTCATCCTAACGGGTATGCTCTGCTCAACAGCCGACACATTATCTTTATGGAGCACCTTTTCCGACCTCCGACTGTCGAGGAAATCAGATTTCTATTCAACGTTAAAAGTCAAGGTAACAACCCTTCATTTACCTTTCTGGAATCAGTCGGAAACTGCCAAGTAGTTGAAGGAGCCTACAGTAAATTAGCTACGATGTTCACCAGTATTTGCCAAACGGTGGTTAGTTAGACATAAGTGCTCCCACCTTTTTGTCGATTAACTGGATTAATTGATGCCGAGTCTAACACTGTGTTTCTTTTACAGCTTCGATTCCACGGTGAAGGAGCTCAATTTAAAGAGATAGTAAGAATTCTCTAATCGGTGCCAGTCGGGCTTATAGAAATTGATAAAGTCCTCATTGATGAGAACTTGATTGCCATAGGGCTAATAGATAGAGATCAAAACATCGGTCTTATAGGAGTTCCCAAAATGGTTCCGGTGAGGCAAGGAGGAAGAAGAGCTCCCGAAGTAGTGATCATTGAATAGGTAGATGAAGAGATTTGCCTATTGGGGATGAGCCCGCAGTTGCGCCTTCGCGCAATCTTTAATTATCGAAAAGAAAAGGCAAGGATCTCGCCCACAAATCCAAGGCACGAAAAACTATCATAGTATCTGTGCTTGCTGTAGCTGCTATATGTCAGGGGACTTCTCCTCTGCAAATGGAGAGTTCTTTCAAAGGACTGGCGGTTGTCCCTATTCAATGACTTGACTTCATTTCAAGATTTTGGATTAAAGGGACTTCACTCCCTATCGCAAACCGATGTAGGCTCAGGTGCTTTAGATGTAGGGGAGCCAACTCCTATGATTAAGGCCACCACAATCGGTTGGTTAGAGGGGTTTGCACATGTATACATACATTCCAATGGTATTACACAACTTCTAATCACATGTTTTCTAGTTTCAAGAGATAATTAATTTTTCTTCTCTTTTCATTTTACAGATACAATGGTGAGGCAGGTATCGATGCTTAGCAGTCTTTATTATAAACGCCACGCATCCAGCTCTCACTCTGAATCTTATAGGCGTGAATTTGAAAGAGATTAAGACCATGCCAATAATCCAGCCAGGAGCATGAGCGTTATGAAAGGGAGAGGGAGAGGCCACACCAATATAGGAGTCGTTCTTGATCGCGAACGCCTCCACCTAAAGGTTCTTCGAAACCCTCTGGCTTTAGAAGGCATTCTTCAAAAATTTCACATCAAATAGTGCCTCCCATACTTCTAAATCAGGCGATCAACGCCGTAGGACTGACATAGAGGCTCCTATCATTACAGAATCAGCCGCTATAGAACCCATCGGGGAAGGAGCGATCAGAATTGCCAAATTAAAGAAGGATTTCCCAACTATCTGTTTCAACGGCTTTCACTTCTATCCGAACTTGAAATGAATTCCAAATGATGCAGAAAGAACGGTACATGATTACATACATGATATCCATAATTTATATCGACAATGGGTGAAAACCCTACAGAGAAAACTTTAACGGTGTCCTTTGAGTGGGCAAAAATAATTGAGAAACTGGAGACGGATCTTGCTGAGAAATACCATGTAATCGAAGGGCTCAATAACGAGGCCGAATCTTCAAGGAAGTCAGAGATGTAGGCCGATAAAAGAGCCGATGAGGCAAAACAGTCCATGGGAAGAATGCATAGATGCATATGGCCTTGGTGGAAGAGATGGGCCACCAGAATACCACCGTCATGGCAGAGCGAGACGCTGCATTGAAAGAGCTTAATGAGCTAAAGGAGAAATTAGCAGAGGCCATCGAGGAGAAGGATGATGCCAACAATTCTACCAAGGAGGCATGTGAATAGGGAGTGATGCTCGAGTATGAAAGGGATGCGGTGAAATTAAAGGCTCAGGAATCCGAGGCCGGAATTGGAAATGAAATTAAAGTTGCGAAGGCTAGGATGGAGAACAAATTTGAAGATCTCCTCGACACATAAAACGTCGACGTTTTAAGAAACCGCAACCTAACTTGGCTTGACAAAGATTACCCTTTTCAATTGTATAATGCCTGGAGCCACCTGGTGGAGGATGAGAAGACTCGCGGCACTAGAACCATCAACGAATTCAAACAAGAAAATCAAATACTCGTCAGAGATGATCCGAAAGTCCTCTATGGCACTATCATCGCTCTCGAGAATGAAAAGCTTGCTACTAAGTATCTGGATGCTAGAGAAGGGTCTGGAATTGAACTCATGAAGCTGGCTTTGAAGCGCTCCAAGTCTCTCAATCTAAGCCTACTTCTTTTATTGATCTTCTAGCTGTTCCGGGATACAACCCTAACCAAACGCATCTATCTTCGTTATATGAACGCGGCTCTGAAGGGACATCGGTCCAGCATGTGAGTCAACCAGAGGAAGGTATTCTAAACACGACTTCCATTCATCCAAATGTAGGAAGACTGTCAAAAGATATTACCAATATTTTCTCTTATCTTCATTCACCCTTAGATTCTACATCACTTGGTCCTCTAGCAACTCAATATCACGAGCAGCAGGCACTAATGACGAAAGCTTAACTGTCGCTGCATCGGCTGGGGAGATGCACGAAAGCAGTTGCATTTTTTATGAACAAATAATGGAAGCACTCCACATCCATCCAAGCGACCCGATCATCGAAATGCCATTTTTCATCGATGAAGATGTGATGATTACGAGTTCCTTGGACCCGACTGGTAGCATGTTGATGGGGATTCGTGCAGATCGGGCTGAGGAGATGATGGTGGAAATTAAAGCCGAGATAGAGCAAGCCAAGAAAGCTAATAGTGTTGATGGTGGCATGGCGAGTTTCGGCCATGTCCCTATAATTATTCTTTCTCCGGGTGGAACTATCATCGATGTCGGTGCGCCTTATTCTTCCAGCATTGATGGTGCCACCATCCTTCTAGTTCCACACACCGAGGGTATTCTGATCGCTTTAAATTTTGAGGAAGAGATAGCTATAATTCCCCTGGCCGTAGACAAACCAGCTGGTGCGGGCCGGGGAGGTAAAGCCTCGAAGAGACAACCGAGTGGCAGTGCAAGCGGGTCTACGCCAAAGAAGAGCAAGAAGGTTAAAAAAACAAAGGCGTAGACTCGCACTTTTGCTTTTTCTTTTCGCAAATAGGATTCTCTTTTGCTTTTTGTAGGCCGAGTTTAAATGCGGGTTCGCCCCCTTCTTATTGGAATTCTTCGAATAAGTTTTTGTACTTATCTTGTTTAAGTATTTCAGCACCCGCGTTTCCATTTAATGTACTTGTGAGGCTTTAGTCTTTGGGCCGAACTTGAGTCCGGTCATTAAGTTCTGAAGTAATGGCTTTGAGTTATATTCAGACATCGAGTCGAATCCCAACGTTGCGTTGTCTCGGTCATTGGCTAGTACTTGAGTTATGCCCCAAAGTCCTGGTGAGAATTGAAGTAGTCATTCAATAGTTGTATTTCACCTTCACTGATTTTAATTTAACTTAGTCGGAACAAAGTTAAAAGAAAGATGAGTTTGAGTGGTCAGATCATACTTGCTCTTTTACAGGTATCGATATCCACACTTTGAGGATTGAACTTATATGCTGACGGTCAGTCACACCTGCATAATGCTTGGAATAACGTCCGCACTCTGGGGACATAAGTCAATTTATGGCAGTGGGTCACTACCGTTCGGCATTTAGAATCATATCCACACTCAAGTGACATAAGTTAATCGATGGGCGTTCAGTCACGCTAATTCGATACTTGGAATTATTCCGACTCCAAGGATATATGTTAATTTACAGGTGGTGAGGCATAAGTTAATTTACGGATGGTTAGTCACACCCATTTAGTGTTCATACTCAAGTCCGCGCTTTCAAGACCAGATTTAGTTGGTGGATGGTTAGTCACACCTGTTTAATGTTTATACTCTAGTTTGCAATCTAGGAATTTGGAGTTGGTTGATGGGTGGTTGGTCACACCCATTTGGTGTTTATACTCCAATGCATGCTCTTGGGACCAAAGTTAGTTGACAGATGGCCAATCATATCTGTCTAGGCATTAGGATCTTGTTCGTACTCTGAGAACAAGGAATTGATCAAGGTTGAGGACGATAGGATCACATCAACCTTGATTCACAACCAAAGTCACGGATGGACTATCCACCCACTTTAAGTTTGGATTTGGAGTTTGTATTCCAGCTCGCACTTCGAAAGATGAAGTTTATTAGAGGATTGTCATGTTTCCATCCTTCTTTTCTTTATAGTTGTTTGCCTTTGAGATCGGCATTTCAATTAGCGAGTGACCAGTAGGATCACAATCGCTCGCTATTTGAATGAGTCCCACAGTGGTATGGGACTTAGCTCTTTGTACTTCATGATGGTCGCACGATGCATGTCAAGAATCGCCACTCTGGCTTGGTGAGTCTGTATTTTATTGTTGAAATAAAAAAGTATGGCAAAGTCAGTTGCATTATTACAATTTCAAATTTAGAAAATGCATAAAAAAAAATTTGAAGGAAAGTCATACTAAAATGAATAAAAGCTAGTTATGTGTAATAACGACGGAGACACTCGTTGTTCCTGCTTTGGGTAAAGTGAGGCCATCAATAGTTGATAATTTGAACATGCCATCTCCAAGTCTCCACTCAACAACATACAGTCCTTCGCATGTCGAATTCATATGTAAAGGAACCGGATAAATTTGCTTGAGTAAAGATCGCCAACATTGAAGGTTCTGGGTCGGAGCTTAGTGTTGTATAATCGGGCGACTCGACTGCGATGTGCATCTGCCCTCAAATCAGCCTTTTCACGCTTCTCATCCAATAAATTCAGAGATTCTACAAGTAGTTAGGCATTCGTCTTTGGATCGTAGTAGGTCACACGGTGAGAAGGTACTTCTACTTTAACTAGAATAACAGCTTCAGAGCCGTAGGAAAGTGCAAACGGAATGTGGCCGGTCGTGGACTTGTGGGTAGTTCGATATGCCAATAGGGCCATGGGAAGTTCATCGACCCACTTGCCCCCAGCCTTCGCCAGTCGTTTCATCAAAATAGACTTGATAACTTTATTGACTGCTTCAACTTGCCCATTCGCTTGAGAGTGGGCTACTACTGAAAACTTCTTTTGGTTGCGGTAGCGTTGACAGAAATCTTTGAACTCGATACTATCGAATTGGGTCCCATTATCAATTACAATTGTGTATGGGAGGCCAAAATGATAAATGATGATGCGGAAAACAAAGTTGATTACTTCATTCGTAATGATGGTAACAAGGGCTTAGCTTCCGCCCATTTAGTAATATAGTCAATTGCAACGATGGCGTACTTCATACCACCTTTGGCCAAAGATAAAGACCATATTATATCAATGCCCCATGTGGCAAACAGCCATGGACTGACCATTTAAGTTATTTCGGTAGGAAGAGCTCTTGGAATTCTGGCATGTGTCTAGCACCTATCACATTTCTTGGCATAATCTGATACATCTAGGTTCACTGTCACCTAGTTATATCCATATTTGAGTATCTTTTTGGCAAGAGCTTACCCCTTAGGGTGATTATCGCACTCTCCCTCATGAACATCATGTGGCACTCATTTGATCTCGTCGTGAGTAATATACTGAAGTAAAGGAACAAAATATCCCCTGTTGTATAGGACTCCATTTTGAATAATAAATCGCAAACCTTTTCGGAGAACCTGTCTTTTCTCCCTTCTACGCTAGGGTAAAGTTCCATGTTTAGGATAATTTTTAAATAGAGTCATCCATGACTCTTTCTCAGGCGTTGCCTCATGCACCCAGTCGTCTCCATTTGGTCAATGCTCAGAGCAGTAAGTGTCTCAATTGGGACGAGTTCTATTTATTGTACTTCGCCAGTGCTGTCGAGTTTTGCTAAAGAATAGGCTTTTTGATTTTTCTCTTGGGGTATACAATCGATGGCATAATAGTCGAACTGATTCAACATTTTCTAAACCCGAGTATGGTAAGTGGGCCAATCTTTGGTCTTTGGCTTAATACTCTCCTCGAACATCGCATACGACCAATTATGAGTCACAATAAATCTCCACAGCAATAATTCCCAAATCATTGGCAACTCTAAATCTAGTGAGTAGAGCTTCGTACTTGGCTTTGTTGTTAGTTGTGAGGAAGTCAAACTTTAGAGCATAGCATATAGATCAACATTCTAAGGTTTCAAGTACCACTCCTACGCCTGAGCGACGGTCATTTGATGCGCCATCGATATTTTGCTTCCACACATGCTTAGGAGATTCGCTGGCTTTGGGCAAGTCTTTTGGTATGGTGAATTCGGCTATGAAGTCTGCCAGAACTTGTTCTTGGATGGCTCACAGCGGTGTATAAGAAGTATTAAATTGACTCAATTCGATGTTCCACTTGAGCAATCTACCAGACGTCTCAAGTCATGTTAGGGTCTTTCATAATGGCTGGTCGGTATAGACTATGATCGGGCGAGCCTGGAAATATGGACGGAGCTTTCTTGAGGCTATGACGAGACAATAAACCAACTTTACTAACTTCGGGTATTTTCTTTCTACCCTAGTCAATTGCTTGCTGACATAATAGACCATTCGTTGAATCTGATCCTCTTTCTGAATTAGTGCAGCACTGATCGCGTTGCTGAGTCCGCTAGTTAGATGTAGAATTTCTCATGATTAACCGGCTTCGACAAAGTGGGTGGTGTCACTAGATGTTGAATTGGTGCTTGGAATGCGCCGTCACACTCCTCTATCCATTCGAAATTCTGCATTCCCTTTCTAATCAGATCAAAGAAAGGGATGCACTTTTCTGTAGATCTAAGGATGGACCTGCATAAGGTTGCTACCTTCTCATTGAGGTTTTGCACTTGCTTTATGGTTCTAGAAGTTTCGAGATTCCAAATCGCCTAGATTTTCTCAAGATCGGCTTCAATTCCTCTGGCGTTGATAATGAATCCAAGGACTTTCCTAATGCAACTCTGAAATGACACTTCAATGGATTAAGCTTCATTCTGTACTGTCAAAGTATGTTAAACATCATTTCAAAATCTCTGACATGGTTGATGGATGGTCACGACTTCACGAGCATGTCATCCACATACACCTCCATAGTCTTTCTGATCTGGTTAGCGAACATTCGATTCACAAGCCTCTGATAAGTTTGCTCCAGCATTTTTAAGTCCAAATGGCATCACTTATAGCAATATAGTCCTAGATAAGTGAGGAAACTAGTATGTTCCAAGTCAGATAGATGCATTGGTATTTGATTGTAGCCGGAATATGCGTCCATGAAAGATAAGAGCTCGTGTCCTGCTGTTGAATCCATAAGTTGATCAATTCTACGAAGAGGGAAACTGTCTTTAGGCAGGCTTTATTCAAATCAAGTAGTCTACACATATCCACCATTTCCTGTTTGAATTTTTGATAAGCACTGGATTAGATACCCCTCCAGGTATAAAGCATCATGAATGAACCCATTCGACTTGAATTTATTTACTTCTTTCTTAAGGGCGGCAGATCTCTCTGAAACCATACCACGCCTTTTTTGTTTGACTGGAACATGCCACAGGTCAATATTTAATGCAGGGCTCGCGATGTCCAACGTGATCCCGCACATGTCCGAGTGAGTATAAGCAAACAAATAGAGGTTCGCTCGAAGAAAATCAACCAATTCCTATTTAATTTGGAGGCTGAGTTGAGATCCGACCTTTACTATTCTAGAGTCGTCATCATTATGGATCGGAACATCGATCGTCTACTCTGCCGAGGAGGCTTGATTGCATTTGGCTTCCTCTTCATGTCGGATCGTCTGCTCTGCCTAAGCGTTAGCTATTAATTCTCTAAAAAATGGACGTAGAGAGATACCTCTACGCCTTTGCCCTTCTCCTTATGCTGCACATACCGCAGCTAAGCCAGATAACAGGTGTATCCAGCCGCCCGATCTCCATGAACTACTCCAACCCCATTATCAGTGGGGAATTTTAGAGTCAAACACCATGAGGCAATCGCTGCCCTGAATTCAGCGAGGGACCGTTTTCTCAAGAAAGAATTATAGAGGAATGAATGTTTAACACAACAAAATGCAACATCCGGACTCTTCGTCGATCTCCAATACCTAACTCAACTGGCAACTCCACTATCCCAGTTAGTCCAGTTGCACTTCCGTTAAAACCATATATGCGGGACTGACATGGTTTCAGATCTTTTGCCTCCATTCTCATTTGGTTGTAAGATCTGTTAAAAAGAATCACATAGCTTTCGCTATCGACCAAGATCCTCTTCATTCAAGCAGGACCTATCTGGGCTGATATAACCAACAGATCTATGGTGGGGGCCTCGACTATGTCAGCATCTCAGTTTCTAAAAATGATGTCGTTGTCATCGTTCTATGTTGTTTCGCCGGGTCCTATAGTAGGAATTACTACAACACTCGAAGCCCACATGCCTAATCGAGCTGGCATATGAATCCATTTCCTTCCATCTTCGATCAGCTAGATAAGGACCACCAATCACTATATTTATAACCAACCTTCCGCAAATACACATCGGTTCATCGGGCTTAGCCTGGCCTAGACCTTGATTCAGGTTAGATGGGCCTACACCTCCATCCTACGACGCTTGAACAAACTGTTCCAACTTACTTTCTCTAATCAATTTTTTGATGATGTCTTGCAAATGATGGCACTCATTAGTATTGTGGTTGTAAAAATCATGGAATATGCAGAATTTTCTAGTTTGAATTTGTTCCTCGGATGATGGTTTCGAAGCTGATTTCTTATACTATTCGGCATTACATGTCTGAAGGTAAACATTTTCCAGTGATGTGTTTAAATCGGTATATTGGTTAAACATAGGAGCTCTAGGTCTCGGTCCATGATTTGGTCCCTCTTCTTCCCCTAACCACCTTTACCTTTCAGGTGACCATGTTCGTTCTGTATATTCAGTTGTACCTTGCCAGAACTCTCACTGGTTTATTTCACAGCAACATTACTCTAAATGTCGTCCATACTTGGCCTCGCATTATCCTGCTTCCTAGATTGTCTAGTGTCTTCTCTCCTCAAAAATTGGGTTGCCTTAACATAGAAATGATCCAACGAAGCAGAGGGTTTCCCAGCCATCCAATTACCAAACTCGAAAGCGGATCGATCCCTTTAGTCAATGCCATCAATATTGAATTATCATTAGGGTTGCTGACCTCAGTGCAAGCAACATGAAACATTTCTAGATAATGCCCAAGAGTCTCTTCAGGAGCTTAGGTGACAATGAACAAGGTGTTGACATCCTTCAATCTTGTGACATGCATACGAAATTGTTCTATATACTTTGTAGCCAACTAATCGAAACATTAAATGGATCTGGGTAGTAAATGAGTGAACCACATAGTGGTGATGCCTCTTAAGAAATTTTGAAAGCTTCTACACTTAACTGCATCATCAGCTCAAGCAGCATTCATGAGCCATTGTACTTTAAGATATGATGGTTAGGATCTGAACTTCCTTCATACACGGGCAAGGTAGGCATCTTGAATCGATGAGCTGGCTCAGCATAAAGAATGTCATCAGTAAATGGAGTATGACTTCGGGAGATTGCCCAATCACCATTAGTAAGATCGTGACTTTCTCGGATTATTTGGCGGATCATGGTTGGATTGTCAAGCAGCTGGATGTTTGGGGCCAAAGCACGGTCAGGTTCCGTGCTGCAGGGACGGTTCGGGCATAATCAACGATCCGTTCCTCGCCTCCTTGGCTCCTTGTCCGTGGAAACTTAAGGTTCATGAGCATGGAAGTGTCGACGAAGGGCTGGATCTGGTCAATTCTGGATCTTAGCTTCCAAATTTATAGCAGTAGCAACTGCATGGTCATGGATGGTGTCGTGAGGAAGTGCACCTCCTCAGGAGAAGGGTCCAGCTTGGTGCCCTATAGAAGGACCAACCCCAATTTGTCCAAGATTCACAACATGCTGATGCTTGGAGGCATCTGCATAATTTCAATCCAGCTGACGGCAGGTTGATCTATGGTTGAAGTCAAATGAAGCCGAACTTTCAATCAAGGAATGTGAGACATGATCCCTCCTAGATCTCCTTCTCCTTTCCTTGTTTAGCTGGTTCATGAGCTCATGTGGATCTAAAGTTTCAACTGATGTCTGGCCTGCAGTAGTTAGCTGCATGGGATTTTGTCTATCCCTTCCTTTTGGATCTACAGCATTTGAAGCAGTTCTGGTGGTACACATCATGGTTGATATAGCTCTTTCCTAGATCTTGAGTAATCTGAGTAGAATGGATGGAACCATAAGAAGACAGGTCTATATCTCCTCCTTAGATTTTAGCAATCCAACAACAGTAGTAAATCCGGTGAATCAGAGAAAAACGGATTTTTCTTAGTGAAAGCACCAAAGTGTTTGTAAAAAATTGGGCACAACACTCTTCGAATATGATTGAAGAATTCAAATGAAAGAATTAAATGGGAAATGAGGCTAATCTAACAATCACACCAATAAAAGCATGTAGAGACAGTTTAAGACAAGAAATTATAGCGGTTCAGTGTTGCAGCCTATGTCCACTTCAAATGTTTTTCTGTTTATTAACGATTGACAACTGGTTACAACAGTAAAAAAACTCAAACACTTGAGTTACAATGGAGTTGCAGCAGAATAATGGCATAGTAGAGTCAGAAGTTCAGAATACTTCTTCCCACACGTGGGTGAGCCCACCGGATCGATCATGGGTCACTCGGGATCGATTAGGGTTGATACCCATTTCTTTCGTATCGATCAAAATGGTGTCCATTTGGGCTTAGATTGATCATGAGCATTCTTTAGATGGTAGGCAAGCTCCTGCAAAAATTTTATAGCATTTGGACTTGTAGATTACGAGTTATGATCGATCCAAGGTTGGTTTGCAAGTAGGCTGAAGTGTGCATATCGATCACTTCATATCGATCACTGCTTATCGATATAAGCATATCAATGACGTGGAGTGGAAATTCTAGGGAGATCCACTTGTCATGCTAATAGGCCGCTTTTCTTGGTTGACCAGGCTTTCTCCATATCGATCCTGTGTGGTTTTGTTTATATCGATACTTCTTCTGTTATTTCATATCTATGGAATCCCATGGCCCTCGTATCGATGACTCCCCATTGTCTTTGTACCGATGCATGGCCCTTAGTTCGTATCGACACTCAGTTGATCGATATGAAATGTGTATAAGGGAGGATCGATACAAAGTGGGCAGCATTTGATCAGATGTATCCAGATCGATGCTAGCACTTGATGGATACGAAGGAAGAGGATGTAGACTTGATGGATGTGAATACGATGGATACGAAGTAAGCATGTTTCTCATGAAACTTGATTGATCCAGAACATGGGCATACGAACTTTGATTGACGTGAAATTTGGAATGTTTCCTTTCATAGCTCTGTTTGTTGTACGATGCTAATTGTAGCTCGATACGCACTTGGAACAAATTTTCCAGACTTCATAGCGGACCTGTGTATAATCGATCTTCGAGACGGATTTTCCTTGGTTTCTAATCAAGTCCCTGGTGTCACTGACTTGCCAATGTGGTCAGTACCGACCACATTCATGTTAATACTAAATAAAGGTGGAGGCACCGAGAAAATACTTGATGTCGTAAATCTTTCTAACGGTGAGGATGATATGTAGGATACTGGTAATGGGTATAATAAAATACTGGTGCACAAAATGATGGTTTTTCGATGAATGTCGTGGAATTGGTTAGATATCATGGAGGGTTTGGATGAAAGTCTCTCCCAAAAAAAGGGAGACCGGACGTCATGTTATGAACTGAGAGCGTTTGCAGAGTCAAACATTGGAGTCTCTACCTGACGATCGCTGTCCATTTACCCAAGTCAATAAGGAGCACATTGCTAACATGGTAAGAGATTTCTCGAAAATAATCAACACAGGAGTAGTAACAATGATTTGGAGATTCACCACCCAATATACCATACACTGATGATATATTATAAGAGAAATACCCTAGAAAATTTGTGATGCTAATGATGACATCTTATAATAGGATGACAATCCAAGATAACATCTATTGAAGTATAAATGACATATGGATAATGCCTTTATACTGATGCGGTGAGGTGCAAATGCTTCCTTATATTATTAGGCGGGGTTGCTATGATGTTGTCCACTCAGCTCACGTCGAGGTCTGTATAATCTTTTTACCAGTTAGCAGAGAAGTTTATGGAACAGTTCAAACTCCACATTACTCGACCATGGGATGTGATGTTCTTGTAAAACATCCATCGAAATTCCAAAGAGACGTCAAAGGACTTCTTGTAGCAATATAATACTGTAGTAACTAAAATGAGTAATCCTAAAGAACATGTTAATTTGATGGTGTTGATTTAGGGAGTTTACTCTGAGAGGGATTTTAGTAGATGGCTCAAAATAAAGCGGCCACCTACCATGGAAGTGTTTAACCAAAAGTCATCCCAGTTTCTAACAACATGATCTATTGGTGGCAGAATATAAAATGATGTTTTTCGAAGTAACATTGCTATTAAGCAGACTGGTGAGAGCATCAGAAATGTTGTAGTAAATATATACAAGGAAAAATCAAGGCGCTGGTAGGAAGAAGTAAGACATTAAGAAGCACTCAAGGTATATAAGGCCGTGTGTTTACACTCCCTTAATGGTTCCATGGGGAATGTTTATCTTGCTATGCAAGTTATGAAGAATTATAAGAAGCCACCTTGAAATGAGGCAACTGAAGCGGAGTGATGCCCGAGAAGTGTTATCACTTCCATGAAACTCATAGGCACAATGCCAACAAGCGTCATAATTTAAGTGATGTAACTGAAGATTTGATCCGAAAGTAGAAACTGCAATAGTTAGTGACGAATCCACAAGATGGCGGACCAAATGATAGCCTTAAGAGAAGAATGCTCAAATGACCAACCTGGATCCAACGGTGACGGACCAAGGTAACTCGAAAGTAGAATCATTATAAACACCAAATTTAGATGACTTCATCTAACAAAGAAAATTGTTGGAAATGGAGAGTTATGGTATTTCATTTAATCATATGCATCAATAGACTTGTTTTTCAATAGTGGAACTCAGACAAAATAATAAAGAACAATAAATGATGACAAATTTTTTTAGAGTAAAGATTCTAGTAGGATCGAAGCACCGAAGCTTGATCCCATGGTGATTACGGCTGTTGTTGAGCCAGCGATAATGCACTAATTTTTGATTAATTATGGAAGCTCGATTAATATTTAATTTAAGAAAACCTTTAATCAAATGTAGATCAGTCCGAAGGATCCAAAGCGATGTAAGTGCCACTTCTATTGTTCTACCATAGAGGCAAAAGAACAATTGGATAGATTGAATTGTTTTGTAAAATTAGGCAATGGAGACTGCAAGATAATGCAAATATAGAATTTTGTGGTGATTAACAAATTTTCATCCTGCACTACATTATCTAGCCAACCAGCCCTTGCTAGTGCTTGCTCCATGGTGTTTGATGATGAAGTTCCCTATTGAGAATGGAGTAGGACCTATCCAAGGCAACTGGGGTACTAGTCGAGAATGTTATGTTGCAGTGCTCGAAGAGGCGTAGTGATATGAAAAGGGAAAGAATGCAGAGAAGTTCTCTACATGAAAACCGATGCATAGCAACCATTATCTAAGATCAGGGTCAGGTCCATAGCAAGTTCTATAAATTTATGAACCTTCGAAAAGAGCCAAAAGATGCAAGGGCAACACCAGTGGGGCTAACAATTAACATTTCAAACAATGATGACGATTCCTCTAGGATTCTTAAGGTTGGATCTCAGGTCAGCATAATGATGAAAAAAGAGTTGGTAAGGTTTCCATAGGAAAACCTAGATGTGTTTGCCCAAATGCATTTCGATATATGTGGACTTTCGTCGGAGATAGCGTGCCAAGCATTGAATGTGGACACAAGATACCCTTTTATAAAATAGAAAAATGCAGCCTGGGTCTGGAGCGATTTGTTGCACTAAAAGAGGTGGTGGGTAAGCTAAAGGAAAATGGCTTCATCCACCATACACTATACCCTAAGTGGGTGTCAAATCCTTTATTGGTCAAGAAGGCAAATGGAAAGTCCGGGACGTGCATTGATTATTCTTACTTGAATAAAGCATGCCCCAAAGACTATTTCCTATAGTGACACCTCATAAGTTAAATATTAATTAATTAAAAAGATTAATATTGAAGACAGAAAATAGAATTTTTACGAACGTCAAATTTTGGCTATGAAACTCGCACAGTTATGTTAGTAGCGATTTTCTGATCAATTTTCATATATAAAGTTTTACGATGTGAGTTCAAATGAAAATGTTATTAACGTTTAAAGGTTTCAAATCAGAAATATTTATATATGTGTTAAGGAAAAATGTCTTATTAATTAATGTTAATTAACATTAAACAAATACTTAACTTCTAAGCAATGTTAACGTTAATCAGATTAGAATAAATCAATTAAATTAGAAATTAAATTAAACTAGAATCAACAATTAACATATGCAGTAACCGATCGACCTTCTCACTAGGACCGGTCGATCACTAGCTGTCGAATGTGGTAAGCTGCGGTGTGTATTGAACCTATAGCTGAACAGCCTGGTTTTAATATAATCCAATCAAACATGTGGGGTTGAACCTCAATAAATAGAGGCCTAACCATTCATTTTTCATCTTATTTTTTCTGAAGCAACGACAAAGCTATTCCATTTTATTTTCTCAACAGAAATCCATGGATTATATAAACTATGTGTGTATGTGTGTGTATGGTGAACCGCAAAAAACAATAGGGAAGAAGAATAGAGTCAAATCAAATCGCCAAAGCCAAAGGTAACTCGTAAATCTAAATCCAAATCTATATTTAATTCAATTCTTTCCTCAGGTCAATAATTCTAACAAATATGTACATCCTTTTTGAAACTAATTTAGGTAGAAGGGAAGGGATTCAATCAGGAATAACGGATTAAGATTTGGAAGCTTAAAGATAAGTGGAAAATTATATATTTTTATATAATTTTGGATTTATATCATTATGAATCTGTTCCTTATATGCCTAATTGTAAATTTTGGAGTTGTAGGTTTTAATATGTGTATGCAACAAATTGATAACCATGCCTACATATTCTTTGAGTTGTTAAACTGGATTAAATATTATATATACCTTAACCTGGAAGGTAAAAGTTAAAGTAGTCCCTAAAAGTTATGAATAATTCATTAATGAGATTTTATGTAAATTCCAGGTTTGTTATTTGAATGTAATATGTTATTAAACATGAATTGAAGATTGTTACCAATTGGGATAGGATTTAAGTAATATTTTACTTCATTAGAATGAAGTATATTGCACTGTAAATTTCTATAATTATCTAACACTATAATTGTGTATGAAGGTGTATTTTGGAAATAACAATGAATATGACCAAAAGAAAGAGATGTACAAAATAGGGTTGCTAATGTATTGCATACCGTCTATTTCAATAATAATAGAAAAAATAATTCCTAGCAATTCCAACATAACACAAATCCTCTTTTAACAAATTTATGGAAAATTACAATGTTAACATTACCTTTGGGAAGATTTAGTTCTAATGCATTAAAATATAGATATCCTTAAAGGTAAAACCAAAATATTATAAATAGGAATAATAACAATAATGTCGTTGTTAATTTAATATACAGGTTTAAAAGTAAGTTAGCAAATAAACAATAAGCGATGGAAGTAGTACCAAGAATCTGAAATATGAAATTAGGAAGTTATAACAATCGAAGAAGTATAACTATTAGTTAAAATGGAACAGCACGACATATCTAATTATACTAATTAGAAGTCAAGTAATATGAAGTACTTAATATAGTAACCAAAAATAATCTGTAAATGACATTTAATAATACTAAAGAAGCAAGAAGTAAGTTCATGTAGAAGTGTTTGAATACTAATAATTGAACTTAGGAGGCTTGATAGTTAAATAGCTAGAGCTACATTGCCTCAAGTATACATTTATGATGTGTGTGGACTATTAGATCTAGTCGATAATTTATGGTGAATGAATGGAATGCGAGGTCAGTAATGTTGCACAACAAAAGTCTTCACTCTGCAAGGGGCTACCAGCAATTATGTATACATTGTGCCGATGTGGCATCTCCAACGTCAGGACCCGTAGGAAAATACGTTCGCATATAGGTGAAGGGAATATACCAAAGTGTCTTCGCATCGGTTTGAGATCTTAAATAGCCAAGTTGGGTCTACTTCAATCCTTATAAAGGTATTAAGTAACAAGTGGGCATTTCCTTGGTTACATTAGGTAACCCAAATGTGATGGTGAGCGTTGGCTCGATGCTAAGTTAGCAAGTTGGTACTATATATACGAGGACTAGGATTATGCACATAGGTCGAGATCATCATCGGTGCTAGAGCGAAAATTAGAAAGAATCAAGTTACACGTAGATGGACTACACCTCCTACTATTGTAGGTTCCGTATAGGACATGAACCACCTCAAATTTTGTTAGTTTGTTTGTAATTAGGAGGCAAGGCAAGATAACCCATAAATTAGTCTTTAAAATACGATAGTCCGAGAAGCCGAGTCCTCAATAGTCTGAAGAACTAAGTTCCCAATGTACGATAGTCCAAGGAGCCAAATCTTTGGCATGAAGCAACTAGATAAGATTCGAGACAAATTAGAATACGACTAATCAGTTGTAATGTTGTTATTAGGCACTAATAGGAGGCTCTTTGTCGTATGCTGGTAATTCGACCTAGCCAAAGATGCTGGATACCTGACGTGGTGCAGAGTTACAGATACAAAGGGAATTATCCTGGTCCATGGGAAAACTGTGATACACATACACACATGTATATATGTAAATAGTTATTGTATACCTCGAGTAGGTTGGGCGTATCATACGCATACATGAAGTCAAAATGACTAAGCTTTAAATAGTAGACATAATACGTAATGGTAAATAATTGGCATAAACTAGTGTTATGGGTAGAATATGTAATTTATCAATCACCGGAATGCTGTTACGACCCTCTTCTTATTACAACCTATAGGATAGATTTAGAGGGAAGTGTACTGGTATAAGGAAGGAGCGATGGAAGGACGGATTTCCTTATGCATGTTCAACACATATAAGGGTATTAGATACTGGAGGTAGCAGTCTGGTTAGTAATTATATGTTTTATTATATTTATATATTCCACTTTGAGTTCTTATCGATAGCCTCTGATATACTTTCATTTATTAAAGGATACCAAACACCAACAATTCGTACTTTTGGTGGACTTCGTTTTTTAATTTAGTGAAAATTTGAACCTGCTTAGATATGGCTTGTTACATCTGGTACCAAAGCTTATGTTAATCAGTCATAGGGATTAAAATATTTTAAATGAATGTGTGTGTATTATCTGCTAAACTATGCAAATTCCGACTATAGAAGTAGTTGCAACCATATTATAAAAAGATAGACAAGTCAACTAAAATTTGGAATAACACATAGAGTTAAGACTACATGCTTATCCCAATCACCTTATGTGAGTAGGTCGAACTGAAAGGCATTAACCTAAGGAGAACGTGAATGCGACATAAAGAAGGGCCCCTGAAGCTAGATGCAATTTGACTCTTTTGTTAGGCCTGAGATTCCCAATGATAGTAGATCCCTGCAGGATTGCCAATTGGTGATGTACATTAAATCTAGATAAATGAAAAGTAAACAATCTATATGTTGGAGACATCTAAAAGTAAGAATTAAATTAGTTCCTGAAGGAGGATGTGTAAAAATCACCCTAAAGTGATAGCCGGATTTTTTTTATATATTCTAAGGAAGATAAGTTAGAAAGTATCCCATATAAAAGAATTTTAAAAAAAGGATATAAGTTTCCTTAAAATTAATTGGAATAATTTAAAACGAATTTATTTAAAGCAGTAAAACCCTATTTTTAAAAGTAAGTAAATATTAAAAAAATTAATTACATAAAAATATCTTTTTAGTTAATAGAATTTCTATTGAAAATTTAAAACTGTTTGGACCAAAAAAATTATTTAAAATAGGTTTTAATGAAGGGGCATTTCCCTAGAGTAAATAAGAAACATAGAATGATAATTTTTCTACAAAAAGTGTGGATAATAGGCAGCATTACTAGTTTGAAATAGGGTAAAGAGGATAAAGACTCCCAAAAATGAAGAAAGGAAGCATATTCTCGTATAAGGAAAATATTGGAAAAGCCCAATGGTTAAAGCAGTAAGTGAATGCATAGCGATGATTCAATAAAAAAGATAGACAATCGAGAGAAAAGCTATATAAAGAGAAGTAATTTAAATAAGGGCGATTTAGGTAGAAGAAAGTTAAATAGTAGTAACACTATGAAATGTATTAATAGAAACAACATTTAGAATTTATATTAAGATAATGTTAGTAATCTAATTTGGAAACTAAATGAAAAAATGGATAGTTTCCATAAATATGCGTAGTAATTGTACATACCTTTTAGAAGTCCCCCTCATATGCTATCAGAGTCTCGGCTAAGCTTAAAAGTGGAAAAAGAATAAGTGATAGGAAATAATAGAATGGAAATTTTCATTGTTCGCTCCAATTTTCATGATTCGAAGTTATAATGGATATTTTAGAAATTTTAAACAGCGTTTCTGAAAAATGATATGGTAAAATTAATTTTTTGGAATACAAAACTTAATGAATTATTTGAGTAGAAAACCATACTTTCTAAGAAGTAAAAAATTTGTTGTAAAAAGGCATTATAGGAAAGGATCTTCTTAAATTAAATTGCCAACAATGACTTTTGGAACTTAATAAATAAACTTGCTTCATAAATCCTAAAATATTGTTTTGAGATTTTAACTTTATATTTTAGAAATTAAAGTTATAGGTTAAGTACTTCATGACTGTGAAGTTTATTAATTTTTATAAAGAACAGTGAAAACCAAACCAAATTTGATATGGAGTAGATATGGATGACTACCTAGGTAAGACGAGGTAAATGTTAGGGCTATGCATAAAATAGCCATGAATGCTCATAGATTAGCAACAAGTAATCCCTATAGAATAAGAGGAATGTTGGTATAAACCTAATAAAATTTAGTAAGCACTACACCAGAAAAGCGATTTTGCCACGGCTTTGAGCCGTGGCTAATTAATTTTGCCACGACCCTGAGCCGTGGAGAAATTGGCAGTGGCAAATATTTCGCCACGGCCCAGAGCCGTGGCAAATCAAACTTTTGCCACGGCTCTAGGTCGTGGCGAAATAAAATTTTGCCACGGCCCAGAGCCGTGGCAAAATTAAAAACAGCCACAACTTATAACCATTTTAACCACAGCTCAAATCCATTCCTAGATGCAGTTTCATGATACACAGACATTCTACATGTAGTTTCGAAATAAATATAGTACATGGGATAAATAACGTGAATACAAAACGAGTAATAGATGACAAACCCATCATTCTACATGGTGCACACAATTTATAATACAACTACTGTAAGTGCTTGATTACAAACTTACAACTTTCAGTTCATAATACAAGTTCATTTCATAGTGAAACCATCAGTTTATAATAAAACAAGTAAACAACATCTATTGTACATTATAAACACTAAACAAAAAGAAAGAAATGATTCTTGAATTCACCGTCATAGATAACGACTGCAGTTCTTAGTGAAGCCACAACATGCAGTAGCACTGACCAAGCACCAAACCTGTGCATAAATATAATTAAGTTTGTGAAGAAAAAACATAAGATATCAAATGTATCATATAAAAGTTGCATTTAAAGGACTCGAAATAACAAAATTTATTGTGCTTTTTTATGTATCATGAAATTTGCTTCTCTTTGTACCTTTTTATGTCAACTTAAACTTTGACAAATAAATCCTTTAAAGTATCATCAATTTTCCAGGAAAGGGTTATTCCCCGTGACTTTATTGGTGTGATATAGACTTAACAGGCTGTCTACTTGAAAGGTACACATCAGACATGAAAAATTTCCTGATCAATTGTACTCATCATATTGCACCAAAGCAGAATATAGGAACTGTTTACATAGAACAAAATATCCCATATCGAAGAAAAATATTTGATTAAACAAATGATACCAAAATGGAAGACGAAGGCTTACAAAATTCAGTTATGCATCACAGTTCTAAAATTATTTCTTGTATTCAGCGACTTCAAAATGTCATGAAACAGGTAGTTACCTTAGTTATCACAAAGAATAGGCTCAGATGTTCTCCAATGGAAATCAATTTGAAATTTTGGGGTTAATTTGACACCCCTAAGCTTACCATAGTAATACAGCACTAAACTACAAACATTTGGCTTACTGAATTTGGACAAAAAATGATCACTGCAACCCACTGATTTTAGTAATCACTAATTAGCATGTAACCCAGTTGTTTTTCATATTGTTGCCTGATAAATTATTATAGTATAATGATAATAAATCAAGCTGTTTTAAATCATATTATTGAACAATTATTGAAAATTGGTTTGATTATCTGTGTAAATTATTTGGTAGTACCTACCATTTATTTTGGTATCATCTAGAATGCGACAATTTATACACATCATACTTGTAGCTTTTTGTAGACCAACCTTTCTAGTGCTAATGTACAAACGGATATAAATTTGTTGTGCTATTCATATTGCGAAATCTCTATAATAAAGTAGTACTAATGTACAAAAGGAAAACCCCCCTCGAGCGTTACTCCATATTTTCAACTATATATTTGCATTTAATTTGGTAGTGGATCAATAACTCTTTATTCTAACGCATCATGCTATTAATTTTAAATTTTTGGTTGAAACTGGAAAGTAAGAGTTGGGGCTACAAAAATGTGAATAGGTCAATAATAGTTATTTAAATAACTAGTTATGTATGCTCTCTTTATGTCCTATTATTAAGCTAATTGTTATTTATAATATTATTAACAGTTAATTTATTTTTATTTATAAATTATATTCCAAAAAGTATTATATTGATACTATTTCCGATATAGCAATATTAACAATAATGATATCATATTATAGCTCTACTATAAAGAAATAGAAATATAATTGTCATGTTTAGAATTTTCAACTGTTAACAAACTCTTATACATCATTACTTATAAACAAGTAGTTACACGATCTAGATAATAGTGGGAATTGCACTTTCAACTTACTTAAGAATACAGAGAGCTTGGTCGAATCCTAAAGTGTGCAAGTAACTAATGCGTAAGATTCTTAGTAAATAAGTAAGCTTTCTTTCCTATCTTAAATATAACCAAAACTTGGTTTAAAATTTGCAAAATAGAAGTGTTTCTTATAAAAAATCTTTTCTCCTACAAAATTTGTACACCTCAGAAGAGCTGGAGTGGTGAAATAACCTGGTTCCATGTGAGCACCTTTTATTATAAAATTCTTTGGACTCCCTCTTACATTATATAGGTAGAAAAGTCTGTTTTATACTAGCATTTTAGCCCGATAAAGTGTTGAGTTGCACGAGAATGCTTAGCAGCGGTTTCGTTGACATGGTTAGATTTACTTAATGGGTAATGATGCTCCATTTGTTTCCGGTTAATATAATTTTCAATTGACTTATTATGCTTATTTTATCTTAAAACATTAACATTCATATATAGTCTCTGAGTAGCAGAATGTAAATTAATATGATGCTGCTACATTTTAAATCTAATTGCTACTAGTTGCGTTAGTCGTAGAGATATATGTTAGAAAATAGAAATATTAGTGTACATACAAATATAGTAGTAAAGATTGAAGCTGGTTTTTGGATAAAATAATTGCAACTTGCATCATTAAAGAAGTACCATCTTCCCGTGTAAGAAGTACGGATCTCATGCTAGCTTATATTTTGAGCAGGGACGAACAAACTTTTATGTTCTAACCGAAACTCAAATTCACATGCAAGTGCCAACCCATGAAAGGGAAAAAATTCTTCCTAAATTTAGTTACCTCGAAACTGCCTCTCCTATGCCTCACAACGGAAATTGACCGCCTAAGTTGCCTTGATCCATTTTCATATTTCTTGGGGGGGGGGGGTGGATTATTACCATCGTCAAAATTCCTCAATTTGCAGTTTATCAGAAAAACTGTCCTTATAAAATACGGGTGCACATCCACTCATACATGAAACTAAAATTATTTATACATTTGCAGTTTATCGGTAAAACTGTCCTTATAATGGATGCATGGAAATATAGTGTAATGCATGTTGCAAATGTCAATCAAATTACAAACTACAAAAATAAACCTATAATGGGATGTGCAAAATTAGAACTGGAAGATTCATACATGTATGCATATAAGTGAAATATGATATGAAAATCAAGCATAGGTTGTACAACAGTTCATCACAGGAAATCAATTTATAACCAAAGGTTATAAACATCAGCTAAAATACTTAAATGGGGGGTTACTATTTGTACAATTCAAACCAAGAGCCATACCTAGGCAGGCTATGCTAAAATAAAATATCTATCAATATCCTTTCATAAACTCAATAGGAAAACAACTTCATGTCTTATGCGTTCACCATATTTAAGAGAAAAGAGTAATTTTCTATAGATAATATGAAAGTAAATTCTACCCACGATTAGCATTTAGATAACACTATTCTATATTTATACCATGTGATAGACCTAATATGCTTAAACACATCTAAAAGCACATAGAACTGAATGATTCTTTCCTGTTCAGTTTAGAAATATTGGGGTTCATATATATATATATATATTTATATCTTACATCCATCCAAATACGTACTGTAAATACAAGTAATAAGTTAGTTTAAGAGCACTGACATACCAGAAAAGAGTGGAATTCATTCTTCATATCTGAAATACCGTTCAAAATCTCCATCTTTTGGACATGATCCAAAGTGTTAAAAGACCTTCAATTCCACTCCTTGTTTCTGTAGAAAAGAGTGGAATTAATACAAACTAAAATTTTGTACGTGGTGAGAAATAATTTTTTTTTGGATATGTTACACAACATATGAATAAGTTATATTTTGCGATTTATCAAAGAAGTGCCATATCCAGTAAAAGATGATGTTAATAGGGATTGCACCACAGACCATTTCTCTTCTCTAATTCAATCATTGCTGGTTTTAGGAATCCGTGGACAAATCATTACAAAAAAAAGTTATTTTAATAAATGCATGATGGAAGAAGATCAGTTTTATTTATAGTGAAATGGAGTTATGGAGATAAAATCAAATGGCCCTGTGTAAAATATAGAAATTGCAAATGTAATACAAGGAAGTAAACTAATTTGTGAAAAGCTTGTGAGATTTCAAAATTTTAATACTCCGGTCACAACCGATTAGCATCACACTTTTGTAGAGTTCCACACTACCCAACCATACATATGTTTTCTCCCCTTATTCTTTCCATAAAAATCAATAGATATTTTCATAAGCACTAATTAGAATTATTATATAGGTAAGAAACAATTGGAATCTGAATGTAAGATCAAAATAGCAAACACCTCATATACGTAAGCTGAGATTCCATACAGTAAATGTAGTTCCAGATGAAAAATAGTTTTTATTTTTTAAACAAAATCAATATAGTGGTATGCTTTTAATTTGGGCATTCTCATGTATCCAGTTGCATCATAAGCCTTATAAAACTAATAAATAAACTCTATTACTAAAAGACCATCGATTAATCCTCTTATAAAAACAATTTGCAAATTGCAATCACCTGTTTAAAGGCCACCTAAACATGAAAGCAAAACTCATATGAAAACAAAATTATGAATGAAAAAATACAAACAAGCACGTTCTCGAATGAACATTTATCTATGTTTAACGATGATGCGTGCCATAAAGAGTACCAGTAAAATATGACTCCAACTTTAAGGGAAATAAAAACAACAAAAAGTTTTGAATTCATCACTCCAGGCAAAGGATGGACATTGACAATGGTATTGAGCTCAATATCAATCAAATTGCATTAAGAATAAACAAGCATAATATCCAATAATTCACAGTTTATAAGTCATATAGTTTGACTATTGCTTATTAAAGCTTGACAAACACTTCATTTTGGGAACACATCAACTTCTTCTGCTCATCACCCTAGATTCAAGGCGGAATTGAAAGGCAACTTTCCAAAATATTGATAACTGGTTATTCTTCCATAAATCTTTGATAAATCAATGGAATTGAAAGTCAGTCCATTCTAAACATCTAACGCTAGCCAAAAATCAATCTAAATCAAAGAACTTTGAATCAAACCATACTAATAAAAGAGACGAATTTATACCTCGAGAACGTTTGAGTGAGAACTTGATTTACGCGATCCAAGGAGCGATTCATATATCTAGGTGATTCAAGGAACGTCGATGGGGATTTGGATGAAAATGGACGAGAGTTAGGGCGTATGGGATGGAAAATATTTCTTACGTACGCGGGTTAATTTAGGAATGGGGTTCTTCTTAGGGTGTATCGATTCTAAGATGCAAAGAGGGGGTATGAATTTTTTTTGTTAAATTTGGAACGGTCTACCGCCGTTCCAAAATTTCCATAGCCAACAACCGTGCTAATTTGTTTTACCACGGCTTTGGACCGTGGTAAAATTGCCACGGCTTAAGTCCGTGGCAATTTTTCTGCATTAGAGTGTGGCAAAATGGGCTATATGGTGTAGTGAAGACATGTGTGAAAGCCATAAGAAGAACTCATAAAGGAATGATGAATGGTATCAAAGTACACCTCTAAAAGTTTTAGAGTATACATACGTGAAAGTTCAAGGATATAAAAAAGTAAATATCATATTTTGAGAATACTATCAATAGATTGGGAAATGATAGTAATAGAGGGAAATGAGATGGCAAACGCACATGGAAGACGTTGGTAGACTTAAAGTTAAGGCATGCAAGATAGATGGTTGAAAAGTTTTTTGCCAAGCCGACTTTCCAATGATCTATTTTAAATGTGCAAGTTTATATTTCTTATCCACTACAGTGTAGGAATGCATGGTTTATCCTATAATTAGGTATAATAATTAAAGTAATGGATGTACCTTATTTATTAGAGGCCCAAAGTTGAGTTAAGATATGTGGATTATATTAGAATGGCATACCAGAGATGTCTATTGTAATTAAGTAAGAAGTGAAAGGGCCATAATATCATTAATAACAGTTGATGTTAAAGGGAAGCTTCCAACATTTGCTTTTAAGGCTTTGCATTGTAAGCATCAGTTTCTCTGTTGTATAATATGCGTACGATATTATAAGAAATGTTCATTTGTATTACAGTGTTGGCTTTCTAGATTGAAAACTATATAGATGGAAAACGATATAAATTAGGAAATCTCATAAAGTCAGTTAACTAATGCAAAGTAAGACTAGAAGTTTATAAAATAAATTAGGAAATTTATCAGCTACTAAAAGTAAATAATGGTAAGTCCCAAAAGTATTAAAATTTTGGAAAGAAAAATTTTAATAAGCAAAGGATGGAGAAAAGTTGTTGCGCAACTACAAGTCATTATCCGTATGCCTTAAAAGCTGAAATTTATAAAAATACTTATACATTGTGGTTGTGCTAAACTAAAAAGAATGAGTTTTTCAAAATTTAATATTAATTGCACAATAAGCTAGGAGTGAATCTTGATTGCGTTGGATATAGTTTTATTTGTTTTGAAAAATATTAAATTTTTGAAACTTTTTTCAAAAATCTTTGATTTTTTTAAATAAAGTATTTTTAAAAAAAAATTGGAAAGTAAAGCTTTATTTTAAAAACTTCAATTATTTAAAAAATAAAATTGAAAACTATTTTCAATGAAAAGGAAATTTTTTTACTTTTGAAATGCCACGTGCTCGGCATAGGAAAAATTGACAGGTTACCGAATATGAATTTTGTTGTTAGTGTTATCCAACGTTTTAACCTGCCTATATTGCACAGATTGCGCAAGTCACATTTGACTACCATCGATGATGACTCCAGAGTGATGTGGAGCCAAGAAGTCAAGTATTGATGGTAATATGAGGTCAATGTTGAATGGACTTGATGGATATGTAAGGCAGAGTGTTCGAAATATGAAATATGGTTCAACACCTATGAGGGATCGGCATAAATTGGCTTTAATAATAGGGATCGACATGTTTTAGGATATGAGAGCATTCCTAGAAAACAATTAATATCTCAAGACGCACATGTCCAACGCATATGAAATTTTGTGAGCAAGATATAACGATCCTAGGGAATCTACCCTAGGGATCATACCTCATGGGAATGAAGTTAGAAGGAGCGATACACTTCCCTTGGAAGGGATCGACGGAAAGCAACATGCGAACCATATTAAAGAAAAGATCAATCAATAACTCGGGCTCCACTGATTCAATATGCATAAAATTTGGAGGTCAAACATATTTTAGCATGAGTAAGTCACCATAGGGATCGCACCCTAAATTGAACCACAGAAGGGATCAATATCGATCCTTCTTCTTTGGGAATTGGGCCATGCGACCCCTCTTTTAGGCCCATATGGTTTTGAGGGTCTTTCTGCTAAGTTTTCAAAAAGATATTTGGCCATCTTCATCTATAAATATCGGCTTGGTTGTTCATTTTTAGGACTTCATGCTAGTGGTTGCTTTATATTCTTTTGCAACTAAAGATTTCCATCAGATCCTTATTGTACTCAAATTATAAAGTGATTATGCAATCTATTTAAAGTGGACGTAGGCAAATAATGCAGAACCACTATAAATCGTTATGTGCTTGTTATTCTTTCAATTTACTTCTGTTTATTTGTTATTATCCACTTTTTCCATTTTATTCATTTATTTCTCTTTAAAAGTCTTATACTAGGTGCTCGTGGCAACTATTGGTGCAAACATTTTGGTTCTTTCATTGAGAAGCTTGATTCTCAGCTTATTAGGATCCCTTTTTTACTACTTGTTATTGCTACTTGTTATCCCACCTTTTGCAAGGCCGTGATATCAAGAGCTTGACTGGAGACTGAGGATAGTTCGTCTCGAGATCGTTAATACACAAGTCTACTTTGGATACCAGTAAATTTTGTCCGAGTCCGGATTGATCTACAATTGCTATGGTAGGACTAGAAAAGCTATAATGCCAACGGTTCAAATTTCAAGCCAATCGGAGTTCATATGCTTGAGATATGATCGACACAACTCAAGTAAACAAGCCGTTCGTATCCATCGAAAATCCATGATCGAGTCGATCTATTCGAATCCATCCATGACCGCGGTGTTCGCATCCATCATGTTCGTATCGATCAGAGAGACTTCGCCTTATATCCATCGTGTTCGTATCGATCCAGCGAGGCCTTATTCGTATCCATCAAATTATCGGTTATTCGTATCAATCAACCCATGCGCGTCCATTTGTTCGTATCCATCACATTATCTATTTTTCATATCCATCAAGTTGCAACAACTTCGATCGATACGAACAAGACCACACAATCGATACGAATAGTTCAACTTAGTTCGATACGAACAAAGCCACAACACTCGATGCGAATAGAGTAGTTTCAATCGATTCGAACAAGAACAAGTTAAATTGATTCGAACAAGGGACGTGCATAAGGAAGACTCGGTCGATTTGGCATGATCTTTGGATCGATCCTAAAATCAAGCGCCACGACAACTTGCAGGCACGTGATCAATACCGATTCGAACTGATTGATATGAAGGGATCGATTTGAACAAGACAGCTGACATAAAATCCAAACTTGCATCGATCATAACCTACAATCTAGAAGTCTAAATGCTATGAAATTTTCACAGGAGCCTACGTACAACCTAAAGAATGTTCATGCCAAATTTCGACTCGATTGGGCCAAATCTTGAACAATATGAAATTGCTTTGTATTGATCACGGGCAGAGTGTAAAACACATGGGATCGATCGCGTGGGCACGCCCACGTGCCAGAAGAGGTCTCCCGAGATCTGAGCGAGATATTTGCAGCATAAGCCTATAAATAGCATCGCAAAGCCTACAGAAAAGGGACTTCTGATTCCTTGACGTCCAGACTCTACTGAAATCACCATTTTACTCGAAATTTGCTGTTGTACTCAAAAATGACTGTTGTAATCCACTGTAACTAGCAAGCAAAATCAATAAAAGATTATCTTTTGAAGTGAACGTAGGCTGGAGACAGCCGAACTAGTATAAATCTGGTGTCTCTATCTAATTCTTTCTGTTTTAAGTTTGTTATTCTTCATTTTATTCTCTACATTACTTAGATCTGTGATTTGTGATTATATACTGCTGAACTGCGTTCATACATTGGTGCTTTCATGATATTTGGAGTTTGTGACCAATTTTGGTACAAACACTACTGGATTGCATAAATCCTCAGTTTTCTCGTTCTACTCAGATTTGCAAAAATCTATGCAAAGCTATCAACATTGTTGAGGAACACTAGATCTAATTCTTAGAATGTGAAAGGAAACGAGAATGCTAAACCCAACAAGGAGGTCGAGCAGTCAACCAATAGATGTGAATGATGAACTAGTTGAAGTCCAGAATCCAACTGACTCTATTACAAGAGCTATATTCCAAAATCTAATGAGAGAGCTAATGGATAGCCATCGACAATTAAATTAGTGGATTCAAACCAATATCAACCTAATGAACCAACTCAGTCGGCAACAGTAAGGATAAGTTAGGAGGGATCCTACCCCTTACTCGGCATCAGAGAGTTCTAGTTCATCGGATGAGAATCATATGCATAGATGCCTCAAAACAGACAGATATCGCGTAGAAACTTTGAGGCATCAATAAGGAGACCATCATGGTCTGCCAGGACTGATCGGTGTTGATCCCTCCTCTAGAAGAGGGAACTTACCTATGCACACTAGGGTTCAAACTGGAGCTTCTTTGGTCAATTTGGATGATGGACTTTGATTAAATATTGGCCAAATACTTCCTTGGAATAATTATGAAATGAATTTATGGAATATACGTCGAGAAGATGTTTTACCAAGAAGGCATGGAATGGCCCGATGACATCGACCATACTATTCACACGAAGTGGAACATGACCACCGCTTGGCACCAACTATCCAAACGTCGAATTTGTAGCTATGGTCAGACAGTTGGTGAGAGAGAGCCAAGACTTGACTAATGATGACTGGGGAATCTCAAGAAGCCATACCCATTCATTAATAATGTCCTACATGTAGAGTGTCCAAGGAGGTTCAACATGCCATCGATGCATGTCTATGAGGGAAAAACCGACCTCCAGTAGCACATTATGAGATATGAATGGCTGATGAATTTTGCAGGAGAATATGATGCAACCAAGTGTAAATGTTTTCACATAACTCTCTTTGGAATAGCAACGATGTAGTTTAATAGGTTACCCTTGTGATCAATTTCTAGATTTGATGATCTAGCAACAAGGTTTGTAAAGAAGCTCTGAATGCAACTCACCCTAAGGATGTATGTTCATCGATAGAAATTCTATCGGTTAGAACACCGTCGAACGAACTTATAATAAAATTAACCGCAAGCGGATGATGTATAATTCTAGTACGTGGCGAGTACAGATCGATCTATAGGAAATTGTTGTATTTTAAAAATCTATTCAATCAAATTAAACCAAATTGAGAGTTGTTTAAACTAGAAAATTAGAAAACTGACAAACTAGCAAATTAAAAGTGAAAAAAATTATGAGAGTAGAAAGGAAATTTAGAGATAATCCACTCTCTAAATCACATAGTTCAACACATGAAATTATTATCTCTCTTTTTTGGTCAATTGTGAATTTGATTGATGTGTTTATCAGTGCTATTAATTAGCCCAACATAAGCTATCAAACTATAACACAACCTTTAAATCACTCCTACTTCTCATGAAAAATGAAATGAAGTTGAAAATAAAATCTATTTTAAGTATGGCCTATTAGTTAATTAGAAATATAGACCATTAAATTTGATTTCAACATTCGCTTCATTACCATATTCATGTGTAGATGAAGAGATAATTTGTGTACAGTGATTGTTTAAGCATAGCATGTTTTGTGTCAACAATATAGGCCAACAAATTCAAAGCTAAAGCGAAAAAAAATTAACTCATTCAAGCACTGTAATTAAGCACGAAAAGAGAGCAGTAATTATCAAAATGTTGAAGCTGCATAATTAGAGAGCTTCATTATCTCTAAATTGGAAGGGTTTATCCTCTTATATTTGTTATCATATCAACAAATGTAGGATACAACATAAAAGAAAAAAAAAATGAAAGCAAAGTAAAAGAAGAGCTATTCTACTTGCATAAAATAAAAGAGATCTACACTACTAACATGAAACTAAATAAACAAGAAAAGAACAAGTAATAAAGTTGCATAAAAAAAGAAATTACATAAGAAGAAAATGGCTAAGCAGTCATGAAAATAAAAGAGATCTTCTAATTTATTTTTGATCCTAAACTAAAGAGTTAAGAGGAAGAGAGCCTAAGAGAGACTAAGAGAGAAGAGTTGTTACATGAAACATAAGGGGTATCTATACATGAATGAAACCCTAACGCACTTTTTGGGGGAATGTCCAAAATACCCTCTTAGGAGGTGTGGAGACCAAGTAATCATTAGCATCAAATAATCATCATTTAAGTGTGCATGAAGCTTAAACTTTATTAACATGTGTATTAGGCTCTAATTTGTACATTAAGATAGGTGGGTAGGTAGGGTCCTCCATTATCATGAGTTTGAATTATTTCCATCTTCATTCCTTTATATTCATTTGTGCATGCATATTTTCCATGAAACCCTCTTTCATTTGAAGCCAATTTCCCACAAAATAATGTAGAAATTTGCAATAAATTTTTCATAAATTAATATATGCACAAAAATAACCATTTTGCCCCTATATGAAGATGAATATATGACGATTTGAGAATAGTATGAATTTTCGTTTAAACATGTTAAAATACCCGATATGATCATTCATTTAGTTTAATTAGATTAATTATGGTGATAAAAATATGCACATTTACGTGCATATCAAATACCCTTACACTTATCTTTTTATTCGTCCTCGAATACTAAAAACTAAGATAAATCCATTTTCATAGGAAGCACGATTGCATTGAGCATATGCACAAACCGTTAAACCTTTGGGTATCTCTAGTAGAATGAGTGTTGACTCGTGAGGGTTTTCAGCGGATACTATCCATAAAATCCAAATGCAAAGTGAAAATATTTATGAAATGTAAGATTTATTTACAAATATGAATGCAAGATTTTGAATATATTTACAAATGAAACATTTACTTTTAAATAGTCATAAATAAGTTAAATATAAGTTTTGGTTATTATCAAGAAATTTAAGACCCTTTACTTGTCAAAATATCCAACAAAAATCAAATTATCATAACAAATAGACTATAGTTTAACTCATTGTTTCGGTTGATAACAAGGTGTAACTATGAGATAGATCCTTAGTTGATTGTCAAAGTGGTATTTTCATTTCTTTTCAATAACAAATCAAATCAAATAAGTATAAATGGTGCTTGGATTTCATTTGCTTGCTCTCTCTATTTTTTTTGAAGATTTTATTGATATCTACAATACTTACATATGCCTAACTCAGATAAACTAAGATCAGATATATATCACCCATGCACTACCTTTCGGACTTATGTGAGGGGAATACAGAGCATGGCGAGTGAACACACGAGTGTGAATACCTATCGACTGTAGGCATTATTAATAAAAGAATTTTCATATACATACACCTAGCTTAAACTGAGGCCAGATATACTGATCATGCACTATCTTTCGGGCTTACATAAGAAAGATACTGAGCATGGCGAGTGTACACACAAGTGTGTACAACTTGTCGATCACAGGTGTTAATAGAAAATATTTACATATGTAAAAATGTTTTGTTTTTTACATTTTTTTTGTTATATTTTTTAATTTCTTTTTTTTTTGAAAAGAGAGAGTTTTGCAAAATCATCTTAGCGCCACTTAACTTTGAAGACAAAAAAAATGTTATATCCTTTACTTTAAATCAACCACCTTTTAAAACAAAGATTTTCGATTAGGATATATTTCATAATAATCACATGTGAACCTTCCTATATACTAGTTAAACCATCATTATTTGTAATCAAACTTCATTTTTATTTTTGTTGAGACAATTTTTTTTTCAAAGATTTCAATTTATTAACCAAAACCATATATTTATCTTACAGTGTTTCTTTTAAGAATAAATCAGAATGCTTAAAAAAGTTTTTTTGTTTTTGAGGTTTTTTTTTAAATTTTGGAAATAAAGATAAAATAAACCATGGAAAATTGAAAATGAAAATGATGAGACTCCTTCAGAATTGATTTTGACGGTGTTCCCACAATCAACCTAAATGGAAGGAGAAAAATAAAATAAAAATAAAAATATGACTTATATTTACAAGAAAAGATTATCTACATGATATCTGAACGTAAATCGTCAAAGAGTAAATGAAACAGTCTTCCGAAAACCTATTCATTTGTCTCGTCAAGTATGCGAGACACAGCTTAAGCTCAAAAATCCAAATCGTAAAAGATTTCAAAGTTGAATGTGGATTTGGAAAAATGAATATCATTTTATTGAAAATCGTGCGAGTTTTTTTATTTTCAATGATTTTACGGGTTGATAAAACAATTGATTGAAATTCAAGTTTATTTTCACCAAGTTGAAGTTTAAACTTATCATTGAAAACTTCTTCAAAATTATCGATTTCAAAATTAAGGTGGTGATGTAAATCCCCCCTCCCCCAGAATTCGACAACTTGACTTCGAAAATTCCATAAAATTCATGTTCATTAAGTTTGTCTTCGTTTGTTGGATTATCAACAACTTCATTGTATATGTCATTATCAATATCCAAAGTTGTTTTGTTCAAATTTTCAAAATCGGGAAAGGAAGATCGAATCTTAAATTGGGTTTCACACCCTCAAAAGGATTGAAATCCAACTTAATTAGCATATTTTAAATAACTTCATTAAGAACGTCATTTTTAATTTCGAAAGTTGTTATTTGAAAAAAGTCGATTTAGGTAAAAATGGATTATCGTTTGATTCGTCACACATGGGATTTTTTCTTGTTTCTCACGTTGTTTCATATATGTTTCGAACAATAAATCCATGTAATCATTGTAAATTTCGTCCATTTGCTCAACGAAATCCAATTTATAGTTATTAACTTGTGAATTTTCGGTTTGGATTTGTTGAGGTTAAAAAATTTCACTTATTTCGTAGGTGAGATTATTCCCGTTGCCAAAATTATTCGAAAAGTGTATCACATTTTTGTTTTGACTTTGAAATTCATTTTGGAGTTCGAAATTAAATTAGCATGGGTTATACTCAAAATCATTTGAATTTTAAATTGAATTCAAATTTTGATTATTTTGAAAATTTTGATTTGAGTTATCACACAAATATGAATTGCACAGCTCATTTACCCTTTAATTTTGTTGTGTAGAGAGTTCGAGTAAAAACAAGCTGTTATTTTCAAGATTTGAGAGTTGGTTATCATTTTGAAAATTTTGCGGTTTAAAATTCGAATTGTTTATGCAATAGTTATCATTAAAATATCCAGAAGAATTTGAAGTGAAATTATATTGATTTTCACAACTATCATAAAATTCATGTAAATATGGAAATTCAGACATTTTCAAGATTTTTTTTTTTTGGTTTTTTTAAAAAAAGGAAAAATATTTGCAGATAGACTTTATTTTTCAAAATGGAAAATTTATTTTTATTTTCTATTTTGGTTTTTCTTTTTTTTTTTGTTTTTGAAAAGATTTTATATTTTTTTTGGATTTTTGTTTTTGATTATAAGCAGTTCAAAAGAAAGGATTTAAAAATAAAATCAAAGAATATTTGCAATTATTTTTAGTTTTGGATTTTGAATTTTTTTTTTAAATATACATGAACTAATGTAACTAAATGAATGCAACGTTAATTACAAATTATCTATCCTAAGTGGCTCCTAACCCAAAATTATATAATCGCACAGTGTCTTAAATCAATAAAATAGTTCTCAACCAGGTAACGAGCATGATTTATCGGTGCACCACGCACCGTAGCAATGCAGTCAAAGGTTTAAATACCTTGAAAGAAACAACCATTGTAATATTTACAAATCACTGTAATATTATAAATGGTTATTGCTCTTTCTCAATATACAATTAGGTGTTATTGATGTCTAACCGTTATTATTAATCAAAATTCTAGAATGACATGTAAAGCAAAAATTAATTGTGTATTAACAATGCAACTACGAATGAAATTTTTTTTTTTAATTTTTTTTTAAACGCAAACAATCCACAATGCAAAACAAATATAAACAAAAGATAGAAGCATGATACCAAAGTGTGCAGAATTATCAGAAATTTTTTTAAGCAAGCAAGCAGAGCAACTTTTTGGCAAGCACTTCTTCTTTTTATTTCCTGCAACATGAAAATTGAACAAGATATATACAGTTTTTTTTCTTTTTCTTTTATATAATGCAATTAACAATTAAAAACAACTTAAACTAAACAATAAAAAACAAAACAAGTTAAACTAAACAATGGAAAATAAAACAAATTTAAATTAAAAATTAAAAAAAATACAAAAGAGCCCTTTTTTCTTAGTTAACGGAAGAAATGAAACTTGAAACGATAAAAAAGATAAGGAAAATTATTCTTTTTTTTCTAAACAATTTGCAAAAAAAAAAATAAATAAATAAATTGTTTTTTGTTTTTTTGGTTTTTGGAAAAAGAGTCAAAACAAAACACTCAAAGCAACACAAAAAAAACAAACCCAAGAAGCCAAAATAAATTTGTTAACACAAAAACACACACCTAACCAAAATATTGACAACCGCAGCCCATTCCAAAAACTCATGAATAACTATTTCACGAAATTCAAAATCTCAAACAAAATCAGCAAGTAATTCAGTAAACAATATCTCAACCCAAAAATCGAATTCGTGATTTGGAAATTTAGCTTGGGATTGCAATCGAGAATCGAAAGCTCGTCTTGTGTTTGAGAATCGCAGTTAGTTGCGCTGACAGTTGCTGATTTAGGGATTTGCGTTGATAGTTGGGTTCGAGAATCAGGATCGAGGGGCAATTTTTACTGAATGGTTGGGTGTAAACGACAGGAGTTGCAGAGGATTCGATTGTGCAACGATTCAGGCGTTCGTGGTGGAGTTGCGATCAAGTATGTGATAATATGGTGGTGACCGTGGTTGTTAAAGTATGGGTAGGTGGAAGATGTGTGTATGGTGTTCAAGTTGAAGCAGAAACGATGATGAACTGTATGGAATTGGAGTGTTCGAATTGGTTGCTTTGATATGCAATCGAGACAGCGAAAGTGTGGATTGGCAGCAAGAGGCACTGCAGCAATCAGGAGGCTCGGTGGTTAGTAGAGGGTATGAGGCGATGGTGGGTTTGCACAGGGGCAGATAAGGGATGGCGGAGTGTTAATTTGACATAGTGACTGTGATAAAGTTTTGGTTGTGAATATTGTTTTTTCTTTTTTTGGTGCAGCAGTCAATGTGAAGTGTTGGTTTTTGGTTGAAGTATGGCCGGTGTGCTGGTGGTACTGCTGTGTTATAAGGAGGAATGGAAAAGCTAAGTAAGTGACGATGTAAAGGGCAGAGATGAAGGAGGTCGGTAATTGAATGGAATGGTGAATTGAACTGTAAAGTATGGTGGACAGAGGTGGTGTGGAGGAAGTTTTGATGGGGTAGCACTCAACTGTTGTGACAGGGATTGTATGCCGTGGGTGCGTATATGCAATGGTGCCAGTTGTGATGGTTTGTGGAGGAGCAGTTAGAGGTGATGAGGACAGTGTGATGTCGTTGACCATTGTATGTGTCTGGATTGTAGGAAAGGATGCACTGTTGTGATACTAGTGATGTGATACTGGTTGATGTACACTCGCGAATGACTGTGAATGGCTGTCATGGCAGAGAGTGTAGAGATGAGTTGAACAGTGGTTGTGATTGATTGGTAGTCAGGTGTTTCTCCAGCGATCAGGTTGAAATGGAGATATGGTGAAGAGTTGGTGATTGAATGCAGTGAGGCTGTTTGTACTGCTGTTTGTACTGCTGTTTGAAGTTGAGGGGTTGAACTATTGTTTGAAGCAAGGGCAGTGGTATGTGATGTACGAGGGGAGATGGTGACTGAAATATGGTTTTAGTCTGTTGTGATGTGTAGAGCAGTCGAGGCGGCGCAGTGAATTGGAAGTTGTATAAGTGGATGGTTCAGTAATGCAACAGTTGTGGTTGTAGGTGGTTCTGTGGTATGTTGGTCAGTGAAAGGGCTGGAGCAGGAAGTATGATGGGATGAAGAAAGAGTGAAAACAGAGAGGAATGGTTGTGCATAGAGTGGTTCTGTGGTATGTTGGTCAGTGAAAGGGCTGGAGCAGGAAGTATGATGGGATGAAGAAAGAGTGAAAACAGAGAGGAATGGTTGTGCATAGAGTGGTTCTGTGGTATGTTGGTCAGTGAAAGGGCTGGAGCAGGAAGTATGATGGGATGAAGAAAGAGTGAAAACAGAGAGGAATGGTTGTGCAGAGCTATGCACGGCGAACAGTCCACAAACGTACGCTGTTTTTTTTTTTTTTTTTTTTTTTTTGTAAATTGTATAAAAAAAAAAAAAAACTTGTAAATGAAACATAAAATCAAATGGAATAAATGTTGTTTTTTCTTTTAGAAATTGGGTATGCTCTTTTTTTAAATAATGAAAATGCAAATGAAAAAGGAAACTGTCAAACAACAAAATCAAAATGCACACAAATAAATTGCAAACAAAAATCACACAAACACACTACACAATTTTTTTTAAAATGCACTCAACACACAAACAAACACATAATAAAAATCAAACAAAAAATAATTCGAAAAATAAAAAATAAAAAATAAAATCAAAACTATTCCCCAGCAAAGGCGTCAAAAACTTGTTTGTCAACGAAAATTCTATTGGTTAGAACACGGTTGAATGAATTTATAATAAACTAACAGCAAGCGGACGTCGTACAATTCTAGTACGTGGCGAGTACGGGTATATCCGCAGGGAATTGTCAGATTTTAAAAATCTATTCAATCAAATTAAACCAAATTTGAGAGTTATTTAAGCTAGAAAATGAGAAAACTGACAAGCTAGCAAATTAAAAGTGAAAAAAAATATGAAAGTAAAAAGGCAATTTAGAGATAATCCACTCTCTGAATCACATAGTTCAACAAAACATGAAATTACGATCTCTCTTTTTTAGTCAATAGTGAATTTAATTGATGTGTTTATCATAAGTGTGACATATTTACGCTATTAATTAGCCCAATATAAGCTATCAAATTATAACATAACCTTTAAATCACTTTTAATTCTCATGAAAAATGACAATGAAGTTGAAAATAAAATTTGTTTTAAGTATTACTTATTAACTATTAATTAAAAATATAGACCATCAAATTTGATTTTAACATTCACTTCATTACCATAATTATATGTAGATGAAGAGGTAATTTGTGTTTAGTGGTTGTTTAAGCATAGCTTATTTGGTGTCAACAATATAGGCTATAAAATCAAAGCTAAAACAACAAAAAGTAACTCATTTAAGCATTATCATTAAGCACAAAACGAGAGTAGTAGTTATTAAAATGTCAAAGCTACATAATTAGAGAACTTCATTACCCCTGAATTGAAGTGGTTTAGCCTATCATATTTGTTATCATATCAACAAATCTAACAAATATAGCATTCAACATAAAACAAAAAAAGGAAAATGAAAGCAAAGTAAAAGAAGAGTTATTCTACTTGCATAAAATAAAAGAGATCTACACTGCTAACATGAAAGTAAATAAACAAGAAAAGAACATGTATTAAAATTGCATATAAAAAAATTACATAAGAAGAAAATGGCTAAGTAGCCGTGAAAATAAAAGAGAGCTTCTAATTTATTTTTGATCCTAAACTAAAGAGCTAAAAGGAAGATAGCCTAAGAGAGGCTAAGAGAGAAGAGAGCTTACATGAAGCATAAGAGATATCTATACATGAATGAAACCCTAATCCACTTTTTTGGGGAATGCCCAATCTTAGGAAGTGTGGAGGCCATGTATTCATTAGCATCAAATAATCATTATTTAAGTATGCATGAAGCATTAAACTTTATTAGCATATGCATTAGCCTCTAATTTGTAAATTAACATAGGTGGATATGTAGGGTCCTCCATTAACATGAGTTGAATTATTTCCATCTTCATTCCTTTGTATTCATTTGCGTATGCATATTTTCTATGAAACCCTCTTTCATTTGAAGCCAATTTCCAGTAAAATAATGTAGAAGTTTCGAAGTAAATTTTTCATAAATTAATGTATGCATAAAAATGATCATTTTGCCCCTATATGAAGATGAATATACGACGATTAGAGAATAATATGAATTTTGGTTTAAACATGTAAAAATACATGATATGATTATTTATTTAATTTAGTTAGATTAAGTATGGTGGTAAAAATATGCACATTTACATGCACATCAATGTAATATCTCTATCTAGTGTGATCCAAGCCCCAAGAGAGTCACTAAAAGATTATTTAGAGAGATTCCATAAAGCTGTCGCAGAAACTAGTAATTCGAATTACCACAATATTGATGGTCGTAACAAGAGGGATTGATATGGAGTTTGATTTTGGTAATTGGTTAGCTGGCAAGCCAGCCGCAATGTTGGAGCACTTCTATTCAAAGGCAGCTCAATATTTGAGAAAGGAGGAAGCCAGATGTTCTAGGAAGAAGAATGTTGCCGGACCAAGTGGAGATGGAGTACAAAGTAATATTGTGATGAAGCGGTCTGACGATAGTTTTGAAAAGGTTAAAGTGAATGTCCAAAACAAACCAAATCAGAAGAAGAAAGGCAGAGATAAAGGCGCGGATAGGGGCCGAGAAAGAGGGAGGGATCCTAAGAGAGGAAAGCCTAGGATTCCGATGTACGATAATTACACGTCTCTAAATACTTCTCTAGAGAATATCTTGTCAACTTGTAATACCATGTAGTACAGAAAGCCGCCTCCGGAAGAATCAATGGAGAGCAGAAACAAGCCGGAAAATATTGTCGGTTCCATGAATGCTTTGGGCATAGCATGAATGAATGCAAGCATCTTCAAGATATTATCGAAAAGCTGATTCGAGAAAGATAGTTTCAACAGTTTGTAAATACCCTGTAGGATGGCGGGAAGTGGACATCTGATCCTAGCCAAGGACGAGTGCCGCACTAGGCTGAGGAGACTGAAGTAGAGGAAGATTGGTGATCAATACAATAGTCGTAGGACCGCATCCGACTGAAAAGAATTGGTGTGAGATGGAGCGCTACGCTAGCACGATTAAGCATGTGGATTTTGAATATTGTTCAAATATGAGAGATGGAGTTCCATCAAAACAACAACGTACAATGGCAATGATATTGTGTTTAGAAACATAGATGCGGACAAGATGGAGGCTCCGATGATCGACCCAATAGTCATTTCGTCCATGACCGGCCCCACTTTAGTGAGAAGGACATTGGCTAACTTTGGAAGTTATGTAGTATAATTTCAAAAAAGATAACGATCAGATGAGGATGGAAGTCAAGGACTTGAAGCCGTCTAAAGCTTGCATTCATAGCTTTAGCAGTGTTGCTACTGAAGTTGTTAGTTATGTCGACTTACTTGCAGAGTTGGGAGAAGGTAACCGTAAGAGAGTGTGGATTTCGCCTTTTGTTGTTTTGGATGTTGACTCTCTATAGAATGCTTTTCTGGATAGACCAGCCCTAGCTGAGTTCCAAGCAACACTTGTCCTATGGTGCTTAACTTTGAAGATCCCGACAGAAAATGGTGTCGGAGTTTTTCATGGTGATCGGACGATTGGGATAAGCTTGCTATGTAGCTGAGTTGAGGGATGCTCAATGAAGGAAAAAGGTAAGGGTATTGACAATCTGTCCGCATCCAAGTCGGTGAACATTGACAACTAGTGCCTGAGCCTTAGCTCAAGTGCCACAGTCGGCTCTATAGAGATATAGATTTGAGAGATGTTGGGCCAAAGAAACCAAGGCTGCATTAGAAAAGTTAACGATTAACATCACAGTCAGCCACAAACGACCAGTCGTGGGTCATAAAGATCGGATCGCAGCTCGACCCCTTGGTAATTAAAGAACTTGCTGGATCTTTTCGAGGCGAATCTCGACGTGTTCGCTTGGACTCACCCTGGCATGTGTTGGATCTCGCCTGCCATTGCGAGCCATGGATTGAATATCAACCCTAGGCATGTTTTGATGGGACAAAAGAGACATGGCATGGATCCGGAGAGATCTGCCGCTCTTAAAGAGGAGGTGAATAGATTCAAAGACAATGGGTTTATAAACGACGCCCTCTACCCTAAGTGGGTACCTAATCATGTACTTGTGAGAAAGGTGAATGGGAAATGACGGACATGCATTGATTACTAAGACCTGATCAAGGCATGCCCAAAAGACAGTTTTCCCTTCCAAGGATCAACCAATTGGTAGACTCGACCACGAGACATGAATTTCTATCTTTCATGGATGCGTACTCAAGATATTACCAAATCTCGATGCACATTCCCAATCAAGAGCCACCAGCTTCATTGCCGATGTTGGATTGTATTGCTACATGGTGATGTCATTTGGACTAAAGAATGTAGAAGTGACTTACCATCACTCCTAGTTAATAGAATGTTTAAAGACTAGATTGGAAAAATGATGGAGGTATATGTAGATGATATGCTCATGAAGTCACGATAGTCCAGTGAGCACAATATCGACTTGGCAGAAATGTTCGACATCGTCGACATTATAAAATGAAGATTAATTCTCTCAAATACTCCTTTGACATTGCATCAGGAAAGTTCATAGGTTTCATCGTTAATGCCTATGGAATCGAAGCGAATCCTTGGAAAATTCAAGCTATTCAATATATCCAAGTGCCAAAGACAATCAAACAAGTACAGAGACAGAATGGGAAGGTAAACCAATTCATTTCCAGAGCTATCGATAAATATCCTCCTTTCTTTGACCTGGTTAGGAGAGGAAAAAAGAATTCCATATGGATATAGGATTGTAATGGCGCGTTTCAAGCTTTGGTGAACCATTTAGAGTGACCTCCATCTTATCAAAGCTAGTGGATCATAAGGATTTGTATATATACATAGCCGTGTCGGTACATGATATAAGTGCCGCGTTGATTCGCGAAAAGAATCGAATCCAAACACTGCTCTATTATGTTAGCAAGCGATTGATAGGAGCTGAAAGCAACTATCAGTAGATAGAGAAATTGGCATATTATTTGCCGACTGCATCACGAAAGCTCCGCCCTTACTTTGAAGCATACATGTTCAATGTTTACATCGACCAGCTGTTACGACAGATCCTGCAGCGACCTGAGACATCTGGAAGGTTACTCAAGTGGAATATCGAGCTTAGCCAATTCGACATCACTAATCTTCCCAAAAGGCTATTTTGGGTTAGGCACTGGCAGATTTTATAGCAGAATTTACCGCGTAGGATGATTTCTCGAAAAGTAGTGAAACCCTACCATACAGTGAAAGTTGTATACAGATGGAGCATCCAATGATCATTATTCTGGAGCTGGGATTATGCCTTTAACTCTCGAATATCGGTCGATTTGCTATGCTTTAAATCTTGATTTCCCTGCAACAAAAAACAAAGCCGAATATAAGGCTCTAGTTGCTGGACATAAACTCGCTAGAGAACTGGGAATAAAGTCTTTTGAAATCTTTTGTGACTCACAATTGGTAGTATACCAAGTCAAGGGACGTTACTAAGCTAAAGGACAACGACTTGCTCCATACCTTATCAAAGTCAAGAGTTCTTGACTGATTTTGAGTACTGCGACATTACACACATTCCTCAAGATCAAAACAGAGAGGTTGATTCATTGGAAAATTTTACTAGCACCGAGGATGCATAACAGATAGGCTTGGTTCTAGTCGAAGGGTTAAATTCCCCGAGTATAAACCTGATGGAAATTGACTGCTTACTGGAGACGGATCCTGAGAAGGAATCATGTAAGACTCCGATTAAAAGCTGTTTTCTACGAGAAGTTCTTCCTGAACAAAGGGATGAAAAGCGACATGTCCTTCGTAAAGCTTCATGATATATCATATAGGAAAGAGTTATGCACAGAAAGAGTTTTTGTTCCCCTTCTCAAATGTATCACTCATGATGAAATAAAACAAGTCCTAAAGAAAGTTCATGAAGGGTATTATTAGCCAACTGTAAATCGAGATGCTACCGATTATGTGAGGCGATGCGACAAATGTCAAATATATACAAACGTCCTAAGAATTCCACTGATGGAAATTGCATAAATGGTTGGTCCATGGTCATTTTCCATATGGGGCATAGATATTATTTGTTCTTTATCGGTCTCTAAAGGTGGTGCGTAGTATGCCATCGTCATAGTTGATTACTTCACCAAATGGGCCGAAGTGGAAATATTAGCTACGATCACAATGAAGAAAGTGATCAACTTCATTGGCCAGATCATGATCTGTCATTTCAGTCTTCTGCAAACTATTGTAATAAATAATGTGACTCAATTTGACAGTGTTGAGTTCAAAAACTTCTACCATCATCATCATATTGAAAAAAGATTTGCGGCAGCGCTCACACCTTAAACAAATGGACAAGCTAAAGCTGCGAACAAAATCATAAATACATTTTGAAGAAGCATTTGGAAAAGGCTAGGGGCAAGTGGTTAGATGAACTTCTGACAGCACAACGGACTTATAAGACCACCCATAAGTCTGCGAATGGCCATATTCCATTTGCCCTCGCTTACGGTTTCTAAGCTATTATCCCCGTTGAGCTCGAAGTTCCTTCCCATCGAGTGACTTACTATGATCCCAGGACAAGTAATGTTCTCCTCTTGGAATCTCTAGACATTATAAATGAAAAGCATGAGGAAGCTGATTTGAGGGAGCTGGACACCAAGTTGCCCGCTACTATAACACTAAAGTTCGACCTAGAACCTTTGAAATCAATAATCTTATCTTGAAATGGTTTTTCCTACTCAATCGCATATGAATCCAACCTAGGATGGACCATATGTCTTGAGCAAAGGCTGGAGAGGGAACTTTTAAGCTAGTGACTATTGATGTCATCATCCCAAGGGTATGGAATAGCGAGAATATCGATGCTATTTCACTTAGTTTATTTCTTTTTCATCCAGTTGTATTTTCTTTTAGAATTTTCTTTAGCATTCAATTTTCTAGATATGTAATAAGACAAATTATGTCATTTCCTTCTGTTTAGCAAATAAAATTTTGAACTTTCTTTATATATGTGTGGCGTAGCATTACATGTTAGCTACGTTACGAAACTGACTAATGTCGATATGTTCAAACAAGTTCTCAGAGTTTAGAACTAACCAATTCAATTGAACTGAACAAGATGAGCATGGTTCGACTGTTCATTTGGTAATTCTCGTTCATAACCAAATGTATGGAATACATAACGAGAAATGGATGTGAACTGACCATCCGATGACCAAATAAATCTCGTCGAGTGATGGGACTAAAATAAATCAAAAGTGATCATGACACGACCAATTTCTCACTAATAAAACCCAGGGCCTCGAGAATAAATTGAATAATTAAGAATAGTATGATCCAACTATTCTTCGAACTAACTCTAAGTCCCTAGTGTGTGAACTGTAGTATAAACATAAATTGGTTGTGAATCGACCACCCAAGAACTAACTAACTCTAAGTGCTTAGAGTGCGTACTAGAGTATAAAAATAAATTGGGTGTGAATCGACTACCGCTGATCAGCTTTTATCCCCAAAGAGTGGATGTGAGCATAAACAATTGATAAGTGCGGTCTGACCACTCATTATTCTATGAACTCCAGCTTGACCAATGGGAGGAGTATAAACTCGTTAGGGATGGAGCCCGACCATCCACCGTTTGGCTTCGCCGCGGACTAGAGGCAAGAGAAAATCACTCCAACCGCTGATTCCGACAGCGTAATGTCAGGGCTCAAGCCCCATGTTTGGTACGACTCATGGCCATGACTGCATGGAGGCCTTGAAATAGATTTAGTGGATTACTATCTGAATTTACGAGCAGCGAACTACAAGTACATTGAATGAAAAGTAATAGCTCAACTACTTAGATAACAATTCACATGAGGGTTTAATAGAAAAAAATTATTCACATAATAAGTTTCAAAATTATGATGCAAGTTTATTTAGAAAATAGGGCCCATACCCGTACGACCACGACCAACATAAAGGAAAATAGCTATACAAGCTATGTGCAAACAGAGCGGAAACGATGGCTATTTCTTTAGTCTTCTCTTCTTTTGGGATTTTATGGGAGTGGCGCCACCCGAGCTTCCACATGTCCTTTTCCTCGATATTTACCACCCTTAGTAGGTGTGCTTTCAAAGCCTGGAGGGATTTCTCTAGGAATCGACCCATCGAGTGAAATAGCTTGTAATGGGACGAGATTTGGATCGTCAATGTCCATGTCTGTGGGCTCAACTTTAGCATTTTTCTTCGACGATTCCTACTTCTCAATGCGCTCTTTTAAGCTGAGCTCATAGGTATGTTCATTGGCTCTAGTAATTACAACATCATCTGACTCATCATGTAACGGCAGGTCCTCGGCTTTATCGTCATCAAGTACTCCGATAACTTGGGCACTGGGCCCTAGAGCTTCGGTGCCGCCAGAATCTCAGTAGAGGTAGATTGTTTCTCCATGGCGACATCACTTTTTGAGTTTGGTAGAGACTAGAAAAACCTACGGATTCGTGGAAATAAGAAGATAAGCCCATGACTATTGAATATGAAGAGAAAATCGATTGGAAAGTAGAGAATAGAGTGGAATACCTACATCTGGCTGACTTTCAATTGTCGCTGAGGTCCCTACTTCAAAAATAATGTTCAGGACTTTAGATTGACAACCGAGTTTGTCCGGATCCTAGCTTAGATCCTGTCCCGGGCCGAAAGAAATTAATTCTCTTGTTACTTGAAAAGAAGAGGGGCTTTTGGTATCAGACTCCAAAGACTCAGCAATATTTTCCCCTATGCCGAAAGATGTTAAAATATCGAAGTATCAGAGTCTCACAGTGGCAAGGTCTAGGGGTTCATTTCTATGAAGAATCTCTCGAACTAGTTTCTCTTCATTTAAATCGGCTTCGGTAAGGTCTCTGATTTTCATTTCAAAAGTACTCCCAGGCCTTGCCCAACTAATTAAGATAACCCTCATCAAGAAAGCTCAAGTCACGGTGGATAACGACTTTAGCATTGTATTCGATGATCAAAAGATCAAACATGTCCTTAATTTCATTCCGACCGGATTCTTTGGCATCCTCCACCTGGGCGTCAAATTGTTCTCTCATCTCATTGCGGCCCACTTCATTCACCTCTTCTTCGAGGACTTCAATCTAAGAAAATTGCTCATCAAGTTTAGTCTTCAAAGTTCGGGCCTCAAAAGCTTCTTCGCAATATCTCTACGATTCTTCCTGAGCTTTGATTTTTTTTCTTCCCTATCCTTCCTAAGAAGCTCTTCGAGCCCCTCAACCTATAGGACTAAAATATTTTCTCCTTTTTTAAAGTATCTTTTTCCAAGGTAAGTGCACCACTACGGTAGAGAGCAGGATCAAGCTCATTTTTGTAAGTAGCCTCTAGACGACTCACCACCTTAGATGTTTACTTGGCCTTTTTTTCTACCTCGATCAGTTTTACTGTCAAGTCTGAGATATCTATCTTGGTATTTGATTATATCTTTGTCACGGATCGCCTCTAGCTTTAGACGATCGATTTCATGTTGTCGCTCAATAGACATCTCAGAGATTTTTTCAGCCAAGTGTTGGAATGATTCATGTTGAACAAAAACATCGTCAACACATGCAAGAGAACTTTCCTTAACATTCCCTGGGATTGTATGAATGGAGGGGAGGAACTTATGCCCGTCGAAATAAATCTTTAGGAAAATGACCTTAAGTTTGGATAATTTCTCCATTGTGGAAGCTTCAGGAGTAGCAGTCGGCAAAGATGGTTTGGGAGAAACGATTGGATGTTTACTCAACCTGTGGTTACAGGATTGCTTGGAGCTGGATGAACCAGAATATTGCTCAGGATTGTATGGCAACTGGAGGACCATGGAAAGAGGTCTAATGGCTATTACGCATAGGAATACTAGGTTGCACTTCCAGATAGGACGACCGAGATTGGGATTTATGTTTTGAAGACGAAGATTCCCTTGAGTGAGGACTTCTTTCTTGGTCGTTAGCTTTCTCTCTATGCCCACCTGACTCTGAATCACATTTGGATCCGTATTGCCTCGAGGAGCCGCTCAAGTAATCAAAAGCTCGGGATTGAGACATCAAACATGCGAAAAACCAAATATCAGAGTATAAGTGACTAATGTACAAAAGACGGATGGAATCGTGTGGTGAAGTGTACATGATTATGAGTGTCCTAATGTTCCCTCTAACAGACCAGTTGATGCAGCCTTGCTCATTGAAGTTTTCTCTCCTATGCCAGTAGGAAGAATGACGTCCACTTCTGATGGAAGAATTGAGCCCATCGATGTTGATGCTAGGGATGTCATAAGTCATGACGTCATCAGGGGTTCGGAGCATTGGAAACCCTTTCGTCGAACTTTCTAAATGTGGGAAAGATGACTCTTCATCAATAGAAGTTGATAATGAACTATGGATCCTTAGTAGTTTTTCTCTTGCAAAGTTTATATGCAAGTTTCTTCCTTCTTTTAGCCGAGGTGTGAGGTTGGGCACCTTGTGATGGTCCAACCACAGGCGCCTTGCCTGAGCCTACATCAGCATTGTAGGGCTTGTTGTTTTGGACACACCTAATTTCATTTTCTTTAGCGTCATCCCGAGTCCCCTCGACTGGTGGGCAAGATAGGGTTGTTGATATCCCTTTCTTTTTTACAGTGTTTCTTGGTAATGCTGCATAACTACGAATCCCAATGCTACGGCCTTCATCCAATAACCCAACTATTGATAACAACTCATCAGTTATAAGGAGTCTGATGTTCCTATCTTTGACATGGGTAGTATGAATTTTGGAGATTTCTCTTGAAAAAATATTGCCTTCTGGACTGGGCAGACACCTATAGATATTTAGAATGTTAGTTGATCCAGAGTATAACTTGGATTAGAGAATTTGAAAATAAAGCAAAGACGACACTTAGGTCCTTCTAACCATCGCCTTACAAAGCCAGGACAACATCAAACATAAAACCATTCATGTTTGAAAAGGGTAAGTTTGTTCCAAGTGCCCGTTAGGACTTGACAGTTGGATGAAGGCTTAAGAAAAACATAGGAAGAACTTCCTAACCATCGTTAAAAGTTATAAATGAACCTTATGTCCTCAGGAGTTGGTAGGTGGAACAGAATGCTCATGAATAGTAAAAAAGTTTCATAGAGAAAGGCGTAGCTATTTGGGTGAAGTTGAGTGGGAGCTATTCCAAGATATCTTAACATTTCCTGAAATAAAAGAATTAAAGGGTAGCATGCATCTAGCCCAGCACATGAATTCGTGACATGTTGTGTACACTCCTAGGCAAGTGAGCCCTATCTTTTATCGAAGGTGCTAGGGCCTCTTCGAATGGAATTCCATATTTAGAACATAGTCTGTAAAGGACGACCTAAACATTTCTAGAGGCTTGAGAATCTGTCAGGTTATCTAAGAGTATAGCGCCTTCTACAGCATCGGGCGTAAGATGTCAAGTGGACGGGAACATAAGAAAAAAGGTTAGCTGATGGATGATGTGCATGTAAATGTGCATATTTATACTTCCATATTTAATCTAATTTAATTAAATAAATGAGCATATAGGGTGCTTTTACATGTTTAAAACCAAATTTAAAAAATGCTTTCAAGTCATCATTCATACATCAATTTGGGGGTAAAATAGTAATATTGTGCATATATTAATTTTAAGAATATTTATTTGCATATTTTATTTTTATTTGTAGGAAATTGGATGAAAAATTGAAGAAGCTTCATGTATTCATGCATGCATAAGTGAAGGAAGACAAGAGAATGAAGAAATAAATTAATTCATGCAACATGGAGGACCGCATCTACCCACTTATCATGATCTTCAATTAGGAGCTAATGCACATGCCAGTGGAGATTAAAGTTACATGCATACTTAATGGAAGACTAATTAGAAGCCAATGATAGCTTGGCAGCCACACTTCCTCAAGAAAAATTTGGGTAGTCCCTTAAAATATGCATTAGGGTTTTAGACATGTATAAATACACTTATGTTTCATTTATTGAACTCTTAGCACCTCCTTTTTAGTTAGTTTAGTTATAGGCATAAATGATAAATATAAACTTTCTCACTTTCATGGCTTCACTTTTCTCCTATGTAATTTTCATAGTGCAATTGAATTCATGTTCTTTACTTTTATGTAGTAGCTTAGATTTAATTTATACACGTAGTTCAATTCTATTTTTATTTTACTTACTTTCATTTTCCTTTTATTTTTGTTTTATTTACAATCTACATTTGTTGAAATGATAATAAATATGAGTAGCTAAACCCCTTCAATTTAAGGGTAATGAAGCTCTCTTAATCATGTAGATTCAATATATTTACAATTTTATGATCTCACTTTATGCTTCATGAAAGTTTTGATGTGGTAAAATTTTGTTGTTTAACTTTGAATTTGATAGCTCATATTGTTGAGACCCAAATAGGCTATGTTTAAACAAACATAAACACAAATTACCTTTTCATCTACATATGATTATGGTAATGAAGTGGATTTTAGAATCGAAATTTGATGGTCTATATTACTAATCAACAGTAAATAGATCATGCTTAGAATAGATTTTATTTTTGATTTCATGATCATTTTCATGAGAGTTAACAAGTGGTTTAGTGGGTGTGTTAAAGTTTGATGATTTATGTTAGGCTAACTAATGGCAGAAATAGGTCATACTAATGATAAACACATCAACTAAATTCACTTATGCCACAAAGAGAGATCATAATTTCATTATGTTGATTTATGTGATAATGAGAAGGGAATTGCCTCTAAATTGTCTCTTTTACCTTATATTTTTGTTCACTTGCTTTAGTTATTTTTTACATTTTTTAGCTCAAAACAACCTCAAGTTTGGTATAATTTGATTAAGTAGAATTTTAAATCAATTCATTTCCCTGCAGATTGATCCGTACTCTCTAGGTACTAAAATTGTATGCCATGTCCTTATGGTTATTTTTTCTGGCGATTTTCTAAACTGATAGAAATTAGCCGATTCAACAATGGGTCAGAAACTTCAGTTTGTTCTGTTTGATGACCAGGGGAAAGCCTGGCAGATATGGTTATGGAGCTCAACTTAGCTTCGGGATAGCTTGTTGCGAGGCTAGTCTAGAAGACATTGCAGCTAGATGCTCTGAACATTTGAAGTCCATGTCAACTATACCCAGTAGATAATCAAGATTAGAAAAGTTTACTTATCCTCGCGTGCTAAGTGTGAGCTAGTGTGCTGCATTGTGGTGTATTGCATGAGTAAGCAACTTAAAATAAGAAAACAAAGTGAAATAACAAGATTTTGGATTCCGACCAGAGTGACCGTCATCGGTGACCGCTTCAACTGGCGATGATATTGATCGATTGTGTAAGCAATGGGATCAACTATTGGCATATTAAAGGGTGAAATCCGTTATTCAAGTCCGTATGTTAGTTTTAGTTCATATTCTAAGTCCTAAAGATTTGGTTATTCAATCTCTTGTTCAATAGTGAATATGCAAGTCATGTTGTTCATAGTTGTCATATGTGCAATTTCATTGAGATAGAAATGGTTTTAGTTGCTCAAAGTTTTCGAGTTTAATTCAAAATCTAAGAATTTTAATTCAAAACCTAAGAATTGGCCAAATACATAAATGTTGACCCCCATATGTCGACCCATATCTAACAATCCCTATCCGAAAGAAATTGTATTGATCCTTCTTTTCAAACAAATGACTCTGATTCCTTTCCTTTAACAAAATTTGATGATCCCTTCACATTATCCAATTCCATCGATCCCCTTTCCCACTTAGCCAATCCTACTGATCCCTCTACTTTGTTATTTTTGACCTCTCACTAAACTTTCACTACCGTTCTCTCCTATTCAACCAAACAACCGAACCCACCTCCACCCAACATACTATCCTTTAACTCACTCGATTGAACCCTATGCCATAAACTTCCTCCTTTCTCCTTCATTTTTGCTCTATCGAACCCCGCCGTACCTAAAGTTTCATCTCCTCTAAACAACTTTGGCCATTATTCCATCACTACCTCAAACTCCATCTTAATAGCCAATAGCATGGAACCCATTATCTCGTCATGAAGTCGAGAGACAAGGACTAGAAAACTTACCTATGCGTATATATGTGTTAGAGGAATTGGCGAATGACTCAGAGATGATAGAGATGGAATGCAAGGGGAAGTCAATTTATAAGAAATGGATGAAACACAAGTAGATTTCATTTTAAAGCTAAGTAAAGAAAGGAAGGAGGGTTCGATTTCGATAGAGGAACAAGAGTGTTTGGTAATGTGAAGTATGGTAGGAAAATGAAGCAAGTAATGATGGAAAGAGGGAATGTTAGTTTATGTATGGGACTAGGGGATCAACCTATGTTTTCAACATGAAACTAGACAGAAGGGATCGACATGAAAGATATTCACCACAAGATATACATTAGGGGAAAGTGTTATCCATCATTTTAACCAAGGCTATATTGAATTGATTGCACAAGTCAGATTCAACTGCCATCAGGCCCGATGAATCCAAAGTGATGATCGTAGGGCCCAGAAGTCAAGTATAGATGGTAATATAAAGCCAATGTTGAATGGACATGATGGATATGCAAGGAAGAGCGTCTGAAATATGAAATATGGTTCAACACCTAGGAGGGATTAGCATGAATTGGCTACAATAATAGGGATCGACATGTTTTAGGGTGTAAGAGCATTCCTATTGAAAATAATTAATTTCTCAAGATTCACAAGTCCAATGAATATGAAATTTTACAAGACATGGGGATCCTAGGAAACCTACCCTAGGGATCACATGTTAAAAGGATGAAGTTGGAGGGATCAGTATACTTCCTTAGGAAGGAATGGGCAGAAAGCAACATGTAAACCATATTGAAGAAAAGGTAAAGCAATAACCGGAGCTCCGTTGATTCAACTAGGATGAAATTTAGAGGCCAAGCATATTTTAGCATGTAGAAGGCACCATAGGGATCTCACTTTAAAATTCAACCAAAGAAGCGATTGGGCCATGGGACCCCTCTCCTTTAGGAATTGGGTCATGCGATCCATCTTGTGGTCCCATATGGTTTTGTGGGTCTTTCCGCCGAGTTTTCAGATAGATGTTTAGCAATATTCATCTATAAATACCGGCTTGGTTGTTCATTTTCAAGACTTTATGCTGCTGGTTGCTTTATATTCTTTTGTAACTAAGGAATTTTCATCCGATCCCTATTTGTACTCAGAATATAAAGTGATTAATAAAGCAATCTATTCAAAGTGGACATATGCAAAAAACACCGAACTACTATAAATCGTTGTGTGCATATTATTCATTCAATTTATTTCTGTTTATTTATTATTATCTACGGTTTCCATTTTATTCTTCATTTATTTATCTTCAAAAAGCTTCTATTGGGTGTTTGTGCCAATTTTTGGCGCAAACATTTAGCATAAGCATCAGTTTGTAAAATAAAGTTAATCATAGGAGAAAAGGCTATTTTATCTTTGGAATTTCATTTTCAATACATTGTTAATAGAGCAACAAAACTTATTTTGAAATAATTCTATTTTAAAATTTAAAATAACTTTTTTATGTGGATTGTACTTGAAATTGGAAAAGAATCGAGGGCATAAGAGAAGATTTCAATGTATAGTGGAATAGGTGCACAAGGAAGGATGGAAGTATGGAATTTTTCATCTAAATTCTTTTTCTAGCATAAGTGTACAGATCTAGGAAAAAATGGATTTTCAAAATTTCAGACGTCAGAAAATTGTGAGTTAAGTATTGGATTGTAGGGATTGAATATAGAAATTAGTTTAACCATACTTCAATTCATAAAAGATTGGAACATTTTGTGTGCAAAGATAAAGATTTTAATTTATAAAACTTGCATACACATAGAATAGCCAGTATATATAAAGGTTGTTTGCATATTATATTCATTTTTTTAAAAGAATGAATTCATATAAAATGTGCCAATTTATTATTATTCTGCATATATGTTATATGTCTCGTGATACATCATGCACTCATACACAATTAGCTGCAAAATAGGATGCACACTAATTGGCTTTGTAGCTTAGAAGGTTGCGTGCTATATAATATAATTCAGTCCTTGAGGAATTTCACGGACAATATTCTTTTAAGAGGGAAGAATGTAACACTCCATAAATTGAATGATAATTAATGTAATGACTCGGTATTTCAAACAATTCACATCCGCAAATGCCGGACTTGAATTGCTCAAAATGTCAGATTGTTAACCGATATTTGGCAAAACTCATCATATACGGTAACTAAATTAATCACAAAATCATAGAAACAGAGTAATATAACAATAAGTAGTGGAATGATAAATAGTAGTTCACGAAGCTACTATAAACGATAGAGTCTAAAACAAAATATAATAGAATCTCATATACAAATGAATCTTTAATAATAAGCAATCGACGAGTCTGAATAATAAACTGGAATAAACTGAAATAACTGAAAGCTGGATAGATTGATCTTCAACAAAGCTCCAATCTCCAAAGGTGAATCTCAAATACTATGATGCTCAGTCTGACCCAAGCATAAAGCAAAACAAAAAATACTCGAGTCAGGATTAACACTCTTATATTAATAAATTCAACTCAAGTGAAATGTCAATTGAAATACAAGTAACTTAAAGGATGTTTGTGATTTCCATCCTCTAAGGATCAGTGGAACTATCTACTATGTAGTACAATACACTATTATAATATGTCCCTGGTAAAGTAAACTATCAAAATAACGTTAAGGCATTACTCATATCCCCCTTAACATATTTTTATATATTCACATAGTCTATATATTAGCGTAATTCCTCCGTAAACTGGAGGGATATCAGAGGGCACTCCATATGTATGGTACAAACCAAACTCGTAGAAGGCGCGATAGGGAATGTGAACACGGCATTCGAAGCAATGCCAGGATAGATATACCATTTGCACTCCCAGACTGGTGGTAATACATAGCAGCTACTACCGCCTACCTCATGACACACTTCCAAATCAAAGTTCCCCCAATCAAATCACAAAAGCAATAGAATGGTATCGAAGAAATGTGCCCGATCGTGGGAATGACCCCACTTGTCCCGGTATAGCCCCTATTTTATCCACATCATGTTGACTCACGAGAGTCAGGGCTGTGTAAATACCATATAGAACCGTCGCCAAACCATCCTACTTCGTTCTGGAATCTCCACCACGTACATAGTTGTTAAAGTGGTTTTCGGCATTGGCAGAGAGTATGAAAATATCCGATCTCGGTCACTTTAACAACCAAACGCTTATTTCACACCGTGATAATTTCATTTCAAATAGTTCGTACTCATATCAAAATATCATATTCATTTCAAAACCAAAACAATTCGATGTCATTATTCACTTTAAATAATATTCATTTCCATAATCGTAGCACTTTTGAAATCAAACACTTTTGAAATCAAAACCCTTCCAAATTAAAGAGTTTAGTCATTGAAAATAGTATGCATATATATATATATACACATTAAAATAGTTATATATTAAAATAGTTTATATATTAAAATAATTTATATATTAAAATAGTTGTAAATTAAGAATAGTTTATATTTATTAAAGAGATTATACTAAAATAATTTCCAAATTAGAATTGTTTCATCCAATTTCGCAAATCGATTCAAATCAACTTAAATTCCAAAATTCAATTTAAATCAATCCCAGTTCAACACTTTCAATTTAAAAGGTTAAAGATTCAATTCAAATTCTCGATAAACCATCTCAATTTTTATCGATTTCAAATCCGGTTTTGAACTATCTCTTCAATTCTAATAAGATTCAAAGTTTAAATTTCAAACATTTTCAACATAAGTTACATTTAGATTTCAACATTTAACATTAATTTTATTCAATTGAAAAATGTTCACTCAATCATTTTAATAACAATTAAATAAATCTTAATTTATAAATTTAAATTAATATTAAATATTCAGTCGCAAATATTTCTTTGAGAATAATCATTTAATCACTTTTTATCAAATCAAGATATACATCATACCTTTCAAAATCTCAAAATCAATAAGTTCAAATCAATTCTTATTTAAATTCAATTATTAACCAATTTAAATTCCAAGTCAGTTTTCGCAACCTCTGTTTATTAAAGTTATTTTGAATTCTATTTTTAAAATAAAATATTAAATAAATACTTAAACATGATATGTATATACATTAATATTAGTTAAATTTTATTAAATTAAATCTTATTTTATATATTTTTAAAAATAAAATTATAAGAAAATCTCAAAATTTATATTTTCAAAGCCAACTTATAAATTTAAAATTTCCAAAACATATAATTTAAAAATCAAAATTTATATATATATATATATATAACATATATATGTTATTGTTTTTAAAAAACACTATTTATCAAAACCCATATATTTCCTTTCAAAACTTTGGAAATCATTTTCAAAATATAGACCAACGATGTCTGTATATAATTTTCTATCCTGTGGTCAAGTGATACGCATATTAATCATTTCAATCCGCCATTTAAATATCTACGGGTATATATCATTTCAACCCGCAATCCCAAAAATTCAAAATCAATGAAAATTGCTTGGGTTTGTCATTTCAACCCATAATGATTTTCCTTAATCTATAATATCATTTGGGCATGTATCATTTCACAACATAGGGAATTTTAAACTAACAGGGAACTTGCAGAGTGAGAATAAATACTATAATAATATAACTTATCAACAATAGGCATATATCATCAATAACAAATTTAATCATAATATAAATAATAGGTTATGGTGTCATATGTCGGAGTTGAACAGTTACAAATGATGGTATATCATACGTAACAATTAAATAATTAGCATTTCAAATTTGACAGTATATTTCAATTGTCATTTCAATATGAATTAAATTTATTAAATATATGAATGTTAATAGTGAGTGATTGCTCAACTTTCGAGGCTAGAGAAATGGACGATGAAATTGAGCTAAGAATCCAAGCATAAATTCCAAAACATAGCACGAAGACCATGAATTCGATGAAGAGAACAGGCACGATGGACTAGAATTGATGAAACAAAATATAAATTAAATTTCTACAACATATATTTTAAACCACATCAAAATAAATCTTTATATTTTATATTTTAAAATCAATATTTATGAAATTCAATTTGACACACATATTAGGACAACTTCTATATATATATATTAAAATTTTTTAAAATCAATATCAATTTAAAACACATACTAATAAAATAAATTATGTTTTCTTCCAAAATTTCAAATAAACATTTAAACATACTTTATAACATAAGAGTTATAACAAAATTAACAAAACAAACAAAATGTGATACATTAATAAACATTTGAAACATATAATATATAACACATCATGTCAAAACACAATATATATATATAACATAAAATCTACATGTTTAAACACATATAGTAAGTTATAATGTTACCAATTATATAACTTACTTATATGGACGAACCTTCATATACTTTATATGACATATATTATAAATATCATATATAAACAAATATTTTATACAACTAAACGTATATAAACTAACGTATTGCTTACATATCAAAATCTATTACAAAATCATTGCAACATTAAAGATATAAGTTCCCAGATAGCATATATATACAGCAAGCTAAAAAACATAGATATATATAATAAATTTTCAACAAGAAATAGGATGCAGGAATGGGATGGCTGCTACGCGATGAAGAAGTGAAGGACAGGGCATGGCATGCAGAACAAAATCTTATATACCATATATAACAGACATTAACATATATAACCTATAACTAATAATATACATATAACATAATATTCATAAATTTTAAAATATACATATATACTAATGATATCTGTACCGTGCATGTACACGAAGAGGATCTGGGTTATGAGCATGGCAGAATACAGCTCTGGTGTAGGATCTGAGGCTGGGCACGGATTGTGTTCTGTAGGAGGAAACTGCTTGAGGGGAGGAGGGTGTTGCGTGGTGATGGGCTCGGAGAGGAGGACTCGGGTTTGTTTTCAGTGGTGGGTTTCTGGCATTGCTCAGGTGCGGTGACGGTTTGAGAGTCATGGCCGTGCGGAGGAGCTTTGGCGTGGCTAAGAGCAAGGGGAGCTGGCTGTTGAGAGGAGGGAAGAGAGAAGGAAGCGGTGGAGTTTGGCCAGAAGAGGGTGGAGGCGGAGTGGGTCTGAGATCACGCATGGCTGTTCGGCCAGTTCAAGGGAGAGGAGGAGAGTTGCGGTTGTGGGAAGAGGAAATGGCTGTTGATAAGGGCGAGATGGAGGTTGGAAGCATGGCATGGTGATGGAATATGGGTTGTGAGGATTTGGAGAGGGGAGTGATGATCACGTGCAGGCAAGTGATGAAGCAACCTATATAAATTTCTCAATATATATATATATATTCTGATTTTCATGAACTATACAGAGAAGAGAACGAGGCAGGGAAGGTGAACAAGATAAGGAAATAGCAGGTGGACCGTGGAACCAAGAAAATGAAGTCGACGTGTATATTATATATATATATATAAAACAGAACGCTGAGAAAAATGAAGAGCCGGATGGAAAATGAACAACCAATATAATACATCAAAAAGTGGGAATAGTGAAGGTCACATATTGACTTTCAAAAATAAATAATGCGGTTGGCCATTGTTTTGAGACTGCAGATATACAAAAGGGCGTAGGAAACTCAAAAGACCGAAATATGAAACCGATACAGAAAACCGTTTCGCGAATTTCTCCACGTACCATATCTCGAAATATAGAAACAAATATACTGCGGAGATCGAAAAGACGAGGCGACCAGAACTGTACACAGATATCAGTGGTACGATCAACCTATCAAAAGTCAATAATTCGCTGCCTAAACCACTGCAAATTTGTTGAACATAAGATAAACGGAGGTTAAGAAGTCTAAATTTGATGAAACGAAATATGACGTCTCGCTTAGAAAATAGTTTACATCTTTTTTGTACAAAAATATTCAAAATTTCGAAAACATTTTATTTTAATCTAATTAGTTGGTTTTAAATTGAAATTAAAAATTACACAACAAAATTAACTTCCATATTATCTGTGAAAATCTGACATTTGCCATGTTTAAATAGGCGCATACCAAATATCAAAATTTTCATTTCAAAAATTTACTATTTAATTTCAAGAAAAATTTCAGTTAATTACGTTATTTAAACCGTTAAAACTTTTGGGTCGTTATAATTAATTAAAAAGAAATTAATAAATAATTATTGAAGCCTAGAAATGGAAAATTTTCAAATGTTAGAATTTGGCTATAAAACTTGCACTATTATGTTCGTGACGCTTTTCTAATCAATTTGCGTATATAATGTTTTATGATCGGAGTTCGGACAAAAAAGTTATTAGCATTTGAAGATTTCGGATTGGAAATAATTATACATGCGTTAAGGAAATAAATCTTATTAATTAACGTTAGATGAATACTTAGTGTCTATGAAACATTAACGTAATCATATTAGAATAAATTAACTTAATTTGTAAACAAAGAAAACGAGAATCAACAATTAACATATGCAGCGATCGGTCGACCCCCTCATTAGCACCGATCGATCGGTGAGGGTATAGCGGTCAATGGGTGGTAAGCTAGTGGCATGTATTGAACATAGGCCGAGCGACCCAGATTTAATATAATCTAATCTAACGATAAGAATTCATTCAAACCCATTAAATACCGGCTCAACCACTCACTTTTCTTCTCATATTTTTTATAGCAACAATGAAGCATGCTATTTTCTTTTCTCCATAAAAATCTTGAAATTGTATAAACTATAATTATATACATACATATATACATATATATATAACTGGAGAATCGTATAAAATAGTATAATAGAAGAATAGGATAAATTTGAATCACCAAAGCCAAAGGTAAATCATAAATCTAAATCGAAATCTATATCTAATTCAAATCTCTTCTCGGATCTATAATTCTGATAAATATACTTAACCTTTTATATGTGTTTTGGTGGAAATAAAGAGAGTTAATCAGGAATAACTGATTTAGATCTGGAGATCTGGAAGCTTAGAGGTAATTGGAAAATTATATATTTTTATATAATATTGAATTTATATTATTGTGAATGTGTTCCTTGTATGCCTAATTATAAATTTCGGAGTTTTAGGCTCAAATATGTATATGTAATAAATCGATGGCCTTGCTCACATTTCTATGAATTATTAAACTTGTTTAAATATAATATAGCTAAATCTGGAAGGTAAAGGTGAAAGTAGCCCCTAAAAGTTATGAACAATTCATTAATGAGATTATATGTAAATTCCAGGTTTGTTATTTGAATGTTATATTTTATTAAACTTAAATTGAAGATTGTTATGAATTGGATCAGAATTTAAGTAAAATTTTAGTTGACTGGAATGTAGTATGTTGCAATGTGAAATTCTATAAATTATCCAACTCTAAATTATGTATGAAGGTGTATTGTTGAAATAACAAGGAACATGACCAAAAGAAAGAGATGTACTGTAATGCGCTTGAATTTTAGTTAACATTATTCGAAAAATTTAATTGGATAAATTAAATAAAATTATGTGAATAATTAGGGAGATGAAATTAATAAATCCAATGGTCGTGTCCTAATGAATGAACTAAAATAAGACTTAACTAAATTTAGAAGGAGTAATTTCCTGAGGGGTAAACTTGGAAACGGGACTACATTTCATAGTAAAATCTCTTCCTCCACTTTAAAAAACTTTTATTTTCTCATTCATAACCCCTCACCTATATTTCGACCGGCTATTAAAAGCTCCAGGAAGAGCAATAAATTGAAGATAAACTTAAAAAATGAAAGCTCGAAATTTATCTCATTTTCCAATTAACTAATCAAGGTGAATAGTCATGTTTATCATCTAATTTTCCTCTATTTGGATCGGCTATTGGGTTATACCCGATTCATGTTTGTGTTTTGGTTAGAATAAAACCTTTTAAACTTTTGTTTGGATAAGGCAAAGATGTTTTTAATGTTGATGGGCTGAATAACACGTTTTTATTCGGTTTTGGTTAAATTCTAAATTGTATTGATTTTCATATGCTTTGATTGATTTTCTTGAATTTTTTCGAAAAATTTCATGATTTGTTAATAGTTATATAAATTTATTTAAGGTATGGACTGAAATGTTTTGTATAATTATAACGGAGAAATAGGCATTTTCAAATTTATTTAAATTTCCAAATAAGGAAAGCCGACAGCAATTTTGAATATAAAATTGTGGCAACCAATGAGATTTAGAAAAACAAGGCAGGTGGGATGCAAAAGAACTGCTTTAAAGTTTTCATTATTTCAACTCTTTCGGTAAGAGCTTCTGCTTTCATTCGAAATCTTCCGACAAGGTCGAAAGGTATCAAACCTTTCGGCTAGGTTAAATATCAATGCACGTGGTATCAGGCAACTTGTATGTAGTGAATTGGAATGAGTTGAAAGGTTTAGGGACAAAAGGTTAGCTTTCAAAGGAAATGAAACCATGTTTTGGTTTTAAATAAAATACACCCGCTAGCTTCCGACAAAGTGTTTTCTGTTATCCCGCTTTTTGGAAAAGCCGTGATACCAAAAGATTGGTCAAAAACAAAAGACAGTTCGTCTCAGAGATTGGTTGTACTTCACTTCGCTATGGATATCAATGAATTTTGTCCAAGCCGGATCAGGCTACAACTGATAGGACACGGCAAGCAAAGTCATGGGAGCTAGCATTCCAAATTTCAGGTTAATTGGAGGTCGTATGAACGAGATATGGTCGATGCAAGTTAGCCAAGGAGTGTCGTTCGAACCCATCGAAAAGTTGGGGAAATGCTCACTTCGAATCCATGGGTTCGAATCCATCACTAATTGTCTTGTTCGAATCCGTTGGTTTACACGTGCTTCGAATCGATTGAGTTCGAATCGATCGATAATGTGATGTTGATCACTTCGAATCGATCGGTTCGAATCCATTAGATGGGCATCCCCTGAGCACGTTCGTATCCATGTTGAAGCACTGTTTCGTATCCATCGAGTCCGGAGCACTTCGAATCCATCACCATATACCCTACTTTGAATCGATCGGTCTCGTGCCCAGGCACTACTTCGTATCGATTGTCCTCGCATCCATCAAGAATGCCAGATCATTCCTTCGTACCCATAAATTCTGCCCTGTTCGAATCCACTCGGCTCGTCTTAATCCCCTTCGTATCAATCCATTTCGAATCCATTGATGCCAACTGGGTCGTGGCACATGATACGAACGAGGCGAAATCCATGGATTCGAAGCGGTCACCTCGGAGTATAAACCGGATCGAAGCGAAATATGCGCACCACGTTTTCACAAGACCATGTGAGGTGATCGATTCGAAGGAGTCGATTCGAACCGATAGATTCGAAATGGACAGCCGAACGAGATTCATCAAACTCGAATCGATCATATCTCCCAAACCATGAAGCTAAATGCAATGAAATTTTCACAGTAGCTTCCATACAAGGTAAAGATTGTTCCTGCCAAATTTCAGCTCAATTGGATCATTTTTTGATGGATTCGAAATCACGTCGAATCGATCTCAGATCGAGTCGAAACTTGGTGGGGTCGGCCGCGTGGGCCCACTCACGTGCCAGAAAAAGTCTCCCTAAGTTTGAGAGAGATCTGGGCCTCCAACGCCTATAAATAGCACCCTTAAGCCTTTAGAAAAGGGGATCTTCCGCCATTGAATATCCAGACTCTGCCAAATCAAATTCCAAACTTCATTATCGCTGTTGTAATCAGATTTGAGAGCTATCATCAGTTGTAATCTGTTGTAATCGATTGAAATCATCAAGTGAATCAATAAAGACATAAGCTTTAGAGTGGACGTAGGCAAGATCGCCGAACCACTATAAATCCTGTGTTTGTGATTGTTATTTGTGAATTATTGTGGTTTTTATTGTTTAGATCTGAGTTCTAGATTGATTGTTGCTGATTTGTGTTCATAAACGGGTGCTTTCACGATATTGGGTGTTTGTGGTCAATTTTGACGCAAACATTTTGGTGCTTTCACTGAGAACGCTAAATCAGGAGATCTATCAATTAGAAGTAGATTCAGAGAGTTTGAAAGTTCAGATTTGAGAAACCATGACGAGACAAACAAGTAAGAAACAAAGGCCAGAGAGAAGTGAACACCAAGGAAGTCAAGAGGCTTCTTCAGGAGCGAATCAACCATCGATCTTCATCACTAGGGACGAGATGGAGACAATGATGAAGAAACAGGAGGAGATGATCCAGAGTTTATTTCAACAAATAGGACAATTTGGAGCACAGAATAGGGAAGCGGATGGAGTTCAGAACGGGGCAGGACCATCCGGCATAGCACCTGGATTAGGAGGTACACCCATGGAGAACTTTGATCCGATTCCGGAGAGAGAGAGAGGAGTATCTGCGCAGCCCGGGAGTAGCAGAGGAGTGAACGCTCAGTCAAGGGGGAAGATTCCAGAATTCCCTCGTGGACTCGGGGGGCAGGTCGAAAGTAATGAACGAAGATTGCATCTCGGAGACAATGACAGGTTGGCGGAGATGGTTAGAAGAGCTATGAGAGGCGGTTTGGTAAATAAAGATTTGGAGGATGTTAATAGAAGTCCTTTTACTTCAGCAATCAGACGAGCTAGGAACCCACCGGATTTCAAGTTACCATCGTTGGACATGTATGACGGGAGAACGGACCCCACGGTTCATCTAACAAAGTATATGAGGCATATGGAAGTGCTGGGGCATCAGAGGAGGTTATGGCCCAGTGCTTTCCATTGTACTTGGCGGATATTGCAGCATTGTGGTTTAGACAATTGGAGAATGGATCCATCGGAACGTGGAATGATTTAATTGAGTGATTTATGAGGCAATTCAGGGTCCACATCACAAGACCCAAGAATGTGATGACGTTGGCAACTTTAAAACAGAAGGCTGGAGAGACTTTGAGGAGTTTTCTGACGCGATTCAATGTGGCAGCAGCTTCAGTGGATCGACCAGATCCATCCATAGTTATGATGGTGGCTGTCTCCGAAATAGCTGACGGAACAGAGTTCAAAAATTCATTAACTAAGGATCCACTCGTGGATCTAGGAGAGTCCTATCATGAGGCAGAAAATTTTTTACGATTGGAGGATGCAAATGCAAAAAGAGAAGAAGGAGAGGGAATAGAAGTTTATGCACTTAATGACAAAAATCCTCTCGAAAAGGACTCAGGCAAGGATAAAAGTAAAAGAAAGACTGAGAATGATGGGGACAGGTCAAAGCGGCAATGGAGGGAGCCGCGATTCACCACTTACAGCGAACTTAATGAGAGTCTGGAACGAATTTATCAGGATACCAAGGAGCAGGTTCCGTATCGTAGACCAATGCGAAGGGATCCAACTTCCGACGAAAGAAGATCAGATAAGTTTTGTGTATTTCATGAATTAAACGGTCATAACACTAATGATTGTAGGCATCTGAAGGACGAGGTAGAAGGACATATCAGGAACGGTATGCTCCTTCAATATGTGAGGAGACGAACTCCAGTGGTGGAACCAGAGTGGCCATCGTCTACATCAGCTAGAGGCGACCCTGAATCAAGGCACCGTTTGATTATCAATTGATTGAAATAAGGATGAACAAGTCGCAAGCTTCCCACTAACACAATTAACTCATTTACACATGTACGAGATCGCGAACGATCCCCAGGCATGCTCTGAATGATCATTGGCCGTTTAGTATTGGGAACTTACACTTTGACATCCTTACTTTGCTTTTGTTTCATTTTGATTTGGACATTTGGACTTTGTTTGTTTGGACATTTCTATTTTAAAACCCATCTGTTGAATAGATATTTGTTTCTGATAATTCTGAAATGGCTAAGCTACTTGCACATGTACGGAGTTGCGAACGGTCCTTAGGCATGCTCTGAGATGGCGATAAACCGCCCTGACAAATGATCCAGGGACCCACTCGAACATGAACCTGGTATCAACAATACCAAGCCCTCCCGGGCACACTTACTCGCCTCGAACGGCACCCGACCGCGAACGGTCACAATTCGCCACGAACGGCACCCAACCTCGAGCGGTCACAAAATCGCCTCGAACGGCACACGATCGCGAACGATCACAACTTGCCTCGAACGGCACCCGACCACGAACAGTCACAACTCGCCCCGAACGGCACAACTCACCTCACCTCAAATGGCTCGATCTCGAACGGTCATCATTTGAGGTCCGCCACTTGACCGCGCACGGTCGCACTTCACCTCAAATGGCTCGATCCCGAACGATCGTCATTTGAAGTTAGGCGCTTGACCATGAATGGTCGCACTTCATCTCAAATATCTCGATCCCGAACGGTCTTTATTTGAGGTCGCATAAAAGTATAAATTCCTTTGCAGGGCATCAACAGGATATGAACATCCAGCTCATGGCATTACAAAACACGCCTTCCTACCGCAAGGCATATTTTGGGGGGGGCAAATGTTATCCCGCTTTTTGGCAAAGCCGTGATACCAAAAGATTGGTCAAAAACAAAAGACAGTTCGTCTCAGAGATTGTTTGTACTTCAGTTCGCTATGGATATCGATGAATTTTTTCCGAGCCCGGATCAGGCTACAACTGATAGGACACAGCAAGCAAAGTCTGGGAGCTAGCATTCCAAATTTCAGGTTAATCGAAAGTCGTATGAACGAGATATGGTCGATGCAAGTTAGCCAAGGAGTGTCGTTCGAACCCATCGAAAAGTTGGGGAGATGCTCACTTCGAATCCATGGGTTCGAATCCATCACTAATTGTCTTGTTCGAATCCGTTGTTTTACACGTGCTTCGAATCGATCGAGTTCGAATCGATCGATAACGTGATGTTGATCACTTCGAATCGATCGGTTTGAATCCATCAGATGGGCATCCCCTGAGCACGTTCGTATCCATACTGAAGCATTGTTTCGTATCCATCGAGTCCGGAGCACTTCGAATCCATCACCATATACCCTACTTCGAATCGATCGGTCTCGTGTCCAAGCACTACTTCGTATCGATCGTCCTCGCATCCATCAAGAATGCCAGATCATTCCTACGTACCCATAAATTCTGCCCTGTTCGAATCCACCCGGCTCATCTTAATCCCCTTCGTGTCGATCCATTTCGAATCCATTGATGCCAACTGGGTCGTGGCACACGATACGAACAAGCGAAATCCATGGATTCGAAGCGGTCAACTTGGAGTAACCGGATCGAAGCAAAGTATGTGCACCACGTCTTTACAAGACCACGTGAGGTGATCGATTCGAAGGAGTCGATTCGAACCGATGGATTCGAAATGGACAGCCGAACGAGATTCATCAAACTCGAATCGATCATATCTCCCAAACCACGAAGCCAAATGCAATGAAATTTTCACAGTAGCTTCCATACAAGGTAAAGATTGTTCCTGCCAAATTTTAGCTCGATTGGATCATTTTTTGATGGATTCGAAATCACTTCGAATCGATCTCAGATCGAGTCAAAACTTGGTGGGGTCGGCCACGTGTGCCCACTCACGTGCCAGAAAAAGTCTCCCTAAGTTTGAGCGAGATCTGGGCCTCCAACGCCTATAAATAGCACCCTGAAGCCTTCAGAAAAGGGGATCTTCCGCCATTGAATATCCAGACTCTGCCAAATCAAATTCCAAACTTCATTATCGTTGTTGTAATCAGATTTGAGAGCTATCATCAGTTGTAATCTGTTGTAATCGATTGAAATCATCAAGTGAATCAATAAAGACATAAGCTTCAGAGTGGACGTAGGCAAGATCACCGAACCACTATAAATCCTGTGTTTGTGATTATTATTTGTGAATTATTGTGGTTGTTATTGTTTAGATCTGAGTTCTAGATTGATTGTTGCTGATTTGTGTTCATAAACGGGTGCTTTCACGATATTGGGTGTTTGTGGTCAATTTTGACGCATACACTTTTGACGTTGTCAAATGGCTTAAAAGAAAAAGGTTTCGATTGGCTTTATTTCTTATTTTAAATGAAACCATTGACAAAGTCGAAAGGTATAGCTTTTGACAAGGTCAAAAGATAGTTGCCGCTTCCTAAGATTTTGACCATATGGAGTCAAATGTTATCTTTTGTTTTCTAAAAACCGCCGCCTCTCTCCATTGATTTAGAAGGGTTGGTACCAACACCAACACTTCATTCTTTTCAAAAGTTTTTGGTTTCGAAAGGCTTGATTTGAAAGGTTTTGGCTTCTAAAGGTTTGATTCTAAAGGTCTTAAGCTTTGAAGCAGTGCTTTCGACTCCAATGTTCTTCTTATACTTGAAGGATTTTAAAAAGGTTTTAAAGGGGATACATTCAATGATTTTAATGGTTTTTAGTTTAATTGCTTTCGAAAGGCTTATAAAGGGTTTAAAAGGCGGGATACCCCAGGCTTTCGACCAAACCGAAAGTTGAAACCTTTCGATTAGGTTGAAAAGAAGCCTTCCGACAAGGTCGAAATGTATGGTTTTCAATGCTTTTCAAAGGCTGATATTAATTTACTTTTGAATGGGGCTCCATTCAAAAGGGTTTAAAAGGCTGTTTCAAGCCATTTTTCCTTCAGTAATTTTTTTTTATAATTTGAAGGGGTTACTTCAAAGGGTAATAACATAGGATACTTATCTTTGTTTGAATATGTAAGAGGGATCCTTATATAAATTGGATGTTAATAAACCATATGGACACCGAGGTGGGATTAATGTTTTCCATACATAGTTTAGGGTTACCAACAAAAATATGCTTTCAAAAATATACATTGGGGATATCAATGTATTTTTATTTAATTTAACCTAATTGGGGCTACTAATGGGAATAGGTTAAACAGGTGGTATACCTGGGGAATATAAGTAATCATAGGGATCGTGAATTTTAATAAATAATCATGGCAATTATGATATTTCAATTGGCCAAGTGTTGGTCTCTTGGTTAACCTCGGAAAACCATGGAATGGCCGGTGGATAGCCCACATCAGATTTCTAAAGAAAAGAATGTTTTTCCAAAGATGGTTAGCCTCGGGATTTGGCACCCAAGGGTTCATATTCATCCTAGGAAAACTATGTAATGCGCGGTGGATAGCCCATACTAACTTTTATTAAACAATGCACGATGGATAATCTGCATTTATTTTATATCGATTTGAGACGGATAGTCTTATTTAACTATGACGGATAGTCACTTTAAAGGTTTTAGAAGGGAACTCTAATAAATTGCTTTTAGATGGGATATCTAATGAATATGTGAATGGGATATCCAATTTGTATGATTTATGGCTTTATTTCATATTATATTAAGACTTATCGTTTTGGGTGCAGGAGCATAGTAAATGATTTGCATGTTTTGTTTTGGATACTAATAAGGGGACAACCTGTTCCGCTAAGTGGCGTGATCTCACTAGATATCTATTTATGATAAGAGATAATGGGGATTATCCACACCAGACTTATTGTCTGACTCGAAGTTTTATTTTCTCCACAAACTCTCGAGTACTCAAAATTAATTTGAGTAGTCTGAGAGTAGGAGTCATTCAGGTTTTGAACGAATAAGCTTCCGAAGATGTGCAGGAGGTAGTGTTAGTTATATAGGAGCTATTTTGTGTATTCCATTGTGATGTACTAAGAACTGTAAAGTTCATACTTATTAGGTCTCCGATCATCATAAGGGGACATCTTCATATGTCGCTCTTATCGTATTTTGTATATTGTTGTATATGATCCGAACGTGGGTAACATCTAGGATTATGTAATTAAATCTGAATATTATTCATAATAAATGAAAATTTCTGTTTTATTGATGTTTAAATTTTTTCATATTCTTGTGTTTCTATGTTGCCAATAGTTTCAAGATTTCGATTTCCGTCACTTAGAAATAATACCTATAGATGACTGCAGCATCCATAGCAGTTAGTTTTGGGCCTCCAAAAGCAGTATGTTACAAGTTGGTATTAGAGCATGGTTTATGTACTTAAAAGGAATTTAAACCTTAAAAGATTTTTAAAGCATAATCTAATGAATCTAAAATATGGTTGGGCTTGGGTAAGCGTTATAGTAACGTATATGTACTTTGCTATAAATACCTAAGTATGTATTCCCTATATCTTACTATGATTGGATTTCAGGTAATAGGAAATTAAGATATGGAGGAAGGAAACGGAAGAGTGAATCAAGGTCAGCAAGTGGAAATGTTTGACTCAATACTAGGAGTAATTAGGGTCTACAGGAAGATGCAAACCCAGATGCAAATGCTAATGTTGGTGTTAAGATTCCACTGGTTGATATGAAGATAATGTATCAGTTCTTCGTGAATATTATGTAAGCTGGTGCTTCTGCAAGAGTGGTACTAGGGAATGCTAGAGGAGCTAATTCGGTGGCTCCATTTGGCAATAATTATGCCAAGCCGAGCAGAGATTATGCTAGTCTTGGAGGGAATGTAACAACCCAAAATTCAAGCTATAATAATTAATTAACAAATTAATTAAATGACAAAATAACATTGTGAAATTATCATAATTAAGCCATGAATTACATCATTGTGTCTGTGGAAATTTTATATTCAATTTCCATATATAGAATGTCAAAATCCGAGCTAAGACAAAGAAGTTACAAAATAAATAAGAAATGAGAAAAGGAGAAAAATTATATAGGAAAGGTCGACCCTCACCATAATTAGGTCGACCCTAGCGAGTGATGGGTCAACAGGAAGGTCGACCCACCTACGTGAAAATGCATTCTTTTGCCTAAAACAATTTGAACATGTCATTTGCAAATTTAACTCCACCTCATGCGTCCGTGCTTCCATCCGATATTTCCTATCGAGCCTATGACGTTGTTGCACCAGATTTAGTCTCTAAATCTACTGGTCTGTGATCCATAACTGCCATTATAAATAAGACATTAGGCCTATCTATTTTTCTCATTCAGATTTTCTCCATCTGGGTTATTGCCTAAGGCTGGACCCTAAAATGAATATTTTTCGGAGGAGAAGATCTCTTCAATTAAAATATTTTATACCCTTAAAGTGGATCTAGGAAGGCCAAAGGAAAGATCTAAGGACCCGTGTGAGCGTTTAAGTAATTATTTTAGATTTTTAAGTAACTTCAAATGATAGGGTTTCCAATAATTGTAGATTTTCTACAATTTTGTGATCATCTTTACGCAAGTTTATTTACAGTTTATTTTTAAGTAAATTTTACACTTGTTTTCCAGTCTATTTTATTTTACTATTCTATTTTAGTTATTTGCAATTATTTATTGTTAATTACATATTTCCTAATTATGTAGTATTTACGGTTATTTACATTTTATTTACATCTATTCTACATTAGGATTTCTTCTGTAAATGACAGTTTATTTTTAATTCCCTTTTACGTGAGTGGAATAAATAGAAGAGAATAATTCGCTAATATGGACTAAAATATAAACACTGACTTTAGAGAAAATGGGATGTAAAATGAGAAAAAATGCAATAAATTGAACGTAGACTGAAATAGGCAAAATTAAGATATTTTAAGCATAGTTATAACATGTAATTATAACTAAAAAGAGAAAATAGAAGAAATAGCAGAAAAATCTTATTTTTATACTTAGACCTTGGGTTATATTAATAAGTAAAGTTATAACACACTAGTTATAATTAGAGGTAAATAGAAAAAGGCTTATTTTAAGACTTAGAATAAGTTAATAAGCAAATAAACTAGAGATAAAAAAAGAGGTTTATTTAAAAAGACTTATACTAAGTTAATAAGCAAAGATAAAAGCAGGATCCGTACCGACAGCGTTCCCCTTATGTTGTTTAAGATAGATAAGTGGTCAATATTAAGAAGCAGAACCCGTACCGACAGCATTCCACTTGGGACATGCTTATGCTGTTTAGGGTAGATAAGTGGTCAATAATTAGAAGATCAAATCAGGGGATTTGGGCAAGGGGCGCAAATAGATTTTGTTTGTTAGGACCCATATTGACAGCATTCCCTTCAGTCAGGAACTGGTGGTTTCACAACACATGGAGGTGAGGCTAGGCACGCTTATGTTGTTTAGGGTAATTAAGAGGTCCAAAAAGGGAGCACTAGATAGCACAAGCCTAGTAGTGGTCGAGCGTGCGGCCTTAGTGCAGGAAGATAAGTCGCTATTGAGTTCCAAGCGCTTAGTAGGTGTCTTTTGCCGTGGGACCCATAGGATGGGACTAGCCCGCAGTAGGAACAAGATAGAAGGTCGACCAAAGGGGAATTGGTCTTTAGCCTAATTAAACTAGGATTGGGATTTCATCCTAATCAAAGCAATTTTAAAAAAGTGCAAACAATCAAAATAATCAAAACTATCCGAGCAAAGCAAACAGTTAAACCATATTTTATTCCAGCTTTATCTTTTCATTTATTTCCTTTCATACTAGAACTGTTGCATAGTACGTTATCTTTATCTTGCTTAAGAATACTGGTAGTTACTTCCACTCACCAGAGTTTTAGTTTGACCCACTCCTATAATTTCCCCTTTTTCCCCATAGGCTAACAGAGGCAGGGACAGTAGATTTTAGATTTCCTTGGAGAATCAGCGGCGGAGTTTTTCTTCATGTATTCTTCTTCTTCTTTTTAGTTTTACTCCCATATACTGGCACTTGTTGAGAGGGATGTTTTTATGTATGTAATCTAATATTATGACCGAGATGATGTTTCATAAGACATATGTATTTGGTATTTTAAGACTTATTTTGGTTTATGACTTATTTTATGAAGTTTTGATTTTTTAAATAAGTTACCGTTTTAAATGTTTCTGTTGTTTTATTTATTTTGTATTGTGAATCTTAGTCTCTATATTTTTTGGCCATACTTATAACGCACCATATTCTTGCCTTATTGGATATACTTAGGGGTGTTAGGTGTTTCAGGGATGCCTTCTCTGGGTACCGAGGATGTAGTAGGAGTGGAGAACAGGCTATTGCATTGTGAAAGGATATTTGCAGATATTGGCCTGATGGATATGCAGAAGAGAGGACTTGCTTCAAGGCAATTATAGGAAGCAGCGTTGTTTTGGTGGAACAGAGTTACCGTAGGAGAGCCAGAGGAAGACCTGGCTTGGGTTGAATTTCAAAGGAGGTTCGAAGAAAGATTTCAACTAGAGGTTGCCAAGTCAGCATTGCTGAGGAAGTTTGCAGATTTTGTCCAAGGGGATACATCAGTAATTGAGTATGCTATGGAGTTTAACGAGCTATCCCATTACGGATATGCTATAGTGAACACAATCATTCGGAGGAATGATAAATTTATCAAGGGGTTGAATCTTGAGATCGCTAGAGCAACCATGCCAAACCTTCGGGATCTATGTCGTATTGTTGTGGAGATGGCTATTCGGGATAAAGAGATGCTTTCTACTTTTGGAAAGAGGAAACCAGCCGAGGCTCAGAATTTTCAGGGTAAGGAGTGGAAGTTCTTCAAGAAGAAAGATACCCAGTCGGAGGTGGCAACTAAGAAGAGCAAGGATGATATTGTTTGTTAAAAGTGCGACAAGAAGGGGCGCTGTGCTAATGAGTGTTGCTCGGGTGATAGAAGAGGAGTTGTAGTGAGGTTAAATGTGAAGTGCTACAACTGTGGCTAAATGGGGCATCACAAGGACAAGTGTTCCCAGGCTGCTAAGGCTAGAAAGGGAAAGGTCATTGCGTTAGAACCATCATCCTTTAGACCAACGGCTGTTGAGAAAGGAAAAGCAGTGATGGTAGGTATGCATATTATTCATAGTACTCTGGTTAGGATACTATTTGATACTGATGCATTGCACTCATTTATATCTCAGCATTTGGTAGATTGCTTACATCTGGAACCTTTATACCTTATTACTCTTTTAAGGGTTGCGAATCCTACAGGAGAGTATGCAACCCTAGGAATGAAATACGACCAGTTAGAACTTGATTTGTTAGGTCATATGTTCGCATGCAGTATATATGTTTTTGATTCCGTGGGTTTTGGGACCATGTTGTGTATAGATTGGTTATATAGATATGATGCTAGAAAAATTTTCCGGGAGGGGGAAATATCATTGAAACACCCTAATAGCCATATCCAAGTCATTTACTCAGTAAGAAGTTCGAATGGAAATGCTTATCTGTTATTAGGTGCCATGGGAGCGGAAGTAGAGTTGAAGCAAGTTTATGTTGAAAGAGAGTTTGTGGATGTGTTTGAACCAGTTTTGGGCTTGCCGCCGAAGAGAGCATTCGAGTTTCGGATAGATCTCATACCTGGTGTTGAACCCGCAAGTAGACCACCTAGCAGGATATCACCAATTGAGAAGTAGGAATTGAAGGTGCAGCTAGTAGAACTAGAAGGAAAGAATTTCATCTGGCCAAGCAGTTCGCCTTGGGGAACAGTCGCGGTATTCGTGAAGAAGCCAGATGGGTCGTTAAGGATGTGTACATACTATCATATATTGAACGAGAGGACGATCAAGAATAGGTATCCTTTGCCAAGGATCGATGACTTATTCGATCAGTTGAGTGGAGCCAGAGTGTTTTCCCAGTTGGATTTTGCGACAAATTTCTATCAGCTAAGAATGGCAGAGCACAGTATTCCTCTAACGACATTTAGGACCAGATATGGGTCTTACAAATGGTTGGTTATTCCATTTAGGCATACTAATGCGCCAGCTTTCTTCATGGATTTGATGAACCATGTTTTCCTAGAGCACCTGGATAGATTCATGTTGGTATAATTGATTACGTTTTGGTATATTCTTAGAATGAGAAGGATCACGCAGATCATCTTAGAATAGTGTTAGAGACACTACGGCAAGATCAACTAAAAGCGAAGTTCTCAAAATGTCATTTCTGGAAGAAGGAAGTGAAATTCCTTGGTCATGTAGTTTTCAAGGAAGGTTTAGCAGTCGATCCAGATAAGAAGTTGTTAACAATTAGAAAAAACCAGAGACAGTGAGTGAGATTAGAAGTTTTCTTCGACTTGCAAGATAATACAAAAGTTCACTAAGGATTTTTCGTGGATAATGGCATCCTTGACCATGCTAGCCATAAAGGACATGAAGTTTGTTTGGTTTGATAAATGTGAGAAAGCATTCCTTAGACTAAAACTTTGTTAACCAATATGTCAGTGTTAGTACTGGTAGTAATCAGGGATTGGTAGTTTACACAGATGTATATGGTACTGGGTTAGGTGCTGTGCTAATGTAGAATGGAAAGGTTATTGCCTATGCTTCTAGACAGCTTAGACCGCATGAAGTGAGATACCATACTCATGATTTAGAGCTGACAGCGCTATTCTTTGCATTGAAGGTGTGGAGACATTATGTTTTGGGAGAAAGGTTTGGACTATTAACGGATCATAAGTCTCTATAGTAATTGATCTCTCAAAAGGAGCTGAACATGAGACAACAGAGATGGTTGGAGTTTGTTGCAGCTTATGATTTTAGCATCGAGTATACACTGCGAAAAGGAAATAAGGTGGCAGTTGCACTTACTAGGAAACATCAAAATGTGGTGTTAGTTATGTTGGCAGAATGGAAAGACTTGAAAGCAGTGTTGCTTGCAGTGTGCAACTAAGATCGACTATTGGATCTAGTTGGAATATCGCCATGATTTTTTGTTTGGAAGTTCAATCAGTTCCAACCGCCATGATTTTTTGTTTGGAAGTTCAATCAATTTTGATCGAATGAATTGCTTTTAGGTAGAAAGTGGATCCAGCATTAGCTGAGAGGATTAGATGGCTTGAAGTTGGAACCGAGATTGATGACTTAAAGGATTTTATTCTTGATTGCATGGGTTGGTTGAGGAAAAAGGAGCGGTTATGTGTACTGGATGTTAGGAACTTAGCAAGGTAGTCCTTAGGGAATGTCATCGATCAAATTTTACGATTCATCCTGGGGGAACTAAGATGTATCAGGATATGAAGAGAAGTTTCTTCTGGGAGGGAATGAAGAGGGATGTTGGTTTATGGGTAAAACGGTGTTTGAACTATCGGCGAGTAAAAGCAGAGAATCAGAAGCCAAGTGGTCTGCTTCAGCCTTTTGATGTTCCAATTCAAAAGTTGGACTCAATATCCATGGATTTTATTGACAGGTTGCCAAGATTAAATCGAGGTAATGAAAGTATATGGGGGCATAGTGGACAGATTGATCATGATTGCACATTTCATTCCAGTTAGTTCAACCAGGACTGCACCTGTTTGGCTAGGTTTTTCATGAAGAACATCATTAGACTACATGGAATTTCTAATAGTATCATCAGTGATAGTTATGCTTTGTTTACTAGCGAGTTTTGGAAGAGCCTGTAGAGTGTGTTAGGCACTAAGCTTAAGATGTGTACCATATATCATCCTTAGACTGATAGGTAGATAGAGAGAGTCAACAAGGTACTGGAAGATCTGTTGAGAGCTTGTGCGCTGGATTTTAGTGGTTCTTGGGAAGATCACTTACACTTAGTGGAGTTTTCCTATAATAATATTATCATATTATTATAGGAATGACGCCTTTTGAAGCTTTGTATGGAAGGCCATGATAATCCCCAGCATGTTGGTTTGAGATCAGAGACAGATTGGTCCTTGGTCCAGATTTGGTGAGAGAGGCGACAAAAAAGATCGAGTTGATATGGGAAAGAATGAAGGAAGCTCAGTCCAGGCAGAAGAGTTACGCAGACAAAAGGCGTAAGGACATAGAATTCTCAGTTGGAGATAGAGTTTTCATCAACGTATCGCGGATGAAAGGTGTGGTTTGGTTCGGGAAGACCAGAAAGCTAGCATCGAGATATGTTGGACCATTTCCTATATCAGAGAGGATTGGGAGATTCGCATATCGAGTAGATTTACTGAGTACTTTGGCTGGGGTCCACTGTGTGATTCATGTTTCTCAACTTAGGAAGTATGTTCATGATTCAGAAACTACTATCGCTCTGACGACACTAGAGGACTTAGTGGTGGAACCGGATATGACTTTTGTGTGGCAACTAGTCTGTGTTGTGGAAAAAGATGAGAAGAGGTTAAGAAACAGGACAGTCAGGTTGGTGGAAGTTCAATGGAGAAACAACGTGTAAAACTGTATTTGGGAGACAAAAGACAAGAGTAGGGCAACTTTTCCTAGGCTGTTTTAGATGGTATGTTATATATATAGCTTATATAGAATTTGGCTAGTAGGTTGTACTAGCTTAGCTTGCATGGGCTATATGCTTGTTGTTATGTCCTTACTGAAATTTGGGGGACAAAATTGTTTAAGGTAGGGAGTGTGTAATGCCCCTGAATTTTAATTAACATTATTCAGGATATTTAATTGGATAAATTAAATAGAATAATGTGAATAATTAGGGAGATGAGATTAATAAATCAAATGGCCATGTCTTAATGAATGAACTAAAATAAGACTTAACTAAATTTAGAAGGAGGAATTTCCTATGAGGTAAACTTGGAAATAAGCTACATTTCTTTATATAAATCTCTTCCTCCGCTTTAATAAACTTTCACTTTCTCATTCATAGCCCTTCACCTATATTTCGAACGACCATTAAAAGCTATAGGAAGAGTAATAAATTGAAGATAAAGCTAAGGTGTTAAAGCTAGGAATTTATCTCATTCTCCAATTAACCAATCAAGGTGAATAATCTTGTTTATAATCTCATTCTTCTCCATTTGGATCGGCTATGGGTTATGCCTGATTCAAGCTTGTGTTTTGGTTAGGATATAACCATTTAAACCTTTGTTTGGATAAGACATGGATATTTTTAATGTTAATGGGCTAATTAACACGTTTTTATTCGGTTTTGATTAAATTACGAATTGTTTTGATCTTCACATGCTTTGAAATTTTTATTTGTTGAAGAGAACATATTGACTGATTTTTTTGGAATTTTCCCAGAATTTTTCATGATGTTTTAGTAGTAATATAAAATTAGGTATGGGACTTAAATGTTTTGTATAATTAAAAAGTAGAAAGGGGATTTTCCAAATTTATTTAAATTTCCAAATAAGGAAAGTCAACAACAATTTTGAATATAAAATTCTGGCAACTAACTAGATTTAGACAAACAAGGCAGGTGGGGTACAAAAGAACTGTTTTAAAGTACAATTTTCATTATTTCAACTCTTTCGGCAAGAGCTTCCGCCTTCATTCGAAACTTTCCGGCAAATTGAATGGTATCAAACCTTTCAACTAGGTCAAATACCAATGCATATGGTATTAGAAAACCGGTGCGTAGTGAATTGGAAGGAGTCGAACGGTTTTGGGATGAAAGGTTAGCTTTCAAAGGAGATGAAACCTTGTTATGGTTTCAAAGAAAATACACCTGCTAGCTTTCGACGTTGTTAAATGGTTTAAAAGAAAAAGGTTTCGATTGGTTTGCTTTCTTGTTTTAAATGAAACCTTTTGGCAAAGTCGAAAGGTATAGCTTTCGACAAGGTCAAAAGATAGTTGCTGCTATCTAACCTTTCGACCTAGATGGAATCAAAGGTTATCTTTTGTTTTCTAAAAACTGCCGCCTCTTTCCATTGATTTTGAAGGGTTGGTGCCAACACCAACACTTTATTGTTTTCGAAGATTTGATTCGAAAGGTTTTGGTTCCGAAGGGTTTGATTTGAAAGGTTTTATGTGTTGAAGCAGTGCTTTCGACTCCAATGTTCTTACGACACTTGCAGGCTTTTAAAAAAGGTTTTGAAGGGGTTACCTTTAATAATTTCGAAAGGTTTTGAGTTTAATTTCTTTCGAAAGGTTTATAAAGGGTTTATAAGGGGGATATCCTATGCTTTCGACAAAGTCAAAAGGTGAAACCTTTCAACTAGGTCGAAAAGAAGCCTTCCAACAAGGTCAGAAGGTATGGTTTTCAATGCTTTTCAAAGGCTGATATTAATTTGCTTCCCAATAGGGCTTCATTCGAAGGAGTTTAAAAGGCTGTTTCAAGCCATTTTCCTTAAGTAAAATTTTGCTAATTTGAAGGGGTTATTTCGAAGGGTTATAGTATAAAGTACTTATTTTTGTTTAATATGTTAGGGGGATCCTTATAAATTGGATGTTAATAAACCATGGGGACACTGGGGCGGGTTTAATGTTTCTGATATATAGTTTGGGTTACCAGCAGAAATATGCTTTCTAAAATATACATTGGGGCTATTAATGTGTTTTTATATAATTTATCCTAATTGGGGCTACCAATGGGAATAAGTTAGACATGTGATATACCTTGGGAAAATAAGTAATCATGGGGATCATGAATTTTAATAAATAATCATGGGGATCATAATATTTTCAATTGGCCAAGTGTTGTGTTCTTGGTTAACCTAGGAAAACTAAGGAATGTATGGTGGATAGCGCACATCGAATTTCTAAAGAAAATAATTTTTTTCCAAAGGTGGTTAGCCTTGGGATTTGGCACCCAAGGGTTCATAGTCATCCTAGGAAAACTATGGAGTATGCGGTGGATAGCCCACACCAACTTTAATAAAGCAATGTATGATGGATAATCTGCATTTATTTTAAATGGATTTAGGATGGATAGTCCTATTAAACTATGATGGATAGTCATTTTAAAGGTTTTAGAGGGGAACTCTAATAAATTGCTTTTAGATGGGATATCTAATGAATGGGTGGACCGCATATCTAATATATATGATTTATGGCTTAATTTCATACTATGTTAAGACTAACATTTTGGGTGTAGGAGCATAGTAAATGATTTGCATATTTTATTTTTGATATTAGTGAGGGGACAACCCGTTCCGCTAAGCGGGGTGGTCTCAATAGATATCTATTTATGATAAGAGATGATAAGGGATTATTCATGCCAAACTTATTGTCTGACTTGAAATTTGTGTTTCTCCACAAATTCTTGGGTACTCAAAATTAATTTAAGTAGTTTGAGAGTGGGAAACATTCAAGTTTATGGATGAATAAGCTTCTGGGGACGTGCAGGAGGTAGTGTTTGTTATATATAAGCTATTTTTTGTATTCTGCTGTGATGTACTAAGAACTGTAAATTTCATATTCATTAGTTCTCTGATCATCATAAGGGGACATCTTCCTATGTCGCTTTTATCGTATTTTGTATATTGTTGTATATGATTCGAACGCGAGTAATGTCTGGGATTATGTAATTAAATCTGAATATTATTCATTAGAAACAAAAATTTCTATTTTGTTGAAGTTTAAATTTTTTCACATTCTTTTGTTTCCATATTGAAGTTTCAAGATTCTGATTTCGGTCACTCAGAAATAACACCTTATGATAACTACAACATCCATAGCGGTTAGTTTTGGGCCTCTGAAAGCAGGACGTTACATGTACAAAATAGGGATGTTACCGCATTTTGTACCGTCTATTCAATAATAACAAAATAGATAAATCCATGCAATTCCAACATAAAAAAAATATTCTTTTAGGAAATTTATTAAAAATTATAGTGTTAACATTACCTTTAGGAAGATGTAGTGTTCTAATGCATTAAAATATAGAAATCCTTAAAGTAAAACTAAAATATTATAAATAGAAATAAAAAAAGTAATCCTGTTGTTAATTTAATATGCTAGTCTAAAAGGAAGTAATCAAATAAACAGTAAGCGATGGAAGTATTAACAAGACAACATAATAAGAAACTAGGAAGTTATAATCAAAGAAGTATAGCTATTACATAAAAAGGCATAGTAGGACATATCTAATTATACTAATTGTAAATTGTTATCTCACCTTTTGGTCAAGCCCCGGATATCAACAAACAGGCTAAAAAAGATGGACACCAGTATTAGAGATCGATTGAAGACAAGGCTACGATCAATGTCGTGAAAATTTGACCGGGCTCCAATCAAGACGATATCGATTGGGAATGATGAACAAGGCTAGAAAAGGCTACATTTCAAATTTCAAGTCAGTTGGAGTTCATATGCTCAAGATTTGATTGATGCAACTCAAGCAATGTTCTAATTCATATCCACCCACGAAGTCTTGTTCGTATCGATCAAACGCATGTCTGGTTCGTATCCATCAAAAGAGCGCAAATTCGTATCCATCAACTAAAAGGCCGTGTTCTTATCCATCAAGTATGCCCCACTTCGTACCGGTCCGAGCCCATCCTACTTCGCATCCATTATCACCAACTAGTACGTATCCATGGAAGATTGTCACTTCATATCGATCGTTCCATGCACTTCGTATTGATCAATCCATTCACGTATTTCGTATATATCGGCTATTGATCAGTATAAAGAACACATTCTGGATTGATACGGAAAGGCTAGAGACCATCGATATGAAGCAAGCATCCTTAGATCAATGCGAAGCATGGGACACATCAGGTCGACACAAACAAGGCGCAAATAAAGGGAGGGCTCGGTCGTAAGGCATGGAAAGTGGATCTCACCTAAACAATCGCACCACGTCACAATGATTGATACAAAAGCGATGGATACGAACATATCAATACGAACGACTCAGCCTTCATAAAAATGACACTTGCATCGATCATATGTCACAATCTACAAGTCCAAATGCTATCAAATTTTCATAGAAGCTTACGTACAACCTAAAGAATGTTCGTGCTATTCGTGCTAAATTTCGACTCGATTGGATCAAATCTTGATCGATACAAAATTCGTTCGTATCGATCACGGACCGAGTGCAGATGAAATGGGATCAATCATGTGGGCCCACTCATGTGCTAGAAGAGGTCTCCCAAGATCTGAGTGAGATATTTGCATCCTACACCTATAAATAGCATCCCAGAGACTACAGAAAAGGGTCTTTTTCGCTCTTCTACAATTAGACTCTACCGAGATTACTCTTGCGCTTCAATTCTACTACTATAACTCATTGTAACCACGGAATAAAGATCAATAAAAGTCAGCCATTTCATAGTGGACGTAGGACAAATGATGAACCACACTAAATATGTGTGTTTCTGTGTGATTCTTTTAAAATTTTGAATGTTCTTCATATTTATTTTCTCTACATATTTACTATCTGTGATTGTAAATGGGTGCTTTCGTCAACAATTGGGTTTTTTTTTGACCATTTTTAACGCAAATATTTGGTGCTTTCACTAAGAACGCTAGCGTTCAGGGATTCTACAGCTTGGATTTTGGATTTAAAAGCTTGAAGACTTGGATTTGGAAAGCTAAAGGATCAGATCCATAGTGAAGCAATCAGCAAGAAGACCAGTGCAGAAAGAAGCCAGCAAGAAGGAAGTTAGGAGGCATCCTTTGGAGCGAATCAAGCCTCATTCTTCATCATCCGAGACGAGATGGAGATGATGAAGGAAGCTATGCAAGAGGGAATGCTAAAAAGGCAAGAAGAGATAATGCAGAACCTACTCCAACAAGTTGGACAAACTAGAATGCAGAGTCAAGGGAACGCTACGGCAGGAAATGCTAAACACAGAGGTCAGGAGCATGGAGCAATCAGAACCCAGAAAAGAGCAGGACCATCAGGAGCGGCCCTAGAGCTAGGGCACTCCTTAGGAGCATGCTGATCCAACTTCAGGCAGGATACCAGGTGGAGTTGTTCAACAGGGCATTGATAGAGGAATGGGCATCCATCTAGAAGAGAAAATTCCAAGATCCCTCGCGAACTCGAGGGGGTAGATCGGAGGCAATGGAAAAGGACTACAGCTTAGCGACAGTGACAGATTGGCAGTGATGGTCAGACGAGCCATGAGAGGCGGACTAATGAATAGAAATTGGAAGATATTAATAGGAGTCCCTTTGCTCCTACGATCAAGCAAGCCAGGAATCCACCAGAATTAAAGTTACCAACATTAGAGATGTACGACGGAAGGATAGATCCGGCTGTTCATCTAATGAGGTATATATGGCATATGTAAGTACTGGGGGCATCAGAGGAGGTCATGGCACGATGCTTCCCTTTGTATCTGATGGATATAGCGGTGTTATGGTTCAGACAGCTGGAAAGTGGCTCTATTGGCACATGGATGGAGTTGATTGAAAGGTTTATGAGATAGTTTCGGGTTTACATAGCCAGACTCAAAAATGTGATGACCTTAACATCAATGAAAAAATGGAAAGGAGATTCGCTTGGAGATTTCTTATCCAGATTCAATGTGGTAGTGGCTTTGGTGGATCGATCTGATCCATCGATGCTTTTGATGGCAGCAGTTTCGGGAATCATAGATAATTCAGATTTCAAGATATCTTTGGAATGGAACCCACCAAGGGATCTCATAGAGTTCTACCATGAAGGTGAGATATTTCAAAGGAAAGAAGATGCACAGGCTGAGAGAGAAGGAAGAGAGGCTGAATCTTATGCAGTAAGGGGTAAAGGTCCACCAACGGAGGACCCAGTCAAAGATTATAAAGGAAAAAGGAAAATGAAGGACAACTTAGCACTTCTAAAAGGCCACGGAGGGAGTCAAAATTTTCTTCTTACACAGATCTAACTGAAACTCTGGAAAGGATTTACTTGGATACTCGAGGGCGTCTCCTGTATCGAAGGCCGACAAGAAGGGAACCTTCTGAAAACGAGCGGGTATCGGGAAAGCATTGCTTATTTCATTAGCTGGGTGGGCATAACACGAATGACTGCAGGAATTTGAACGATATTATGGAAGAACATGTGAGGAATGATCATTTGCAGCAGTACATAAGGAATCGAGCTGTGGCGGTAGGACAGAAGAGACCATCGCCCACCTCGAGCGAAGATGGTACTGGATCCAGGCAACATCGTCAATTTATTATCAACTAAATAAATTTGTGGCTTTGAGTAAGTGATAGAGCTCAAAGTAATACGACTAAGTTACTTACACATGTACGATAACAAGGACGGTCCCTAGACATTCTCTTAGGTGATGATAAACCGCATTGCTCAAGCCTATGAAATCCTGTTTTTCTTCTTGTTTTCCTGAAAATTTTGGTTTTTCCCTTGGATGTACAGACATTTATTTGGTTTTCCCTGGCTATAAAAACTCATATTTTGAATGATTAGATATGGATCAATGTAATAGATGATACATGTATTGCGATCACGGTCTCAATTGGAGAGACTGGGTAGTGATCGCAAGTTAAGAGTCCCTTCGTCGGAGAGCGATGGAATGGACTCAAACACAAAATATAAAAGTCCTTGGCCGAAAAGCCGAGGTTGGAGGATACAATAGTCCTTGGCTAGAGAGCCGAGGACGGAGAATATGAAAGTCCTTGGCCGGAGAGCCAAGGACGGAGAATATAAAAGTCCTTGGTCGGAGAGCTGAGGCCGGAGAATATAAAAAGTCCTTAGCCAAAGAGCCATGATCGGAGAATATAAAAGCCCTCAACCGGAGGGTCGGGGTCAGAATAGGATAATGCGACCCAAAAAGGTCAGGGATTCGGATTTCGGCTTGGAATAAATGGAACCGAAGAGGTCTTGGATTTGGAAAAGGACTCGAAGCGGTCCCGAATTTAGATATCAATTCAGAAATGTTATGGATTTGGCTATTGGTTATTGGATATGGATAGATTAAAGCTCGATTGATGGATTTGGATAACTATGAAATTAGCCAAGGATATGGTTACTCGATTCGGAATCCGACAACGACTCGGAGCAGTTGCAGATTTGGATCAAGTTATGGCTGTGGCACTTGGATAGGATGGCTTGGTAATGGATTGATTATCAAGTGAATGGTGCGGCTATGGATGAAATATGGACTTTGACTGTCAGGTTCGGAGCTTTTCAAAACACGCCTTTCTTACTACAAGGCTTGTTTTGGGGGGAAAATGTTATCCCGCCTTTTGGTCAAGGCCGGGATATCAAGAAATAGGCTAAATAGGATGGAAACTAGTATTAGAGATCGATTGAAGAAAAGGCTGTGATCGATGTCGTCAAAATTTTAATGGGCTCCAATCAAGATGGGATCAATTGAGAATAATGAACAAAGCTAGGAAAGGCAACATTTCAAATTTCAAGTCAATCGGAGTTCATACGCTAAAGATATGATCGATGCAACTCAAGCAATGTTCTAATTTGTATCCATCTAGGAAGTCTTGTTCGTATTGATCAAACGCACATCTGGTTTGTATCCACCAAAAGAGTGCTAATTCGTATCCATCAACTAAAAGGTCGTGTTCGTATCCATCAAGTATCCCTCATTTCGTATCGGACCAAGCCCATCCTACTTCACATCCACCGTCACCAACTAGTTCGTATCCATGGGAGATTGTCACTTCATATCGGTTCCATGCACTTCGTATCCATCAATCCATTCACGTATTTCGGATTGATCGGCCATTGATCGATACGAAGAACACATTCTGAATCGATACAAAAAGGCTAGAGACCATCGATAAGAAGCAAGCATCCTTAGATCGATGCGAAGCATGGGATGCATCATGTTGCTACGAACAAGGCGCAAATAAAGGGAAGGCTCGGTCGTATGCATGGAAAGTGGATCTCACCTAAATATTCGCATCATGTCACACTGATCGATACGAACAATTCAGCCTTCATGAAAACGACACTTGTATCGATCATATCTCACAATCTAGAAGTCCAAATGCTACCAAATTTTCACAGAAGCTTATGTACAGCCTGAAGAATGTTCATACTAAATTTTGACTCGATTGGATCAAATCTTGATCGATACAAAATTAGTTCATATCAATCACGAACCGAGTGCAAATGACATGGGATCGATCATGTCGGCCCAATCACGTGCCAGAAGAGGTCTCTCGAGATTTGAGCAAGATATTTGCATCCTGCGCCTATAAATAGCACCCCAAAGTCTATAGAAAAGGGACTTTTTTGGCTCTTCTACATCCAGGCTCTACATCGACTATCGCAAGTTAAATGAAAGAACAATTAAGAATGAGTATCATGTGCCAAGAACAAATAATTTGTTTGATCAGTTGAGTGGAGCTAGAGTATTTTCCCAATTTGATTTTGCGACAAGTTTCCATCAGTTAAGAGTGGTAGAGGGAAGTATTCCTTTGACAACATTTATGTTTCATATGATGGTTAGTGATGCCATTTGGATTGACGAATGCACTTACTTTCTTCGTAGATTTAATGAACTGAGTTTTCCAAGAGTATTTGGATTGGTTTGTACTAGTGTTTATGAATGACATTCTAGACTACTCTAGAGATGAGAGAGAGCATGAGGTTCATCTTAGAGTGGTACTTGAGACACTGAGATAGAATCAACTAAAGGCGAAGTTTACCAAGTGTCGATTTTGAAAGAAAGAGGTAAAATTTCTTGGCACATGGTTTCAGAGAAAGGATTGTCAGTCGATCGAGATAAGATCAAAGCCGTGAATAATTGGAAGAGACCAAATACGGTGACTAAGATAACGAGTTTTCTTGGGCTTGGTAGCTACTATCGGAGGTTCATTAAGAATTTCTTGTGGATAGCAGCACCTTTAACTAAGCTAACTAGGAAGGAAGTGAAGTTTGTTTAGTCAGACAAATGTAAGGAAGCGTTCCTTAAGTTAAAGCATTTTTTGATCAATGAACCCGTGTTAGTAGCTCCAGTTGAAAATCAAGAATTGGTGATGTATATTGATGCATGTGGAACTCGATAAGTAGCAGGGTTGATGTAGGTGGTAAAGTCATTGCCTACGAATTTAGGCAGCTTAGACCGCATGAAATTAGATATCCTACTAATGATTTGAAGTTGGCAGCTATGATCTTCATATTGAAGATTTGGAGACATTATCTTGTAGGGGAAAGATTTGAGCTGTATACCGATCACAAGTCTTTATGGTATTTATTCTCTCAGATGGAGTTAAATATGATGCAGCAGAGATGGTTGAAATTTTTGCTACTTATGATTTTGGATAGAGTATTCACCATGAAAAGATAATAAGGTAGCAGATGGGCTTAGCAGGAAACATCAGAATGTGGTGTTAGCTATAATGGAAGAATGGAAGGATTTAGAAGCTTTAGTCAGTTGTGATGTGCAGTTAAGATCAATTGTTGGTTCCAATCAGAGTTCCTCTAGGTTGTCTTGTTTAGAAATTTGACCAATATTGGTTAAGAAAATTGCTTCTAAATAGAAGGAGGATCCATCTTTGGCCGAAAGAATCAAAAGGCTTGAGGTTGGAACTGAGATTGATGGTCTAAAGTATTTTAACCTTGACCAAAGAGGATGGTTGAGAAAGAAGGGGCGTGTTCCAAATGTGGAGGACTTAAGGAAAGAAGTTCTATGAGAATGTCATCGATCTAGTTTATGACTCATCCTGGAGGAACCAAGATGTATTAGGATATGAAAAGGAGCTTCTATTGGGAAGGCATGAAGAGGGATGTTGGCGTGTGGGTTAGGCAGTGTGCAAACTGTCAACAAGTGAAAGCTGAAAATCAAAAACTGAGTGAGCCGCTTCAACCTTTAGAATTTCCTGTTTGGAAATAGGATTTGATATCAATGGATTTTATAGAGGGATTGCCAAGGTCAAATAGAGGTAATGAAAGTACATGGGTTATAGTGGACAAATTTACCAAGAGTGCCCGTTTCATTCCAGTTAAGTCAATCAGAACGACACATGTTTTAGCTAAGTTGTTCCTAAAGAACACTGTTAGACTGCATGGAGTTCCTAGTAGTATAGTCAGTGACAGAGATGCTTTGTTCACTAGTGAATTATATAAGAGTCTAAAGGAAGTGATGGGTACCAAGCTTAATATAAGTACTATGTATCACTCACAGACAGATGGGAAGACAGAGAGAGTCAACAAAGTAATCGAAGATTTACTGAGAGCTTGAGTAGTAGACTTTGGTGGATCTTAGGAGGATCACCAACATCTAGTTGTGTTTTCCTATAATAAAAATTACCAGACAAGTACAGGAATGACACCATTTGAAGCCTTGTATGGAAGGCCATCTAACTCACCCATATGTTGGATGGAGACGGTAGACAGATTAGTCTTAGCTCCAGATTTAGTTAGAGAGGAGTCAGAAAAGGTTTAGTTAATCTGATGAAGGATGAAGGAAGCTCAATTCAGACAGAAGAGTTACACAGATAAGAGGCATGAGGACTTAGAATTCTCAGGTGGAGATAAGGTTTTCATTAAGGTATCACCAATGAAGGGTGTGATAAGGTTTGGAAAGTCAAGGAAGTTAGCCCCAACATATGTAGGTTCACTCCAGCTTATAGTGAGGATTGGAAATCTCGCATACAGTATAGATTTGCCGAGCAGCTTGGAAGGTACCTATAATGTATTTCATGTGTCTTATCTTTGTAAGTATGTGTATGATCCAACGACTACTATTCCTCCGACAAGGTTGGAAGACTTGGTAGTAGAGCCTAATTTGACTTTTGTCAGACAACCATTTGGATTGTAGCTAGAGATGAGTAAAGAGTAAGGAAAGTCATTCAGGTTGGTGAAATCTCAGTAGAGCGATAACGAGAAGTATTAGTGTGGGTATGTCTATGTTAGATTTATATAGATAGTTGCTAGTCAGTTAGACTAGTGTGGTTGTTAGGAGTTGTTACAGATGATTACTTTGTTTAGTATGAGTCCGTACTGAATTTCAAGGACGAAATGCTTTAAGTAGGGAGCCTTTAATATCCCTAATTTTTGATAACATTATTCATGAAATTTAATTATATAAATAAAATAGAATAATGATGATAAGGGGATTGAGAGTTGAATAAATTACATAATAGGTCGTGCGTAATAATAAAAATTTAATGGACTTTAAATTGGTCTATAAGATAATTAATTTACATGTGGGCATAGTGGTAATTAGCCATTCTATTATACACGACAATACACATCTTATGCTTGCCCATTCGTGTTCCCTTTTTCATTTTTCACAAAGGCAAATCAAAATTAAGTACAGCCGACCATTAACAAGGTGGAAAAAGGAGAAATTTCAATCTAAAGCTAAGGGTCAAAGCTAAGAAGGATCACCACAACTTCCTTATCAAATATAAGGTGAATAACAATTCACTCCATCTCTTTTTGGTTTTATAATCGTATGATTTCAGATTTGAGTATTTATTTTGTTTCTTGAATTTATGGATGATGATGTGCTTAATTCAAGAATTGTTTGGTTTAAACAATTTATTTGTATATTAAATTCGTACGGTTTTAGGGGTAAAACAATGGGTTATTGATTTTAAAATGCCATGGAAAAATTTTGTGTTAAGTATAATATGATTTTGGAGATGAGTTTTAATTTTTAGAATTTTCCAAGTTATGGAAATATTATTATGAAAAATTTTAACAAAAAATATGATATAATTGGGTTTAAAATTTATTTCAAAAATTTTAGGTAGGAATTGGGTCTGAAATTTTATTATGTTTGATTACATGAAGAAATTAAATTCCTATGATTTTCGGGATTTTTCCCAATTGATGGAAATAAATTATTTTAAAGGAGGGACTTTTCTTCAAATATTACTTTTGATATTTGGAAGGATTACATGTTACATTTTTATGGTTTAGATCTGGTATACATGCAGCTATTTTAATTGTAAAGTATTTGAAAAGTTTTATGGAAGCCAATCAATGGTTTACAAATTGGTAAGTTGCTATAAGGGAATTACTAAAAGAAGCAACATTTCAGCCTTTAATTTAGAAAAAGGTATTCCACCTCAATTAGTAGCCTCTTTCGACTCTAGTGATTCTGCCCCATCCTGGTCAAAACCTACATAGTTGAAACTACATAGACGAAACCCATACAAAAGGTATCATCTAGTGGTACGCAGTGGATTAGAAGGAAGGCGGAAGCCTTGATGTCGAAGGTAGGCTTCCGCTGGGGTCGAAACCCTGCTTTGATTTCAAAAAGTAAAAGTTTTTCCATTTTTATTTAAAGCTTTCAACATAGTCGAAACATATGCTTTCGGAAGGGTTATATAAATAGCTTTTGAAAAAGGTTGTCATATTATGTTAAAGCATCAGCTTTTGAAGGGGTGCCTTTTTATTTTAGAAAATAGCTTTCGAAAGGGTTGGTTCCGACCTAGTTGAAACCTAGCCGCTTTTTTCCTTCTGAAGTAGTGAAGCCATCAATGCCTTCGAAAAGTTATTTTGCTTTTATCTAAGTTAAGCCGCTTCCTAGTTGTTTTCGAAAGGGGTTGAGTGTTTCGATGGTGATGGAGTCGAAAGGGGGTTTCGACTTTGTCCTTCAAAGTTTTTAATTTTAAAGGTCATAGCTTGCGACTAGATGGTTTCGACATAATCCGCTTTTCCCCAAATTAATTTTAGTTAGTTTCAAAAGAGATACTCTCGTATATGACCATTTTGACCCAAGTGATGTTTTTAAAGAGCAAACCTGTTGCTTTCGAAAGGGTACTTTATTTGTTTCGAAGCTATATTTTAAAGAATGTTTTCTTGATACCATCGAAAGGATGATTGGTTTCGAAAGATATAAACTTAGAGTTTTGAAAAGAGGTTTCGTATATTTTCGAAGGAGGTCATCTAGTGGTTTCGAAAGTGATGTTTTAGAGTTTCAAAAAAAATAACCTATTCTCATTTTAAAGCGTAAACCATGGCATAAATAAAGATTTTGGAAATATTATTCACATTGTTATTAACCCATAACTACATCTTGGGAAAAGGACAGAATAACCGGTTAGGTTGACCCAGTATTGAATATGATTTAACAGATGTTAAAATCTTAATTAAAAATATTGGCAAGGCCCAATAAGTTTACAGTAAGCCTATGAAAATTGTATGATATCGGCAGGGGCCAATAGATTTATAGTCAGCCCATGGAAACTATGATTTGATACTGGTAGGGTCTGGTAGGTTTGTAGTTAGCCCATAAAAACTATATCTGGATTAAGATATCGACGGTCAGTCAAAAGATTTCTAGTTAACCCATGAAAACTAGGATAAGGGATAAGATATTAGAGTTACCAATAGGTTCTTAGTAATCCCAAGAAACTGTGATATTGGATAGATAGTCCATAAAAAATTAACAAGATGATAGAAATCCTAGAAACTATAATTGGAACAGACAGTCATAATGACTGGGGATGGGTGATCAAGATTTGATTTACTTGTTTTGCATATCATCAAAAAGATTTTGAAATACTATGTTTTAACCATTGTGGATGTAGGAGCATAGTATATGGTTTTATAAATGTCGTAGGATACTGCTGAGGGGAAAACCCCTTTCGTTAAGTGGCGTGGTCTCACTAGATATCTAAATGGTTTGAGATGGTAAATTATTATTCATATCAGGTTTTATGCCTAACTCGAAGTTATTGTTTTCCCCTTAAACTCTTAGAGACTCAATTGATTTTGAGTACGTTGAGAGTTAAGGTTTCCAGGTGTTCTTTTAGACGAATAAAGCTTTCGAGAATGTGCACGAGGCAAGCTTGTTATTAGAGTTTTTTTATTTCCGCTGTATGTATTGTTTGTAAAGACAAATTGTTTTCTTGCCTATCTATATACTCTAGTCTATCAAGGGGGCATCTTCATATGTCACTGTTGGCTTATTTTGTTATAATTATATGTTATCTGAATGTGGTCTGTGAATTGGGATTATGTAATCAATTTGGAATATTTTGAAATGGAATGTGGAATTTATTTACTGTTTAAATTTTTTTCTATATTCTTGTGTTTCTGTGTATCTGTGTATCTAATGTCATCGTATTTGGTCGCTAAAGACTAATAACTATGGATGACTACATCATCCGTAGTCATTAGTTTTGGGCCTCCAAGTATGGAGATGTTACATCATGACATTTGCACCATAACTCATGATGTTCTTGTAGAGATGTTATCTTTCATTTGTTATGCATCACTATATTTCTATTGTATATTTTCTATATTATATTTTATTCATGCGCTATGAGATATGCAATAGGTTTTTCTGCTTTAAATTTAAGCCTTGATGATCATCCCATTTCACCTTGCACGTTACAGCGCTCTTTTACGTCATTTGGTGTAGGTGGTATGGGGCGGTCGTCATATTATTCAAACTATGTATACACTTAGGCATTTATATTCCTAATATACATGTGAATTTATCACATGTACATGTAAATATGATTATACATTTATATACCATATATATAAATTCCATTATACATATGTGTGTATAAAGTTATACTTATTTTCATTCATTGTTTTGATATCATGTTAATGTGAATATATACTAAATATAGTCAAAATTAATTTTAATAAATTTATTTAATATGATTAGTCAAATAAATATGAAATATTTTAAAATAAAATGTGGTTTTATTTAATGAAATAGTTTGGATCGAATGCTATTTAATAGATTACAAAAGCCTGTTAAGAAATGAAAGGGAATTGTTTTTAAAATTTACCTATTTCACCTACCGTGGCATATACTAAAGTACAACAATTAGCCCATGCGAGCTACCTCTAAACTAAACTCAAAACTTTTATCTTGGCTACAGTCAATCTTATTGATCACATAAGAACCTTACCTCCGCTCTCTTTTGCTATTTATCTAACTCTTGGCTGAGTAGGCTTTTTGCCTACCCATTGCATTTCTATAAAAAAAATAGCATACATAACTCGTATTCATTGAATCACTTGAAGTTATACACTACTCAAAAGAAGATTCATCTACTTCGAATGTAGAAGGTTGGCATTACTATAATTGATATTCAACTTAATGTAAAAATCTCTACCCAGACTAAATCATTTAATCGATAAATATTACTAGGTTAGACTAAGGGTTTAATGTAGTACAATGCAATAAAATATGGATATTATTGAAATTTTTGACCATTGACCATATTTTGGATATCTTCGAAAAATAGTAATGACAAAAAACATGCACAATATGTCATCACTCTGGGTGTAGCTTTAATAGACTAGAAATTGGATTTCACGCAAGTGATTGGTAAGCAGCAAAACATATATATCTGTTATTATGCTTCAACAAAGTCCATGGATGATTGAAATTTTAATTTTTTTTCAAACATTACTAAAGGTTGAGTTTACACCAAGGAGTTACACAATAACATTGGTCAACATATTTTCAAATTACTTAATTCAATTTAATTTATAAATATTATAAATTAAATGGGAGGAAATTAATATAAATGTTATATTAATATTAACGTCTTTTATTTATTTCAAGCCTTTAATTAACTAAGATACATATAACTATTATATATTAGTTTAATTTAATTTAAAGGGCTTAAATGATTTTTTTAATGATAATAGGTTGGTAATTTTGGATGCATTTTATATGTATGTATATATTCATGTGTGTGTGTCATATTTGTGTATATGTATGTGTGTGCGGATGACTAGCCATATATTGTAGGTGATAAGGGAGAAAGTAGTTTTAAATTTTCATTTGGTAAATTGTTTACCAAGTTAAAACAAATGCAGAAAAAAGGCTAAATATATATCAGATATTTTTAAATATTCCAGTGGCTATAAATACCTACCTATTCAGCACTTATCTACGTGCTTTTCCAAGTCTAAGCCCTCACATCACTAAAATTAATTAAAGCCTATAATTCAGCCACGCAAGCCAAGCTAGAAGGAGGTCATCTAAAAGGGAATAGCTCAAAGTACAATATGTCATCCGCTGGGTAGCTCAAGGTAAGTAAAATCTTTATATATTAATTTTATACTGAATGTACTTTTAGTCTTGAATACATAAACATTTCTTTATGTGTATTTCATAAATTAGATAACATGTTAAAACTACATTTGCAGTATATGTAAACTTATACGCACACATGCGCATATATACATATATATGTGTATGTATGTATGTATATGTATGTATGTGTATATATGTATGTATGTATGTATGTATCGGTTTGCAAAAGTATATATGAAATTTGGAGAGCACTTCAAGTCACATCAGAAGGAACTAGTATAGTCAAGCAAACCATAATTTAAATGTTGACAAATCAATTTCAACATTTTAAAGATGAAACCAAATGATTCAATGTTCAATATATATATATATATATATATATATATATATATATATGCTAGACTTCACAACATAATACATGCTTTAGTTGCATTGGGAAAAACATTCACCGGAGATGACCAAGTTAGGAAAATACTAAACTCACATACCTATGAATTGGAATGAATGATATTGGCAAATTAAGAGGCAAATGATCTTAGTCAAACTAAAGCAAAGGAACTAGGAATTTAATAAATGATATTGGAAAAATAAGAGGAAAATGATCTTAGTCAAACTAAAGCAAAGGAATTAGGAATTTAATGTCATATGAAGTGCAGTTGCAAGCAAAATGATAAAACCATAAGTATGAAAAGTTGTCACTCGTTTTCAATGCAAATAACAGTTATAGATTTTTTATGAAGAAGATGAGAAGATCACATCGATGACCAAAAATTTCAATAAATATAAAAATGAAACGAAAAATGATAAAGATTGACAACAATGTGGAAAATAATATGAATAGAATGGAATTGTTGTCAATGTTTAAATATGAGAAAATGGGATCCTAAACGAGGGATTATCTCACATTTAAGAAATTTAGTTACGCTTCAAATAATAGCCAATCTATTCTATTATATAAGAAATTGAGTATGGAGTCAATATTTATCTCTCATTACATTCAGTCTCATCTCAAACGGTGATTTATCAGAATTTCTACACTGCCTAAGCATTTGTACCTTTACATTAACATCATCACATTATTTTTGGAAAAATCAATAGACTTTCATTATGGAACTTTCTTAATTTATATCTTTTATATCTCGCCACATTCAATCTCATCTCAAATGGTGATTTATCATAATTTGTACCATAATTTTACACTAAACATTTGTACCTTTTCATTAACATCGCCATGTTAACTTCCACAAAATCAACAGTCTTTTATTGTGATACTTTCTTAATTTATACCTTTATTTCTCCTCAAATTTACACTATGCTTATATTTCTTTCTCATGTCCATTAAAACCTAAATTAATCCTCTCGCTCAAATCATTTTCTTACGCAAGGAAAATCTACTATATGTCCTATTATAGTATTATATTATTATATAATTAAGTGACTACAATATAGTAACTTATTTCTTACCACATTCAGTCTAATTCCAAATACTGAATTATTACACATAGTTAGTGGACTTTTGCGTTTTAATCCCTTGAATTTTTTTTTCTCACTTTAGTTACATATCTACTAATGTTTTCAAATTTGAAAAGCAATGGGCTAAGGGAGCCCTGCCCAATAAATTCTTCACTCAGAAATGTATACATGCAAATAACAGCCTTATGACTGGAAATACATTTACACTATGTAACATAAACATATCAATGACATAAAAAGTAACATACATCAGTAACATCTCATCTTTCATTTCAGCCTGCTCAATCTTTTGCGAATTCTCTTATCAATTATACTGTATAAAGTAGCTGCAGTTTCCATTTTCAGATCAAAGATTCTCCTATTTCTTTCATTCCATATCTCATATGCAAAAATCTTTAAAATAATCATAAGTATCATAAGATATTATCAAAGAGTTTAGAAAATGGTATAATTTTTATTTCATATTATTATGCATATAGCGGAAAACAATTGGCTTTGAAAGAAATATATGAGGATGATGCTATGTCATATAATGATTTAAATTAGTATTTGGAGGCACTGCAAAAATATAATCTTGGTAGTTATGTGGCTATGGAAGTTAATCCTTCAACCAATCAATTTTAAAGAGTTTGTATTGATTTTGATTCTTGCCTACTTGGATTTAAGCATTGTCGGCCATTAGTATTTTTAGATGCAGCTGCTTTAAAGTGAAGACCGAGTGTTTTGTTAGCTCCTACTTCTAAATATGGTAACCAAGGTATGAGTCTCATTCTAATTTCGTTTTATTTATCTATTTAGTTTGGTAATGATATATGTAACTATCATTTTCTACAGCAGTTACAGTTGACATGTTTACACTAAACTTGTTTGCTCTAATTTTATTCAATGGTAGAGTTGTTTACACTAGAAATGTTTGTAGTAAAAATGTTTATAAAAACATGAAAACAATTTTTATGCAACGGTAAATAATAGACTTTAATATAACAGATGCTAGATTCATATATCATTTTGAGGCTAATTCAGTTGTTTACAATAGAAAATATTAACATTTAAATAGGTTTGAATATTTAATGTAATTCATGTTTCTTACCACCAATAAGTCATTAATTATTTATTTTTTAGGTTTCTTTCCTCTTGCAATGGGTATTGTTTCACATGCAAACGAAGGTAATTGGTCTTGGTTTTTGTCTCATTTGAAAGAAAAACTTCATGAAGGTCAATCTTTACTTTTTATATCCGGTCGTCAATGGGGTCTCATTTTAGGTGTTTTGAAAATACTTCCTTCTTCTTATCATGGCTATTGTTTACTTATATGGAATAAAATATCGATACCGTTGTTAAGGCGGCTAAAGGTGATTCATCAATTGTTGAATTGTTTAAACTTTGTGCTAGAGCTTCTAATATGTATGATTTTGAGAAATATCTTTCTAAATTTAAGGATATTGAGGTACGCTCGCAAATTATTATTTTTTGAGAGATAAACATGTTGACCATTAGGTGGATTTTATTTTTCAAGGTAAGCGTTATGGTGAATATTCTTCTAATGTTGTACAAAGTTTTAATTTATGGATTTTGGAAGGTAGATTTATGCCAATAACTTCTTGTTTGGATGATATTCAAGTGAAAGTAATGGAGAAAATGACTAGAAGGAGACGGGAATGTCATTTCTGGACAATGAATCTTTGTCCTATTATAGAGGAACGTTTGTCTAAGTTAGTCGATGATGGCTTTGGTTGGGATGTTTATAAGTCTTCAGAATTTGTGTTTGAAGTTAAATCTTCTAAGTCATAGGTTATTGATCTTCAAAATCGTCTACGTAGTTGTAATCAATGGAGAGTTACTGGTTTTCTATGTGTCCATGCAATTAAGTGCATTAACAAGTCTAGATTATCGGTTTATGATTATGTTGTAACATCCCCAAAATTTTATCAATTTAAAACTAGTAATTTATTTGAAATTCTGAAATTTAATTTGAGTTAATTTGAATTAATTTTAAATTTTCAAAACAAATGAATATTGAGTTTGTTTATTTATATATATAATGGATTTCAAATTTGAATTTGAATTTGAATTTGTATTTGTATTTGAATTTAAATAGAAAATATCTTAAAAATATTTGGATTCAAAATATTAACATATATGTAGAATTTTATTTATGTATAAATTAGTATTAAAAACATCTTCTTTTAATAGTTGTATAAGCATAAATAAGAAAAAAATAATATAAAAAATTATTTAAAATATTTATGCATAAGTGATACGAGTGTCAAATTTTAACACAAATATTAACAAGTGTTAGAGTCATAAGTGAATAGATTTACAAGTGTTAATGAATCAAGACAAGTGCCAAAATTTTATATTTCTTTTCATTTTTTTAAAATTAAAGAAATCAAGGCAAATATACATTCCTAATTCTTTCCTCTCTCATTTTCTTTCATCTTCACTTTCTAAAACTTAAGAAAAGAAAGCCTGTACAACTTTCTCAAACCAGAAAGAAAAATCAACAAGCAACTTCAGAATTTTCAAAAAAAAGAAAGAAAAAAATAGAAATTAAAACACTTCAAAGATCTAAAGCCTGGAAAGCATCTACTAACGTTTTTCATATACTCTTATCTTCCACTACAATTAATGTGAAAGTTATTTGACCAAGCAAGCTATTAGTGCATCATACTGTCAATTCTTTTGTAAAAAGTTATAATAACATTCCGTATGAAGGTAAGATTTCCAGGTAAGGCAATAACCACGTCGCGTTTTCATTTTCTATTTCATTATATAGACATATCTTCCCCTTTTACTTTATTTTATTGCTTTTATTTTCTCATCTTCTTCATCTAAAACAAAACTTAAATTATTATATATTATCATCCATTTGTTCCTTTTTGCTTTTGAAACAAGGAGGAAATTTTTCTTCATTTGTTATTTTTGTTTTCTCATTGCTTTTGTTGGAATCAAAAAATCCTTTCTTCTTTTTTCATTGCATATACAATGGCTTGGGTATGTAAATTTTATATTCTCTTGATAGAGTTTATAAGAATTAGGATTGAATTCCTAAAAAAAATTAATTGGTAAAATAAACCATTTTTCAATTTTCAATATGTGGCGATTTTGATTGAATCATGATTGGAAAAAACATGCAAATGCTATTACTATTCCAAAAGTAACTACGACTACCTATTTTTGTTGTAGATATGTATTTGCTAAAATGCCTAGGCAATGGATTTTGATTCAACGTCCATAGTAACTTTCATACATATGCTTTTGTTTTATCATTTTTAATAATTTTATATCTATTCTTTATTAATTTTTTATTTTTTTTACATATTTGTAAGTATTCAATTATGTTTTAGTTCTCAAGTACACAGTACCTTTTTATGTTTTAATGTAATATAATTTGGATTCTCTATTTTGTTTTTGATTGCTTTAGGCACTATTTTGTATTAATGACCTTCTATTTCTGTTTATTATTTTTACCCTTTTGTTCATATTTACCTATTTATTCTATTCTATCTATCTATCATATAATAAACTAAATACGGAGTCAACATTTATCTCTCACTACATTCATCTCATCTCAAATAGTGATTTTTCCAAAATTTCTAGCATACTTTTTACACTACAGTCCCTAATATTTGTAGATTAAAATTAACATCATCGCATTAATTGCCACAAAAATCAACGGTCTTCCATTATGACATTTTCTTAATTTATATCTTTATTTCTCCTCCAATTTACACTAAGCTTATATTTCTTTCTCACGTCTAGTAAAAGATAAATTAGTCATCTCACTCCAATCATTTTCCTACAGCAGCAAAATCTATATATCAATATTATACCATTGTCATATAAGAAACCCTAGTGGCCGCCATCTCTCTTTTTTCGGCGTTTGGAATATCTTCATCGTCTCTCCCTTTGTTTCTCGTTTTCTCTGATTGTTTCTATTCTTTTGTAATGTCTCCCTCCAATTTGCTTAACATCAGGCAGCTCCAACCCCTGATCCGCCGCCATCTTATTTAGACCACCCACCGAGCTTCGAACCAAGCAAAACAAGGACGACTCTCCCCGCCCATGATGATGGATTCACCCCTGTTATGTCGCGAAAATGGAAGAGGCAACTCAAGTCTGGTCCTATTAATCGTCATGCCAAAGATGTGAATCAGTCAGTTCGAACTCCACCCCCAAGCAAATCTTGCTTGCTTCCTAGTCACTCCCAATTGGATCTGATTCCCAATATTGCCGAACGAATACCAAGCAAGCCTCTTCTGTATGGAATTTTGCATCTCAAAGTAGTAAAGCGTGGAACGAGGTTGTCAAAGGCAACAATATACCAATCCCTGTTCCACTGAAATTTTACCATCCTTGAGAAGTCAACTCTTTAAAATGCGCTAAAATGTCCACTGAAGTCATCCTGGATGCAAGAAAACAATGGAGTAATGCCATTGTAGTCTATGTAGTCGGCCCTAAACCGTATTATCCATATTTCAAAGAGTATATTATCAGAGTTTGGAAACCAGTCAAGGACTTTTCGATTTTCTCAATGGAAAATGGATTTTGTTGAGTCACAGGTTCTATGAAGGTTTTGATTTCTGACAAAGAAATAAAGCCGATCGATAAAACAAAGACATCATGGCTATAAAGAGGCACAAAAGAGCTACATATGGTACTGTAGATTATAGATTGATTATTTGATATTGTAATAGTGATAAACTTGTTAAAATCTATCCTCAAATAATCATGCATCTCAATATAATCGATATATATATATATGTTTAAAAGAAGCATTTGCACATTTGTTGAGCAAATTAACAGAGACCGGCCGACCGGTCATAAATTAGGCGGTCGATCGTTTCTGTGTAAAATGCACATAAACGTGCACACATGCACATAACGACTATATATTTGAAATCCTGTCTACTGGCCAATTTTTGACCTGTCGACCGTTTTTAAACAGAGAGCAACCTTTTCCAAAAGACACTTCTTTCTCCAATGGTTGCATCTCTTACCTTTCATCAATGATCATATCTATTAATGGCTACTGTTCACAAAGAGTTACAACTATTTTTCTCTATATAAACTCATCTAAATCATTGATTCAAATAACATGAAAAACATATTCTTTTTACTCTAATTTTTGATCTTACTACTCCTGCATTCTAAAAGCTCTCAATTATTTTAATTGCTTATTGAATCATTGAAATTATTTCATATCTATTGATTCAATAAGTAATATACTTCCCTTAATCTTCACAAAACATCATTCACATATTTTGAGGATAAGATTATAGGAAATTTGTACTACAAGTGACAAAACTATGTTAGCAAGAACACATACCATCAACAAACAATTATATTTATCATTGCTGAAGTCCTCGGTGTTGTAAGAGGCAAGTGTTGAAGTCCTCGGTGTATTAGAGGCGTGAAATCCCGTTCGTTTGCTCGGGTGTTGTAAACCTGTTCCTCCGGGTGAAGCGAGGTAGTTAATAGTGAAAATCCAGATAGAAGTCTGGGACTGGACGTAGGATGGTGCTCCGAACCAGTATAAAAATCTCTGGTGTGATTTTTCTATTTTTATTTACTATGCTATTATCATCTATTTCCGCATTTATATTATATTCCATATTACACGATCCGTGTGTACTATATTTGTACGTGCACTCGTACACTATCACTACCGCACACTTTTCATTTGGTATCAGAGCGCGGCCATCATATAACCGTAACACAGTTATTTGATATATTCTTGTAATATGGCAAATAACGCAAGTACTAGCACTCAAAACACCAATTACATGGAAGGTCAATCGACACAAAGACCTCATTTTTCAATGGTCTTAACTGTAGTTATTGGGCAACACGTATGTCATTCTTTATGCAATCAAATAGTTATGATGCTTGGAATGCAACTCAAAAAGAAATAGTAAATCCAACAACTGATTATTCAGAATGGACTGCGGCTGAGAAAACGGCAGCAGCCATGAATGCAAGAGCAATAAATATGTTGTTTTGTGCATTAGACCAAAATGAATATAACCGTGTTAGTATCTGCACTACTGCATATCAAATTTGGCAAACGCTAAAAATCACTCATGAAGGTACTAACAAGGTTAAACAAGCCAAAATAGCCATGCTGAAAAGTCAATTTCAAATTTTCAAAATGAAACCAAATGAGACAATCAATTATATGTATTCACGGTTTCAAACTATCCACCATGCACTTTTTGGCTTAGGACAAAAGTATTCTGATTTTGATGTTGTCTCAACAGTCCTACATTCTCTGACTAGTGAATGGGAAGGAAAAGTATTAGCAATTGAAGAAGCTAATGACCTTTCCGTCATGAAGCCAGATGAATTGATAGGGGATCTAATGTCCTATGAAGCTAACTTGCAGACTAGAAAGGAACAAAAAGAAGAAAAGAAGAACATAGCATTCCATGCTGAAAAAGACGAAAATGAATCAGAGTCTGAAGACGAAGATCTGGCATTCATAGCAAAAGGTTTCAAAAAATTCCTAAAACAGCGAAAAGCCAGTCGTTATAACAGAAAGAAATCTGGATCAAATAAACCAACATCATCCTCTATAGAATGCTTCAACTGTCACAAAAAGGGGCACATGCAAAAGGATTGTCCAGAACAAAAGAAGAAGTCAGAAAATGACAAATTCAAATATAAGAAGGACAAGTCAAAGAAACGAGCCTTCTCAGTAACGTGGGATGATTCAGACTCATCTTCATCAGAAAGTGAAAGTGATTCGGAGAATGAACAAGCTAATGTTTGTTTTATGGCAACAGAAGATGAGGTACAAATTCCTACACTTGATGAAATACTTGATATTAATGCTGAATTGATAGTCAAATATAAAGACATAAAACGTCAATTAAAAGTAGTCAAAGCAGATTTAGGTAGAGCAGAGTTTGAACGAGAGATGTTAAAAGATGAGAAGAAAATATTAGAAAAAGAACTTGAAAAAATTCAAGAATCATCATCTAATGTTGGCTCTCAACTATCTCTTTTGAGTCAAGAAATATAAGCTCAAAAAGAGAAAAATAATGCTCTCACTACTGAAAATCATGAGCTTGAGGCAAAAGTCAAAATTCTAGACCTAGAAAAATCTAGTTTACAAACAAAGTTTGATGACATTACTCAAAATGTTTCTAACTTTAACAAAGGTCGAGAAAATTTGACAAAAATCATTGAAAGTTCACAATCTATTTCAGATAAACAAGGTTTGGGATATAAGAAACAAGAAACCAAGAAACATCTTGGTAATAAAAGAAAGAAGAGAGTACAAAAAACTGAAGCTAAGAAAAATCTTGGTTTATTATACTCCAAACCAAAACCAGTTGTGAAATTTCAAAAGAAAAATATGAAGACTATCAAAATATGGGTTCCTAAAACAAATAACAATTTGATTAGGAACAAATATATTCAAAATTTCATGAATACTGTGCATCATAATACTAATTATGTATATAAAGGGGATACCAGACCCGTATGGGTTTGGACTCCTAAGACCTAACTCTTAGGACCCTATAAAAAGTGGGTACCATGAACTTAATTCTATTTTTTTGCAGGTCCCACTTAAGAAAAGAGGAAAGTGGATATTGGACAGTGGTTGCTCGAAGCACATGACTGGAGACAAGAGCTTATTAACAAATATTACATACTCAGATGGTGGCTCCGTCACTTTTGGAGATAATTCAAAAGGCTATATCATCGGCAAAGGCGATGTGAGCAATTGCGGTACATCTTACTTACCTCTTATTACTAATGTCATGCTCGTTAGAAATTTGAAACACAATATACTTAGTTTTAGTTAGTTATGTGACAAGGGTTTTATAATTTCCTTTTCGAATAATAAGTGTAGTATTTTAGATAAAGACCATAATTTAGTTTTCGAAGGTTATAGAGACAGAAATATATATATATTCTGAATATGAATATTAATCATAATTCAGATATGTGTCTTGTGGCTAATGATAATGATCCATGGCTATGGCACAAACGCTTCTGTCATATAAACTTCAGAACTATTTACAAGCTAGCCAAAAACAATCTAGTTAGAGGACTACCCAAAATGAGTTTTAAAGTTAACAACATTTGTGATGCATGTCAATTAGGAAAATTGACCAAATCATCTTTTAAATCCAAGAAAGTCATATCAACATTACAACCACTTGAGTTACTACACATGGATTTATTTGGACCTACTAGGGTGCAGTCAATAAATCACAGTCGATATGTGCTTGCAATTGTTGATGATTTCTCTCGTTACACATGGACAATTTTCTTAAAAAATAAAAGTGACACTTTCGATCATTTCAAATCTTTCGTCAAAAGAATTCAAAAATCAAAAGGGATTAAAGTTAAAAATATAAGAAGTAATCATGGCGGAGAATTTGAAAATAATGAATTTGAACATTTTTGTACAAAGAAAGGTATATATCATAATTTTTCGTTTCCCAGAACTCCACAACAGAACGGAGTTGTAGAACGGAAGAACCGAACTTTGCAAGAATGTGCAAGAACATTATTGAATGGAACCACCTTACCAAAACATTTCTGGGCAGAAGCTGTCGCAACTGCCTGTTATGTTTTAAATCGTGTGTCCATAAGACTTCTTACCAAGAATACTCCTTATGAATTATTTAACAAAAGAAAGCCTAAAATCTCATACTTCAAAGTTTTTGGTTCCAAATGTTTTATCTTAAATACGAAAGACTAGCTTGGAAAATTCGATCCAAAAGCTGATGAAGGAATATTTGTCGATTATTCGGAACGAAGTAAGGCCTATCGTATATTTAATAAACGAACCAAAACTATTGAAGATTCACTTCATGTCTCTTTTGATGAATTCTTTCAGCCTTCTCAATCAAAACCAGATGATGACGAATCTATATTTACTGACACTCCTTTCATCACAAATTATGACTCTGACTCTGAAAATATTGCTGACAATATTTCCCAACAACATCCAGTTTGTGAGATACGTTCCCCTCCAAGATTATTGAGACACCATCCGGTTCAAAATGTAATTGGCGAGGTCGACTCACAAGTAAGAACTAGGAGTCAACTCAACCAAATGGGTCATGTCGCTTTTCTTTCAAATATCGAACCTAAGAATCCAAAAGAAGCTGCTACAGACGATTACTGGATCATTGCCATGCAGGAAGAACTAAATCAGTTCGAGCGCAATGAAGTTTGGGAATTTGTTCCAAGGCCAACTGATCAGTCAGTTATTGGTACTAAATGGGTTTATAAAAATAAGGCCGACGAACAAGGAAATATCACCAAAAATAAAGCAAGATTAGTAGCACAAGAGTATAATCAAGAAGAAGGTATCGATTATGAAGAAACTTTTGCACCAGTTGCTCGACTAGAAGCTATTAGAATCCTATTATCTTTTGCTTGTCACCATAATTTCAAACTTTATCAGATGGACGTCAAAAGTGCTTTTCTCAATGGATTTATCAAAGAGAATGTCTATGTCGAACAACCTCCTTTGTTCGTACATGAAAAATATCCTGACCATGTGTTCAAACTTAAGAAAGCTCTGTATGGTTTAAAACAAGCACCTCGTGCTTGGTATGAACGACTACGTAGCTATCTTATTAACTCAGGATTTCAAATAGGCAAAGTCGATCAAACTTTGTTTATCAAACATTCTCAAAAAGATATTCTAGTTATCCAGATATATGTAGACGATATCATCTTTGGTTCAACAAACGATAAACTCTGCAAGGAATTTGCAAGTATTATGACCAAAGAATTCGAAATGTCTCATATGGGAGAACTATCTTATTTTCTTGGACTTCAAATCAAGCAACTTTCAAACGGTATTTTTATCAATCAAGAAAAATACCGTGGAAATCTTATCAAACGCTTCGGATTAGAAAATACATCTGGTAAACCAACTCCTATGAGTACAACTACACATCTTGAAAAAGATGAAAATGGTAAGAGTGTTGACCAGAAATTATATCGAAGCATGATTGGTTCTCTTCTTTATCTTACAGCTAGTCGTCCAGATATAATGATGAGTGTTTGTCTATGTGCACGCTTTCATGCAGATTCAAAGGAATCACATCTACGAGCAGTGAAACGTATAATTCGTTATCTTAATAATACCAAAGATTTCGGTCTTTTTTATCCAAAAGAATGTCCATTTGAATTAGTATCATATAGTGATGCTGATTTTGGTGGCTCGCGAACGGATAGAAAAAGTACAAGTGGTACGTGCCATTTTATTGGAAAATCACTTGTCCCTTGGTTTAGTAAGAAACAAAATTGTGTTTCACTATCAACATGTGAAGCTGAATATATATCAGCAGCTCTCGCTTGTACTCAAGTACTATATATGCAACAAACACTTCAAGATTTTGATATACATTTATCAAATTCTATTATATACTGTGATAACACAAGTGCTATAAATCTCTCTAAGAATCCAGTGAATCATTCTAGAACCAAACACATTGATATCCGTCATCATTTCCTTAGAGATAATATTGAAAAAGGATATATATGTCTTGAATATGTCCAAACTGATAATCAAATAGCGGACATTTTTACTAAGCCTCTGCTCGAATCTAGTTTTATTAGATTACGAAGAGAGCTTGGTTTAATTTCAAGAAAAGATCTTGACTAGTAATTTCTAATGATTGTTTTTCTTTTTGAACTACATTTTTTTATTTTATTTCCTGTTATCAAAAGGAGACTATTTATTTCTTTCAATAAGAGCCTCTGCTTGCTTTCATGGTCAAAATTCTTTATTCACTCTCATCCACAGGCTTATGTACATGGAACTTCTTTATAAGCTTGTCAAATTTTCTCTCTTTATTTCATCTTTCTTTTTCTAAACATAAGGCTCTATACATTATTCTCTATGGCTCACATTTGTGATAAGTGTGCTCACAAATCACACATTTCCGTTACAAGTTCTGAGCCAGAGGAGTATTATTCTCGTGAAACACCAAAACAAAAACCAAAGTATCATCACCAATGCCTTCGTACTCCTGGAAGTACACCAACCTCAAAACAAGTTAAGAAGGCGCTGTTTTGTTCTCCTCGTACCAAAGCTCAGATCGACGAGATTCACCACTATCAGAAACATCAAATAGATCTTCAAAGTGTAACGACCCAGAAATTTTAGTAATTAAAATTTGAATATTTAATTAATTTTAAATATTAATAAGTGAATTTATAAGTCAAATAAAAATTTATTTTGAATTATTGGATTTAATTGAATAATTAAATCGATAATTTAATATGTGAAATTATGGAAATAATTGAAAATATAGTTAAATATGATTGAAAATGATTTGTAAAATTTTATTTTATCATATTGAAGTTAGAACGATATTTTAGAACTTTTAAAATCGAATTAAAAGCTAATTTGTGAAAATTGAATATTTTAATATTAAAATCGACTAGTGAAAATAGTCAATTTTTGAACAGTCTCAGAATTGAACGAAACCAGTTTCATTGGATCCGTAATAGTTAGTTATTACCGGATTTCAAATTTCGTGTCAATCGGAGTTATCGTTTGATCGTGGCAGCTCGAAACGCATCGAATTATTTTTAATTTTAATTTGGCGAGTTAAAATAGCCATTTTTCAAAAAGTCTTGGATTTTGACGAAACCAGTTTCATCGGATCCGTAATGTGATATTATTGTAAGGTTTCAAATTTCGTGTCAATTGGATTTACCGTTTGTCCGGTACAAATTAAAACGCCTAGAAAATCGTTTAAATCGGTTTAATTTAAATTGAGCGTTTATAGCCATAACTCGCACAGATGTCCGAATTAGCTTTCGAAACCTGTTCCATTGTGTCCGGAACGCGGGGTAAACCCTAGAAACGCTGGTTACGGCGTGTAAATCGGAGTTCGGAATTTCCGGGATGAATAGTGTTTCGTCGGTTCCTTATAAATAGCCACCATTCTAAAAAAATAAAAGAAAAAAAAAACAAAACCCTAATTCTCTATGTAGGCCGCCACTTCAAAAACCAATGGCCAGAAATTCGTAACCTTCCTCCCTCGATAACTCCAAATCCGTCGACAACTAGGCTAAACTTTCAACTAGAGTATTGAAGAGGGCGATGAGAGCTTCGATGTGAACGGTCATGATCAAATATGGAGTGACGTGGTGGCGTCTAGGGGGCCGCGTTCGGCAGTACGTGCGCACGCAAATTCACGCACATGAGGTGGCCGAGCTCTATGAGCTTATGGCCGAGTGTAGCTTGTGCGAAGGGCTTCAAAACCCTGGTCTCCGATCGTGTTCAAATTGAGTGTGGTGATCGAAAAATTTAAACCTAGTTTTGATCTATGGGTTTGGGTGTGCGGCCTATACGTGAAAGAGAAGAGGAAGTGGAAGATGAAGGGGGGCCGTTGGATTTGGAGATGTACGGTGGTGATAGGCTTGGGTATAAAGTTTTAAAATAAAAGTTGTAAATTATATAGTTTAAATTGTGCTACTTCAAAAATTGATAACTTTTTCATACGAGGTCGAAAACATGCGAAACCAGTTGCGTTGGAATCGTATAGACGAGCACTACGCGATGAAATTGGATTGGAGTCGTTTGGAGTTAGTGAGAATTTTGGGTAAAATTAAACGTCCGTTTAATTTTATTCGAAATAAATCGCTAAAACAAAAATAAAATCAAGGTGAGAACTTCTCACTCAATCGAATCAGTTTCGATTTTATTTTAAATAGTTAGATTTAAAATATTTGAATGCATGTTTGAATGATGATTGTTATCTATTGATTGTTAAAATAGACATTATACGCCGTTAGTAAGCGGATGTTATTTATTAAAAACATATACCGCGAATATTTCATAAATAGTGAAATTGGTATTGTATATATAATATCAATATATATATATTGGCATATGTATATATTGGAGTTATTGATTTCCCGCATTTATTTGTTTAGCGGATGAGACCCTATTGCGCCGTCTATTAAGCGGATAATATTTAATAAAATCCCATATACCGCGATAATTCCGTACTGGAGCGGAATTGGTATTGTGCTAATGTTTTTGGATGCAGGAAAACAGGTTGGAGGGATCCAACTAGATTCCTCAACAGTATTTATTTGATTTCAAATATTTTGATATTTGATGGATTATCATATCGGTATATGATGTCGTTGTTTGTCGTGATTGACTATTTGGTGTGTAGCATCATTGGACCAAATTTGGAATTTTAAAATGATTTCAAAGTGATTTTTGAAAGTATACGTTATAAAATATTTTTGTAATTGATTCATTTTAAAATAAATAAACGTATAATTTTTAATGTTATAAAATTTATGATTTTTGAGAAATATAGTTAAAAACTGATTTTTGAGAATATGATGCTAATGATTTTATAAAATAGTTTAATCGGGATTTTAGAATTTATTGTGAAAAGTTTAAATATAGGATTTATAAAATTTAATTATTTTATAAATCAAGAGAATGATGAAGTTTTTAAAGGAGTTTAAAGACATTTTAATAGAATAATATAAATTGATTTATATTAAGAGATTTATAAATGGATATTTATAAATTGAAATATTGACATTATAAAATGAGTTTTTATAAGTGTTTGAATGAAGTGAAAATGAATTTCATAATTGAATGGAATTTATAAAATTAAAAATGGTGAAGTTATAAATGAAATTTATAAATAGTAAGATTTATAAATTTGTGAAGTTATTTGAAGAATGATTTGGTTAAATAAATGAATCTTATAAGTTGTAAGATTTATGATTTGGAAAGTCTTTAAAAGAACGATTTTGTAAATAATCGTTTTATAAGCATTTAACTTATAATATGGACTTTTAGTTCATAATTGAGATATAAATCGAATAGGCTAATAAAGGAGATTTATAAAGGAAGTTGTTATAAAATAAATAGAAATAGAATTTATAAACGTTGTTTTATAAATTCGCAATGACTTATTTTGATAAGTAAATTGTTGTAACCTATTAATGGAGTTATATTCACATTTTTGACTGTGAATGATCCTTTAAAATAAAATGAATAGAAGTGATGAAATTTGTTAACATAGTATATTCACGTTTTTGAATAGTGAATAATATGTTGAAGAAAATGTTTAGATTTGATGTTCTAAATTGAATTAAAACGATCTAACGATGTTTTAAAATGTGTTGAGATTCGAAACCATAGATTTCAACATTTATTGTTGAAATAGACGTTTTCGAGAAATAAAAGGAAATAGTGGACTATAACACTGTTGTTATAGTAAATGATTTCCGAATGGAAATGTTTTGTATAGTATTGGGATTTATATATCTATTTAATTTCGAATCCCTATACTAGTGATTTTGGGTTGTCGTAACAATGTTTTACGTAACATTCGTTTTGGCCCAAATAAATATGTTTAAGAGAATGATTTCCTTAAAGAATGAAATATATACTTAATTTCGATTGAAGTATATTGAATATTTTCTAAGTGTTGAAAATAAATAAAATTTGTGAATTACTTATGAATAAATAAGTATGGAAATGTTTTTCCAATATAAAGTGAATATTAGAGAATTTATCTTTTTGAAGATAAATTGAAATGAATAATCGAAATCGAATATTCATAGATATTTTGGATTATAAATTCACTATGGAATTTATGAATGAAAAGGAGAATTTGTTTAAAAATAAATATTGATTTATTTTTGAAGTGTGAAATTATATATCTAGTAAAGATATTTTTGGAAAATAAATAATTTGGAAAATTATTTGGAAACTGGTGATGTGTGCATATCCATTGATAGTTCAATAACCGACTATCAATATTTCCCTTTGAATGGGTATTTGATGTGATTTGTTTGAATGTGAATGCCACACTTATTTTCGAATAAGCGCTCACTATTCGGGTTAACCGGGAAAGGACCATGGGGTCGTATAACCCATTCCGAATATGTGATACGTCGTTATGAATAGCATTGAAGATCGGTGTTGAAGACCCGGTATTTGCGAGAACGATAGGATGACCTGTCGATTGACTCTGCACCAAGTTGCTCCGGTATAGAGTTCTCCATATGTGATCGTGAATCCGATCAGGATTGTGAATATCCGGATTGCAAGGACTTCTTTGTAAGTGCCTTCGGTTTTGTTCGAGCCCGGAACAGACTTGTATGGATTGTATGTCTGACATTACAAATTGAGATGTAAAGCCGATTTCATTCAAATATATTTCTGTTGGTGGCGGAGAATTTATTCTTTTAGCTTAACACCCTTCTCTGAGACGTACGAGCTCAGAGGTTATGTAGTTGAATGTTATCAGCGATATATTCCCAATTTGGTAATGTGACATGCTGAGTGTTGCTGAAAATGATCATTCTGTTGATTATTTGTGATAGGATCGTTTATTTGATCGTCTATCTTGATGATCATTTCTATGATAATTTGTTGACCCAAAGCATGGCTTTTGTATAAAGTATGTTTTTGTGGACGTGACTTCGTCGAGCCTCACACCCCGTGAATGGTCAAAACAGGAAAGAAGCAGCAAGGTTATGAGGGGTAGCGCCCTTTAGGATGTGTGCATTTCCTTCTGGAAAAGGGTGGTATCATGGTATGGAGCCCAGATACTTACTCATGTTGAAAACACTTTGTTATGATTGTGTGAATTGATTACGAGCGCTCGGTTAAAGGTCCCAAAGGACCGGGGGATGGCATATTCAGTCAGTTGTTACTCAGTTAGGGGTAACCCGGCCATGTGTTGGTAGAGATCCGGTTTGGTTCTCGGGGATGTCCATCCAGAGGCATTCTCATGTGGCAATGGGAAGTTCCTTGGCCTGATCATTCGTTGGAAATCCAAAGAAACAATACGAGACTCGTACGGTTTTAGTTGTAGAACCTGCCATTTAATATGGTAGCTATAGTAAGCATACTATAATGGTACCTATGCTGGCTAAGATTTATATTCTACTTTCGAAATTGTTTCCTACACTATGCACTAATAATAATATGAAATGTTCTTTTCTAATGCGTATCAAGCATCTTTGACTAATATAAGAAGAAATCTCCTCCAAGTCTGCGTTTGCATTGTGTGTGTGGCAAGAGGTCTTATGGTAGTCTCATTTTTAAAAGCATTGCGAATTGACTTTAAAGATATTCCTCTATTTTTGATTTTAAAGATAAATAAACTGTTTTGAGTTCTCACACCAGTCACGTGACTGACTCGGAGTTTATTGTTTCCCTTCCTAAACTCTGGGTGCCCACAAATTTTCACACGGGCAGTCAAGAGTTAGGTTTATCAGGATATTCTGGATATTTTGGAGTTGCTGGAGGCAAGATGGATGGCATGGCGTATTACTAGTATATAGTATTTCTTTTTCCGCTGCACTACTTGTTGTTGTGTGTTGTTGTACACTCTGATGATATGATGTAATGTAATGCGATGTAATGTAATAACTGATATAGTTCTTTGTTTAAAAATTATTCATTTATCTATTATATGTTGTTCCGCTGCGAATTGTGAGATTCTGATATTGTTCTGTTGTTTTTCTATTTCGTTCTATTTTTCTTTTCCCTCTATTCTCTTTTCTTTATTTTCTTTCTATTTTCTTTCCTCTCTACTATCTATCCTTTCCTCTCTTCTTCTACTTTTTCTTTTTCTTAAAACCCTCAGTGTTCGGTTTTCCGTCGTTCGATTACTCGGCAGTCGATAAAGTGAGTATCGATGTTGAATTTTCGGAAGTCGAAGAATCGGGTCTTGACAATGTGGTATCAGAGCTTATGGTTAAGCGACAACCATGGTTCTGTTGGGTATTACTCATTAGAGATAGAGTCAGCAATACTCTAGAATGAGTTTGAGTGTAATAATAGCTATGAGAGCGTATTTGTTAGTGAATATAAAATTGTTTTATATTGTGATGATTGGTTTGTTGAGTGGTATATAGATTCTGGTTAATACGAGTAATTAACGTTGTTGACAGGGGTTTCTAAACATTTGAATAGAACAATTCGACACAATATTGTTTTTAAATTGGGTAAATGAAATAATTTTACCTTGATTATATTTTTATATATAAAGGGATAATTTTTCAAAATTATTAAAGTGTATATAAGTGGATTGTTTAGTTGTTTGAATAGTATAAGCAAAAAGAATTATAAGAATTGAATTATAATTAAAGTGATTTACAATTGTGAAATAAACATATATATATAAGAAGTGAAACTATTTGAATATATTTATGAATGGAATTGATTTTGGTATCGAAGTAAATAATCAAGTGGATTAAATAAATATAAACTTAAGTTATATATATGAATTCAACTTTGTAATTGAATTGAATTAATGGATTGAATGATGATCAATTGAATGAAAATAATTGATATGGAATAATGAATATAGGTGTTAATTCATTAAAATCTAATGTTATTGGAAGTTGGAAGATTAAATGAAAATCAATCTAATTAAACCAATTGAAAGCAAAGGAATTTGGTTGAAATTAATATACTTTGGTTGTTATATGATTGTTAGTTGATTGATTGTATATAATTCATTAAGAATTAATGAAATTGAAAACTAAAGTAATTGAAATTCAATTGGAAGTTGAGTGAATCTTGAATAGAATTGAATTTGATTTGGAAGTGAACCAACTTGAATATGAATTAGTGAATATAAACTAATTGAAAATAAATGTTAGAAAACATCCACTGTTAATGAATCAAATGTGATTAAATTGAAAACCAATTCATTAAAATATTAATGAGAATATGAATGAATATTTATTTGTTATGAATTAGTTGGATGATAGATGGTTGATGTTTGCATCTGTTGTTTTGTTGCATTTGCTATGTTGACATATATAGTTATTATGTTGCTATATGTTGTATATCGATACTATTTTCATACATGCATGTTCTCATGTTGTTTGTTGAGTGTTTAGTAGGTGCGGATCGCGTTTGCTTCGCATTTGGAGCTCGCTTTCGCGCTATATTAGCCGTATATGCTCGCTAATAAAATATAAGGTACATATCTCGGATTACATACCGTACTTTTACATTTTTTCCCTGCGGGATGCCTCATTACTTGATGAGATGTATATTTGTGATATATATACTATCATTTTTTTTCGGATCGAGCCGCGCAAAGGAGACTATGGCGAATTTTTCCGGAAATTTAAGGCGTTAGAAAATTTTTGAGAAAGTTGGAAAATTTTGAAAACTATAAACTTTGATTTTGGAATTAAAAGTTAAACAATGGTAGTTATTTCTGAAAATATAACTAAGTATGATTTGAAAACTTAGTAAAGTATTATAAGAAGTTTAAATTTATTTTGGAAAGTTAATAAATTCTGTAACTTTTCTTACTTGTTAATTTCGAGGACGAAATTCTTTTAAGGGGGGAAGATTGTAACGACCCAGAAATTTTAGTAATTAAAATTTGAATATTTAATTAATTTTAAATATTAATAAGTGAATTTATAAGTCAAATAAAAATTTATTTTGAATTATTGGATTTAATTGAATAATTAAATCGATAATTTAATATGTGAAATTATGGAAATAATTGAAAATATAGTTAAATATGATTGAAAATGATTTGTAAAATTTTATTTTATCATATTGAAGTTAGAACGATATTTTAGAACTTTTAAAATCGAATTAAAAGTTAATTTGTGAAAATTGAATATTTTAATATTAAAATCGACTAGTGAAAATAGTCAATTTTTGAACAGTCTCAGAATTGAACGAAACTAGTTTCATTGGATCCGTAATAGTTAGTTATTATCGGATTTCAAATTTCGTGTCAATCGGAGTTATCGTTTGATCGTGGCAGCTCGAAACGCATCGAATTATTTTTAATTTTAATTTGGCGAGTTAAAATAGCCATTTTTCAAAAAATCTCGGATTTCGACGAAACCAGTTTCATCGGATCCGTAATGTGATATTATTGTAAGGTTTCAAATTTCGTGTCAATTGGATTTACCGTTTGTCCGGTACAAATTAAAACGCCTAGAAAATCGTTTAAATCGGTTTAATTTAAGTTGAGCGTTTATAGCCATAACTCGCACAGATGTCCGAATTAGCTTTCGAAACTTATTCCATTGTGTCCGGAACGCGGGGTAAACCCTAGAAACGCTGGTTACGGCACGTAAATCGGAGTTAGGAATTTCCGGGATGAATAGTGTTTCGTCGGTTCCTTATAAATAGCCACCATTCTAAAAAAACAAAAGAAAAAAAAACAAAACCCTAATTCTCTATGCAGGCCGCCACTTCAAAAACCAATGGCCAGAAATTCGTAACCTTCCTCCCTCGATTACTCCAAATCCGTCGACAATTAGGCTAAACTTTCAACTAGAGTATTGAAGAGGGCGATGAGAGCTTCGATGTGAACGGTCATGATCAAATATGGAGTGACGTGGTGGCGTCTAGGGGGCCGCGTTCGGCAGTACGTGCGCACGCAAATTCACGCACATGAGGTGGCCGAGCTCTATGAGCTTATGGCCGAGTGTAGCTTGTGCGAAGGGCTTCAAAACCCTGGTCTCCGATCGTGTTCAAATTGAGTGTGGTGATCGAAAAATTTAAACCTAGTTTTGATCTATGGGTTTGGGTGTGCGGCCTGTACGTGAAAGAGAAGAGGAAGTAGAAGATGATGGGGGGCCGTTGGATTTGGAGATGTACGGTGGTGATAGGCTTGGGTATAAAATTTTAAAATAAAAGTTGTAAATTATATAGTTTAAATTGTGCTAACTTCAAAAATTGATAACTTTTTCATACGAGGTCGAAAACACACGAAACCAGTTGCCTTGGAATCGTATGGACGAGCACTACGCGATGAAATTGGATTGGAGTCGTTTGGAGTTAGTGAGAATTTTGGGTAAAATTAAACGTCCATTCGAAATAAATCGCTAAAACAAAAATAAAATCAAGGTGAGAACTTCTCACTCAATCGAATCAGTTTCGATTTTATTTTAAATAGTTAGATTTAAAATATTTGAATGCATGTTTGAATGATGATTGTTATCTATTGATTGTTAAAATAGACATTATACGCCGTTAGTAAGCGGATGTTATTTATTAAAAACATATACCGCGAATATTTCATAAACAGTGAAATTGGTATTATATATATAATATCAATATATATATATTGGCATATGTATATATTGGAGTTATTGATTTCCCGCATTTATTTGTTTAGCGGATGAGACCCTATTGCGCGGTCTATTAAGCGGATAATATTTAACAAAATCCCATATACCGCGATAATTCCGTACTGGAGCGGAATTGGTATTGTGCTAATGTTTTTGGATGTAGGAAAACAGGTTGGAGGGATCCAACTGGATTCCTCAACAGTATTTATTTGATTTCAAATATTTTGATATTTGATGGATTATCATATCGGTATATGATGTCGTTGTTTGTCGTGATTGACTATTTGGTGTGTAGCATCATTGGACCAAATTTGGAATTTTAAAATGATTTCAAAGTGATTTTTGAAAGTATACGTTATAAAATATTTTTGGAATTGATTCATTTTAAAATAAATAAACGTATAATTTTTAATGTTATAAAATTTATGATTTTTGAGAAATATAGTTAAAAACTGATTTTTGAGAATATGATGCTAATGATTTTATAAAATAGTTTAATCGGGATTTTAGAATTTATTGTGAAAAGTTTAAATATAGGATTTATAAAATTTAATTATTTTATAAATCAAGAGAATGATGAAGTTTTTAAAGGAGTTTAAAGACGTTTTAATAGAATAATATAAATTGATTTATATTAAGAGATTTATAAATGGATATTTATAAATTGAAATATTGACATTATAAAATGAGTTTTTATAAGTGTTTGAATGAAGTGAAAATGAATTTCATAATTGAATGGAATTTATAAAATTAAAAATGGTGAAGTTATAAATGAAATTTATAAATAGTAAGATTTATAAATTTCTGAAGTTATTTGAAGAATGATTTGGTTAAATAAATGAATCTTATAAGTTGTAAGATTTATGATTTGGAAAGTCTTTAAAAGAACGATTTTGTAAATAATCGTTTTATAAGCATTTAACTTATAATATGGACTTTTAGTTCATAATTGAGATATAAATCGAATAGGCTAATAAAGGAGATTTATAAAGGAAGTTGTTATAAAATAAATAGAAATAGAATTTATAAACGTTGTTTTATAAATTCGCAATGACTTATTTTGATAAGTAAATTGTTGTAACCTATTAATGGAGTTATATTCACATTTTTGACTGTGAATGATCCTTTAAAATAAAATGAATAGAAGTGATGAAATTTGTTAACATAGTATATTCACGTTTTTGAATAGTGAATAATATGTTGAAGAAAATGTTTAGATTTGATGTTCTAAATTGAATTAAAACGATCTAACGATGTTTTAAAATGTGTTGAGATTCGAAACCATAGATTTCAACATTTATTGTTGAAATAGACGTTTTCGAGAAATAAAAGGAAATAGTGGACTATAACACTGTTGTTATAGTAAATGATTTCCGAATGGAAATGTTTTGTATAGTATTGGGATTTATATATCTATTTAATTTCGAATCCCTATACTAGTGATTTTGGGTTGTCGTAACAATGTTTTACGTAACATTCGTTTTGGCCCAAATAAATATGTTTAAGAGAATGATTTCCTTAAAGAATGAAATATATACTTAATTTCGATTGAAGTATATTGAATATTTTCTAAGTGTTGAAAATAAATAAAATTTGTGAATTACTTACGAATAAATAAGTATGGAAATGTTTTTCCAATATAAAGTGAATATTAGAGAATTTATCTTTTTGAAGATAAATTGAAATGAATAATCGAAATCGAATATTCATAGATATTTTGGATTATAAATTCACTATGGAATTTATGAATGAAAAGGAGAATTTGTTTAAAAATAAATATTGATTTATTTTTGAAGTGTGAAATTATATATCTAGTAAAGATATTTTTGGAAAATAAATAATTTGGAAAATTATTTGGAAACTGGTGATGTGTGCATATCCATTGATAGTTCATGTTTGCGCCAAAATTGGTCACAAACACCCAAGGTCGTGAAAGCACCCGTTTACGTGTTCAATTCGATAATATTCAGCACAGAACTCAGCAACAATCAGTATAGAATTCAGCTCTAAGTAACAAATCACAGTAATTCACAAGCAACAATCACAAACACAGGATTTATAGTGGTTCGGCGTTCGTGCCTACGTCCACTTTGAAGGGTTTCTCTTTATTGCTTTGCTCGATTCAATCGATTACAATGGATTACAGCTGACAATTGCTTTGAAATCTGAATACAACAGCGATTCTGATAGTTAAACTTGAATCCGGCAGAGTCTTGGCGTTCAATGGCGGAAAGATCCCCTTTTCTGAAGGCTTCAGGGTGCTATTTATAGGCGTTGGAGGCCCAGATCTTGCTGAAACTTCGTGAGACTCCTTCTGGCACGTGAGTGGGCCCACGCGACCGACCCCACCAAGTTTCGTCTCGATCTGACATCGGTTCGAAGTGATTTCGAACCCATCAATAAATGGTCCAATCGAGCTGAAACTTGGCAGGAACAATCTTTACCTCACATGGAAGATACTGTGAAAATTTGGTTGCATTTGGATCTATGGTTAAGGAGATATGCTCGGTTCGAAATCGACACCTTCGGTTGGCTGAGGCGTTCGAACCCATTATTTCGAACCCTTCGCTTCGAATCCATCAGTGCACGTGAGCTTGCAGTGACGTGGCGCGCAATATTCGAATCGATCCTAACTTATCTCCGAATGGACCGCTTCGACTCCGTGATCTACGGCGAACACGTCCTCCAAACCAATCGACTCGGTGGATTCGAAATAGGAAGCACTCTTGGTTTCGAACGTGACATTCGAATCCAGGAATTCTTATGGGTTCGAAGTTGATCGGTTCGAATTGGGTTATTCGATGGGTTCGAAGTGAGGATGTGAGGCCGAGTGAAGTCGTGGATTCGAAGGTATGCTACTGTGGTGGGTTCGAAGGTAATGGAGTCGAAGGCGATGGAGTCGAGGCTGGGTACTAGCTGATGGGTTCGAACATCATGGGTTCGAAGGCAAGGGCGTGGATGGGTTCGAACTAGGTGGTTTCGAAGGAGAGGGCGTGGATGGTTTCGAACAGCATGGTTTCGAAAAGGATGGGTTCGAAATTCATGGTTTCGAACCAGACAACGACTATTTCTCTTCACACTGAATCCATCATATCTTGAGCATACGAACTCGGATTGACTTGAAACTTGAAATGATGGCTCCTACAACCTTTCTTGTCGTGTCCTATCAATCGTGGCCTGATCCGGACTCGGGCAAAATTCATCGATATCCATAGCTAAGTGATGTATAACCAATCTCTAAGACGGACTGTTTCCCGTTTTCGACCAATCTTTTGATATCACGGCTTTGCCAAAAAGCGGGATAACAGTTCAATAACCGACTATCAATATTTCCCTTTGAATGGGTATTTGATGTGATTTGTTTGAATGTGAATGCCACACTTATTTTCGAATAAGCGCTCACTATTCGGGTTAACCGGGAAAGGACCATGGGGTCGTATAACCCATTCCGAATATGTGATACGTCGCTATGAATAGCATTGAAGATCGGTGTTGAAGACCCGGTATTTGCGAGAACGATAGGATGACCTGTCGATTGACTCTGCACCAAGTTGCTCCGGTATAGAGTTCTCCATATGTGATCGTGAATCCGATCAGGATTGTGAATATCCGGATTGCAAGGACTTCTTTGTAAGTGCCTTCGGTTTTGTTCGAGCCCGGAACAGACTTGTATGGATTGTATGTCTAACATTACAAATTGAGATGTAAAGCCGATTTCATTCAAATATATTTCTGTTGGTGGCGGAGAATTTATTCTTTTAGCTTAACACCCTTCTCTGAGACGTACGAGCTCAGAGGTTATGTAGTTGAATGTTATCAGCGATATATTCCCAATTTGGTAATGTGACATGCTGAGTGTTGCTGAAAATGATCATTGTGTTGATTATTTGTGATAGGATCGTTTATTTGATCGTCTATCTTGGTGATCATTTCTATGATCATTTGTTGACCCAAAGCATGGCTTTTTTATAAAGTATGTTTTTGTGGACGTGACTTCGTCGAGCCTCACACCCCGTGAATGGTCAAAACAGGAAAGAAGCAGCAAGGTTATGAGGGGTAGCGCCCTTTAGGATGTGTGCATTTCCTTCTGGAAAAGGGTGGTATCATGGTATGGAGCCCAGATACTTACTCATGTTGAAAACACTTTGTTATGATTGTGTGAATTGATTACGAGCGCTCGGTTAAAGGTCCCAAAGGACCGGGGGATGGCATATTCGGTCAGTTGTTACTCAGTTAGGGGTAACCCGGCCTTGTGTTGGTAGAGATCCGGTTTGGTTCTCGGGGATGTCCATCCAGAGGCATTCTCATGTGGCAATGGGAAGTTCCTTGGCCTGATCATTCGTTGGAAATCCAAAGAAAAAATACGAGACTTGTACGGTTTTAGTTGTAGAACCTGCCATTTAATATGGTAGCTATAGTAAGCATACTATAATGGTACCTATGCTGGCTAAGATTTATATTCTACTTTCGAAATTGTTTCCTACACTATGCACTAATAATAATATGAAATGTTCTTTTCTAATGCGTATCAAGCATCTTTGACTAACATAAGAAGAAATCTCCTCCAAGTCTGCGTTTGCATTGTGTGTGTGGCAGGAGGTCTTATGGTAGTCTCATTTTTAAAAGCATTGCGAATTGACTTTAAAGATATTCCTCTATTTTTGATTTTAAAGATAAATAAACTGTTTTGAGTTCTCACACCAGTCACATGACTGACTCGGAGTTTATTGTTTCCCTTTCTAAACTCTAGGTGCCCACAAATTTTCACACGGGCAGTCAAGAGTTAGGTTTATCAGGATATTCTGGATATTCTGGAGTTGCTGGAGGCAAGATGGATGGCATGGCGTATTACTAGTATATAGTATTTCTTTTTCCGCTGCACTACTTGTTGTTGTATGTTGTTGTACACTCTGATGATATGATGTAATGTAATGTAATAACTGATATAGTTCTTTGTTTAAAAATTATTCATTTATCTATTATATGTTGTTCCGCTGCGAATTGTGAGATTCTGATATTGTTCTGTTGTTTTTCTATTTCGTTCTATTTTTCTTTTCCCTCTATTCTCTTTTCTTTATTTTCTTTCTATTTTCTTTCCTCTCTACTATCTATCCTTTCCTCTCTTCTTCTACTTTTTCTTTTTCTTAAAACCCTCAGTGTTCGGTTTTCCGCCGTTCGATTACTCGGCAGTCGATAAAGTGAGTATCGATGTTGAATTTTCGGAAGTCGAAGAATCGGGTCCTGACACAAAGACAGCTCCATTATGGGCAAAGCCAGCTTTATCATGAGCAACAACGAACGTCGGCACGTTTATCAGTTTTAGAAAAAATGGCATCATTCTTTTGTGGCTCACACAAGCATGATGTGCATGAACCAATGCCGTCTAGGCCGTCAACATCTAGGAGTCCTAACTCTTGGGATCGGAATTATAACAAGAATGAAGGTGCTCAGAAAAATTGGAGTCCATGGACACAACGTATTGAAGATAATAAAGAAAATTCAGATGACGAATCTTCCCCTCCTCATTAGTTTTATATATATATATATATATATATATATATATATATATATATATATATACTTGTTGTATCGTTTTCTCACTATCACTCTTGTAATAACGTTTATATTTTATAATAAGAGTGAAATATGAATTATATAGCTTGATATATTCTCAAAATTTGCAAAAACAAACCGTTTTTCATCAGGCAATATAACCGGTCGACCGTTTGCTCTCTGGTTGAAAACGGTCGACCGGTTAACGTATGTTTAGTTTTTATATATATCCTTTGTGTCATTTTTTCCATCCTCCTTCTCATTTGTCTCAACCGGTTATTTTTCCCCAAACTCCAAAAACCCTATTTTCTCAATTTCAATTTCAAAATCTCCAAATCTTCTAACGATGGCTCCTCCGCAAAAGAAACCCAAGAAAGGATCATCCTCCGGAACTTCATCACTCAATATCTCCGCTAAGAAGTGGCTCGAAAATCCGGTAGCTATCACAAGATGGAATCAAATGACTAACTACAAGTTTCATCCGGGTTCTTTCATCAAGTTTGATGATTTCACATCTTATGGAATCCGTAGGTTAGCAAATAACTCCAATCTTACTCCATTGATCGATTTTTCAGAAAATAATGTGGAAATAAATCACTTGATGATAAAATTATTCTATGCCAACATGAACCTGGACGAGCATAAACCTGATAATCCGAACGGAGTCATTTGGTCTGTCGTATGTGGCACACAAATTTTTATCACTCATGATAGGATAGCTTCTATACTGGGTATTCCAAATCAAGGCGATGAGTTTTCATCACATTTCTGTGAAGTCTTTACTCGCAATAGCATCAGCCATCAATTCATGGAGGACGACAGTGATGGCACAAAATCAATTGGACTTCGACCCACCGCCAGGCTACTACATCGCGTCTTGATGTTTTCTTTGTTTCCTAGACTAGGAAACTATGACGCTGTATACAAAGAAAATTTCAAGGCCCTTTACGCTATTTATGGAGATATCCAAATCAATTGGGTTCATATGCTTTTTGACAAGATTCTCAAGGTGAACAACTCTACGCGACCTCACTTTTTCTATAATGAATATATCATGCGTATTTTGCTAGCTTGTGGCATACGACCTCCTGACTCTGCCACCTCGAAACCAAAATGTATTGACTCTGTAACCATCAAACGCATGAAGCTCCCTCCTCCTTACCTTCAGATTATGTCGTTTGAACAATGGCAACAAAGAGGTCCAACACAACAAAAAGCTACTTCCTCTACACCTCGTTCCGAAGAAGTTAAAATGTTGAAATCAAAATCCACCACAAAAGAATCACTTGAAACTATTGCGCGTAACCAATTCTTGCTTGAATCAAGACTCAAGCGCATGGACACAAAAATTGATAAACGCTTCAACAAAGTCAAGTCATTCTTTGGTATTTTATGGGATGCTATTTCATGTAGCACATCCATCTCTGCTCAAGACCCAGGCAAATGTCATGCTCCTCCTGCATTCAACTGGTCATCAACTGAGGAGTCTGCTGGTACTAGTGGACATGGTCGTGGAGAATCATCTAGAGAGGACGATGAAGAGGAAGATGATGATGATAATGAGGAAGAAGATATTCAAGAGGAGATAGCTTCTGACTCATCCTAGTTTCTATTTCTATCTCTATATTTTGGTTCAGTAATTTAAAACATCATTCGACACTTGTACTAAATAGTGTCGTTACTTTTATTCGTACGATATTATGGTGTGTATGATACTTTGGTATGTTTGGATACTCTGGTATGTTTGGTGTGTATGATAATCCTATATTATGAGGTATGTTATATTATGTTATATTCTGGTTGATATACTTCTATATTATTCCATTATCTATTCCTTTTTGTCGATGACAAAGGGGGAGAAAGTGCTAACAATTGTTTGCAGGAATATATATATAAAGAATGCAAACAAAATCTCAAGGGGATATCACATGTTCAGGGGGAGATTCAGAACTTCAGATATATGTTGTCATCAATCAAAAAGGGGGAGAATGTTGAGTCATAGGTTCTGTGAAGGTTTTGATTTCTGACAAAGAAATAAAGGCGATCGACAAAACAAAGACATCATGGCTATAAAGAGGCACAAAAGAGCTACATATGGTACTCTAGATTATAGGTTGATTATTTGATATTGTAATAGTGATAAACTTGTTAAAATCTATCCTCAAATAATCATGCATCTCAATATAATCGATATATATATATGTTTAAAAGAAGCATTTGCACATTTGTTGAGCAAATTAACAGAGACCGGTCGACCGGTCATAAATTAGGCGGTCGACCGTTTCTGTGTAAAATGCACATAAACGTGCACACATGAACATAACGACTATATATTTGAAATCCTGTCTACTGGCCAATTTTTGACATGTCGACCGTTTTTAAACAGAGAGCAACCTTTTCCAAAAGACACTTCTTTCTCCAATGGTTGCATCTCTTACCTTTCATCAATGATCATATCTATTAATGGCTACTGTTCACAAAGAGTTACAACTATTTTTCTCTATATAAACTCATCTAAATCATTGATTCAAATAACATGAAAAACATATTCTTTTTACTCTAATTTCTGATCTTACTACTCCTACATTCTAAAAGCTCTCAATTATTTTAATTGCTTATTGAATCATTGAAATTATTTCATATCTATTGATTCAATAAGTAATATACTTCCCTTAATCTTCACAAAACATCATTCACATATTTTGAGGATAAGATTATAGGAAATTTGTGGTACAAGTGACAAAACTGTGTTAGCAAGAACACATACCATCAACAAACAATTATATTTATCATTGTTGAAGTCCTCGGTGTTGTAAGAGGCAAGTGTTGAAGTCCTCGGTGTATTAGAGGCGTGAAATCCCGTTCGTTTGCTCGGGTGTTGTAAACCTGTTCCTCCGGGTGAAGCGAGGTAGTTAATAGTGAAAATCCAGATAGAAGTCTGGGACTGGACGTAGGACGGTGCTCCGAACCAGTATAAAAATCTCTGGTGTGATTTTTCTATTTTTATTTACTGTGCTATTATCATTTATTTCCGCATTTATATTATATTCCATATTACACAATCCGTGTGTACTATATTTGTACGTGCACTCGTACACTATCACTACCGCACACTTTTCAGATTTTATGTGATTAAGTTAAACAAAGAACAAGACTGCCTGAATGTTCTGGAAGGTGGACCATACTATTATAACAAGAAACTACTGATGATGAAGAGATGGCATCCTGGAATGCAACTCAATAAAGAACTACTCCATTCTATTCCGATTTGGATCCGTCTTCCCAATCTGCACTTGATTTCTAGACAGAAGAGGGGATTAGTCGTATTGCCTCTGTGCTCGAAACTCCCATCAAACTTGACAAGTTTACGGAAGCAATGATCAAGATTTCATTCGCTAGAGTTCTTAATGAAATTGATAATAATTTTAAATATCCAAATAAACTTCCTATCCTAAATGAGAAAGATGAAATAATATGGCAAGAAGTTGTTTATGAATGGAAGCCTAGTGCATGCTCTAATTGTTTGAGTTTTGGGCATACAGAAAATCAATGTCAATTCAACAAAGTGTGGTTGCCAAAAACAAATCATAACACAGTTAAAGATAACTCAGAAATGATTATTGACCCCAATGAAAATCTCGCGAATAATTGTGTTATAAATGAAAAGCCAAACAAATAGTGCATTAATTTGGAAACTAATATTCAAAATCAACAACAGTCGGTCGTTGGAGCAAATCGGAATAAACATTACGATCCTAAGATAAATGTAGAAAATCCAGAGTTTAGCTGAATTACATCGCTCAATATTCATACAGTCCAGTCGAATAAAGCTTGCATGACTATTACTTCTACAGAAGATCAAACCATGACTGACAGTGTGATTATTTTGCCTGACACTAATTATACAGATAGCCTCAACTTGACTTCGGATATGAACCCTATTGATTCTCCTCCCAAAGAAGATGCTGCTAACATAGCTGATATCCCCTCTTCGAGTCAATGAGCTGGTTCCTATAACTTAGATCCATCATCCATCACCAGAACAAAACCAACTCGCAAAACTAGATCAGAGGAAGCCCCATTTGAATTCAAAGCCTCTTCGAACCCTGATGTAGTGGATAATCCTGCATGGTCAAATCTTGTTAACCAGCTGAAAAATAAAAACAAAAGGACTAAAAAATCAAAGACCATGGGGAAAGCTACTCCTCTGGAAGAAAGTAGCACTCCTAATAATAACTGTTAACGGAGTTCCTAATTTGGAACATAAGGGGATGAATGCCCCCTACAAACAGTTGGAAATTCTAGATATCATTAACTCGAATTAATTTTCCTTCATTGGAATTCTGGAAAATAAGCTGTCTCTTAAATCTATTGAAAATTTTATGGATAAATTGATAAAAAATGGAAAATGTCGCACAACATTATCGATGATCGGAAAAGTCAAATTGTCATTATTTGGGATTCTTCTTTATGGGCTACTATTATTTTACGCACTACTGAGCAATACATATCCAGTATTCTGTATAATGCTAATAATATTAGTGATGTGTGCACTATTTTTTACAGGCATAATGAGGAAGATAATCGCAAAGTTTTATGGGAAGACATCATCTCGTTATCCAAAAAAATTAATCTGCTGTGTATAGTGGCAGGTGACTTCAACACTATTCTACATAACAATGAAAGAATGAATAACGGTAGATTTAATTCTAGTGGAGATCTCAATTTTATTGAATGTATCACTCTCTCAAAACTAGTGGAACCTGACTATTCAGGCAACTTCTTTACTTGGCGAGGAGGTAATTTATTTTCTATTCATAGTAAGATAGACAGCAGTTTTGTTAATTCTCTATGGTTAGATAAATTTGAAAATTTTGGCATTAATTTTGGTAATCACTCTTTGAGTGATCATACCCCTATCTCAATTATCCTACATGTCCAAAATATTAGAAAAAGGAAGATACCTTTTAAATATAAGAATTCTTGGCATTCATATTCTGATTATACCCCAGTCATTGTTGAGGCTTTGGTTTCTCGTTTCACTTGCAGCCCTCTCTATAAGTTGCTCTGCAAGATGAAAAGAGTGAAAAGCAATCTGAAGAATAGGTCAAGTAATAAACCTAATCTGCAACTAATGATTAATAAATTGAAAGATCAAAATAACAGTATTTATAATCAACTAGTTAGCAATCCACTTGATGAAAATCTCCTGCAAATCTATTCCACTAGTTATGATACATTACATAATATGATGAGAAAACTTGCCATTGATAATGATCAAAAAATGAAAATCAATTGTCTTCTCAAAGGGGACAAGCCTACGGAGTTTTTTTACAGTAAAATCTCTGATTTCAAACCTTGCCGAAGGAACAACTTTACTATTAGTACTCAAGGTATGTGGACTTCAGCATCAGAAAAAATTGCTCAAGAAGCTTCAATCTATTTCTCAGATCTTTTTCACTTGTCTCAAGCCTCAAACCAATTTCCAAACATTACTTGCAAGAAAATTCTTTCAAATAATGCAAGAATCAATTTGTGTAAACCTTTTTTCATGGAAGAAATCAAAGAGGCTATTTTTCAAATTAATGATAATAGCTCTCTTGGTCTAGATGGTTTCAACTCTAAATTTTATAAAATTCATTGGGACAGCATTAAAGTGGATATTTGGGAAGCTATGAATGGTATTCTTCAATCTGGTAAAATCATTAGAGAAATTAATCATACTTTCATTTGTCTTATTCCAAAAATTCCAGATGCTTCTAATATTTATGACTTTCGGCCAATCTCTCTCTGTAATGTGACATACAAAATTCTTGCCAATCTACTATGCAGCAGAATGAAAGAATATATGAATGATTTAATCTCATTTAATCAAAATGCATTCATTCCTAATAGATTAATCTCTGAAAATTCTCTTCTAGAGTATGAAATGGTCAGGATTTTTGATAGAAAAAATTCAAGCAATGTTTGTTTGAAAATTGACTTACACAATGCTTATGAAAAGATCAATAGAGAATTTATCCATCATATGCTGATTTCTATGGGATGTCCTATCACCTTTGCTAATCTCATATATGAGTGTATATCTACCCCTTCGTTTTCTATCTTAATAGATGGTTCCCCATATGGCTTAATTCATAGCTCGAGAGGAATAAGACAAGGGGACCCTCTCTCCCCTTATTTATTATCAATTGTTATGGAATTCCTCACTTTAAATTTGGACATGGAATTCATTAAAGGCAATATCAGTCCTATATATCAAGTTGAGCCGATGATTACTCACCTTCTCTATGCTAATGATATTTTAATAATGGAAAAACCTACCATAAAAAATTGCAGAAACCATTCATCATATTTTACAAAACATGAAAACTTTCTCGGGCCTCGAATTAAATATAGAAAAATCCAGTCTATTCTTCAGTAAAGGTGCCAGATTTAAACAGGAAATTGCTGACATTATTAAATTCAAAATTGACAATCTACCAATCATATATATGGGGATTCCTCTTTCTAATAATTCTTTGAAAGTTAGAGACTTTGGTTGGCTTATTGATAAAATTAACAAAAAATTCAATAACTGGCAAACCAGATTCCTCAATATAAGTAGGAGTGCTGAACTTATCAAGAATGCTATCCACCCAATGCTGCTTTTGGCTTTAGGTTTCACAGTTTCCTGCAACAGTTATTCAGAGGATTATTTCATTATGTGCAAACTTTTTATGGAAATCAAAGTCCTACAAAATGAGTTGAAATGATGTATGCAAAACCAAAAGTGAAGGAGGATTAGGAATCAAGAAAATTGAGGACTTAGCTGTAGCTGCTGCAACTGAACTATTATGGAATTACATTAATGGTAATTCTTTGTGGGCAAAGTGGATTCATAATAGATATTGCAAAAAGACTAATTTTTGGATTGTCAGAATGGACAACAATGCTTCACACACTTGGAAAACCATTCTACGTTCTAGATAATGGTGCAAAGGATATATAGATAGAAAAATAGTGGATGGAGTTAATACTGACATTTGGTTTGACCCATGGTTATGAGGTTCTTCTTTAATTGACAATTATGGCTGGAATTGCATCAGAACTTTGAGTGGTTGTCACAAAAAAGTTTCAATGCTTGTATCTAATAATAACTGGAAACATAATCTCAATTTTATTCCCATGCAATCCCATAATGATGTTAGGAAAATACTCATTCATCATCACATAAATCAGGATATTTGGTGGTGGATTCCTAGTAAACAAGGTCAATTTTCATTGAAATCTGCCTGGAATATTTTTAGAAACAAATATGATGAGCTCGACTAGACCAAAATCATTTAGGATAAAGGCTGTGCCCCGAAAATGTCTACGTGCTCCCTAATAGCCATTAGAGACAAATTGCATACCAAAGACAGAATTAGCAAATGGTCCCCTACTATAGATCAAAAGTGTGTTTTATGTGCTAATCACAATGAGGACAGAGACCATCTTTTTTTTCAATGCACATACTCAAAGAATATATTGGAGGATCTCTTCCCCAAGCTTAATATTAAGCTAAGCTCCAATTAATAACTCGATTTTATTCCGATTGCTATTAAAAAAGCACAAGAAAACTTCAACTCATCGAATACAAGTATATTTAGCATCATTTTTATTACTACCTTATGGAACATATGGTGCGAACGGAATAATCGAGTGTTTAAAGGAATCGAACAATCATTTGAACTGAGAATTAAGCATATACTACTTAACAACAAACATCTTATTCAACAGAGAGTTCAAGTTCATAATTTAAACTCAGAGGAGAAACTTATCTTATCAAAGCTCAATATGGTGACGGAACTCCAAGATTGCTTTCGACCCCTTTGATCTTCAGACGTATGCTGTTTGTCGATAGTACTTAGCGTACGTTATTTCAGACAGCTGACTCTGTCAAGTTCTTCCTTGTATTGGAAAGACTTTTCTCTTCGATCCGAGAATTTTGGGGATTTTGATTTTCTCTCTCCCTTTCGCTGTTTGCAAATGAAGTTGAATCGGTCAAAGCCTTGGGTTTTGTTGTATTAGCTTCCCACTGTTTAGTTGTTATTTTGGGTTTTGGTTAAGTGTTTGTTTCTGGTGCAAGCTGATCATACGGATGGTTATTAAAGTGTTCTGTTAGTATTTTTACTCCTCCATCTATTTGACAGTTTGGCCTAGACTTCGGGTTGTTGTAATGTTAATATATGGAATTGATATGTACTTTTTTTTCCTTACAAGGCACCCATATAGGATAGGGGGGTTGTAAGGTTTTAATGAGGCATATCAAGGAAGTATATGTTTATTGTCATATTAATTATAAAGTAACTTTTTCAAAAAAAAAGTGATTAAAAGGCCGCAACTTATTTCTTACCACATTCGTTCTCATTCCAAATACTAAGATATTATAATTTCTTGATAGACTTTAACATTTTACTCCTCATTTTTTTCTCATTTTAGTTTATATGTCTAACCAATGTCTTTTCATATACTCTTATCTTTAATTATAAATATTGTGAATGTTATATGAGCAAGTAAGCTATTAATGCATCATACCATCAAATTTATTTTGTTTAAAAATGTATAATAATGTCATATATGAAGGTAAATTTTTTACTTATAAGGTAATCACTACATGCTTTTCATTTTCTATTTCATTACTTAGGTATATATTCCACTTGTACTTCCTTTTATTGCTTTCATTTTCTCATTTTCTTTATCGATTTGTGTTTTTTTTCCGTTTGAATCAAGAATGATGTTATTTGCGGTTTCTCATTGCTTTTACTGGAGTAATAGAATCCCTTCTTCTTTCTTCATTGCTTACATCACGGCTCTAGATATGTAAATTTTATATTTTGTTAACCGAGTTTATAAGAATTAGGGTTGATTTTTTAAAACAATTAGTATATAAAATAAACCATTTTTTAGTTTCCAACATTTGGCCAATTTTACAAAATCATGATAGGAAAAAACATGCAAAAGATATTATTATCCCAAAAAGTACTGTAATCATCTACCTTTTATTGCATGTAATATATCTGTTGAAACGTCAAAGCAATGAAATTTGAAGCGATTAATCACTTTCTATCGTTACTTCAATACACGAGCATTTAATTTGTTTTGGCATTTGTAATATTTGTATATCAATTCTTCATTAATTCTAATTTGTTACATTTTATAACTATTTAATTATGTTTTAGTTCATACCTCTTTTAGTTCTCAAATACAGATAATACATCTAATGTTTAAACATAATGCAGTTTGAACTTTCTATTCTATTTTTGACTGCTTTAGGTATCATTTTAGGTGTTGCTCAAAATCTATGATCGCCTACATGGAGAGATGTGCAGATGGATCTTGGAATTTCAACATGGTATCAAAGTCGATGTAATGCCAGGAGAATGAATAAGAAATCTGTAAATCTTGATGGTTAGCGATGTAATCTAAAGCAGGCAGACTTAAGGCAGAGCTAAACCAGGGTATGTAGGATTTGGTAAAATGAAACATGAACAAAGACTCAGTATGGCGTTGGCATCAAAATTGACATAGCAAGTGATGTATAAATGGATGCAAGCCAAGGTGGAGATTTGTTGGGGTGTCTCGTATTGTATGTGGTTAGCTGACCTAGAATGGCAAAAGAAATGGTCCCACATCATGGAAAACAACAAATGTGGGTGGCATGTATATTAGTCTGGTCGTATGTAATACAAAAAGATTTCTTTTGTTAATAGTTGTTGACCAACTCTATATTTCTCCTACAGAGACGTGCGGACTGATCCTAAAATTTCAACACACATTTTCAATTCAATGTATGAATTTTTTTATATTATTTTTTCCATCCTCACTTTCTTCTTCCACTTATCACAATTTTGTTTCTTTCACTTTTGAACATTCATTTAATAAATACAATTATTAATATAAACTACATAGAGAATCTTTCAAAATAATTTATTTACCAATTTAAATTATTATAATTGGTTATAATTTGATTCAATTCGCTTTTATCTTTATATCCTTCTAATTTTTTTATTTTATTCATGTTCCGTGATGGTTCTTTTTCTACCAGTTATTATTAATTCAGGATGTTTACGGAAAAATTATCCAAAAATCATGAGAAGCCTTGGTTCACTAAATCGATGAGCATGATTAAAGGTTTGATGTTTACTTATCACCTATTTTTTATTTTTGTTTAAGGTTGAATTTGTTATTTTTCTATATTCATGACTTCATCTCTTTGATTCAAATTCTGTGTCCAATTTTTTTTTTTTCTTCAATCCTTTTGTTTTGATTAATGTGATTATGAATTTGGTTTTCCTTATTTATTGCAAGGTTCATTAGATTTAGTTATGCATAAGCATAATAAAATTTGAAATTGTTCTCAGAATTTTGTTAATGGTAATGTTGGTTTTTGTTCATTCTCCCATTAATATCAAATTCTATCTTCATATAATTTTTGTTTTGGTCGAAGACCATGAATGCGATTTCTTTGATTTATTTTAAAGGATTTACAAGAATACTAACACATAGACATTAAAAAAAGGTTGTTTTACATATATATAAATATAGGTAACGTTATCTTTTTTTTCATTACCAGACTTAAATGTATAAGCATATCAAGTTAGAGAAGCAAAATATATTTCGATAAAAGAATACTTATGCAATAAATTATCAAGTAATATTTTCTAGAAAATATAAATGTATAATTAATGCTTGCTTGCTAAAATTTCGTATTAGATGCATGTTTTGGAAACTTATTTTTTTAAAGAATTATTTTATAGTTTTAAACGGCTTGAACATATATTTTGTAAATTCTTATTTTCTTTTAACTGGATTACAAATTATATATGTTTTAATTCTTAATTTTTAATTATACATTACAAATTAAATTTAAATTCATGTTTTCAAACAAACTTTTGCTGACGTTACTGAACAATGAGGTAAATCACATTGATTACTTTTATGTTCGTTTTATTTACATTATTTGGAGTATTTTTCCAATTTGGAAATATTCATAGATAATAACAAACAATATAAGATTTTATTTATAAAATTTATAAGTGAACTATTTTTAATAGGGAGAATTATTTAAACATCACTACCATGTAATTATTAAAATAACTTAATTAATTTTAATTCTAATCAATTTGAATTGAAAGTAAGAAGAGAATAAAGTTTATCAATTCGTTTTTAGTCTTAATTCGATTTGATAAACTAATTGCATATTAACTCTCCTTAATGTTAATCAATTATAGAATTATTATGTAAACACTTTGTAACGACCCGGAATTTTTGTCGTCTTGAGTTTTGAATATTAATTTTTAATATTCAATAATACGGTACTTTTATCAATATAAAATCCCTGTTAAGTGATGATTAGTGAAAATATATTACTTTAAAACCAAGATAGTATTTTGATTTTCCAGATTTTATTTATAAATAGGAAATTGATTTGATTGGAATTTCATATATATATATATATATATATATATATATATATATATATATATATATATATGTTCAGAACAACATAATTTATATGTATGATTTGGAAACAAATTCGTAGCAAATAAATATAGATGAATAAGAAGAATATATTATAAATACAAATGATTCACTTATGAAAAATATAATGTATTATAAATAGAGAGAGTATAAAATTGGATTTTTCTTATATATATATATAGATATATATATAAGTATATATATATGTATGTATGTATGTATGTATGTATGTATATACATACTTATTAAGAGGAAATGTAAAATATGTATAAACTAAATAAAAATAGTATGTTGAAAACAATATATGTAATGATAAGTGAAATATATATATATATATGAACTAGATAAATATAGTTTATTAAAAAGTAATATATATTTATATATATTGAAAAATGGAATAAGAGATATACACATGAAAATAGATGATGATTGAAATGATAAAATTTTATTAAATCATTTTTTTAAATAATTTTTTTGACAAAAAATGTTATTTAGAATGAAGTGGCAAAAAAATTTCATTTGCATGATTGTTCATTTTTTTAAATATAATAAGAAGAATTGTTGAACAGAAATGTTGTTTTATTTTAAAATAAAATAGCAAAAATTTTAGTGTTATAAGTAATATATTTTGAAATGACAAACCTTTATTTTATATTCTAAAGATAGTTCGATCTGAATATGAAGACTATAGTTTGCTTCAAACCATTTTATATTTCTTGTTTTCAAATTATATATGTATGAAATTTTCTTTACAAACAAAAAGAAATTTCAGCATATGTACTCTTTAGCATACATTTTAAGGAAAACAAAAACAAATTTCAAATTATATATGTATGAAATTTGCTTTACAAAGAAAAAAAAATTTTAAGGAAAAGGATTTTGATATTTTTTAAGCAAGGTTTTTGAATGATAATAATTTTTAAAAAAGGATCTATTTAAAGTATGTACCTATATGTACTCTTTAGCATGTGTAAATTTTTGAAACCTTAGGATCTCATTCTCGATTTCGTTAATTGATTATAGAGAAATTGTAGGGTCGTCCGAGGAGGAGCACTTTCGAAGGCTAGGAGAGCTGGCGATCATGACTTAGTTAAAAGGATTCTGAAGAATCTTAATGAGCCATCGATATATGAGGTGGAAATATTGCCTATGAGCAGCCATCGCATCATGAAGAGGTGCCGATAAAGAAGAAGAGGAATACGAAGAAGAAGAAGTGGAATTCGAGGATGAAGAGGAATTCGAGGAGGAAGGAGAGCGCGAATCAGAAAATGATGATGTTGTCATCTGGGGAATAGGCGAAGTTGAAAATGAGCCACTTATAAATAGGGATAACCATCGGAGGGAGCCATGCCCGATGTCTACATGGGTTCCAGATAATGATGTTGAATCTATGTAAATGAAAGGACCCGAAGTGGAGGACTCTTATGGGGAGAGTCCACGGTGAGTGTTGGTTTGGGTTGAGTGGTCCCTTGATAGTGTATACCCCATTAGTATATAATAGTAACTTGTAGGCATCATGTTTGTTGGATTGTAGTCCAGTAAAGTATCTTAGTTGATATTTTGCTATGACTATATATATGTGTATGTGCATAAGATGTCGACAATTGTGAAAATATTCTACTGATACTCGGTATAACTGATATTTCAGAATATATATAAATATATATGTGTTGACTTGTGTATTATGGGTGTTTATAATTCGATAATAAATTAAAGTTCGGTTAGTTATGTTTACTAGCCTGGTTATGAAAATTTTGGGGACAAATTCTTTTAAGGGGAGAGGAATGTAACGACCCGAAATTTTTATCATCTTGAGTTTTGAATATTAATTTTTAATATTCAATAATGTGGTATTTTTATCAAAATAAAATCGCCGTTATTTGATTATGGATGAAAATATATAACTTCAAAACCAAGATAATATTTTGAATTTTCAAATTTTATTTATAAATAGGAAATTGATTTAATTGGAATTTCTTATACATACATATATATATATATATATATATATATATATATATATTCAGAACAACAAAATTTATATATATGATTTGGAAAAAAATTCATAGCAAGTAAATGTAGATGAATAAGAGGAATATATTATAAATACAAATGATTTACTTATGAAAAATATAATGTATTATAAATAGAGAGAGTTTAAAATTTTATTTTTCTATATATATATATATATATCTGTGTGTGTATGTATGTACGTATGTATATACATACTAATTAAGAAGAAATGTAAAATATGTATAAACTAAATAAAAATAGTATGTTGACAACAATATATGTATTGATAAGTGAAATATATATATATATATAACTAGATAAATATAGTTTATTAAAAAGTAAAATGTATTTATATATTTGGAAAACGGAAGAAAATATATATATGAAAATAGATGATGGTAGAAATGAGAAAAATTTATTAAATCATTTTTTTAAATAAGAAATGTTTTACAAAATAATTGTTTTGACCAAAAAAAGTTATTTATAATGAAATGGCAAAAAAATTCAATTGCTTGAATTTTCATTTTTAAAATATAATAAGAAGAATTGTAGAACAAAAATGTTATTATTTTTTAAAATAAAATAAAATTTTAATGTTTTAAGTAACATATTTCTGAATGACAAACATTTGTTTTATATTCTAAAGATAGTTTGATATGAATATGAAGACTAAAATTTGTCTTAAACCATTTTATATTTCTTGTTTTCAAATTATATATGTATGAAGATTATTTTACAAACAAAAAGAAATTTCAGCTAAGTAAAATACAAAGTAAATAACATACGTAAAAAGTAAAAAGAAAAAAAACTTAAATGGGTAAAAACATAAATGCGTATGCTTATGCATGTTTGGGTTAAAAGAGAAAGATTAAAAACATTCATTTAATTTCTTTTCAACTTCTTTTCAATTGCAAATCTCAAGCCACCCAAAATTCAAATCAATCCATCACCAAATAATTGTATAGAAAATCAAATCCCTCTTGAGCCAAAAGACTAATACCACTTAAAGGTGGATAGACCGTCCACCCAGTGAACGTATACATCACCATATACTTGTATAAATATATGAATATAGGCTTCAGTTGCAAATCCTATAACAAAAAGGAGATATAAAAGCTCTGTAACAAGTTCTATAACAAAACACAGTTAAATAAAAGAAGAAGAAGCATCCACATTAAAATTCAAATCCAAATACAAAGAAATATTTCAAGATTTAGATCAACTAAAGATCAAGTAGCTGATTTCAAAGGTTTCAAAACATGTTTTAGGTAAGAATAATTATTGTTGTTGTTGGAAGTGTTTTTCACTTGCTCTTCTACTTTTTAAAAAAAAAAAATTTGTATGATTTCAAAATTCATTTCCTCTAAATCCGTAATCGTTTTGCAAGATCTGTAAACTAGCGATATGTTTATTTTTCAGCCTAGATGATGCTAAAAATAGTTTGGTTGTATTTCCTAAAGTGCGTACGATGACAGACGGGAATTACAATAAGCAACCATGGTTTTGGCAAATTTAAACCTACTTAAAACCTTGATTTAAGTATATAGTCATGATTTAGGTGGATTCATTAATTTTAGTGGAGAAAATAGGATTTTTAAGTTATTGGGTTGAGAGAATTTTGATGTTAATCGTTTTTACAAAAAATAAATTCCGGTGGTTGGGTTGTTGAGGGATGGCATGGCCTAGCCGAGGGGGAGCTTCACACCAAGGGGAAGAAGTTGACCATGGCGAATTTTTGGATTAGCCTTTGATTTGGGAAGACATGGGATCTTTACGGTTTAGGTGCAATTTTTTTGCGTGCTCGGGTTTTGGTGAAATGTGGCCGGAGTGGGTGACCAAACATGGCTGCAATTGGCATGGAGGAGTGGTCGAGGGTGGCGAAGCGAATGGCAGTGGTTTTAGGTGCAAACGTTTATCGAGGTGTTGGGATTCCAAATTTTCGAGTTTGACATTTGGCACTTGTCAAGAGCATGGTTCGGCTTCATGGTGGAATCGTTGGCGAAGGGGTCGGAAGAGATGGCAGTGGTGCCATCGAATCGAACTCAAGTTTTCGATCTTAAATGCGGCCTTGGTTCTTGGATTAGGGGACTGGTCAGTTGTGCACACAAACGCATGTACATGAGGGAAGTTCCAAGTTGATGGGTGGAGGTGGATTGAACTTTGGGAGGTGATGTGTGGAAGCTTTGGTTCGGGATCTTGAGTCCGGTGGGGAGATTTGGGATATGTGATTGATGAAGCAGCAATGTTGATCGAAGAATTGGGGCGTTGGTTTTGGTCTCTGGGTTCGTTTGATATTTAGGGAAAAAAAGAGAAGGGAGAAATAGAGGAGGAGGGAATCAGGTTGGTATGTTGTTTTGGGCTTTGTCCTGTAATAATAAAAGAAAACAAAAATAAACTGAAATGTAAAAAGAAAGGGGGTGTGGGCTTCGTCCCAGGGAGAAGGATGAAGGAGAATTTTCTATTAATTTAAAATGTTAAAATATATATATATTTTTTATAAATTTAAAAATGTTATAACTTACCCTACGAAATCTGATTATCGCAATTATTTTTGCATGGGTTCGTATCGACGGACGCTGCATTCTCATGTTATATATTGTCAAGTTTGAATAAGTGAAATTTTAATGGTAATTTGAAAACAGGCAAAATTTTAAATAATCAATTAAACAAATATCGTCGATTAAATTTATATATCTTATCTATTGAAGTTATTTGCCTAGATAAATATTACAATAAGTTAATTAAAGTTAATTACAATGTTCTGACATCTATTTAGTGGAAAAAAACACAATTCCGCTAATTGTATTAAAATAGTCCTGGAATGACCCTCTCTAATTTGCACCTAATTTTTTTTTTTTTTTTTTTTTTAATGATATACATATATTTATCATCATATATATATATATACTTCTAAGGCCCAGAGTCATTTTCCCTTTTTCAAATAAACAACTTTATCCAGGATCATCAAGTTTACCAATATAAACATATCAGTATATTCACAACATATACACACACATATGGAGATGCATGTGCACCTCTTGTTTAAATCAGAGTTATGGTAAAACAAGAGAATAATTTAATTGATTAGATTTAATCAATTCTCACATAGCTATATTCAATACATGTAATAAAACTACATTTATATGGACATCAGCCTGATTATTATTTTTATTGATTACAGGGTAGATTCCTTATGAAATATGGATCTAAGAAATCAGACAATTTTGTGATATTTATCTTTAAACTTTAATGGTGTAGTGCATGTGCTTTGAAAATGATATAAGCTTCTGTCATTTTCTAAATTAGCTCTCCTATAAAATCTACCAGGTATAATTTCTTCTTTTGGAATATTTCTAAGTAAGTTAACATATTTCAGAAGCCTAATTCCTTGATGCTATGATGCTAAACTAAAATGAAATGTAAACTAAGGTGAATCTCCTGAGTTCTGTAAATACTTTGCAAAGGAAACATGGTTCACTTGAACTCTTAGTTCTGGCATACTTCATAGGGTTTTAAAAGGCATATTTTTCTTTCAAAACTTCAATCTAAAAATAAAGGATTCAGATTCATCCCTTTATTACCTTGGTACTGAGGTACTAGTATCTGAATCAAAACATTTTTAAACATATACATATATATATATATATATATATATATTTTGGACATGGTCCTCAACTCCTATATTTCAGATCCTTTCTTCATTTAAGAATAATATATATAAAAATTTTGGCATAGTATAAAATTTGCATTTTTAGAAAAGATATGCAGACACATAATACATTTTTTAAAGTATAACCTTCTTATTTGTCATAAAATTCTCACTCAATTTACTTATAAAATTATAGATAAACATCTTCAACTTTCTAGACAAAAGTATTCAGATTTCCAGATTCTAATTATAAGTAAATTCCTTAACCAAATACTTGGCAGAATATCCAATCCAACATTCAGTACTTAATACAAATAGTAATTCAAAAATATCTATACATGCACATTTCATCATTTAAGCTCTTATCTATTTAATTCTAGCATGCTATAATCTTCTTCTCAAATCCTTGCTCCTACTCTTACTTAGAGGCTGCTGTTCCTGAAAAAGCATTTGAAGCTGCCCCATATAAAATGAGACACCCCAGATGCCATTAGCACACTAGGGTCAGACACATGTCTGGTATGAGAAAATCCACTAAAACAGTTTATTAATTCAGTAAAAATTGAATTAAGTACATATACTTATAGTTCTGCCTCTTTGAAAACAATTATTACTTGTGTGCAGGTTCTGTGTCATTGTGTTGGTGCACACTAATCTTTCTTTCCAGAGATTTTGTGTAGACATAACACATTTATTCATGCAAACAAATTAATCATAAATCAAATAATCATTCCTACAGAACAGAAAAATCATTAACATGAGTTAAATCATTTTATTCCCTCCCCTTATTTTATTCCTAGTTCCTCTTCATATCAAATATTCCTTCTTTGATATATTTATCTACCCTGGTCTCATCTGCAAACATATGAATCAGTGGACACACTGTAATGAACTAATTCACTTCATTACACAAAGATCTCAGGACTTAAACAAGCCATGTGTCAACTTGCATTACTCAAGAATACAAGTCATTCCTGCAGTGGTCTTGACCCATTTCCTAATCAGGTTATTAGGTACTATCTCTTTTATATTTTCCCATGGCAAACCTATTCAATGAGTCATCTCACTATAACAAGCATTCATCTCATGGCATTTCATATCATCCATAACCAAGGAAACAAACAGGCAATTTCACATACATGTCTAATAAACAAGCTTCTGCACAGGTAAATAAATATTTACATTTTTTTTCCAAGGAAGTATAGGCAACTAATATTGGCATATGGCTTTGCAAACATCTGTGTTTCAGTTAAACTCAGATTTACTAAGCTTCCTAAATAACAGGATTTCATTTGCTGAGTACATGGGTATTGTATATTTTCTTTGAATTCAGGAGTATCAGCACATAGGCAAACCTATTGCACCCCTGATTCCTTTTTATCTTAAGCCTCAGCACATACACATATGTATATTGCAGCTCACATGTTTATTAATTCTTCTGGGTTGAGCCAAATCCAATCACTACTTGCCTATATTTAACCTTTTATTTTCTGGGTATTTATCCATATTTCTAACATTATCATATCAGGAAGAGATCTGGGTTTTTAAGATACTTCTTTATGCATACTGATCATATACCTAAAATATTCACATAAAATAAAACAAACAGAACAACCATCTAGTATCAAAGTATCTCTAATTTCTGAAAGACAGTTACATACTTTTTTTTTTAAATAAAATAAAATTAATTTATAAACTGGCTGCCTTCATTAGGACTTATTGCCTTAAATTTTTGAGTGAGTTTTCTCACCTAGTTCTCCTTTACTTCCCTAGTTGATTGGTAAGCTTCTGCCTTCAACCCTTTTCTTCACTTATTTTATTTTTATAAAATGCATATATATTTTTTTTTTCAAGAGCTATCCGGGGAAGAGGAAGTTCCTCATATCACTGCTTATGTATGCAGGGTATAGGGTTTTCAGGCACTAGCTAAAGACATTTTTGCCCATCAGAAAATTTATGTTATCTGCCTTTTTATTTGAACCCAAAGTTCTACCCTCCCTGGCTTAATTTGGTGAAGAAGAGAGTGGTTAACTACTTTGGTTATTTTCAGAAATTTTACTTTTCCAGAAAATGCTTTTCTCTTGTCTATTTGCATGCTAAATGTGTGATCTGATTTCCAGCAATTTATTTCATATATATTTATTTATTTTTTTATATTTTTTTTTGACACACATATGCACATGTATCCTTAGTTATATATATATACATATATATATCTGCATATAGCACACTTGAGGATTTTCTTTATTTATCTGTAAATATATATATATATATACATATATTTTTTTCCATACACATCCACATGTGCTTATTCATATTATTCAGAGATTTAGCTTTTCATTTCATATGTATTCTCTATGCCCACATATACACTCATATAGTTACACCATATCAAGCCATATCAATTTCCCTTTTAAAATTGGTTTTAAAAAAAAAAATTGTTTTAAACTTAATTATTATTTTTTTTCAAAATAAATTCCTAAAATCTTGGGTCATTACAAGTCCCGTGTTGGCAGAATAAATCATCGTTTTGCCATTATTACTGAATTATCTATTTTTGCACATTAACTAGCAGAAATAGAACCCTGTTCTGCTATTGTATTGTACAGATATCTATTTGTTATCCTAATAATTATGCCGGGCAATATGATGTTGAATGAATGGTTAAAAATAGATTGTTGTGAATATCTATATCTATAATTCCAGGCTGTTATGAAATTGAATGGTAACTTGGCTAAGCACCATTAGAATTAATAAGCTCTCTTTTCCGACTTAGAAGTTGTCTATTGAATCAAATTTGCTTAAGGATGATTATTATTTATTAAGGATATTTTAAAGTTAATTAAGAAATAATTGAAAATGATTTAAATTTAATTATTTTATTATTCTTAAAAATTATTTAAAAAGTAGTTAATTGTTGTTTCAAAGCTATATATTTATTCTAAATTTTAAAATATATAAAGTACTAATAAAAGTTATTTATAATGATTGACAAAGGTTAAATACTAATTAAGGATTAATTAACATTAAGATGTTATTAGTATTCCAAAGATAGCTTGTTAAAATGTTAATTATGTTTTAAAACTAAGATATTATGTAGCAAACCTTTTATAAAAGAGTATTTTACTTAATTAAAACTTGGGAAATTTATGTTGAAATTTTACAAGTACTATTTTTAGCAAATTATTAAATAAAGTTTTCGGAAAGTAGTGGTATACTTTCATGGCATAGTCGGGAGGTAGAGACTATCTATAGTTAAGTATGCATTTCTCTAGGATAGAGACGTAATCTTTGAGCTGTGAATCCATGGTTGATACCGTAGAGTACTTTCCACATATATTTAAAAAGGTTTTCAAGTGTTATAAAAAAATGGTTTGTGAATATACTTATTCTGGTGAAATAAGTATATACCTTTTTTGTAGAAAGACATTTAATTTATTGAAATTAAATTAAATAAGGCATAATGATTTTCAGTGGGAAATTGTTGCATTGTGAATGATTGTTTATTTGATAATTAAATAACCGACTAATAAATCCGGACCAAAATGTAACTTTTGAAATATCTGGGAGAAACACGAGAATTATATGGTATAATTAACGTTCAATGTGCTATACTGTACGTATAAACTCGTTTTGTTCTTCTAGGACGATTGTAAGGGGATCCGTCTACTAACGGTTAGGAGGTGATCTCCGATCTTATTTTCCTTTGTTTATTTCCTAAAGAACCGGGGTTGAGTTTATTGGAAATATCGAACGTTGTTTCGAAGACCGAGATCGGATAAGTTATCTGAAACCACTTTGATCCAACGAGTATGTTTTTGAAGTGAAAAACATGAGCATGGAGTCGAAGATGGAGCAGTGAAGTGTAAGGGCTAATCGCTACTAATCCTGAGGATAATTCCAAATGGATGTAGTAGGAATAGTGCCTTTGGTTTCGTTCAGACCCAGAATGGACTTGTATGGATGAATGTTATATGTACATTGTCATTGGAGGACAATGAGCATTCTAAGTGTAAAATCCTTAAAAAGGTAATCGTAGCCTCAAGCCTCATTAGCTGGGGATGACTAAAAATCAGAGGAGATGCAGCAAGACTAAGTGGGTCGCATCCTATTAGGGTATGTTTATTACCTTTTAGATACCTTGGGATATTATTACTACGGTGCATGGAGCTCAAAAAGGGTGGGAACACTTGGGGTGATAGCATATTCCGCCTATCTAGGTTAGGAGTAGTTTGGTCTTATGTTGCAGAGGATCTCGACATGGCCCTCGGTACATTTTTCTAGACGTGTACTGTGGTGGGTGGTACCCAGTGCCTACTCATTTGTATGGAATTCATTCTCTAATATGTGCCTTTACAGTTTTGGTTGTTGAGCCTAGCATGCTGGGATTTAGTTAATGTAACAATTTCAGCTATTTGAATAAGTATTTGTACTTAGACATTGTTATAATATCACCGAATTTTCTTTAAAAAGTGTTTTGGTTATTCTAAGGGAAAAACCCGTTGTGTTTATGTGTGGAGTGGTCTCACGAGATACCTTTGATTTTAAAAGGAATTTGAAAGTTAACGAATAAAATTCCTTGTAATTTAAATTCTCAAGCTGGTTTTACCAGACTGACCCGGGCGTGGTTTTTCTTATATGCTTGTGTCAGGCCGAGCATATTTCCAAGTTTCTTTGGAAGGATTGGAGCTTCAGGAGAGGAGCTTAAGGCCCAAAGTCGAATTCACGTAGATGATTATATTCCGTGGCATTTTAGTTGTGTTTACCAACAATTGTAAGAACAAGGTGTCCGTGCTGTATATTTTGGTGTACTCTAATTGTTATCTGTTATGTAAATATTACAGTTTTTATTTTCATGTAAAGGTTTGTTCTATTTTATAAAATATTCGTTTCCGCTGTGAGATTCTGTGTTGTTCTATTTACTTTCTATGTTCTTCTATCTTCTTTCTACTTTCTTTTTCTTACTATCTGCCTTTCTATTCAATTTGGACTTGACAAGTGTGGTATAGTGCCAGTTCGAACTGTACGGAAAAGTGGGCCATGACACACTTTTAGTTATTTCCTTTTATCATCAACTTTGAAAATTTTCCAATTTGTGAGGTATTATGCCACGTAAAATAGTATGTAAGTTTAGTAGATCTTTACTAATTGTAAAGAATATATGCATGAAAATGGAGAATTGAAGTAGGAATCCATTATCTATGCTTGGTTAACAATACTTTTATAATCCGTTGTGCGAAATATTAAAATAATTGAACAAATATATATTCATATACAATTTCTTTAAATAACTTATAAAAATAATGTAGGGTGCTATTTGCTTAATTTTAAAAAATAACACGATATTTTGACCTATTTTCTTATTTTTGAACGGAAACGTTATGTATATTATATACTGTATTGGGTTCTAAATAGTATACTATGTAATGTTGGATTATAAAAATGAAAAAAACATTACAAGAATTCGTATTGGGTAATATTTACATGATACTTGGATTTTTCACTTCATTGAATGTGTTTATTTACCTCATTTGATCTTATAAATATCATCAATGTACTTTCGTTCAAGTGTTTTTTATGTATGTCTAAAATAATTTTTCTTATGGTGATATACATTATTTCACTTTGAGTTAGCTTAACCTTTGTATTGGTTCAATTTTTATTCTAGTATGCATGTTTGAAGTAAAGACAAAAGTTTGTTTAATTGTTTTAAAAGTTAAACTATCTAATGTTTAAGTTTAAGGATATATCTCATGTTATTTATGTTATAGTTGTTAGAAAATATGGACTTGTGCACAAAGATGATATTTTTCTAATTCAACTGGTATTGTATAGTTTTAAAAAGTATGTTAAAACAAATTTTGAAATATTGCTAATTTAAATAAATTAGAAGTAATATTTCACACTAAGCATGGTTTCTCTTTACCAAATTTTGAATACTACTGTAATATAAAATAGTACATATTTGAAGTTATATGTTATATTTAAGGTGAAACCTTGTTCAATTTACGCATAGCTTTTTTGAAAGTTAATCGACATGCTAAATAATGTTACGCTTTCTAAGTAAGAATTAATTGCGGTTGATGTTTGATGTATAAAGTCATCCATATATTATATATCATATGCTTTAAGATTAATTAAACCAAATTTCCAATAATTTCTTGTCAATAATTTTTAGTGAAGAGACTAAACTACAATCCATAACCGAAAAATAATTAAAAGATCAAAAAATATACTGTTAAATAAATTATGTGGCGAATCTCATGCGCATTGCACGGGTTCATATTAGTTCAATAAAAAGAGGCAATAACCTTACAATGTCATATAGAATGACTCAAATTTATCATCAAATTAAAGTGAACAAGAGACTGAAAGTGAAGATGTGTGTTTCATGACAAATGATGATCAAGTATGGGATTCTAACGAGGACACTATTAATTTCATGAATAATATGTATAGGAGATACAAAATGCTTAATAAACAATGAACTAAATTTAGTAGAAACATGTAAACCAAAGATATTTAGTTGCTTATCGAAGAAAAGCAATGTCTTGAATATGAAATTAAAAAACTTAGTGGTTTAAACGATAGAAAAGGGTCAAAACTTTAATGTACTTAATATCAAGAAAAGTGTTAGCCTAGAAAATGTCTAACACCCCCAAGGAGGCTAAGAAGAACCAACGATTTGGTATGTGACAATTGATTGTAGTTTTAATATGGATTTTGCCTCTAATCTACAAAGTTTTCGAACTTCAAAATTGCATATCTAGATCTATAGAATAAGAAAAATATGTAGAAATATGAAGAAAAATGCAAGGAAAACAAGAAAAAGCAACATAATGGTTTATTGTGGTTTTGCATTTTCCAACGTACACTTTAATATGATCTAATATTTATTGTTAATTACAATCATTATCCCAAAACTAAGCATGATTTGAGATTAAGAAATGGCAGAACCTCTCATTACTGAAACTATATTTGATTATTTTCTTGCTTTATGTCTCTCTATAATTTTCGACATAGAGGGATGAGCTAAGGCTCTAATGTCGTTGTCTTATCTCTAGAAATTCTCCATAATATCTCCATACAAAACCACAAGTGTCTACGATATATTAGGGAAATATTTGGCTCTACACATCAATCAATATTGTTCGATCATGTTTCGGTATAAATTGATGGACTTGTCATTTTCTTCCATATTTCTTTGTTTTATACGTAGAATCATCATTACTTAATGATTTAGCCTTGTTCCATGTTCCAAATTTAGAACATGTCAAGATTCTATGGGGAACTGAACACTTTTATGGATCGGTACTAATAGATAAACCTAGATTATTTTTTTCTTTAACATTTCTTCATATCAACTTGCACTCGATTGTCTATAAACCTTGTATCCAAACCTTCATCATTTTGATGTCAAATACCTATTAAAACCCACAATTCCAAACCCTTTTAGCCGATAATAAACCATACATGTCCAACCCAAGTTGCTTGGAAGGATGGATGGTCAAGGGTAATAAAGAAAATAAGATAAAAGAATCTCACACAAATGGAATAATATATAATATTGAACAATATCTTTACAGTGGAAAACTTTTAAATACATATATTAGAGTCTAACATAAACTCGGTTTGGACAGTTATAAACATCTATCCTTACAATTGCTGACAACATCAAACTAAAACTAACAAACCATAGCAGATAATAGAATATGTCCGTACGTAGATGAATATCTCCAGCTCTCCTCTGGAAACTTCAATCATCTTTAAGTAAATCTGAAACTACTCGGATCTGATCCGAGTATTGAAAATACCTGGATCAGGCTTGATAAACCAGCGTGAGAAACTCAAGTGTAAATGACAGTGTCATATATCAGCCTTTGAATAAAATCCTTTGAAAATAAAGAGTATCTAATAAGACTACGCCCACACGTAAACACAGACAGATTTTTATCTTATGATAACAAAAACATTTTTACATTAAAACATTTGACATTATTCCTAATGACATTCTTTGAAAACATTTGCAAATTAACTTATTAATCTTATCCGAAATTATTACCATTATTAAATTCCATCATACTAGGCTCTATAAACAAAACCGTCGGTTTTTATTGGAGGATGAATTTCCATAAAAATGATCAGGTGAAGGGACTAACTTCCGATAGGTACACCTCTAAATGGATACCCTAAGGCACAGAACATCTTCCCTCTACCAACACAAGACCGACATACCTCTGTAAAAAAATAGCATCGAATATGTCATCCCCCGGTCGTTACTGGCCTTTAGACCAGACGTTCGAGCATACAAACCACATTAATTTACATCCCAAACGTGGTAGCGGAAAGAAATATATCTCAAAGGGGTTGATCACAACCTAATTAGGAATGACCCACTTAGCCTTGCTGCATCTAACCTTATTTCGGTCATTTCTGGTTGATGAGGGTCGAGGCTATGATTATCATTTCACATAGCATATATCACATCTCTGAATGCCACATTGTCATTTCCGTTGACTGCTAATTGCCTTTTACAAAAATACAATCCTTGAGCTCGTATGTTTCAATGAGAGTGTTAAGCTAAGAGAAGTTGCCTTCTCTGCTACCACTAATGTACATTTTTAAAAACCAATGCACGTAATCTTAAGAAGCGCAATGTCACACAAACGTCCATATAAGCTGTCCTGAACAGGACAAACCTAAAGGCACTGCCCTCCTACCACTAGTAGCTAGTATTTCTTGCAATCCGAAAAACCTCCACGGCGAGGAGACCACTGCTATAAATAACTCTATAATGGAAGCTACCCAAAGCATGTCAACAAGTAGTCCTCATGCTGTGAAGATCTACGGTCATCAATTATCATCATCTTTAACATGTCTTTACGTTCGAACGTATTAATTGGTTTGAAGTTGTTTTAGATAGGAATCAGCCAAATCCGACCCTCGGTTCCTTTGAAGTCAATTATTGTTTAAAAGATGTTAAGTTCATATGTGGATACCAATCATCGGTCAATTACTTCATCTTTTATGAAATATCTTTCTTAGATATATTCTTTTCAATTTATTCCATTTTCTTTTCAAGAGTATATGGAATCATTAAGCCTCATTTATCAAATCATTTGGTTTATTTAAACGTTTCTTAAGTACTGGAATAATTCCAAATCATTTTCTTTTTTATTTAGGAAAACTTTTCCAAATCATTCATTAAATCTTAATCAAAGATTTCTTATATTCAAGCTATAACTTTTAACTTAGGAAAAATATTCCCAAATCATTTATTTGATCTTAATAAAAGATTTCTTTCTTAGCTTCAAATTATATTCTTGCAAATCAAAGATTTTCATAACGGCGTACTACCGCTACTTTAAATATGGTAAATTCCACCTTAGGGACTAATGGCAAGTAATCCTACATCATGAATATCTTTATCTTCAACGATCTTTGTCTTAGAGTAATTCCAAGCAATTCATTCTTTTTCTTTGAATAATATTTCAATTTTCCTCACTTAGCTCTCGATCCAAATTCCTTAACTTTTAGGCTGGTTAAAAACAATGTTATTTAAGACATCGTTTACTGTAAACCCTAAATCAATTTTTAGCAAAACATTTTTGAGTAAATAGGATTAAAGAAATCGTTCTAATTTTACTTAACATCAATTTCCGTATTCAACAAGTGCTTTTGACGGAATAACAGTGAGATCATCTTTTAAATTCCACGAATATGACGAGTTCCCTCTTTGGATTTTAATACCAAGTACAAGAAGATTATCTCTCTGCAATCCTAGTCATAATTTATTCATCTTAGAGATTTCTTTAAAAAAATTGATATTACCAATCTTCTTCTATTTTTGAAACTTAATACAATCTTTTTATTTTAGAGCATCTGGGCATTCCATTCGATCTATTTCACTCCTCGCCTAAGAAAAGAAAATATAGGTCAGGTAAGTTCAGGACACTGGTTTCTCCATCCCTAGCCTTAGTAAAACACCTTATTTTATCTTATCAGATCTCACAAACGGGATAAATGAACTAGTCATTTCCACATTACTCAGTTTGTTATTATATTTAATCTTCTTCACTTTTTGTTTAAGTGGTATAAACATTTCCTCTTACCCATATTCAAACTCTCATAAAAACTTTCGAATCATCTATAAATGACTTAATTATTCTTTTAAAATCATTCACAAAATATATAGGAAAGAATCGATAAGTTTATAACTATGTTTCAAAAGTCATTAAAAACTGCTAAGCAATGCTTTGCGAAAAGTGTTGCAAATAGTGTTTTAAAAGCTGTATTCTTCAAAACGACTTTTATATCATTTAGATGTCCATATTTTAAAATTAAATTACTTTTATAACATTTTAAAATATTTTTTGAATTTATTTGATATTTTAAAAATATTTAAAATATCAGTTTTAAACTTTGTCACTTTACTACAAAAAGTGCGACTTTTCTAAAAAATTATTTTGGACATTTAAAATGTACAAGATGAAATCATGATTTTTTTATTTATTTATTTATTTAAACATATTTAAATACTTATAAAAAAATCTAACTCGTTTTAAAACTATTTCCAAAAGGTTTAAGCAGTCCATATACACTATTTCATTTTCAAACCTTTATGCCTATCGACGTGTATTAACATGACTTGGTAAAATAATTTAACAATCATATCACACAATCAATACTTGACGATCAAAGCATATATAAGCATCCATAGCAATCATAACACATCATCAAACATGTATATATAAAAATAGAGATGTTAAATGGAGTTTCTCATCATAAACCAAAGCGATTAACTTCCTACCAAAATTTAACCTAATCCACGCTGCACTAACTACTTCCTATTCCACTTAAACACTATAAAAAAACACCCTATCCCTTCCAATAGCTTGGGCAAGGCTTGAGATGAAGGTTGGCCAAAAGTATAGAGAAGAAGGTAGAGCTTTGACCTAGAATTCTCAAAATTAGACCTAAAAAATAGGTCATCTTTTCTCGTGTTTTTGACTCTCTTACTCTCAAATTTTGAAAATTTTGTTAACTGAAAAGCTATTGCAAATTACTTTTTCTTGAATTTAAATAAAAGAGTCACTTGATTTTGGTTCTGAGGAAGATATGGCCAAAAGAAAAGGAGCTATTCTCGGATTCACAAATATAAAGCCCGAAAGTATACTTCAAATAATTGAGTTTCAGGCATAGCAAACCTCAAATGTGGAAAAAGAAATCAATTTAAAAGTTGTAGCCACTGGAATTTCATGTGGTTTAAGAAAAAGAATTTATTAATTGGGATCTTTTATGATCAAGTTATGATCAAAATAAAATGGCATATTCTTTGGCTTAAAAACTTGGCTAGAAAATGCACTGTAAAGATATGTATTTTTGAAATAGTTAACTTTTGAATGAGACAAAGTGGTCAACACGAAAGTTGTAGCCACCGAAAAAATACATTTTTTGAAAAAAGTACTTTCTATTTTGATGTAGTTTTGAAGAAGTTTGGCCGAGAGAATAAGGGGTAAAATATGGAAAAAAAGTGGAGTTTGATTTGAAGAGGATGGGACATTGATTTCTTTTGTATATTTTGTAACTATTTTGACATTATCTCGTTCTAATTTTTTTCTATGGCTTGGAAGAAATTAAAGAGAAGAGGAAAAAGATGAAGAAGCTTGAGAAAAGATAAAGAAAAATGTGAATGAAAGTGAAGAAGGACGTGGGTATTTGTAGCAAAAGAAAGAAGTGGTAAATTTACCTAAATACCTCTTATCAAATTACCAAACTAGCCTTATTTCAACCTAAAACAATCTCCACTTTTTAAATACTTAACATCATCTTTCACATCCTTAATTTGTGTCTTAGTCACTTAAAGATTAAGTAAAGAATATCATAATTATGTTGGCTTTGATTGGATGTAATTTGATGTTTATTTTTTCTTAATTTTATTAATTCTTACTTACTTTTACAAATGGCTTCTTGAAGTTTTCTAATGCTATTTAGTAAAAGTAAACATTTTTAGTTATTAAAATGTGTAATATACTTGTTAAAACATTTTAACAAAGGTGCGATAACGTTTCGGCAACTTATTTTGAACAAAACGTTTTATGGTCACATTTTGACGTTTTAATTAAACTATTTATTCATGTAAACCAAACTTCAAAATAAATTTCTTATTATATTTAAATAATTAAAACAAGTATATTTGACTTATAAAATAATATCCAAATCTTTTTATAAAAATACGACATCGATCTATCGGTATGCGACGAAATTTGTCAACTTTATAAAACAAGTTTTATATATTTATCGAACCATTAGAAATTAAATTACTATTATTATCAAATGAGTTTGATATCAGTTATATATATATATTTAAAAGGAACTATTATTCTTTAAATAAATTCTACAAGTATTTAACTCCTTTATTGGAATTCGATTTTTGTCAACTATACAATGGAAATCCAAAATCTTTATTTAACATCAAAAATAAATTTGTCATTCTTATTTATCATATAAAACATGATTGTTTAAGTTTGAAAATTATACATTTGAATATTTAAATAAATTTAATATTCCATTTCAAAGTGGTAAATTTATGGGTGGATACATTCTCCCCAACTTAAAAGAATTTCGTCCTCGAAATTATCCTGAACCCAGCCCATTATTTTCTAACCTAAATCATTATTTCACAAACTTAAACTCCTAAGATGTACCCAAATCATCCATATATATAATATCTGATTTGATCTTCTATTTAAATCCACAACTTTATTTCTAAACTAGTATCAATTTCTCGATCCTCTATTGCGAACTTTGATCAAGCTTCTAGATCAGATACACTTGCTTACATAGCTCTGAACTATGATAGAAAACATGAGTAACTAACCACAAAACATCACTAATGCTCGCCGTTAAGAAATCGAGTGATTAATTCCGGATCAGTGTAAACACCTCAAAGTTCTGTACTTGGATACTAGATCAAAATTTGTGTGACAAAATTACTATTGATTTTCCTCAATTGTACCAAATTCTCTTTATTCACATCCATTTTTTTCATTCATTTTTTAGTATATTTTCTTTAATACTAACATTGTTATGAATCATTTCATAAAATATTTCTTAAGTTTATTATATCTTATGAACACAACTATGTACCATCACTTTTAAAAATCTAAGTCCAAATCCTTAATTAATGGTAGAATTTATTAATAAAACTTTTTCCAGGTTACAATTACATTTTAAAGAGTCATGATTTTACTTAAGTGTATAAATAGTTCATGACTTAAATCTATTTTTGTATAATTCCTTTTTACATCCTAATAATGTGTGTGTGTGCGTGTGTCTATATGTCTATATATATATCCTAAATTCCTGACCCGTTTTATATCTAGGTGAATTGCAGTTTGTGGTAGGTTGCTATCATTTCAAATTCACAATTACAAAATTTATTTCTAATTTATTGCTGTTATAAATTTCTCCACTTTTAAGTCCTTTTTATTTATAATCACATTTATAAATTATATTTCTCCAATTTCATTTACTTAAAGCATTTCACAATTGTTTATCTTTTACCAAAATTTTCATAAATTCCTTAGCTTTAAGTTTGGTGTGATTCAGAAATTTTCATTTGTCCAACATCGTCGAGAATCCCTCTTTATCTTATCAATTGGTGATTCTAAATTTATCTTTGGTTTAAACACTTTTTTGAATATTACTAATCAATTTATCGATTAATGATTCACATTATCTCTTTAACTTAAGAAAAATATATAGATCGAGTAACTTCTAAATAATACCAAGGAACTGGGTACTACCAATAGTATTATATATCCTCTTAACAAGAAAAGTAATACTTAAGAGAAGTGTTTACCATCCGAACACATTTCCAGCACATTTTTAGTTTATTTTCGAAACATTCAAACTAGTTAACATAAAATATCCTTTTTTATTTGAAATAATACCCTTTTCAAAATACTTTAGAGATTACATTTGTTTATAAAACCTATTTTGAAAATTCTTTTTATAAATTCATCTTATATTAATTAACTTCATTTAAGTTACCAAAATTCTTTTAAATTACTCAAATTTTAAACCTTCATTCCTTTTATATTTTTCTTTTACATAATTATTTTATATTATACTTTTATCTTATATGTCCATTCCTTAAACCAATCTTATTATCAAACACCTTATAATCAAATTGTGAAACTTGATTCACAAGATATTTGTATTTTAACTTTTAAATTGAGCAGTTGATCAATTTATGATAGTAACTTAACATTATCATTTCTTAATTTATTATTTTGGAATAAGTATTAAAGATTTTAATTACCTTATCAGATTTCCTACTTATCGATTATCTTTATGAAACATTTTATGGTCAAACTGTGAAATTCTAATCACAAGATGTTCATATTTAAATTTCACCAATCTTAATTTCTAACTATATAACTTTTCAAAATATATACTCTTTTTCATAATATAATCCTAGGTAAAATTATTTCATTTACCAATTTTTCAAAACAAAACCTTTATATCTAACATTATTAAATACGCGCTCATATATACACTCTCAACTCATTCTAGGGTGTTACTAACCCAATCTGTAATGAGTTACTCATCCTAGGATAATACTAACCCTATCTTTGATGAGTCTTTAACCCACCAAAGCCAAGGTTCTCATTCAACCTTCAGCTCTAATACCAAATGTGACGACCCACAAATTCGGTACCCTTTGACCGATAATAAACCACACTTGTCCGATCCAAGTTGCACGGAAGTATGGATGATCAAGGGTAATAAAGAAAATAAGACAGAACAGAATCTCACACAAATGGTACAATATATAATAACGAATAATATCTTTACAACGAAATGATTTTAAATACATATATCAAGAGTCTAACATAAATTCAGATTGGACAGTTATAAGCATCTGTCCTTACAATTGCTGACGACATCAAATTAAAACTAACAAACCACAGCGGATAATAGAATATGTCCATACATAGATGAATATCTCCATGTCTACTTTGGAAACTTCAACCGTCTTCAACTAAACCTGAAACTACTCAGATCTGAACCGAGTATTGAAAGTACCCAGATCAGGCTTGATAAACTAGCATGAGAAACTCAAATATAAATGACAATGTCATATATCAGCCTTTAAATAAAATCCTTTGAAAATAAAGAGTATCCCATAAGACCACACCTATACATAAACACGGACAGATTTTTTGTCTTATGATAACAAAACATTTTTATATTAAAACATTTGATATTATTTCTAGTGACATTCTTTGAAAACATTTGCAAATAAACTTCTTAATATTAGCCGAAATTGTTATCATTATTAAATTCCAACATACTAGGCTCTACAAACAAAATCGTAGGTTCTTATTGGAGGATGGATTTCCATACAAATGATCAGGTGAAGCGACTACCTTCTGATGGATACACCTCTAGATGGTTGCCATGAGGCACAGAATGTCTGCCCTCTACCAACACAAGACCGACCTACCTCTGTAACTAGATAGTACAGAATATGTCATCCCCAGGTCGTATTATCGACCTTTAAACTAGGCATCCGAGCAACGTCATAGAGTAAAGAAATATATATAGAAGGGGATGATCATACCCTAATTAGGAATGACCCACTTAGCCTTACTGTATCTAACCATGTTTCCGTCATTTTCGGTTGATGAGGCTTGAGGCTACGATTACCTTTTCACATAGCACATATCACATCTCTGAATGCCAGATTGTCATTTCCGTTGACTACTAATTTCCTTTCACAAAAATACAACCCTTGAGCTCGAACGTCTTAAGGGGGTGTTAAGCTAAGATAAGTTTCCTTCTTCGCCACCACTGATGTAGGTTTGTAAAAATCAATGTAGGTCATCTTTAGAAATGCAATGTTAGACAAACGTCCATACAAGTTGTCCAGGAATAGGCAAACTGAAGGCACTCTCCTACTACCATTAGTAGCTAGTATTCCTTGCAATCCGAAAAATCTCCACAACAAGGAGACCACTGCTATAAATAACTCTATAAGGGAAGCTACCGAGAGCATGTCAACAAGCAGTCCTCACGCTATGAATATCCACGGTCTACAACAATCATCATCTTCAACATGTCTTTACATTCGAACATTTTCATTGGTTTGAAGTGGTTTTCTGATAGGAATTACCCAAATACGACCCCGGTTCATTCGAAGCCAATTATCAATTTAAAAGATGTTAAGTTCATATATGGATATTAATCATTAGTTAACTACTTCATCTTATATAAAATATCTTAGACGTATTCTTTACAATTTATTCCATTTTCTTTTCATGCATATATGGAATCAATAAGCCTCATTTATCAAATCATTTGATTTATTTAAACATTTTTTAAATCCTGGAATAATGCCGCATCATTCTCGCTTTTACTTAGAAAAACTTTTCCAAATCATTCATTAAATCTTAATCAAAGATTTCTTATATTCAAGCTATAACTTAACTTAGTTAAAATATTCCCAAATCATTTATTAAATCTTAATAAAATATTTCTTTCTTAACTTCAAATTATATTCTGGCAAATCGAATATTTTCATAACGGAATACTACAAACACTTTAAATATGGTAAATTTCACCTTCAGGGACTAATGACAAGTAATCCTACATCATGAATATCTTTGTCTTCAATGATCTTTGTCTTAGAGTAATTCTAAGCAATTCATTGTTTTTCTTTGGATAATATTTTAATTTTTCTCACTTAACTCCTGATCCAAATTCCTTAACTTTCGGACATGTTAAAAACAATGTTATTTAAGACATCGTTTACTATAAACCCTAAATCAATTTTTAGCAAAACATTTTAAATAGGATCATAGAAATCATTCCAATTTTATTCAACATCAATTTCCGTATTCAGCAAGTGCTATGAGCGGAATAATGGCGAAACCACCTTTTAAATTCCACGAATAGGACGAGTTTCCTCTTTGGATTTAAATACCAAGTACAAGAAGATTATCTCTACGCAATCCAAGTTGTAATTTATTCACTTTGGAGATTGCTTAAATCTTTTTGATAATACCAATCTTCTTCTATTTTGGAAACTTAATACAATCTTTTTATTTTAGAGTGGCACTGGTTGATACGTCACTAAACTCAGTTAAACACCTTTTTTATCTTTTCAGATCTCACAAGAAGGACAAATGTATTAGTCATTTCTGCATTACTTAGTTTGTTATTATATTCAATCTTCTTCACTTTTGGTTTAAGTGGTATAAACAATTCCACTTACCCATTTATTCAAAGTCTCATTAAAAATTTCATATTATCATTAAATGAGTTAATTATTCTTTTAAAATCATTCCCAAAATATATAGGAAAGAATTGTTAAGTTTACTACTATGTTTTAAAAGTTATTAAAAATTGCTGCGAAAAGTGTTGCAAATAGTGTTTTAAAAGCTATATTCTTGAAAACGACTTTTATATCATTTAGGTATCCATATTTTCAAATTAAAGTACTTTTAAAACATTTTAAAATATTTTTATAATTTATTTTATATTTTTAAAACATTTAAAACATCAGTTTTAAACTTTGGTCACTTCACTACAAAAGGCGCGATTTTTCTGGAAAATTGTTTTGGACATATTTAAAATGTACAACATGAAACCTTGATTTTGTTCTTTATTTCTTTAAACATATTTAAATGTTTGTAAAATATTTCTAACTCATTTTAAAACTATTTCCAAAAGGTTTAAGCATTTCATATAGACTATTTCATTTTCAAAACAAAAGTGATTTTCTTTGTGCTTATCGACGTGTATTAACGCGACTGGTAAAACAATTAATAATCATATCAAACAATTAATAATTGATGATCAAAACATATATGAGCATCCATAGAAATTATAACACATCAAAAAACATGTATATATATAAATAGAGATGCTAAATAGAGTTTCTCGCCAATAAACGAAAGCGATTAACTTCCTACCAACATTCAAACTAATCCACGCTTGACTAACTACTTCCTATTCAACTTAAACACCAGAAAAAAAACATCCTCTCCCTTCCAGTAGCTTGGCCGAGGCTTGAGATGGAGGTTGTCCGAAAGTATAGAGAAGAATCGGTAGAACTTTGACCATGAATTCTCAAAATTAGTCCCGAAAAATAGGTCATTTCTCTCTCTGGTTTTTGACTCTCTTGCTTTCAAAATGTGAAAAACTTGTTAACTGAAAAGGTGTTGCAAATTATTTTCTCTTTAATATAAAAAAAGTCACTTGATTTCGATTAGTTTGAGGAAGATATTCTCAAAAGCCGAAAATATACTTCAAAGAAATGAGTTTCAAGTGTAGCAAACCTCAAAACTGGAAAAAAGTGATCAACTTAAAAGTTGTATCCACTGCAATTTCATATGGTTTAAAAAAAATTCTTAATTTGGATCTATGATGATCAAGTTATGATCAAAACAAAATAGCCTTTTCTCTGGCTTAAAAACTTGGCCAGAAAATGCACTAAAAAGAAGTGTATTTTTGACATAGTTAACTTTAGAATGAGACAAAATAGTCAACATGAAAGTTATATCCAATGGAAAAATACATGATTCGAAAATCAAATTTTATATTTTGATTCGGTTTGAAGAAGTTATGGAGCAGAGAATAAGTGGTAAAATATGAAGAAAAGAGGAGTTTGATTTGCAGAGTATGAACATTGATTTCTTTTGAATATTTTGTAAATATTTTGACATTATCTCTTTCTAAATTTTTCTATGGCTTGAAAGACATTAAAGAGAAGAGGAAAAAATGAAGAAACTTGAGAAAAGAAGAAGAAAAAATGTGAATGAAAGTGAAGAAGGAGGTGGGTATTTATAGAAAAAGAAAGAAGTGGTAAATTTACCAAAATAACCTCTTACCAAATTACCATACTAACCTTATTTCAACCTAAAGCAATCTCCGCTTTTTCAATACTTAATATCGTCTTTCACATCCTTACTTTATGTCTTAGTAACTTAAAGATTAAGTAAAGTATATCATCATTATGTTGGCTTTGATTTGATGTGATTTGATGTTTACTTTTTCTTACTTTTGTTAATTCTTACTTATTTTTACTAATGACTTCTAGAAGTTTGATAATCCTATTTAGTAAAAGTAGACATGTTTAGTTATTATAATGTGTAATATATATGTTAAAACATGTTAATAAAGGTGCGATAATGTTGCGGCAACTTGTTTTGAACCAAACATGGATTTTCGACAAAACGTTTTTACGGTCACATTTTGACGTTTTTGTTAAACTATTTATTCATGTAAACCATACTTAAAAATAAATTTTTTATTATATTTAAATAATTAAAACATGACTTATAAAATAATATTAAACAACATCCAAATCTTTTTATAAAAATACGACATCGATTTATCGGTATGCGACGAAATTGGTCAACTTTATAAAACAAGTTTTATATATTTATTGAATCATTATAAATTAAATTGCTATTATTATCAAATGAGTTGATATCAATAATATATATACATATACATATATATATATATATATATATATATATATATTTAAAAGGATTTATTTATCCTTTAAACAAATTTTACGAATATTTATCTCTTTTATCGGAATCCGACTTTTGTCAATTTTATAATGGAAATCCAAAATCTTTATTTAACATCAAAAATAAGTTTTTCATTCTTATTTATCATATAAAACATGATTGTTTAAGTTTGAAAATCTACATTTGAATATTTAAATAAACTAAATATTCCATTTCAGAGTGGTAAAATTATGGGTTTTTACAATTACCGCATGAGAACACTTACCCTTAAAGTATACTTTTATAACTAGAAAGCGTGCTTTGTTTAGAAACAGGTGATTAAATCCTGAATTGAGTAGTCGCTATCGTTACTCAGACCATCTTCATGGAGAGACGTACCATTCAAAAAAACCGTAACTTCACATAGTCATTGAGTCACGTTGCTCTAAATTTTCATTAGCCTAAGGACTCACCTTTTTAGTGAGTACTCCATCTATCTACAGTTAAATTAGTGTCCACAATCTCCGAAACTCCGGTTGAAATCAGAACAATACACATTTGCTAGTAGAAATTGCAAAACTGTCAAATTTTTCGACCAAACTTGTTGATGCTATTATTATATACTTCAGTATTTAGCCAAAAAATCACTTTTTTCTCTCTCTACTTCTACCATCGTGGCTGTTTTTAACCTAGGGCTTCCAAATCCTTGGTTGTCCACTCCAATCCTAGTTGAATCAGTCCAAGTCGATCAAATAGATTGATTGACATCCAATTCCATATCTTATTACACCAGAATAACATCAATTCATGTCATCTCCTTGATCCTAAATTAGGGTCGATTGATACTAGATTCTCTATTTTAGTTATTTGAAGCTTGCTTTTGAAAGAGTTAGGAAAATTCCATTGGCGTAATTATGTAATTTATTACATATATCTGACTCTTTAGTCAATCATATTTGTAATAAAGGTGTTCATTTTCTTATATATAATTTGTTACATTATGATGTGATTAATTAAGTAATTAATTTAAAGTATATTAATAAGAAAATCCTTAAATAAAATGTTGTGCAACCATAGTTACAAATAGTTGCGATCACGAGTAATTAATCACAATATAAAATAATATATATTTTTCTAAATATTCCGAGTCAAGATGTTTCGAGAAAGGATATCATTACATTCATTGACATTAGGGCACATAATGCTCTATATATATTGGTCGGTGTATTACCAATGGTTATTGAAGGCACCAAGCAGTTACATATTCATAGTTATTGATATCTATGTAACGACTTATCCGAGAGTTTCATGTTGGTTGATAACAACCAGGTAAAAATGAAAATCTAGCTATATAATGATGTACATGGTTCTCTCGACTTAAGAATACCATGGAATTCAATATAGATACTCCGCTTTGATTATAGTTAAATTATGCACTGCATCCGTCGAATTAAGATAATTGGGCATGAGTTAACGCATTGGTAGTGAAGCACTATGTAATAAATAATTCGTCTCCTCAATTGTATGAGGTTAATACCTGGTCAACTGTAGTCAACTCAAAGTTAAATTCTCTAACTAGAGTAGAACAAATAATAACAAATATTATTATTCAACTAAAGACTTTGTTTATGGAATGATCAAGTTGAATGTGTATAATATTAGAGTTTTGACTAATACCAAATTACATACATCCTAAAGTGATATAGTATCAGCGATCAGAACGTGTGTGAATTATTGTCACTATTGGCATCACTTAAAGTAATGTAAAATATTGTTTTACCGAAAACATATGTAAGCAACGAATTCGTCAAAATTGTCACGCAATTAGCAATGCTGACATATGAGTATTTATATTTATACTATTCAATATTAATGCCAACTGAATTCACAAATCCGAGTCTCATAACCGTATTAGTGAATTCTCTGTAAAAATTTAATTGGTTTAAAATTGTTATAAATTAATTAAATTAATTGATATTTTAGAAATATTATTTATTAATGTTTTTTAGCTTTGGTGCGTTATTAGTAAGTGGGGTATCTCCTCGAAATGTTCTTAGTGCTACCAGTAACTATTAGGATGTATATACAAATTTTATGTGAATGTATCGATATATGATACTAATACATATTAAAGCTAGCTTTAAATATATTTAGTTACTTAACATGCTTTGGAAATTTTTGGTCTATAAGATGGACAAGCATGGTTGACCATAAAAGGAAGAATGTTGTCTAAATGTTAGGTCTACAGATAAATTGAATTAATGAATGGCGATTCTAAGGACAGGAAATTGAAAGGCCACTTTTCTCTCCTTCAATATAAAGGCTTTCATGTTAATTTTTTTCTTCGGTATCTTCCTTCCTCCTTCTTCATATAAGTCGGCCTTTCATTCCTTTCCCTCTCATGGTTGACTCACCTTTCCACCAAAAAAACATCAAAAAAAATCAAATTGGAGTTGTTTATTAGATCATTGGAACATCCAATGGTGAAATAAGTAATCTAACATATGATTCATAAATCAAGGTGTCATAAAGGGCAATATCCAATCAAGTATAATTTTATTTTATATAACCCATTCATATATGTTCATTTATGACCATAGTTGATGTATGTGATATATCTTAATTACCGTTGAATTAATTGTGATTTAAATTTATTACAAGTGATGTTTCACAAATGTTATTAAAGTGCAATATACATACATGTATGTATGTATGTATGTATAAATTTTTAATCTATCTATTTTGGCTATATACATGCTTGTTAATTATTCTATACAAGTTATAATTCATGTGATATTAATTTTTGTATAATACTCAATTAATTTGGGCCACGAGGTAAGTATGTAAATTTTATATACGTAAATATAATATTAGATTGTTTTATAATTAATATACATTAGATTTAAAATATGTATTTAGTTTATTAATCATTTTTATTAACTTACTGAAATATACACACATTTAAATTATTACATGATTGAGACATTAATGTAGAATTAATTATGAGTTTGTAAGAGATGAAGGTTGAAGGTCTTTTCATTTTCTCTTAAATACTAGAGCTTCCACATTTATTCTACATTCATGAATTATTTACACCTTCCTTCCTTATTTCAAAATATAAATCTAATTTATACTATCATGGGGGGGTGTGGGTGTGTATTACATACATACATGTATGTATATGTATATATGTCTAAATATATATATATGTGGTACTATTGATATGTGTATAGAAACTATATACATATACTATAGTACATTCGAACAGATGTATGTACTTAGGCATTTGTATTCCCGACATGCATGTGAATTTATCACATGTATATCTAGATACAATATATATGAATTTATCATATTTGTATATACATATAGTTACGTACATGCTCGTTTATTATGTTATTATGTTAGTGTACGAATATATTAAATATATTCAAAATAATCATTATGTTATCAAGTCATGTTATGAATATATATGAAAATTTCAATGTAAAAATTAAGTTAACATAATTGAAATGATCAATTATATAAGTATAAATATTTAAAGTAAAATATCAGTTTTATTTTAACATAAATAGATTGGATATAATGCTGGTTAATATATTACATATGCCTACTAAGATCCAAATAAGAATTTTTTGTTCGAAATTTGCATATATCTTCTGTTGCAACATCAGTCCAAACCCAATAATTGTATCAAAGGCCATATGGTATATGCTATCAAATTAATCAGCACTTAGAGCCAACTAATAAACTTTTCTATCTTTTGGGTGTTTATAATAGTTGTGTACAGGCTTAAGGTTGGATAAAAAGTACTCTCTCTATCTTGGAAATTAGCATGACCCAAAGGATAGGGCAAGTCCAAAAGGTTAGCACGGATGTAAGGTTCAAATTTATTTTGGGCCTTGTGCTAATTTTGAAATTAAGACATAAAATTTAAAATATATTTTAAATTTAAATGTTGAGTTTAAAATACAAAAGAAATTTTCATAAATATCACAAAATAAATGTAAAAGTACTCAAAATTACATTAAGAGACTAGTTTAATAATATTCAAAAAAATTACAACTTATTTATTAATGCGATTAGTTAAATAAATAAGTAATTGAAGGTTAACACATACATATATTGATATATTTATGTAGCTATGAAGGTTATAGTTGAAAATTTATCTTAAAATTATTTAAGGCAAATTACATTAAATTTCAAAATTTATTAAAACGTATAATTAAAGTGTTTAAGTAAATATTGACAAAAAATTAATTAAATTTAAACTTATTAATATGTATATATTTTTGTTAGTGTGTATATATAAATAAAACTATAAAGGTTATACTTCAATAAATTAACATGTTTCAATTTTCTCAAAATTGTTACAAGAAATTAAACTAAATAAATTTCTAAAATTTACTAAATTTTTAATTAAATTGTTAATCAATTAAATAATCAGTTAATCAGTATGTGTATGTATTTGATATATATATTTATAAAGATTGTAGTTAAATATTTTGCTTAAATAGTTTAAAATGAATAAATAATTTTTCAAAATTTAAATAAAATTTAATTACATTAAGTTTAAAATTAATTAAATATGATTTAATTAGTAATATACATATAGATATTTTATAAGTTGACCGAATTATAGTAGTTACAAGTAAATTAAACTTATAAAATAATGCGTGTAATTATAATATATGCGAAACCATAAAAACCCCAAATGGATTTTTGGAATAAATGCTTGAATATGGTATGTATACTACGATTCAGATGTCCCCACACTTGAATCACAAGGATATCTCATAAGAAATGCATTATTCTTTAAACCAATGTCACTTAAACTATATTAATGATTATGAATCTTTAATATGGTTTACCTCTACCATTTGAATGTTGATAGATTACTTACATTTGTAGTAGTTATTGAGCAAACTAAAGCTAAAGCTATTATGTGTAGTACTATTAATATGTTGTCTAGATGAGGTAAGAAACATGCATGTATTTACTGAGAAAACTCTAGGCACGTGCATTATGTTGAGTCCAATAAGAGTTGATATATAAGAGTAAATAATCCCTTTTGATTTGTTGAGAAAACTTAAGGTCACGATTGAGAATTGGTCAAAGGCCACGGTTGTAACGACCCGCCTTTTTGACCCTCAACTATGAAAATAAATACCTCAATGGTATTTACATGTAGAACACCCAAATGTTGGAAAGATAGATTGTTAGCGTAAAAAGAAAAGGAACAAGAAAGAAAGAACAAAACATATGAGTCTTACAATGGAACGTTAATATATAGTATCCAAAAAGACAGTACAATGGGCTACTCTAAGGTATATGGCATTTCAAAATTACTATTCTAAGCACTATCGTCGGTATAGACAGTTATAACAGTCCGTCCTTACAAATGCTTACATACGTACACACTAGTAATGCAGCAAAAGTAAAATATTATGGTAGGTAAAAGCATCCAGCTCATCTCCTCGAGTTCCAAAGGATATTCAACAAACCTTCCTTTCTCAAACTGTTCGAACAGGGATTTAGGGGAAAAATAAAATCACAAGTCATACACAAGTCTTGTCACGACCCAAAATTCATCGTTCAAAAGTCGACATCAAATACCTCACTTGTATTCAACTGCCGGTGATTTCGAACGTCAAATTTCAGTTCGGATGGAGCTTAGAACAACATCAGATGAATATAAAATAGCAGAACAGAATGAATATCATGCATACATCAGAGATACAATATCATAATATCCATTACTACATCAGAGTATTTAATACATATGCCTCAACTCCAAATAAACATCAAGATAATACAACAGTGATCATATATCAAAAAAGTTTACAAAGGAAGGAAGCGATAGCGAACTCCCAAAGACTAAACACCTGAGATCTCCAAAAGCTTATAGAACATCTCCAAGATAAAAGCTACAAAATACTACTACACCATAACACGGAAACCTGCTACTAAGCTGCCCGTGTGGAAATTATGGGCACCCAGAGTTTAGGAAAGAAACAATAAACTCCAGGTCAGTCATGGGACTGGTATGAGTAAACAAAAACAGTTGCTTTTAAAGAAACTAGATTTATAAAGAATTCCATTATGCTTTTTTTTTTTAAATGAAACTACCATAAGACCTCCCGCCACACACACAATGCAATCGCAGAATTGGAGGAGATTTCTTCTTATGATACTCAAATATGCTTGGTACGAGAAAAGTTCTTTGATATTATTACTAGTGCATAGTGTAGAAAGCATTTCGAAAATATAATATTAATCTTAGCCGGCATAGACATTCCGGACTATGCCTACTATAGCTACCATGTTTTGTGGCAGTTTACCGCCATGCTGGATGGCAGGTTATACAACTAAAACCGTACAAGGCTCGTATTGTTTCTTTGGATTTCCAACAAATGGTCAGGCTAAGGAACTTCCTGGGCCACATGGGTACGCCTCTGGAGGGACGACCCGAGAACCTAACCGGATCTCTGCCAACACAAGGCCGGGTTACCTCTATACTAGGTAACTAAGACACGAGTATGCCATTTCCCGGTTGTAACCAGCCTTTATCCGAGGCCCCAACAACAATCACGTAATATATATATATATATATATATATATATATATATATTGGAGATATCCACATAAGTTAAGTATCTGGGCTCCATACCATGATACCACTTCTATTCAGAAGGAAATGCACATACCCTAAAGGGCGCTACCCCCAATAACCTTGTTGCATCTTTTCTGTTTCGATCATTATCGGGTTGTGAGGTTCGACAAAGTCTCATCCACAAAGCTACACTTTTCATAAGGCCATGATTTGATCAACAAATGATCAGCAGCACTCCGCATGCCACATTACCAAATTGGGAATATATTACTGATAAACTTCAACTACATAACCTCTGAGCTCGTACGTCTCAGAGAAGGCTGTTAAGCTAAGAGAATAAATATTCCGCCACCAACAGAAATTTATTTGAAAGGAATCTGCTTTATATCTCAAATGTAATGTCAGACATACAATCCATACAAGTCTGTTCTAGGTTCGAACAGAACGGAAAGCACTTCCGAAGAAGTCCTTGCAATCCAGGCATCCACAATCCCGATCGGACTTCCCATCACTTAGGGAATCTCGATACCGGAGTAATTCAGTGCAGAGACAATAGATAGGTTGTCCTATCATTTTCGAAGATACCCGGTCTTCACCATTGGTCTTCAAATGCTATCCATAACGTCGAATCACATATTCGTACTGGGTTATACGACAGAAAGGTCATCTTCCGGCTAAACCGAATAGTGAGCGTCATTTTTTAAAAACATGTGAATATGTCATTCACAAAGATTCACACATTCGATGTGGGTTTCAAACAACCAACTGGAATCCAACTCCCTGTCGCATCGAAATTCAAAAGCCATTTTTACAGGCCAATGGGTTTTTCACAATTACACATCAGTATATTCAGTACCAATATCACAGCTCAGCACAAAGCATTATTACATAGCATCACATCACATATTAGGAATATCAATCCAACATACAGCAATCAAGGACAACCAAAGCATCTTAAATTTAGATAAATAAATCATGTGGTTTGAATTTATTAATCACATAGTTACTTTCATTAGAATTTTTTTATCAATGATTAATCACTTATTAATTAATTTCAAATTAATTAATCTTAATTATAAATTAATCTAATTCTTAATTATCAATTGATTTAAACTTTAATGTTAATTAATTAACTAAGATTATTTATTAAGGGGTTATATTAACAAATCATTAATCGTTTAAGTAAACCAAAAGGTAATCGAATTGCTTTGATTGTCTTTTTAAACCGTGTTCAATAAATTTCTTTTATATCATTTTAAAGGTTAAGATTTAGTTTTAAACAACATTTTACTTTAATTTTCCTTTAAATTACATTATTTATTTAATATAAATAACCTTATAAAAAATATTATATTAAAACTAAATAAACTAAAATTAATTTCTTCAAACATTTCACTTAAGTCTTAAATTAGCTTAAAATTTCAAATCAAATCATTGTTTGAACATATTTTAAAAGTGTCTTAAAGATTTGAAAAAATAAATGTAAAGTAAAAAAACTGTTGTATATTGGTCTCGAGACCTGCTTTTGGTCACGCACGAGAAAATTTCGTGTTTGCTTCGGGTCCTCCATAAAACTGCCTGTGTGATAAAAAAATTCAAAATTTTGTTAAGTTTAAAACCCAACCCGATACAACACCAAACCACCCGAGCTCGTCTTCGAGTTTCTACCCCAATTTCCCAATTGAGACTTCGAGTTGCTTTCCATCTTTCCCCAACCCATTGCCACTGACACCACCCCCAGATCGTATACGTGCACAACCTCTCGCCAACGTTCTGGCGAACTTCAGCACCTCCAACAAGTCGCAATACCTCCCTACATTCGCAACCCAAACTCGACTCGAAGAAAATAATTTAAAATCGAATTTTAGCATCTCGAGTTGAACTGTAGCCCAGACACCACCACAACACTCACTTCGCCAGCGTTCCTCAGACCACCGGAGGAGCTTCGACTCCGTCCACCCCACAACAACACCTTGCTCTACCGTTCCTTGGAGCACCACGCGACTCGATGCACCAACGGTGACGAGATCACCTCGTTTCCAGACCTATTCAAAACGCGAAACAAACCCCTAATTCGACCTCGTTCCACCAATCCATACAATAGAAAAAATTTCTAGCAATTTTCCTGAGATCGTCTATGGCCAAGCAAGCTTCAAGAAAAATCTTAACATCTAAAATTTGTTCGATGATCGGAAATCGATCAAAATGCAAGTCTCTTTCAACATTGAACTGCATGTAACCTAAGCAATTAAAAATTCCCATTTTTGTCTTAAAAATCATCATTTGCGGTGAAGATTCAAGTTATGCAATCAAGTTGATAATTTAAAATACTCGAATTTATCATATGATTTTGTTTTTACTGTAAAACCAAGTTTACAGGGTCGAACTCTTCATGATCAAGCTTAAACCGATCTTTAAACTGTGATTCAAGTTTAAGCAAATTTATTTTGTTTAAAAATCCCAAGCAAAAATGTCAAATGGAGTTTATTTGAATTTTTGTTGTAATACACTTTGCTCTGAGAAACAAAAACAAAAAAAATATTAAACAACTAACTGTATAAAAAAAATTCCAGTAACATAGAGACATACAAAGCACATTTCTCTTTCAATATAAAATAAAACGCAATATAAATACTTAGATTTCAAATGAAAGAAAATAAGTTTACTCACCTGAATTTCCCTGAAATAAACAGAGAGCAACTTTTGCTTTTAACTTGATACTTGATTTTTATTTTTTCCCTGCAACTAGTTGTTTGAATTTGCTTAGCTTCTTATTTATTTGCTTAATTACTTAACAAACTGTAACTCAAATTTTAAAAAGATATTACCTTAAGTTTATAAAAACAGAGAAAAGCCTTTAGATACAAAAAGTTGGAAATAGACTGCAATTTGATTTCTTTCTTCCTATTTTGATCAGGAATGATTAGCTTAAGTCTGTAAAACAAGGTGATGTTTTACTTCTTTCTTTTTCCCGACTTTGCTATTTTCTTTCTTTCTTTGTTTGAACGAACCGAAGTCAGTATATGTGTAGATATAAAGTAGAAAATTTATACAGGTGATAATTTCCTTTGTAACTTCATTAGAAATATACTTTTATTTGGGGCTGGTAATCTTGCTTGATGTACTAGGCCTTGGTCCTTCTTCAAGTTTACACATAAATTTTTTTTTTTGCAAGTACATCTCGTGCATATTTTTCTTGTTTCCTTTCTTGTATTTTCTGTTTGATTTTTTTCTCTGTAAGTACTAATTTTTGTTTGGCAGTATTTATTTTCTTTGTTAACTAATGTTTGTTTTTATGTTGTAGACTTTTATCCCCTTTTGTTTATCTTATTTTGTTTTGTTCTTTTGTATGATACTTTGTTTTGTTGCTGAATACACTCTTTACTTCCTTGTTTCCTTGTTTTTATTTTTGTTTACAACCTTATATGTATTCCTATGTCTTTTCATAACTATATGATTTTGTTACAACATACATTCCAAATTTTATTTCTAAAAGTTTTAACTAACAACCTTTTAATTTGTACATATTTTATTTTATTGTTTAATACAAATTCTTGTTTTGTTATATATTTCATTTATTTATCATTTATTTAAAAACTTAAACTATCAAATATTTATTTATATCCATATAACTTTATAATATTAATATTAATAATATTTTATTTCTCATGAAATTTCTCAAATTAAATTTCAAAAGTTCAAACAATCTACCGAATTTAAAAATTCGAAATTTTGGGATGTTACAAGTCTACTATGAGAAACTCAAAAAACACGCATCTACATAACCATAACTTTTGAGATCATCTGAATCACCGTAATGTTTTTTCTCTTAAAAGAAAGAAAACCATCTGATAATTAAATAATTCAATATAATAGATAGTGTCTAGGGTGTAGAATATAAATCAGAAAATAACTGTGTTGCTTGCATCTCACATCACAACAATATTAGATACATAGTCAAAACTACTAAGGGTTTCACTTGTGTATGGATTTCCATTGGAGGTGCCCTTACTATATCGAGGCGGACCTCCTGAAAAGGGTCACTACCTTTCAAGTGATATATATCTCTAAATAAATATACCACAAAGGAAAACATAACTAGACCATACCTGAACACATGATGTCGAATATCATCAACTCCCGCTAGCAACATTTGGTAGCATCTCTTCATACGGAGTTGATATACCATTGGGTTGGTTAAATCCACCAGCTATGCCTCTACTCTATTTTCAATTATTACATATGATGAGGTCACGTTCAGCATCTCATCACTTGAATAGATATCGAATCTCTACATGGATTCCAGCATCCTAACACATAAGCAATCATCACTCGAATAGTTCATGAATATCTTCATAAATTCCAACATAAGTCGTTCGATGAATGTAATCGCCGTCCTTTCTCTTGGAATCACCCTGAAGATAGATAGTACAACAAGGTATCATCATTCGAAATGTTAACTCTGACCTCTCCCTCGAAGTTACCCTCAGGATAGACAGTGCAACTCTATAATATTTCGCTCCATGACTGCTTCCAAAACATATAACTCATATATCAGTTTTGAAGTGTTTTTTGGTAAGTAATACCTAAGTATACTTATCCGATCCCGGCCTCTTCAAAAATAAGTCAATGAATTTTCGATTAACTCAACTTCAATATTTAATAAGTAAGCATACGATATATAGAATTCCTCCAAGAGGTCTTAAATACACATGGCAAGAGACGTTTCATACGAATGAGTCTCCCCGGGGGATCTCAAACTATATAAATCCATGATGCTTTTATAGACTTCCCAAGTAATCTGGTCAAGTTCAGTGTCAACAAGTCAACTGTCTAGTACAAAATGAAAATGATCACATATATAAATGGAGTCTTGAATAATTATCACCCTTTCTTACATTCTCAACCTATGCTATCCCTCAATCAAGAGTGAGGCCGGGTAGGTTAAAGCATTGGTTGCATCAAAGCCCTAACTTGACACATCATTCTTAACTTTCAGAGGCAGAACAAATGTACTCTTTTGGCTTTTAATGTTAAGTATAAGATCTAATACTTTTCATAGAGGAATAAATACACAAACATGATCAAGTCACAAGTGACTTCTAGTCCCCTTTTATAAAATAATACTCATTTGTAAATACTTGTATATATATTTAGAATACCTTTATAAAATATATATACATGTATTGTACTACTTCACAATTCATTATACTCTTTACATTATTTAAAATGTATTTATATTCTTATCTCAAAGGTATAAGAAAATCCATAAAACATTTAATAAGATTTCCCATTTTAAAATATAATCAAAGAGGTTAAAAACAAACGATACTAGAACATTGTTACTGTAAACCCCATCTCTCTTTTATAAATTTAACCTTTATATTTCTAACATTTTCCAAAATATTCCTTACTTATCATTATCTTTAACATACTCTTTTTGAAGAACTAAGTATATTCAAAGTATTCTACAAGATAATATACTTTTAAATAACTTCTCAAAGCAATTTCTTTAAACTAAATGCTTTACAAAATCTCACTTATCCTTTTATGAAATATTTAACTCCGCTAACATATATATAACTAATTTAAAAAATACTTTTAAATATGTTTAAGTATTTATATGAAATAACTAGCTTAGAAATTACTAGAGAAATCATTTTAAATAAATGTTTCAAAGACAACCCCCAACTTTAAAATTTTAAGTATAATTAATAAAAATATATTTAAACTTGAAACCACTTTTAAAATACTTAAAAACATGCTACTGATCATTCCTAAATAAATCTCATACAAATAATAATTTAGTTGTCACTGTAAACTGATTTAAAATCATGGAAATAGGTTAAAATAATACAATACTGAATAATGCCATAAAAACCTAAAATTTTTGTCATTGGTCAATAACTATATTGGTTAAGTACTGTAAAGATATCTGGATAGGGAATACTTGAAAAATGCATAAAAGTTTACCCAGTTGCCGAACTCAAACAAATGTTTTAAGATTTTTTTTTTTACAGTAAGTAGTATACTTAGACTACTAATAACCATGCAAAGAAACCCCTAAGGACGTCTTTCAAAATCATATTAAGTATTTCCCAAAAACAAGGCATATAGAAGTGTCTATGTAGTGACCTTTCTCACCTTCTAACATTTTGAACCTTGTCCTACAAGTTATATGATTTTCCAAACCTTTTCCTTGCTATTCCATACACTACTAATAAATGTAGTGCACAATCAAAATATATTCTTTCGTGATATACATTCAAATCACATTTAAGGGATTTCAAAGTGCACTTATAGCAACTCTTTTGCTTCAAACAGTTCACACACACTTTCATATCACATACTACCACACCAAACGTGTATGCACAAACCTAGAACACATCACATGTTATTACTAATAAAATTTAATATATTACAATAAAGTTATAGTTTGCTTTACAAAGCAACGGTGTGCAAAGTTATAATTTTTATTAGTATACTTTATATTTAAACACAACATATATATACACACACACACACACACACACACACATGCAATATGTACTTTTTAATAGTGGATTAACTCACCCAAATCCTTACTAATATCAAGCAAAATCCACTTGAACAAAAGAACACTTCCTACCATCAACAATAAGCAAGCAAACACCATTATTACTTCCAACATATTATCGACCGCCTCCTCCTTCACTTCGATTATGTCGCTCCACCTGGAGACCCATACTGATAAAGGGTATCACTGAGTAATGTTGTCTGCTAGTGTAGAGAATAGGACTAGTTAGGAGCGACCGTCCATGAATTTTGCTTTAAGCGAACATTGATACATCGATTAATATGCTATATTTTTTCTATCTTAAGTGGAATCAACCTATGCAATCCAGGCTTAAAACAAAACTACGGTGGCTATAATGATAATTCTGAACAATATATGATAAATAAAATCACAGATCAAATATAGTGAAATACAAATAGATGCAAGTCTGAGAAGACACAAATAGATACATGATGTGCACTACATAATACAATAGTACTACATCCTAAATATACGAACATGTACAGAAAGGGATCTAGCCCAACATAAGATACATCGTAACATCAATATATATATATATATATAGTGATGAAAAAAGTAAACATCTAGCTAACTAATAGGAAGTCCGATCTAAAAGCATCAAGCTGAAGGACCTGAAGCATCTCAGTCTGATCCGAGTATTATAAAATAATAAATGGGTTAGTCAAGGCTAAAATAAATGAGTTAGAAAGATGAATGACAAATAAAATGTACTAGATGTCAAATATAATCATCAAGTGATTATATCAATAAATATCAAGCATATTTCATAACTTAAAGAATAAAATCATAAAATATCAAAACTCAAGATAGCTACTACAAGCAAAATCCTAGAAACTATTTATTGATAACATAAATAATATCGAATCCAAAAATCAAAAATTGAAATCCAAAAATCTCTTAAAAGGGGGAAAAGGCGACAAACTCCAAAAATGGTGAATAATTTCACCTACATGCATGCAACTCCAAGGTAGATGTATAAGCCTATAAACATCAAGATAGGTGTGAAACCTATAAACATCAAGATAGGAACAAGTCCTATAATCTCCAAAATAGGTATGAGATCTATAAACATCACGATAGGAACAAGCCTTATAATCTTCGAAATAGGTATGATACATATAAACATCAAGATAGGTATGAGATCCATAAATGTCAAGATAGGACAAGTCCTAAAATCAAGATAGGCACAAGACCTATAAACTCCAAGATAAGAACAAGTCCTATAAACTTCGAAGGTGAGTCATAAACTCATCAATAAAAGTGTTAATTACTTACATATAGCAACCGAATAAGTAATAACCATGTATCCCATACCACACAAAGTTTGTCCAAACGTTTACTATACTATAGTAAATTACACTTATGTGTATAAATGGCTCAATCAAACAAGTCTGGGAATTAATCAAAAAAATAAACACGGGCATTACATGATGCTCGTTTTATTAATCCGTTTAAATCAATTTCTCATTCGATCAACGCCGTGCAATTTTATAGAAGTATTAGCATCGAAAACCTTCTTAAAACTGTATGTTATTTTACAGGCTAATATTCATATGAGAAAAAGGAGCTTGTTGAACTTCTAAATTCACAAATATATTTAGACATTGTTTAGTAAGTTTACATATATATATATATATATATATATATATATATATATTGGAATGCCTTTACAAATCTCTTCATACATAAGTATAAATAGGAGTGATTTGGAATATTGTTTCATCTCAATATAAAACCAATATTATCAAAATAAATAATAAAATGTGTATATAAACGTATTATAGAAAATATACTATAATAGAAGAAATTTGAAACATTTCAATTTGGAAATTAGTCTTTTCAAATTCTGATTGAAATTATGGTAGAAAACTTATGCATAATATCCATAAACCCGTAGAGCATTTCTATGCTATAATAACTTCAAAAATGAATTCTCAAATTCATAAAAAATCCATAATAACATTGAAATCGGCATAGAAAACAACACCAAAATCAAACAATTGGGTTCAAGCGATCAAGCAAGGGAATAAAGAAGAAAATGGAGCCCAAAATGGCATAACTTGGTTCCTAGCCTAGGTCATGACTGTTGCACTAGTTGACATGCCTGGGCTGAACCCCAGGCTGTAATGACCAGAATTTTCGACCATAGAAAATTGACACAATACATCCGCGGTATTCATGTGCTGCAAATCCAATTGCCGGAAAGCCCGATTGTTGGGGAAAAAGAAAACAAAGATAGGACAAATCTTACATAAATGGAATAGCATATATTATTTCAACAATAATCTTTACAGTGGAAAATTTTCTGACATAGATTTAACCTGGACAGTTATAAACCCTCTTTACAATTGCTGAAATGCAATAGATGCAGCGGATAATAGAACACGTCCATACGTAGATGAAGATCTTCAGCTCTCCTTTGGAAACTCCAAGCATTTTCAACTAAACATGAAACTACTCGGATCTGACCCGGGTTAGGCTTGATAAAACAGCGTGAGAAACTCGAATCATAAACATATGACGGAGTCATAGATGGGTACTAAACAAAACATTTGAAAATAATAATATCTCGTAAGAAAAACCCACTCATAAATATGGTTGGGTTTTTACCTTATGATAAAAAATACTTTATATGGAGAATCACCTTGATATTATTATTAATAACATCAATTGGAAAACACGTTCAAATAAATATATAAATAAAGAATGTATTGAAAGTGCAGTGTGGATCGTGTAATATGAATTTATGATAATACAGAGTATAATGATGATGATAATACTGTAAATAATGTGGAATATAAAAGCAGTAAAGTAAAATGACACCATGAATTTTTATACTGGTTCGGAGCATCGTCCTACGTCCAGTCCCAGACTCCTTTTGGAATTTCACTAAAACAACAACTCTCACTTAACTCGGAGGAACAGGTCTATACAACCCCTGAGCAGCCGAACAGGGACCTAAGTAGCAGAACAGGATTTCGCCTTAACGGCCGAAGAGGATTTCACTTGCCTGAGCAGCACAACAGGCTTCAACTAATACAGAAAATGTTTTGACTAATGTATGTTCTGATAACACAGATTTGTCACTTGTAGTACACCCTTCCTATAATCTTCTCGTCGAGTATAAATGTTTAAATTTGAAGTACGAAGAATAGAAAGATATAGTATTGCTTTAATGCAGAATAATTGAGAGTATGATAGCAAATAGATTTCAAAAATTTAGATCAAGGAATAAGAGAAATCGATTATGATTAAGTGATTTGAAATGAGTTTGGATTTTGTATTTATAAGTGTTAGAAAGCTATGACTGTTGGTGAAGAGTTTTGATCGAAGTGTTGTATCCGAATCTTTTCGTTAAAGGTTCACAACTTTTCACAAAAGTCGTGTCTTTTCAAAAATATGGCTATTATAGAAATTCAGTCGACTGGGCTTTAGGGTCAGTCGACTGAATATTCAAACTAATTTAAATTTAAAAACGTATTTATGTGCACCTATGCATGTTACACGGAGTTTTCTAGGTCGATCGACTGAGCCTCTGGGTCAGTCGACTGACCTGGTAAAATCTGTGTACACAGTTTACACAAGTTTATTAGGCTGTTTATAGATATTCAGTCGACTGAATAACTTGTTCAGTCGACTGAATCCTATTGATAATCAAAAATCACCATATCTTATTTGCTTAGAGCACTTGCCTTCTAAACTAGTCACCCGGGTTCGAGCCCTGCTCCATGCATTTTCTGAAAACTTGATTTTAAAATATGCATGCAAGTTTATTTGAATGTGAATGATGATTCTTGAGGAAAGATTTTAACAAAGCAGTAAACTAGACTTTATATACATATTTGATGACTCTTCTTAAAAAATATAAAGCTATATGAATCATACTTTGAGTCGTTGAGTCCAGATGCTGTCGTAGTCGTAGTCGTAGATTCGTGAATTGTTGTTTCATGTCAGCAATCAGAACCTATGATCCAACATTCTCCCCCTTTTTGATGATGACAACTCCATTTGTTACAGACGAATCTGCGACAAGCTTTGTTTATATTGTGATATTGACACTGTTTATATTATTTCTGTATATGATCACACTGCAAGTTCCCTGTTAGGATAAAAATCATTATGGGCTGAAATGATAGGCCTGAGTTATTTTATTTATTTATTTAAACTTGGGATTGCGGGTTTGAAATGATAGAACCCGGATTTTTACCTTTTAAACTGCGGATTGAAATGATACATATCCGTATCACTTGACCTAGGTTAGAAAACTATATACAGACCCGTGGTTATTCTATAAAGTGCTTTGAATATTTTAAGTATTTTAAAAATATAAAATTATGAAATTTGATTTAAATATATTTTGAAAGGTTTTAAAATAAATAAATTATGATTTTTCTATGTGTTAAAAATGTAACTTATGAGTGGATTAACTGGATTTTGAAATATAACTTATGTTTGAAATTTGGAAATTTGACTAAAAATGATATTTAAGTTACATGAATAAAATGGGCTTTAATTTTATTTGGAAATGGTAAATATCATAAATTGATTTATATTTGAATTTAAGTGATTTATTAAAGAATTATTGATTTTCTATAAATTTAAGTGGTTGAATAAATGACTGTTGAAAATGAAATTTTAAAATATAACTTGACTTGAAAATGTGAAATTTGAGTTTTAACTAAAGATGTTAAATTAATCAAATAAACTGGAAGTTAGTTAAATTTGTAAAATGGTAATATAAATCTGAAACGTATAGGTTTTAAGTTATGAAAGAAACGTATAGGTTTTAAATTATGAAAGAAACGTATAGGTTTTAATTTATGAAAGAAACGTATAGGTTTTAATTTATGAAAGAAACGTATAGGGTTTAATTTATGAGAGAAACGTATAAGGTTTAATTTATGAAAGAAACGTATAGGTTTTAATTTATGAAAGAAACGTATAGGTTTTAATTTATGAAAGAAACTTATAGGTTTTAATTAATGAAAGAACGTATGGTGTTCTAATTAATGATAGGAACATGTAAATTCCTAATTAATGAAAGAAAGGTATAAGTTTTAATTAATGAAAGAAACATATAAGTTTTTAATTAATGAAAGAAACGTGTAAAGTCCTAATTAATGAGAGAACATGTAAAGTTTTAATTAAGAAAGAAACATGTAAAGTTTTAAGTAGTGTGGTATTGATTTAATTAATAAATGTTCATTATTGTAATAGGAATATAAAATTTAAAACGTACATTTGACACGTAGATTTTAATCAATGTAATGGTGTATTTTAAATTGATTAAAATGATAAATGTTACTTACTGTAATAATAAAATGTAAGTTGATAACGTACATTTGATAAGCAAGTTTTAATTTATGTGAATGGCATACTTTAAATGATTAAAATAATAAAGTTTCTTTATTGTAATAACAATGTAAGTTAATAAGGTGCTTTTAACTTAACATAAGAATTTCGGTTTAAATTGTATATTACAGTAAGAAAGTTTATTTAACTATAAGGCTATGATAAATTGACATGTTAAAATTTTAAGCTTATCAATACTTTGAATTATATACAATGTAAAGTGGAAAGTAGTACATTCCAAAAATGCTATGATTCCTTAAGGTAACATTTCCAAAATTCTATGATAATTTAAAGGAATATTTCAAGTTTAATAAATTTAAAGAATATTCAATGATTTGAAAATTTGGGTTTTATTTGAATGATATAATATTGAATTATTTTTGAAATGGAAATGATACAATTGTGATATTGTTTTGAAATGAGTATGATATTTTGGTCTTGAAAGTATAAATTATTTGAAATAAATATCCATGGGTTATAATAACGATTGGTTGTTAAAGAGACCGGGATCGGATATTGTCTTATAGCCGGACAATACCGAAAACCACTTTAACAACTGTGTACGCGGTGGAGATTCCAGAATGAAGTAGGATGGTGGCGACGTTCTCGAGGTATGTTACGTGGATCCAACTCCCGTGAGTTGGCATATATGACTAAAACAGGAGTTATACCGGGCTACACAAAGGGTCGCACCCTTTCATCGAGCATGCTCCATCGGAAACTATTCTATTACTGTTGTGATTCGATTCGGTGGCGCCACTTTGATTCGGGGGTATTGTTCGAGGTGGGCGGAAGCTGCTGGCTTGCCGTCACCACCGGTCCAGGAGTGCAAACGGTGTATCCACCCTGGCATTGCCTCGCGTGCCGTGTCATATCCTTGTATCGAGCCCACTACGATTTTGGTTTTAAAGATCCGACCACGTTAAGGTTCACCATCCCCTTAACGCTATTTTCTATATGATTATACTTTACTGATTAGACACTACCGTATATAGCGTATATTACTATATAGTAAATAGTTTAATGGATCCTTAGAGGATGGGCGGCCCCAAGCATCCTTTAAGTTATTGATGCATTTTGTTACTGTTCACTTGAGTTGATTTACAGTTTATAAGTATTTATGTCCTGACTCGAGGGTTTTGTGTTTTGCTTTACGCTCGAGTCAGATTGATTGAGTTAGCATTCAAGATTCACCTTCGGAGTTGTAGCTTTCCTTGAAGATCCAGCCTTCTATTTTGTTTCAGTATCCAGTGTTTCAGTGATGTATCTTGTTACTCTTCTGTTGTATCTCAATTAACTCTGATGTATCCTATATATTTTTTTTAGTAGCTTCATGAACTACTATCTCTTTTACTTCCGCTGCATTATTATATACTCTGTGTCTGTGATCTGTGATTTTATTTACTGTATATTCTGAGGTTTGCCAAAATTTTATTTACAACGCAGTATTTTGAGCAATTCAATTCCGGCATGAGTGTCTATCTATACACTTACAACGGATGCGAATGGTTGAAAATACCGGGTCGTTACAGTTGGTATCAGAGCTTTGATAGCTCTAGGCAAAACTCAGCATATAGAGTGAATGTATTTGCAGAATCACTTTTATTCGAGTTTGAATCTCTTCCCTTTTGACTCAATTCCTTTGAATTTTGGAACGTTCCCTGCGGTTCCAAAGTCCATTCTTATTCCCCGCTATTCATCTTCATTTGATTCTGGAGTATCCCACAACTCCACTTCGAATGATCTTTATAGTGAATTGGCGGTCCCGCCAATCTCAAAAAAAATTCTTGTAAGAGGGGTGAAACTCCATTACAATAGCATCGATTCACCAAAGATTTTATATCCTCGGTTTAGATGCTAGTATCTCCTATTATCCCAAACTCTAACTCTTGAGATTAAACGTAGATTTACCCCAGAAAATCCACTTCGATCTTATACTTTAAGTCACGGTTGACCCGATTAAGGTTGCCCGTGATTTATTTTAGCTTATCCACCTCCCTACTCTGTATTTAATCATCTTGTCTTTTGTTTCCAACATATTTTCAAATATTTTGAATTGTATATTGTGTTGTTGGAGTTGTTGATGTTGATTTGGGTTTCCGATCGATTCGTCTGATCAACGCTATCGATAGGATTTCTAAAACACTTTGACAGAACAAACTGACACGATATTATTTTAAATTTTGTTTTGGTTAATGAAATAAAATTTTGATATATATATTTATGGAACTTAATAAAATGATTCAAATTGATAATTTGAAATGATAATACTTGATTTATCATTTATTGAAATGAATTTATAAATAATTGTTTATAAATTTATATGGGAACTTAAATGAATTTAGAAAAAGAAATTTGAGAATTTAATTTCCGATGGTTCCAAACCTTTTGTTTAAAGTTTAAAGGGATATATTATTTAAAATATTTTCAAATAGAAATTTGTTTCCAAAGAATTTTAAGTTTAAAATTAGTACTCTTCTCTTTGTCGCTGGAAAATAACTTCGGTGATGACTGCAGCATCATCGACGTTCATTTTCGAGTTTCGAAGTGAAGAGACTGTTCTGTAGTCTTGCTACAGCTTTGTTTTGGGAAATTAAATTGATTTGAATTTCTAAAATATGACTTAATTTATAATATATATAGATATATGATTGAAATTTGATTTGACATATTATATATATATTATTACTTATCTCTAAATGGTTTGAAGAAATCGGAAATTTAATTCTTAAATTTTATTTTTAACAATAATTTCAATTATAAAAAGAAAATCAAAAAAAAAATTGGATAAATGATTAAACTTGAGATAATTGAATTGGAAAGTTTTATTTGTATGACACAATTCCATTCCAATATAACTTACCTTAATTTCAGAAGTTAACAATGTAATTGGGTAATATACAATATAAAAAGATTTTATAAATAAAATATTGGTGGTTATAATAAATGTTATACACTTAAATTTTAATTATAAAATGATTAACAGAGATAAATATAATAAAGGGTAATTGAATAACTTATAATAAAATGATGTTAAAAGAACTAAGAATATAAAAAAAGTAGTTATAATAAGTGTAAGTATATTGAACATGAGTGATAAATATATTGAGAGGAATAAATTTAATTTTTATTAGGAATAAAGAAGAATAAAATTTATTAAATACATTGTGAGTGTAATAAATGATTATTTTTCTAACCCATGGTTTTAAAAAAAAATTGTTAATTTAAGATGATTGGATAATAAGATAATGAAATTTGAGATAGTTAAGATTTATGTAACTTGTGTAAAAGTTTATTTTCTATTTAAGTTGAAATCTCCATGCTTTCAAATTAATTTTCTTATTTTGTTTTTCAAACTATCTTTTGGTTGTTCTTATCGTCCTCATCTTGCTATAGACTGGTATATGCATCTTTCTATGATCTTTCTGTTTAGAAATCTTTCTATAATCTTTGATAATCTCCACCTTGTAAAACTTCCCTATAACAACAGTTATCAGGTATGACTTCAATCTTCTTGTCATCTTATCTTAATCCTATTTCACTCTATCTTTTCTGTGCCCTTCCATACCTCATTCCTTTTCGGGGACGAAAAGTTTTGAGTACGGGAGAGTGTAACAACCCTGTATTTTATAATTATTTTATTGCATATTTTAATTATTTTTAATGTAAGATTTTGATTTAAAAACTTATTTTACTTATTTGAAATGATTAAATTTATTATTTAAATATTATCTTGATTTTTATATGAGTTATAATTCCAAAATTTTGTAAGTTGAATATTTGCCTGAAATGCTGATTTTGGTCAAAATAGTCAAACTGTGACTTTCAACTCAAAATTTTAAAAGTTTAAAATTTTAAATTTTTTCTTTTATTATGAAAGTACATAAAATTATAAGAGCACTACTTTTCGTTTCGTTGAAATTGGATGTAAATTGTGAAAGTTATACCCTTTACAATATTGTGCGTATATAGGGTTATTTAACAATGACTATTTTAAATTGTATAAATTACTTCTTCTTTGTTTTATTTTATTTTAATATGTGATAATATGTTATATAATGTATATTTTGACTTTTAAGTATTTTTAAAATGATAATATAATTTTTCTAAAGTTCATTTGAATTTATTTCTAATTTTAAAAGCCTAGTCTACCATTTTAAGCCATTTTCTTAATTTAATTATATATAATTAAAATTTATTTATTTATTTTATGCACTCACTTTTATTTGCTGTGTTTTACTTTATTTTATTCATTTTACATATATTTAAATTAAAGTAAATTTTTCCAAAGTGTATTGAAGTTATTTCTAATTCTTAAGTCAAGTTTTCATTTTCTGTGCTATTTTTCTTATTTTAATCATATCTAATTAATATTTAATTATTAATATTTTGTTTATCTGTTATATTTTCGAATTTTAACTGAGATTTTAATTGTTTTCAGTTATTTAGATGTATATGAATATATATATAGGAAGTTTAAAAGGTTTGAAAGCAAAGAAATGTAAAACCGTTTTAACGTTTCTTCTTCCGTTTCTTTTCCAATTAATAAATTTAATTTCCTTTGACCGTTCTTTTCTTTATTGTAGCTGTGCATTTCTTACCTCATTTTCACATGAAAACATTCCTTTCCACTTCATAATAATTTTATAATGAAATGTATAATTTTCCAAGACTAACAGTGATTTATGCACAATTTTAGAACACTGTTTGGTATTTTTAAGGCATTTTCTTCATTATTTTATATTTTTTCAAATTATACTATTTGTTACCTCATATTTCTAATTGATTTCGGTTTGTAAAGTATTTTCTCCTGAAATTTTGTTTATGTAAAGTTTTAAAAGGAAAAGAATATGGAAGATTGTAAATCACTTTGAAACGTAAGCCCTTTTATTTGCCCAAACCCTTCATTTCCTTAAACTCCTCAATTAATTGCCTTAGCCGTGTAAAACCTAATGTAGCCGTCATCTCATTAGGTTTTCACGTGAAAAAAAAAAGATCATTTTCATTTGTTTCTCACGGCTTCAAAGATCTGGTAATGGCTTCCCTTTCTTTTTCTTACTTTTCTACTTGTTTTTCCTAAATTTTAAATTTTTTCATTTATTTAAAGACTTTGGCTTTTGTTTTCTTAAAAATCTAATTTTGGAAATTTTCTTGAAATGATTTCTGATCATTTGTCCAAATAAAAATAAACAATGTCTGAAAATTTGATTTGGATAAAAAGTGTAACTTTAATAGAAATTCTAAAATTTTATAATTCTAAAGGCAAATTTTTCATCTTGAACTGTATACAATTGTGTAACATTTGTTTCACTTTTGTTTTGGTCAGATTTGTTGTATACTTGTTTTTTTTTTAAAAGTTAGTAATAATTAGTGTGAAACGGGAAATAAACTTTACATTTATTTTACATATGTTTACATCTGTTGCTTAACTTTATATTTAACAATCAATTGGATGAAGCTAAATCAAATGTTATTAATTATGGTACAATAGCTATTAAATTTTGGTTTAAAGTGATGGTTTATTTTCCTAATAGAAACGTTAGTATTTTAAATTTATTTAATAAGAGAAACAAAATAATTTGTACGTTATTTAATAAGAGAAACAAAATAATTTGTACGTTACTTTGGGCATATATTTAATTGTTGCTCTTGCCTTTTCGTTATCTATTTGATTTTTTTTCTTGCGTTAACAATGCAAAGTTTTCAGCCGTATATTCTCTTTTGAGAATCCAAAATCTTTCTCAAATCTTGCCTTAAATCATTTTTGTGTGTGAATTATTTCTTTCCCTCTTGCCTCCCATACGTTTCCACCTATTGGATAGAATTGAATGCCTTAATTGCCTCTACCGTTTAAGCATTTTTCTCTTGCCTGCCCTCTACATAAATTAGTGAGCAAATGTTAATATATATTTCACGTTCAAAAGTTCCATACCATAAATTATTCATTTTGCTTCCATCAAAATTTGCGTAAGTATCTCCTGAAGGTATGAACCGGCGCATGCTTTTCCTTTCATTTTTTTTCTTTTTTTTTTTCTTTTTTTTCTTTCTTTCTTCTTTTCACTCTTTTTTTATTTCATTTGTTCTCCTTTCATTGTTTTGCTTTGGGTTGTTAATACAAAATCATATCTTGGCTATCTTTCAACTCAAATCAAAAGTCGTGAAATTGTGCTTGTCGTGCCTTTGGAGTCGTGCTTGTATGTTGTTTTGGTCTCTAGCTTTGAAAAAGGTGAGTCTTTCTCACTCTGACATATATACTTATGAAAAGTGGATTGATGACAAGTGTTTAGTAATGTAAAATGTTTATGCAAGTTAATGATGATCATATGATATGTTATGCCGTGTTATTACCATGTTATTATCATGCTAAAACTGTTAATTTTCACCTGACATCTGATACATGACTGTATATTGTGATATTGACATTGTTTATATTATTTCTGTATATGATCACACTGCAAGTTCCCTGTTAGGATAAAAATCATTATGGGCTGAAATGATAGGCCTGAGTTATTTTATTTATTTATTTAAACTTGGGATTGCGGGTTTGAAATGATAGAACCCGGATTTTTACCTTTTAAACTGCGGATTGAAATGATACATATCCGTATCACTTGACCTAGGTTAGAAAACTATATACAGACCCGTGGTTATTCTATAAAGTGCTTTGAATATTTTAAGTATTTTAAAAATATAAAATTATGAAATTTGATTTAAATAGATTTTGAAAGGTTTTAAAATAAATAAATTATGATTTTTCTATGTGTTAAAAATGTAATTTATGAGTGGATTAACTGGATTTTGAAATATAACTTATGTTTGAAATTTGGAAATTTGACTAAAAATGATATTTAAGTTACATGAATAAAATGGACTTTAATTTTATTTGGAAATGGTAAATATGATAAATTGATTTATATTTGAATTTAAGTGATTTATTAAAGAATTATTGATTTTCTATAAATTTAAGTGGTTGAATAAATGACCGTTGAAAATGAAATTTTAAAATATAACTTGACTTGAAAATGTGAAATTTGAGTTTTAACTAAAGATGTTAAATTAATCAAATAAACTGGAAGTTAGTTAAATTTGTAAAATGGTAATATAAATCTGAAACGTATAGGTTTTAATTTATGAAAGAAACGTATAGGTTTTAATTTATGAAAGAAACGTATAGGTTTTAATTTATGAAAGAAACGTATAGGTTTTAATTTATGAAAGAAACGTATAGGGTTTAATTTATGAAAGAAACGTATAGGCTTTAATTTATGAAAGGAACGTATAGGTTTTAATTTATGAAAGAAACGTATAGGGTTTAAGTTATGAAAGAAACGTATAGGTTTTAATTTATGAAAGAAACGTATAGGTTTTAATTAATGAAAGAACGTATGGTGTTCTAATTAATGATAGGAACATGTAAATTCCTAATTAATGAAAGAAAGGTATAAGTTTTAATTAATGAAAGAAATGTAACGACCCAGAATTTTTAACAATTTAACTTGGAAATATTTAATTTATTTTAAATATTTGAATGATGGTTTGACTTGAATTTCAAATTATCAGAATGAATTTGGCGATTAAATTATAGAATTTAATCTATTGAAAGTTGAATAAAAATTTGAATCTTCAATTTTAAGCTGATTAAAAATATTTCAAAGGCTTGTAAAATTTATATTGATAATATTGAAGATTATAGAAGCTTCAGAATTGAATTTGGAAGTGAATTGTACAGTTTTGAAATTAAATCGTTTGAATCGATATTCAAAAATAGTCGTCCGAGGCACAGTCTCGGAATTCGACGAAACCAGTTCCATTGGGTCCGTAATATTGAATTATTGCCGGATTTCAAATTTCGTAATTTTGGGAGTTGATATGTGGTCACACGGCGTGTAAACGCATTGAAATAAAATCGAATTCAATTTAAATTTAAAATTTAAATTTGGTCAACGATATCACGTTGCCTCCTTTCCTCACGCCTAAAATCTCGCCTAAAAATCGCGATACAAGATCATGCTTGCACGACTCTTCCCTGAAACATCACGTACCCCTGTCTCCCCCCTTCCCATTTTAAATATCCTCCTTCGGTTTTAAAAAAATCTCAAACTTCTCTCTGTTAAAAACGATAATGGCCGAGCACCTCCCCCCTTCTTCAATCAGTTCGCGAAAAAAAAAAGTGCCGAACAAAAACGAAATCATTTTTCGTTCGTTCCCAATTCAAAACGCAAAACAACGAAATAAATTATTTCGGCCCTAAATTAAATCGATCGCGCGAGCATGGACGAGGCGCGCGCGTAGGCCCAGGGGAAGATGGGCGACGTCCTGCAGTGATGTCGCGATGAAGTGGAGACGGCACGACAACGCTCGAAGGAGGGTGAAGGGTTCGAGTTGAAGGCGGCCGCGTGGAGAGGTGCGATTTGGCTGTCGCGATTCGAGGAGATGGTCACGAGGCGCTCGCGACGGCGACGCAACTGATGGTCGCGATGGTGGATTCGAGTGGGATGTCGAAATTGGTGTTCGCGTATGGGATTTGAGATGGCGGCGGCTGCAGGTTGGAGTGGGCGGCGACGTCGAGTTACTGGAGGCATTCGCGTGCGAGCAGTAAGGTAATTTTATTTATTTATTTATTTTTTTAAAACGTATATGTATTGATAAAATAAAACGGAAGAAAGTTTAAACAGAGAAAATTTTGTTTACAGTAAAAAAAAAATTTATTTTGTTTAAAATTTAATTTTTTTGTTAATCGAATTTATTAAAATAAAAGGAAGAATATAATCATTAGTTAGATAAATTTAATTATTTAAAAGAAATTGGTTAAATAAACTTGTTAAAGGAATTAGTTCGAATTTTAATAAATGTACATAGATTAGAAATAAATAATAAGAAGAATTTTAAAACTTGAAGAAAATTTAGTTTAAAACTAAATTATTAGTTGAATAGAAATTTTAGTTTCAAATGAAAAAAAAAATATTTTTATAAAAGAAAATATTATTTATTATTGGAAAAAAAATGAGTAATTAAGGACTAAAGGACATTTTATAAAAGAAAATGTTGTTTAAAATAAATAGTTAGTTAATAAAATTTATTTAAATAGAAATTAAATTTGTTCGATAAAGATTGAAATTAATAGAGAATAGTTTTGAATTTTTTTTTTTGTTAAATCAAAATATTAAAAAGAAATTGTTTGAAAGCCAAAAACAATTTATTAAAAAGGAAAACTTAGTTTTAAAAATAAATTAAAATAAAATGATTGGTTAAGTGGTTATAAAATAAATAGTTTACGATAATAAATTTGTTTTATCTATTATAGTTACTAAAAAGAAAATCTTCAGTTAAAATTAAATCTATAGTTAATTAAGTTATTAAAAGAGAGTTTGGTTAATTAAATTTAATTTTAGTTAAAATAAATTTATGTAAGAAGAAAGTGGTTTAAATAAAACTATTGATTTATTTAAACAATCAAGAACGAAAATTAGTTTAAATAAATTTATTAAACAAGAAATAGGTTTAAATAAAACTATCAGTTAATTTAACTATTACAAAAGAAATTGCCGATGAATCGAAATTAACTAATGAAAATTTATTATTCGATTTGTTTCGAATATTAATGAATTGTATAAATATTTATACAAGGTATAAATGAAGAAAACAAGTTGAATTGGAAGTGGATGGCAAACGGGAATAAAGGTGAGAACTTCTCACTCAAAAGGATTTATTTAAATTTTAAATAGTTAGATTTAAAATTTGTTGATTGAATGATTGAATGCTTGAATGATGATTGTTATATATATATATATATATTGGATGTGAATAGACCCTATACGCCGTTAGTAAGCGGAGGTTATTTATTACACACATATACCGTGATATTCCACCTCGAAGTGGAATTGGTATTATATTATATATATAGCAATATATATATATTGGCATATGTATATATTGCAGTTGATTGATTTCCCGCATTTTTTTAGCGGATGAGACCCTATTGCGCCGTTAGTAAGCGGATAATATTTATAAAATCCCATATACCGCGATATTCCACCTCGAAGTGGAATGGTATTGTGCTAATGTCTGTGGATGCAGGGAAACAGGTTGGAGGGATCCAACTGGATTCCTCACAAATATTTATTTGATTTCATATATTGTGATATTTGATTGTTTATCATGAATGATATATGATATTAGAAAGTCATAATTGACTATTGATGTGTTGCATCATCGGATCCAATTTTTGAAGTTTAAAAACAACGATTTTGATTCTAAAGTGATTTTTGGAAATATACGTTTATAAATTATTTTTGGAATTGATTCATCTTAAATAAATAAACGTTATGATTTTTATACTATAAAAATTATGATTTTTGAGAAATTCAGTTAAAAGTTGATTTTTGAAAAATATGAGATTAATGATTTTATAAAATAGTTAAAACTGGGATTTCTGAATTTATTATAAGAAGTTTAAAAATAGGATTTATAAAATTTTTATTTTTTTATATAAATCAGAATGATGAAATTATAAAAGAGTTTAAAGATGTTTAAAGTAATAATATAAATTGATTTATATTAAAAGATTTATAAATTGATATTTATAAATTTAGAATATCTTGAATTATAAAACGAGCTTTTATAAGTGATAGAATGATTTGTAAATGAATTTCATAAAGGAATGAAATTTATAGAATTTATGAAATTTGATTATTTTATAAATCAAAATGATGAAATCATAAGGAGTTGAAAGACGTTTTAAAATAGTAATACAAATTGTTTTATATTAAAAAGATTTATAAATTGATATTTATAAATTAAAAATATTGGAATTATAAAACAAGCTTTTATAAGAGTTAGAATGAATTGTGAATGAATTTCATAAATAAATGAAATTTATAGAATTATAACGGTGAAGTTATAAATGGAAATTTTTAAACAGTAAGTTTATAAAATTTGTAAAGTTACTAAAAGAATAAATTTTGGATAAATAAATGAATCTTATAAGTTATAAGATTTATAAATCTGGTAAGTTTAAAGAAACAATTTTGTAAACAAATAAATTATAAGTGTTTGACTTATAATATGAATTTTTAGTATATCATTGTGATATGAATTGAGATAGGTTAATAAAGGAATTTATAAAAAGGAGTTGATATAAAATAAATAGAAATAGAATTTATAAACGTTGTTTTATAAATCCGCAACGACTTATTTTGATAAGGAATTGTTGTAATTTGTTAATGGAATTATATTCATGTTTCAGACAGTGAATAATCCTTTAAAATAAAATGAATAGAAGTGATGAAATTTATTAACACGGTATATTCACGTTTTGAATAGTGAATATTATGTTAAAGAAATTGTTTTGAATGGGATGTTTTAAATAGAATTAAAACGATCTAAAGATGTTTTAAAATGTATTGAGATTCGAAACCATAGATTTCAACATTCATTGTTGAAATAGACGTTTTCGAGAAATAGAAGGAAATGGTAGATTATAACACTGTTGTTATAATAAATGATTTCCGAAAGGAAATGTTTTGTATAGTATTGGGATTTAATATCTATTTTTAATTTCGAATCCCTATACTAGTGATTTTGGGTTGTCGTAACGATGTTTTACGCAACGTTCGTTTTGGCCCAAATAAATATGGTTAAGTGAATGATTTCCTTAAAAAAATGAAATATATACTTAATTTCGATTAGGGTATATTAAATATTTTCTAAGTATAGAAAATAAAAAGATCTGTGAATTACTTATTTTTAATAAGTATAGAAATGCTTTTCCAATATTAAGTGAATATTTGGAATTTATCTTTTTGAAGATAAATTGAAAATGAATATTAGAAATTGAATGGAAATCGTATATTCATAAATATTTTGGAATGTAAATTCAATATGGAATTTATAAATGAAATTTGGAAAATGAGTTTAAAAATAAATATTGATTTATTTTTAAAGAATGGAGAATGTATATCTTATAAAGATATTTTTGGGAAATAAATAATTAGGAAAATTATTTGGGATCTGGTGATGTTGGCATATCTATTGATAGTTCAATAACCGACTATCAATATTTACCTTTAAATAGGTATTTGTTGTGATTTGTTTGAAATTGAATGCCACACTTATTTTTTTTTAAATAAGCGCTCACTATTCGGGTTAACCGGGAAAGGACTATGGGGTCGTATAACCCATTCCGAATATGTGATACGTCGTTATGAATTGCATTCGAAGACCGGTGTTGAAGACCGGATATTTTCGAAAACGAAAGGGTTTCTTGTCGAATGTCTTTGCATCGACTGGTCCCCGGTATAGAGACTCCATATGTGATGGGAAGTCCGAACGTGATTAGTGAATATCCGGATTGCAAGGACTTCTTTGTAAGTGCCTTCGGTTCTGTTCGAGCCCGGAACAGACTTGTATGGATTGTGTGTCTGACATTACAAATTGAGATGTAAAGCCGATTTCTTTCAAATATATTTTTGTTGGTGGCGGAGAATTTATTCTCTTAGCTTAACACCCTTTTCTGAGACGTACGAGCTCAGAGGTTATATAGTTGAAGTTACCAGCGATATATTCCCAATTTGGTAATGTGACATACTGAGTGTAGCTGTAAATGATCATTGTGTTGATTATTTGTGATAGGATCATTTGTTTGATCGTCTATCTTAGTGATCATTTCTATGATCATTTGTTGACCCAAAGCATGGCTTTTGTATAAAGTATGTTTTTGTGGACGTGACTTCGTCGAGCCTCACAAACCGGTAATGGTCGAAACAGGAATTGTGCGGCAAGGTTTTCAGGGATCGCTTCCCTAGGGTATAGCCATTCCTTCTGGAAAAGGGTAGTATCATGGTATGGAGCCCAGATACTTACTCATGTTGAAAACACTTTATGATTGTGTGATGATGGTGACGAGCGCTCGGTGAAAGGTTCCAAAGGACCGGGGGTGGCATATCTGAGGGTTTGTAATATTCCTTGGGAAAAGGGATTCCCGGCTTTGTTTAGCGGAGAACGGTGGTTCTCGGGGCGTCCATCCAGAGGCGTTTCCATGTGGCAATGGGAAGTTCCTTGGCCTGACCATTTGTTGGAAAATCCATTCTTCAAATACGAGCCTTGTACGGTTTTAGTTGTATTACCTGTCATGGAATATGGCGGTAACCCGTTATTGAACATGGTAGCTATAGTAGGCATAAGTGTGAAATGTCTATGCTGGCTAAGATTTATATCTTTATTTTCGAAATGAATTTTCTCTACACTATGCACTAGTAATAATATCAAATGTTCTTTTTAATGCGTATCAAGCATCTTTGACTATCATAAGGAGAAATCTCCTCCGATTATGCGTTTGCATGTGTGTGTGTGCAGGAGGCCTTATGGTAGTCTCATTCTTAAAAGCATTTCGAATTGATTTTTAAAATGTTCTTCTATTTTGATAAAAAAAGAAAAATAAATTGTTTTAGTTCTCGCACCAGTCACATGACTGACTCGGAGTTTATTGTTTTCCTTCCTAAACTCTGGGTGCCCACCAATTTCCACACGGGCAGTCAAGAGTTAGGTTTATCAGGATATTCTGGAATTCAGGAGTTGCTGGAGGCAAGCTGGATGGCGTATTACAAATTTATATAGTAGTTTTTTTCGCTGCATTGTTTGATGTTGTACACTCTGATGATATGATGAAACGTAATGTATAAAATGTAATAACTGATATAGTTCTTTGTTTAAAGATTATTCATTTATTATTATATGTTGTTCCGCTGCGAATTGTGAGATTCTGATGTTGTTCTGTTATTTCTGTTCCGTTCTATTTTCTGGTTTCTTTTCTCTCTATTTTCTCTCTTCTACCACTTTCTTTTTCTTTTCTTCTTTCTTAACCCCATAACTTTTCGGGTTTCCGGCCTTCGATTTCTCGGCAGTCGATAAAGTGAGTATCGATGTTGAATTTTCGAAAGTCGAAAATTTTCGGGACGTTACAAGAAACGTATAAGTTTTTAATTAATGAAAGAAACGTGTAAAGTCCTAATTAATGAGAGAACATGTAAAGTTTTAATTAAGAAAGAAACATGTAAAGTTTTAAGTAGTGTGGTATTGATTTAATTAATAAATGTTCATTATTGTAATAGGAATATAAAATTTAAAACGTACATTTGACACGTAGATTTTAATCAATGTAATGGTGCATTTTAAATTGATTAAAATGATAAATGTTACTTACTGTAATAATAAAATGTAAGTTGATAACGTACATTTGATAAGCAAGTTTTAATTTATGTGAATGACATACTTTAAATGATTAGAATAATAAAGTTTCTTTATTGTAATAATAATGTAAGTTAATAAGGTGCTTTTAACTTAACATAAGAATTTCGGTTTAAATTGTATATTACAGTAAGAAAGTTTATTTAACTATAAGGCTATGATAAATTGACATGTTAAAATTTTAAGCTTATCAATACTTTGAATTATATACAATGTAAAGTGGAAAGTAGTACATTCCAAAAATGCTATGATTCCTTAAGGTAACATTTCCAAAATGCTATGATAATTTAAAGGAATATTCCAAGTTTAATAAATTTAAAGAAATATTCAATGATTTGAAAATTTGGGTTTTATTTGAATGGTATAATATTGAATTATTTTTGAAATGGAAATGATACAATTGTGATATTGTTTTGAAATGAGTATGATATTTTGGTCTTGAAAGTATAAATTATTTGAAATAAATATCCATGGGTTATAATAACGATTGGTTGTTAAAGAGACCGGGATCGTATATTGTCTTATAGCCGGACAATACCGAAAACCACTTTAACAACTGTGTACACGGTGGAGATTCCAGAATGAAGTAGGATGGTGGCGACGTTCTCGAGGTATGTTACGTGGACCCAACTCCCGTGAGTTGGCATATATGACTAAAATAGGAGCTATACCGGGCTACACAAAGGGTCGCACCCTTTCATAGAGCATGCTCCATCGGAAACTATTCTGTTACTGTTGTGATTCGATTCGGTGGCGCCACTTTGATTCGGGGGTATTGTTCGAGGTGGGCGGAAGCTGCTGGCTTGCCGTCGCCACCGGTCCGGGAGTGCAAACGGTGTATCCATCCTGGCATTGCCTCGCGTGCCGTGTCATATCCTTATATCAAGCCTACTACGATTTTGGTTTTAAAGATCCGACCGCGTTAAGGTTCATTATCCCCTTAACGCTATTTTCTATATGATTATACTTTACTGATTAGACACTACCGTATATAGCGTATATTACTATATAGTAAATAGTTTAATGGATCCTTAGAGGATGGGCGGTCCCAAGCATCCTTTAAGTTATTGATGCATTTTGTTACTGTTCACTTGAGTTGATTTACAGTTTATAAGTATTTATGTCCTGACTCGAGGGTTTTGTGTTTTGCTTTACGCTCGAGTCAGATTCATTGAGTTAGCATTCAAGATTCACCTTCGGAGTTGGAGCTTTGCTTGAAGATCCAGCCTTCTATTTTGTTTCAGTATCCAGTGTTTCAGTGATGTATCTTGTTACGCTTCTGTTGTATCTCATTTAACTCTGATGTATCTTATATTTTTTTTAGTAGCTTCATGAACTACTATCTCTTTTACTTCCGCTGCATTACTATATACTCTATGTCTGTGATCTGTGATTTTATTTACTGTATATTCTGAGGTTTGCCAAAATTTTATTTACAACGCGGTATTTTGAGCAATTCAATTCCGGCATGAGTGTCTATCTATACACTTACAACGGATGCGAATGGTTGAAAATATCGGGTCGTTACAGCTTTCATTTATTTTGAGCCTAAACTAAATGATGCAGAAGAGGAGGCTAAGAGAAGAGAGGAGGGTTACATGAAACATAAAAGGTTATTTATACAAGCATGAAACCCTAATCCATAATTTGGGGAATGACCAAACTACCCTTGAGAAAGTGTGGAGGCCAAGTAATCAGTAGCTTCTACTAATCATCATTTAAGTGTACATGAAGCCATTAATTCCCTAAGCATGTGCATTAGCCTTTAGTTTGTACATTAAGGTGGTGGGTAGGTGGGGTCCTCCATGATCTTCACTTTGAATTATTTCCATCTTCATTCCTTTGTGTTCTTTATGTGCAAGCATATGTTCTTCATGGAACAACTTGCAATTGGAATCAAATTCCTACAAAATAGTATAGAAATTTCTAATTAATTTTTTTCAAAGAAAAATATGCACACAAATGACCTTTTTGCCCCTATATGAAGATGGATACGTGACAATTTAAAATTAATATGGATTTTGGTTAAAACATGTTAAAATACCCAACATGATCATTTGTTTAATTTAAATAGATTAAATATGGTGGTAAAAATATGCATATTTACGTGCACATCAAATACCACCACACTTATCTTTTTATTCGTCCTCGAATAAAGAAAACTAAGATAAATCCGTTTTCGTAGGGAGCACGATTGCATTGAGCGTATGCAACAAGCCGTTAAACCTCTGGGTGTCCCCAGTAGGACTGAGGGTTTTCAGCGGATACTACCCACAAAATCCAAATGCAGGATGAAATTATTTACAAAATGCAAGATTTATTTACAAAGAAATGAATGCGATTTTTTGAAAATATTTACAAATGAATGACTTACTTTTAAATCAACACAAATAAGTTTACTATAGGTTTCGGTCATTATCTTGAAATTTAAGTCATTCACTCGTCAAAGTTTCCAATAAAGACGAAGCTATCATAAATATACTATAGTTTAACTCGTTATTTCGGTTGATAACAAAGTGTAATTATGAAAAGGATTCTTAGTTGATTATCAAAGTTTATCAAAGTGGTATTTTCATTTCTTTTCAATAACAAATCAAATCAACTAAGTAAAAATAGTGCTATGATTTCAATTGCTTGCTCTCTCATTATTTGCAAGAAAAATTACACACCTAGCTTAGGTAAACCGAGGCCAGATATACCAACCATGCACTTCCTTTCGGGCTTATGTGAGGGAAGTACAGAGCATGGCGAGTGCACACACTTTCGTGCATACACCTATCGACCGTAGGTGGTTTTTATTAAGTCTAATCTTTTTTTACATGTGTTCCATACATGCATAACCGTGAGGACTTTTAAATGAGTATGAAAGCACATAATCAAAGATTCCAAGTAAGTCACACATGCATAACCGTGAGGACTTTTAAATGAGAGTGGATATTTTGGATGTTATAATTTTTTTATTTATTTTATATTTTTTTAAGAGAGAGAGAGTTTTGCAAAATCATATTAGCATCATTTAACTTAGAAGACAAAAAATATGTTATATCCTTTACTTTAAATTCACCACTTTTAAAACAAAGATTTTCAATTAGGATGTATTTCATAATTAACACGTATGAATCTTCCAATATACTAGTTAAACCATTGTTATTTATAATCAAACTTCATTTTTACTTTTGTTAAGACAAATAAATTTTCAATAATTTCAATTTAATAAACCAAAACCATATATTTATCCTATAGTGTTTCTTTAAAAATAAATCGAAAATGCTATAAAAAAAATCTTCTTTTGTTTTTGGATTTTTTTTAGTTTTTGGAAGAAAAATGAAAAATTAATCCTGAAAAATCAAGAAGAAGATGAGTCAGGATGAGTCTCCCCCACATTTGATTTTTGACTGTGTCCCCACAGTCAACCCAAGTGAAAGGAACGTTTATTATTATTTACATGAAAATGAAATGTATTTACATGGCATCAGAAAGTATATCGTTAAAAAGTAAATGAAACGGTCTACCAAAGACCGATTCATTTGTCTCGTCAAGTATACGAGACACAACTTAAGATCAAAAAAAATAAACCATAAAAGATTTAGAAGTCGAATGTGGATTTGAAAAAACGAATGTCATTTTATTAAAAATCGTACGAGTTGTTTTATTTTCGATGATTTTTGGGGTAGATATAACGATTGATTGAAATTCAAGTTTATTTTCACCAAATTGAAAGTCAGGTTTGTCATTGAAAAATTCTTTAAAATTATTGATTTCGAAATGGTGATGTAAATCGTCCCATTTGGAATCCAACGACTCATCTTCAAAAAGTCCAAAGAAATCGTGTTCGTTAAATTCGTCTTCCTTTGTTGGATTATCAACAACTTCATTGCATGCCTCAAGTTCAAAATCCAAAGTTGTTGTATTCGAATTTTTGAAATCGAGAAAAGGAAGATTGAATTTTAAATTTGGTTCCACACCCTCAAAAGAATTGAAATCCAACTTAATTACCGTATTTTCAACAACTTGATTAAGATCGTCATTATCAATTTCAAAAGTTGTTATTTGAAAATCATCGATATGGGTAAAAGATGGATTATCATTTGACTCGTCACTCATTGAAATTTGATTTTGTTTCTCATGAAAAATTTTCAATGTTTTAATCAACAAATTCGTGTAATCATCGTAAATTTCATTCATTTGCTCAACAAAGTCAAATTTGTAATTATTAACTTGAAAATTTTCGATTTGGACTTGTTGAGAACAAGAATTGTCAATTTTGATAAACGTAGATTATTATTTGATTCTTCGTGGGTTGAGATTTGATTATGATCTTCACGAAAAGTTTTGTATTTTTCAAGTAATAAATCCCCGTAATCTTTTTCCATTTGGTAAACAAAATCAAATTCATGATTATAAATTTGAAAATTTTCATTCTGAATTTGTTGACAACCAAAGTTTTCAATCGTATCGTTATTGAAACTATTCCCATTGCCAAAATTATTTGAAAATTGGTTCACATTTTCATCTTGATTTTGAAATTCATTTTGAAGCTCGAAATTGAATTGGCATGGGTTACACTCGAAATCATTTGAATTTTGAAGTGAATTCGAATTTTGATTATTTTGAAAACTTTGATTCGAGTTATAGCACAAATATGAATTGCACAACTCGTTTATCTCTTGATTTTGTAGCGTAGAGAGTTCAAGTGACAACGAAATGCTATTTTCAAGAGTTGAGGGTTGACCATTATTTTGGAAATTTTATGGTTCAAAATTCGAATTGTCTAAACAAAAGTTATTGTTAAAATATCCATACGAATTTGGAGTGAACTCATATGGATTATACTGATTTTCACAACTAAATTCAAGTGAGTAAGATAAAGGAAACTCGGACATTTTCAAGATTTTTTTTATAAAGAAAAATATTTACAAAGAAGAATTATTTTTCAAAATGAAAAATTGATTTTTGTTTTGTATTTTGGATTTTCATTTTTTTTTGAAAAGATTTTTTTTTGGATTTTTGATTTTAATTTTTTTTTGGAATATTGATTTAAAAATTTTCAAAGGAAAAGGAAAAGAAAAAAAAACTAAGTTCAGAAATATTTACAATTTTTTTTAGTTTTGGATTTTGAATTTTTTTGTTTTTTTTTAAGTATGCATGAACTAATGCAACTAAATGAATGCAAGGTTTTAATTACAAATGATTTATCCTAAGTTAACCCAAAATTGTATAATCACAAACTGTCTTAAATAAACAAGATAGTACTCAGCCAGGTAACGGACAGGATTTATCGGTGCACCCCGATTCACCACAGCAATGCAGCCGAAGGTTTAAGTACCTTCAGAGAAACAATTCAGTATAATATTTATGAATCGCCATAATATTTATAACTGATTATTGCTCTGCCGTAGTCTAGACACCAAGAAATTAAATTGTTCAGAGAAGACAAATTATTAATATACAATTAAAAGTTATCGATGTCTAATCGTTATTATTCATCAAAATTTAAGATGATATGCAAAATTGTAATTAAACGTGAATTAACAATGCAACTATGAATGGATTTTTTTTTTATTTTTTTTTTAAATGCAAACAAAGAACAATGCAAGACAAAAATAATAATAGATATATACAATGCAAGGTAAATAAAAAGAAAATTATAAATAAGCAAGCGGTTATTTTTTTTTAGCAAGATCAGCAAATCAAGCAATTTATTTTAGCAAGCATTTTTGCTCCTTCTGCAACTCTACTTTGGCAACCTGAAATAAAAATAAGATATATACAATAATTTATATATATATATATATGGTTGGAACTTAATAACAAATTAAAACAAAACAAGTTAAAACCAAAACAAAACAATTTTTTTTGTTTTTTGTTTTTTTTAAAGGATAAAACAAGGCAACAAAACAAAAACAAATAAAACAAAAACAAAGCAAACAAAATAAAATTAACACTAAAACAATCAAAACCTAATTACCACCGTAAACAAATTATTTTGGAGTTTTTAAGCCCAGACCACTAAACAAATTATTAGAGTCAACTAACAGAGCAATAACTTCACCATTAAAACCCCATCAGCCTATTTCTCGATTAAACTTCACAATTAAACGGCTCCATCCTTGAATTCGACTTCACAATCAAATCATGAAATACCAGAAAAATTAAATCTTTTCGTCTTTTGATCGAAGGCAAGCACTGTGGCAGCAACAGTTGTAGGGGGTTTGCGGCGATGGAGTAACGGTGATTGGGGGAGGCAATTCGATTTGAGGTCACAGTGGGATTTTCGGTTATGGAATTGATTTGGGAAGATGCGAATTGAAGAGGTAGTTCGAGTTGCTTGGATGAAGGTTGCAATTAGCCTGGAGACGATTCTAGTGGGTGGCAATGTTGCAGGCGAGTTGGATGAAGCGCGGTGGTCGTCGAGGCGATTGGGTGTGGGCGTTGAATGTTGTTTGCAACTATTATGATGTTGGTTATACTGCAGTTTTGGTTTGCGTGTGGAAGTGCACTGTTGTTTTTAAGCAACAGGGTATGGAATGAATTGAGATGAGGAGATGGTCGTTGAGGTGATATTGATGCACAGTGTCAAATGTGCACTGATGGTGTTTGAACAAGGGAATGTCGTAGTTTTTTCTGAAATCTGAAATCTGCTATTCTCGGAAATGAAGTGGCAGAAGAGTAGCAACTTGTTTTGATGTTGTGGTTGAAGATGAAGATAGTGGAGGTGGTGATGTTTCGTATGAGTTTGAGAAGCAGTTGTATATGAATGATGGAGGTATGGTGGATCATTTGGTGGTTGGCTGTTAATTTGTATATGTCAGACTGCAGTTTGCTATGAGGTCAGCTTTCTATATGCTGTGATCTCTGGTTTGTTTGCGACTGTAGTGAAGAGGAGGTGTGCAGTCTTTCGTGGTGGAGGGCCGTATGTGTTGAAGTACCAGTGAATTGAAAATTGATGAAAGCAGCGGAGATACTTGCACTGTATGTTGACTGCAGGCGGCAAGATTTTTTTTTTTAGTCTGTGGGATGTTGTTTATATCAGTCAAGAGGAGGAGTCGTGGAAGTGAAGTAAGGTGGTGGTTGTTTGGTTGTGAATGAAGTGATATGGTAGGGTCTGATGTAGAGGTGTTAGGAGGAGGGTGAGTATGTCAGGTTAAATTGGAGGAGTTGTAGAACTACAGGAAGTAGAACAGTGGGTAGATGGTTGTGACGTTTGAGGCAATTGAAATGGGGAGTGCACTATAGTTTATTATGGAGGAGCAAATTGCTTTGAGAAGTATGGATGATAATTTTTGGGGTGATAATGGTTTGGGAAGCTTGACAGTGGAGGGCAGATGTGCAAGCTAGTTGAATGTGGTATGGAAATGGAAATGATGTAAAAGGGAGGGCGGTTATGTAAGAGACAGAGAAGATGGTTGTGGCAGTGGTCAGAAGGAAGTTGAATGTTGACTGTGAAGAGGCTGGAATGAAGATAAGCAGAGAACAGTGCGTAGAATATAGGGAGATATGCACAGTAATGTGCACTATTTTATTGAAGTCGGTTTTTTTTTGAAAAGCGATGTAAAAGAAATGTAAAATGTAAATGAAATATTGCAAACTGAAATAGAATTTTTTTTCTTTTTAAGATTGTGTATGATCTTTTTTTTTTCTTTCTAAACAATGAAACGCAAACGGAAACTAGAACAACAAGCACACAAAAATCAAACAAGCAAAAAAAATTTCCGTTTTTTTAAATGCAAACACACAAAAGAAAAAACACATAAAAATCAAAAGAAAATAATTCAAAGAATAGAAAATCAAAATCAAAACAACTCTCCCGCAACGGCGTCAAAAAATTGTTCATCGACGGAAATTCTATCGGTTTAGAAAACCGTCGAACGAATTTAAATTAAAAATAACTACAAGCGCACGGTGTACGAATGTAGCACGTGGCGAATACGGGTCGATGCGCAGGGAATCGTTGATTTTTAAATTCTATTCAATCAAATTAAACCAGAGTTGAGAATTGTTTAAGCTAGAAAAGGAGAAAAAACAAATAAAAGAAAATTGATAAAAATATGAGAGTGTTAAGACAATTTAGAGGCAATTTCCACTCTCTAGATCACATAAATCAACAATTTGAAGTTATGATCTCTCTTTTCTTGTCAAAGTGTAATTAGTTGATGTACTTATCATAAGTATGGTATATTTGTGCTATTAATTGGCCCAATATAAACCATCAAACTATAACACAGCAACTAATACACATTTAACTCTCATGAAATATGACAACAAAGTTGAAAGCAAAATCTATTTTAAGCATGGTCTATTAACTATTGTTTAGAAATACAGGTCATCGAATTTTAATTTCAACAATCACTTTATTACCATCATAATATGTAGATGAAGAGGAATTTATTGTTTATGATTGTTTAAGTATAGCCTATTTGATGTCAACAATATAAGCTATCAAATTCAAATCAAAAACAACAAGTTAAACCACTTCAAAACATTTCGTTTAAGCACAAAAGAGAGCATAAACAACAAAATGTTGGATCTACATACTAGAGAGCTTCATTACCCCTAAATTGAAGGGATTAAGCTCTCATATTTGTTATCATATGAACAAATGTAGAAAACAACATTAAACAAAAAGAGAGCAAAATGAAAGGAACAATTATTCTACTTGCATGAAATAAGAGAGATCTACACTACTTGCATAAAAGGAAATGAACATGTAATTAAAAGGAAACAATAATTAACATTGCATAAAATGAAAAGAAAATTACACAAAATAAAAATGGCTAAGTAGCCATGAAAAGAGAAAGAGAGCTTTCTTTTATTTTGAGCCTAAACTAAATGAAGAGGAAGAGAAGGCCAAAAGAAGAGAGGAGGGTTACATGAAATATAAGGGGTTATTTATACAAGCATGAAACCCTAATCCATAATTTAGGGAATGACCAAACTAACCTTGAGAAAGTATGGAGGCCAAGTAATCATTAGCTTCTACTAATCATCATTTAAGTGTACATGAAGCCATTAATTCCTAAGCATGTGCATTAGCCTTTAATGTGTACATTAAGGTGGTGGGTAGGTAGGGTCCTCCTTGATCTTCACTTTGAATTATTTCCATCTTCATTCCTTTGTGTTCTTTTTGTGCGTGCATATCTACTTCATGAAACAACTTGTAATTGAAATCAAATTCCTACAAAATAGTATAGAAATTTCTAATTAATTTTTTTCAAAGAAATATATGCACACAAATGACCTTTTTGCCCCTATATGAAGATGGATACGTGACAATTTAAAATTAATAAGGATTTTGGTTAAAACATGTTAAAATACCCAACATGATCATTTATTTAATTTAAATAGATTAAATATGGTGGTAAAAATATGCAAATTTACGTGCACATCAATGGACGATTCTTTGAAGAGGGAGATAGATGCGGATGCCGCAAACCAATGTCAAAATGCAGTCATCTTTGTGTCTTGGATCTTGGCGATCCAAGTTCATATTTGCAAAGAAAAGATTGATGAGAAGAGGGTAGATTTTGACATTATTGTCATCAAATCCAATCAAGTTGTCAAGCCCGCTATCTTCGGCAGTTTCACTAATGGTAGAAGCATTGAAATTGGGAAATTTGCTTAATGAACCACCAAAGACCCTTGAGTTCTTCATGGCATTGACTTGAGTAACCGTAACGTCATTGTGAAGCCATAATATTATTTTATTTTCTGATGGTCCGGTGGAAGATTCTTTAGCTCTCTTGGTTCTTAGTGCCATTGGATTGGATTGGATTGGAGTAGTAAAAAATGATTTGAAGAATAATCGTGGCTAGGGTTTTGTTGGCTGAAATGAGGTAGGGTTTTAAGTAAAGAAGATGAACATATAGGTAGGGTTTTGTCAACTAATATGCAGGGAATTCCTTCCCATAAATTTTAGTGTATGTTTGACAAATTCAGTCGACTGAATTTGGAAGGCTGGTCGACTAATTCTAGAAAAAATGTGTATATAAGAACATTTGATCGACGAAAATTTTAATGCAGTCGACTGTTGTGTAGGATATTTTATGCCACAATATTTTGCCTAAAAACTAAGCTTTTCAATCGATTGAAATTGGTGGAGTAGTCGATTGAATCTGTAGATTAAAAAAAGTTTTATTTGAAGTTTTAGCCAACTGGTTGGTCCAATTCGGTTGACTGAAACTGCGCTGTGTTGACAGTTTGACCTTTATGCTAAAGACTTTTGTACTAAAACTAAATAATATAAATATTTATTAATTTATAATTGTAATCTATTGCAAAACTAAAAAATACATTGAAATAGAAAAACATATAATACATACAAAATTTTACTTTGGAACAATATACATGAAATCCTAGTTTTCAAAGGATTATGAATAATCAGAGTGCAGTTCAACCTTCATTATTTCTTGTAATGGTCGGATTGGTGACCATATATTATTACATTTCTAGGAATTTGGAAACACCGGAGGACATTGGGCTTCGTTCCCTAGAATTCAGTGGCTCTTGAGAACATTGTGAAGATGGTTGATGCACGCATTCTTTTAATGACGACCCACAAAACATCAAAGCGACTTGTTCTAGAAAGCTTAAGCGTTTAGTATTAACTTTCTGCTCATAGTACATTTCGCATTGCAGTTCCAGGGTCTCTCTTTGGTAGTGGTGAATGTCAACAATTTTATCTTTCGTGAAATGAGAACCAAAATGTAAGTGACGTTTAGTTTGTTTCCCCTATGGCGTATATCCAGTATGATGTGTTGGTGACGGTGTAATTTTAACTGGAATATATACAGGAGTGGATTTGTTGGAGTACTTTGACGATTCGAAAGTGGGAGTGCTGAAAACAATGGAAGACTGATTTGATCCATCTTGTGAAGACAATATGGTATTTGTAAAAAAAAGTTACTGAACTAAGAAGATTAGTGGAAGAAATGATGAAGAAAAAGATAGAAGGGGAATAACTTTTATATACCAGAGAATGTTCTACTTTCAGATAAAAGAAACATGAGAAGTAAAATGGTTGATCGTTTATGTCCAAGGAAAAAATTAAACGTAGATAAAGATAAGAAATACTGACCGTACAGCTGATTTAAGGTAGGTAATAGTTGATATAACAAGAAACAATACAAAAAAGTGGAAATGCATACAACTTCCTTACCAGTGACCTAAGTTAAAGTGCCAGCAGCGTCATTTTTGTCAAAAAAATTATTTTTTTATTTCTTATTTTAATAATAAATCATGCAAAGACGTAATACCTAAATCTCGGCATGATTTTATAAAAATATTTTCATTAATGGTATTTTAAGTATATCAGCTATTTGATTTTCTGATGAAACAAATTCTAATGAAATATTGCCTTTTTCTATATTATCTCTAAAAAAATGATGTATGATTTCTATGTATTTAGTTCTAGAATGATTTATTGGATTTTTCAACACATTTATTGCACTTGTATTATCACAGTAAATTGGTGAATTAGAAAGATTTATTCCAAAATCTTGTAGTGTTTGCTGCATGTAGATTACTTGAGCACATGCCAAAGCAGCAGAAATATATTCTGCTTCATACGTCGAAAGTGAAATGAAATTTTGTTTCTTACTAAACCAAGATACTAAAGATTGTCCAATAAAGTGACAAGTACCACTAATACTCTTTCGATCTATTCGACATCCTCCAAAATCAGCATTGCTATATGATACTAATTCAAAAGGACATTCTTTTGGATAACAGAGACAGTAGTCTTTAGTTTTGCTTAAGTATTGCAAAATTCGCTCCACTGCCTACAAATGTGATTCTTTGGGATTTTCTTAAGATTGTGCACACAAGCATACACTCATCGTTATATTTGGTCTACTAGCAGTTAAACATAGTAGTGAACGAAACATACGACGGTATTATTTTTGGTCAATTTTTTCCATTTTCATCTCTATCGAGATGTAATGCAGTACTCTTGGGAGTTGGTTCAGCAGAAGTATTTTCCATACCAAATCGTTTTATGAGATTATAATAGTATTTTTCTTCATTAATAAAAATTCCATTTTTTAATCGTTTAATTTGGAAACTAAGAAAATATGAAAGTTCTCCCAATGTAAGACTTTTCAAATTCTCTTGTCATAATATCTGAAAATTCTTAACATAATTTTTTGTTTATGGAACTAAGAATAATGTCATCTACATAGATTTGAATTATTAAAATATCATTCTTATCTTGTATTATAAACAAAATTTGATCTACTTTACCAATTTTAAAACCAGAATTAATTAAATAACTTTTAAGCCGGTTATATCAAGCATGGGTGCTTGTTTTAAACTGTATAAAGCATTTTTTAATCTGTAAACATGATCTGAATAATTTTCGTATGTGAATAAAGGAGGTTGTTCTATATATACATTTTCTTTTATAAAACCATTTAAGAAAGCACTTTTTACATCCATTTGATAAAGTTTAAAATTATTAAAACATGTATATGCTAATAAAATACGTATAGCTTCTAGACTAGCTACAGGTGCAAATGTTTCATCATAGTCTATTCCTTCTTCTTGATTATAACCTTGAGCAACTAGTCTAGCTTTATTTCTAATAATATTTCCTTGCTCATCGGCTTTATTTTTGAAAACACGTTTTGTACTGATAATGGCTTGATCATTTGATCTAGGAACCAAGTCCCTAACGTTATTAGGTTGAAATTGATTTAATTCTTCTTGCATAGCTATAATCCAGCAATTACCAGTTGAAACTTCTTTAGCATTTTTTGGTTCAGTGTTGAAAGAAAAGCTACGTGACTCATTTGATTTTGTTGATTTTAGGTTCCTACGTTGGTATTTATTTCTCCAATGATATTTTCAGCAAGGTAGTTTTTTAGAAGTCTTGTTGAGGATTTTATTTCATCATCATTTGGTAAATCATTGTTTGTATTAATTTTAATATCATTGCCTATGTCATTTGATTTAGAAACAATTTCTTCATCTTCTATTTTATGGTTAAATTTGAAATTTTCATCGAATGACACATGAAATGTTTTTTCGATTATTTTAGTTTTTTTATTACAAATTCTATAAGCTTTGCTTCATCCAAATATCCAATGAACATTCCTTCATAAATTTTGGATCTAATTTACTAAACTTATCTTTTGCGTTTAATGAAAGTTCGGTAGAAGACCTATACAATATTAAAATTTGACTTATTGCAAGAAACTAATGTGTGTAGAAAGTAAAAGTAATCATTGTATAGAAACGCATGTCAATATGTACAGACTGTGTCGAAAACAAAGTTCTAATCACTGTCATCAACATTACTTACTAATTAATATATTGAACTGATTCTTCAGTAGATTCATCGAACACATAATCTGCATCAGAAATAATCATGGCAGAGGAAAACAAACTTATTTTTGATGAAAGATAGATACATATGAATATGTATAACAACTATTATAGAGTAACTGAATTATAGTAGTGTATCAGATTGAAGTTATAATTCAAGAAAAGATGGAAGAAACAAAAAGACCGGACCGATGGCAAGAGAGAAAATTGGAGGATGAAGATACTTACAGGAATATAGAAGAGGAGAATCAAATCGAGAAGAAGAATAAGAGAGATGAACGCTATATCTCTAATTGAACTATCAGACATAATTATTACCGAAGGAGGAGATAGATGGTTTTTAACCGCTGGGATTATAGTAACCAAAAAATGAAGATAACTGGTTGACAAATTATTGCAGTGTAAAGGAATCAATCGAGTGACAGTTGGAAGTGGGAATTGAGTGCCACTTGTCAAAGTGTTGTTACTTGCAAAAGTGTGGTTTCTCCGTTCCTATATAAGTAATATATATATATATATATCTTTTATTTTATTTTATTTTTTTCTTATTGAAATCATATATATATAGCAGACCTCCAAGTATATGTATATATATATACACACATTTATATTTTCAAGCGAATTTGAGACAGCATATATATTATGTATATAAATAAAAATTTAGACTAGCCCATCTTATTACTATACCAGACACATAACTAATAATATATACACTAACCTTATTCATGTATGTATTACTATATTAAAATTTAGTGGACATACATATTATTAAACATACAAATCAAATATAATAGACTTTAGAAACCATATTTATAACTTATATGCAATAAAACATGGAAACTATAATATAATAAAGTGAAATATGATAAAATATGATATAATATACATACAACTAGCAGACTGAAATACATTCAAACCCAACTGTAACATATAAATTTGTATTTAAAGTTTCCCAAGCAAACAGAGACATAGGATACAACAGATATAAATATCACCTTATATTTATCACTGCGCTAGATGAAGGCTTCGGCCAGAGACCAAGATGCAGAGATGTGACCGAGAGGGGAAAAGGAAGAGGATCAGTGCAATGGCCAGGGAGAAAAGAATGGGTTGCGTGCTTGAACTAGAGGAGGTGGCTATAGGGTTCGGCAAGTGGAAGCTCTGGCATGCTACGGTGATAGAAGCATGGTGATCGATGAAGTAAGGTGGGAAGAATGGCAGGCAAATCGATGAACATCCAATGAACATTCCTTCATAAATTTTGGATCTAATTTACCGAACTTATCTTTTGCATTTAATATAAAACATTTTGAACCAGAAACCTTAAAATATGATATATTTGGTTTTTCCATTAAGAAGCTTATATTATGTATGTTTAGTTAATAATCTGATGGAAACTCTATTTAAAACATAACAAGCAGTTGCAACAACTTCCGCCCAAAAATGTTTTGTAGAGTGCTTCCATTTAATAAAGTTATAGCACATTCTTGAAGTGTTCTATTTTTCCTTTGTATAACTCCATTTTGTTGCGGAGTTACAGGAAATGAAAAACTGTGAACAATTCCTTTCTTATTATAGGAACTTTTAAAACATTTATTTTCGAATTCAGCACTGTGATCGCTCTAAATATTTTTAATTTTCGAATTTTTAATATTTCTAATTCTTTTGGAAAAAAATTATAATTTTCAAAAGTATCACTTTTATTTTCAAAAATATCGTCCAGGTATATCTTGAAAAATCATCTGTTATTGCAAAAACATATCTACTATGGTTTATTGATTGAAAAATGACTAAATGTAATAACTCAACTGGTTGTAATATAAAAATCATTTTTTTGATTTAAAAGAAGATTTTATTAATTTTCCTAGTTGATAAGCATCATAGATATTTTTTTACTTTGAAACTCAATTTTGATAAATCTTTAAATAAATTATTCTGAGATAAATTGTTTATAGCTTTAAAATTCATGTGACAAAATCTTTTGTGCCATAACCAAGAATCATTATCTTTGGCTAGTAGATTTGTGTTATGGTTGTCTTTCATATTTAATATATAAATATTTATTTCTCTGGTTCCTTCAAATATAAGATTATTATTTTGATCAAAAAAGTTGCATTTATTATCTGAAAAAGTTATATTAAAACCTTTATCACATGGTTGACTTATATTTAGTAAATTATGTTTTAGATTTTTAACTAATAAAACATTTGTAATAAGAGGTAAGTTAGATGTACCGTCATTTCTCACATTGCCTTTCCGATGATATAGCCTTTGCAATATCTCCAAATGTGACGAGCCCTTCATCTGAGTAGATAATGTTGGTCAGCGTATCTTTATTTCCTGTCATATGTTTTGAGCAACCTCTGTCTGGTATCCACTTTTCTATTTTCTAGTCGGTACTTGCAAAATATATAACAATGACGTTGGCACCTACCTTATATTAAGGTCCTAAGAGTTAGATCTTAGGAAGCCAAACCCAAGAGGGTTTAGAATTCCCTTTACAAGTAAAATCTTTATTTTTATGAACTGAAGTTATAAAAGATTTTATATACTTATTTCTGATTAAATTGTTATTGGATTTAGGTACCCAAATTTTTATAGTATTTGTTTTACCAATTTCTTTCTTTTGAGTGAAAACATTTCGCATTGGTTTTGCTTTTACAAAATTATTATGCAAAGTGAAATTTTTATATGATATACTATTCTTCTCTAAAATTGTTTTTGAAAATTTATTATATCCTAATTCATTATTTTTAGTAATAGTTTGAGAAATACAAATAATTTTAGAAAGATTATCTCTTCCTGTATTAAAATTAGTTACATTTTTAGTGATATTCTCTAACTCAGTTTTGAGGCTGGTATTTTTCAATTTAAGAATTTTGACTTTTTATTTTAAATCATGATTTTCTAAAGCCGATTTCTTTTTCTTTTTGCACTTCTTCTTTATTTGATAGCACAGTGAGTTGAGAAGAAACGTTATATAAGATTCTTGTGTATTAACAAGTTCGTTTAGGATTTTCTTTTCATCTCTTAACATGTCAACTTTTATTTCAGTTCTGTTTAGTTATTCTAGTGCATCTTTATACTTTCTTTTAACTTCTTTTTGTTTGTCTAACAATTCAGACTTTATATCAATTAAATCATCAAAAGTTAAATCACTTACATCGTTAGTTGAAGCCATAAAGTAGATGTTGGCTTGTTCAGAATTGCTATCTATGTCACTGTCTGATGATGAAGACGCTTTTGAATCATCCCAAGTAATAGAGAACGCCTGCTTCTTTTTGTATTTGTCCTTCTTATTCTTGAATTTGTTTTTCTTTCTATCGGGACGGTCTTTCTTCATGTGGACCTTCTTATGACATTCATAACATTCGAGATTAGGAACTGGTGGTTTACTGTAATTGTCTCTCATGTTATTTCTAAACTTCTTATTCTTCTTAAATTTTAGGAAATTTTTGAAATTCTTTGTAATCAATGCAATGTCACCTTCATCTAAATCTAAATCTTCTTGTTCATCTTTGAAGGCAACATTCTTTTTATCTTGGGCTTGATCTCATTTTTCCTGCAAATTAACTTCGTATGACATGAGATTTCCAATTAACTCTTCAAGTTTGATGGTAGAAATGTCATTAGCTTCTTCAATAGCTAAGACTTTTTGTTTCCATTCATCCGTTAAAGAGTTTAGATTTGTTGAGACAGTATTAAAATTTGAAAATTTTCTCCTAATGGCAATAGTGAATGGTGTATACCTTAGAATCTAGAATGCATGTCATTTATAGATTCATCTGGTCTCGTTCTGAAATTTTGGAACTGGTTTTTGAGCATAGAAATCTTGCTTTGTTTAACTTAGTTAGATCCTTCATGTGTTACTCTAAGAGTTCTCCAATTTTCATAAGCAGCTATGCCCTTGCTAACTCTATTAAATTCATTTTTATCTAAGGAGCAAAATAACATATTCATGGCTTTTACATTCGATGTAGCATCTAACTTTTGTGTGTATGAACATTCCGCAGATAGTGTAGTGGGTATAGTGTAAACATTTTGAGTGATATTCCAAGTATCATATCTGTTTGCTTGTATAAAAATTATCATTCGAATTGTCCAATAATTCTAATTCAAACCATTAAATAGTGGTGGTCATGCAGTGGACTGACCTTCAACAAAACTAGTGTTAGTGTTATTTTCCATATTAACTGTGTATCAAATAATAGTGTTATGGTTATATGATAGCGTTGCTCGGATACCAAATGAAAGTGCTGCTTAGGGCCATAGTACGGAATAGTAACTAAAGTTATCTACTGGTGCGGAATAAAATAAAAGTAAAAGGCACTAAGGAATTTTATACTGGTTCGAACTCTTGTTCTACGTTCAGTCCTAGCCTCCTTCTAGAATTTAACTATCAACCCTTACTCAACCCGATGGAATAGGCATTACATCGCTTGAACAATCGAACAAGACTTCTACCGCCTAAGCAGTCGAGCAGGACTTCAATAATACAGAGAATTTTCTTGATTGGTTGTGCTTTGTAGATAGCACAGATAAGTCTATAGAGTACACCCTTCCTATAATCTTCTTCTATGTGGTATATAATGTAGTTTATGAAGATTGGAAGTTATTTTAATCACGAATAAATTTGTGCTTGAATATGTGAGCAATTCGAATGAGTTTCGAAAGCAAATGGAAGAATTTTAGATAATATGAATATTAAAATGGAATTTGAGAATTAAGTTATTGAAACAACTGAATTCAAGGCTATATAGAGTTTAAAAGATGAAATTCTTCATGAAGAGTTACGGTCAAAAGATATGGAAACAACACTTGAATCAATGGTTGTTTCTGCTCATCAAATGGAAGTGACCATTCAAGAAAATAGCCGTTATGAATATTCAGTCGACCGAGGTAAAGATTTCAATATTTTGAATGTTTAAAAAAAGGTAGAATTTTAAATTTTAATATTGAAAAGGCACATAGTTCAGATGACTGAATGGGGTGGTTCGGTCAACTGAACCTTCAAGTGCATTATGCACATGCATAGGTTTTCAGTCGACTGAGCATACCCTTTTAGTCGACTGAAATTTGTGTTTCTGCCATATTTAACACTTTTTGAAAAGCTTTTTGATAATGAACTTGAAATAAATTATTTTCATTATGTCTAATATGATTTAAAAACAATTTGAAAAAACTTGTGTGCATGCATATACCACCTAGGAGAGATTTTAACATTAATTAATTACTAAACTAATCAACAAACAAACCACTTACAAATTTTGAAACTTCTCTTTGAATTCTTTGTCTTCAATCTATTATCGAGTAGAACAGTATATTCTCCAACAAAAGATGGTCAGTTCATATAATATATACTTATATAGTTGTCAAGATAATAACATCAAAATACAAGGTTCTAACAGAATGGATGGTTATATTTATAGGGTAGGATTCCTTAACTCTTAAGCTTTGTAAAATGACATGAATACTCTTGGTTATTTTCTCTTAATCTTCACATCATCATTTTCAATACTTACCATCATCACATCACATCTTTTTTACTTAATAATAAAGTAAAACATGCATTTATGGTGATTTAATATTTGCTTTTCATTACTTATCCTTTAAGCATTCTTAATTTATTATATATATATATATATATATATTTTATTTATATTTTTATTTTTATTTGAATAAAGTTATACATAGTTTTCAAATGTGTTATGTGTTAAAATCATGTTAATAATGTTGCAATGATTCGAAACAACTTCCGCTCGACGACAGGTCGAAAATCCAAAAAATGATCGTCGGTCACATTTTCAGTTTTAAACCAAATAATTTATTTATGTAAAATAAACTTGAAAATAAGTTTATTTTCATCTTTAAAAATTGAAATAGGTTTATTTTATTTACAAAACCATATTTGATAATATTAAAATCCAATTGTAAAAATACGACGTCGCTTGATCAAAGTGCGACAAAGTTTGTCAATCTTTATAAAACATGTATATATATTTATAAAAAATTTATCAACCGATTATTATCATTTTATAACAATTTAAAAAGAATTATTTGTTATTTAAAACAATAATTTGGCGTATATCTAATTTTATTGAAAATCGGCTTTTGTCAATTTTACGATGAAACTCCAAAATCTCCTTTTTTAACCAATTCTTAAAATAAGTTCACCATTCTTATTTATCACATAAAACATGATTATTTAAGTTTGAAAATTCTATATTTTAATATTTAAAGCAAATTAAATATTCAATTTAAAAGTGATCAAATTACGGGTCATTACATACTTCCACCTTTAAAAGAATTTTGTCCCTGAAATTAAACCAAAACCCGATAGTACTTACTCAAAACAATCTTTAACTCAATTTTGTATGATATATGGCTCATCCATATGTGATACCTGATTCGATCTTTTACTTGAATCTACAACTTACTTACGAACTAGTATCAATCCCTCGATCCTCTGTGCGGACTCTGATCATGCTTTTTGATCAAAAACCAGTGTTTCCCTTACATAGCTCTCAACTATAATAGAAAACTTAAGTACATAACCATAAACCCTCATCAACATTCGTCGTTCAGAATCAAATGATAAATCCTCTTTTGGACCGGTGAGAACACTGTAAAGTTTTGTACCTGAATCTTAGATTAAAATGGTGTGATGAAAGGATCTACTTACAACATACGTACTTAATAATTTCCTAAAACATTTCATAAAGCTTTCATCTTTGGTTTAAACACTTTTATAAATCTTTTATTTCCTCAAAATGTTTATTCATGAAAATTTTCTATTTTCTTTGCAAAGAAACCATTTCCATTATTTTAAAGATAAATTATCTTTTATTTTTAAAATTATAATAAACTTCTTATATTATAATATACTCCCTTTTAAACAGTATTAAAAACAGCTTGATAAGATTTAATGATCACTAACTTGATTCATTAATCAAAGATTTGCATTATCTTTTAAACTTAAACGCATGCTTTTCAAGAAATCTTTATGAAAATATTTCATAAAATTTTAACTTTGGTTTAAATACTTTTTAGAAAGTTATCTCTTTAAACTTGTTTTTGAATATTTTATTAATCGATCTAATGGAAGATAGAAGAAATGCATAGAGAGAATAATCCAAAAAGAGATTTATTAATTAACATCATATTTATACATCCATTTCTAACCCTAGCCTGTACGACAGACCTACAAAATACTACATACCATCATACACTATATGGATAGAAATACTACCATTCTATCCTCGAGCACTTTCTTAATGCAATAGTACAATCGAGGTCACCGTAGGGTCATAGTTTTTTTTTCTTCGGCTTCTTTTTGTGCACGTACTCTATGTACTTGCTTTGGATTAACCCATAATTCATCACCCGGCATATAATAAGATATCCTGCCCCTAAGTGATACTCCAAGTTATTATTAGAGGTTTCATACCATTAATTTATTGACTTTTCCAAATTACTTTATTCAAACTTCTTTAGATTTGAACTTGCCTTGATTTTACAATGATCGGAAGAATAATTTACCAAATGTTCGATACCATTCGCCCAAGCCAACATATGATCAATACTTAGAAGATTATTCCCACCATCACCAGATAGATTAAGACCTTATTCTTGGAACTTCCCAAAGGGATAACGTCTTATAAATTTTCCATATCATACGAATATTTACAAAATATACTCTATTTAAACTGATATGTCGATGCGCCTTGTTTAAGTACTTAGGTACCCCTATCGATTACATGGAGCTCTTCATGCATGGACCGGAATTCATAAGCCACTCAACCGATTTTTCACCGCAAAATATTTTTTATATCAAATAGAAAATACACGCTCATATATGAAACATGCTCAAACTCATTCTAGGGTGTTACTAACGCTGTCTCTAATGAGTAACTCATTCTAGGGTATTACTAACTCTATCTATAATGAGTTTTACCCCACTAAAGCCTAGGTGTTCATTGAACCTAAGCTCTGATACCAAATATAATGATTAGAATTTGTGACCCTCAAAAATTGATACTAATACATCCTTAGTAATCATATGTCACAAATCCTAGTGCCAGAAAGCCCAATTGTTAGAGAAAAAGAAAATAAAACGATAGAATAGAATCTCACACTAATGGAACAACATATATTATTTCAACAATAATCTTTACAACAGAAAATTTTGAAAACAAAATCCGAGTTTAACCTAGATATAGGTTAGACAGTTATAAACCCTCTGTCCTTACAACTGCTGAAAAATAAAAAAAATGCAATAGATGCAGCAGATAATAGAATACATCCATATGTAGCTGAAGATCTCCAGCTCTCCTCTGTAAACTACAAGCGTCTCCAATTAAATCAGAAAATACTCGGATCTGACCCGATTATTAAAAAATACTCAGGTCAGGCATGACAAACCACCATAAGAAACTCAAACCGTAAACATATGACGGAGTGATGGATGGGTATTAAATAAGATCTTTGAAAAGAATAGTATCTCGTAAAACCATATTGATAAAAAATACGGATGGGTTTTTACCTTACGATAACCAAAATACTTTATACGGGAAATCATTTTAATATTATTATTATTGAAATCGGTTTGAAAACACTTCCAAATAAATATATATACAAAGAAAGTGTCAATACCCAGACTATGGTAATATATCTGGACTAGGTCAACGGAATATTTTAGATGGCATATACAATACCAAAATAGGTAGCTAAAATGTCTGCAAAGCCTTATAGTTATTTTGGGATTACAATCAAAACCATAAAGCTCATATTTGGAATTGGATTTCCAATATGAAAGGAAACTAGTGGTCCTTTTCCTTCAATCCATGCATAAGAACCATAGTTTCCATGGTGACCTTATCACTTTTATCAAGCTAGACACTTGGAACTTCACTTGCTACACTACTATAGTATAGCATATTTGCTCAGTGGCTTTACATTGTCTCTGTCGACCTCTAATACCTATTTATTTCATCATCTTAAGGCAACTATGCTTCGCAGCAACGTATGCTCTTCCATTTCTCATAACCGATATCCTGAAATATGTCCAGCAGACCATATAATATCCCGTAACATTCCTGGGATATGAGACCCGTGAGGCTACGTTTTTTCATAAAGTCGTACTTTGTTTTTTACAAAGTCGTGCTTTATTTTTACATAAAGAACATTTCACGTAGAATGCCATATCGCCATTTCTTAATCGCATAACTAATTTCTAAAAACGTATAATTTCTGCATCTCGGGAAAGGGTGTTAAGAAAAGAGGAGTTGCCTCCTCCGCCAACAAGTAGATAATACATTAATAGAGATCAATTCATATGGTCAGAAATGCACTGTCAAACACTGGTCCATACAAGTTCGTTTTGGGACTGAATAAAACTGAAGGCACTCCTCCTATCACATCTAATTTTTTTTGGGAACCACCCTTAGGATCAGTAGCGAGTAGTCCTTGCATTGGAGATTTCAAAACACCATGGGACCGTTGGTATAATAAACATTTCTATATTGGAAGAGACCCAGAGAATGTCAACAAGTAGTCTTTCCACCATGAAGATCTTCGGTCTTTAATACAACAAGGATTTTCAAATGCAGGCACCACTGCCATATAAATATAATATGGGTAAACCCTTGGGACTCCGACAACAATCCTTACATTCTAAAGATCTTGGTCTCCAAAAATCTTCATCTTTAACACGTCTCTACTTTCGAACATATACATTGGTTCGAAGTGGTTTTCGGATAGAAATTATCCAAATCTGACTCCGGCTTCTCTAAACCAACCATCAATAAAAAGACATTTAGGTATATAGGTGATTATCACATAACATCCAATTAATTAACCTTTTTATTTAAATCACATTTCTCTTAGAGATCTATTCATTAAATCGTTTCTTATCTTTTTCGAAGTATATGAATCATTAAGCCTCATGTATTAAATCCTTTGGCTAATTAAAACCTTTTTTAAATCTTGAAATAATTCTAAATATTTTTACTTTTTACGTAGGAAAAACATTTCCAAGTTATTTTTTAAATCTCATATTGGAAAACGTTATCGACTAAAAAAGGATCATGGAAATTATATTTACTCTGCTCAATATTAATTTTCATATTCAACCTTTACTATCCATCGAATTACGGTGAAATCACTTTTAAATTCATGGATAGTACGGATTCCCTCCTTGGAGTATAATACCAAGTATAAGAAGATCATTTATATGCAATCTAAGTTGTTTGAATTTAGAAAATTACATTTTTTATACTTTGGGAAATTTTGGTCCTTGTAAATCAAATTTACAAATTTACTATCTCCTCTGTCAGGCCAGTCCGGGTAGCTAGAGAGGGCAGGCAACTGGTTTCTCAAACCCAAGCCTAGAGGCTGTCTCTCTATCACCCATAAGATGGTCATGTTATTTGATCAACTCTATATCTTTTAACATGCTTAATTTACTTTTAATAAAGCATCCAGGCTTTACCTCCTATCTGTTCCATTCCTTGGTCGGATTTTCTATAACACTTACAAATGGAATAATTGTACTAGTCATTTCCACATACTCATTTTTAAACCTCTTAATTGTCTTTAAATCGTTTAATTATTTATTTTAGAAAGTTCGCAAAAGATTCGTGAAAGAATAATTAAGTTAAAACCATTGTTTGCAAAAGTTATTAAAGAGTGCTGCGAAAAAGTACTATGAAAAAGTTTTTTAAAAGCTTATTTGGTTAAATCAACTTTTATATCATTTTGGAAATCTATTTATATAATTCAAATCTCTTTTAAACCATTTTAAAAGATTTATAAATTTTATTTCATATTTTTAAACATTTAAAAATAGTCATTTCAAATTTGGGTTTTAAACTGCAAGTCCGCTATTTTTCTGAAAAAAATTGGACTTATTTAAAATTTTATAAGATGAAATCTTGATTTTATTTCTTCATTTAAAAACTATGGATATAATAGTCCAAAAAAATTTATCATGAAGAATTCCGAGCTAATTTCCATTTTCTTTACTTGTTTGCATTCTAAGACGCGAAATCACGAATTACCACTAAGCGACGGGCCTAGTTTTGACTTGTTTTTCAAATTTTTTAAACTTAACGGAAATACTTTTAATTGTTTATAAAACATTTCTAAATCATTTTAACTCATTTAAACAAATACTTTTCATATTTAAACTTATTTTCCATTTCATTTCATATTATAATATTCATGTTAACTCTTTTTAGATATTTAAAACCAATAAACGGCTAAACAACTCCATACACATATTATTTATGAATTAAATTTCCATTTAATTAACTATAGTTAATTACTTACCATTTCTCTTATCATTTATCAAACCAAGTTATCAACCGTATTACAACCATATAACCAATCGTAATATCAACTAAGTTATCATCCAATATCAAACATTTAATCATAAAATATATTTAAACTTTCAAATTATTATACTTGAAATTATTTTAGAGATTAATTAGTAAAGTGTGAGTACTCACCATTAAACAAATCATTTCACTTCCTACCAACATTCATTCAATCCGACATGTTACTTAAACTTTTCTTAACTTCAACTAATCATCATCTACTCCATAACTCCTTACTTTTTTCCCTCAACCACACCCTACACCATGCTTTGCTCTTGGCCCCTTCTTCCAAGCTCCAAGTGCTCACGGACATAAGCTTTCCATCAACCAATACTCATGTCATCTCCTTCAATCACCTCCTTAAGCTCTCATCCATGCCCCCTTATTTCCCCATGCTCACGACCTTATGCCTTCTTCCCATAATGCTCAACCAAATAGCATAGCTAGGTAGGCCATGGGTAAAATGAGAAGAAAGGAGTGGTTTAGTATTGTTTTGAGGGGTAGCAATGAGGGGTGTATGTGTATTATAATTTATCAATTTCTCTTCATAAATTTCTTTAGGTGGAGACGCCATTAAAGAGGAGAGGAAGAAGATGAAGAAGCTTGGAAAAGAGACAAGAGAAGGTGTGAAGAAATGAGACAATGGAATGTGGTATTTATAGGTAGGATCCTTAACTCTTAAGCTTTATAAAATGACACGAATACCCTTGGATATTTTATCTTAAATTTCACATCATCATTTTCAACACTTACCATCATGCCATCATATCTCCCCTACTTAATAATAAAGTAAAGCATGCATTTATGATGATTTGATGTTTGCTTTTCATTTCTTATCCTTTAAGCATTCTTCATTTATTATATATATATATATATATTATTTATATTTTGATTTGACTAAAGATATACATGGTTTTAAAATGTGTATTAATATATTTTAAAATCATGTTAATAGCATTGCAATAGTTTGAAGCAACTTTCGTTTGACGAATGGTTGAAAATAAAAAAAACGATCGTCGTTTATATTTTCAGTTTTAAATCAAACTATTTATTTACGTAAACAAAACTTAAGAATAAGTTTCTTATCATATTTTTTAAATTAAAAAAGTTTATTTTTATTGTAAAACCATATTTAATAATATTAAAATTCAATTGTAAAACTGCGAAGTGGATTGGTCAATTGCGACAAAGCTTGTCTTTCTTTATGAAACAAGTATGTATGTATACATATGTATATATATATATATGTGTGTGTGTATGTATGTATATGAAAAACATTTATCAATCAATTATTACCATTTTATAGCAATTTAAAATAATTATTTATTATTTAAAAAAAATTAACCTATATCTAATTTTATGAAAAACCGACTTTTGTTAATTTTACGATGAAACTCCATAATCTCTTATTTTTATAAACCAATCCTGAAAATAAGTTCACCATTCTTATTTATCATATAAAACTTGACTATTTAAGTTTGAAAATTCTATATCTTAAATTTTAAATGTAATTAATTATTTTATTTAAAAGTGATAAAATTACAGGACATTACATAAGCAACACTAACAGTGCCCCGTTTGCCCAATGGCGACGATTTCTTCGCTAAATTGAGTCATACTTCTACTAGACCGAATTATTTATCATGCAAGCAATCAAACAGTTTCAAATTGATGATTTATATGATCATTTGACAATGTTTTTAGCAAACATAGAGTTACTCAAAAAAAGAAAAGAATAACATAAGAGATTGGAATTAATTCTACACCAAATTCATGCAAAACAACAAGCTGAAACTAACATTCAACGTTAGCCTAAAAGTGTGAGGATTACTCACCAAATTAGAACTTGAATTAGAGCTTAGAATCTGGATTCGCTTAGGCTATCATCTCCCAACCACAAAACCTAGGTCTGATTCTGAGAAATTGCAAAAACAAGATTATCAGTCCAAGATAAAACTGAAATTTAGCCTGAGTTGATTATCTTCAATGACTAGCCAGTTACCCTTTGATTTAACTTGAATTTGAGGAGGATTTTAGTTTCTAGGGTTTAAAAATAAAGATGATTTTGTTTCAAGTTTTAGACCTGAAATGAGAATTGAGAAACAACTGTATGTGCTTGTTTCTTATCTCCTACATGGGCCGAGTGTGTTTGGGAATGAACCCAATAGCAAGGAATTACAAATTTTAGGAGAAGTATCACTAATCTTATTTTTTTATCACTTATAAAATATCAATTTAAGCATAAATAATGTTTTATTTGACAAACCTTGATTCCTTTAGTTTTCCAAAATAAATAACATGCCCAAAATTCTCATTTCTACTGATATCGGAACATATTCTAATGATTAAATACAACTTTTAAAGATAAAAGTTTTTGCAATAGTTTTAATAAAAAAGACTATTAATTGAAAAATCTCATTTTAACATTAATCATAATACTACCATTTACTTAAATTTACAACACTTGTTGTGAAAATTTTAGAACTAAAGGATATTAGTCATAAATATCCTACTAAAATAAATAAGCTAATAACCCTTGGAAAAATTGTACTTCAAATAATAAAATTAGTTCCATATAATTTATTTACTTGTTTTCTCCAAGATTGTTGTTATATTATTAATATAAGAATTAAATTACATAACTTGTTTCCATAAATTCTCAATTCATCCATCATTACTTGGAAATTCTTTTATAAATTTCCTTATTTATATCAATCCCAACCCCTTTCAAATTTAGAGATAAGAACAATTATAAATATTAATCCCCAAATTTACCAATAAAATTTAGTATGATGAATTAAATTTATATTTTAGATTTAGTTCCAAGTGATCACAACCAGGGTTGTTTCACGCACCTCCCTTACAAAAATTGCATCCTCGCAATTTCCTTAAGGGAAAAATCTATAACAGATTACAAAAGACGTATCTTCTCAAAGGAAGTTGACCTATGAACAAAGGATTATTCAAAATAAGGGGTTCATTACAAATGAACTCAAGAAATTACACAAGATGCATTCGCTCGATGAACTCTTTAGATCCACAAGAATAGTCCTTAGAATCATTGGGCCATTGGACTTAGATAAGCGCAAGGACTATATCTCGAAGGCATTCCACCTCCGAGGCAACCAAATGGATAGAGCTATGTTCATAAGTTAGATTTTGTGAGATATTAAGTGTATTAAGAATTCTATGCCTAAGAACCAAACTGTATTTCTAAAATGTTCCCAAAGCTGAAATACATAATGAAAACCATGAATGCCAAAGAACTGGACTGGTAAAGGAACTTGGTAAGAAACAGTTACACTACACTCAGTGGTTGGGTAGGGTTCCATATATCAAAGAGCTATGTTCCCAAATTGACTGAAATACCAGATTTCTAACTAGGAAGAAACATGGATAAAGATCTAACCTTTAACAAAAAATTCAAAATCTTTTAAAAGATTCACGAATAGGGTCAGGACTCAGGATCGACTTTTTCCCCAGACTCAAGCTAACAAGAATTTGATCGATATGGCCTCTTAAACAATGTCTTGAAATGAGTCATATCGATACCGGATAGAAACTATCGACAACGGGAAAATAAAATTCAATCAAGGTAGTCACGATCCTCTTAGTGCTACCAAAGTCAAGAATACAATCACAAGGTGATTTCTAAGATTTTATCAACAATTAAATCTCTTGGAAGCTCTCTTTTTAGTTTTCTACCTTGAAATTCAATTTTGTTTATTACTTATTTGAGATAAATTCAAATGATTGGTTTGAATTCTCAAAATTTCTATAATCTTTAACTTCTAGAAATGCCTTAGTTATCTTATTCTTAGGTCTCACTATAGATTCTTCTTATAACTTGTTTAAAGGATTAAATTTTACAAATTTCAACCTTATTGACTAAAACAAAGGTTATAACCCAAAAGAGATTTTTTAATGAAATTTTCCAAATAAGTTTTGAACTTAGTTCTCACATCTCAATTTACTAAATTATTTTCTCTATTTAAAATAATTAACATTCTTAGTGTTCTAAGATACTTGCTTAATAATCATATTTAAGAGTTGTGGACTAATTCTAGGAATTTCCTTGATATGGCTTCTAGATTTATAACATAAATTAATCTTATCACAAAATCCTTTCATGTGGGTTTTAGTTTCTTTTTAAAATTCACAAAAATTCCCAATTACACATTATATTCTTTCAAATATGCAATTTTCTTATTTCTATTTCAAGTAAAACTCTTATTTAGTTTTTTAATTTGAAAAGATTGCATTATATAATTCATTTTAAAGTATTCATGTTACTTAATTAAATTTCCCTTATAGTCTTACACTACAAATTTCATTTCAAAATAAAGATTACTTTTGGCCAAAGAAATCCCAGTTATTTTTCTTTTCTAAATATTTATTTCCTAAAATATAGAAACTTCCTTTAGTTATTTCCAAAAAGTGTTAAGTTAAAGCCCTTAAAGTTCAACCATTACCTTTACCTATGCACTTCACCTTTATTTCATAGTATGTATATAAATCAATAGGGTCCTCTAATTTGATTTCACCCTATTCAAGAATTTACCAATTAAATTTTCCATTTTCTTTTATTGATAAAATAAAAGAATTAGCTTTCCATGAAATTATTATAATAGCCAAATCTCTAAAAATTCAATTTTCCTTCCGAAAGTCATTTACAATTTCTCGTCCTTTGAAATTCCCAAAAATATTTCCAAACCCTGATTATTTTTATTTTGAAATAAATCCTTTCCTTAGTGCAAGTTTGAAACTTCAACCGCTATCTGATTTAAGGTTGAATTGATGCACACACGCACACGCAAAAAATACGTATATATCCTAAGGACTCAATTCGGTAACCCTTCTTAGGAGTGTATTCAATTTTCTCTTAATATCTTGTTAATATCCAAGAGACAAATAAATCTATAAAGTGTGACGACCCAAAAAAATTTTGAACCTTTGAAATCGAAATATTTAATTAATTTTAAATATTTGAATGTTAGTTTAACTTGAATTTCAAATATGACTATGAATTTGGCAATTAAATTATTGAATTTAATTTATTAAAGTTGGGTAACATATTAAATCTTCAGTTTTATGCTTGTTAAAAATATTCTAAATGCTTGGAAAATTCATATTGATAATACTGAAGACAATAAAATTTTTAAAATCAAGTTTAAAAGTGTTTTGTTCAGTTTTGAATTTATATCGTTTAAATCGATATTTAAAAATAGCTTTCTAGGGCACAGTCTCGGAATTTGATGAAACTAGTTCCATTGGATCCGTAATATTATATTATTATCGGATTTCAATTTTCGTAGCATTTGAAGTTGCCATGTGATCGTACGATAAACAAACACGTTGAAATTTAATTTGATAACTGGTTCAAAAAGCCATCTTCTCCATACGATCGATTTGGAATCGAAACCTTTTCCATTATGTTCGGAACAAGGGTATAACATTATAAACGCCTGGCGGAATGCCTCGATCGAAGATTTTGAGTTGCGAAATTGGTAAAATTTAAACCTGAATTTAAATTTAAAATTAAATAATATATATATATATATGTATGTATGTATATATGTATATGTTTTCCCCTTCCATATTCAATATCGTGACCATTTTCAACATGTTCCGTCCCTCATATTACACGTGTTTCCCTTTGTTCTACACGTGTCTTCATCCTTAGAAAAATATAACAAGTATATCGTTCCCCTTAAAAAAAAATCTTTCTCCGTTCATCTCAAGTTAAAATGAAAAGCAAATTGGTCGATTTCTTAGAGAGAGAAAAACAACGTTAGCTTCAAAAAGAAAATTTATGGCCGAAACCTTCTTCCATCGTTCGAAAAACAAAATCAATTCGAAAACAAAGTGGCCGCGATTATAAGGGATACGAAATCGAATTCGATTTCAATTAGAAATCGTATTCAATCGCTCCACTATGTCGCAATCATGACCACGTAAAATCAATTAGTTTTGGGCGTTGATCTTCGACTGGTGGCGCGGTAATTAATTTGAGGCGAGCGATGCACACAAAGGTGGCACTGGCAAATCTAGCATCGTCGAATATCTTGAGGGACGAAGCGGGTTCAATAAAGGCTAAACCCTAGTTTTCTTCAACTTCACGACTGAAGAAAATAATCGAAGCAATGTTGAGGTTGGGAACCGCACATGAGCATGATTGGAAATCTTGGGGCTCGCGTCTGATTGGGCATGGTAGCAGGCAGCAGCATGGAAGCAGGTGGCGATTGAAGTTTCGCGATGGCTTTGGGCACAGGTTCGACGATTGCCATTAGGTTCGATCGACCTGAGGAGTATCGCAAGTGGAGGGGTTCGACTGTTCTTGAGCTTCAGAGTCATGATGCTAGGGCATGGAGGCAGGTGATTGCGTGCATGTGGAGTACGGCAATCGGAAGGCTTTGGGTAGTTAGTTTTGCACTGGAAATTTATTTAACCTTTACAGCTAGTTGTTTAAGTACAATCTGGAAATTTTAATGGCTAATTAAATTTTTACACATATAGATATATGTATATAATAAATGTTAGGAAACAGAAGAAAAGTAACAGTAAGGTTGTGCGTGAATAAACATATAACATTTGCAGTAATAGTATAAACATGCAGTAAGGTATTGATCTATTTGATTTTTGAATTGGTGTATATATATATATATATATATATATGATAAAGATAGATTTGTTAATAAAATTTATTTAATGGTTTTAGTTGCTGAAAATAATTATTAAAAGGAAACTTAATAATTAGTTAATTCAATCTAATTTAAAACGGGAAATTAATTGTTCGTCTAGTCCAAATATTAATACAATTGTGAATTGTTTATACTAGGTCAAAATTTGTAAAGAAACAAGCCAGTTTGGAAATGGATTGCAAATTAAAGGTGAGATCTTCTCACTCAATCGGATTTTCTTATTTAATTTTAAGTAGTTAAATTTAAAATCGTTGATTGTGTGCTTGGATGATATATTATTATCAGTTGTATTGGATTTGACCCTATGCACCACATAATAGCGAAGGATGTTATATAAACCCATATACTGCGATATTCCACCTCGAAGTGGAAATGGTATTATACATGTATTTGGAGTGATTGATTACCCGCATAATATAGCGGATGAGACCCTATACGCCGCATAATAGCGATTGGTATTATATAAATCCCATATACCATGATATTCTACCACAAAGTGGAATTGGTATTTAATTGTTGTGCTAATATCTGCGGATGCAGGGAAACAGGTAGAAGGAATCCAACTGGATTCCTCAAAACATTTGAATTCGTTTCAATGTTGTGTGTTGATTATTTATAATCTGTGTGTGATCATATTTGTGATTGAAATCGTTGAAGGCTATAGTTTAGCCGAATATATTTTTGGTATCGTAGGATACCGGAAATAAATAAAATTGGATTTTTAAAATTCAAGTTGAAAGTTACAGTAAAACTTATTTTTGAAAATTGGATAAATTTAAAAAAAGGAATTTTAAAAGGATAAAGTTTTATTTTTCAATCCTGTTGATAAAATTCCAAAATATAAGAAAAAGGCTTAATAAATGGATTTCGGGAAATATTGTTCAAAGGTTGAAGAATTTATTTAAAATACGGATTTTAAATAGTTTGGAAGAAATAAAAAAAATATTTTAAAATAAAATCAGTTTGTAATTTGATTCGCTGTTTAAAAATAAATTTTGGGAAATCAATTCTGAAATTGATTTGGTGTTTAAAATTAAAATTTTGGGAAATCAATTCTGAAATCGATTTGGTGTTTGAAATTAATGTTTGAAAAATCAATTTGGTATTTGATTTGGTATTTGAAATAAATTTGGGAATCAATTTGAAAACTGGTTTGGTGTTGAAAGTGAATATTTGGGAATCGATTTGAAAATCGTATATTAGTGGATATTTGAAAATTTAAATTCACGGTGGGAATTTAAAAAAAAAAGGAAAATTTGTTTTGAAAATAAATACTATTTTATTTTTAGAAGTGTGGAAAGGAATTTACGGATTTGGAACATAAATTTAAAATAAATCCAGAAAGATTTATAAATTGGTTTGAATGAACCATTTTAGAATGAAAGGTGTACTTTCCCTTGAAAGTCGAGTATGTTTTAAATATACTTTATAAATATAAATTGAAGTTGTAAAGATGGTTTAAGGAAATAATATTTTGGAGAAATTATTGACTTAGGTTATTTTGAAAATCTTTAAAGTAAAGATTTGTTTTAATTTATTATAGACGTGATTATTTAAAGGTTTAATTGATATTTGTTTTAGAAAATGGATATTTAAATATTTATACCCTATCTACTAATTTTATTTTAAAAATAGTTTGGACTAGAATTTTTTTGTATGAGATATTAGTATAATATTTTCATAGCTAATGTTTTAAATAAAGTGTTTTAAAATAGTTTTTATTTCGAATATTTCCCAAGGATATATGTTTGGATAAGTAATTTAAATTATTTTAAAATATTTGTACTCGGCAGATTTACAGTGGAAATGAATAAATATTTGGGACTATATTCCGCGTAAGGAAAATGATTTGAAATTTGTTTTCAAAGGATTGAAAAGTGAAAAGTGATTTGAATTTTGTTTTCAAATGGTTGAAGTGTTAAAATTATATCTTGCGAAGATATTTTGAAATTAATAATTAGGGGAAAATTATTTGAAATCTGGTGATTGTTGTGAATAATGATTGATAGTTAAATAACTGACTATCAATATTGGCCTTTACTTGGCATTTTAATTTCGATGCGACCGGGGGTCGAATTCCAAATGGATATTTGAAAACCACATCGAATCTTTGTGATAGATCTTTTGTTTAAAAGATCAAAGTGGAAATTGTTGTGATTTGTTTGAATCTAAATGTAACCCTTATTTTTAATATAAGCGCTCGTTATTCGGATTAGCTGGGAGAGGACTTTATGTCATAAAATCCATTTTGAATAATGATACAACGAAATGGGATTGCATTTGAAGATGGCGTTGAAGACCGGGTATTTTTGAAAGTGAAAGGATTACCTGTCAAATGTCTCTACACTGGGTTGCTCCGGTATAGAGATTTATTACCCTTTGTGATAGGGATTTTGGACGTGATCCGTGAATATCCGAATTTGCAAGGGCTTCTTTGAAGTGCCTTCGGTTCCGTTCGATCCCGAAACTGACTTGTATGGATGTGTGTATGATGTTAGACTTTGAGATATAAAGCTGGTTTCTTTCAAATACATTTCTGTTGGTGGCGGAGGATTTATTCTCTTAGCTTAATACCCTTCTCTAAGACGTACGAGCTCAGAGATTATGTAGTTGATTATTACTAGTGATACATTTCCGATTTGGTAATGTGGCATGCGAAGTGTTGCTGATCATTTGTTAATCGAAGCATGGCATTTGTGAAAGCGCAGCTTTGTGGATGAGACCTGAAGTTTATTTCCTTTCTTTGTAAAAATAACTGTTTTTAAGATCTCACACCAGTCCCATGACTGACCTGAAGTTTATTGTTCCCTTTCTAAACTCTGGTTGCCCATAATTTTTCTACATGGGCAGCCTAGAGTCAGGTTATCATTATTCTGGAGCAAAGTCAATCAAGAAGTATGCTGTGGAGATCTGGAGTTCAAGCTGGATGGCGAGACATATCACTTATATTATATAGTGTCTGATGCGTATGGGTTGGTGCAAGTCAAGTTTTCATGTAAGCAAGTTCTAATGAATGCCAATGTTGTGTTTTGTGTTGTTATAAACTCCGATAATGTGATGTATGTAAAACTGATATAGTTTTTTGTTTTAAAGATATTCATTTATCTATTATATGTTGTCCCGCTGCGAAATGTGAGATTCTGTTATTGTTTCTATTTCTTCTTCTATCTTCTTCTCCTTAAACCCTAACAGTTCAGTTTTCCAGCATTCGATCGTGCGGCATTTGATACAGTGGACGTATTGATCTCGACTTTCGAAAGTCGAAAATTGGATCGTTACAATTTGGTATCAGAGCATTTGGTTAAGCGACAACCTTGGCTCTGGTGGGGATTACTCATTAGAGATAGAGTCAGTAGTACTCTAGAATGAGTTTGAGTGTATTAATATATATGAGCGCGTATTTGTTAGTGAATATAAAATTGTTTTATATTGTGTTGATTGGTTTGTTGAGTGGTATATGGATTCTGGTCAATACGAGTAATTAACGTTATTGATAGGAATCTCTAAACACTTGTATAGAACAATTCGACACGGTATTATTTTAAAATAGGGTAAATGAAATAATTTTAGCCAAACTATTTTTTTATATAAAAGGAAATGATTTTCCATAAATTTTATAGTTATGGTTGCTTGGACGTTAGGAAGTGGTAATATTAAATTATTATCATTGATTATTGAATAAGAAAATTGAAATCATAATTAAAAGCTGAGAAATAAATTCATACACAAATGGGATTTGCAAAATATGATTTATAAATTGAAATAGAATTCCAGAGAAATATTTGAAAGAATTTGTAAGGATTTGAAGTTTTGGAGATTTGGACAAGTTCAAATCCCTTTTTATTTGAAAATGATTTTCAAAGGTTTGGAAAAACGTTTTTGAAGGGATGAAAGCACTAAACTCTTTTCGGTCGCTGGAAAATAATTTCAATGATGATCGCGACATCATCGGTGTTCATTTTCGAGTCTCCGGGAGAGGAATTTCTGCCAAATTGTTCAAAATGGAATTTGTTTCGAAAACCGGGTTTGGTATTGGAAATTCAAAAGATAATTTAATTGATTTCAAAAAAAGGTTTTTAAAAGATGGAAAGACTCTGTAATCCTATATAAAATATTTATAGAATATAATTGAGTTTGACAACTTATAAATTTGAAGTTGTTAGAATAAAATTTAACTTGAAGAAAAATTAAAATTAAAATAGTTTGATTTGGAAATAATTGATTTCAAATGTGATTTTGAAATGTTGAGAAATTGTTTGAAACTCTGGAAGATTTATTAAAAGTATTTATGAATTGATAACTTATATAATTTGAATTTTGATAGAATGAATTTAATTAAAGGATTGAGTTAAATTAAAGAGAGTATGAAAACAAAATAGGTTGGAAAAGTAAAATTGTTAAATGAAATGAAAATAAGTGAGAAAACTTATAGAAGTTTAAAATTTAATTTTAATTGTGTTAAATAAGGTGAAGAAGAAAATAAATTTGGGAATGAACAAAAGAATAAAATTGGAATTGAAACTGAATATTGAAAACCAATTTGAATTGTGTGAGATAAAATGAAGTTGTAAAATTAGTTCTAAGTGAAGTAAAGATAATAAAGGTGAAAATAAAAAATGGTTTGAGATAAAATGAATTGGAATTTGTAATGAATTAGTTAACGAAACCAATTTAAAATAGTGATAAGAATCAGTTGTGAATGGAAGATAGTTGATAAAATTCAATATTCAGAAGGTAAATCGAATCCAAATAGAATTGGAAGTGTAAATTGAATTCAAATGAAATTGAAAATGTAAGATTGAATGAAAATGGATATATAACTACAATAGTGAAGTAAAAATGGTATAAGAAGTAAGTATTCAAACGTTTGTAATGGAATGTGAAAAATGATTTTTGAATGTAGAAATTGGATATGGTTGTTAAATAGCATACAGGTGATATAAAGAAAATGGAATTGGGATTTTGATTTCGAAGATAAATTTGAATTGCTCGAAAAAGTTTGTATTTAAATTTCAGTATGAAATTTGATGATTTTCTTATCTAGCCACTTGGCTTTTTGTTTTTTCGAATCTTGGGGCCCGTGGTGCCATTTTGTAGTCATACCTAGCTAGCCGCACAAAGGAGACGCTGGCGAAATTTTTCGAAAATTTAAGGAGTTAGAAAATTTTTGAGAAATTAGAGAATTTAAAATTTGAATTTAAATTTATATTTGAATTGTCGAGTAAATAATGCTGTTTGGAAATTGTGAAAGATTTGGAAAGTTAGTTGAAAATTATGGGTCTTTAATAAAAGATTGGCTTTGGCAAGTTGTTAAAACGGTATGGTTTTGGGAAAATAATGAATGGGTTAAGGATCATTCTTCTTAACTAGTAATTTCGGGACGAAATTCTTTAAGGGGGAAGAATGTGACGACCCGAAAATTTTGAACATTTGAAATTGAAACATTTAATTGATTTTAAATATTTGAATCTTAGTTAAACTTGAATTTCAAATATAACTATGAATTTGGCAATTAAATTATTGAATTTAATTTATTAAAGTTGGGTAACATATTAAATCTTCAGTTTTATGTATGTTAAAAATATTCTAAAGGCTTGGAAAATTTGATAGTGTTGAAGATAATAGAACTTTTAAAATCGAGTTTAAAAGTTTTCTGTTCAGTTTTGAATTTACATTGTTTAAATCGATATTTAAAAATAGCTTTTTGGGGCACAGTCTCCGAATTCGATGAAACCAGTTCCATTGGATCCGTAATATTGTATTATTATCGAATTTTAATTTTCGTAGCATTTGCAGTTGCCGTGTGATCGTACGATAAACAAACGCGTTGAAAATTTTATCGAAATTTAATTTGATAACTGGTTCAAAAAGCTATCTTCTCCATACGATCGAATTTGGACTCCGAACCTTTTCCATTGTGTTCGAAATAGGGTATAACATTGTAAACGCCTAGCGGCACGCCTCGATCGGAGATTTTGAGTTGCGAAATTGATACGATATAAATTTGAAACTGAATTTAAATTTAAAATTAAATAATATATAAATGTTTTCCCCTTCCATATTCAACACGGTGACCATTTTCAACATGTTTATCCCTTTGTTCTACATGCATCTTCATCCGTAGAAAAATATAATAAATATATCGTTTCCCTCAAAAAAAATTCTTTCTTCGTTCATCTTAGTTTAAAACGAAAATCGAATTGGTCGATTTCTTAGAGAAAAAAACAACGTAAGCTTCAAAAAGAAAATTTATGGCCGAAGCCTTCTTCCATCGTTCGAAAAACAAAATCAATTCGAAAACAAAGTGGCCACGATTATAAGGGATACTAAATCGAATTCGATTTCCATTAGAAATCGTATTCACTCACTCCACTGTGTCGCGGTCGTGGCCATGTGAAATCAATTAGTTCTGGGCATTGATCTTCGACTGGTGACGCGGCAGTTATTTTGAGGCGAGCGGCGCATGCGAGGGTGGCACTGGCAAATCTTGTGTAATCAAATATCTTGAGGGACAAAGTGGGTTCAACAAAGGCTAAATCCTAGTTTTCTTCAACTTCGCGACTGAAGAAAATAATCGAAGCAATGTTGAGGTTGGGAACCGCATGTGAGCACGATTGGAAATCTTGGGGCTTGCGTCTGATTGGGCATGGTAGCAGGCAGCAGCATGGAAGCAGATGGTGATTGAAGTGTCGCGATGGCTTTGGGCTCAGGTTCGGCGATTGCCGTTAGGTTCGATCGACCTGAGGAGTATCGCAAGCGGAGGGGTTCGACTATTCTTGAGCGTAGAGTCGTGATGCTAGGGCATGGAGGCAGGTGATTGCGTGCATGTGGAGTACGGCGATCAGAAGGCTTTGGGTAATTAGTTTTAAACTGAAAATTTATTTAAGCTTTATAGCTAGTTATTTAAGTAGAATCTGGAAATTTTAATAGCTAATTAAATTTTTATACATATAGATATATGTATGTAATAAATGTTAGGCAACAGAAGAAAAGTAACAGTAAGGTTATGCGTGAATAAACATAAAACATTTGCAGTAATAATATAACATGTAGTAAGGGACTAATCTATTTAATTTTTGAATTGGGGTGTGTGTGTGTGTATGATAAAGATAGATTTGTTAATAAAATTTATTTAATGGTTTTAGTCGCTGAAAATAATTATTAAAAAGAAATTTAATAATTAGTTAATTCAATCTAATTAAAAAAGGGAAATTAATTGTTCGTCTAGTCTAAATATTAAAAAAATTGTGAATTGTTTATACTAGGTCAAAATATGTGAAGAAGCAAGCCGGTTTGGAAATGGATTGCAAATTAAAGGTGAGATCTTCTCACTCAATCGGATTTTTCGATTTAATTTAAATAGCTAAATTTAAAATTGTTGATTGTGTGCTTGGATGATAAATTATTATAAGTTGTATTAGATTAGACCCTATACGCCGCATAATAGCGGAGGATATTATAAAACTCATATACCGCGATATTCCATCCCGAAGAGGAATTGGTGTTGTATATGTATTTAGAGTGATTGATTTCCTGCATTATATAGCGAATGAGACCCTATACACTGCATAATAGCGGATGATATTATACAAATTCCATATACCGCGATATTTCACCTCGAAGTGGGATTGGTATTTAATTGTTGTGCTAATATCTATGGATGCAGGAAAACAGGTTGGAGGAATCCAATAGGATTCCTTAAAATATTTGAATTTGTTTAAATGTTGTATGTTGATTATTTATAATCTGCGTGTGATCATTTTTGTGATTGAAATCACTGAAAGCTATTGGCCGAATATATTTTTGGTATCGTAGGATACCCGAAAATAAATAAAATTGGATTTCTAAAATTCAAGTGGAAAGTTATAGTAAAATTTATTTTTGAAAATTGGATAAATTTAAAAGAAAGAATTTTAAAAGGATAAAGTTTAATTTTTGAATCCTATTGAATAAAATTCCAAAATAAGGGGAAAAGGCCTAATAAATGGATTTCGGGCAATATTATTCAAAGGTTGAAGAATTTATTTAAAATACGGATTTTAAATAGTTTGGTAGAAATAAAGGAATTTATTTTAATAGAAAATAAATTTGGAAATCAATTTGGAATTTGATTCGATGTTTAAAAATAAATTTTGGAAAATCAATTCTGAAATTGATTTGGTGTTTAAAATAAATTTTGGGAAACCAATTCTGAAATCGATTTAGCGTTTGAATTTAATGTTTGGAAAATCAATTTGGGATTTGATTTGGTATTTGAAATAAATTTGGGAATTAATTTGAAAATTGATTTGGTGTTGAAAGTGAATATTTGAGAATCGATTTGAAAATCATCTATCAGTGGTTATTTGAAAATTTAAATTCACAATGGGAATTTTTTTAAAAAAAAGAGGGAAATTATTTTAAAAATAAATATTGTTTTATTTTTAAAAGTGTGGAAAGGAATTTACAAATCTAGAACGTAAATTTAAAATAAATCTAGAAGATTTATAAATTGAACTGAATGAACCATTTTAGAATGGAAGGTGTACTTTCCTTGGAAAGCCGAGTATGTTTTCAATATAGTTTATAAATATAAATTGAAGTTGTAAAGATGGTTTAAGGAAAGAATATTTCGGAAAAATTATTTACTTAGATTATTTTGAAAATCTTTAAAGTAAAGATTTATTTTAAGTTATTATAGAAGTGATTATTTAAAGTTTTAATTGATATTTGTTTTAGAAAATGGATATTTAAATATTTATACCCTATCTACTAATTTTATTTTAAAATTAGTTTGGACTTGAATTTTTTTATATGATATATTAGTGTAATATTTTCATAACTAATATTTTAATTAAAGAGTTTTAAAATAGTTTTTATTTCGAATATTTCCAAGTATATATGTTTGGATAAGTAATTTAAATTACTTTAAAATATTTGGAGTCTGCAGATTTACAGTGGAAATGAATAAATATTTGGGAATACATTCTACGTGAGGAAAATGATTTGAAATTTGTTTTCAAAGGATTGAAAAGTGAAAAGTGATTTGAAATTTGTTTTCAAATGGTTGAAGTGTTAAAATTATATTTTGCGGAGATATTTTGAAAATAATAGTTGGGGGAAAATTATTTGAAATCTGGTGACTGTTGTGAATAATGATTGATAGTTAAATAATCGACTATCAATATTGGCCTTTAAATGGCATTTGAATTTCGATGCGACCGGGGGTCGAATTCCAAGTGGATATTTGAAAACCACATCGAATCTCTGTGATAGATCTTTTGTGTAAAAGATCAAAGTGGAAATTGTTGTGATTTGTTTGAATTTGAATGTAACACTTATTTCTAAAATAAACGCTCGTTAATCGGATTAGTTGAGAGAGGACTTTGTATCATAAAACCCTTCCGAATAATGATACGACGGAATGGGATTGCATTTGAAGATGGTGCTGAAGCCGGGTATTTTCGAAAGCAAAAGGATTACCAGTCGAATGTCTCTGCACTGGGTTGCTCTGGTATAAAGATTTTATCACCCTTTGTGATGGGGATTCCTGACGTGATTAGTGAATATCCAGATTTGCAAGGGATTCTTTGAAGTGCCTTCGGTTCTGTTCGATCCCGAAACGGACTTGTATGGATGTGTGTCTAACGTTACACTTTGGGATGTAAAACTGTTTTCTATCAAACACATTTCTGTTGGTGGCGGAGGACTTATTCTCTTAGCTTAACGCCCTTCTTTGAGACGTACGAGCTCAGAGTTTATATAGTTGATTATTACTGGTAATACATTTCCAATTTGGTAATGTGGCATGTGAAGTGCTGCTGATCATTTGTTGATCAAAGCATGGCTTTTTGAAAAGTGCAGCTTTGTGGACGAGACTTCGTTGGACCTCACAACCCGGAATGGTCAAAACAAGAAGGATGCGGCAAGATTATTTGTGGGTAGCGCCCCTTGAGGGTATGTCATTTCCTTCTGGAAAAGGGTGGTATCATGGTATGGAACCCAGATATTTAACATATGTGAATGCTGCAAATTTATTATTATGTGGTTGTTGGTGTTGAGGATCCTCGGATAAAGGTCGGTTACGATCGGAGGATGGCATACTTGTGACAATTAGTTACCTGGTTACAGATGTAACCCAGCCTTGTGTTGGTAGAAATCCAGTTAGGTTCTCAGGGCGTCTCTCTATAAGCATACCCATGTGGCCCAGGAAGTTCCTTAACCTGACCATTTATTGGAAATCCACAGAAACAATACGCGTCCTGTATGGTTTTAGTTGTATAACCTGCCATGGAATGTGGCGGTAAACTGCTATGAACATGGTATCTATAGTAGGCATACAATAATGGTTGTATGATGGGTAAGATTAATATTATATTTTCAAAATGTTTTCCACACTATGCATTAATGATAATATAAAAAAAGGATTTTGTGTATCAAGCATGTTTAACTATCATAAAGAGAAATCTCCTCCAATTCTGCGTTTGCATTGTGTGTGTGGCGGGAGGCCTTTTGGTCGTTTCATTTTCCAAAAGCGTTGCGGATTTATTTCCTTTCTTTGTAAAAATAACTGTTTTTAAGATCTCACACCAGTCCCATGACTGACCTGAAGTTTATTGTTCCCTTTCTAAACTCCGGTTGCCCATAATTTTCCACACGGGCAGCCTAGAGTCAGGTTATCATTATTCTGGAGCAAAGTCAATCAAGAAGTATGATGTGGAGATCTGGAGTTCAAGATGGATGGCTAGACGTATCACTTATATTATATAGTGTCTGATGCGTATGGGTTGGTGCAAGTCAAGTTTTCATGTAAGCAAGTTCTAACGAATGCCAGTGTTGTGTTTTGTGTTGTTATAAACTCCGATAATGTGATGTATGTAAAACTGATATAGTTCTTTGTTTTAAAGATATTCGTTTATCTATTATATGTTTTTGCGCTACGAAATGAGAGATTCTGTTATTGTTTCTGTTTCTTCTTCTATCTTCTTCTTTTTGAACCTTAACGGTTCATTTTTACGGCGTTCTCTTATGCGGCATTTGATACAGTGGACGTATTGATGTCGACTTTCGAAAGTCAAAAAAATGGGTTGTTACGTAAAGTCATTTCCATAAATTGTTATTTCAAATACAATTAGAGATGGCATCTTAACTCACCTATCACTTAACTTAAGCTAAAAAGTTCAAAATTTGTTTCCAGTTGATTTTAAATAAAATAATCATGCTTTACTTTAGCTTTTGCTGATTTAGCTATTTAGGGATTTATACTTATGTATTTATACTTTGATTATAATGGTATTTCAAAACCTATACATAGCATACCTTTGAAGGATCTATCGGTCCTCGACCGAACATCAAAAGGAAACATACTCTAAAGTGCCAAATACTATCACTTTCAGTAATCACTAGAACTTAACCAAAACTTCTCATACCACTTGGTGAAATTCAAGTATTTTCTAGAAGCTAGTAAATTTCACTTGTTATGGATACCATTGGAAAACCTAAACTATATTCCCTTAAGGATCTATTAGTCCTGTAATAACCCGAAATTCAACCCATAATAATTAATTCGTTAATTAATTAAATAATAAAATAACTTTGTGAAATTATTAGAATTGAGCCACAAGAATTACACCATTGTATCCATGATAATTTTCTGGTCAATTTTCATATATACAACATCATAAATCGAGCTAAGAAGACCAAGATATAAAATAAGCAGAAATAGAATATATATATATATATATAAAGCAGGTCGACCGGCTGTCCGACCTGGGCGCCAGGCGGTCGACCCACCTCCCTTAATTACGAACGAATGAACCTTCATTCGTTTGAACGTTCCAAAGCGAATTTTGCTGACTTAATGACTTTTTTGTATTCTTAACCTCGATCAGGTCCTTCTATTCTTGCATCCGATGGCTCTTATTCAGCCTATGATGTGGTTGCATCTCATTCAATCTTCAAAATCCAATTGTCTGAGATCCGCTTCTACCCCTGTAAATAGACCCCTAGACCTAACACTTTTTCTTATTCTAGGTTTTCTCCAATTGGGTTCACCTTTCTAAGAAGGACCCTAAATGGAATAATTTTTCCAAGGAGAAAATCGTTATAAATTAAACTATTTGCCAACTCCAAGTGGATCCGAGAAGACCAAAGGAAGATCTTAGGACTGGACGTGAGTGATTGTAACTAATTTAGATTTCTATAAGTAATTTAAAATAATAGGGTTTTCAATAGTTGTAGTTTTCTACAATTTTTGGAATAGCCTTTTTAGTATTTTATTTATAGTTTTTAAATTGTTTTCAATCTATTTCCTTTCGGCTAATCTTTTCAGTAATTTTAGTTATTTCTGTTAATTATAGCTTTTCCATTTATTTACAATTTATTTACAATATTTTAGTTTATTTACTGTTATTTATACATTATTTACATCTTCTTTCTACGATTTGGATTTTCTCCTATTTTCGGTTTTCTTTTATTCCTCCTTCTTCGCGTATGGATTAGAATAGGATTAACGTAGGATTAAATTGTAAGAAAACTGAAATAATGGAATATAAGAAATAATGGAATATAAGACGTAAATTACAAAGACTATAATATAAATGGAATTGGAACGAAATTATGCCTAATTGGTCTAAAATTATGCCTAATTATGACATTAAGTGGACTGAATTAAAAAGATTGGCCTAGTTATAACTTAGAATTATAACTAAAAAGAGTAAAAGATGAAAGAGGCTTATTTTTACACTTAGACCTTGGGTTACGTAAAAAGCATGATTATAACGTAGGTTATAATAAGAAAAAGAACAGAATAAGGCTTATTTTGAGACTTAGGATAAATTAATAAGCACGAATAGTAGAGAAAAGTGTAAATTCTTATTTAAATAGTTTATCCAATTTAATAAGCAAAGATGAAAGTAGGACTTGTACCAAATAGCATTCCCTGTTAGACAAAACGGTGTTCCCACATTAGCCTGAAGAGAGACATATAACGACTCCGAATTTTTAAATATTTGAAATTGGAATATTTAATTGATTTTAAATATTTGAAAGTTAGTTTAACTTGAATTTCAAATATCACTATAAATTTGGCAATTAAATTATTCAATTTAATAATTTGAAATTGGGTAAAATATTGCATCTTCAGTTTTGAGCTTGTTAAAAATAATTTGAGGGCTTATAAAATTTCTATTGATAATACTGAAGATAGCTGAAGTGTTAAAATTTAAATTGGAAGTGTTTTGTTCAGTTTTAAAAATATGTTGTTTAAATTGAATTTAAAAATAGCTTTCCGAGGCATAGTCTTGGAATTCGACGAAACCAGTTCCATCGGATCCGTAATAGTATACTACTATCGGATTTCAATTTCCGTAGTGTTTGGAATGATCGTATGGCCGTACAGTAGATAAACACGCCGAAGTCTATATCGAAAATTTAATATTTTTAACTAGGTCTAAAAAGCTATTCTATCCATACGATCGAGTTAGGACTCGAAACCTTTTCCATTGTGTTTGAAATAGAGGTTTAACATTATAAACGCCTAGCGGCATACCTCGATAGGAGGTCGAGATTTTTAGATCGATTTCGAGACGTTTAAAATTCAATTTAAATTTAAAATTTCATTTTGTGATTAGTCAAAAGAAAACCATATCCACGTGCCTACACGCGTCACCTACTTTTCTACACGTGCATCTTCTTGTTTTCTTTAATTTTTTTACTTTGTTAACTTATGGCCGAGCTTCTTTTTCTTTAAAAAAATTGAAATCAAAATAATGGTCTCTATAATAAAAAATCAACGAGACCGTGGTTTCGTCCCCCTTTCTGTTTCTCGAATTCATAATCAAAGCCGACCCTTCACTTCTTTTACCCCAATTCAAGTCGAAAAAAATAGTAACAGCCGAGCCTATTCAATCAGATTCGAGAGAGAGAGAGAGGGAGACCCAAATTCAGCAGTAGCTTGGATTCATACTTTATTGAACCGTGCGAATTTGTTTCATGGCGCATCGAGACGAGGGAACGACAATGGAGGGTGATGGCGCGTGAATGAATTCGAGGCTCGTGCTCGGAGGACGTGGGCTAGGTTCGATCGCGGGTTAGGATGTTGGGTTGCCATTTGCGTGGAGTGCGTTCCATCTTTGTCAAGACAGTGATGTATTGGTCAATCGATGGTGGTCTGGCGATTAGCATGCGTGCGATGGAGGCGGCTTCAGTGCTGCTCGAGGCGATGGTGTCAGGTAGGGGACTTGAGTAGGTCTGGGTCTCTATAGGCCGCGAGGCATTTCTTTTATTAAATTTATATATATTTGTGGAAACAATAAATAAATTATATAATTAACAGTAAATTTTATAAAATGATTTATTTCCTTCAATTTATAGATTTATATATGTATATATACATACAGTAAAGTGGAGCTGCTGTTGTTTTTTTAATAAAAAGTTTGGATAAAGGAATTTTAAAAGAATAATAAAATATTATTTATTTTTATGTGTAATTTCAAATATATATATATACACACAAATACCATTTTTAAACTTGCTAATTATTTTTAAAATGATGCATTGTGGAAATTTATTTTTTAATTAACTTATTTAGTTATTTAGTTACAAAAAGATTTTAAGGAGAAAATTAGTTTAAATCAAATTATTAGTTAAAAATAAATAAATAAATGGTGATAAATTGTTTGATTAATTCAAATAGTAATAAATCGTGAATTGTTATACATGGTCTGAAATCATAAAGAAAACAAGTCGAGATTGAAGTAGGTTGCAACAAAAATCAAAGGTGAGTTAATCTCACTCATCAGGGTTTTATTTAAATTTAAATAGTTAAATTTAAAATATTTGGTTAAATGATTGAATTGATTTCGTGTGGAATATTATATAGTAGTGTGTGTGTATATATATTAGAGTGATTGATTTCCCGCATTATATAGCGGATGAGACCCTATGCGCCGCATAATAGCGGATGAGATTATATAATCCTATATATCGCGATATTCCACCTCGAAGTGGAATTGGTATTACTATATTGTGCTAACGTCTGTAGATGCAGGGAAAAACGGGTTGGAGGGATCCAACTGGATTCCTCAAAACCTTTGAATTTATTTTACGTATCCAACGATATGATTATGTGATGATCTGTGATGAATTATATTGATCATATTGGGAATTGGAATTTATTGAATATTCTGACTTGGTTAAATATATATATTGGAGTTTTGAGAATTGATATATATATAAAGTTTGGATTTTTAAAGTAAATAAAAAGGTAATTTTAAACAAAATAATTACAAGGAATGTGGATGATTAAATGATTTGGAGGAATAAAAGTTGGCTTTTAAATTTTAAACAAATAAATTCCTATTATGGGAAGTATATTTTAAATAAAGAAGAATAAATAAATTTTTAGACTTAATGATATTATATAAAGGAATAAAGAAATTATTTTCAAATTTAAGGTTTAAATTTGGAAAAGATAAAGAAGAAATTTGGGAAAAGTATGAAATTTGTATTTCAGCTTAAATAAGTTTTATGAATTATAATAGAGAAGTTAATTCTGAAATTAATGAGTTTTGAAATGAAATTGGGTAAATAAAGAAATTTATTTTAAATGGAGTAAATTTTGAAAATCAATTTGAAAATTGATTTAAGTGTTCGAAATTGGAATTTTAAAGGAAGATGGGACTATGGGATTTATAAACTGGGTTTATAAGTTAAAACAAGATATCTGTGGATATTTGGAAATATAAAATTCACGATGGGAATTTATAAAGGAATGTGTAGTTTGTTTTAAAAATAAATAGTGGTTTATTTTTAAAGGTATGAAAATGAGAAGTGTATTTCCCTGAAAAGCCAAGTGTATTTTAAAGGAGACATTTATATGTAAGTTAAAGGTTTGAAAATTTTCTTTAAAGAAAATATTTTAGAAAATTTATTATTTTTTTATGTTTTAAATTGTTAAGTAAATATTTTTTTCAAATTTATTTTAATAGTAATTATTTAAAGGTTAATTGGCATTATGTTTTAAAAAGATGATTATTAATATTTATATTTTATAAAATAGTTTTAATTTTAAATAGTTTGGTTAAAATTTATGAAATTTCGTAACTCTTATTTTTTTAAATTTAGTTTGCCTTAACTTTTATGTTAAAAATTAGTTTTTATACTTTATAAGTAGTTTATTTTAAAATATTTTAAAGTACATATTTTTGAATAAAGTGATTAAGTAATTTTAATTCAAATGTTTTAAAGTCTGTTTTAGAATAAATGACTTAAATTATTTTAAATCTTAAGTATTTTGGACTTGGCGGTTTTCAGTGGAAATAAAATAATTGGGTGGAAATTTATTTCCACGAGAGAGAGAGAGAGAGAAAAGTGATTTGAAAACTATTTTCAATGGATTGAAAAGTGGAAATATAACTTGCGAAGATATTTTGAGGTTAATAGATAATTTGGGAAATTATTAATGTCTGATGGATTGATTGTGGATGTTATTTGATAGTTAAATAACCGATTATCAATATTGGCCAATGCGCTGATCGTTTCAAAGAGATCGGGATTTATTTCCCAAAAACCACTTCGATCTGGTTTGAACATTTTCGTGAGGAAGAAGAAGATGGAGCAGTGAAGTGCAAGAGCTAGTCGCTACAAATCCTGAGGGTGATTCCAAAATGGATGTAACAGGAGTAGTGCATTCGGTTCCGTTCGAACCTGAAACGGACTTGTATGGACGAATGCTTTCTGAACATCGTCAAGAGGACGATGAGCATTTTAAGCGAATGTGTGCTAAAAAGGTAACGCATAGCCTCAAGCCTGATCAACCGAAAATGGCTAAAACAGGGGAGGTGCACACAAGGCTAAGTGGCTGGCAACCAATTTGGGTAAGGTCACCCCTGTCTAGATGTCCCTTTATATTTCGGCTGTGTGGCGGTTGCTGATCCCAACCGCGGGGTGAACTTATTCGGACTACCCAGTAAGGGGTAGCTTCGGTCTTGTGTTGTAGGGGATTTCGGGTGGATCCTCGGTACGGTGATCTAGACCATGTACTGTGAAGGACGGCACCCCAGTAGCCCTGTCATTGATGGAAATCCCTTTTCTTTACGTGCTTTTATGATTTTGTTTGTATAGATATTAGCTGGGATTTGATAAATGTAACAATTTCGACTATTTGAATAAGTATTTGTATATAGACAATATTATAATATCAGAAGATTTTATAAGAAATGGTTTGGTTATCGTAAGGTAAAACCCGGCATGTTTATTTGTGGCGTGGTCTAACGAGATACCTTTGATTTCAAATGGTTTTGAGAATTTTAATAATCCAATTGAGTGTATTTTCTCACGCTAGTTTTCTAGACTGACTCGGGTGTTATTTAACTATAATGCTCGAGTCGGACCGAGTAATATGGGATACAGGATATGATGCTGTGGAACTCAAGAGACGAGCTGGATAGCGCGACGTACTTCTGTATTTGATTATCATTCAGCTATGTATTCAGTTTTAAGGACAAGATTATATAACTATCCAGTTGTATGTTATAGATGTTGTTGAACTCTGATGATGTGTTCTGGTGATGTATGTATAAAACAGATATAATTTCTTTTGTATAAACATTTGTTATCATCTATTATATTTTATTCCGCTGCGTTGGTAAGACTCTGATGTTGTTTCTATTTCCTTCTTCTACTTCCTTCTTTTACCCTTATGGTTCGGTTTTCCGACATTCGATTATTCGGTATTTGATACAGTGGACGTATTGATGTCGATTTTCGAGCAACGAAAAATCGGATCGTTACATTTGGTATCAGAGCAGAATTAAGCGAGAACCTTGGCTCTGGTGGGGATTACTCATTAAATAGAGTTCGTAAGCACTCAAGAATGAGTTTGAGTGTATTAATAGTATGAGCACGTATTTGTTAGTGAATATAAAAATTGTTTTATATTGTTTTGATTTATTGGTTAAGTGTTTATGAATTCTGGTTGATATATGGGACGCCATGTGATCGATGGTGGTTTCTAAACTCTTAAACAAGATAAACCGACATAGTATTGTTTTAAAATAGGGTAAATGAAATAATTTTACCCAAATTATTTTTGTATCTAAAAGTTATAATTTTTTGAAAATTATTATAGTTATATATGGTTGCTTAGTTATTTGGAGGTAATAATATTAAATTATTATCATTGTTAAGTAAAAGTTGAGTAAAGGATTAAAATTATAACCAAAGGTTAAGGAAATAAATTTATATTACAAAATGGGATTTGTAGATGTAAATTATGAATGTGATTTATAATTGAGATAAGAATTCCAGAGTAATGTTTGAATATGAATTGGATGAATTTGGAATTTAGAATTTTGAGAAAAGTTTAAATTCTTTTGGATTTGAAAATGGTTTTCAAAAAGTTTTGAAGAAATAATGGTGATATTATTTCAGATTGGATTGAAATCGGGAGAGATTTGGAATTTAAAAATATTTTAAGGGGTTTTAAAGAGATAAAAGCATTTAACTCTTTTCGATCGTTGGAAAATAACTTCGGCGATGACTGCAGCATCATCGATGTTCATTTTTGAGTTTTCAAGGGAGAAATTGCTGCCTGAAGATTTTGAATTGGAAAGTTTGCGAAAAAAACTGGGTTTGATTTTGAAATTTAAAGAGATAACTGATTTCGAAGATGATTTTGAAATGTTGATTAATTGTTTAAAAGAAACTCTGGAATCTTATTAAAAATGTAATTGGAATATAAATAAGCTGCAAAACTTATAGAAGTTAAAAATTTGAAATAAAATGGAATGTAATTGAATCTAGTAAATAAAAGTAAAAAAATTATTTTATTGGAAGTAAATTTGTGGGAGAATAAATTTATTTAAATTTATAAGTAATAGAACTAGAATTAAAGTTGAATAATGGAATCAATTTAAATTGTATCAAGAAAGGTGAATTGTAAATTTGTTCGAAGGAATTAAAAGAAGTAAAAGTTTAGAAATAAACTTTTTATTGAAATTTGAAATTTATGGAATATGATTAAACTTGAAAGGGATTAAATAAAGGTAAGTGTGACTAGAGAATAAAGTTAGAAAGATAAGCCAATTTAAGAAGGTTGGTAAATGAAATGGAAATAAAATTATGGATAGACAAATGAATTTGCATTTGTAAGAAAATAGAATTAAAACTGAATATTGGGAATTAATTTAAACTGTATGTAATGGAAGATAGTCAAGATTTGACTACATAAAATAAAGGACTGAAATAAAATTTGTGAGTAAACTAATTGATTCAAGTGAATAAGCAAATGTGTTGGAATTATATATTGGATAATTCTTAATTTAAAATGTGTTAAATAAAGTTAAGTTACAAAATTTATTCGAACCGAACTAAATTTATAAAAGTCTGTAAATAAGAAATTGTTTGAGATTAGAAATAAATTAGTAGTGGAACTAATTTAAGTAACGATACGAACCAGTTGTGAATGGAAGATAGTTGATAAAATTCAATATTCAGAATTTGAAGATGAGTTGAAAGATTAATTTGTAGTAGATTAAAAATAATTTAAAAATTGAAAATAAATCCATTGGGATTTAAGTAAATTAGCAGTGAGGCTAATTAAAGAAACGATTAATTGAATATGGCTTGAGATGAAGGTAAATTGAATTCATTTGGAATTGGAGATCCAGTATAAAAATAAGTGGATATAAAGGCTAAAGTGGTAAAGTAAAAAATAGATATAAGAAGTGTATAAAATATTTATTTTGGACTTATGAAATGAATAGTGAAATTCTTAAGTAAGTTTAGTATTAGAAATATACTAAATAATTTTGGAATGGAGATTAAGTATAGTGTGAAATGGGATAATTGTGGATAAGTGAATAGGAATCAAAATAATATAAATAAAGGAGAATTGATATAGTCAATTATCAATGGATATAAATATGTAAGATGTACGTATATTATTTTATTCGCATAGCGATTTGATCCAGATTCAAGTATAGAATTTCGAGGTAGTCATACCGATCCGAGTTGGGATTTTTCACTCGATTTTCGACGGTGAACTCTGGATATGGATTTTGATTGATTCTGGAAATTCTCTATCATAGTTTGTGGCTATGTAAGGAGAATGGCGGTTTCTAATCAAGAAACCAGATATGAGTCCGCACTAGGAAGTCGGGTGGATGATACTAGTTTGGAAGTGAAATTGTGTGATCATGAGCGATCGAATTTGGGTATTGTGTTCGGATGATATATACGCATCATATGGATGAGAATGAAATAGATATGAAAAATTCTGTAAAGAAATGTATAAAATGATTTTGAAAATTATGATTGGATGTGATTGCTAAGTAGGATATACATGTGTTATACAAGCAAATGGAAATTGGGATTTTGATTTCAGAAGATAATGTGAATTGCCCAACAGAAGGTATGTGTTTAAATTTCCGTATTAAATTTGATGGTTTTCTAGTCTAGCCACTTGGCTTCTTGTTTTCTTTTGAAATCTGGGGGCCCATAGAGGCATTTTGTAGTTTTACCAAGCTACCCACGCAAAGGAGACGCTGGCGAAGTTTTTCGAAAATTTAGGGAGTTAGAAAAATTTTGGGAAAATTTTGATAATTTAAAATTTGAATTTGAATTCTAATTTGGATGGTTGAGTTAGCAATGTTGTTTGGAAATTTTGGATAGGTTTGAAAGGTTAGTAAGGGAAATAGTGTTGTTATAAAAAGATTGTTTTGGGTACTGTTTAAACTATTTGTTTTGGAAAGTTGATAAAAACTATTAGAATGAGAAATAGTTAACGAGTATTGGACCATTCTTCTTAACTAGCAATTTCAGGGACGAAATTCTTTTAAGGGGGGAGGAATGTGATGACCCGGAATTTTTAAATATTTGAAATTGGAATATTTAATTGATTTTAAATATTTGAAAGTTAATTTAACTTGAATTTCAAATATCACTATAAATTGGCAATTAAATTATTGAATTTAATAATATGAAATTGGGTAAAATATTGCATCTTCGGTTTTGAGCTTGTTAAAAATAATTTGAGGGCTTGTAAAATTTCTATTGATAATACTGAAGACGGCTGCAGTGTTAAAATTTAAATTGGTAGTGTTTTGTTTAGTTTTAAAAATATGTTGTTTAAATTGAATTTAAAAATAGCTTTTCGAGGCACAGTCTCGGAATTCGATGAAACCAGTTCCATTGGATCCGTAATAGTGTATTATCGGATTTCAATTTTCATAGTGTTTGGAGTGATCGTTTGACCGTACGGTAGATAAACGCGTCGAAGCCTATATCAAAATTTTAATACTTTTAACTAGGTCTAAAAAGCTATTTTCTCCATACGATCGAGGTAGGACTCAAAACCTTTTCCATTGTATTTGAAATAGGGGTTTAACATTATAAACGCCTAGTGGCATGCCTCGATAGGAGGTCGAGATTTTTAGCTTGATTTCGAGACGTTTAAAATTCAATTTAAATTTAAAATTTTATTTTGTGATTAGTCAAAATAAAACCATATCAACACTGCTTACTGGTATAACACGCGTCACCTACTTTTCAACAAATGCATCCTTCTTGTTTTCTTTATTTTTTTACTTTGTTAACTTATAGCCGAGCTTCTTTTTTTTAAATCGAAATAATGGCCTCTATAATCAAAAATCAACGAGACCATGGTTTCGTCCCCCTTTTCTTTTTCTCGAATTCATAAACAAAGCCGACCCTTCACTTCTCTTACCCCAATTCAAGTCGAATAAAAAATAGTAACAGCCGAGCCTGTTCAATTGGATTCGAGAAAGAGAGGGAGACCCAAATTCAGCAGTAGCTTGGATTCATACTTTATTGAACCTCGCGAATCTGTTTCATGGCTCGTTGAGACGAGGGAACGACATTGGAGGGTGATGGCGCATGAATGAATTCGAGGCTCGTGCTCGGAGAACGTGGGATAGGTTCGATCACGGGTTAGGATGTTGGGTTGCCATTTGCGTGGAGTGCGTGCCATCTTTGTCGAGATAGTGATGTATTGGTCAATCGATGGTGATCTGGCGATTGGCATGCATGCGATGGAGGCGACTTTGGTGTTGCTCGAGGTGGTAGTGTCAGGTAGGGGACTTGAGTAGGTCTAGGTTCTCTGTAGGTAGCGACGTATTTCTTTTTATTAAATTTATATATATTGTGGAAGCAAGGAAATAAATTATATAATTAACAGTAAATTTTATAAAAAGATTTATTTCCTTCAATTTATAGATTTATATATGTACATGTATATACAGTAAAGTGGAACTGTTGTTGTTTTTATAAAAAAAGTTTGGATAAAGATATTTTAAAAGAGTAATAAAATATAATTTATTTTTATGTGTCATTTCGAATATATATACATATACAAATACCATTGTTAAACTTGCTAGTTATTTTTAAAATGATGTATTATGGAATTTATTTGTTTAATTAACTTATTTAATTATTTAGTTACAAAAAGATTTTAAGGGAAAAATTAGTTTAAATCAAATTATTAGTTAAATAAATAAATAAATGGTGAAAAACTGTTTGATTAATTCAAGTAGTAATAAATCATGAATTGTTATACAAGGTCTGAAATCATGAAGAAAACAAGTCGAGATTGAAGTAGGTTGCAACAAAAATCAAAGGTGAGTTAATCTCACCCGTCTGGGTTTTATTTAAATTTAAATAGTTAAATTTAAAATATTTGATTGAATGATTGAATTGATTTGGTGCGGAATATTATATAGTAGTGTATATATATTGGAGTGATTGATTTCCCGCATTATATAGCAGATGAGACCTTACGCGCCGCATACTAGCGGATGAGATTATATAATCCTATATAACGCGATATTCCACCTCGACGTGGAATTGGTATTACTATATTGTGCTAACATCTGTGGATGCAAGGAAAAACAGCTTGGAGGGATCCAACTAGATTCCTCAAAATATTTGAATTTATTTTATATATCTGGTGATATGATTATATGATGATCTGTGATGAATTATATTGATCATATTAGGAATTGGAATTTATTGAATATTATGGCTTGGTTAAATATATATATTGGAGTTTTGAGAATTGATATATATGAAGTTGGATTTTTAAAGTAAATAAAAAGGGAATTTTAAATAAAATAATTATAAGGAATGTGGATAATTAAATGATTTAGAGGAATAAAAGTTGATTTTTAAATTTGAAACAAATAAATTCCGATTTTGGAATGTATATTTTAAATAAAGAAGAATAGATAAATTTTTAGACTTAATGATATTATATAAAGGAATAAAGGAATTATTTTCAAATTTAAGGTTTAAATTTGGAAAAGATAAAGAAGAAATTTGGGAAAAGTATGAAATTTATATTTTAGCTTAAATAAGATTTTTGAATTACAATAAAGAAGTTAATTCTAAATTAATGAGTTTTGAAATGAAATTGGGTAAATAAAGAAATTTATTTTAAATAGGGTAAATTTTGAAAATCAATTTGAAAATTGATTTAAGTGTTCGAAATTGGAATTCTAAAGGAAGATGGGACTATGGGATTTATAAACTGGGTTTATAAGTTGAAACAAGGTATCAGTGGATATTTGGAAATATAAAATTCACGATGGGAATTTATAAAGGAATGGGTAGTTTGTTTTAAAAATAAATAGTGTTTATTTTTAAAGGTATGGAAATGAGAAGTGATTTCCTTGGAAAGCTAAGTGTATTTTAAAGGAGACTTTTATGAGTAATTTAAAGGCTTGAAAAAAAATTAAGCAAATATTTTAGAAATTTTTTTTACTATTTTAAATTTTAAAGCAAATATTTTTTTTTTCAAATTTATTTTAGTAGTAATTATTTAAGGTTAATTGGTATTGTGTTTTAAAAAGATGGTTATTGATATTTATATTCTATAAAATAGTTTTATTTTAAATACTTTGGTTAAAATTTTGTGGAATTTAGTAACTCTTATTTTTTTTAAATTTAATTTGGCTTAACTTTTATGTTAAAAATTAGTTTTTATACTTTATAAGTAGTTTATTCTAAAATATTTTAAAATATATATTTTTGAATAAGGTGTTTAAGTAATTTAGTTTAAATGTTTCAAAGTATGTTTTAGAATAAAATGATTTAAATTATTTTAAATCTTAAGCATTTTGGAATTAACGGTTTTCGGTGGAAATAAAATAATTGGGTGGAAATTTATTTCCACGAGAGAGAGAAAAATGATTTGAAAACAATTTTCAAAGGATTGAAAAGTGGAAATATATCTTGCGAAGATATTTTGAGGTTAATAAATAATTTAAGAAATTATTAATGTCTGATGGATTGATTGTGAATGTTATTTGACAGTTAAATAACCGACTATCAATATTGGCCAATGCGCTGATCGTTTCGAAGAGACTGGGATCGGGATTTATTTTCCGAAAACCACTTTGATCCGGTTTGAACGTTTTCGTGAGGAAGACAAATGCTGGAAGTCGAAGATGGAGCAATGAAGTGCAAGGGCTAGTCCCTATTAATCCTGAGGGTGATTCCAAAATGGATGTAGTAGGAGTAGTGCCTTCGGTTCCGTTCGAACCCAGAATGGACTTGTATGGACGAATGCTTTCAGAACATCGTTAGGAGGACGATGAGCATTCTAAGTGAATGTGTGCTAAAAAGGTAAGCATAGCCTCGAGCCTCATCAACCGGGAATGGCTAAAACAGGGGAGGTGCACACAAGGCTATGTGGCAAGCAACCAATTAGGGTAAGGTCACCCTTGTCTAGATGTCCCTTTATATTTCGGATGTGTGGTGGTTGCCGATCGCAACAGTGGGGTGAACTTATTCGGACTATCCAGTAAGGAGTAGCTCCGATCTTGTGTTGCAGGGAATTTAGGGTGGATCTCGGTATGGTGATCTAGACCATGTACTGTGACGGGCGCTACCCCAGTAGCCTGCCATTGATGGAAATCCATTTTCCCTACGTGCTTTTTTGTTTGTATACCTATTAGCTGGAATTTAATAAATGTAACAATTTCGGCTATTTGAATATGCATTTGTATGTAGACACAATTATAATATCATAGGATTTTATAAGAAATGGTTTGGTTATCGTAAGGTAAAAACTCGGCATGTTTATTTACGACGTGGTCTTACGAGATACCTTTTATTTCAAATGGTTTTGAAAACTTCAATAATCCAATTGAGTGTATTTTCTCACGCTGGTTTTCCAGACTGACTCGGGTGTTATTTAACTATAATGCTCGGGTCAGACCGCATACTATGGGATATAGCATATGATGTTGTGGAACTCAGGAGACGAGCTGGATGGCGAGACGTACTTCCATATTTGATTATCATTCCGCTATGTATTCAGTTTTGAGGACAAGTATATATAAATTTCCAGTTGTATGTTATAGATGTTGTTGAACTCTGATGATGTATTCTGGTGATGTATGTATAAAACAGATATAATTTCTTTTGTGTAAAGATATGTTATCATCTATTATATTTTATTCCACCGTGTTGGTAAGATTATGACGTTGTTTCTATTTCCTTCTTCTACCTCCTTCTTTTACCCTAATGCTTCGGTTTTTCGACATTCGATTGTTCGGTATTTGATACAGTGGACGTATTAATGTCGATTTTCGAGCATCGAAAAATCGGATCGTTACAGACAAGTGTGTGCTTATGCTAAAAATGGTAGTAATTGGTTAATTAGAAGTCCAAATCATAGGATTTGGATAAGGGGCACAACTAGATATTGTTTGGATGACGTGCTAGTGCCAACAGCATTTTCCCTATTTTCTATGGACACACGGTAGTCGCACATTAGCCTGAAGTGAGACGAGAGGTACGTTTATACTGAAGTTTGAGGTAATAAGAAGACCCAATAGGTGGAGCAAAAGATAGCATAGGCATGGTGACAGTTATGCATGCAACTTCCATTCTGGTGCTCACTAATCGCTATAAGTTCCAAACGTTTAGTATGTATGTCTTTCGTAGACACCATTACCTTCTGTGTGGGGAACTATGTGTCGTCTGGATCAACAGTCGTTGCTTTGTGCATCTTTCGTATATATCATTGGCTGTTGTGTGGGGAGTTATCTTGTCTTTGATCCATAGTAAGGTCTATGAAGTAGCAGCCCGGTCGAAGGGTGGAATTAGGAATTCAGCCTAATTATAGGATTAGGAATTCAGCCTAATCAAAGCAGCCATCAAGAACAAGTGAAAACAATCAAAGTTAACCTATCTCATAGTTAATCGTATTTATTTCCAGTTTATCTCCTTCCTATTTCCTTTGTTTCCTCTTTATATACTAGAACTGTTGTAAAGTCTATTACTTTTGCTTTGCTTAAAGATTAGTAATTACTATCATTCACCAGACTTTTAGGCCGACCAATCCTCTATTTTCCCTTCTTTCCTCTCCTTAGGAAATCAAGGGAGAGGATAGTAGATTGCAGTTTCTTGGAGATTTCTTGGAGGAGTCTGCTACCATGTATTTCTTTTCTTTCAGCTTTTGTTCTTTCTATGTACTAGCTTGTTATAACAGATATTATGTACTCTGATTTTTGAGACTTTGAATTTTGAGACCATGATTTTTGTTTCATGAGACATATTGGATTTTTAGACATATATGTGGTATTTGGTATTTGACTTATTTATGAAGCCATTATGAAGCTTTGTTTTAATTAAGTTATTATTTTAAGTTTCTGATGTTTTTATCTATTTTTCTCTTGTGAATCTTAGTCCCTATTAGCTTTAGTTGTACCTACAATGCACCATGCCTTTTAATGTGTCCTTTTGGGTATATTAAGTGGTGTGAGATGTTTGACTTGGTATCTGAGCCTAAGGTTACACAATTCCTAAAAAAATTATTTTTGAAAGTAAGGTATTTTTAAAATAACTTGTTTTAAAAGTATTTTTCAGAAAAGAAATTTTAGAAATGATTTTAAGTATAAAAGATTTTTTTATAAAAATCACCTCATAAGCCCAGTTCAATCTCCCTTTGACCCTTTCCTAAACTATTGTTTTCTTTTTATGAGTGGTTGATGCCCCAAACCTTCCCGAGGGCATTCAGTCCGAGCCTGGTTTCATGGGTACTTAAATGCTATGACTCCAAAGGTGCATGGGCCTGTGCTCAATCCTACACCAGCGGGTGGGAGTCCCATCAACCCTCATGCCGCCACCAATTTCTCAAAGCTTCATAAAGATTTTGTGAGTTTGGACGGGAAGACTATTTCTAGCAAGAATATTTTTATGGAGGCAAGAGCATGGCTTAGGGGCATGGATAGGATTTTTGGTCTTTTGGGACTAAATAATCGGCAGCGAGTTCAGCTAGCATCTTGCAGCTGAAGGAAGAGGCGTCTTATTGGTGGGAGGTGATCGACTTGGAGGAAAGGAATATTACTTGGGATAGATTCTAGGAGCGATTCGATAGGAAGTTTCTATCTTAGGCGGAAGAGGGTGTTCAGTTGGAGAGGTTTATCGATTTAAAGCAAGGGAGTCTATCTGTTAAGGAATACATCAATTGATTCAATGAGCTGTCGTGATTTGGTATGGATTTGGTGAACACACAGCATAAGAAAGCTATGAAGTTTGCAAAGGGATTGAATCAGTGCCTTCAGATATTATTGTTGACTCACGTGCCGATGGGAGCTACTTATGAGTCTTTGGTCAAGATGGTGCTTATATCAGATGCAGCCAAGGAAGGAGAGTCTAAAGAGGTGATTAAGTCAAAAATTTCAAAGAAGAAGTGGTGGGACAACAATAAGAAGAAGAAGAAAGGTGACGGTCCTCGGAAGCAGATTAAGAAAGGAATAAAGTGTCGTAGTTGTGGGAGTATTGGACATATTGCAAAGGATTGTAGGAAGGAGAAGATGAAGGGTAAGTGTTATACTTGTAAGCATCCCGGTCATATGAGTAGGAGTTGTCCCCAAGGAGCTGGTCAAGGATCGAGTGCACCAGCTGCGCAGATTCAGGCATTAGACGCAGCACCTTCCAGTAGCATTCCGGATAGAGGTAGGAAAGTCATAGTTGAAGGTTTGATTTCTATATCTGATTTCCCCGTTCGGACTTTATTTGATTCTAGAGCATCACACTCTTTTATCTCTAGCTCTCTAGTAGATTGTTTGCACATGGACATATCATTAGCAGTAGACCCCATAATTGTTTCAAGCCCCATAGGAGGATCGATGCACTTACCTATGGTTTGTAAGGGTTTGGAAATCTTTATTCTAGACGTAGAATTTGACTGTGATGCCTTTGTTTTGGTATTCTCGAGATATGAGATGATCTTAAAGATGGATTGGCTATCCACATATGGAGCTATATTAGACTACGAGAGGAGAATCATTGGACTTGAGACTTGTAGTGGTAGGACTCTGGAGGTATCTTATGTCTCGTAAGGGTCAGTCATGTTGAGTTTTCTCTATTCCCTCAATTCATCTTCATCATAGTTGCATTCGGTTCCTGTCGTCGAAGATTTTACACGTCTTTGAGGAGGTTAGGGGATTGCCCCCTAAGAGAGAGATTACTTTAGAATTTATTTGACCGAGAATGCCAAGCTAGTAGCATTACGTTAAAGCACATGGAACCTAGGGAGAGGAAAGAACTGAGCAAGCAGATCCATGAGATTTTGAAGAAGGGATACATAAGAAGGAGCATATCGAAGTGGGGAGCGCCAGTCGTCTTCGCCACTAAGGCCGATGGTTCCCTCCGACTTTGCATGGACTATAGGGAATTAAATAAGCTCACCAAGAAAACCGGTATCCACTCCCTAGGATTGATGATCTTTTTGACCAGTAAGTAGGCTCTTTAGTTTTCTCTCAGCTTGATTTAGCCATGGGATTACATCAGCTTAGGATGGCAGAGGACACTATAGATAGGACTGCGTTTAGGACACCAGATGGAATTTTCGAGTGGTTGATTATGACTTTCAGGCTAACCAATACTCCTTCCTATTTCATTAATTTGATGAGCCGAATCTTTATGGATGTCCTAAATAAGTTTGTGGTGGTATTTATGGATGATATCCACGTATTTTCCAAGAATATAGAGGAGCATAATATTCATTTGGAAGAGGTTTGCTTCGTAGTCATCATTTGAGAGCTAAGTTTTCAAAATGTCATTTTTGGAGAGAGGAAGTTCGTTTCTTAAGGCACGTAGTCTCGAAGGAAGGTTTGGATGTTGACCCCATTAAAGGTTATTGCACTGCAAGATTGGAAGGCCCTTAAGAATGTTACCGAGGTTAGGAGCTTCCTGGGATTGGCTGGCTACTATATGAAGTTCATTAAAGATTTTTCCAAGATTTCGACACCGCTCACGAGCCTTACTAAGAAGAATAAAGCTTCCATGTGGAACGTGGATTGTGAGGATTCCTTCATGAAGCTTAAGAGAGCCCTTACTAGTGCACCTGTGTTAGTTTTACCTGATGGAGCCAAGCCTTTCACTGTATAAACTGATGCATGCGGAAGGGTCTAGGAGCGGTGTTGATGCAAGAAGGGAGGGTAGTGTGTTATGGTAGTAGGCAGTTGAGGATATATGAGAAGAACTACCCTACCCACGATTTGGAGTTGGCTGTCATAGTTTTTGCACTTAAGTGTTAGAGGTACTATTTGCTTGGAGAGAGGTTTGAGCTTTTTACCGACCATAAGTCTTTGAAGTGCCTATTCCCGTAGAAGGACTTGAACTTGAGGCAACAAAGGTGGATGAAGTTTTTAGCCTCGTATGATTTTGATATAGCTTATACCCCTGGCAAAGGTAATGTGGTTGTGGATGCATTGAGGAGAAAGAAAGAAACCCTTAGTCCTTTGTTCGTAGAGTGGAGAAGCTTGGAATTTATTTCTACTTTTGATTTTAAGCCCTCTACAGACATTACTCCTGAATTGTTGGCGACATTAGAGGCGAGGCCTACTCTTATGGATCAGATTGGCTCGAGGCAGCGGGAGGATTCGGAGCTCATGGACATTATGGATAGGATTAGCCGAAGAGAGGTCTCTGGGCATCTCCAACGTTATTCCATAGATAGTAGGGGTGGCTTGGGAGAGATGGGAGGCTTTGTGTTCCATGCGCCAGTGACTTGTTGAGAGCAATTTTGGAGGAGGTGCACCATTTCCATATGACTATTCATATAGATGGTGATAAAATGTATTGGGATATAAAGAAGATGTTCTATTGAGGTGGTATGAAGAAGGATGCAGCGGAGTTTGTAGCTAAGTGTCTTATATTCCAAAGGGTAAAAGCAGAGCAGTAGAAACGCGGAGGATTACTTCAGCCTTTAGATATACCGGACTGGAAGTGGGATAGCATTTTTATGGATTTTATAGAAGGTTTATCCCGATCTAAGAAGGGGAATACTAGCATTTGGGTGATTATGGATAGACTGACTAAGAGTGTGATATCCCTGAATTTCAAGCAATTAATATATGATAATCTTCTTTTATAAATTATTTAAAATTGGCAAAATTATTCTTTTAAAACTAATAATAATAGGATAAGTAGGTTTAAATGGAATTATTATTTTCAAACAAATATATTGTGTGTTGTATATATATGTATATATATGAGTTGATTTTAAATTGAATTCGAATTTGAATTTGAAATTCAATTAGATAAATACCTTAAAGTAAATTTGGATTTAAAAATAATATATATACGATTTTTATTAGTATATACTTTGTTTTATATTATTTTCTTTAAAGGATTTTTATAAATATAAATTAAGAAAAGTATTTACTAAATAGAAATTTAAATATAAAAGTTTTATAAACAATTTAAAATTAATTAACACATGCATAATTACAAGTGTAAATTAATGAAATCATGTTAATTACAAGTGTAAGTTTTTAGCATATAGTTTTAGCAAATGTAAGCTAAAGTGTCAATTTATTTTATTTTCGTTAATTTTTAAAAAAAATCATAAATTAAGTCTATAAATATACATATACTTTCTCTTTCAATCTTTTTCTATCTTCATTTCAAAACTAACACAAACAAAAGCCTGTAAACATTTTCAAACCAGAGATAAATTCAAACAGCAAATTCATTTTAGTTTTAAAAGCAATATCATTTCGGCAACTAAACTAAGTTTCAGATCATCAAGCAATTCATCTTAGTTTTTAAAGCTTAGATCATCTCAACAACAAAGTTTTCTAGTTAATAAGTTTTCAAGCATTTTCAAGTTTCCAGTTCAATGAACATAGCCTTCAAGTTTTAATATAAAAACTGCTTTGAGGCTTCTCTGTTCAACATAAAATTTGTGAGTAAACTTTCTTTTAAAATCTTAAATCTGTTTAATTCGCTTGCATGTGAAAATATTTGATATAGTGGTGGAAAAATTTGCTGTATTGATGTAAATTTGTTTGCATGTCTGTATATCAACATGTTTGCTCTGTTCTAGCTTTACAAAATTTAGAAGTTGATAAAAATCCAATCTCTCTCTCCTTCTTTTTAGACTTAATTGTGTAAACAAAACTTATTTGTAATAACAAGATATTTGATCTAAAAATATTTCCAAGTAAGATTTAAGGGTAGTTTTAGCATAAAGAAAGAATTACAGTAAAAAATCTAACATATATAAATCTCGACTTAAATGATTTATGGTTTCAGGTATATAGACCGATTTGTTATCAAAATCAACGATTCTTAAAAAATATCATCATGATTTTAAGCTTTTGAAACGAGAGTAAGTGCGAGTTGAACGTAATTTGGGTTTCAGAGCTTTGCTGGTGATCGGAGGGTGGTAAGGCTTCGAGTTAGTGGCTGGAGGTAGCTGGGAAGGTGGCGAGTATGGGAAAAATGGTCGCTGGTTTTATTAACCACCGAGGCAGCGGCACGGCGTCAGGTAGGGTTTAAAACCGGGTTTGGTCGAGGCTTGAATTTTAGGTTGCCACGTCATCTCTAGAGCACCGGACTTGTTCGGAGGTTGGGGGATAGAAGCATGATGGGTCGGCGAACCTTTGGACATAGATTCGTGACTGCTGGTGGTTGGAGTTGTCAGGACGAGGAGGATATAGGTCGATCAGTTTTGCTCCAGTTGTGTCTGATAGTTCGATTTCGTTTTCGAGTTATATTCGATGATTCGAGTGGTCGGTCATTGTGTGGAGATGGTCGCCGACATGTGGGGAGTATCGGCGATGATCAGAATGGCTTCGATGATCGGTGCACGTGCATGGCGAGGTCTGGTGTCCATTTTTGATTCGAGGAAGGAGCATCCTCGGGTGGGAACTCGAGAATAGGAGAGGTTTGCTCGGGTTCGTCTTTGGGTAAGCGTGAGTGTTATACGTGTAACAGATTTTGAATTTTTTTTAAAAACTAAAACTAAGTTTTAAAAGAAGAAGGGAATATTTTCGAGGGTGACTCGGGATGGGTTCCGGATAGAACCCAAAGTAATATAAAACAGTTTTAAAGTTCAATTGAAAACAAGTTTTTAAATTTAAATAAATCAAGTTTAAATTTATTTCTTAAAATTTATTTCTTTATATAATAAATGTTTAAATAATTGATTAAGAAAGTTATATGATTTGTATAACTTAAATTTGTAAGTTATTTTAAAACCTGATTTAGAAATGTAATTAAGTGTTAATTGAAAGGATAAAATGTTTTAAATTCATATGTTAATGATAATTAAGTAATTAATAAAGATAAATGGGTTACCTTAAAGTTAATTAAGGTCTTGGATAACTTAAGACTAATTAAATTAATAAAGTAATTAAAGAAAATGAATTAATTTAATTAATGATTAAGGATTAAGTAATTAATAATTAATAATTAATTAAGTAATTAGAGATTGATTAATTTGTAATTAAGAATTAATTAATAAATTAATTAGAGATTAATTAATTTGTAATTAGATTAATTAATTAAGTAATAAGAGATTAATAAATTTGTAATTAAGGATTAACTAACTGGTAATTAAGGATTAATTAAGTAATTAGGATTAATTAGTTTGTAACTAAGGATTAATTAGTTAATAATTAAGGTTTATTAATTAATAATTAAGGTTTATTAATTAATAATTAAGGATAATTCATCAGTAATTAAAGATTAATTAATTGATTTTTAAGGTAATTAAAGAATGATTAATTAATTCAAATGGTTGTAATTAATTAATGGTTAGTTAAGTAGGGTTAGGTGTTAAATTCTTAAGTAATTAATTTAATTTGAGTTAATTAAATTAATTATAGTATGGATTAATAAATCTTGCTTATGGATGATTGATTGTACAGAATGTCTGGATTGATTGATATTTATAGTATGAAAATCTGTGATATTCTATGATGTGATACACTTTGGATATGGCTGTAATAAATGTGTGTTATTGATCTCAAATGAATGTTGTATGAATTCAATGTTTTGAATTTGAATTAAATTGTTTGAACCTTAAACAACTTTACCTTTAAGGCGGTGTTTTGATTTCGAGACCAAGATCAGATATCAAATTTGATTATCTGAAATTCACATCGATCCAAGTTAAACGATAGGTCGTGAAATCTCAAGTGAAGATCGAGATGAAGATTCAGAGTGCAAGGGATATTGTCGTTAACTCTGAGGGTGATTCCAAAATGAGTGTAACGAGATAGTGCCTTCGGTTTCGTTCGAACCCGAAACGAACTTGTATGGATGAATGCTATCAGACCATCATCAATGGAGGACCATGAGCATTCCAAGATATGTGTTCTTAAAAAGTTAATCGTAGATCAAGGCTCGTCAACCGGGAATGGCTAAAACAGAGGAAGTGCACGCAAGGCTAAGTGGGTAGCACCCAAGTAGGATAAGATTTTCCCCTATCTAGAGGTCCTTTTTATTCGGCTGTGTCGGCACATTGGGTTGTCTTATTCGGACTATCCAGTAAGTGGTAGCTCCGGCTTTGTGATGCAGGGGATCGGGTTGGATCCTCGGTACAGTGATCTAGACAACGTACAGTAGCGGACGGTACCCCAGTAGCCCTGCAATTGTATTTCCTACGTGCCCTTTACGGTTTTTGATTGTAGAACTTACTTTGTGGCTAGTATGCTGGAATTTAATAATGTAACAATTTCAGCTATTTGAATAAGTATTTGTATATAGACACTATTATAATATCAGTGGATTTTATAAGAAATGTTTTGTTATCATATGGGAAAAGCTTTTCCGTGTTTATTTGCGGAAAGTCTATGAGATACCTTTTATTTCAAAGGTTTTTCAAGTTAAACAACTTAACCGTTTACTTATACCAGACCCATGTCTGACCCAGAGTTTATTCTGTTTTTCTTAGACTCTTGGAAACTCAAATTTTTATGAGTAGCCAAGTGATCAGGTTTGGCTTAACGAATTTTGGGAAGCTTGGAGCTGGAGTCTTAGTGTATCTATCTATTTATTTCCGCTGTGTTGAAGTCTTTTGTCTGTTGTATTTTGGAATGTAATGGATAGACGGGTCTTCACGACCGTCTAAAGTGATGATGTTGTTGTAACTGAGTAACTCTGATGTAATGACTATGTAATAGTTATGTGATATATTATAGTTCACCGTTTCTGCTGTGAGATTCTGATGTCGTTGTTCTTTCTTTCTATCTATTCTTTTCTACCTATTTCTTTCTTTTTGATGATGCGTCTTTCTATGGAATGAAAGGCTGGTCATCACAAAGAGTGCCCACTTCATCCCAGTTAAGAGTAAGCACATGGCTTCATATTTGGCATCGCTATATATTCGAGAGATAGTCCGACGCCACGGAGTTCCTTCTAATGTCGTGAGTGATAAAGATCCCATTTTCACTAGTAGGTTTTGGAGGAGCGTACAGGAGCGCTAGGGATGCAACTGAGGTTGAGTACGGCCTATCACCCCCAGATAGATGGCCAAATGGAGAGGATCTATAGGGTGCTTGAGGATTTTTTGTAGATGTGCATTTTGGACTTTGGATGAACTTGGGAGGAGCTTCGTCTGTTGGTTGAGTTTTCGTACAAATGTAGTTACCAAACAATTATAGGAATGGCACCATTTGGGGTTTTATATGGGAGACCTTGCAAGTCCCCATCATGTTGGGTAGAGTCTATGGTGAAATTATTTACTTGGACCCGATATGGTTAGGAAGACCTCTGAGAGGGTGGATTTGATTCGACGGAGGATGAAGATGGCTCGAGACATACAGAAGTCCTACGTGGACAAGCAGAGGAGAGACTTAGAGTTTAGGTTGGAGGCTTAGTTTGTATCAATGTATCCTCGCTTAGAAATACGGTTTGGGTCGAATGGAAACTTAGCCCCTAAATTTGTTGAACCATTCCCTATCGTAAAAAGAGTTGGGAAGATGGCTTACAGAGTGAAGCTACCTGATAGGCTCGCAGGAGTGCATGACTTTTTCCATGTTTTGCACTTGCATAAGTGCTTGCATTACTCGGTGGAGGTTGTAGAGCCTAGTCAGTTAGAAGAGGTGGAGGTAGAAAGGGAGGCTTCTGTTCGGCGTATCCCCACGAAGATTGTTAGAATTCAAGCGACTAAGATTTAAGGAGGTTCCACTAGTGGAGGTGCAATGGGGAGATGATGTTGCAGATGCCACTTGGGAAGCAGAAGAGAAGATTTGTACTTCCTATCCTCATCTTTTTTATAGTAAGTTTTAGAATTTTTCACCTTTAGTTTTGAATAGGTTCTTTCCTTTATTATCCTTTGGGAGGGTAGAACTTAAGATTTAACCTATGGATGGTAGAATTTGATGTAAACATGTTAATAGAACATGTTATAAATGATGTACGCTAGTGGTTGCAAGTGTTTCCTAGTGGATGCTATGGACGCATATATGTACACTAGACACTATATTCTTTAGGGATCGGCCTAAGTAGGACACTAGAGCATATACATATGGATATGTGCGCATTTTTTTTATTTCCATAGTTGCTATAAATAGATGTTTATCACATGATTGTTGCATTTGAATGATGTTTGTAGCACGCATATAAAACTATCAGTTATCATTAGGAAAATTTTGCATTCATTTGGATACATGGCACGGACATGAGTGCATAAAAGGAGGTCAACTGAATCAATGGACTGCTTAATCTTTTGCATTAGCTAGGAACAATTACAGTACACTAATTACATGAGTGTCATAAATTGCATTAGAAAACTTAAGGACAACGGATGAATGGTTGATGATTGAGTAGTTGATTGTAGAATTGGATGAAAACATTTAGTACATTCTTTTATCCTCGGAGATTTTAGGGACGAAATCCCTTAAGGAGGGGAAATGTAACAACCCAAAATTTAACCCATAATAACTAATTCGTTAATTAATTAAATAACAAAATAACTTTGTGAAATTATTAGAATTGAGCCACGGGAATTGCACCATTGTGTCCGTCGTAATTTTTGGGTCAATTTTCATATATATAACTTCATAAACCGAGCTAATATGACCAAGATACAAAATAAGCAGAAATAGAAAATATATATATAAGGCAGGTCGACCCGCCGCCCGGTCAACCCACCACCCTTAATTACGAACGAATGTTTGTTTGTTCGAACGTTCTAGAGAAAATTTTGCCGACTTAATGATGTATTTTGCATTCTTTACCTCGATCTGGTCCTTCCATTCTTGCATCTGATGGCTCCTATTCAGCCAATGACGTGGTTGCATCCCATTCAATCTTCAAAATCCAACTGTCTGAGATACACTTCTACCCCTATAATTAGGCCCTTAGACCTAATATTTTTTCTCATTCTATATTTCCTCTAATTGAGTTCACCTTTCTAGGAAGGACCCTAAATGGAATAATTTTCCAATGAGAAAATCGTTGTAAACTAAATTATTTTAAGACTCCAAGTGGATCCAAGAAGACCAAAGGAAGAGCTTAGGACTAGATGTGGGTGATTGTAGTTTTTATAGATTTCTTTAAGTAATTTAAAATAATAGGGTTTCTAATAGTTGTAGTTTTACTACGATTTTTGAATAGCCTTTTCAGTAGTTTACTTACAGTTTTTAGAATTATTTTTAGTCTATTTCCTTTTAGCCATTCTTTTCAATAATTTTAGTTTATTTCTGTTAATTATAGCCTTTTCGTGTATTTACAGTTTATTTACAGTATTTTAGTTTATTTACTGTTATTTATACGTTATTTACAACTTCTTTCTACGCTTTGGATTTTCTTCTATCTTTCTTTTATTCCTCCTTCTTCTTCGAATATAGATTAAAACAGGATTAACGCATGATTAAATTGTAGGGAAACTGAAATAATGGAATATAAGACGTAAATTATAAAGACTGTAATATTAATGAAATTGGAATGAAATTATGCCTAATTGGACCGAAAGTATGCCTAATTATGACATTAACTGGACTGAATTAAAAATATTGGCCTAGTTATAACTTAAAATTATAATTAGAAAGAGTAAAAGATGAAAGAGGCTTATTTTCACACTTAGACCTTGGGTTAAGTAATAAGCATGATTATAACGTAGGTTATAATTAGAAAAAGAACATAATAAGGCTTATTTTAAGACATAGGATAAATTAATAAGCATAAATATTAGAGAAAAGTGTAAAGACTTATTTAAATAATTTATCTAAGTTAATAAGCAAAGATTAAAGTAGGATATGTACTAAATAGCATTCCCTATTAGATAAAACGGTGGTCTCACATTAGCCTGACGAGAGACAAGGGCACGCATATGCTAAAAATGATAGTAATTGGTCAATTAGAAGTCCAAATCATGGGGGATTTGGATAAGGGGCGCAACTTGATATTGTTTGTATGACAGGCCACTACCAGCAGCATTTCTCCTATTTTCTATGGACACACGGTGATCTCACATTAGCCTGAAGTGAAACGATGTTTATGCTAGAGTTTGAGGTAATAAGAAGACCCAATAGGTGGAGTAAAAGATAGCATGGGCATGGTGGCAGTTACGCATGCGACTTCCATTCTAGTGCTCAGTAATCGCTATGAGTTCCAAGCAGTTAGTATATATATCTTTCATAGACACCATTGCCTTCTGTGTAGGGAGATATATATTGTCTGGATCAACAGTGGTTGCTTTGTGCATCTTTCATATATACCATTGGCTGTTGTGTGGGAAGTTACCTAGTCTTTGATCCGCAGTAAGGTCTATGGAGTAGCAGCCCGATTGAAGGATGGAATTAGGAATTCGGCCTAACTATAGAATTAAGAATTCAGCCTAATCAAAGCAGCTATCAAGAACAAGTGAAAACAATTAAAGTTAACCTATCTTACAGTTAATTGTATTTATTTCCAATTTATCTCTTTCCTATTTCCTTTGTTTCCTCTTTATATACTAGAATTGTTATAGCGTCTATTACTTTTTCTTTGCTTAAAGGCTCTAGTAAATACTATCATTCACCAGACTCTTAGTCCAACCCACTCCTCTATTTTCCTTTTTTTTCCCTCCATAGGAAATTGAGGGAGAGGATAGATTGCAGTTGCTTGGAGATTTCTTGGAGGAGTTTGTTACCATGTATTTCTTTTCTTCCATCTTTTGTTCTTTCTATATACTAGCTTATTATCAGGGATATTATGTACTCTGATTTTTGAGACTATGAGTTTTTGTTTCACGAGACATTTTGGATTTTTAGACATGTATATATATTTGGTATCTAGCTAATCTATGAAGCCATTATGAGGTTTTGTTTTAATTAAGTTATTATTTTAAGTTTCCGCTGTTTTTGTCTATTTTTATCTTATGAATCTTAGTCTCTGTTAGCTTTAGTTATATCTACAATGCATCATGCTTTTTATTGTGTCCTTTGGGTATATTAAAGAGCGTGGGGTGTTTCAAGTCCCATAGAATACCGAAAGAGAATACAATCATAAAGTGTTAAATGCTTCCTAATAACAGTTACAAGAATTTAACTAAGGCAACTCATACTAGCCGGTGAAATTCAAGTATTCGCTAATGGGCTGGTAAGTTCCACTCAAACATTTTATTCAATGAGTTATACTATATCCGATTGAGTGTTACTCTAGAGCTTTTAAACCAATTGGTAACACTAAGTCGATTATTAGTACTTTCCCATATTATAAAACTAAGGCTCTCAAAAGATTTTCCTTATAGGATTATAATTTAGAAAGCCAATAATATACTCTTTCACATGGAAAATGATTTCTAAATATTATCTGTCTTTATTGATGTTTCTATTCATTCTATACTATAGAAATACCCTTATATTTCCAAAACCTTAATATATAATTATAATTATATACCTTTGTATGCATATCCAAATATCATTTTATTTTAAAACACATTAGTTTCAAAAATATTTTTTTTCCTTTCATGAATTAACATATTTCTAAAAAATATGACATCCAAAATACTTATTTAATAAAAATGTATGTCCAATTATCTTGTTTGAATGTTTATAAATCTCTATCGAGTACGTTAGCTAGACGTCCCGACCAAAATCCTTAAAGCATCCAATGGGAAAATTAATACCCATAAACGTATATTTCAAAGACCCTCTTTTAAAATGGAGAATACTTATATCTTTACATGCTTCGGTTATACATATAATGACAAACTTATAGTCGTTGCAATCAAACATCTTATGGAAAACTTATATGATGGTATTTCCTACTTAAGCGATGATTGCATCAAAATAATTCTTAATTAAACTCACTGTTTAGAGTAAATAATAAATCATTTATTATTGGTTAACTGATAATCAAATACCAAAACCTATCTCCATTTCCATTTGATTAATTTTTTTAATTACAAGATTTGATTCTTGATTATTTTATACCCAAGAAATTCAATTTCTCTTCCGGGAATTTCCAATACAAAGATACAGCAAGATTCATTTATTAATTTTCAGTCAGGATTCTAACTACCAAAGTATATTTCTTAATCGAATTAGAATTATCCTAGGAATCTTACGCAAACATATATTTAGTCAACCAATCAAATCAATCATTAATTTATAGGATAACGTACCCAGCGAAACCATCCGTCTACTTCTGTTGTGCAACTCCAATCAAAAAAAGATTGACCGCAAACTTCATGATTTTCTAGATGGATAAAGTACTATGTCTCAACTAGGCTTGCGAGATTTTCCAATACCGAAACAAGTGACTCAACCGCCAGCCAACAACACTTCCAAAATGGATACGATTGGATCAAAGATTACTTAAGAATAACATGATTCTATATCAAAGAGCGGAACGAAGGGAAACATTCTTAGAATTCCAAAAGATAGTCTCTTGTTCAAAAGGGAATGATTCCTACTATCTACCCCTAATAACCTCTAATGGATAGTCCTTAAGACCCACCTAGGCCAACATTTATGTATGAACTATCATATTTTGTTCTTAACTCAGCTCTGATACCAAATTGTTATTCCCCACCCCAAGACCCACACTAATAAAGGGTATTGCTGAGTAATGCAATCTGCTAGTGTAGGGAACAGGACTGGTTATGAGCGACCATCCATGAGTTTTGCTTTAAGAAAACATTGATATGTCGATTAATATGCTATATTTTTTCTATCTCAAGTGGAATCAACCCATGCAATCTAGGCTTAAAAAAACACAGTGACTGTAATAATACTCCAGAATAATATGGGAAATACAAATAGCGGAATACAAAAAGATACAAGTCTGAATGGACATAAATAGATATATAATGTAGACTACATGATAATCCAATAGTGTACTTCCTAAATATACGAAAATGTATAGAAAGGAGTCTAGCCCGACATAAGATACATCATAACATCAATATATATAGTGATGACAAAAGTAAACATCTAGCTAACTAATATGAAGTCCGTTCTAAAAGCATCAAGTTGGAGGACCTGAAACATCTTGGTCTGGCCCTACTATTATAAAATAATAAATGGGTCAGTCTAGGCTAAAATAAATGAATTAGCAAGACAAATGATAGATAAAATGAACTAGATCTCAAATATAGCCATCAAGCGATCATATCAACAAGTATCAAGCATACCTCAAGAATGAAATCATCAAATATCAAAATTCTAGATAGCTTCAACAAGCAAAATCCCTAAAACAATTTTGTGCTAACACAAATAACATCAAATCTAGAAATCACAAAAAGAAATCAAAAATCTCATAAAAGGGAAAAAGGCGCCAAACTCCAAGATTGGTGAATAAATTCACCACATGCATGTAGCTCCAAGATAGACATATAAGTCTACAAACATCAAGATAGGTACAAGACCTATATATGTCAAGATAGAAACAAGTCCTTTACGAGATCTATAAAAATCAAGATAGGAATGTGTCCTATAAACATTAAGATAGGTACGAAACCTATAAAGTCCAAGATAGGAAAAAATCCTATAATCTTTGGAGGCGTGTCATAAGCTCATCAATGAAAGTGTTAAATACTTTCATATAGCAACCGAATAGATAATGACCATGTATCCCATGCCACACAGGTTTACCCAAATGTTTATTATATAACAATAAACTCCATTTATGTGTATAAATGGCTCAATTGAACAAGTTTGGGAATTAATCGGAAAAATAGACACGAACATTCCATACCACTCGGTTTATTAATCCGTTTAAATCAATTCCCCATTCGATCGATGTCGTTGAAATTTCATAAAAGTATTAAGCCTTGAAAAAGCTTCTTAAAACAATATATTAGTTTATAAGTTAATATTTATTAGAGAAAAAGGAGTTTGTTAAACTTTTACATTCACAAATATATTTAGACACTGTTTAGTAAGCATGTGTGTGTAATAATCCATAATTTTAGTCATTTAAATTTGGAATATATTTAAATTGATTTAAAATTTTGAAAATTAATTTTATACGTTAAATAACTTAAATTTAAAATTTAAGGATTTATTTGATACTTATATTGCTAAATTTAATATTTGGAATTGCTGAAATAATTAAATCTTGAATTTAATATGAATAAAAATAATTTCTAAAGTAGATTTAAATTCTATTTAAATAAGAATGAAGGTAGTAAACTTTTAATTTAAATTTAAAAATGATTAATTTGGTTTTTATAATAATTTGTTTTAATTAACTTTTAAAATAGTCTTTGGGGGATTTGTCTCGGATTTCGACAAAATTAGTTTCATTGGATCTTTAATAATAAAGTATTATATGCCATCAAAATTTATAGCAATTAGATATATCATTTGGTCGTGCTAGGTCAAAATGCGTAGAAATTAATTAAAGAAAATTTTATAATATGATTGGGTTCGAAAAGCTATCTTTTGTACATGATCGAATTAGGTCTCGAGACTGATTCTTTTATGTTTGGAATATGGGTATTTAGTATAAAAAGCTAGGTGGCATGTCTCAATAGGAGTTTAAGATTTTCGACGTTGCAAAGCTAGATATTTTCAATTAACATAATATATATAACCATATTCAAGCCCATACTCCTACTATTTAGCCTATATTTCAATTGTTCAAAAGCATGCCCTATTTCCTATTTAAAAACATGGGACTTAACCAGAGAAAATGCTACTAATTTTCAAAATTAAAACTGAGCCAAATAATACCCAATCTAATGGTCAACGTCCATCGCAACCACTCAAGATCATTTCGAGCTGAATTTCTAACTAGAAAAACATCGACGAGCTCGAGATGAACTTAGTGAACGGTGGAGATGGAGTTTAGTGAGGCAAAGCAGCGGCTAGGGTGATGTGACCTAGGGCCTTTTTGGGTCGGGTTTGGCATTCATCGAGGCATTTCTGGGTGATGTGGCCTATGGCGATGGATGAAGGAGAGGCTGGTTATCTTGGGGCATGATGCAGCAGCGCTTGGTGGTTGTTGGAGGCGGCAATGATGGGGAGAAATGCGATGTCTTCGTGCAAACTAGATATGATATATAAGGGAGAATTAAAGGGTGGGTTATTATTTAAACAATGATAATTAGAGTTAATGAATGGTAATTAGTTAATAATATAATTGTTTAATTCGTGTATCTTATAATATTAATAACCTTCCCATATGAGTTCAGAATCGAGCGCGACCAGTCATGTTGTACTCGTAGTAACGAATACTGTGATATGGAGTTGGTTTGGATGAATTTCAAGCTAGTAGGAATTTTGGTTAAAATTGAACGCTTGTTCGATTTTAATCCAAATCGCAATTCCTTAGAGACAACTGAAATAATTCTGAGTTAAACTCGTATTTTTGGTTAATCAGAAATGTTATATAGTTAATAAAAATTGTTGATTGAATGTTTGAATGGTTTACTGTTTTTATCAATTGGTTTGGATTTATTCCTAACCTTGCAGCAAATGACCTTTTATATATTACCAGCATAGTAGCAGATGGCCCATATTGTATGATTATACTTTCAATAATATTCCTATCATATAAATTATTGGATATTAAACCTGATTGTCGGCTCTATTGATTATGACATTGTTATATGTTCAAAAGTTAAACCCAGTAGTGATGGAAAATCGATATCAACATAGGTTAAGCATTTGGTAACTATTAGCCTTGAATTAATATTTTAAAAATACTATAAATAGTCATTTGGAGTTGAATTTTGAGACAGGATATGGTTTCAGAATCTGAATTTGGGTTTCCAAAAGGATTGAATTTCTATTTTACTCAAACCTTATTATCTGGCATTTCTATGTCGGTAGAAATGTTTTCTAAAAAGTTATATTTAATATTTTTGTTTTTAAAGATTATTTTTTTATATCTAATATTGATTTCAAAATTATCTATTTATATTAATTATCATTTTAAAGTAATTTATTTATATTTAATGTTGTTCAAAATTATTCATCAATATTTTGATCTTTTGAAAAGTTAATTACTTTAAATAATTAATATGGCTTGAAATTAATAATAATGATATATTAATATTTTTTTGAAAATAAAGTATTACTATTTATAATAATGGTAAAGATTAATTATTATTGTGTTATTAATGATGTTTTGAAATTATTAATTATTATTTTTAAGATGTTTTAAGTTGATAATTATTAATAATAATGTTATTGTCAATTACTATTATTATATTATAGTATTTGAAGTAGATGATTTTATTCATTTATTAATGTTTTTGAGACTTATAAATAGAATTTTATAAACGAACTTGGGTTTTATAAGAGGGGTTTTATAAAGTGATTTGAGGACTTAAAGGAAGATTTTACAAAGTGAAGGAATTTTATAAATGATTAGGTGTATATAAAAGAATTTTAGAAATGGTTCATTAGATCTATAAGAAGAATCTTATAAATAGTTTTGTAGATTATAAAAGGTTTATAAATGTTTTGAAATTTTTAAAAGAGTTTATGATTGGATATAGAGGTTGGTTTTCTAAGGGAACTCTATAAAGAGTTTTATAAACAGTTTCAGAGATTTATAAAATAATTTTGTAAATGGCTTTTGAGATTTATAATGGATTTATAAATGATTTTAAAAAGTTGTATAGAGAGGAGATCTTTCTCGATTTTGTGAATATACTAAAAGCATTAAGACAAGTATATAGATATTTTTCTAATTATTGAAACTATAGGGATTTGTGGGTATACCTTTGTAAAGTTATTTATATAAAAGTATTACAAAGTGATTTTTTAATCAATGAAAAGGTTAAATAAAAATTGGCTAGTAGTTGTTGATGGGCGTGACCATTGTTGGTTTACCCATTTTGAATTAAATCCCCAGTTTGAATTTGTGTTTATTGATAGTTAAATAACCTACTATCAAATATGGATCCAAAATGTAACTTTGGGAGAAATACGTGAGTTATATGGTATAGTCATCTCTGATGATGCTATATTGTGCATACAAATTTCTTTTCGTTCTCCTATGAAAAATGATTAGGAAATCCGTTCACTAACGGTTAGGAGGTGATCTTCGCTCTTACCTTTGACTATTTATTTCCTAAAGAACTGGGGTTGAGTTTGTCAAAAATTATCAAATGTTGTTTAGAAGAGAACGAGATCGGATATGTTATTCGAAAACCACTTCGATCCAACTCAACTGTTTTGAAGTGAAGAGATCTTGACAATGATGGAATTGAAGAGGGAGCTCTCAAGCGTTTCGTTCAATCCCAGAACGAACTTGTATGGATGAATGATGGCATTGCATTATTGGTTGGAGGGCAGTGTTAGCATTCCAAGTGGGAAGTGCTATATAAAAGGTAAAATGTTGCCTCAAGCCTAATCAACCGGGAATGACTAAAACATGGGAGATGCGGTAGAGCATAGTGGGTCTCTCCAAAGTAGGATATGATCATCCCTATCTAGAGTCCATATTATTTCTCATTTCTATGCTTAGTGCCCATTAACGGAGGGGTGATCAGTATTACTAGCCAAGTGGTAGGCCAGTTCTATGTTGGCAGGGGACCTGGTGAGGCCCCGATGTTATTTTATCTAGAGATGCACCATGACGGACGTTATCCTAGTAGCCCAATCATTATATGGAATCCATTCTCCAATACGAGCCTTTACGGTTTTAGGTGTATATCTATTATGTTGGAATTTAGTTAATGTAAAAATTTCGGCTAAAATTAATATATATTTGTATCTTAGACTCTATTATAATATCAAAGAATTTCATATGAAATGTTTTGGATATCGTAAGGTAAAAACCCATCAGCGTTTATGTGTGGCGTGGTCTTATGAGATACCTTTATTTCAAAGTTTTCTTATAGTTAAAAATTAAGTTGAGGAGTGTTTTTTTAATCATTCTGGTTTATTGGACTAACTTGAGTATTATTTTATTATAATGCTCGAGTCAGACCTAGCATATTACAGACTGAGTTTGGATGCTTTGGAACTTTAGGAGATGAGTTGGAGGCCTAGAGGCATATTCACGTATATAATTATTTTTCCATTGCATTCATTGTTGTATTAATCAGAAATTCTAAGAACATGTTGTTGTCACTATCCAAGCTGAAATAGGTTAGCATACTATGACTGATGTATGTATATTACATTTCTTCTTTGTGTAAAGATTTATTGTATATTATAGATTATTCCTTCCACTGTGAGATTCTGTGTTGTTTGTTTTCTTTCTCTCTTCTTTATTCTTTCTCCTTTCTTTTCCCTTAACAATCGGGTTTTCTGGAATTCAATTGCTTGGCAAATAATACAGTGAATGTATAATGTCAATTTTTGAGTGTTAAAAATCCCGAGTAGTTACACATGGTATCAGAGCTGAAGGTTAAGCGAGAACCTTGGTTTTGATGGGATTACTCGTTATAGATAGGGTTAGTAGCACCATAGGATGAGTTTGAGTGTGTGTGTGTGTGTGTGTATGTATGTGTGTGTGAGTGTGTATTTGTTAGTGGTATAAAAAAAATTTATATTATGTTGATTGATTTGTTGGGTGACTTATGGATTCTAGTCAATACGAATAATTATCGTTATTGACAGGGATCTTTAAACACTTAAATAGAGCGGTTCGACACAGTACTGTTTGAAATTGGGTAAATAAAATAATTTTACTATGATTAGATTTTATAAATAAAGAAATAATTTTTCAAAAAGTTATTATAGTATATGTGGTGTGTTTGATTGTTAGTGAACGATGATATTCGATTATTATCATTTGTTGTTTGTTATTTATATTTTAGTAAAAATTATAACGTAAACAAAATAAACAATTAAGAAATGGTTTTATATAACCATAGTGAAATTATATATAAGGGAAATTTATAAATATGAGTAGTAAATAAAATGGATTTAAAAGCTGAGAATTTGAATCCCGTTGATTTTGAAAGATTGTTTTTCAAGGTTTTGGAAGAGTAGTAATAATATTATTTCGAAAATATTTTTAATCGGAATGATAATGATATTTTTTGAAAATGTTTTGGCTAGAAATATTTTAGAATGGAATTTAAAAGAGATAAAAGCACTAAACTCACTTCGGTCGTTGGAAATAATTTTGATGATGACTGCAGCATCATCAGCATTCATTTTCGGGTTTCCAAGGGAGGAATTGCTATAAATGGAGTTTTGTTTTGGTAAAACTAGTTTTGATTTAAAATTCGAAATTATAATTTGAAAAGAAAATAAAATATTTATAGTATTTTTTCAAAATAATTTGAAATAAGAACATCGTGTTTAAAACTCTAGAAATTTTCATTTAAGTGTTTTATGAAAATATGAGAAAATAAGTTAGATAAAATGAATTTTAAAAAGAAATTTAGCCTAAGTTAAGTTAAATAAAGTGATTTTTGGAAATGGAATTGGTTGTTATTTGAAATGAATTAATGAATAAACTAATTAAATAAATTAGTGAACTGAATATGGTTTAGAATGTTGTTTGATAGCTTTGAATATTGTTATTGAATAATGAATTGAGTTCAATGAAACTGAATTTGATTTAAAATGGATATGAACTTAAGTTGTGAAATGACAATAAACATGAGAAGTGTTATATAAACTTAAGTAAAATTTTATGAAATGATCCATAAATGAATTTAGTATAAAGTGAAATGTTGTTAAATATAAAATCTAATGAAACGGTTCTCAAGTGATATTAGTATTGAAAGAATATACTAAGTAATGAGTGAATGTGAATAAAGCAATGTGAATAATGACTAAGAATAAATAAACGAAAATAAAAGATCTGAATAGAAAAGGAATGGGATATAAGGAGAAATCAATTGAAATAAATACGTAAGTTAAATGTATATTATTTTATTCACATAACTATTTGATCCGTATTCGAGTACAAAATTTTGAGATGATTTACATTGGTTTGAGTTAGAATTTTTCACTCGATTCTCGACGGCGAACACTGGATATGGATTTTTAATGAATTCTAGGTTGCTCTATCGTAGTTGGCGATGAAAGGGGAATGGTGGTTTCTAATCAAGGCACTGGATCTGAATCTATGCTAGACTGATCATGTGAAAAATACTAGTTCGGAAGTGAAATTGTGTGATTGGACGAGTGATCAGATTTGGAATTGTGTATGGATGGTATACATACATCGTACAGGCTTTGATAAAGTAAATATTGATAATTGAAAATACAAAACAATATGATTATGAACTGTATGACTGGATATCATTGATAAATAAGATGCAGGTATATGGAAGTTTCTAGGTCGGGTTTGGCATTCGTCAAGGCATTTCTAGGTGACTCGACCTATGGTAATAGATGAAGGAGAGTCTTGGATATCTTGGGGCATGATGCGACAGCGCTTGGTGGTCGTTGGAAGCGGTAGTGATGAGGAGAAACGTGATGAATTCGTGCGTAATGGAGATGGTATGAGAGGGAGAATAAGGGACGGGTTATTATTTAAACGATGGTAATTAGAGTTAATGAATGGTAATTAATTAATAATATAATTATTTAGTTTGTATGTCTTATAATGTCGATAACTTTCTCATACGAGGTTGGAATCCAGTGTGACGATTCTCATTGTACTCGTATTAGCGAATACTACGATATGGAGTTGGCATGGATGGATTTGGAGCTAGTAGGAATTTGGGTTAAAATTGAACGCTTGTTCGATTTTAATCCAAATCGAAACACCTTGGAGACAACTGGGATAATGATGAGTTAAACTCATCTTTTTGATTAACCAAAAATATTTTATAGTTAATCAAAATTATTGATTGGATGTTTGGATAATTTACTATTTTTATCAGTTGGTTTGGATTTATTCCTGCCCTTGGAGCGGATGACCTTTCATATATATATATATATATATATATATATATATATATATATATATATATATATAGTAGCAGATGACCCATATTGTATGATTATATTTTATTTGTTATGTAGGGGGATAGGTTATCTAATAGGATTCCTCGACATTGTTGGTCATAATTTTAATAGCATTTCTCTCATATCAATTATTGGATATTAAACCTGATTGTTGGCTCTGTTGATTACGACATTGTTCTATGTTCAAAACTTAAACCCAGTAGTGATAGAAAAGCAATATCGATATTGGTTAAGCGTTTGGTAGCTATTGGCCTTGAATCAATATTTTAAAATACTATAAATTGTCGTTGAATTTTGAAACAGGAAATAATTTCGAAATCTGAATTTAGGTTTTGAAAATATTTTGTTAAAAAAGGATTGAATTTCTATTTTACTCCAACCTTATTATTTAGCGTTCCTAAGTCGGTATAAATGTTTTTAAAAAACTATATTTAATATTGCTGCTTTTAAAGATTGTTTGTATATATTTAATATTGTTTTTATTCGATATCATTTTAAAGTTATTTATTTATATTTAATGTTGTTTAAAAGTTATTTATCAGTATTTTAATATTTTGAAAAGTTAATTATTTTAAATAATTAATATGGCATAAAATTAATAATAACGATTTATTAGTAATGTTTTGGAAATAAAATATTACTATTTATAATAATGGTAAAGATTAATTACTATTTTTTTATTAATGGTGTTTTGAAATTATTAATTATTATTTAAGATGTTTTATGTTGTTAATTAATATTTAATTATAATGTTATTGTTAATAATTATTGTTATATAATAGTGTTTGAAGTAAATGATTTTATTCGTTTACAAATGTTTCCGAGACTTATAAATTGGGTTTTATAAATGGACTTGGGTTTTATAAGAGTGGTTTTATAAAGTGGTTTGAAGACTTAAAGGAATATTTTATAATGTGAAGGAGTTTTATATATGGTTAGGTATGTATAAAAGAATCTTAGAAATGGGTTATTAGATTTATAAGAAGAATTTTATAAATAGTTTAAGTTTATAAAGAGTTTATAAATGTTTTGGATTTTATAAAAGTTTATAATTAGAAATGGAGGTTGATTATATAAGGGGTTTCTGTAAATAGCTCTATAAACGGTTTCAGAGATTTATAAAATAATTTTATAAATGTTTTTTGGGATTTATAAGGGATTTATAAATGATCTTAGAATTGTATAGAGATAAAATCTTTCTTAGTTTTATGAATATACTTATAGCGTTAAGATAAGTATATTGATATTTTTCTAAGTATTGAAAATATAGGGATTTATGGGTACTTCTTTATAAAGGCATTTATATGCAAGTATTACAAAGTGATTTTTTTACTAATGAAAAAATTAATTAAAAAGAGGTTAGTAGTTGCTGATGGGTGTAACCAATGTTGGTTTTCCCATTTTGAATTAAGTCCCTAATTCGAATGTGTGTTTATTGACAGTGAAATAACTGACTATCAAATATGGATCCAAAACCTAACATTGGAAATATCTAGGAGAAACACATAAGTTATATGGCACAGTCATCTCCGATGATGTTGTGCTATGCATACAAATCTCATTTCATTCTTCTAGAACAAATGATAAGGAAATCTGTCCGCTAACGGCTAGGGAGTGATCTTTGCTTTTATCTTTGACTGTTTATTTCCAAAAGAACCGGGGTTGAGTTTTTTGAAAATTATCGAAAGTTGTTTCAAAGAGACCGGGATCGAATATGTTATCTGAAAATCACTTCGATCCAAATCAAGCATTTTAAAGTGAAGACATTTGGAAGATGATGCAATTAAAGATGAAGCTCTCAAGCATTTTGTTCAATCCAGAATGAACTTGTATTGATGAATGTTGGCATTGCATTGTCGCCTGAAAGGGAGTGTCAACATTCCAAGTGGAAAGTGATATATAAAAGGTGAACCGTAGCCTCAAGCCTCATCAACTAGGAATGACTAAAACAAGGGAGATGTAGTAGGGCTAAATGGGTCACTCCCAGGTAGGGTATGGTCATCCCTATCTAGAGTCGATATCATCTCTTATTTGTATGCTTTGAGGCCCTTAATGGAGGGGTAATCATATTCGACACTACTAGTCAAGTGGTAGGCCGGTTCTGTGTTGGCAGCGAATCCTAGCGAATTCCTTAATGTTATTTTTTCTACAGATGCACCTTGACGGGCAGTACCCCAGCAGCCCTATCATTGTAAGGAATACATTCTCCAATACAAGCCTTTATGGATTTTGCTATATACCCATATGTTGGAATTTAATTAATGTAACAGTTTCGGCTAAGATCAATAAGTATTTATATCTTAGACGATATTATAATATTAGAGAATTTCATATGAAATGTTTGGTTATCGTAAGATAAAAATCCATCTGCATTTATGTGCAGTGTAGTCTTCTAAATACCTTTATTTCAAAAGTTTTTTTCGTAACTTAAAAAATTTAACTAAGGTGTTTTTTTTCTCATGTTGATTTACAGACTAACTCGGATGTTATTTTATTATATTGCTTGGGTAAGAACGAGTATATTTCAAATTTAGTCTGGATTCTTTAGAGATTCAGGAGACGAGCTGGAGGCCATAAAATGTATTTGTGTACATAGTTATTTTTCCGCTGCATTCATTGTTGTATTTCTCAGCATTTGTAAGGACAGGTTGTTATAACTGTCCGGATTGAAATAGGTTGTATACTCTGATTGATGTATGTATATTACATTTCTTCTTTGCTTAAAGATTTATTATATATTATAGATTATTTGTTCTGCTGTGAGTTTCTGTATTGTTTGTTTTTTCTCTCTTCTTTCTTCTTCTTTCATTCAACTTTCTTTTCCCCTAACAACCGGGTTTTTCGACGTTCGATTGCTTGGCACGCAATACAATGGATGTATTCGTGTCAATTTTTGAGGATCGAAAATCGTGAGTCATTATATATATATATATATATATATATATATATATATCTGTGTGTGTGTATTAGATAACCTTTCCAAATCTCTTTATACGTAAGTATGAATAGAAATAATTTAGAACATTGTCCCATCGCAATATAAAACATTACAATCAAAATAAATAATAAAATATGCATATAAACATATTATAGAAATTATTTTGTACTAGAAGAGATTTGGATAGAACACTTTAATTTGGAAATCGGTCTTTTTCCAAATCTGATTGAAATTATGCTGGAAAACTTGTATATAATCTCCATGAATCCATAGAGCATTTATATGGTATAATAACTTCAAAAATGAGTTCTCAAACGCATAAATCCAAATCCATAAATAACATTGAAATTGGCGTAGAAAATAGCACCAATGTTAAACAATCTGGTTCAAGCGATCAAACGGGGGAATGAAGGAGCAAACACAAGCAAACTAAGCCTGAAACAATGTGACCTGGGTCTCAGCCCAAGTCTTGATCGACCAACCGATTGGCATGCCTAGGCTAAGCCTCAAGCATTGTTTGCGGTGCTCCGATTTCCCATTAGTGCTGATTTCTTCGTTATTGAGTCTATATTTCTACTACACTGAATTATCTATCATGCAAGCAATCAGACAACTTCAAATTAATGATTTATAAGATCATTTAACAACGGTTTCAGAAAAAATAGAGTTGCTTATCAAAAGAAATGAATAACATAAGAGATTGGAATCAATTCTACACTAAATTCATCCGAAACAACAAGCTGAAACTAACATTCAATTATAAGGAAGTGTAAGGATTACTTTCCAAATTTAAACACGAATTAGTGCTTAGAATCCGGATTCACCTAGGCTATCACCGCTCAACCACAAAACCAAGGTTTGATTCTAAGAAATTACAAAAAAAAAGATTATTGATCTAAGATAAAACTGAAATTAAAACTCCAATAGATGCGATATAGGATAGAAGAAGTTACCTAAGTTGATTGTCTTCAATAAATAGCCAAATACCCTTTGATTTAACTTGAATTTGAGGAGGATTTTAGTTTATAGGGTTTAAAGAGGATTTTCTTTCAAAGGCCTGAAATGAGAAATGAGAAACAGGTGTACGTACTTATTTCTTATTTTCTCCATGGGCCAAGAGGGTTTGGTTATGAACCCAATAGCAAGATATTACAAATTTTAGAAAAAGTATTCCTAATCTTATTTTTTTATCACTTATAAAATACTAATTTAAGTGTAACAATGTTTTATTTAACAAACCTTGATTCCTTTAGTTTTCCACAAACAAATAGCATGCCTAAAATTCTCATTTCTATTGATATTGAAATGTCTTATGAAAATTAAAACCAACTTTTGAAAATAAAAGTTATTCGCAATAGTTTTAATAAAATAGACTATTATTTGAAAAAACTCATTTGTAACAATTAATCACGATATTACTGTTTATTTAAATTTACAACACTTGTTGTAATAATTTTAGAATTGAAAGATATGTGTCATAAATCTCCTATTAAATAAATAAGCAAATAACCTTATAAAATCATAATTCAAATAATAAAATTATTTCCATATAATTTATTTACTCATTTTCTCCAAGATTGTTCTTATATTAATAATATAAGAAATAGATTACATAATCCATTGTTTCTATAAATTCTCAATTCATCCATCATTACTTGGAAATTCTTTCACAAATTTCCTTATTTATTTCAATCCCAACCCCTTTCAAATTTGGAGATAAGAACAACTATAAACATGAATTCCTTAAATTTATCAATAAAATTTAGTATGATTAATTACATCATGTTTAGATATAATTTCATGTAATCTTGAGAAGGGTTATTACATCTATGCTTATGGCCTCAAGTTGTTTATGGGTTTTTTCTCCTTTCCTTCATTTTAGATGTTAGTACTTGGTCCTATATTGTGCTATGACATTTTCCAAAGTTTGTTGAAGATTAGAGTTCATTTGGTTTGAGTTAAGAATGCTAAAGAGAAAAGCGAAGAGGATGAAGAGCCTTCTTTTAGAATTTTTACTTTGTAAAAAATTTGTAAGCTTAATGAAGTGTATAAGTAGAAGTTTACAAGAGGCAAATACCACCCTCCAAACCTCCTATGGAAGATCATAAACATGCTCCTACCCATATGCTTCTACCATCCAAAATATCTTCTTTACACATAAATGTTTACTCCTATGACATCACCCATGACATCACCAAAAAGAATTTATTTACCCATAACCACTATAAAAAATTAGTTACTGACTAATAACATATTATTATATCAGACATGCCCAAAGAGTTCGAACAGCATTTATCGAGTAAAAAGCTATTTATTAGTAAAATGTTTTCGGTCACATTATCAATATTTCTTCAAAATATGTATTCTTGTACACATATTTAAAAAATAAGTTTACCACCATGTGTTATTTAACATGACTATAAAATCACTTTTTATCACACTTAACCAAGATTCGAATGTTTAAATAATTTTGTTATTTAAATATGAAGTGTTTAAAATTCCAGATCGCTACATTCTCCTTTACTTAAAGCATTTCGTCTCGAAATCCCAACACAAAAAAATAAAAAAAATAAACAAGCACATATCAATACTTAATGGTATTCAAAATTACTAGCAAAAAAAGCTCAAGATTTTCTCAGGTTCAGAAACCCTCTCAACGCATAAGGACAATAAATAATTTACTAACCATACCTTGCACCCAACTGTCTTAGAATATTACTAAGACGATTATTCGAGTTACCCTAGAAAAAATTGAAAAGTCATTACCTAGACTCTCTAAAAGCCTACGGAACATAATATACATATATGCCTGAGCCCGTACAATGTGCAAGGATCATCCGTATGTGATATCCTATCTGATCACTTGCTCGATAACACAAATTTTACTTCCAAACTAGTGTAGATCACTTGACTTCTCTAGGACAGGCTTCGATTAGATTCCTCGATTAGAAACTCTGTTTCCTTTGCATATCCATATACTATGATATAAAACTTTATGATCATATCAAGAATTTGTTTCAAGTATTTTCCATTGAGAATCGAGTGAAAAAGCTTAGTCTGGACTGGTGTAAATCACCGAGAAACCCTATACCTGTATCCTGGATCAAGAACTGTCATGTGAATAAAATGACTTATGTACAACTTACGTATTTTATCCTATTGATTTCTTCAACTATACCAATTCCTTTTTTGTATCACATTCATTTATGATGTGCACGTAAATGTGCATATTTTTACTTCCATGTTTTATTGAATTTAATTAGATAAATGAGCATATATGGTGTTTTAACATGTTTAAATCAAAATTTAAATTATTTTCAAATCACCATTTATTAATCTTCATATATGGGTAAAATGGTCATTTTTGTGCATATATTAATTTGAGAAAATTTACTTGGACATTTTTATGTTATATTATAGGAATTTGAATGGAATTTGATGAAGGCTCAATGGAAAATATGCATGCACAAGAGAGTACAAGCAAATGAAGATGGAAATAATTAATTTCATGCAACATAGAGGACCACACCTACCCACTTACCATGATCACTTATTAGGAGCCAATGCATACGCTTTTGAAGATTAAAGTACATGCATAGTTGATGATGGATTAATTAGAGGTTAATGATAACTTGGTGGCCATACTTCTTAGAGGAGTATTTTGGGTAGTTTGGGGTTTTAGGCATGTATAAATAGCTCATGTGTTCATGTAATTAGCCTCCTTAGCCTCCATTTTAGATAGTTTAGTATGAGGCTAAAAAATAAATAAAAGGTCTCTTTTCTATTTCATGGCTTCTTATCTATTTCTATTTTCTTTAATGCAATTTTAATTCATGCACTCTTCATTTATGTTCTTTTCTTGTTTATTTCTTTTCATGTTAGTAGCTTAGTTTATTTTTATACAGGTAGATTAACTCTCTTTTCATTTTAATTGGCTTACTTTTCCTCTTGTTTGTGTTCATGTTGAATTCTACATGTACAAGATAACAAATATGAGAAGCTAAATCCCTTCAATTTAGGGGTGATGAAGCTCTTTTAATCATGTAGATTCAACATTTTGATAATTTTTTATCTCTTTTTATGCTTAATGGAAATGTTTGATGTGGTTAAACTTTGTTGTTTTAGCTTTGAATTTGATATCCTATGTTGCTAACACTAAATAGGATATGCTTAAACAAATAAAGCACAAATTACCTCTACATCTATATATGATGTCGGTAATGAAGTGATTTTAAAATCAAAATTTGATGATCTATATTTCTAATCAATAGTTAATAGATCATGCTTAGAATGGTTTTTATTTTCAAATTCATTGTCAATTTTCATGAGAGTTAGAAAGTGTTTTAGTGGGCGTGTTAAAGTTTGAAGGTTTATATTGGGCTAATTAATAGCAAAAATATTCCATACTTATTGATAAACATATCAACTAAATTCATTAATGACCAAAAGAGATATCATAATTTCATTTTATTGATTTATGTGATCATGAGAAGGGATTTGCCTCTAAATTGCCTTCTACTCTCATATTTTTATCCATTTTCTTTTGCTAGTTTATTTACATTTTTCTTTAGGTAGTCACAACTTCAACTCTTGCTTTAATTTGATTGAATAGAAATTTTAAAATCTAAACAATTCCTAATGGATCGACCCGTACTCGCTACATAATAACAATATATGTCGTACGCTTGCTGTAATTTTTATTTAAAATTTTAATAGGCTATTTTCCAATTCAATAGAAAGTTAGCCGGTTGAACTAGTTTTTGACGCTGTTGCCAGAGAATTTATTTGATTTTAATTTCTGTTCTTCAAATTATTTTTGTTAGATTTTTGTGTGTTTTCATTTTGTGTGTATTGCATTTAAAAAAGTTGTTTTCTGTGTTGTATGAATTTTGCTTTCAATTTATTTGCTGCTTGTTGTTCTTCTATTTGCATTTCTATTTTAACAAAAAACATTGCATACTTCTACATGAACTCCCGTTTTAGTTTGCGTTTTAGTTTTTGGTTCATTGATATTTTAGTTTGCACACTTCCATTTTACATTTAATTAAAAAAATTGTTGTGTGTTTATGTGTTATTTTTTTCCACTGTGATTGTGTGCATTTTTTATTTTCTAATTTCATTTGCATTTGCTTTTCTATTTAAAAAAAGCATACACAATTTCAGACAAAAATATTTTTATTACATTTGCATCACATTTACATTTTCTATCTTGGTTTTACAAGTTTCTTTTTTTGTTACAAAAAAATACAAAAACATACACTGTGCACTTTGCACTGTGCACATAGTTCTGCCATCCCCTCCTCTATCACACTCCCAACCTAACCTTACTTCAGCTCTGCCATCACAAACCTCTGTCAGTTCATATATCCTTAACTTCATAGAACAACCCATTTCGACCAAAACAATTGCAGCAACCATGAGCACACTTCATATTCACACCACCTGACCACACTTCTTATCAACCATCAACCCTCTACAGAAATGCCAATCATTGCTATCATTCCCCCATAGTAATACACATACACTTTGTAACAATCCAAAATTTAACCCGTAATTAATTTGTTAAGTAATTAGATAATAAAATAGCTTTATGAAATTATCAAAATTGAGCCACAGGAGTTGCACTATTGTGTCCATGTAATTTTTTGGTCAATTTTCGTATATAGAACGTTAGAATCCGAGTTAATATGAGCAAAGGACGAAATAATCAAAGGAACGAAAAAAAATGTTTTGTAGGTCGACCGGCCGGTCGAACTAGGCAAGGGGGCGGTCGACCCGCCTTATGGCAAGTAAACAAACGTTCATTCATTCGAACATTTAGCAACGACTGAACACATATTTTGCATCATTTAAACTGATCTGGTCCTTCCATTCATGCATCCGATGCCCCCTATTCAGCCTATGACTTGGTTGCATCCTATTCAATCTTCAAATCTAACGGTTTAAGATCCACTTCTATCCCTATATATAGAACCCTAGGCCTAACATTTTTTCTCATTTTAAGATTTCCTCCAGTTGGGTTCACCTATTCAAGAAGGACCCTAAGCGGAATAATATTTTAAGGAGGAAACCGTTTTAAATAAAAATATTTAACAATCCCAAGTGGATCCGTGAAGGCCTAAAGGGAAGAGTTAAGGACTACGGGTGAGTGATCCTAATTATTTTAAATTTCTTTAAGTAATTTAAAATAACAGGGTTTCTAATAGTTGTAGTTTTACTATGATTTTTGGACAAAGCTTTTTAGTAATTTATTTACAGTTTTTAGAATTATTTTTAGTCTATTTCTTTTAGCTATTTTTTCAAGTTAATTTTAGATTATTTCTGTTAATTATAGCTTTTCGATTTATTTACAGTTTATTTACAGTAATTTAAATTATTTACTATTATTTATGCGTTATTTACTTCTTTTTTTCTACGCTTCATATTGTTTTCTACTTTTAGTTTTCTTTATTTCTCCTTCTTCTTCGAGTATGAATTAGAATAGTTCAAACGCGAGTATTATTAAAATTATAAGAATACTGAAATAACGGAAGATAAGATGTAAATTGTAAAGACTGTAATAAAGATGGAATTAATACTGAAATTGAGCCTAATTATGATATTAATGTTAGAATTTGACTAATTAAAAATAATTGGCCTAATTATAACTTAAAATTATAACTCAAAAAAAAGAGTATAAGAAGAAAAGAGCTTATTCTCACGTTTAGACCTTGGGTTAAGTAATAAGCATGATTGTAACGTAGGATATAATAAGGAATAGAATAAAATAAGGATAAGGATTAGGATAAATTAATGTGCATAGATGGTAAGAATTAGAGTAAGGGATTATTTAAATAATTTATCTAAGTTAATAAGCAAAGAATAAAAGTATGATCTATACCAAATAGCACCCCACCTATTATTTTCTATGGGTACGGTGTTTCACTTAAACCTAAATTGAGACGAGAGGCAAGCTTGTGCTAGTAGTGGTAGTAATTGGTCAATATAGAGATGCTCAAATCACTGGGGATTTGGATGAGGACGCTATTAGATATTGTTTGGATGACGGGCCAGTATCGACGGCATTTCCCTGTATTTTCTGTGGACACGGTGTTTCACATTATTCTGAAGTGAGATGAGAGGCACGTTTATGCTGAGTCGAGGTAATAATACGACCCAATAGGTGGAGCAACAGATAGCATGGGCATGGTGGCAGTTACGCATGCCACTTCCATTTTAGTGCTTAGTAATCGTTATGTATCGTCTAGTCCACAGTGGGTGCTTTGTGTGTCTTCGTAGTTACAATTGCTGATGTGCAGGGAGTTATATAGTGTCTAGTTCATAGTAAGATCTATGGGGTAGCAGGCCGATCAAAGGGTAGAATTAGGATTTCAGCCAAATTATAGGATTAGGAATTCAGCCTAATCAAGCGACTGTCAAAGACATGTGCAAACAATCAGAGTTGATCAATTATGTCAGTCTAGTTAATTCGTATTTATTTCCATCTTATTTCTTCTCTCTATTTACTTTCTTTTATTTTATATACTAGAACTGTTGTAAAGTCTATTACTTTTACTATGCTTAAAGATTCTAGTAATTACTATCAGTCACCAGACTTTTAGTCTGATCCACTCCTCTATTTTTTTCCTTTCCCCCATAGGCAATCAACAGAGAGAGAAGTAGATTGTAGTTGATCGGAGGTTTCTTGGAGAAGATTCTTCTATGTATTTCCTACTTTTATTTCTGTTTTTCTTTCTTTGTATTGACACTTGAGAGGGATATTTATACTCTGCTTTTTCTTGGGACTACGAGTTTTTATTTCATGAGACATATTGGGTTTTGTGACATGTATGTTGTATTTGGTATTTGACTTATTTGGTTTATGAAGCTTTTGTTTTAAACAAGTTATTATTTTAGTTTATGCTGTTTTTACCTATTTTTGTCTCGTAAATCTTAGTCTCTTCTAGTTTCAATTATACCTACAATGCACCATGCCTTTTAATGTGTCCTTTTGGGTATATTAAGGGGTGTGGAGTGTGTTACACTTGGTATTGGAGCGATGTTACATGATTCCTAAAAATTTATTTTAAAAATAAAGTATTTTTCCAAAATAAATTGTTTTAAAAATTACTTTTCAGAAAAGAACTCTTAGAAATGTTTTAAGAATAAACGAGTTTTATAAAAATCCCCTCATAAGTCCAGTTCAATCTCCCTTTGAATCCTTCCCAAACTAACTCTTTCTTTCGTAGAATGATTGATGCTCTGAACCTTCCCGAGGGAGTTCCAGTGCCTGCTTGGTTTCATAGGTACTAACAAGCCACGACTTCAAAGGTGCACGGGCCAACACCCAATCCTGCACCAGCGGGTGGGAACCCCATCAACCCATCTGCCGCCATCAATTTCTCTAAGCTTTGTAAGGATTTTGCGAGTTTGGGCGGAATGACTTTTTCTAGCAAGGAGACTTTTGCAGAGGCAAGAGCTTGGCTTAGGGACACTGAAAGGATATTTGGTTTATTAGGATTGGAGGACCAGCAGCGGGTTCAGCTAGCATCTTGGCAGCTGAAAGAGGAGGCTTCTTATTGGTGGAAGGTCATAGAGTTAGAAGGTAGGGAGGTGAGTTGGAATGGATTCCGGAAGTGGTTTAATAGGAAGTTTTTGTCCCAAGCAGAGGAGAGTGTTCAGTTAGAGCCATTTATTAATTTGAAGCAAGGAAGTTTGTCGATGAACGAGTACATCAATCAGTTTAATGAATTGTCTTGCTTCGAAGTGGAGTTGGTGAATACACCACAGAAGACAGCTATGAAGTTTGCGAAGGGATTGAATCAACCCCTTCAGGTATTGTTGTTGACTTACGTACCGATGGGAGCTACTTATGAGTCTTTGGTAGAGATGGCACTTATGTCTAATGCAGTCAAGGAAGGAGAGTCTAAGGAAGTTGTTAAGTCGAAAGGCCCAAAAAAGAAATGATGGAGGAACAACAAAGAGAAGAAAAAAGGCGATGACCCTCAAAAGCATATTAAGAAAGGATTGAGGTGCAATAGCTGTGAAATTATGGGACATATCGCCAAGGATTGCAAAAGTGAAAAGATGAAGGGAAAGTGCTTCAATTGCGGGCAGCTCGGTCATATGAGTAGGAATTGTCCCCAAAGTGCTAGTCAGGGAGCGAGTGCACCAGTCACACAGATTCAGGCGTTAGATGCGGCACCTTCAAGAAGCATTCCGAATAGTGGTAGGAAAGTCACGGTTGAAGGTACATTTCTATATCTAATTTTCCCATTTGGACTTTATTCGATTCTAGATCATCACACTCTTTTATTTCTAGTTCTATAATGGATTGTTTGCACTTAGACATTTCTTTAGTGGTGGACCCCATTGTTGTTTCAAACCCCATAGGTGGATCAGCACACATGTCTATGGTTTATAGTGGTTTGAAAATTTATATACCAGGCGTAGAATTTGATTGCGATGATTATGTTTGGGATTCTTGTGGTATGGGATAATCTTGGGTATGGATTGGCTATCCACATATGGAGCTATTTTAGACTGTGAGAGGAGAGTCGTTAGATTAGAGACTTGTAGTGGTAGGACTCTCGAGGTATCTTATGCCCCATAAGGATCAGTTATGTTGAGCTTTCTCTATTCCCTCGATTCATCTTCAACCGAGTTTGATTTGGTTCCTATCGTTAGAGTTTTTCTTGACGTCTTTGAGGCGTTTAGGGGACTACTCCCTAAGAGAGAAATTGACTTCAGAATTTATTTGACCGAGAATATTAAGCCAGTGGCATTACTATGAGGCACATGGCACCTAGGGAGAGGAAAAGGTTGAGCAAACAAGTCAGTGAGCTTTTGGAGAAGGGTTTTATAAGAAGGAGCATATCAGAATGGAGAGCACCAGTCATCTTTGTTACTAAGGCGGATGGTTCTCTTCGACTTTGTGTTGATTATAGAGAATCAAATAAGCTCACCAAGAAGAACCGATATCTGCTTTCTAGGATTGATGATCTTTTTGACCAGTTAGTTGGCTCTTTGGTTTTCTCTCACCTTGAATTGGACATGAAATTCCATCAGATTAGGGTCGTCGATAACAGCATAGATAAGACTGTGTTTAGGACTCCATGTGGACTTCATGAGTGGTTGGTTATGCCTTTTGGGCTAACCAATGCCCGGCCTACTTTGTTGAATTGATGAGCCGCGTCTTTAGAGAAGTCCTAACTAAATTCTCAGTGGTATTCGTGGATAACATCTTGGTATTTTCCTATAAGATGGAGGAGCATGCTATTCATTTAGAGGATGTTCTTCACACACTTCGTAGTCATCATTTGAGCACTAAGTTTTCGAAGTGTAACTTTTGGAGAGAGAAGGTATGTTTCTTGGGGCATGTAGTCTTGAAGGAAGGTTTGGCTGTGTCAGGTTTGGTTGTTGACACCGCTAAAGTGATAGTTGTACAAGATTGGAAGGACCCGAAGAATGTCACTGAAGTGAGGAGCTTCCTAGGATTGAGTGGCTACTATAGGAAGTTCATTAGGGACTTTCCTAAGATTTCGGCACCACTCACGTGCCTTACTAAGAAGAATAAAGCTTTTATGCGGGACGTGAATTGTGTGGATTCCTTCAGAAAGCTTAAGAGAGCCCTTAATTGTGAACCAATGTTAATACTACTCGATAGAGCTACGCCTTTTACCATATACATGATGCATGTGGGACGGGCCTAAGAGCGGTGTTGATGCAAGAAGGGAGGGTGGTATGTTATGGTAGTATTCAGTTGAGGAAGCATGAGAAGAACTACCCTACCCACGATTTGGAGTTGGCCACCATAGTTTTTGCACTCAAGACTTGAGGGCACTATTTATTGGGAGAGAGGTTTGAGCTTTTTACCGACCACAAGTCATTGAAGTACCTATTCTCACAGAAGGACTTGAACTTGAGACAACATAGATAGATGGAGATTTTAGCCTCGTACGATTTTGAGATTGCTTATACCCCTGGCATGGGTAATGTAGTTGCAGATGCATTGAGTAGGAAGAAAGCAACCCTCAGTCCCTTTTCCGTATAGTGGAAGAGCTTGGAGTTTATTTCTACTTTTGATTTTAAGCCCTCTACGGATGTTACTCCCAAACTATTGGTGACATTAGAGGTGTGGCCTACCCTTATAGATCAGATTGATTCGAGGCAGCAAGGAGATTTGGAACTCATGGACATTATGGATAGGATTAGTCGAGGAGAGGTCTCTAGATATCTCCAACGTTATTCTATTGATAGCAAAGGGTGGCTTACGAGAGATGGGAGGCTTTGTGTTCCATGCGCTAGAGAATTGTTGAGAGCAGTTTTGGAGGAAGCACACCATCCTGGATGACTATTCATCCGGGTGGTGGTAAAATGTATCGGGATATGAAGAGGATGTTATATTGGAATGGAACGAAGAAAGACGTGGCAGAATTCCTAGCTAAGTGTCTAATATGCCAAAGGGTAAAGGCAAAGCAGCAGGATCCCGGTGAACTACTTCGCCCTTAGATGTGCCGGAGTGAAAGTGGAACATCATTTCTATGGATTTTATAGATGGTTTGCCCCGTTCTAGAAAGGGGAATGCTGAAATTTGGGTGATTGTTGATCGGTTGGCCAAGAGTGCCTACTTCATCCCAGTTAAGAGCAGGCGCACATCATCATATTTGGCATCTCTTTATGTTCGAGAGATAGTCCGACTTCACGGAGTCCCTTCTAGTATGGTGAGTGATAGAGATCCCATTTTCACTAGTGAATTTTGGAGGAGCTCACAGGAGGCTCTAAGGATGCAACTAAGATTGAGTATGGCCTATCACCCTTAGACTGATGTGCATTTTGATCTTTGGAGGAACTTGGGAGGAGCATCATCCATTGGTTGAGTTTGCATATAATAACAGTTACTAAGTAAGCATACGAATGGCACCATTTGAGGCTTTATATGGAAGACCATGCAAATCCCCTTCATGTTGGGTGGTTCCTACGGAGAAGTTGCTATTTGGGCCTAAGATGGTGTAGGAGACATCGGAGAGAGTAGATTTAATTCGACGGAGAATGAAGGCAGCCCAAAATAGGCAGAAGCCTTATGCGGATAAACGGAGTAGAGACATTGAGTTTGGGTTGGAGACTTAGTTTTTACCAAAGTATCCTCACTTAGGAAGGTGATAAGGTTCGGATCGAATGGGAAGTTAGCCCCAGATTTGTTGTACCATTTCCTATCATAGAGAGAGTTGGGAAGATGGATTACTAAGTGAAGTTACCATAGAGGCTCGTAGGAGTGCACGGCGTTTTCCATGTTTCGCACTTGCGAAAGTGCTTCCATGACTTGGCGTAGGTTTTAGAGCCTAATCAATTGGAGGAGGTGAAGGTAGAAAGGGAAGCATCTGTTCGGCGTATCCCCTTGAAGATTATTGGAAGAGACATCAAGCAACTAAGGAATAAGAAGGTTCCTCTAGTAAAGGTGCAATGGGAGATGATGTTGCAGACGCCACTTGGGAAGCAGAAGAGAAGATTCGTACTTCCCATCCTCATCTTTTTGATAGTAAGTTTTTATAATTTCCTATTTTCAAATTTAGTTTTGAATAGGTTCTTTCCTTCATTATCCTTTGCGAGGGTAGAACTCAGGATTTAACTTATAGATGGTAGGATTTGATGTAAACATGTTATTAGAACATGTTATGAATGATGTATACTAGTGGTTGCAAGTGTTTGCTAGTGGATGTTAATGGACGCATATAGGCACATTAAACACTATTATTCTTGAAGGATCGGACTAACTAGGACACTGGAGCATATGCATATGGACATGTGCGCATTTTATTCTATTTTTCATGGCTGCAATAAATGGATGATTATCACATGATTGTTGCATTTGGATGATGTATTTACCATGCATATAGAATTATAAGTTATCATTAGGAAATTTTCGCATTCATTTGGATACATGGCACTGACATGATTGCAGAAAAGGAGGTCAACTGAATCAGTGGACCGTCTAATCCTTTATATTGGTTAAGGGCAGTTACACTACACTAATTGCATAAGTATCATAAATTGCATTAGAGAAACATAAGGATAATGGATGAATGGTCAACGATTGAGTAGTCGGTTATAGAATTGGATGAAAATATTTGGCACATTCTTTTATCCTTACAGATTTCGAGGACGAAATTCCTTAAGGATGGAAGAATGTAACAACCCAAAATTTAACTCATAATAATTAATTTCCTAAATTAAATAATAAAATAACTTCATGAAATTATCAAAATTGAGCCATGAAAGTTGCATCATTGTGTCCGTGGTAATTTTTTGGTCAATTTCCATATATCGAACGTTAGAATCCAAGTAAATATGAGCAAAGAACGAAATAATCAAAGGAACAAAAAAAAAAGTATTACAGGTCAATCGGCCGGTCAACTTGGGCAAGGAGGTAGTCAATCGCCCGGTCTACCTGCCTTGCCTTGTTGGAAAGTGAACGAACAGTCGAATGATTCAACGATAATTGAACACGTATTTTGCATCGTTTAAACTGATTTGGTACTTCCATTCATGCATCCAATGGCCCCAATTCAGCCTATGACATGGTTGCATCCTATTCAATCCCCAAATCAAATGATCTAAGATTCACTTCTACCTCTATAAATAGAACCGTAGGCCTAACACTTTTTCTCGTTCTAAGATTTTCTCTAGTTGGGTTCACCTATTCAGGAAGGACCGTAAGCGGAATAATTTTCCAAGTAGGAAACCACTTTAAATAAAAATATTTAACAATCCCAAATGGATCCGTGAAGGCCTAAAGGGAAGAGGTAAGGACCAGAGGTGAGTGATCGTAATTATTTTAAGTTTCTTTAAGTAATTTCTATTGATGGGATTTTCAATAGTTGTAGTTTTACTACGATTTTTGGAGTAACCTTTTTAATAATTTATTTACAGTTTTTAGAATTATTTTTAGTCTATTTCTTTTAGCTATTTTTTTCGGTTAAGTTTAGTTTATTTCTATTAATTATAGCTTTTTCATTTATTATAGTTACAGTATTTTAATATATTTATTGTTATTTACATCTTTTTTCCTACGCTTTAGATTTTCTTCTATTTTCAATTTTTTTTATTTCTCCTTCTTCTTCGCGTATGGATTAGAATATATTAAACGCAAGTATGGATTAAAATTATAAGAATATCGAAATAACAGAAGATAAGATGTAAATTGTAAAGGCTATAATAAAGATGGAATTAAGACTAAAATTGAGCCTAGTTATGATATTAATGTTAGAATTTGACTAATTAAAGATAATTGGCCTAGTTATAACTTAGAATTATGACTAAAAAAGAGTATAAAAAGAAAAGAATCTTATTCTCACACTTAGACCTTGGGTTAAGTAATAAGCATGATTATAACGTAGGTTGTAATAAGAAATAGAACAGAATAAGGCTTATTTTAAGACTCGGGATAAATTAATAAGCACAGAGGGTAAGAACTAGAGTAAGGGCTTATTTACATAATTTATCTACGTTAATGAGCAAAGAATTAAAGTAGGACATGTACCAAATAGCATCCCCCTACTATTTTCTATGGGTACGGTATTCCACATAAACCTGAAGCGAGATGAGGGGCACGCTTATGTCAGTAGTGGTATTAATTGGTCAATATAGAGATGTTCAAATCACGGGGGATTTGGACAAGGGCGCTATTAGATATTGTTTGGATGACGGGCCAGTACCACCAACATTCCCCTATATTTCTATGGATACGGTGTTACACATAATCCTAAAGTGAGACGAGGGTCACGCTTATGCTGAGTTGAGGTAATAATACAACCCAATAGGTGGATCAATAGGTAGCGTGTGCATTTTGGAAGTTACATATGCGACTTCCATTTCAGTGCTCAGTAATCAATATGAGTTCCATGCGCTTAGTATGTATGTCGTTCGTAGACACCATTGCCGTTTGTGTAGGGATCTATGTATCGTCTAGTCCATAGTGGATGCTTTGTGTATCTTTCGTAGTTACCATCGGTTGTTGTGTATGGAGTTATATAGTGTCTAGTCCGCAGTATGGTCTATGGAGTAGCAGACCGATCAAAGGGTAGAATTAGGATTTTCAGCCTAATCAAGCAGCTACTGACGACAAGTGCAAACAATCAAAGTTAATCAATTATGTCAATTTAGTTAATTCGTATTTATTTCCAGCTTATTCCTTCCCTCTATTTCCTTTCTTTCCTTTTATATACTAGAACTTTTGTAAAGTCTATTACTTTTACTTTGCTTAAAATGATTATAGTAATTACTATAATTCACAAGACTTTAGTCTAACCCACTCCTCTACTTTTCCCTTTTCCTCGCATAGGCAATCAAGGAAGGGAGCAGTAGATTGCAGTTGCTCAAAGGTTTTTTTAAGAGAAGATTCTGCTATGTATTTCCCTACTTTTATTTCCGTTTTTCTTTCTTTGTATTGGCACTTAAGAGAGATATTTATACTCTGATTTTTGTTGAGACTGCGAGTTTTTATTTCAGGAGACATATTAGGTTTTGAGACATGTATGTTGTATTAGGTATTTGACTTATTTGGTTTATGAAGCTTTTGTTTTGAACAAGTTGTTATTTTAGTTTCCGCTGTTTTTACCTATTTTTGTCTTGTGAATCTTAATCTCTTCTAGTTTCAGTTATACTTAAAACGCATCACGCCTTTTAATCTGTTCTTTTGGGTATATTAAGGGGTGTGTGGTGTGTCATACGCTTCTCACATCACATAGCACCTTACGTTTTCAATTCCAGCTTACATCTTCAATTCCTCTTCCATCAACTACAGATCATCACATAAACCATAAACTTGTCCTTGTCCACTATTGTTCCACCATCGACCAGTCAACCATATTCAACCATATTAGATACCACTACAAATAGCACATATACTTTTATTGTCCATTACATATTCAACCACATTACATACCAGTCAACCAACCTGACCGTGCACACCACTTTCTCAGCTGTGCACCTCCTATAACTCCAACAACTATTAAAACACTGTCACTCACATACTTCTACATATCAAAACAAACCACTGCTTGCAAAAAAAAACTCAATGTCCAAAACACTCACATACCTCACTATCCAAATGCAAAACATTCCTAAACTTCCACTATGCTTGTGATCATTTTAGGATTTGTTTGCATTCCTAAACTCACATACACTTCAACCATCAGTGACATACACTGATACCACCCATCTGCCTTGCTATCAACCATCATTTCCAACCCTTCATACTTCTCAACACTGTGACAATCATCACTGGCATCTCCTCCTCGAACTCCTCACGTTCTACCCTCTATAATCAAATATCAACAGACAGTGAACAACTGCAACTACCATTTTTGCCTTCACCAACATACGGTGTCAATATTCCCACTTGCACAATTCACTGTGCATATCTCCACAGCAACTCATCAACACAAAACTTCCACCCTCTTTTCTACCATCCTCCTGAAGTTATTCCAACCACTTCCTTACCCAAGCACATTGCAGTTGCTTGCAATACATTACTGCCTTACACTCCTTACCTCAAACTGCCCAAAAAAAACCCCGACAACATTCATCAATCCTTCCTAAATCACACCCCTACCTCAGGCCAGTCGCCACTTACTTACCATCTGCTTTACTTCATCATTCATTGCAGCAACACATCACAGCCTTCACTGCCTTCCCTATCAGATTACCTACTCTCTGTCATTACTCCCCCCTACATCATTTAACACCACCGATTTTTGACAAAACCATAACACAGCAGTACATCCATACATCACCACAACATCAAAAACCATATGATTACCTGCCTTTCCATTTCCATTCACCATTATGCATCACTGCACACACATACTTCATCTTCCCTCACCAACCATTGCCTACTTCCCTGTACATCAAATATACTTCACTGCTACTCTTTAGGCCTCAAACCACCACACTGCACACCTCCTAACAACCATCAACATACCACTGCTTCTTTAAATCCTACTACACACATACAAACAAACTGTACCCATCCAAACAAACCACACCATAACCATACCCCATACAATTGTCCTACACACCCTTCCAGCCACTATTTCATCACTGTTTTAAGTGCATACAACCCCTACTTCAATATACAAATTCATTCATCACTGAGCGAACTCCTAACATACTGCTGCTAGTGCACGCTTCACCTACCAATACAATCTCCAACCAATCGCATTCTCCTGAGCCCAAAGGCATACTGCGACTAGACTTCGAACTACGATCAACTTCGATTTCATGATTTCACACACAATTTTTTCTTTTTGAAGTTTGCCTTTCCCTTTTGTTCGATTTCGATTTAAAAAAAAAAGAGAATGGGGAGGTGAACTTTAGGTATAAATTGATTTGGGGTGTTTGAGGAGTTGTGCATTTGGTCTGGGTTTTGGACTTAAACTTATATTTTAAAAAAAATTCTTTTTTTCTTTTGTTAGGAGGTTTTACTTTTACATAAAAAAACAGTTTGTTTTCTTTTAGTTTTGCTTTGTTTTATCCTTAAAAAAAGGAAAAATAATAATTTTAAATCTGTTTTGTTTTGTTTTAATTTGTTTTGTGTTAAGTTCCATCCTTATATAAAGAAAAAACAATTTTATATATTTTGTTTGAAATTTCAAGTTTCCAAAGTAGAAAATTGCAAGGAAAAGAATTGCTTTGCTTGCTAAAAATATCGCCGCTTAAAAAAATAAAATAAATAAATTGCTAATAATTATCCATGCTCTAGTATCGTGCTTTCATCTTTAAATTTATTTTACTTTCATTTTCGGTTTCTTGCATTTGCAGTTATATATAAATAAAATTTAAAAAAAAAATACCAAAAACAAGAACAAAAATCCATTCGTAGTTGCACAGTTTTGCATTTCATCTTATAACTTGACTAATAATAACGGTTAGACATTTTACTTAAGGGTGTCACGAGCTCACCTAAGGCTTAATCGTATAGTGATAATTTATCTCTTTTGACAATTTAATTTCTTAATGTATAGGCTAGGGCAGAGCAATAACCATTTATTATGGTGATTCATAAATATTATAGTAGTTGTTTCTCTAAAGGTACTTAAACATTTGCTTGCATTGCTACGGAGATTCGTGGTGCACCGATAACACATGTCCATTGCCTAGTTAAGAACTATCTTGTTAAATTAAGACAAAGTGCGATTATACAATTTTGGGTTATGAGCTACTTAGGCAGAATTTTTTCAATTAAGTCATTTGCATTCACTTAATTGCATTAGTTCATGCATATTTAAAAAAATTCAAAACCCAAAACTAAAAGAATTGTAAATATTTCTTAACTTAGTTTTAAAATCCTTTCTTTGGAAATTTTTAAATCAGAATCAAAAATCCAATAAAAAATTAAGTTAGCTTTTAATAAAAAACAAAAATACAAAAAAAATATTGAAAAAATTGAAAAAAAATCAAAAATTCCTTTTGAAAAATAAATTCCTTTTGGTAAATAGTTTTCCTTTATAAAAAATCCAAAAAGAATATTCTTGGAAATTTTGTTTTCCTACTCACAAGAATTTTACAATAATTGTGAAAATCAATATAATCCATATAGTTTCACACCAAATGCTTATGGATATTTTAATGATAACTTTTTTACAAACAATTTGGATTATATGCCAAGTTTTCAAAATGATGACCAACACTCAAATCTTGAAAAAAGCATTGAAAGGATTTCGTCTTTACTTGACTCTCCACACAACAAAATCAAATGATAAATGAGTTGTGTAGTTCATATTTGTGCAATAACTCAAGTTTTTAAAGTAATCAAAATTTGAATTCACTTCAAAAGTCAAATGATTTAGAGTATAACCAATGCCAATTCAATTTTGAACTTCAAAATGAGTTTCAAAGTCAAAACGAAAATGGAAACACTTTTAAAATGATTTGGGTAATGGGAATAATCTCAACTATGATGCGATTGATAAATTTTTTCCCAACAAGTTCAAATCGAGAATTCTCAAGTTAAGAATTATAAATTGGATTTTATTGACCAAATGAATTTACAAATATCACATGGACTTATCGTTTGAAACGTACATGAAACAACGTGAGCAACAAAATCAAAACCCAATAATTAACGATTCAAGTAATAATCTACTTTTTACCAAATTTGACAGTTTTCAAATGACAACTTTTGAAAATAAAAATGATAGTCTTAACGAAGTTGTTGAAAATGCGGTAATTGAGTTGGATTTCTATTCTTTTGAAGATGAGAATATCGATTAAAATTCGATCTTCCTTTTTTGATTTTGAAAAACTGAATACAACAACTTTGGATTTTAAACTTGATATATGCAATGAAGCTGAGAATAAGTCAAAAAAGGAAGTTAAATTTTGTGAACATAATTTTTTTGGACTTTTTGAAGATGAGTTGTTGAATTCTGAAGGGGAAGATCTAAATCACCATTTTGATTTTAAAATCAATAATTTTGAGGAATTTGTCGATGATGAGCTTGACTTTCAAATTGGTAAAAATAAACTTAAACTCCAATCAATTGTTTTATCAACACAAAAAATCACCAAAAATAAAACAACTCAACCGATTTTTAATAAAACGACATTTGTGTTTCCAAATCAACATTCAATTTTCAAATCTTTTATGGTTTGGTTTTCTGAGCTTAAGCTGCATCTCTCATACTTGACGAGATAAAAGAATTAGTCTTTCGAAGACTATTTCATTTACTCTTTGATAATATATTTTCAAATGTCGTGTATATGACAATCGTTTCATGTAAATATATGTCATTTTTTAATTTTATTTTTCACTTTTTACTTAGGTTGACTGTGGGGACCCAGTTGAAATCAAGTGCGGGGAGGAGTCTCATCTGCATTTTTAATTTTCCATGGTTTATTTTTTTTGCATTTTCTTTCCAAAACTTAAAAAAATTAAGAAAGAAAATCCCCAAAAACAAATTTTATAGCAGAATGGTTTACTTTTAAAGAAACACAGTAGGATAACTATAGGATTTTGGTTGTTAAACTGAAATTTTTGATATCTATTTATCTCAACAAAAATAAAAATAAAGTTTGATTATAAATAAAGATGCTTTAACTAGTATATAGGAAGATTCATGGTGATAATTATGAAGTATATCCTAATTGGAAATTTTTGTTTTAAAAAGTGGTGGATTTAAAAAAAAAAGGATATAATATATTTATCTTCTAAGTTAAATGGTGCTAAGATGATTTTGTAAAACCTACTCTTCATAAAACAAAAAATAATATAAAAAATAAAAAAATAAAATAAACATAAAATAAAGTAATATATTTATATATATATATATATATATTTTATTAAACACCTAGATTCAAGTGTAGACACGCAAGTATGTACACTCGCCATGCTTTGTACCTTCTCACATAAGCCCGAAAGGCGGTGCATGATCGGTATATTTGGCCTCAGTTTATCTGAGTATGTGTATATGTATAAAAATTATTTTATTTATAATGCCTACAGTAGATAGGTATACACATTTGTGTGTTCACTCGCTATGCACTGTGTTCCCCTCACGTAAGCCCGCAAGAAAATGCATGGGTAATATATCTAGCCATAGTTTTTTGGGTTAGGCATATGTAAATATTGTTAATATCAATAAAATTTTCAAATAAGAGAGAGCAAGAAACTGAAATCCAGGCACTTTTTTGACTTATGTAATTTGACTTGTTATTTCAAAGAAATGAAAATACCACTTTGGTGAACTTCGAAAATCAACTAAGGATCCATTTCACGGTTGCACTATGCTATCAACCAAAACAACAAGTCAAAATAGAGTCTATTTGTGATGATAACTTAATTTCTGTTGGAAATTTTGACAAGTAAAAGGACTTAAATCTCATGATGATGACCAGAACTTATTTTTAACTTGTTCGTGTCCATTTGAAAGTAAATTCTCCATTTATAAACATTTTCAAAAACATACATTCATCTCTTTGTAAATAAATCTTAAACTTTCATGTTGCATTTGGATTTTGTGGGTAGTATCCGATGAAAACCCTCATGAGACAACACTCATCCTATTAGGGACACCTAGAGCGTGACACGTCGTACCTCTGGGCACCCTGAAAATCGAACATGACTAGGAGCATAGTGGTTGGAGGAAATAAAAATCCATAACATAAAACAGAGACTAAGGCAGCAACATAAAATGATTAAAATATTACACCAGAAGAAACATTCACTAATTATAAACTAATAGCAAAATAGCTTCATTAAAAACAACATTATCTCAATTTTATTTCTAAAACCAAAAGTACCAAATAGTCTCCACCAAGACATAAAACATAACAAAGTTCACAATATATGTCCTCATATATAGTGTAAAGTACGGAAAAGAGAAACAAAGTACGTGAAACAAAAGAAAAAAAAGCTTAAGATAACAACTGCTCCAATGGCCCTCCAAGCTGCAAAGAAATGTAACTGGACCTACCCTCCTATGATTTAGGGAAAATAGGGAAAATAGAAATGGGTAAGGCATAAAGTCTAGTGAATGAGAAATAAAATGAAGTAGAAAGAATAAAACAGTTCAATTTCAGATCTTCCTCGAATATCGCAGAGTGTGAATAATATAATGCAGTGAATCCTTCTTAGATACAATTCCTAATAAACCAAAGTCCATGGTCACTCTAGAGAAGTCAACCATGCAGTAATACTAAACGTCAATCGGCCTGTCAGACCTGCTGCCCTTACCTATCCACGTACCACAACATGAAAGTCATGCTCTTCAACCATGCAATGTGACTAAATGACTCTTATGTCCGACCAGCGTAGACTCAAACAATCTCGCAGGACCCTAAAGTAGCGCTAGGTTCCGCCAAACTGGATTCCAATCCTCCTGTCTCCTTGATCACCAACATGGACTTGCCTCCATCCAAAGTGTCGGCCGTCCGAAAGAGCACCCGCGGTGGGGTAGGCTTGCAAAATCCTCCAACGATCTGCCTAAAGAAGCCTACGTCGGAGCACACTTGTCCTATTTCGTCCGCATCGATCTGCCCGAAGAAGCCTATGATTGCGGATACAATCTATCCTACATACTAGCAACGTATGAAAGGTAACAGACATCCTTGCGAACCTACATGCCCGCTCCTAGTATGTACAAGCAAAACTATATTTTGGTCTTAACTGCATGAAACACCCATCCGGACCTTTACAAGGTCTACCTACCAAAATCGCTTCCAGATTAATTAATTTTACCGTTACAGTTTACATATTTTTTTACTTTCATTAATCTACTTTAGGCCATTTTTATATTTGATTTGGTTATCTCACAATTTTCCTTTTTCTTACATAAATGGTATTTCAATTTTACGTCCATTCAGTCCGTATGGTTTATCTGTAATTTTATGTCATTTTGTTATAGATTTACACTAGCTTTTATGGTCCATTTAATTTACATTTTTTCCTACCCTAGTTTACGTTCTCCTTTTAGAGATTTAATCTATACAAATTTGTTTATCCAATAACCATAAACCATTTAATTACATAAAACTCCACTTTTACATTTTTAGGCCATATATGAAACAAACAATTATGCCAATTAGACTTTTCATTTTTATTCCAAAATCATATTCAAAATTATGTAATTATATCAATCAAAACCATAATTTTATTCAAGTAACATATTCTGAATTTATTCAACTAACATGTTCTACCATTAGAAATTGAATAACAATTCTAATTCAATTTAATTAAACCAATCCTATTTACGCCATGAAACACGAATAATAAATTGTTTGTTCCAAATTTCAACCTAAACATGAATTAGAATTGAGAAGTGGAAGAAGAAGAAGAAGATACAATAATTTACACAAAGTTCAATCTTATTTATGCCACAAAACACGAATAGATAATTATACATCCCATATTTTAAACCAAACATGAATTAAATTTGAGAAGTGGAAGAAGAAGAAGTTGCAATAATTTACATCTATTCTCAATTAATAACAACAATTAATTCATATTAACGTGCCAAAAAAGAACTAAAATTGAACTACTTTATTTTTCTATTTCATATTAATTTCCACTCATCTTGCACTTGAGCTTGCATAAATTTGGAAAAAGCTTTGCTTTAATCTTTCTCCATTTGATTCTTCTAAATTTTGCTTGAATATATACAGATAACTTAATTTGGTAGAGAATTATTTATTTAGTAGAGAAAAGGAGGAAGAATAATACATACTAATTTTACTGTAGAATTATGGCGATGGCTGAATAAGAGATTAGGTTTAGGTTAGCTAGTTTATTCGTATGAGTGAATATAATCCATTAGATTACTTTACATTAAATCTGGTTCTTTAATACACTTAATGGTTATACATTCTTGCCCATACACATCACTCAACCAATAAAATTTTGCCGTCTCATCCTATTACATCACTGGAGCGAAGGGGAAGCTGCCACATGTCAGAAACAAAGTTGAAATACGTAGGAAAATCGCCGAAAACGAACAAGTTGATAAAAACATCGCTCCGGATTTTGGGCAACAACGGAATTTGTCCCCGATCACTAGGGAAGTCAACATGCGCCTTTACCACTGTACTGAATGCACTTTTTATTTTTTTAATTGTATATCTTATAAAATATCGAGGTGTTTACATTCTACCCCACTTAAAGGATTTCATCCCCGAAATCTCCAGAGATGGAAGAAAGTAATTAACAAACAACATCCAAGAACTACATCCAAATACTCAACCATCATCCATTTCTACCATTATCCTTATTTTTAACTAATTCAATTTATGATTTATGCAAAGTGAAATGCATTTGAACTTACCTAATGCGAAAAAATAATCGGTCTACTGATTCAGTTGACCTTCTGTAATGCTAGTATGCTTATGCCATGCAACCAAATATATGCAATTACCCTAGTATAATTGATAATTCTATATGTATGCTTCAATCTTCACCCAAATGCACCATCCATATGCAACATCCATTTGTATGTACATATGTATACACACAACCATGTACAAATGCAATAGATAACAGGCACGCATATGTAGGTGTGTGCACTTGGTTGGCCGATTATCCTAATAAATATCTATCTAATGTATGCAATGCATCCATTTGCAAACATTGGCATCCAGTTGCAATCATTTTCATCCATCAAACATAACATGCCTTAATGACATGTTTACAACCAAGCTACCATCCATAGGTTTCACCTAAAGATTGTTGAAAAGACCCTAACTAAGGAAAGATCAAAGATCAAAGATAGGATATTTGAAGTGTACTTTCAAATAGAAAATGATAAGAAGTGTGAATTCTCTCCTCAGAATCCCATGTGCAGTCCTTGGGGTCATCTCCCCACAGAACCTTCACTAGACGAACTTCCTTGTTGTGTAATCTTTTGACGCCATGTTCTAATATACAGGTGGGTGTGCGACGCACAAGTGATTCGCGCTCTACCTCCACTTTCCTTAGCTGATTGGGTTTTACTACTACTACCACAAAATCATGTAGACACTTCCTCAAATGTGAAACATGAAAAACATCGTGAACTCCTGTCAACTTATTTGAAAGATCAACTTTATATGCCACTTTTCCAACTCATGCTGTAATAGGGAAGAGTCCTACAAATCTCGGTGCCAACTTACCCACTGAGCCAAATCTCATAACGTTCCTCAAAGGAGGAACCTTAACAAAAACCATATCTCCAACCTTAAACTGCAAATCTGAACGTCTTCTGTCGGCATATGGCTTTTGTTTATCTTGTGCAATCTTCAACCTCCTGCGAATCAAATTCACCTTCTCGGAAGTTTCCCGCACCAAGTCTGTTCCAAATAAGGTCCAACCGGTGATATCCCACCAACAGGCTGGTGATCTACATGGTTTGCCATAGAGGGCCTTGAACGGTACCATCCCAATGCTTGTTTAATAACTATTATTATACGCAAACTCCACCAAAGGTAAGTGGTTTTCCCAAGAGCCTCCAAAGTCAATGATGCACAATTTGGGAAAATCTTCCAAAACCTATTTACCCTCTTAGTCTATCCATCTATCTGAGGATAATATGCTATGCTTAGATTTAATTCCATTTCCAAGGCTTGCTGAAGACTCCTCCAAAACTCACTGGTGAATAATGGATCTCTGTCACTCACAATACTGGCGGGAACTCCAAGAAGCCTAACTATCTCCCTTACATAAAGAGTCGCCAAAGAAGTTGTTGTCCTATTACTCTTAGTGGGTATAAAATGAGCGCTCTTCATCAGTCTATACACAATGACCCAAATGCTCATGTTCCCTCTCCATGACCTTGGAAATCCATCCACGAAGTCCATAGAGACACTCTCCAATTTCCATAATGGAATATCCAATGGTTGCAACAGTCCTTCGGACTTCTTCTATTCCTCCTTTACCTGTTGGCAAGTGATGCACTTCGATACATACTTTGCCACCCTCTTCTTCATTCTACGCTAATAAAACACCCTCTTCATATCCCGGTACATTTTATCACCACCGGACTGCACTATCATCCTAGAATGACGTGACTTGGCCAACATCGCATCTACTAAATCCTCACTACGGGGAACAAAAAGTCTGCCATCCCTTCTAAGAGATCCCCTGTGTCCATGGTATAGTGATTAAGATGTGGTGATGACTCTCCTCTACCAAGCTTATCTAAAATGTCCTTTAACTCTTCATTCTCACCTTGCCTTGCTCCAATCTGCTCCATCAAAGTAGGCTAGACGTCGAGGGTTGCTAACAATCCCAAAGCTAAATCCGATAGAGGTCTAAAATCAAAGGTAGAAATGTACTCCAAATGCTTCCATTCGAAAAACAGAGGATGTAAAACTACTTTGCGTCTACTCAACGCATCTGCCACTACATTACCCTCACCAGGGGTATAGGAAATCTCAAAGTCATAAGAGGCTAAAAACTCCATCCATATTTACCATCTCAAATTCAAGTCTTTTTGAGAGAATAGATACTCCAAAGACTTATGATCCGTGAAAATCTCAAATCTTTCTCCTAAGAGGCAGTGCCTCCAAGACTTGAGAGCAAAAACTATAGTTACCAACTCAAGATCATGCGTCAGGCAGTTCTTCTCATGCGTTCTCAACTATCTACTCACGTAGCACACTAACCTACCCTCTACCCTTTTGCATCGGTACCGCCCCTAGCCCCGTACCATAAACATCCACATAAACTAAGAAAGGCTTAGTTCCATCTGGTAATACCAATACGAGCGCGGTAGTCAAAGCTTCCTTCAATTGACAAAGGCATGCTCACACTGGGCATCTCAAAAAAAAGCCGAGTTTTTCTTGGTAAGGCGGGTAAGTGGAGCTGATATCCTAGCGAAGTCATTAATGAACTTCCTATAGTAGCCTGCAAGACCAAGGAAACTCCTTATGTCCATGGCATTCTTAGAGGTCTGCTAATCCTGTACTATTGCAACTTTCGTCGGATCTACTTCAAGTCCATCCTTCAAAATGATGTGTCCCAAAAAGTGAACCTCATCCCTCCAAATGTGGCGCTTGGAGAACTTCACTTTCAACTTATGTGCTCACAGGCTCCTAAGCACTTCTTCTAAGTGAATAATATGCTCCTTCTTGCTTCGTGAATAAACCAAAATGTCATCGACAAATACCACCACAAACTTGTTCAACGATTCACGAAATACTCGACTCATCAGGTTCACAAAATATGTCGGAGCGTTGGTTAGCCCAAATGGCATGACTAACCACTAAAATAATCCATATAGAGTCCTAGACTCTGCCTTCTCGATGCTATCCTCAGCCACACGCAACTAATGAAATCCCATGGCCAAATCGAGCTGCGAAAATACCTTGGCTCATACCAGTTGGTTGAAGAGATCATCTATACGGAAAAGAGGATAGCGATTATTCTTCATCAGCTTATTAAGCACCATATAATCCACGCAAAGCCTGAGAAAGCCATCCGACTTAGTGGTAAAGACGACGGGTGCACCCCACTCAGAAATGCTCCTACGAATGAAGCCCTTCTCCAAAAGCTCTCTAATCTGCTTGCTCAACTCAGGACGTTCCTTAGGAGCCACCCTTATCATTAAAGCAACCGGTTTGGTATTATTGACAAGATAAATCTTGAACTTGGTCTCTCTTCGAGGTAAAAGGCCAACAACCTCCTCGAACACATCTAGAAAGTCTCTAAAAATGGGTACCGAACTCAAACTATCGGGTGATAAGTCAAGAAAATAAAGGTAACTCAACATGACTAATCCTCTAGGATCACAAGGTACCTTCAAGGTACGTCCCCTGTAAGTGCCTAACCTCAATACCCTCTTATTGCAATCAAGAATAGCACCATACATAGATAGCAATCCATACCAAGAATTAACTCGAACTCGAAAAATCCCAATACAAAGACATTACAGTCAAACTCAACCCCTAAAATAAAAAGTTTCAAATCCCGACATAAAATGGACAAATAGGTCGATCCTCCACCATAGTACTTGATATAAAAGAGTGTGAAGCTCTAGAATTAGATAGGGTATGAATAGGACAATCAGAGATAGATAGCACACCTTCGATGATCACCTTCTTTCCCTTGTCCACAACCAAATGAGTACTAAAGGAAGGAGCTGCCTCTAAAGCATAATCCCGAGGAGGCTGTGTAGGTGTCTGTGAACTGCCCTTGTGCTTCGACGGATAGTCCTTTTTCATATGTCCCACTTGATCACAAAGATAGCACATCAGTCTCGGTCGCTCTCCTGCCCCTCTACAATCCTTAGCAAGATGACCTAGTTTTCCACAAATATTGCACTTCCAGTCCTTCCTTGGAACTTTCTTTTTTCCACCTGACCCTAATCCTCCTCTCCTCTTTCTTTCCACTACTTCTTCCCATCACTCTTCCGTGCCACATCTCCTTTCTTCTCAGTATCAGCAAGTAAACTCATCTCTACCAATTCCTCAAAAGTGGCTCCCATCGGAATGTGGCTCACCGCCAAACTCAATAGTGGCTAACTCAAACCCTTAGCGAACTTCAGCGCCTTCTTGTGAGGAGTATTGATCAGGTCTAGTCCAAATCTAGCAAGCTCATTAAACTGATTAACATATTCCTTAACTGTCATATCCCCTTGCTTGAGCTGTACGAATTTCTCTAGCCGCACTCCTTTTTCAGCCTACGATAAGAATTTCCTCTCAAACCTAGTATGAAAATCCACCCAAGTCAAATTATCAGCCTCAGCCTCCACAATCTTCGACCAACAAAGAGCCTCTCCCTGCAACCGCCATGAAACATTTTCCTCTGAAAGAGTGCCCGCGGCTGCATCGGCTGTGCAAAATCCTGTAATGATCTGCCTGAAGAAGCCTATGTCGGAGCACACTTGTCATATTCTGTCCGCATCGATCAGCCTGAAGAAGCCTATATCTATCCTATGTACTAACAACCTATGAAAGGTAACAAACATCCTTGAGAACCTACTTGCCCGCTCCTAGTACGTGCAGCCAAAACTATACTTTGGTCTTAACTGCACGAAACACCTATCCAGTTCTTTACAAGGTCTGCCTACCAAATCGCTTCCAGATTAACTAATTTATCATTATAGTTTACATACTGTTTATTTCCATTAATCTGCTTTAGGCCATCTTTACATCCGATTTGGTTATTCCACAATTTTTCTTTTTCTTAAATAAATGTATTTAATTTCATGTCCGCTCAGTCCGTATGGTTTGTTTGTAATTTTTATGCTATTTTGTTAAAGATTTACACTAGCCTTTAGGGTCCATTTAATTTACATTTTTTCCCACCCTAATTTACGTTCTCATTTTAGAGATTTAATATGTACAATTTTTTATAACCAACGGCCACATACCATTTAGTTGCACAAAATTCCGCTTTTACATTTTTAGGCCACATATGAAACAAACAATTATGTCAATTAGACTTTCCAATTTTTTTCTGAAACCATATTCAAAACTATGTAATTATATCAGTCAAAACCATAATTTCATTCATGTATCATATTCTGGATTTATTCGACTAATATGTTCTACCAATAGAAATTGAATCACGATTCTAATTCAATTTAATTAAACCAATCTTATTTACACCAAGAAACATGAACAGCAATTTATTTGTTCGAAATTTCAACCCCAACATGAATTAGAATTGAGATGTGGATGAAGAAGAAGAAGATACAGTAATTTACATAAATTTTAATCTTATTTATGCCATAAAACGTAAATAGATAATTTATATGTCCCATATTTTAAACCAAACATGAATTAGATTCGAGAAGTAGAAGAAGAAGAAGAAGTTGCAATAATTTATATCTATTCTCAATTAATAACAGAAATTAATTTATATAAACGTGCCAAAAAAGAACTGAGATTGAACTACTTTATTTTTCTATTCATATTAATTCCCACTCACCTGACACTTGAGCTTGCATAAATTTGAAAAAAAAAGCTTTACTTTAATCTTTCTCCCTTCGATCCTTCTAAATTCCCCAAATTGCTTATAGATAATTTAATTTGGTAGAGATTTGTTTATTTAGTAGAGTAAAGAAGGAAAAATAATACAGGCTAATTTACTATAGAATTACAGCGACGGCTGAATAAAAGATTAGCTTTAGGTTTGGTGGTTTATTTATAGACTATTTGAGTGAATATAATCCATTAGATTACTTTAGATTATATCTGTTCCTTTATACACTTAACGGTTATCCATTCTAACCCATACACATTACTCAACCTATAAAATTTAGTCATCTCATCCTATTACAACGCTGGAGCGAATGGGAAGCTAGCATATTTCAGAAACAACGCTGAAATACGTCGAAAAACTACTGGAAATGAACCAGCTAAAAAAACACCACTCCAAATTATAGGCGACAATGGGACTTGATCCTTGGTCACGAAGGAAGTTAACATACCACTGTCCAAATGCGCTTTTAATTTCTTTTTAGTCATATTTCCCGTAAAATATCGGAGTGTTACGTAGAGATTTAATGGGTTGTTGCATGTGCTTAACGCAATCGTGCTCCCTATGGAAACATATTTATCTTAGTTTTAGTTTATTTGAGGATGAATAAAAAGATAAGTGTGGGGGTATTTGATGTGCACATAAATGTATATATTTTTACTTTCATATTTTATCAAATTTAATTAAATAAACGAACATATAGGGTGTTTTAACATGTTTAAATTAAAATTCAATTATTTTCAAATCATCATTCATTCATCTTCATATAGGAGCAAAATGGTCATTTTTGAGCATATATTAATTTGAGAAAATTTACTTGGACATTTTATGTTTTTTTATAGGAATATGGATGGAAATTTGAGGAAAGCTTCATGGAAAATATGTGTGTACAAGAGAATACAAGCAAATGAAGATGGAAATAATCCATTTCATGCAACATGGAGGGTCCACCTACCCACTTACCATGATCACCTATTAGGAGCTAATGCACATGCTAATGAAGATTAAAGTACATGCATACTTGATGATGGATTAATTAAAGGCTAATGATAACTTGGTGGCCATACTTCCTAGAGGGGTATTTTGGGTAGTCTCCAAAAATATACGTAAGGGTTTTAGGCATGTATAAACACCTCATATGTTCATGTAATTAATCTCATTAGCCTCATTTTAGTTAGTTTAGTTTGAGGCTCAAAAATAAACAAAAGCTCTCTTTTCTATTTCATGGCTTCTTGGCCATTTCTCTTATGTAATTTTCTTTAATGCAATTTCAATTCATGCACTCTTCTTTTATGTTCTTTTCTTGTTTATTTCAATCAATTTCAATTCATGCGGTAGCTTATTTTATTTTTATGCAAGTAGATTAGCTTTCTTTTCATTTTAATTGGCTCACTTTTCCTCTTGTTTATGTTCATGTTGAATTCCACATTTTTGACATGATAACAAATATGAAAAGCTAAATCTCTTCAATTTAAGGGTAATGAAGCTTTTTTAATCATATAGATTCAACATTTTGATAATTTTCTATCTCCTTTTATGTTTAATGGAAATGTTTGACGTGGTTAAACTTTGTTATTTTAGCTTTTAATTTGATAGCCTATGTTGTTGACGCTAAATAGGCTATGCTTAAACAAACAAAACACAAATTACCTCTTCATCTACATATGATGTTGGTAATGAAGTGATTTTAAAATCAAAATTTGATGATCTATTTTTCTAATCAATAGTTAATAGATCATGCTTAGAATAGATTTTATTTTCAAATTCATTGTCAATTTTCATGAGAGTTAGAAAGTGGTTTAGTGTGTATGTTAAAGTTTGATGATTTATATTAGGCTAATTAATAGCATAAATATTCCATACTAATTGATAAACATATCAACTAAATTCAATAATGACCAAAAGAGAGATCATAATTTCATTTTATTGATTTATGTGATTATAAGAAGGGATTTGCCTCTATATTGCCTTCTACTCTCATATTTTTATCTATTTCCTTTTGCTAGTTTATTTTCATTTTTCTTTAGTTAATCACAACTTCAACTCTTGGTTTAATTTGATTGAATAGAAATTTTAAAATCTAACAATTCCTTACGGATCGACCCATACTCACCACACACTAACATTGTACGCCATGCGCTTTTCGTAATTTTTATTTAAAATTTTAATCGGCTATTTTCTAATTCGATGGAAAGTTAGTCGGTTGAACAATTTACACAAATAATATCTCATTTAATACCCAAAACCATTTATGAAACATTTCATAAAATATAACTTAAGTTTATAAACATTTCACAAAGGCATAACTCTATTTATAGAATATTTTATTGAAAAAAACAACAACTCGAGTTTATATTTGCATATTACTCTACTATATCCTAAAAGTATGTATAAAACATCAAACTCATATTACTTTATAAAATTTAGATGAAGGCCCAAAATAAATCCGTGTCTTATAACTTAGTCAACCTTTTCGACTTATGGATCCATTAGGTTAAGCAAGTAGCTCGGAGGGGAGGACACTAGTATCCAGACTCTAACCTAAAGTCTACTTTCCTTAGACATCCCTAAGGTAAAAACGTAGATTAGTTGGCTGCTAACATTGGTTTACATAACAAGGATGTTCAAACCAATTTAAAAGTTGTGTTAACTTACTATCTTCCCAATTCAAGAGTTATTAAAACTCATCTTTATATTTTCAAAAATACTCAGCTTCAGATCCTACAACGATCTAGAAATTTCAAACTATCAAAAATCGATGAAAAATCCATATCGTTCTAACAAATGAAAATTACTAAATAAACGAAAACCACCAAAGAAACATATTATCCTATGAAGAATATACCACATTGTCCTAATGTATAAGATACATGCATCAAAAAATAACTCATTAAAGTGTCACTTATTTATTAGACACCCTTTACTTTAAAGGGAAAAAAGAAAAGGTTTCATATTCATTTGGCTATGCCACTGCCACTCGTGCTTCGTACATAATATACATACAAATCTCTTTTACAAAAAGCTTGTATCAAAATCTGTATTAACAAAAAAAACTCTGTATTTCACTATTTTGCATTTTATATCAAATTTCTTTAAGGAAAACTTTAGAACTAAATACCTGGGTTTTATTTCAAATCCTTTGAAATAATAATATGTACATACACCTTATGTATATCAAATCGTACTTTCAGGATTAAATCAAAATCTTTTTCAAAGCAGCATCAAATACTTTGTATAATATTACTTTGTGTCATGATCTCAATTTATAAACCAAATTTTCACATATTTATTTTAATATCCATGGAAACTACATAAATAGATTGAGTAACGCCAAAATGATACTAAGGAAACAGGTCCTACTAGGTCGTACCATACTAAGAAGGGTAATACTCACAAGAAGTGCTTACCAACAGAAAACATCCCTTACCCATTTTTAGTCATTTTCCAACCACTCGAACTAGATAACATAAAATTACTCTATCTTGAATCTACTCGCTAATAACGAGAGCAACCTCGAGCTCAAGCAAATCTTAAAATTCTTTTCAAAATATTACTATTTAAAAATTCTTTTAAATGATAATGTTATTATTTTCTCTAAAATTTTGGAAAGCATTTTCAAAGATACTGGGATTTAGGTTCTCAATATATCAGTTTAAATCCTCTTTGTTTATAAACTATAATTTATAAATCATACTTATAAATTCATTTTCGTAGATTTTATACTAAACTTCTTTCATTAATGTAAAGATCGCTGTCAAAAGTTGTATACCATGCAATCGATAAAGAGTATCCATCGCCTACAGGGCTATAATCTGTTGAGCAAACTGAATGTTGAAATTCCAAGGCAAGAGAGTCCTAGCACTCACAAGAGATATCGAATAGTTTCTATATATCTTTTAGGGTTTGGAGAAATACATAAATCTTATGGGACCCATATTAGAAAAATGAAATGATTAAATCACCATTCTAATATTATTATTATTTTTATAAAAAACCTACCATCGTAGGCTAGGGATGTAAGAAGGTCCACCACCTCCCCACCCCCTTTTAAATTCAGGCCTTCACAAGGCACTTTTCTATCCTGAGATTTTCTACTCCTTTAAGGAATTATTACATGCCTCTGCAAATAATAGGCCGCTAAGGTGCAATTAATCTGACTGATAGGATTGTTTATCAGTTGTAACATACTAATGAACCAAATTAGGATCAATAAAGAAATATAGATATACTTACTAATAAATAATGTGGCATGTTTTCACTTTAAGACCCATGAACACTACAAGAAAGTTACCTATTACACCTTGCTATTTACAATTGGCGCCATATGACAGTAGCAATAAATGATCTTTAACAACTAGCATTTCCTAATAGCTGTAATAAATGATCTTTAACAACTGGCATTTTCCGACAGTTGCAATAAACATATTTTTAGCAAATGTGTTCTCCTGCTAGTTGCAATAAACATATTTTTAACTACGCTTTCCCGATAGTTGCAATAAACATCTTTTAACTACTGTATTGTCCTACCAGTTGCAATAAACATATTTTTAACAACCGTGCTTTTCTGCCAGTTGTGATAAACATATTTTTAACAACTGCGTTTTCCTACCAATTGCAATAAATATATTTTTAACAACTATTTCTTTTAACCAGTCGTAATAGAGATCTATAACAGCTAATTAATTTTGACCGTTGTAAATATTTATTTGAGAGCATTGCACTGCTCATAAGCTTTAAATGATTGTGCAACCACCTTTAAGTAAACATTATTAATTACAAACAATAATATGAGTGAACACAAAGGTTTCCACATGGATATTTTGATTAATAACAAATAACTAATACTTACTAATTTGTAAATACTAATTTATAACTAATAATTATAAACGACATCTTATATATGTTTTTATTTATAATTCACTATAATCCACGATTATCAATAAGTAATTTATAATTACTTATTATTATCAATAAATAAAATTATTTTTTATATTTGATAATTTATTATAGTTAATTATTAATAATTAGTAATTATAGTTAATATTTATTAATTACATTTAATAGTTAATAAATATAATTGATAATTATTATTAAATAATTAATAATTATTATTTAATGTATAATATTTAATTAATAATTAATATTTAATAATTAAGAAGTAATATTTAATAATTAACAATTAATTTTCAATTATTATTATTATTATTATTAAATAATTAATGATTAATTATTATATAATAAGCATTTAGTATTTAATATTGATAAGTAATATTTTTAATAATTTCGTTTTCCTACTAATTGCAATAAATATGTTTTCAACAACTGCATTTTCCTACTAGTTGCAATAGCATATTTTTAGCAACTGTGTTTTCGTACCAGTTATATTAAACAAATTTTTAACAGTTTTGTTTACCTATCAGTTATAATAAATATATTTTTAACAACAATTTATTTTTGCTAATTACAATAGAGATCTATAACAGCTAATTAATTTTGATTGTTGTAAATATTTATTTACAACCATTGTCCTACTCATAAGTTTTAAGTGATCGTGTAACTATTTTATGTAACATTGTTAATTAAAAACAATAATATGAGTAAACACAAAGGTTTATGCTTAGGTATTTTTATTAATAACAAATAATTAAAATTTACTTAATAATTTGTAAACATTAATTTATGATTAATAATTATAAATGACAGCTTATATGTCTTTATTTATAATTTATTATAATCAACGATTATCAATAAATAATTTATAATTAAAAATTATTATCAACAATTAACATTACTTTTTATTATAATAATTTATTATAGTTAATTATTAATAATTATTAAATTATAGTTAATATTTATTAATTAAATGTAACAATTAACAAATATAATTGATAGTTAATATTAAATAATAATTATTAAATAATCAATGATTATTATTTAATAATTAACTTTTAACATTTACACTTTAATTAATAAGTAATATTTAATAAATAAGGAATAATATTTAATAATAAATTTTTAATATTAATAATTACTGTTAAATAATTTATTACTAATAATTATATAATAAGCATTTAGTATTAATGGTATTTAATATTAATAATTACTATTAAATAATTAATTATAAAACGTTTAATTAATAAGCATTATTAATAATTAAGAAGAAAATTTTAGTATTTAATATTTTAAAACTAACAGTAATAATTAATAATAATAATAATAAACTAATGGATAATAATTAAAAATTAATTTGAAATATGAAATTATTTGTACTAATAATGAATAATAATAATTAATCAATTAATAAATTAATAATCAACAAATAAATTATAATTGATTAATAGTTAATAATAGATTTTTTTATGAACTAATTTATAATTTGTATTTGAAAGAGGTATTTTTATGAATTAATTAATTTTTTGTTATTAAAAATTGTTGATATTATTGTTTTTAATTTGTTTAAGTATTTTTAAATATATGTTAAATTTTTTTTAGATTGATACAAAATTATAAATTAATATTAAGTATTAAATTCAATATTTAGATTAATATTAAATTATAAACGAATAATGTCATTGTTTAGTAAAAATTAGGACAATTCAAAATGTTCAAAATGGTAGCATCTATTTTGAATTTAAATAAATAATTATATAGTATTTTTTTTTTGAGAAAAATCAACTCAGGTTTATAATACTTCAAATTGTACCTTTCGTATTCACTAAATTTTTTCGCTTAATAGTCTTTTAACACTTATAAAACTTCAACTTATACTATAAACATATTTTGACCCTAACCTTTAAAATTTTGGTTTCAACCTCTATAATCTTGGCTCCAACCTCTAAAATTTTATATAAAATTTTGACTCCAAATATCTAAAATTTGAAATCCAGCTTAACGCACACGGCCCATCTGGAAAACTGTATATACCATTTTGTGTTGGAATTTGAAGTTTGAGATGAAATTAAATAATACATATTAAATTATTATTATTATTATTATTATTAGTATTATTATTTAGTTACCACTACTTACTATATTTTATAATTACTATTACTATTTAATTATTACTATTACTATTTAATATTATATTACTATTACTATTTACTTACTATATTTTACAATTATTACTATTAGTATTTAATATGAAAATATTACTATTACTATTTAATACGTCATGCTTAATTTTTAATAAATAATAATAATTATTAAATAAATAATATTTAATCAGTAATTAATAAGTATTATAAGTTTGTGTAGTACGAAGTATTACAAGCTTTTTTGCTCGAAAACAAAACTTTAGGCTCCGAGCTAAAGTTTTCAACTTCCCTCCAAAAATTGCATCTACTTCAGCACTCCTCAAACCCAGATCCCTAAATTCACTTCCAAATTCAAATCCAAACCCATCAGATAATCCTACGATCCAATTTGAAAACGAAAATCGAACTCGAACTCGAAGAACGTTCCTGCAAGGTCGAACTCGAAGGACCTCAAGAGATGGTACGCGTTTTCCAACTCGAAGGTTCCAACCGGAGACGGAAGGTGTAATGATGCTAGTCATGGAAGTGTCGGTTGGAACCTAGGTGGATCCCCCATCGATGTAATGTTTGTTTTCCATCAAGAATCGAGTTTTGTAAATTGGGTTTTATTTACTTCAAATTATAGGACATGGGCCCTTCGGTCCTATTCATTCATAGTTTTTCTCAGTTGTTTGTTGGACTGAGATGAAATTTGCATAGAAAGCTGAGACTTTATGGGTTTGGAATAAGACAGAAGGAGTGTAATGGCATGTTTGTGTATATTTTGTATTCCGGTTGGTCTTTTTGGCAACCATGATTCTAAAGGTAAGTGCTATCATACATGCTACAGTTGCTAATTGGCCGTCGGTTATGAATTTGCTTGTAGAATTGGGACAAATTTTGCTATATTCTGTGATTTTTTTGGTCTGCTCTGTTATAATTTGCAGACATACTTCTTAATTTCTCGTAGTTGTTCATATATGAGGAATCACAAACACACCAAAGTCCAAGAAAATCTAGAAGATCAGGTATCATTCCTTATTTAATTTGCAATTGGTTTCTCCATTTCTATGTTTTAATGTTTTTTATGCGTTTCCAGAGTCTTATTCTAATTTTAGATCAGTTCATAAATTGGGATTTGAGGTAGAATGGATTAATTTAGAAAAGAGGATTAGTAACATTTTTTTATGAGAAATAATATGTAGGTGCGAAAATGAGATCAGGGTTAGTGGTTGCTAATTTGGATAGGTTTAGATTAACTTAACTGATAACATTGAGCCTTAATCTAATACCCAATAAGCTCTATGCTTTTATTTAATATTCAGATTTTTTTTGAAAGTTGGTATTTTATTAACATATGTGGGGAATTTACATTGTTGAGCAGTCCTTAAGGTAATACAAGTGATGACTGAACGAAACAAAACTCACTCGTAGAATAAAGAGCAACTCTGAGTGGATAACAACTCAAAATAAGGAGTAGAGGGAAAAAAAATTGCAAGCTAGACATAATAGCATGTTCTCATAAAGTCAAAGTCTCCTCATGTCACACAACACTGCTTCATTCATTTTACTGCTTCACTTAACTTAAACTTTCCCAAAATAATTTAAAATGGTGTCTGTTCACTTTTTCGATCGCTAATAAAAGATAGATGCATACATTGTCGACCAAAATCGCACTGGATCTGAGATTGCCACCTTTTGAAACGTCCAAGCCAGAGCTTGAAAGTCTTCCATTAGCTTGTGGTTGCAAACTCCATGTCTTACTTACATAATTAAGGCCAAAACTTTTGCATAGCATGCTTCGTTTTTTGCATTCATCGCTATAAAACTTCGATTTGCAACTACTAAGATTACAATGCAGAATGATTAAGGTCAGCCTTGTATTCTTTGATGCACACTTATTATCGAACATTCTAGCATTTATTTCCAACCAAATATGCCACACTGCTGCTGAAATAGTTACATCGAGTAAGGCTATGGAAACACATAAAGAAACATTGAAACATAGAAATGGAGAAACCAATTGCGGATTGAATAAGGAAAGATATCGGGTCTTCTAGTTTTTCTTGGATTATAATATTTGATACATTACCATGTAAAGAAATTTTTTACTTTTTACCTTTTCTTTTTTCAAATAGGCCCATCTGCCTCTCCTGCTCATGCCCCAAAGCATATGCCTTCACCTTCACCTGTGTCATCGGATTCGTATGTTTATGGTAAATTTATATTGCATACATATACTTTTTTCCATTCGTTTTAATTATATTAATGTTAACTCGAGTTTGTATCATATGCAGCACTATATAAACCATCTAAATCTTTTCCAAAGCATCCAACTTCACCATTGCTTCATCCTGTGAAATCATTGCTTCCACCACCTCCTAATTTGAGTACCATCCTATAATTGCATCCTCATATTACTTTATATATTTGCGTACAAATAATGCACTTGACTATGTGAAAAATAACAAGTGAACTACACATGTAGATTGCAAATGTACTACATGCATAGAGCCACTAACGAATACACCTCCTGGATGCCCATCTTTGTGTGTATTGCCAATGTAAGTTGGCCTAGGTGTTGCTTTGTATGCATTCTTCCCTTTAGTTCTAGAGCTTGCTCAGGAGATTGCAGTTGGGGTTTCAAAGGAGCTATGTCAAATTCGTATCATGTGAGCAAATGCTGCAAACGGAGAGCTAGAAAAGACTGTAGTACTCATTAATCTTGTCCCACGTGGTCAAAAGTTTGACGATATCACAGCATTGGCGACCTTTCAGAAGTTTTAGCATGAGAATGTTTTCTATTAAAGCTCCATTCTTTGGCAGTTATGATGTTTTATTTGTCCTCTATCCAGGTGAGAAATCATCGACATACGAGTTCTACCCATTCAGACCACTTTTCAAAATTTATTACAAATTTAGTCTACGTCGAAATCTAATTATAAATATAGATCATTTCCTACCTATGTGGTAGAAAATGACATTTTTGCAGAATACATTTTTTTCTTCAAAATAATGTGTTTGTGCTGTTTTAAACAACGTAGTTATGTATTTTTCTTTTTTTTTAATTGTACAGGCCATATCAACTACATGTTTTGCATCTATTTGCACTCATTGTATTACTCCTCATCAATACCCTGATTATTACGTTATTCCATTAATACATGTGCATGTAATTAACATTTTTTTAGATAATTGCAATGGATGTTTACGTACAAGACTGTTGTAAAATCAAAGAATGCACAAATGATACATCGTAAACAGGGCAAATGAGAGTGCTTAAAGGAGAAGAAATGAAAGGATGACAAATTGACATGGGAAGATATACAGAAGATGAAGTAGCGGATGAAACCGTGACTGGAATAAGCTGGAGGTAAAAGGTCAGATGGACATCAAAGGATATTGGATGTCAAACCTAACTAGGTATTTAGATAACAAAAATATGTACTTTTGGTGCTAAAGAACTGTGGTTCAAGGTTTACTTCAATGTCGTTCGGTCTAAATTTTAAATCTTATGTTATTTTTAGTATGTACTACATGTTATGTTAGTTTTAGTATTTTGTAACTATGTGAAGACTATCTATATTTATACTACTAATAAAGAAAATTCGTTGAACATGTTTACTCTATGTCTTTTTGAAATTCTAAAAATACCTTTGTTTTTCATTTACATATTTGCTTTCAAACAAAATATCAACGTATATAATAATACAAACAATCCGTGTGCGAAGCACGAGGCCATACCAGTATTAATGGTGTGAATATATGAATCTTTTTGACATTTTGAAATATGAATCATTTTTGTTATTTTTATTAAATACGAATGAAGGTTGGTGTTATTGGTATAATATTTTAATTTTAAATGTAAATTAGTATTAAATTTATGGGTGCATTGCAGCAGTTTTTTTCTCTCCTTATTTGAATATTTTTAACAATTGTCAAAAATAGTTGCAAAAGACTATTGCAATGAGCAAAAAATAATTGCAAATGACCTTATTGCAACGAGCAAAAACAATTACAAAAGAATCTACTGCAACTGTCGTTTCAAGTTGTAATATTATAGTTTTTAAATAAATGTTACAGTTTTGCAACAGGTATTTACAGTTGTAAAAGGATATATTGTAACTACTTTTACCTTGCAACTGTCATAAACAGTTGTAAAATGCAGTAAACTTATTGCAACTTCGCATATTAAAGCCGGCGGCTGCTAGTTGTGAAAGACTAATTAGAACTAGCTTGCCAGTTGCGGAATGAGCATTTTGATGTAGTAGAGCCAAATTATACAACTACTAACTATATTACTACCTTGATCACTCATGTGTTTATTACCCAATACTGTGTATATTGTTCTTTGAATATCGAACTCTAAAGTAATACAAGAATGGATGTTTGATCAATCTTCGAGCGTATACAAAGGCTCTTGTGATGAACCGTCGCGTTTGTGTTATTGAAGTCTCGATGAAAATGTTTCACTTGGAATAAGAAAGTAAACGTAGTGCAAGATAACGAGTTAATACAATTGAATATGAAGACCTTGTTGTGTTAGAAGTAACACAAATCAAAAACTACTAGACGGACCAAGGAATTCGATTACTGAAATGTCAGTTCAATTGGTTTACTTATGCACAACTTATCTAACATCCTTTAAATGTTAAGAATGTTTTAATTCACTTTTATAAGGACTTCGACACATTCTTTTAGTAAGGTTTTCCTTTTGAATGGTTTGACCATTTAGAGCGGAAAGCGATGTCCGTGAGTAGATGTAACACATGCATATTTGGAATGAAGAGATTGAATGGTCACGTTTGCCTCATAAAGTGACATCACAGAAATGAGAATTTTATAAAATACTAATAGATACTTAACATGAAATGAGAAATCTGATTTTTATTTCGTATAGAAATTATTTTTATGAGAGTTATTTCTTTGTGTTTAAGATATTTGATCTGAAATTCATGACTGTAAAATAGTTGCAGTGGGTGAAATAAAGTCGCATAATTAGCGGTTAAATGAAGCTACTATCTCATATGATATTATTATAAATACGGAAATAGTGGGAACATGTCCTATGACACTTGTTAGTGGACGCATTAAGTTACTAAAGACTGCCTTCGTATATATACCAAATATAATGTACCAAATAATTGCTGTTTTTCAGTAGTGACTATGAATATTGTGAATATTCGTTATAACATAAATCATAATGATGGTATTTGTTTTCATAACAAAAGTGATGCATTAACCACAGAAAATATAAAAGCATCTAAATTTTTTCACAATTATTTTAGCATTATGGGCTGAGCCATATCTTTGTGAAATAATTCTTTAATCATACGACCATGATTCATGTGATACTGGTGAATTGAATCTCATTACAATTAAGGACAAAGCACTTATTCATAAGAATGGCAAAAGATTTAATGAACTCTTTACGTATGTGTGTGTGTGTGTTTGTGTGTGTGTATTGTGTCCAAGGTATAATGATACCAAACTGGATTCACGTACTTCGTTAAATTCACTGATTTATTATCACCGTAACACCTCAAAAAATTTAGTAATAAATTAAAATATTAATAAGGGTAAAATTGTAATTTTACATAAAAGTATGGAATAATAAAAAAATTCAAACTTTTGAGTTTGGCCTTTGGACCTATTTCATTTCATATGGAATTCGTTTATAGTTAGAAACATATATAACTTGTTAAATTTGATAAAACAGGTCAAAATTAGCGGAAACTATAACCAACGACATTTTCGTAATTATTAATTTTGGGTTTAGACGAGATAACCCTAGTTTTCAACTATAGTTTATAACTCTCACTTCTTCCTATTCTAAACCCTAGTCATCACCTTTCTAGTTCTATATATACAGTTTCTTTTCTTCCTCCTTAAACTTTTCAAATCAAAACATTTCTTATTCTCTTCTCTAAAATTTTATCAACCAAAATCGAATTAAAGCATATCAAATTCAAAAAAGAGAGAGAGAATCAAAACTAAAAGATAAAGAGATAAGGAAGGGCGAACCAATCAAGCTTGGAGGTCTAGGAAAGAATATTTAAATCAAACTAGAAGGAGGAAAGCTTTATAAAGGTGAATCAATTGATTACGACGTTATAATGGTTCATAAGTAATTAAATTTCTTTTTACTCTACTTTAATAAAAATAGTATTTCTGTATTTGAAATAATAATTTTAACCTAAAGTTTATTTAATTTACGGTTTTATCTATAAATCAAAGAGGATAGTAATGGTGGAAAATCCTAGGTGTTAATTTAATAAGAATAATTATAAAAAAGAGAAAAAAAAAGACAGGCTAGTGGAATTTATCTCTAATTGTATAGAGATAAGCCTTTATTCGATAAATTTTGGTTTGATTTGGATAAATGAAAGTAATAGAATACCTATTTACTTACCTTGAATTGATTATATAACTTGGAATACGTATATTTTTGTTTGAAGGAAATAGGTGTTTTATCTAAAAGTTATACACATACATACATACATACATACAATCATTGAAATTAACTTGCTAAATTCGTGCAAATAAATAAAGATCATATACAAAATACGGTTAAGAATGAACCTTAAGTCCGTAATCGAATCACTAAAGAAGACAAACTAAACAATAAAATTAAAAAAACTATCAAATTTGGAAAACCCTTAACCAAACGTCTGAAAAGTTAATCAGATGTTCGAATTTGATTTCAGACATTTGAATGTCAGACAAACCAAAACCGGAAGAAAATAGCTCAAAATCGACCCGATTCAGACATTTGAATTCATTTTCAAATGTCTGGAATTAAAATCCAACTTCTGAGAAAGAAATAAGATTTTTGAATACCTTGAAATGAATTTTTATAATAATGGCTAGACGTTTGAAATATTATTCAGACGTCTAAATTGTTTCAGCAAGCCCAAGTTGAACCTGGACATGATGCAGGCCAGGTAGGGCAAGTCGAGGGATTTGTTCCAACTTTTTCGACTTTCAGGAGTTCACATACCTACATGGAGTGGTGCAACAGGCAATATCAGTGTATCAGTTCTACACTAGATGACATACCTTGGGCCACTCTTCATGATGTGCGTAAGTGAAACACGGCAAAGTGTGCGATAGCAGCACAACTAGAAGCTCTTATTGTTACTGGGGCATGCCTAGTCACATGTTAGACATCGAGGAATTGAAACAGAGACATCCACAATAATAATAGGGTAATAGGGTAATATGGCTGGGTAGTGGCTGAACCTACGGGGGAATCGTTAGAAGCGATTTGTTTAGCTTCAAGTTGAATGATAAAGAGTATATGACATGTTTACCATTGAAAAAGTGACATAAATGCTTCGGCAGGTCTTAAATAATTGAGGTGGTAAACTCGACGCCAGCCCAGACATTACAGTGTATATGCGATTTAAATGGTTTTCCATTGGGAATGTTAACTCAATGTTTGTTAGGAGGTTACTTATTAAGACTACATATTAGGGATAAACCTGGAGTTATTTTTTTTTTGTTGATGGTTAAAACTTCATGGGTTGTTGTTGATGTATGTGTAACAATAACTACACCCTATGATGTGCAAAGCAAACAAATCCTTTAGATGTAATATATAACAAAAATAGACATCTTAGGTCATGTAGATTATAAATGAAGTTAATTGCTTGTGAATGCGACACACTAGTAATACAGTTCATTCACCAAACTTTGTATGATATACTCCTTATCTTCCCATTTTATACCCGTTACGGAAGGGCAGGCCAGTAGGTGATTTGGCAAGACACTTACTTGGAGGAGGAAACTAGGCAATCCAGAGTTACATTACTTATAATTATTCTCTACATACTTTATATTATATTATTTTATCATCCAGACTTTATATTGTCTTTTGAGACATCATTGTATAGACTACATTATGTTATGGCTATTACTTTATCTGCTTATTCGCTTATTTTCGGTATTTATAGTTTATTTTCTTCCATTGTGAGATTGAAAGTGTAGAATGCGTTAGATTTATATTATCTCTATATTATGTGAGGTTCTAAAATCCGATGATTCGCATTCTTAACATGATGCGAGTTCGAAAGCCATTTTAAGCTTTAAATTAGTGTATCCGAGGGTGTGGTTTGTCACAGTTAGTATCAGTGCTTAGGTTCAGGATTCTTTAGGGATTAAGCATATTGAGAGAACGTATTATATATTTTCAAAATTTATTATATATATACGTGTTTGTGCACGTATGTGTGCTTGTATATGCATATGCATATGTATGCATGCATGTATGTATGTATAAGTATGAGTATAACACCGACACACCCTCATATTCCATTAATGCTTTATATTCTAGAGAAAAATTGATAATAATTCCTAATTACTGATAAGTGAGACGACCAATCAACATGGAAGTGGTTCTGGTGAAGCAGCTAAGGTTTCGGGCATGAAACTTCTTATTTCGTTCCGTCGGTATCTTCAAGCAAGAGGCCAAGCCGAACTTAACCTCAATAGAGGACCCGAAGCACCAACAGATGAGGCAGCACTAGCTCGTTCGCCTGTTTCGGATTTTCCTATGTTATGTCAGGATTTCCAAAGTTTGGGCGAAAAAATTATTCTAGGATTGAATCATTTGTTAAGAAGCGGGCATGGCTGAGCAATTATAATAGGAATTTTGCCGTGATAGGCATAGAGGATGCAATAGAGGGGCAATTAGCTTCATGGAAGTTGCAAGGAGAAGCCTTGAATCGGTGGGTGAGTATTATTGCTGAATTAGATGAGACTGGGATTACGTAGACTGATTTTAAGAGATGCTCTGAGACTAAGTTTATTTCTAAAGCGAAATGGGGAGTAGAGCTAGAGAAGTTCATTCATTTGGAGCAAGGTGACCATGGTGCCAAGAAGTAAATGAATTTAATTAGCTAGAGAAGTTTGGCTTGGACCTTACCAATACAATAGTGAAGAAGGTGATAAAGTTTACGAAGGGATTAAGTCCATCTTTGATGGATATTTCTTTGAACCTTGTACTTACTGAAGCTACTTTTGAGAGCTTAGTTGAGATGGCATTGCCAAATTTAATTAGGAAAGAAGAATCTAAGAAAGCAGACTGGAAGCCAGTTCAATAAGGTCACTATATAGGCAGAATGGGAACTCAAGGCAAAATAAAGAAATCAAAGTTTTAAGTGTGAGAAATGCCAGGGCAAGGGATTTGGTTGGGGATTGTAGGACTAGTAGTATGAAGATCAAATGGCACAACTGCAACCAATTTGAGCACATGAAGAGGGAGTGTCCAAATGCACCTAAGACTTCTACGCAGGTGGATCCAGCATATGCACTTGATGTTGTTCCTAGATTGAGTGCAGCTCTACCAGTGTATAAGGGGAGGAATGTCCCCATTGAAGGTGTGGTAATTCTTTCTGATTTATCTATTCGCACTTTATTCATTACAACAAAACCAACTTTTGACTGCAATGATTCTCAACATTTTAATGACAAACTCGATTAAAGTTATTTTAAAATGAAAAAAATATCAAGTACAAACATCGTTAAAGTTTGTAACAACCCACCATTTTCGAACCCGTAATCATGCAATAATGTTTGGTAATGACGAGTAGTCATGTGATACATGTTGATATTCAGAGAGAGCTAATTATATAATCGAAAATAAACTATCCAACACTTTCAAAATTCATAACGAAATGAATAAAATACTGGTGCCAATTAAAAAAAGCACACTTTTATTTATATGTAGATACCAATCACATAGTTACATATCCACATAAATAAAATACTAACCACAGCACTTTTCATCATTATATGCCTTCGCTTACACAATATAATATATACAATATTTACAAGCTTCCATCTCCAGATCCGCCACTTCATCGATCTTCGTTAACCTGAATATTATGGATAAAAGGAAACGGGAGGGGACCAGACATAAGTCTGAGTAAGTGAAGTCCATTTAGTCTATACATACTACGATGTCAGTGTTATAACATGAGTAGTGTCTAATGCATACCTCAAGTTATATGATAGATCAATTTTACTAAACTGAACAAGTTATATCCAATCCTTTATTATACTCATGTCTTTACTTAAATACATCCTATTTCATTATTAATATATTCAAATGAAGTAATCATCCAATCACCAGTTTCTAGTTTCAAAGTTATTATCCACTTATCAAGATTGACCAAATATAACACTTATACCCATCTAGTGTACACGTTATTCCCAAGCTATACATATATTTTATAACCAAATATTTATATCAAGTAAGTTATTATTTAATTTAGAAAATATCCAAATATAATACACATACACACCTAGGGTATACATATTTTACTATCAGCTAACTTTGTTTATAACACAGACATACACTTATTATGTATATTACATTCTTGGTCACATTCACGCATACTTAGTGTATATAACTATATATATTTCATTATTTGCACACCACTACATTATTAATTTAATTCCTCTCAAGTTAAAGAGACTTTAAAGTTGTTGTAGAAATCAAAAAGTTCGCCACAAAGTCGCTACACATCGCCAGGAAGGAAACCAAAGCTTTGTTAGTCGCTATGCACTGGATTGAAAATGACTGATAGTAGTAAACAATATAAATGTAGCGGAATAGTATACTAGATCACATAGTCGATTTTATACTAGTTCGGACCTTCCGTCCTATGTCCAGTCCCGAAGCTCCCCTTTGGTATTTCACTATCAACACCTTCACTTGACCCGGGGAGCAGATTTACAGACTCTGCATGAACAACTAAGTAGGACTTCAACAACAATTATAAGTAGTGTAACAAAAACATTATACTTTGACACAACATATCTTGATATACAAAATGTCATTTTGATGTACAATGACTCCTATAACCAGGACAAATGATATTGAGTGGAGGTGTAGGGGATAAGGAGTTTATTTGACTAGAGTATGTGATGTGGAGATGAAGCAAACTAGTTGAAACCTATGAATCAGATGAATTTCTTAAAAATCAGAGAATTGCTTTAGAATTGAGAGTATAGGAGTGGAAATCAAAGCATAGAGTTGTGTTATGGTTCAAGGATTGTTAGGGCTTTATATAGATGTTGTAGACATGTTGAAGTAGGGTTTCAACTTTCCAATTTCTCCATTGATGAGGAGAATTGGCTACAAGAGCAGAGAGATCGAACTTCTAGAGCGAAGAGGCCCGAAGATATCACTTCAAAAACTAGCTGTTTTATACTAGGCCAGTCGACTAAAAGAAGGCTTTTGTCAACTGGCTTAGCGTAAAATTCGATCCCGAGAGCATAGCCAAAAACAGTAGGCAAGTTGTTCATGTTCAGTTGACTGCGTTCAGTCGACTGAACAAGTTAACTGGATTCGGTCGACTGAACAAGGCTTTTAGTCGACTGAATCATAGTATTTTCCAAAAGCTTGTATGGTGCAGTGGTAAGTGCATGTGCTCGTCTCTCAGTCCACTCGGGTTCGAATCCTATCTTCCATTTTATTTTACACCTTTTCCATTATCGTTTCGACCTGAAATAACTCAACAAACATATTAGTAGCACTTTTGTATGGTTGTTATCATCAAAACGCCATAACATGGTTCTTTCATTCTCCCTCTTTTTGATGATGAAAAACACACGACTTTATAATATAAAACAATAGCTCCCCTAGATATATTTATATATTAAGTTTATTTCCCTCAACTTCATATAAATTCCAATATAAAATATGTAAAATGCGCATTCTTCTCCCACTTTTTCATCAACAAAAAGGGATAAGAGCATTGACATATTATATGATAAGAAATCCCCCTAAATACATTATTTCTCTTTAACTTTTAACCATGTACTCCCTCCATCAATATGCTCATTATTTCTCCCCCTTTTGTAATTAAAAAAAGTATGATAAAATTAAAAACAAAAGAGAATATCATAGAAAAGGAAAAAATAAATTATTTTAGCATTAATGCAAAGCGATGAGTATCCAATAGATGTGTCAAATGTAAGCAAAATGATACTCATATTACAATAGATATGAGGTTTACGACTTACGAAACCATATCCAATTGGATGCGGTTGGTCTCTTAAAAATATAATTTCCACTATTAATCATAGTGTCGTAATAGTTGTTAACGTATGATTGTCTATCATAATCAGTTAGATTAACAGGAACTCATATATCAATGTTAATATTCATTGATTTAGTACTCACATGATTTTTTTCTCTATTTCTAAGCATAATAATATTATGACAGGGATTGGTTTTAGAAACATCTCTACTTTTAGTACTAGCATTCAAATGTGTATACAGAAATGCATATCTAGTACTTTTTCTATAATTATCTTGTTTATAGTCTAAACCGGTTCTATTATTGTGAGCTCTGTTATTAGTAGTTAAGGAAGATAAATCATCCTTTTCTGTATTAAAATTTTTGATTTTCTCATTTAGTTTATAAAAACAGATTTGGATTCACAAATTTCTTTTTGCAGCATAATATTATTATCTTTTAAAAACTCACATTCTTCAATTAATTCTAGATTCCTATCATTTAAAGCCCCGTTCTCTTTTTCAAGAGACAAAAGTTTAGAATTATAATCATTTAAAGAATAAAAATATTTTTTTTATTGTGAAAAAATTGGATTTCCTTTAAAAGATCGGTATTTTTATAGTTTATGCACTCATTACCTTTTAATAAAACATCTTCATGTAAAGTAAATTCTTCTAATGTATTTTCAAAATTTTCAGTTTGTTTTACTAAAACTTATTTTCTTCCGTTAAAATTATAATTTTACACTCATAGTCATCTAATTTAGCTAAAGCAATAGAATTGACCTTTTGTGATACTTTAAAATCTTTTAATAACTTATCATGCATTTGTAAAAGATCACTATATATATAGAATCTAAGCGTACCGATTTTGATCTGAGATTAGCCATACAATATATGATCTTGATTCTATATATTGCTGCTCACTTCCATAAATTTGTTTTTTTCGACTGTTTTTGAGCTCTGATTGGATTTTCTCTTTCTGGCCATTATTCTATAATGTTGCGACGATCAATAGAATTCTGTGCTCAAATACCACTTGTTAGTGGCTATTTATTGGATCGAGAATGGCCGATAGTAGTAAATAATGTAAATGAAGCAGAATAGTATAGTGATCATATAGCCGATTTTATATTGGTTTGGACCTCCCGTTCTACGTTCAGTCCCAAAGCTCCTCTCGATATTTCACTATCAACTCCCTTTCTTCACCCGAAAAACAAGTTTACAGACTCTGCCTGAACAAGCGATCAGGACTTCAACAACAATTATAAGTAGTGTAACAAAAACGTTATTCTCTGACACAACATATCTTGATATATAAAATGTCAGTTTGATGTACAACGACTCCTATAACCAAACCAAATGATATTGAGTGGAGTGTAGAGGCTAAGGAGTTTATTCGACTAGAGTATGAGATGTGGAGATGAAGCAAACTAGTCAAAATCTTTAAATCAGATGAATTTCTTGAAACTCGAAGAATTGCTTTAGGAATTAGAGAGTTCAAGAGTGGAAATCAAAATATAGAGTTGTTTTATAATTCATGGATGGTTAGGGGTTTACATAAATGTTGTAGGGATGCTAAAGTAGGGTTTCAACCTTTCAATTTCGCTATTGATGAAGAGAAGTGGCTGTAGGCGCAGAGAGATGCAATTTCTGGAGCGAAGAGACATGAAAATATCACTTCAAAAAACTAATCGTTTTATACTAGGTCAGTCGATTGAAAGAAGGCTTCAGTCAGCTAGCTTACTGTAAAATTCAAGCCCGAGAGCATAGTCAAAAACAGTAGACAAGTTGTTCGTATTCAGTCGAAAAAACAAGGCTTTTAGTCGATCGAATCATGGCATTTTTCCAAAAGCATGTGTGGTGCAGTGGTACGAGCATGAATTCATTTCTCAACCCACTCGGGTTCGAATCCTGGCTTTGCATATATTTAGCCATTATATTTTACACCTTTTAGGTCGTCGTTTTGACCTAAAAGAACTCAATAAACATATTAATACCATTTTTGTATAGTTTCTATCATCAAAACATCATATATATGATTTTTTTCAAGCTTCAAGGAAGACATCGAACGAATGGTGACCGGAATGGCCCGAAACCCAACTTAGAATTTAGTGAGATGGGTCCACTAGGTTCACGACTAGTGCACAATCAATGGATTGATTACATGCCTATACGTTAAACACTCTCAACCATCACTAAAAAATCCCAACTTGTTATTTAACAACTATTCATATAGGCCAGGCTAGAGTAAAATTGCTCAGTCATGGTCTGACTTCAAGCTAACAAATTAAATGCCCACAGATGGACCAGTGGAGGCTACATGTGGATCGATGGACGGCAATTTCGGATTTCGATCATTTCTTCTTTAATTTGATTTATACTTCATTGTACACTTTTTTAACACTTTGTGCCTCCCTTAGACATCATATTTTACTACCCTAACCCTTTATATATTACATTTATCATTATAATTATAATCACTTCTTAACTTCCATAATCTAAACATTATACTTGATTTCCATTTAACAAACGATCTAAATGAAACTTGACCCCGAATTTGATTATTGTTAACTTTATTAATCTCTGTAATTATTTTAGTATCAATTTCCTAATCCAAATTACCAAATTCACTATTTAATAAACCTAGTTAATTCTGTAATCACACATATATATATATAAACAAATTAGCAACTGCCCAATATCTATTACTTAATTAGCCTTTAATCATAATTAAATGACATAACTCTATACATCGAATAAACGAGATCCATTCACATTGATTTGCCTTAAATCCTTTGATTTCACCATCGTTCGGAATTTCCAAAAACCTCAAACTTTGTAATAGGTTCAACTCACTTTAGAAGATAAAGAATCTCGCCTTGGTTCTAACACACTTTGTTTCACCAGATTTTGTTAAGAATTGATGATTTTGTGTTGATTTGAATGGAGGAGAAAGAAAATGAATGCAGTTTTCAAAAATGGAAAAAAGAGAATTGGAATTATATGTATCCTTTAAATGGTTGAATTCAATCTATGGTTTTTCGATTTGAATTCAAACTATGGGCTTGGTCCGACTCGGCCCAAACCCGATTAACATGTAAAATCTATCCCACTGCAATAAAATAATGTTATCTTACTCATACGACATCCAATTCAGACAAGTGAATGCTCCGCCTTGGCAAAAAAATAAGAGCTAATCAATGGTGTGAATTCTGTCAGCTAATTCAACAATTTTTAAAAACTACTATTTTACCCTTGTATTAAAATTTACTAAGTTACCCTCCAATTAATTCCAAAATTTGTTTATTATTATTATTTAAGTTTTATATATAATTTCGGGGTATTACATTCTCCTCATCTTAAAAGAATTTGGACATTCTACTCTCTGAATTTGGAAATGTAGTCAACAAAAAAGTTGTAAGAAATTCTTTTATCCTATAAATTATTTTCTCTACAATTTTCTAAAAAGAAACATTCGATTTCGATTTGCTACGAGGAAGATATGATCAAAAGAAGATAGGGCATTCTCGGACTTAAAATTCTGGGCCCGAAAATGCAATGGAAAGAGGTGGGTTTTGAGCATAGCTAGGCTTAGAATGGGAAGATGTAGTCAACTACAAAGTTGTAGCCACTAAAATTTTGAATGGTTTGAAAAAAGAACAGTACCATTTCGTTTCGGTTTGAAAGAGTTATGGAGGAATGAAGAAGAGAGAAAAAGTGTGGGTATTTATAGACAAGATTTGGAAAATATCCCACCTCACTTTACTCTTCCTCAATCACCCATGCGCTCCCTTCACCATCCATCACCTCACAAGACTTCCTATACCCTTCCATCATCACCCTCATGTGTGTGTGTCCACGTTCATGTCCTTAGTTGACTTTGTGAAAGCTTAAGTGAGAAGTAAGCTTAAAATATCCTAGATATTTTAAGTGTAATGTATACATATACATGTATGCATATATTATGTATGTATACTTATGTATATGTATGTGTTAGTTCATGCATTATATGTTACGTATGTGCGCAAGACATATAAATACGTTGCAACGACTTCGAACAACTTCTGTTTGTTAATCTATTGGAAATCGAAAAATCAATTTCCGGTCACACTTTCACTAATATTTTAAATTACATATAAATGTAAAAAAAAATTAAAAATTAATTTCTTATCATTTTTAACAAATTAAGATGACTACTTTTTATTTATAAACCCATATAAATTAATACTAACAAATATTTACAAAAATCGCTATTACATAGATAAAACAATACGAATTTACTTATATTTTCAAATCAAGTATATATCTTCATAAAATTATTACTAATGATTTATTAGCACTTTATAACTATTTAAAATGACTTATCATAATTTAAAACAGTTATTTAAATAATTATAATAATTATTAAATCATTAAACCTCAATATAAATTTAACAAGTCAATTATTAAATGCCAGGGCATCATTGATGATGTCATAAATTCTTTTATTTTCTCAAAAATAAAATATATATTTTTATTTCATAATCTTAATAAAAATTAAAAATAAGTGTATGTATCCAGCCCCATGCGTGACATTTTACGATTATAGAGCTGTTTATCGATAAAATGGTTTTCGGCCATTTTATCGGTATTTCTTTCCAAAAGAAATATTTTTGTGGACATTTTTCCAAAATAAGTTTGTTATTATTATTTATCACTTAAAACTTGATTATTTATGAAAAATAACCTATATTTGAATATTTAAAATAATTTAAATATCTTTAATGAAAGTGATCAAAATTAGGGTCGTCACATACTTCCCCCTTAAAAGAATTTCGTCCACGAAATTACCCAAAACAAAACCCCAAGATTTTGCCCAAAACATTTATTATTAAAATTAAACCAATACAATGTACATTGATCATCCATACACAATATCTGATTCGATCTTCTATCCGAATTCACAACTTTACTTCCAAACTGGTATTGATCCCTCGATCCTCTAGTGCGACTCCGATCATACCTTTTGATTAGAAATTTTTAGTTTTCTTTGCATAGCTCTCAACTATGATATAAAACTCAAGTATCTAACACAAAACCTCATCAATGTTCATTGTCAAGAATTACGCGATAAATCATTTTTTGGACTGATGTAAACACCTCAAAGTTCCGTACTCAAATCTTAGATCAACTTATGCGACGAAATAATCCATATACTTCATATGAATTTAATACTCTTTCAAAAAAAATTATGAAAAAATTTCATAAAACTTTCATTCTTTATTCAAACATTTTTATAAAGATACTTCATTATATTTAACTATTTACTAACATTGCTAAGAAATTATTCACGTTAAAGATAACTTACCTTTTATTATAACATACCTCTCATATTATAATTTGCTTCCTTTAACCATTATTGAATGTAAACACCTTTGTATTTAATAAAACTTCTTCTGTTTATCAAGATTTATTTTACTAATTAATACTCCTTTTATTTATTATCCACTTGTACAGTTTCAATGTTTAAAAGTATTCACATACTTATTCAAATGTTTTAAGTGTATTCATAATTTAATTAACAAGTTTTAGTTACTTTAAAATACAATCAAAGAAATTGAAACAATTATTATCAAAACATTGTTATAATAAACTCCTTTGTAAATTAAACATACAACATTTTCTATCATCTCATATATGATTCCAATACTTATTGTTATCTTAAAATCCCATTCTAAAAGATCTAAATATACCCATAAGATTTCTTTCAAAGTTCCATTCAAGGGCTAAAAAACAAATGTTGCTAAAACATCGTTTACTGCATATCCAAAACCATTCATTAATAACTTTAAACATTTATTTTAAAGATCAAAGCATATTCATGTTTATCAATTAAGATAATACACTTTGATAAAAATTGACAACCACCAATTAACTTATTAATTAATGATTCACTTTTTAACTTTTTAAAAAATTATATAAATCGAGTAACTCAAAAACGATACAAAGGAACTAGGTACCACCAATAGTATCGCCTATCTCCTTAGCAAGAAGGGTAATACTAAAGAGAAGCATTTGTTATCCGAACACATCTTCTGCCCATGTTTAGTTACATTCGAGCCACTCGAACCAGTTAATCATAAGATTGTCTTTCGTTTTCAAAATCCCATTTTAGAAATAATACTATTATTATTCCTTTTCCAAAAATCATTTGAAATTCCTTCAGAAATACCAGAATTTAAATTCTCAAAAATTCTTTAATAAAGCACGTTTATAAATACAGTTTAAAAAGTCACTTGTATAAAATATATTCATAAGATTTATTTTAAATAAATTCCTTTAATCTTAAACTAACGTTATTATTTATCAAATATCCCATAGCCAAATTGTGAAACTAAATTCAAGAGGTGTTGGTACTTAACTTTTAAATCAAACAACCAATCAATCAATGATAATAACTGAGTATCATCATTTTTTTAATCAAATAACTATAATATTTTAAAAAATATCCTTTATATTCAAAATATAATTTTAAGTAAAATTATTTCATTTACAAATTTTCAAAACCAAAATCATTTGTATATATCATTAACAAATACGTGCTTATATAATACTCTCAACTCATTCTAGGATGTCACTTGTCCTACCTCTAATTAGTTACTCATCCTAGTGTATTACTAACGCTACCTCTGATGAGACTTTTACCCAAATTAGGCTTAGGTGTTCACTCAACCAAAGATCTAATACTAAATGCGACGACCGAATTCTTCGGCTCTCGAAAATCGACACTAATACATCCTCAGTATTCACATGCCACAAATCCAAGTTTCGGAGAGGCGCCTTTCAAGGGTAAGAAAGAAAATAAAGACAGAACAAAATCTCACATGATTGGAATAACATATATTATTTCAATAGATATATCTTTACAGAGGAAATTTTAAATACATTTATCGGAGTTAACATGGACAGTTATAAATATTTATCCTTACAAATGTGGAATACAATAGTACAAAAGTTGGTGGAAATAAGGTAATAGCCTACTGAAGAATCTTCTAACTCCATGCTTCAAACTCCATCCGGATTTCTTCTAACAAACCTGACTACTAGGCTGCTTGGGGAAACTAAGGCACCCAGAGTTGAAGAGATAAAAAGAATTAACTCTGAATCAGTCATGAGACTGGTGTGAGGAACTCAAAAAATGCATTTTTGAAAACAAAGGTATCTCATAAGACAACACCGCACATCAACACGGAACTGGTTTTTACCATATGATAACCAAAAACATTTGCTACATAAAATCATTTGACATTATTTTTAATGATAATCTTTTGAAAATACTTTTCAAATATACTTTTGAATCTTAGTCGAAATTGTTACATTATTAAATTCTAGCATACTAGCAATAAAGTAGGTTCTACAATCAAGTCCGAAGGCACTTATTGAAGAATGGATTTCCATACATTGACAGGTAAGGAACTACCTTCTGTATAGTATATCTCTAGAGGAATGTACAAATGATCGACGTCTTTGAAACCTCTGCACGTGGCAAGACCGGCCTACCCATAGACCCACTTGGTGGTGGATAGAACCGAATATGACAACAACCCAGTCGTAACCAACCTTTTCGTGGCCACAACATACACAAAATTAATTTAAAACCTGACGTCATAGCGGGAATATATATATATCTAGAAAGGTGATGATGATATCCTTATGGGCACGACCCATATAGCCTTACGGCAGGCCTTGTAGAAGCCATTTCCGATTGATGAGGCTTGAGGTAGCGATTACTTTTCACATACTACATTCCACTTTGAATTCCACATTGTCATTCCATAATCACACAACTGATTTCTGCAAACGTATAACTGCTGAGCTCATATGTCTCAAAAATGGTGTTAAGCTAAAGGAAGTTACCTTCTCCGCCAGCAATCAGATGACACATTCATAGAGATCAATCAATGTAACTAAAAATGCAACATCAAACATTCATCCATATAAGTTGTCCAAGAACAGAACCATTCGAAGGTAATCTTCTACCACATCCAATTGAGAATTACCCCTAGGATTAGAAGCGAGAAGTCTTTGCAACCCGAAGAGTTTTAGAAATGAAGGAACCACTGCAACTTTAGTTATTTGGAAGCTAACCAGAATTATCAATAAGCAGTCCTTCCGCCCCGAAGATCTCCGGTCTTGACCTTTATTATCTTTAATAGGTCTTTATTTTTCGAACGTGTGCATTGGTTCAAAGTGGTTTTTAGATAAGAATCACTCAAATCCAACCCTGATTCCTACGAATCAATCATCGATAAAAAATGTTTAGTAAATAAGGAATTATTCTTTGATTGATTAATTCTTTTCATCAAATATCTTCTAGAGATATATATACCTTTAAACACTTTCTTTACGGTATATACGGAATCACTAAAACTCTCTTGTAAAATCCTTTGGTTACTTAAAACTTTTTTGAAATTCCAAATCATTTCGTTCTTTACTAAGGAAAATATTTCCACATCGTTTCATTTAAATCTTAACAAACATTTTCAAATCATACATCCAAATCAAGTAAAAAACAATGCTATTTAAGATACCATTTACAATAAACCCAAACCGATAAATTTTAAGTATAGGAATTAAATCAATTCCAAATCATTTTCATAAGTCATATTGGAAAATGTTATTGAGTTAAAAGGGTCGATAGAAATTATGCTAATTCTACTCAACATCAATTTCCGTATTCAAACATTACTATCCATCGAATATCAGTAAAATCACCTTTTAAATTTGCACGGATAGTACGGGTTCTCTCCTTGAAATTTAATATCAAGTATAAGAAGATTATCTCCATACAATCCAAGTTATTTAAATTTGGAAAACTATAATTTTTATACTTTGGGAAATTTTGATCCAAGTAAATTAAATTTACTATCCCCTCCATCAGGCCAGTCCAAGTAGTTAAGGAGGGTAGGCAACTAGTTTACTAAACCCAAGCCTTCAGACTACCTCTCTGTCACCTATAAGATGGCCAAGTTATTTGATCTACTCTAAATCCTTTTATTACCTTTAGAGATGGTTTTTATTTACTCAACACTATTCCAAACTTATTTTAGAACAATTTTCCTTTAACCAATTTAATCTTAACTCCTTTAAAAGAATTTTCAAATCGCTTTGAAAATACTTAGTCATTAAAATTTTCACAAAAGATTCAGGAAAGAAAAATTAAGTTAAATCAATGATTGCAAAAGTTATTAAAAAGTGCTGCGGAAAAGTGGTGCGAATAATGTTTTCGAAACTTATTTGATTGAAATAATTTTTGGATTGTTTAGAAATCCATTTTTATACCTCAAATCTCTTTTAAAACATTTTAAAAGATTTACAGAATTTATTTTATATTTTTAAACAGTTAAAATGTCCATTTTAAACATTTACTACTTTGACCTTTAAACTGCCGAAGCGTGATTTTATTTAAAACTTGATTTGCTCATATTTAAAATCTACTAAACGAAATTTCAATCTTTTCTTTTGTTTGAAAACTATAATCATAAGGGTTCGGAAAATTCTTATTTCAAAGCAATTCGACTCCGAATCCATCCTATAAATAGATTTAACTCTTACGGTGTGAAATCGCGAACTACCTTTACACTACGTATCTATTGACTAAATTTTTAATATTTATTTAAACTTTGCCAAAACACTTTTAATATTTATTATAAACTATATTTAACCATTTTAAGAGGTTTAAACATTCCATATACACCATTTCATTAATTAAAGGAAAATGATTTTCTTGATGATTTTTGACGTGCATTAAACGTGACTTGTTAATATAGTCAAACAAAAATATTAAACATCCATAATATCATATTGAAACATGATAAACAACCATCATTAAAAATTATATCTAAACATATATATCATCCAATAATATATATAACTATAGTTTGGGAGTTTTGTCACATTCATTTTCTGTCGGAAAAAGGACTATAGCTTCACTAACTCGCAATCCGAGCTCATAAACTCCAACACCTTGCCTCTTGGTGTGCTCGGTCATTCCATGACAAAAGTGGTGCTTGGCTAAGCATGGGGAATGAGGTGCAGGACTTTGGATTCTTATTGAATTTACCAAAAACTAGACCTAAAATAGGTCATATTCTCTCGGGTTTTTGGACATTCTACTCTCTGAATTTGAAAATATAGTCAACATGAAAGTTTTAGGAAATCCTTTTCATATGGTTTTGAAAAAATAATCACCCAATTTGGATTAGTTATGAATGGGGAATGGTCAAATGAAAAGAGGCACTCTCAGATTTACCAAAATCACACCCGAAAATGGGTCAACTTCTAGTTGAATTTTGGATGTGTCACTCAAAGAATTATGAAAAGCGGCCAAATGAAAAGCTCTTGAAAATTATTTTATCTACAATTTAAAAAAAAGGAACACTTTACTTTGATTTGTTACGAGGAAGATATGATCAAAAGAAGATAGGGCATTCTCAGACTTAAAATTATGGGCCCAAAAATGCAATGGAAAAAGTTAGTTTTGAGCATGGCTTAGATTAGAATGGGAAGAAGCGGTCAACTAGAAAGTTCTAGCTACTGAAATTTTGAATGGTTTAAAAAAAGTATTTGCACCATTTCATTTGGTTTGAGAGAGTTATGAAGGAATGAAGAAGAGAGAAAAAGTGTGGGTATATAGCCAAGATTTGGAAAATATCCCACCTCACTTCACTCTTCCTCCATCACCCATGTGCTCCCTTCACCATCCATCACTTCACATGGCTGCATATACCCTTCCACCATCACCCCCATGTGCGCATGTCCATGTGCATGTCCTTAGTTGACTTTGTGAAAGCATAAGTGAGAAGAAAACTTAAAATATCTTAGATACTTTAAGTGTAATGTGCACATATATGTGTATGCATGTATTATGTATGTATGCTTATGTATATGTATGTGTTAGTGCATGCATGTGTATGTTATGTATATGCACAAGATATATAAACATGTTGTAACGAGTTCGAACAACATCCGTTCGTTAAACTATTGAAAATCAAAAAACTGATTTTCGATCACGTTTTCACTTATATTTTATATTACATATAAATGTAAAAAAAAATTGAAAATATTTTTTTTATCATTTTTAACTAATTAAAATGATCACTTTTTATTTATAAAACCATATAAATTAATACTAACAAATATTTACAAAAATCGCTATTATACCGATAAAGCGATACGAATTTTCTTATATTTCAAATCAAGTATATATCTTCATAAAATTATTACTAATGATTATTATCACTTTATGACTATTTAACATGAATTATCATCATTTAAAATAATTATTTGAATAATTATAATAATTATTAAATCATTAAATCTCAATTTAAATTTAATAAATTAGTTTAAATATTAGGGAATCACTGATGACCTCATAAATTCTGTTATTCTCTAAAAAATAAAATATATAATTTTATTTTATAATCTTGTTCAAAATTAAAAATAAGTACATGTATCCAGCTCCATGCGTGATGTTTTACGATAATAGAGTTGTTTATTGATAAAACGGTTTTCGGCCAGCTTATCGGTATTTCTTTTCGAAAGAAATATTTTGTGAACAATTTTTCCAAAGTAAGTTCATTATTATTATTTATCACATAAAACTTGATTATTTATGAAACATAAGCTATATTTGAATATTTAAAATAATTTAAACATCTTTAATAAAAGTGATTATAATTCGGGTCGTTACATAAACGATCTAAATGAAACTTAACCCCAAATTCGATTATTATTAACTTTCTTAATCTATGTAATTATTTTAATATCAATTTCCTAATCTAACCCAAATTCACTGTTTAATTAACCTAATTAATTTTGTAGTCATATACATACACACACATACACATAATTCTTAAATCAGTAATAGCCCAATATCTAATCCCTAATTAGCTCCTAATCATAATTAATATAATGGCTACATCAAATAAATATGATCCACTCACATTGATTTGCCTCAAATTCTTTGATTTCAGCGCTACCGGAATTTCCATAAATTTGAGACCTTGTAATAGCCTCCAACTCTCACTTTAGAAGATGAGAATATCACCTCAGTTCTAACGCACTTCATTTTGCCAGGTTTCGTTAAGAATTGATAATTTTATGTTTCTTTCAACGGCAGAGGAAGAAGAATCCGGTTTTCACATATCGAAAAAAACAAGGAATGTAATTATACGTATCTTTTAAACAGGCTTTAAGAGGAAAAATTGAAATGGTTTCTCAATTTGATTTCAAACTATGGGCCTGTCTGACTTAGCCTAAACCCACTATTCATGCACAATATAGGCCACTTCAATAAAACTATGTTACATTACTCATACGATGTCCGATTCAGACAAGTGAATGGTTAATCTCGATCAGAAAAATGAAAGTTGCGCAATAATGCGATTCCCGTCAGCTAATTCGATAGCTTGTAAAATTAGTATTTTGTCCTTGTATTAAAATTTACCAAATTACCTTCTAGTTAAATCCAAAATTTATTATTATTATTACTACTACTACTATTATTAAGTATACATCGCATGCACATGCATTTAATAGCTAAGGATATTTAGTTTTTATTTAATAAAAATTTAATGGATGGATATGTGCGTAAAATCTTTGGTGGTCACAATACTTTTATTTCAAGTAGTTTATGAGGGTGTTGGTTGCAAATTGATAGTGAAATCCACTGATGGGTGATCAGGAAGAGAATGATGGTTGAGATTGTAAATCAATAGTGAGATTGCATTGATGGAAGACGATATTTTAGGAATATCAAAAAGACACCGAGTAATTCCGGCACATCATACGGTGGTCTTTCTTTTATTTTTATTCCCTTATATTTATGCCATTATTCTCTCCCATTTTCAAAAGCGAAATAAAAGCAAAATACTAAGGAAACCCTAGAAAATTTTCCCAGTGTCAACCTGTTGAGGCAATATTTCACCTCCTCCTCCGTGCTAGAACTCCTTTCTTCGTTCAATCGTTTGGCCTCCTCCTCCACGATGGAAGAAATCATTCAATGATTTTTTTCTTCTCTTTAGAGATTGTTATCCCGCCTTTTAGCAAGGCCGTGACACCAAGAAACTAACTGAAAATCAAAGACAGATCGTCCTCGAAGATCGGTTATACACTCGTTCTCTATGGACACTAACAAATTTTGCCCGAGTCCGAATCGAGCTACAATAGATGTGGTATGACAAGCAAAGCTATAATAGTCATCATTTTAAATTTCAAGTTAATCGAAGTTCGTGTGCTCAAAATATGATCGATGCAAATCAAAGGAGACAACTACAATTTGCATCCATGGAAGGAGTAAAACTTATTCGTGTCCATGGCCAATCAATGCTCTCATTCGTATCCATCGGTTCAACAACCACCTCCTTCGTATCCACTTCATTCGAATCTATCCAGAAAGCCTCTGTCGTATCCATCACACTAACCACTGCCATATCCATCTCGTTCTTAACCATCAAGTCTCAAGAAAAATGCGGCTAGTCTGTATCCATGGATAGAAGCATCACATTCGTATCCATCTAATTCGTAACCATATCCGCATAACAATCTCGTTCATGTCCACTAAGTTTCAAGTAAAATGCAGCCAGTTCATATCCATGGAGAAACCTTGTCTCATATCCATTGCATGAGAATCCTTTGTATCGCTTATCCAATTCGTATCGACTACAAACAATAACACTGCCTAGAAAGCATCGATACGAGTTAGGGTGACAGCTATTGATACGAAAGAGGAATTGAAACAATCGATACGAAACAATAGTTAAGGACATCGAAAAAAGCCGAAATCGACACAAAGAGCCTATGTTCATGTCGATATAAATTGAAGTAGAAATTATCGATACGAAGTAGTCTCAAATGTCGATATGAAATAAAATTGAAACCATCGATGCGAAAAGAATACGCATGGATCGATACAAAACAGGGTGTAATGGGTGGATACGAACGAGGCTCAACTGGTGGATACGAACGAGGCATGTCCCAGAGAAAGACTCGGTCGCTCGGCATGAAAAATGGATCGATCCTAGAAGATAGCGCCACGTCATCTGGTTAGCACATGCATTTCATCGATACGAAGTAAAGCGATTTGAATGGAAGCAATACGAATTTGGAAACATGCTACAAACACAAACTTTCTTCGATCATATATGAAAATCTACAATTCCAAATGCTACCAAATTTTCACAGGAGCTTGCGTACAACCTCAGGATTGTTCATAATCGATCACGGCTTAATTAGGCAAGACTTGGATCGATACGAATCTCGTTCATATCGATCATGGATCGAGTCAAAACGACCAGGGATCGATCATGCGGGCCAACCCATGTGAGAGAATGAGTCTACCGAGATCTGAGCGAGATATTTGCAGCCTACACCTATAAATAGCAGTCCAAGAGCTTCAGAAAAGGGATCTTTACGTTCTTTTACGCCGTTATTCTGCCGAACTCCATTGTAACTCAATTATTATCAATTGTACTCTTGTAACCAGCGAGTGATAATCAATAAAACAGCAACTCTTCAAAGTGGACGTAGGTCGGAGATAGCCGAACCACCATAAACCTTGTGTCTTTGCTCATTTCTTTTAATTTTCTGAGTGTTCTTCATATTTATATTCTCTATACATTTTCCATCTATGATTTGTGGTTGTAAACGGGTGCTTCCATTAGCAATTGAGTGTTTGTGACCAATTTTGGTGCAAATATTTTGGTGCTATCACTGAGAACGGATAGCTTTTAGGAATTCTACAGCTTGGATTTTGGATCTGAAGGCTTAAGGACTTAGACCTGGAAAGCAATGGTGAAGCAATCAGCAAGGAGACAAAGAGCAGAAAGGAGCCAGCATGAAGGAAGTCAGGAGGCTTCCTCAGGAGCTAATCAGGCCTCAGTCTTCATCACCGGAGATGAGATCGAGATGATGATGGGAGCTATGTAGGATGGAATGTTGAAAAGGCAGGAAGAGATAATGCAGAACCTACTCAAACAAATTGGACAAACTAGAGTGTAGAATCAAGAGAACGCCACTACAAGGAGTGCTGGGGATAAAGATCAGGAGCACGGAACAACCAGGATTCAGAATAGAGCAGGACCATCAGGAGCAGCCCATGAGCTAGGGGGCACTCCCCAGGAGCATGTTGATCAAACCTCGGGCAGGATACCAGGTGGAGCTGTTCAATAAAGCATTGATAGAGAAATGGATGCCCGTCCAGGAGAAAAGATTCCATGATTCCCTCGCGAACTCAAGGAGTAGATCGGAGACAACAGACAAGGACTATAGCTTGGCGACGGTGGTAGATTGGCGGTGATTGTCAGACGAGCCATGAGAGGTGGACTGGTGAATAGAGATTTGGAAGATGTTAAAAGGAGCCCCACCGCTCTTGCAATTAAGCAGGCCAGGAATCCACCAGAATTGAAGCTACCGACATTGGAGATGTATAATGAAAGGACAGACTCTATTGTTCATCTGATGAGGTATATGAGACATATGGAAGTACTGGGGGCTTCGGAGGAAGTCATGGCCCGATGTTTCCCATTGTATCTGATAAACATAGCATTATTATGGTTTAGGCAATTGGAAAGCGGCTCCGTTAGAACATGGAACGAGCTGACTGAGAAGTTCATGAGGTAGTTTAGAGTTCACATCTCGAGGTCCAAGAATGTGATGAGTCTAGCGGCACTGAAGCAGAAGACCGGAGAGTCTTTGAGGAACTTCTTAACACGATTTAATGTAACAGCAGCATCGGTGGATCACCCAGATCCATCCATGGTCTTAATTGCAGCTATATCTGGCACAACTGATGGAACAGAGTTAAATAATTCAATGACAAGGGATCCACCTATGGATCTAGCGGAGTTTTATCATTAGGTCGAAGGATTTCTACGATTAGAGGATGCAAATGTTGAAAGAGAGGAAGGAGATGGAGTTGATGTTTACGCAGTCAAAGGTGGAGATCCACTCGGAAAGAATTCAGGCAAGGATAAAAGGAAACAGAAAGCAGAGGACGACTACGGTGAACCAAACCGGCCGCAAAAAGAATCAAGATTCACCACTTATTCAGAGCTGAATGAGACTTTGGAACGAATTTACCAAGACACTAGGGGGCAAGTTCCCTACCGGAGGCCAACGAGGAGGGATCCGACCAATAATGAGAGGAAATCAGACAAAACTGCTTATTTCACGAACTAAGTGGCCATAGTAGGTACTTGAGGGATGAGGTAGAAGGGCATATCCGAAACAACATGCTATTACAGTATGTAAGGAGGCGAGTAGCAATGGTGGAGCAAAAACGACCACCATCAACTTCAAATGAAATAGGCTCCGGATCGAGGCATCAGCTTGTCATCAACTGATTGAAATAATGATGAATAATTCGCAAACTCCACACTAATGCGGTTAAGTTGCTTACATATGTATCGGATCACGAACGGTCCTTAGGTATGTTCTGGGACAACTACCAACCGCATTAGTGTGGTTGGCTTGCACTTTGACGTCTCTGCTTTGCTTTCGTTGTCTATTATTTTGAATCTGGATTTGATTTGGTTAAACATTTTGGTTGTAAGACTCATTTTGAGTGTAAATCTGGTATTTTTAATTCCATAACGGCTAAGTTACTTACACATGTATGGGATCACGAACGGTCCCCAAGCATGCTCTGAGATGATAATAAACCATCATAACAAGCAATTCAGAAACTCATTCGAACGTGAAATCTGAGATTAATGATACTATGTTCCTCCCCCTCCTAGGCACACAATTCGCCTCGAACGGCACCCGACCGTTAATGGTCATAATTGGCCTCGAACGGCACCCGACCGCGAAAGGTCACAATTCGCCTCGAATGACACCCAATCGCGAACGGTCACAATTCGCCTCGAACGACACCCGATTACAAACGGTCATAACTCGCCTCTAACATCATTCGACCTCGAATGGTCACATACCGCCACGAATGGCATACGATTGCGAATGATCGCTATTCACAGTCAGGTGAGATTATCAATCATTTTATAGGTCATTTACAGGATTCAAACATCCAGCTTATCGAACTACAAAACACACATTCCTATCGCAAGACATATTTTGGGAGGCAGGTGTTATCCCGCCTTTTAGCAAGGTCGTGACACCAAGAAACTAACTGGAAAGCAAAGACAGATAATCCCCGAAGATCGGTTATACACTCGTTCGCTATGGATACTAATAAAAAAATTCCTGAGTCCGAATCAAGCTACAATTGATATGGTACGATAAGCAAAATTATAATACTCAACATGTCAAATATCAAGTCAACCAGAGTTCATGTGCTCAAGATATGGTCGATGCAAATCAAGGGAGACAGCTACAATTCGCATCCACAAAAGGAGGAAAACTCATCCAATCAATGCTCTCATTCATATCCATCAGTTCAACAACCACATCCTTCATATCCACTTCATTCGAATCCATCTAGAAAGCCTCGGTCGTATCCATCACACCAACCACTTCCATATCCATCTCGTTCGTAACCATCAAGTCTCAAGCAAAATGCGGCTAGTTCGTATCCATGGATAGAAGCATCACATTCGTATCCGTCTAATTCGTAACCATAGCTACATAACGATCTCGTTCATATCCACTAAGTTTCAAGTAAAATGCAGCCAGTTCGTATCCAGGGAGAAACCTTGTTTCGTGTCCATTACATGTCGTATCGCTTACCCAATTCATATTGACTATAAACAATCGATACGAAACACTGCCTAGAAAGCATCAATACGAGTTGGGGTGACAGCTATCGATACGAAGGAGGAATGGAAACAATCAATACGAAACAACACTTAAGAACATCGATACGAAGTCGAAATCGACATGAAGAGCCTATGTTCATATCGATGCAAATTGAAGTAGAAATTATCAATATGAAGTAGTCTTAAATGTCGATACGAAATAAAAAGGAAACCATCGATGCAAAAAGAATACGCATGGATCGATACGAAATGGGGTGTAATGGGTGGATACGAACGAGGCTAAACTGGTGGATACGAACGAGGCACGTCTAAGAGAAAGACTCGGTCGCTCGGCATGAAAAGTGGATCGATCCTAGAAGATAGCGCCACGTTATCTGGTTAACACATGCATTTCATCGATATGAAGTAAAGCAATTTGAATGGAATCGATATGAATTCGGCAACGTCCTACAAATACAAACTTGCATCGATCATATCTCAAAATCTACAGGTCCAAATGCTACCAAATTTTCACAGGAGCTGCGTACAACCTCAGAAATGTTCATGATCGATCTCGGCTCAGTTGAGCAAGACTTGAATCGATACAAATCTCGTTCGTATCTATCATAGATCGAGTCGAAACGACCAGGGATCAATCACGCGGGCCCACCCACGTGAGAGAAGGAATCTACCGAGATCTGTGCAGCCTACACCTACAAATAGTAGTCCAAGAGCTTCAGAAAAGGGATCTTCGGGTTCTTTTACATCGTTATTCTGCCGAACTCCATTGTAACTCAATTTTTATCACTTGTCCTCTTGTAACCAGTGAGTGATAATCAATAAAACAACAACTCTTCAAAGTGGACGTAGGCCGGAGATAGCCGAACCACTATAAGCCTTGTGTCTTTACTGCATTCTTTTTAATTTTCTCAGTGTTCTTCATATTTATATTCTCTACACATTTGCTATTTGTGATCTGTGATTGTAAACGAGTGCTTTCATCGGCAACTGGGTGTTTATGACCAATTTTGACGCAAACACAGATCTACTCTTAGAAACCTATAGTTTTATCTTTCGCAATCCATCATGATTTATCATGTTGTACTTGTTGGGTTTTAGTCATTAGATTTCTTTTAAAAATTGAGATGAATAAAGTTCACAAAAAAATATGATTAGGGATTGACTTCTATTTTGGTAAAGGGACATTATTTTAACTACTTCTATGGTAATTTAAAAAGAATCAATCCCAAGCCACAACGTGGGTCTTGAGAATATTTCCGGCATAGTGACATAACCGCAAATTTCATTTCCAAGTGGATGCTACAGAAGCCTCTATTATTACTATTTTGCGTGGGTCCTTACTATTTAGCGTTGGTTTCCTTTTATTCAAGTCTCTCTTAACCGATTTTAAATGAAATTGTGAAGAATTTATCCGTTGCTACATTTGATGATACATCCGGTAATACAATGATAGCGAGTTTCTTTTATCTTCAAACCATGCAACTGGTTTTAGCTCTGAGTTTTATCTAGTTGGGGAGCTATTGAAAAAAGTTGGGGTTGACATTCAAGCTTTTGGTATTTTGTTTGATATACCTAATCCACCTTTAGAAGATATTTTTCTATGTTCGTCTGTGATAAAGTCAGCAATTAATATCGTTTTTTCTAAGATCAATTGTTGCAACATCTTAAAAAATCACACATGAACATATTTATATGAGCAATAATCTAGATTAATTGTTGCATGGCACATAATGTAAAATAATAATATAACCAATATTTGCACACATGCGCACGCACACACGTGTTCAAAGATAAATCAAAATTAATATAAATTTCATGTAAGCATTTAGCAATATCATGGTGTTTTCTCATGGAACATACTAGTAGGGTAACTTGGTAGCTCTGAAACCTTAAACTCATGATACTGTCACTAGTCCCAAACTGTCAACCAAACCAACTGCACCTTAATTTCTATCCGATGAGTTGGATAACAGATCTGAGTTACATAACACATGAAGTGCAATGTAAAAAATAAGTTACGAAACATAAATTGAAAGGTCAAGGTGTTTATTTATGTATTTGTGAGCTGTTCGGCATGTAATTTACAAAAAAGATCCTAGAACATTACTAGTTTGACTTTGAATATTATGTTCAGTGTATCAAAAACCCAGTTGCTACAGAAGATAACATAAATTATGGTTGAACAAATGTATGCAGTAGTGATCATGTCCGTTGATAACACAACCTGTTAGGCGAAGCTCTTTACATAGATTTACGTAGATGATATTCCTACTCCTAAAGATTGCCTCTATGGAGCTTTCATTAACATCACAAAACCTTTGGCTCATACAAAGAGCGTTGAATTCAAATCAACATCATCTTCACATTATACTATTAAATATATATAAACCAAAGATATTCCGAAAGGTGGGTTAATTATCAGAGCTGGTAGTATTTCTGGTAATGTATGACTGTTTGTAGATTTTATGATTCTATTGCCAAGTATGCAGGTCAGCTGGTTAAAAATCGAACAAAATTTTGTAGGTATGTTCTTACATAACTCAAGATCATCTCAACAATGGGAATAATGTGAAGTTGTTTGGTTAGCTCGTTATTTCTGTGATACATTTCATATCGTTATTTTGAAAATTTAAGGTATAAAAGGTAATAATGGGAAGTTGGTTACAAAACCACAAATATCTATTTAATGGAACTAGTAGCATTTCAAAGATTCATGGGTTGTAGTATTTAACTCTTGTTGACACCCTCATATTTAATGTAGTCAAACAATTGGTAAAATGTTTTCTTGACAACAATGAAATAAATGCATATTTCTTGTTTGAATGAATTTGCATGTTGAACATAAACTCAAACCGAATAAGAAATGAATTTGCATATTATACTTGAATTTTTTTACTTTGAGTTCATATTTATACCATGTCCAATAATGCCTTGCAAATTCTGTACATAATTAATCCATATTATCAATATATTTCCCCCCTAATATATATGGACAGGGAGTGTACACTTTATATAATCTCATGGCTACAATACTATGAATTTTTTACGAAGAAAACAATAGCTGTTAAACATTGGCATCATCAGAAAATGTTACATCATACAACCTGCATGCTATATCTTCTTGGTTTAGAGAATGTTGCTGCATACCACCCGCACTCAACATCAATAAAAGTTTGCTTATTTTCAGGCATTTCAATATTTTACTGCCAAAATGTGTTTTCTATTAAATAATGTTACAAAATTACAATAAGAAGAATACAAAAAATAAAGCAGGACTCCAAGATGTATGTCCAAAATGTAGGTCAATAATGATAACCATACATCTTTTGATGCTCTGAATCTTTTTCTCCGTGTCCTAATAATAACTCAGGAGGACATACGACCAACACTTTAGTTCAGAGTAAACTACTGGGATTTATACAATTAATTGTCAATATAATATTTCAAAGTCTAAAATTATTTGTAAAATACAGTAATTAATCTAACTTAATTAACACACTGTACTTGTACGATTTGAATACTTATTGGTCATAACGTGAATCTTGTTAACCCATTGATGGTAGTATATAAAAAAAATGCCTTTTTGGCTGACAATGGAAAATTAGCTTCTTGGTAGTGCATTCATATACCAGTTTATTTGTTTCTCATGATCAATAATGCTTGCTGACTTAGTGTTGGTGTGCAAGCCTGGTTAAAAATTTATCATTAGCCTGCAGTCATAGAATATGCTGCTAAACATTTGTGTATTGTTAGCAAATAAAAGTATTCCTGTAACTGGTGTTACAACCAATATGTTTATAGTGCATTATGATGTTAGACAAATATGTTCATAGTCCATAATGTAGCTAGGCCAATATAATAGTGAAAAATATACATTTATTTTTGTCTATTTGGCTTGAAACCTACCCATTTATTAAAATTTTAACCGAAACTCTAAATCTCTGGAAGTTGTTAAATTAATAACAAAATTGTTGATTGGGTAAGCATCTACTGTATGGCTTATGAAGAAACATTATCTATCCATGTTGTGTTTAATCCTCTGCCGATGCGATTGATAATAGTTGGTTCGTATAATATCTTCCATTCTAGAACATATATGCTAACTACAATGTTATGGATATTGATTTTGTCAATACTGCTTTTAAATGCATGTTTTTCTTACTCATTCAACTTCACTAATCTATTCATCCTCCCATTGGTCATCACCATGATATGTCTATGCTGAATTATGTTTCTTTTGTTCAGTGTTTGAACCAAACATAAGTTACTTGCTATTGTTCTTCTAAAATTTTGTGCACTTTTAGATATTAAAAAATGTGGTTCGTTGACTTCTTTGGCAGGACATTCTTATATGACATGATTTGCATTAATCTAACATGAAAAGTCGTTCAATGAGGCACAGAGTACAATTTCAGCAGCCATGAAATTCATGAAATACATGTTGAATATTTGTCGAAGAAAGAAGGAGAGGATATAAAAAAAAAGGAGTTTTTTTTTTATTGTACAAAACTTTTCTTTATTGATGATTTATTTCTTGCTTGATTGATACAAAATGAGGGGAGAGCTTCTCTATTTATATGACTCAATAGAACATTCTAGATATAAAATACTCTAGAAACATGACTCATTTGACAACTCTAGTAACGTGACTATTATATAATTCTTATTTCTAGCAACTAATATAAAATTCTAGTACTCTCACCAAATTCTATCAAATACAAGAAGACTCTAGAAATTTTAATAATAAGAAACTTCTAAATATTAACAAATCAAGTTTAATATTTCAACACCCCCTTTTAAACTTGATTTGTGACTCCAAGCAGATTTCTCAAATGAACAAAATCTTCATGCTTGAGAGGCTTGGTGAAGATATCGGCTACTTGATCATGTATCTTCACGTATTCGAGTTGCACATCCTTTTTGGAGACACATTCTCTAATATAGTGATAGTGTGTATCACCATTATGGATTTTAATATAGAGTGCATGCTCATATGGACATTTGATGAAGTTTCTCTCTTGGAGGTACTTATCAGCTCGAGCATTCCAAGTTCTTAGAGCTTGTTTCAATCCGTAAAGTGCCTTCTTTAGCTTCAAAACCTTGTCTTCTTCTCCTTGACTTCATAGCTTTGTGGTTGCTCGATATAAACTTTTTCTTCAAGAACTCCATTTGAGAAAGCAGATTTCACATCCATTTGATGTATCTTCCAATTATTTTGATCTGCTAAAGAGATTATTAGTCTAACAGTTTCTAATCGAGCGATTGGAGCGAAAACCTCATCATAGTCAATGCCGGCTCTTTGACTATAGTCTTTTTCCACCAATCTCGCTTTGTATCTTTTAACTTCTCTTTTGGCATTTTTCTTTGCTTTGTATACCCACTTCACACCAATCGCCTTGTGTCGTCTTGGAAGTGAAGTTAACTCGTATGTATCGTTCTTCATGATGGCCTTGATTTCTTCGTCCATAGCATTTTTTCAATTCTTCTTTTGCAAAGCTTTTTCGAAGTTCATAGGCTCACAATCCGCAAATAAACAAAAGAGAGTAAGTTTGTCTTAATTTTCCGTTAACTCATAAATTTCTTGAAGGCTTTTAAAGCTTGGAGCCCTTTCATTTGAGCTCTCATCTTCATGACAACTTGTGGTAAGATAAACTAGTGGGGAAGTAGGCTCCTCCCTTAATTGCTCGATCTTTGGTTGTGATATTTCATCTTCTTCAAAGTATGGAAAGAAGTTGTAATTTTCATTATGTGATCTCCAATCCCATTCTCCTTCTTCATCAAACATAACATCTCGACTAAGTATTATCTTTCTCGTATCAGGATTGTCGAGCTTATATCCTTTAGAATTGGTGTCATAACCGATGAAAATATACTTCTCGCTTTTGTCATCCAATTTGCTTCGCTTCTCGTCTGGTACATGTACATGAGCTATGCTTCTAAAGACTCCTAGATGAAAAATACCAGGCTTCTTTCCACTCCATGCTTCTTGCGGTGTCTTTCCCCACACACTTCTTGTTAGACATCGGTTTGATAGATAAACCGCACATGCCACAGCTTTCGTCCAAAATTCCTTTGGCAACCTTTTACTTTTGAGCATTCTCCTTGTCATTTCAAGAATTGTCCTATGATACCTTTCTGCTACTCCATTTTGCTGGGGGGATCTAAGCACTGTCAGTTGTCGTCTGATTTCATTATTTTCACAATACTTTTGGAATCCTTTTGATGTGAATTCTCCTCCACGGTCAGATCTCATGGTTTTAATCATAAGGTCACTTTCCTTCTCAACATGGGCCTTGAACTTCTTGAAGTGCTCAAAAACCTCTGGTTTCTCTTTTAAAAAATACACCCATGTTTTTCTTAAAAAATCATCAATAAAAAGAAGAAAATAGTTACTCTTACCAAATGAACTTGGGTTGATCGGACTACACACATCCGTATGTATGAGTTCCAACGGCCTTTTAGCATTTGAGTATTACTCCTTTGAAAAGCCCATTTTAAATTGCTTTTCAAGTAAACATCCTTCGCAAACTTGATTTGGATGGCTTATGCATAGTAATCCTCCTACCATTTCCTTCTTGGATAGAAACTCTAGTCCTCCGAAGTTAAGATGTCCAAAACGAAGATGCTAAAGCCAAGCAGTATCTTTATAGCACACCTTAAGGCATTGTGCGACATCACTTTGAATGTTGAGCATAAACATTCTATTTCTTGACATTGGTACATTTACAATGAAGTTACTTGCACCATCTCTTATAAAAAGATTATTATCTTTTAGTCGAATATCATAACATTTCTCTAAAAGTTGTCCTAAGCTCAAAATGTTGCTCTTCATGTTTGATACATAGTAAACATTGGAAATGAATTGGTGCTCTCCATTCTTCAATCGGATAAGAACCTTTTCTTTACCTTTCACTACTATCTTTGATTCATCTCCACATGCCACATTTCCCTTCACTGATTCATCAAGCTCCATAAACATACTTTTTCTTCCATACATATGGTTGCTTGCACCACTATCTAGATACCATTGATTTTCCTCTCTTTTTTCATTTTTTTTGTAAGCCAGTAATAATGTACCATCCTCTTGGCTTTTTTCTTCAACATAAATGGTCTTCTCTTCAACTTTATTATGCTTTGAAGCTCTACATTAAGAAGCATAATGTCCAAATTTCTCACAATTGTAGCTTTTGACACGTGACTTGTCATACCTTGAATTTTCTCTCCCACGGCCTCTTTGTTGAGCTTTCTCCTCTTTTATTGTTGTTGCTGTTGTTGTTTTCATAGTCGGGCCTCCAACCTCGTCCATGTCCATATGCACGACCTCTTCCTCTTTCTTGGCTACCACCCAATCTTTGTTGGCTTCGATTACTTTTTTTTGAATCAGTTCGTGTCTTAATGCTTCTCTTCCTTCTTCCTTTTTCTTCTTCATAAGCTTGCAATGAGCCTAGAAGTTCCTCTATTGACATGGTCTTCAAATTTTTTGTTTCTTCAATGACGACGACAATATGTTCGAACTTTAGATCTCATGATCTAAGAATTTTCTCCATAATTCTTACATCATCTAACTTCTCACCATTTCTTTTAAGATTATTACCAACCACTAGAACTCTTGAGAAGTAATCAGGAACAAGTTCACCTTCTTTCATATGCAAAGTTTCAAACTCTCCTCTTAAAGTTTGAAGACGTACCTTTTTGACTTGATCGGCTCCCCTGTAAGACGTTCGAAGCTTCTCCAATGCTTCTTTGGCCAATCTTGATCCAGATTTTTTTTAAAGGTATCATCATACAATGCTTGATAAATTAGACAAAGAGACTTCTTGTCTCTTGTCCTTGATTTTCTCAAACCATCTCTTTGAATTTGAGATAAACCATCTTCATTCTCATGTTCAGTATAGCCATTTTCAACTATCTCCCACACGTCGTGTGCTTCAAGGAGAGTCATCATCCTTAAACTCCAATTATCATAATTGTTCTTGGTGAGCATTGAAACTTGTAGGAAAACTCCATTATTCGCCTTCCTTAAATTCTCGCTCTGATACCACTTTGTTGAATATTTTTTGAAGAAAGAGGGAGAGAATATAAGAAAGATGGTTTATTTTATTTTATTTTATTGTAGAAAACTTTTCTTTATTGATGATTTATTTCTTGCTTGATTGATACAAAATGAGAGAAGAACTCCTCTATTTATATGACTTAATAGAACTATCTAGATATAAAATACTCTAAAAACATGACTCATTTGACAACTCCAGTAACATAACTATTATATAATTTTTATTTCTAGCAACTAATATAAAATTCTAGAGCTCTTATCAAATTCTATCAAATACAAGAGGACTCTAGAAACTTTAATAATAAGAAATTTATAGAAATTAACAAATTAAGTTTAATATTTCAACAATACACCGAGGTATTGAAGCATGTTGAGCATACATGAAGTACAATCAAGGTATGCTGCTTTCAATAATTATCTTAACGGTTCACCAAAAGCTTTGAATTTCGATCTATTGAAGCATGCTAAGTTGACAATAGCTTTGAATTTCGATCTATTGAAGCATGCTAAGTTGACAAAATCAAGCTAATAGAAAAAGGATTTATTTTCGATTTGGCCTCATTTTAAAAGTAATTATCGCAAATAGTCCAGTTTTAAAACTAATATCAAATATAGCTCTGTTTTGGCCAGCTCAGCGCTGAGCTGGCCAGAATATAACGATCGATTAGAGATGTGCATGTATTGCGATCTCAAAATCTTGATGCATTCCAATAGAACACCTTTTAGGTAGTGATTAGAATAATAACTTGCCGTGTCTAGTTGACTTCCTCAAGTCAGCAATGTTAAAGCTGTTCCTTTATTGGCCTATGTTTTATTTTTGTAAAGTGACATTGCAGTAGGCAATATGTTTTATTTCCATAAAATAGTCAAAACTACAATGTTAAAAAGTACAGCAGCGGTTGAAATAGGGAGGAGAATAAGTACAAATTGAGCACAACACAAAATGATAGTGATGCATTTAAATGGAAAAAATGTCAGCAATGCATAAATCGAATCTCACATTTCAGGTTAATATTTAAAGCAAACACAATGTTGAATAAAATAAGTTATAAATAGATAAATCATAATTATCCGCAATGTCAACTGTTCCTTTATTGGCCTATCTATGGACGTTAGTTTTTCTATAACAAATCATAAACAAAGAACTATATGTAAATTTGTCCAATTTTTAAAATCATTAAAAGTAAAAATTAAATTATTGTAAAGTGGCTTTATAAATTTATAAGTCGCCACATGCTAAGCAGGGTGAAATTTCAAATTTCAGAGAGACAAATGTAATTCGAATTTAAATTTGTTACTTTTAAGTAAATACATACCACTTGTGCGTCATGTGAAACAATGGACACGGATCCAGCGGTGTGACGTGTGTGTGTCCCTTCTTTTGGTGTTAAACTATTGGCTCTCATCTTCTAACATTTATTATCATATGCGCTTTTGTGTCATTCAATATCAATCATTTTATTCCATACATCGGCATGTATCCATGCAGGAGGGGTGTCTCGACAGTCAGTCGTCTTTATGGTTTGCTTTAATCTTTTGGCTCTTTGTCGTGCACGATTTAGTTTTTTTTTCAGGATAGAAGCTGCTTTCTTTTGCCACATCTCACAAACTTTGTGCTCATAAATAACGTCATAATTGTTTGCCCACTACAAAAAAAAAGCAATATGATTGAAATTAAAATTTAAGACGTTGCAAATTACTTCGCTGGTGGTATAACTGCAACCCGGTAATTGTATATTCATACATGCACACACGTTGCAGCTAACTTGGGATTAAATTGAACTCACCGTTATCAAGGTCAACAAATTGTTACAATAGAAGGTAATTACGGAGGTTCTAACAAATAGCTTCAAGTGGCGACGCAAAAAGGGAATCTAATCATAAATAGTCGGTGGGTAATCCGTTGGTAAGAAAATTTGCTTTCAGCTAGTCATTGGTAAATCGCACAATGCACTATTTATAATGTAATGATAGTGTGCAAAGTGAAATTATAAGTGCATTTGAGAAACAAAATGAAAATGTAGAAAAACATGCACAACTTGAATGTCATGAGTTGCATAAAGGGGTGAGTAGTTTGAAAAATGAGGATTGTAGTTTTTAAAAATGAATATAGAGAAATGTTACAAATTGAATACTTATTTAATAAAGAGTGAAAAATATTGAGATACCGTAAACTCATTAAATAGCAGCAGTCTTTTCTCCTGGGGAACTTTCGAAAACGCATACCATGGTTTGGTAAATCACATATCCTAAATAGATCCAATAAGATGTGCAGCGGATTTATTCTTAAATCTATAATAATCAAAAGAAATATAAACTATTTAATATACATTATTTTTTAATGTAAATGTAAAATTATGTAAAACTTACCGAGTTCCTTTCCATTCAAGTGGCTTTTTTTGCGTAATAGGATCAATTGGAGTATCATATCCTCTGATTGGAATATACTCCCTTTCATCAACTATATCTTCTGTCTCTGCTCCGTCCGCCTCATGTTCTCCAATTTCTAATGCATCGTTTCTTATTGGACACTTATTTCTGCTTCAAAAGCTTGATCTCCTTCAACTTCCACAATGTTTGCTACTCTATCCTCATAAGTCGATGAGCGTGCTCTTTCTTCTCTTTCAATGCATTTCTCTCCTCCAATTCCCACCATGGGTTCCATTCCCCCCTCATATGTGCTTGATAGATTTACATCGATGTTAGATAAACTATCATTTTGTCCAGATCTTCCGGAGATTTGTCTACCTCCTGTGCTAACTACCTTTCTCATGAGGCCTCAAAACTTTGTACCTACCATTAGGCCTTTACAAAATCCCATTAGTACAAAATCTCACCATTACTATTAATATTGTTTTTAAAAAACGATACCAGCTTATAAAGATGCAACAAATAGTTGTTGCCTATTTCTCACTTTATTATATTATATATCAGTGCTAAACATAGATTAAACCATGAACCTTTTGTTCGAAATTAGTATGCAAACTAATTGCTTTAACTGGCATATTACAATCAGATAATAGAATGTCGAATATTGGATAAAGCTTAGATAAAGAATCATTATCGTATCGTAAGTAGATCTGTATATTTATGTTATAATCGCAAAGAAAAGGATAAAAACTCTCACCGAAGCACGTCGACGAAGCATGCACTACAATGAAGTTTTAAGCTTTGTCATTGGTGTTGTCAGAACATTATAGTGTATGCATGTATGTTAAAAAATCCATATTGTATGTTAGAAGATAGAACAATACCCAATATATTTATTAACTAAAGTTTTAATTTTTATGTCATGTGCATACTAAAAATAAATGTACGCTAAATCAAACGAAAATTTATATTAACCCGCATAGTCATAAAATAGTAGCGGAATATATGATTAAGTAAATGAGTTAATCTTCACTAGTATATGATATTTTCAAAAGTTTCTAGATAAACGAAAAAGATTTGTGTAGGGTACTATTACTATTTTACTTTTCGAATTTACCTTTGAGAGCGGCTTGAAATATTGATTTACGTAATTGGAAGTAACCAATTAGATTTACGATGACACTTAGAAATCAATCACTGATATAGCCCATAGATTAGTGGGGTGAATAAAATACACGTTCCTTAAATAATCATCACAAATGTAAAACATATTACTCACATATGCATGCAATCTAGATTGGAAGAAATAATAGTAAGTAATCTAGAAACATTTTCCAACTTGCAATGTACCATGCTTCAAACAAAAAAAAGATGATAACAAAATTATTCGTGGACAATAAGAAATTAAAAAACAGTAATCATAACATCTAATAGTAGTTTAATGCTGCTAAGGAAAGTATTCATCCTCAATAGCTACTTCACCATTGCTCTATTCATCATCACTTGCATCAACATCATCGTCATCGCTTTCAGCTTCTATATCCTCTTCTGAATCATCACTATTGCTCTTGGGCATTTACATTTCATGAACTAGTTCTCATTATCAATGATGTCATATTGTTCAATTGTTAGTGGTTGATTAAGACTATCATCCGAAATAATAGTAGGGGGTCGAGATATCTCGTCTGCTTATTCCACATCTGTATTCTCCTCTGAGTTGAATACATTAAGTGAAAACTGATTTCTTACAGTGGTTTTAATCACAATTAACCATTCGTTGGATGTATTTCCAAGTTGGCATGTGAAATAAACTTGCTGATATTGATGTGCAAAGACAAACACATCTTCTATTTGAAGTCGTGAATTATTTTTCACTTCAATCAATCCATTTGTACAGTGCACTCTTATCCCATCTCTTGACAGTGTGTCAAACCAATCACAATTGAACATAAAAATTTCGTTCTCCTCTCCAAGGTATGTCAGCTTAATAACTTCTTTAATCATCCCATAATAATCATTTTCTAGATCATCATAACAACTTCCTTTCACACATATGCCACTATTCATTTTTTTTTGTGCTTTCCATACTGCATTGTATGGAACTTATAACCCTTTACAAAGTAACCATTGTAACACTTCACTAAATAACTTGGTCCTTGTGCAAGTAAATATAGTTGATGCATAATACCATTTGGATGGAATGAAATCTATTAAGTAAATACACATGGTAAGTGAACAATTTATACATCATAAGCTGTATGTAAAAAAAATTAATTTTACAACCATTTAAAAACTTACATTTGATTTTAATCAATCAGGAAATATATATATTCCAACGTCGTATCAATGAAATTCTCATCCATCTGTGAATATTGACCTCTTAATTCATCTTTGCATTTTCTAAGCACAAAATTATATTTTTGTTGGTAAGTTATATTATGTATATCTAATTATAGTGATATTCGATATTACTTACATCATCAAAACTTTCAATTCAGGGCAATTGAAAACTACGTATTTATGCATAGCATGATGCTCTATTGGGGTCATTCTCCTCTTAACGAATGCAGTCGATAACACCCTACCCGAATGACAAAAAATAGATAGTTTTTCATCAGCCATAATCTCTCCTCCATCATCATTTCTCGAAGCTTGATTCCATATAGTTTCAACATTCGGACCAAAATAACAGGATGTAAAATTTGATATCTCATCAATAAGATATGCTTCGGCTATGGACCCTTCAACATGCGCCTTGTTACCCACTTTCTTTTTCGGATAATTAAAATACCTAGACCATACATGAAAATTAAAAAATAATCCACAAGATTATTGAAAAAATAACGAACGTACCTCTCAAAAGGATACATCCGTTGATATTGAACAGGACCACCTACATTTGGTTCATACGGAATATGAATGGGCAGATGCTCCATGGAATCAAAAAGGGAAGGAGGAAATATTTTCTCAAGCTTACAAACTATTTCAACGATATTTTTTTCCATCAAACTCATGTATTCAACATTTATAGTTTTCGCGCAAATATCACGGAATAAATTACTAAGTTCCACTGAACTTTCCCATATATTTTTTGGCAAAAACGACCGAAAAGCAGTAGGAAGAAGTCTTTGCATGAACACATGACAAGCATGACTTTTAAATCTAGTAATTTTAGTTTCAGACTCATTGACACATCTTTGAATGTTAGAGGCATATCCATCTGGAAAACTTATGCGTTTAATCCACTGACAAACAGCTTTTTGATCTTTTTTTAGAAGACAAAAAGGAGCCTTTGGCTTGTAATAATTACCATTAGAATGTTGAATTAAGCTCATCCACCTTTGCATGCTACAAATTGTTTCAAGATCAAGTCTAGTCTTCAAATTGTCTTTTGTTTTTTCAGTGTCCATTAACGTGTTGGATATGTTGTCAAAAAAGTTCTTTTCAATATGCATCACATCTAAATTATGACAAATCAAATTTAATTCCCATTAAGGAAGATCCCAAATTATACTTCTACATACTCAATTATGCGATTCACCAAATCCTGGTATTTTATGATTACCTGATTTAAATCCAAATACAACATTAGGCAAAGTGGACACTGTATCTCTCATCTCAACACCAGAATGTCAAGAAGGTGGTATATCACGTTCAATGTTATTCCTTTTGAACTTGTCATTTTTCCTTCGGAATGGATAATTTAACGGCAATAATTGTTGGTGGAAATAAAAAAAACAAGCATTTCCTCCATGTTGAAGAGTAAAAAACTTTGTTTTTTCCATAAAATAAGGACATGACAATCGTCCATGTGTACTCAACCGGATAACATACCATATGCAGGAAAATCACTAATTGTCCATATCAAAGTTGCTCTCAAGAAAAAATATCTTTTTTGTGCACATTATAAACAAGAACACCTTCCCATAGCTCTAAAAGTTCATCAATCTAAGGTCGTAAGAAAATATCTAAATTCCTACCAGGACCTTTGGGCCTTGGTATGATCATGTTTAGGAACAAAAATGGTTATTTCATGCACTTCTGTGGTGGTAAATTATAAACTGTCAAAATCACCAGCCAACAGGAATAAGCTTTTGCTGAAGTTCCAAATATACTAAAACCATCGGTACATAAACCCAATCGGACATTTCGATCAGATGATGCAAAATCCAGATGTCGACGATCAAATTCTTTCCATGCTTCACCATCAGCTGGATGAGCCATTGAACCATCACTTGATTTATTATAATAATGTCATGTCATGTCTTTAGCATGATTTGGTGACATGAATAACCTTTTCAATCTCGGAATGATTGGAAAGTATCGAAGTTGTTTTACAGAGATGTTTTTGCTATTATTTCCTATATCTTCAATCTTGTAACGAGGACTTTTATAAATATCGCATTCATCCTTCATATCATTTTCTTTGTAATACAACAAGCAAAAATTTTGACAAACATCAATTTTGTCATAGCCAAGTCCAAGTGGTTTCAACATTTTTTTAGCTTCATAAAAATTTTGAATCAGCTTATGCCCTTCAGGTAGCATGTTGTCAATTAGTGCACTCATGTTCTTAAAACATGCCTCTGTCATACATCGTCGAGATTTAAGAGCCATCATTCTCGCACACGCAGATAACTTTGTTTCTTTTTTGCATCCATCCCAAAGTGGTTCATCGGCTGCTTTTAACAGATGTAAGAACTTTTGAGCTTCAACATTTGGTGGTTTCTCTTCGACATCATAATCAACACCCATTGCATCTAACACCATATCTTTATATGGGTTGTCATAATTTGGATTATTTGTATCTGACTCTGACATTGTTGGTTCATCAACTTCTTCCTCTCCATGGAAAATCCATTTAGAATAAAGCGGAACAAAACCATTTATAATAAACGCTTCAAAATTTCTTCCTTTAACTGATTTTTTTTGTTTTTGCACATGGAGCATGGACACCTAACAGTTCCTCCATAATTTACTTGTAAAAATGCATTATCAATAAAATTGTTGACACCATTAACAAATTCTAGATTTATATATCCATCTTTAAGCCTACGATACATCCATGAACGGTCACTCATTTTGAGATTAATCCTATATAGAAATAAAACTTACTTAATATTTAATTGGTAGTAAAATGTTTTAAAAAAACAAATAATGACTCAAAGCATATAATCCATGAAATATATTAAAGATAAAAAAACATGCAGCTTATTGTTACCATGAATAGATCAATATCGGTATCGACTAATGTATGACTTTATGAATATACAATAGGGTTTAATTACCAAATTGGGTTTCAAATCTTAAATCATGGTTTTAACAATTGAATCAAACCAGGATATAAATTATGAATTGTGAATTCAACGAATTTATAGTTTAACGATTAAAGTCCATGTTCCATCAATTATTTGCACATAAAAAATTCTGAATGTTGAGACCCACTAAAGACCATAATTTCAATCTTTTAGTAATAATTAGTGACACAATTATTTTGTCTTTAATTAGACCTTATTTAAAGACAAAAAAGTTTTGGGTCCCTAAAATTTGTTTTAAAATTAATATTTTGTTGTAGTGTTATTTATATTTTTTGTTCTTATTCCCATTTTTCTTTTTCATGCCAGGTTGTTTAGAGTATATAATAAAAAGTGCATTGTGCAGCCAATATATATGATTTCAGGTACCTTACATGAGTTTGGATATATACTATTTCACTTTCTTAGGCTTGAGTTTAGGTAAAATTATTTAGGTCAGATGATCTTATGCAGCAGAATCACATATATATGTTGCAACAAACAAGATTACTATTGTTGGGCAGGTAAAAATTGGAACTCGTATTATATTGGTGATATGTTATGACTTGTAATAGAAGAACTTTTGTCTTCTTAGGTTTTACTAAAGAAAAACATACATATAAAACAGCCATTAACAAAGGACACAACATTGTACCACTAATTCAAAATATAATAAGCATATTCTTATTTTCAAAATCTTGGTACTGTAATGAATGAAAATAAAAATCACTAAATCGTAAAAAAGATAAGGATGGCCTTAGAAAGTACCTTGTTTTTATATGACAATAATCTAACTAAACTGGCTGCCACTTTCACAGTTGCAGGTTGCCCAAGCTGGATTCTGCAACAAAAAATATAAAACAAGTGACATTAACGTGCTAAATGCATTCACATAGCATGTGATGAAAATGAAATATACAGCTCTCTTTTTCTGTATATTGTTATTTCAACTTTGTATATTGTTTTTTATATGACAATAATATACAGTTATACTTTTGTTTCCATTTACGTCTACTTTTGTTTGCCTTTACGTCTACTTTTGTTTGGCATCCTAATTCTTTGCAAAATCTCTAAGTTAGATTCTTACAGTAAACACGGACATAGATTAATTGATGGATTCAGGTTAACCATGCAGGAGAGTTGGAGGTCAACAAAGGACCATCATACACACGTTCGCTTAAATATTGCTTAACATTAATCCTATTACATTATAATTTTTTATTTAATGTGGTGATAATTATTTGTTAACACTGATAGCGAGGTTCCATTGATTTCTCTTCCATAATTGGTGTAGCCAATAGGTGTTTAGCAATTTATTTAGCTCCTCTAGATTATTAGTTTGAGCTATTTCACCAATTTTTTTACAGTTTGTATATGTATTCATTATCAGTAAAGCGATAAGCAATACTACCTCTACTTTGTATATGTATTCATTGGTGTTTTCTTCTATGTTAACATGTAATGAATTTTGAGCACATGTTAATATTTTCTTTGAAAAAAATAACCAATAGACAATACTTAACAGTAATTAAAAGTGTAATATATCAACATGTGTAATCAAAAAGTCATAAAAGTACATATATTGCTCGAATGTTTCACCCTTACAACTGAACATGACTTTCATGTGAACTTGAACATTACAGTGAATCGTCGTTGCATATCAATGGTGCCATGGTAATTGATCGATTTTCAATTTTGTTCATCTTCACTTTATATAGCCTTAAGATTTGGATAATATTTGTCGCTACCAGTTAACCCGATTGGTGAGAGCATAAAACAGTTAGTGATGTTAGATATACTTTTGGAATAAAATCCTTTTTTAGTTCTATTTTGCCCAGCTGAAATTTTTAGCTTATTGTAGAATAACAAAAATCGAATGGGGAGCGCACGTATTGTTTTTTTCCACACTCAACGGTAAGCATGATTAAGAAAATGTTCACTATGGTTCAATATAGACTATCCATGAACTTTGTCAAATACATGGAATATACAGGCAGTACATGAATACGGTAGTTTTAAAATTTGATAATGATGAGTTTTAATCCCCTATCTCCAAATAATAAAATTCCGATTTACATAAACCTTTGGATCAAGATATTTAGAGTTACTTGTTTCTATATTGTGTTGTATATTCTGTTGAAGTTTAAAATGGCCAACCAAAAAGAAACTGAAAATAATTTATTTGGTATATTGCTGTCAACTACAACTGCTGATAAGTTTGAATACATTGATTATATAATGATAAACTGAGGATTATATTTACTAATTTTCATTTACTTTTATTAGAAATTGTCAAAGCACCAATGTTTGAAATTCTTTCAAAAAATGATATAATGTAATCCAAGAAGATTCTTTGGGTGAGATGTCGTAAAACATTCTTATTAATGTCTATAATTAAAGAGTTCACAAGAAGAATGCCCATTGAAATCCTATCACAAGAGCTCATAAGGAGATAAGGCCTGTAGTATGTATTTATCATTTTCATTGCCTTTGAATATCCTTTACAACACTTGTGAACATGTATTTACTTGGAATTATTGGTTGTTTAGTCAAGGTTGCATATGGCTTCACTTAAATTGCAGTATAATTTTGAGAGGTAGGATTGGCATAGGAGATACAACACTATTTTGGTAATGTACTGCAGATTTGATTGTTTTTAGTCTGTACTAGTTTAGACACAGTTTGAAAGAATTTTTATAATTGATTCAAAAGTCGTCAATAAGATTCCAAGAGCACCTACAAAGGATAAAAAGTTTAAGTGAACCGGTAGGGAATGATGAACAATGATAGAGAAGTTTCACCCTGTTGATAGAAGCTTCTGATTTAAAGAAAAAAATAAATAAGTAGAATGGAATTTTATAGAATCATTTATGCTGTGTTAAATCATGATGTGGCCAGTAAGTACTTTGAATAAGGAGTATTGTATTATGCACATAACTACGCAGTTTTTTCTACATTAAGATACACAGTTGAATCATGAGGTGACAAACATTAATATACACGGTTTTTTCTGCATAGATTGCATTAGAAAATGGATTTGGTGCACTTCTTCTTAATTGCACTTCTTCTTAATTTATTTAGAAAATAAAAGTTTAATTTAACTAATCACAAAGCAAATATGTATATTGAACCAATGTACACAACAGCTATTTAAAAATGGTTAGGTATAGAAAACTGTGAATAAGTAGCAAGTGTAATAACATTAATTTGAACAGAAATATGTTACTATTTGCTAACCAACAACACTCAACTATGAACTCAATGAGTAATTAATAATGGTGTTAATGACATAAATCAAGAATTATAAACGTGTAAAACGCAATCTAGAATTAAATTAGATGTGATTTACTTATATATTTCTGCATGTCAAAATAGTTTACCATTGCATACAGAAATCATAATTGCACTTCTTCTTAATAAAAATACTTCTATAGAATCTGTTGTGCAGAATTTAGTTTACCATTGCATGTGGAATCTCTACAATGTAATAGAATCTCTGTTGTGCAGAATTTAATTTACTTTGGTTTTGTACATAAATATTTAGTTACCATTGCATAACGAATAAAAATACTTCTATAGAATCTCTGTTATACAGAATTTAATTTAATTTGATGTTTTCCAGTTACATATAGAATCTCTGCAATGTAATACCGTTGCAACCTAAGCAACAAATAGATCATCATTTCCCATATAATTTCATCAAACAAAAATATATTTTTAAGCAAACATATATTAAACTATGTATAATAAATAAACAAATAATAAGTATTTCCTTTACGCTTTACTGGAGGACATAGATGTAATAATCTTGAAAAAATGATTCTTAAACTAGTTTAAAATGGAAATATATAACAGGTTAAAATTATCTTAGCTACAACCTCAACCAAGATACGTTTTCTTGCAGAATCACTGACAAAAAGCAAACTCCGAAGCCAAAGCTTAACTATAAAAATAGCTGTATAAAACACTGTAAGTTAAGTGTAGTCTCTTATAACAAGGACTTATTGTTAGACTATGTGTATTTATACATTTAAATAAGTAAATTCCTCAAGCTCATACTTTCAAAAACCTACATGCTCATTATCCAAAAACTTTTATTATGGAATCCTATTACATCACCAGAAAGTTCCATTAAGGAAAATCAGATGCATATGAACCATTTATTAATTAACTTAAAAGGCGATCAAAAATATAATTATCATTAGTAAATCATTTAACTTTGTTTTTCTGCTGGCACATAATAAAATCAAAGATCCTCTTTCAGATTAAGATGATATGGGAATGATTCTTAAAAACAAAATGATGAAAGAGAAAAGTAAAAATCAGAAACTTAATCATAATGTCAACTTATAGTCGTCAAAGAAATCCACATACAACAAGTAGAAGTTCAATTAGAAAGTAAAACACAAACCTATATGTTCTTCAAATATACAAATCGACAGCTCATCTTTGTTGAGTCGTGATTAGAGCAATAGGGATTCACCTTAAGGTTCTAATTTTATTGGGGAGAAAATTTCTGGAGGCGGCTAGGTTTCGTTCTGCGTTTTTTGGCGGAGGAAATTAGTGAAGGTTTTTTTTGTTGTGTGCATGGGTGGGGTGGAGTGGAGCTGTAATTAATAAAACATCTTTAGGTTTCCCTATAATTTTGGTGGAACCAACTTTGTTTACGTTGAGACTAACTTAAAAGATTATGGTTTAATTTTCTTAGCAATTAATTAAAAACATTTCATGTTGAGACCTAATAAAGACCATGATTTCAATCTTTTAGTAATAATTAGTGATACTATCATTTTGTCTTTAATTAGACCTTAATTAAAGACCAAAAAGTTTTGGGTCTCCAAAATTTGTCTTAAAATTAATATTTTGTTGTAGTGTTAGTTCAGTAGCAGTTTTGGAAGAATGTTTATCCTTATGAATAATTTTGAAAGAATGTTTTTCCTTTTAAATAATTTTAAGGAGAATGTTTGTCCTTGTGGTTAAAATATTGAGGTCGTGTCCTTGAGGCTAAAAATATACAAATTTTTGTCCTTTAAATTAATTCCCCCTTACAATAATTAGATGGTAGTGCTGCTCCTTTCGTCAAAATGAGGGATGAGATGATAACACATTGATTTTAAGAGTTTTGGTCTGAGGTTTACTTTTGATTTTCAAAAAATAACCAAACCACTACCAATCATTATTCAAATTTATCCTATATAACAGGTTTCAAAGGTATGATACTCTAGGGCTTAAGCTAGTATTTTTCTCACATCAACTGAGTGCTGCGTTGCAACAGAGCACTATGCTCAGTTGCACTCCGCAACTGGGCACCATGCCTAGTTGCACTTTGCATTGAACATTGTGCCATGGCAACTGAGCACCATGCCTACTCTGTTGCATTTTGCATCTAAGAACCTCAACTTAGCTTCAAAAAGCAACCAAGCAAGCTCTCAGTTGCATTTTCAACTGAGCATTGTGTTTAGTTGCAAAATTGTAACTGAACACAAGCTCAGTTGTAATTGCATTTGCAACTCGGCTCAATTGCATTTGCGATTGAGCTTGAACTCGGTTTTAATTCGGTAGACGCAGAGCTTTTATTTTGTTTTATTTGGAATTTGAATTTTAGTTGAGATAAGTGCTCAATTTTCTTTTACTAAAACTAAGGTAGTATTTGGTTTAAAAATGAATTTTGTGTTTTTATTTTTTAATTCTCAAATGAGAAGAATGGAGGGACAACGGAGAGGATGAAAGAAAGATTGATGGGAGGATGAAGGAAATGGAGGGACGACGGAAGAATGTTTTTCTTTACGTGCTTGGGATATTTCTAAAAATGCCGAAAGATAAAAGAAGTTGTTTTTTTATTGTGTATGTTAACTTCATTTTCTAAATTGATCGTTTTCGACAATATGAATGTGTCGTGTGCATTTTTGTATGGACGAAAACTCAAAACTAAAAATAACAAACCAAACATTACCTATTTTTTTAATTCTTTTTCCTCTTTTAATTTGAATTTATAGGCACCTGTAGAGAAAGAAGAGGAGGAGAAAATCAAAAGTTGGAAGTGGTGGCGGCATAGCAAACATGTAAAATATGAAAAAGTGACTCATTTTAAATTTAGGCTTCTACAAATAACTTATTTGATGCGTATTTTAAGAATGTGTATATAATGGATAGAGCTTTTTATGAAATACGTTTTTGGCTGGATCTTATTTTTGTAATTTACTCTCTGATAAAATATACTTTTATGCATGGTAATTTGAGCATTGGTCATAGTGGTAGGACTATGCCTTTATGTGGGGGCAAAGGCAAGGATGAAATGAGATAGGCCTCAGTTAATGATGAGAGAAACTCTGATTTGCACAATGCTGTGTTATTTAAGTATTTGAAGTACTCTTTGACATAATAAGCATATGGTTTTTTTAAAGGTTTGGTACACTTTGGGATGTAATAGATAGTGTAAACTTGGATTATGGATATTGTGAAAACTTGGATAAGTTAATTATAACATGTTGAATTATAAAATTTGTTTACATGATTGTTGTTTGAGTTCGATTGGCATATGTTTTCATATGTTGAGATTTCTAGGATATTACTCCCAAACATTATTTCGTTTATGACAGCACTGCATAGAATGCTGTCTACAGTTGATAATATTTTATAGCAGTTGATAGAATATACAGTACGAATGAATGCTTGAAAACATGTATTAAACGGTGTAAGAAGTTTACCACGGCGCCTAAACATAAGAAAACATAACTAGCAAAATCTTTTAACAACAAAACAAAAATTCTATAGAATAAAATCCATGATATGAAACGACATAAACTTAAAGCTGTAGAAAACTATTCACAGCAGAACCTAAACGTGGTAAAGTGCAAATTTTGTTATTATGTGCCATAAAAAATTTAGTACTTGTAGAAATCGGCATAACTTACATAATATAATTGCAGTCAATAATCTACCTTTAATAGCATTTAACAATTTGCTATAGCTTGTGGTTCTACAACGTTTATAACCGCGGTGATAAAAAAATTAATGGTATTTATTTCATACTATAAAAGTCTGATTTCCTGTAGTGATTTGACACTAGGTGTAACAACCTGCATTTTAGTGGGTTCAAATTTTCGCTAAATCGAATACTTAATTCTACCAAAGTACGAATTGTTGGTTGGTATCCCGTAAATAATAAAAGCATATCAGGGCACTATCAATTAAACTCACAATGGAATAGTAAAATATTGTAAACATATAATAACTGACCAAGGTTAATATTTCTGATATCCGATGCTTTTGTTAGTGTCGAACATATATTCCCTTCCACTGTTCCAGCCTTATACCAGTACCTGTCCCTCTAAGTCTATCAGGTGGGTTGTAACGAGAAGGGGGTCAGAACATATTCTGATGATTGGTAAATTACATACTTTATACATAACACTAGTTTATGCCAATTGCTTTTCATTACATGTTATGTCTCTTTTAACTTATTAGAACCAAAATTGGTCACTAACACCCAAATCCAGATGAAAGCACCAAATATCAACCACGGCTTTCAAATATAATATATGTAGAGAGTATAAATATGAAGAACAGTAAAAATTAAAGAGAAAGCAGTAAAGACACAGAATTTATAGTTGCTCGGCTAGCTCCGGCCTACGTCCACTTTAGAAAATTATTTTTTATTGATGTTAGAATATATTACAGTTACAATCCAGAGTTTTTTTTAGAACCACAATGGCAGAGTAGCCTTTTTGTAGAAGGCGAAGGGAGACAGAAAGAAGATCCCTTTTCTAAAGCCTAACATGCTGTATTTATAGGAAAATCCCGAGTTATTGAGCTTCTTGAGGGGTAAAGGCCCATCAAGACCTTTGCCGAACCAACACCTTTCATTGCGACTGATCCTGAGTTCTGTGCATGCTGACCCGAGCCACCCTAGGTGACGACCCGAAGCAGCCCTACGCTTGACTCCAAGTGGTTCATGCTAGAACTCAAAACGGTAAATACGTCGAGCCACACCATCTTGCCGAGCCACACCATCCAGCTGGGCCGCACTATCCGGTCAAGCCACACTATCTTGCCGAACGACCCATAACTCCTAGACCGAGCCGCCCATGCCGAATGACCTATACCATCCAGACCGAGCTGCCAATGTCGAACGGCTCATAACTCCTAGACCGAGCCACCATGTCGAACGACCTATACCATCCAGACCGAACCGCCAATGTCGAATGACCTATAACTCCTAGACCGAGCCGTGACATCGAGGCTCAACGACCAATCCTGACCGAACCATGGCATCGAGGCCGACCGACCCCACTTTGATCGAACCATGCATCTTTTCCACTTCTCAACCGATCCATACTACTACACCGAGCTACTAGCCTATCCGTCCAATCCAGTATCTATCTTCTATCTATCCAGTCGACTTAAACTTATCGTATTCCATCTTCAACGGCCAATCAACAGATTTACTTAAATCCGCCTGTCCACGGCCTTGCCAAAAAGGTGGGTTAACATTTGCCATCCAAAACATGCCTTGATATTGGAAGATGTGTTTTGAATAAACTTAAATCCGATGTTCGAAGTCCACAGGTTATACATAGCCATACCTTTCGATTCATAATCCAATCCATTTTATCTGAGTGCCATTGTCGTATTTTTATCCGAATCTACGACTGCTCTGAGTCGATATCTGATTCCTATCCAGTGACCAAATTTTCATCCGATAGCCAAATCTATGACCTTTCTGGGTCGATATCCAAATACGGGACAGCTTCGAGCCCTTTTCCAAATCCAGGACCTCACCACGTCCATCTATCCTAAGCCAAAATCCGAATCCCTGACTTCTCCGGGTTTAACTTTGAATCTATAGACCTCGTCGGGTCACACTCTCCCGTTCCAGCCTCGACTCTCCGGTCAAGGGCTTGTATGTTCGTCGGCCTCGACTCTCCGGTCAAGGACTTCTTATATTTTCCGACTTCGACTCTCTGGTCAAGGACTTCTATATTCTTCGGCCTCGACTCTCCGGTCAAGAACTTCTATATTCTCCGGCCTCGACTCTCCAATCAAGGACTTTTATATTCTCCGGCCTCGACTCTCCAGTCAAGGACTTCTTATATTCTCCGGCCTCGACTCTCCAATCAAGGACTTTTATATTCTCCGGCCTCGGCTCTTCGGCCAAGGATATCTTATATTCTCTGGCATCGATTCTTCGGTCAAGGACTTCTATATTCTCCAAGCTCGACTCACCGGTCAAGGACTTTTTATATTCTCTAGCCTCGGCTCTCTAGCCAAGGACTTTTTATAGTCTTCGGTTTCGGCTCTCCGACCAAGGACTTCTTATATTCTCCGGCCTTGGCTCTCCGGCCAAGGACTTTTTATAGTCTACGGCCTCGGCTCTCCGGCCAAGGACTTCTTTTATTCTCCGGCCTCGGCTCTCCGGCCAAGGACTTTTTATAGTGTGTTCGAGTCCATTCCATCGCTCTCCGACGAAGGGACTCATAACTTGCGATTACTTCCCCGTCTCTCCGGTCAGGACCATGATCGCTAGACCTGTATTATTTATTGCATTGATCCAAATCCGATCATTATAGGATTCATTTATCAAAGCAAAAGTTCGTACAAAAAAGGGAATTAAATGTCCAAAATACCATAGAAGAAACCAGAGTTTTGCAGAAAAACAGAAAGAAAACAGGATTTCATAGACTCAAGTAGTTCGTTTTTTTTCATCTCAATGCACGCCTAGGGACCGTCCACGATCTCGTAAGTGTGTAAGTGACCTAGTCGTATTACTTTAAGTTATATTACTTTTTCAGAACCATAAAACCATTTAGTTGATAATAAGCTGGTGGTGATTAGATCCAACGCCACCTTCGTTTGAAGTAGGCGGTGGCCGCTCCCGTTCCACGGCTACAGCTTGATTCCTTATGTACTGTTGCACGTGACCATACCTTACATGTTTCTTCATGATATCTTTAAAATGCCTATATCGTTTGTGTTGTGCCCATCTAGCTCATGGAATAGGAAATGCTTTCCCGATGCCCGCTCATATTCCGAAGGTTCCCTTCTTGCCGGCCTTCGATACTGGAGTCGCCCTCGCGTATCCAAGTAAATCCTTTCTAGAGTCTCAGTCAAATCTGTGTAAGAAGAAAACTTTGACTCCATCTGAGTCCTCTTCGAGGTGCTATCGTTGCCATTCATTTTCCTTTATCGTATTTATTTGGATCTTCCCTAGGTGGACCTCCACCCCTTAGCGCATAAGCTTCAGCTTCTCTCCCTACTCTTTCAGTCTGCGCATCTTCCTACCTCAGGAACCTTTCGGCCTCATGGTAGAACTCCCCGAGATCCTTCGGCGGGTCCCATTCCAATGATTTTCTGAAATTCGAATTATCTGCAATCCCTGAAACTACCGCCATCAAAACCATTGATGGATCGGGACGATCCACCGACGCCACCGTCGCATTGAATCTGGTTAAGAAATCCCTGAGCGACACTCCCTTCCATTGTTTCATCAATTTCAAGGTCACTACGTTCTTGGGTCTGACTATATGGACCCGAAACTGCCTCATAAGCCTTTCAATCAGGTCCATCCAAGTGTCAATAGAACTGCTCTCCAGTTCTCTGAACCACATAGCTGCTATATCCGTTAAATACAAAGGGAAGAGTCGAGCCATCGCCTCATCCGATGCCCCCAGTACCTCCATATGCTTCATGTACCTCTTTAGGTGAACGGCGGGATCCATTCTTCCATCATACATCTCCAATGTTGGTAGCTTAAAATCCAGTGGGTTCCTAGCTTGCCTGATAGTAGGAGTAAAGGGACTCATATTCACATCCTCCAAGTCTTTATTTACCGATCCACCTCTCATAGCTCGTCAGACCATCTCCGCTAGTCTGTCATTGTCACCGAGCTGTAACCCTTATCCGTTGCCTCTAGTATGTCCCCCGAGTTCATGAGGGAATCCTGGAACATACTACTCATCACTTACTCCGGTGTTCCTATTGGCTTCGTGTTGCACAGCGTCATCTGGTATCCCTCCATGGATTGGTCTAGCATTTCCTAGTGTCGTGCCCCCGAGTCTAGGTCCATTCAGATTGATAGCCGTTTGGTGATTGGGGGTTGCCCCCTGCTGAACCACTCCATCTGCTCGCTGGTTGAGTGCTTCTGATCCATCTCCAGGGATCTGAGCTCCTACAGTTCTTGCTTGTCCAAATTGTGTGAGAAGAGTCTGCATCATCTCCTCTTGCCTTTTCAGCATCGCTTCCATCTCATCTCTGGTGATGTAGATGGATGCTTGACCTCCTCTAGCTCCATAGGATGCCTCTTGACTTCCCTCTAGATTGCTCCTTTCTGTCACTTGCTTCCTTGCTGATGGCCTAGCCATTGCTTTTTAGAATTCAAGTTCCTAACTCCAAAATTTTCGAGTGCTTGCCTTCTCGGTGGAAGCACCAAAATGTTAGAACCAAAATTGGTCACTACCATCCAAATCTAGATGAAAGCATCAAATACCAATCACACCTCCCAGATAGAATATATGTAGAGAGTATAAATATGAAGAATAGTAAAAATCAAAGAGAAAGCAGTAAAGACATAGAATTTATAGTGGTTCGGCTAACTCTGGCCTACGTCCACTCCAGAAATTTACTTTTTATTGATGTTAGAATCAATTATAGTTACAATCTAAAGTTTTTTTAGAACCACAACGGCAAAGTATCCTTTTTGTAGAAGATAAAGGGAGACAGAAAAAAGATCCCTTTTTTGAAGCCTCACATGCTATATTTATAGGCAAATCCCGAGTTATCGCGATTCCTGAGGGGTATAGGCCCATCAAGACTTTTTCCGAACCTACACCCTTCATTGCGACTGACCCTGATTTCTGTACATGCCGACCCGAGCCTCACTAGGCGACGACCCGAAGCAGCCCTATGCTTGACTCGAAATAGTTCATGCTAGAACTCGAAGCGGTAAACATGCCAAGCCACACCATCTTGTCAAGCCACACCATCCCGCCAGGCCGCACTATCCTGCCGAGCTGTACTATCTTGCCGAACAACCCATAACTCCTAGACCGAGCCACCCATGCCGAACGACATATACCATCCAGACCGAGCCGCCAATGCCGAACGACTCATAACTCCTAGACCGAGCCGCCAATGCCGAACGACCTATACCATCCAGACCGAGGCACCAATGCCGAACAACCCATAACTCCTAGATCGAGCCATGACATCGAGGCCGAATGACAGTTCCTAATCGACCATGACAATGAGGCCGAGCGACCCTACCTTGATCGAACCATGCATCTTCTCCACTTCTCAATTGATCCATACTACTACACCGAGCTACTAGCCTATGCCGATCTACTCCGTCCAGTCCAATATCCATCTTCCAAGCATGCTACATCATCTATCTACCCGGTCGACTCAAACTTGTCATATTCCAACCTCAACAGTGAATCAATCGATTTAGTTAAATCCGCCTGTCCACGGCCTTGCCAAAAATGTGGGTTAACAAAACTTAGTCGTCTTGGCTTCATATATGCATGCATAATGTATACAACAACTACATACATACACATGTATACACACACATAAATATATATGTGTGTAAGTACCACAGCCACCCTTCGGACCATGATACTTTCCCCGCCAGTATTTGTAACTTTGCGCCATGTCAGGATACATCATCAACGCAGTATCACGTCCTCGCCGCTGTGTATACCAAGAATGTGATAGCCCGCATTTCCAAACCTTGGAAGTCAACACTAATACATCCATGGTATTTATGTGCTGAGCATGCAAGTGTTGGAAAGACAGATCGTTAGGGAAAGAAAAGAAGGAAGAAGACAAGAAGAAACTAAACAACACAGAATCTCACAACGCAACAAATATATATATATACACACACACACACACACTAATTAACATAAAAATTTACATAGTCATTTCCAAAATGATACATCGAAGTCATAACAGTACAAATTCTACCCTGAGATTGTTATAACTGCCCATTCCAACTTAATTGATACAAAAGACATAAGACACATCGTAAATAAGATAAATAACCAGTCATCGATGAAGCCACCTGCTCTAAGCTCCTTTAAAAATGTATCTATGGAACCTGTACTACTTGGTTGCCTACACAAATTTGAGCACCCAAGAGTTTTAGGGGAAAAAATGGAAACTCGGGGTCATACGTAGTTTTGGTGTGAGTAAAGCATAAGTTTAACTTTATAAAAACCTTCAAACTAAAGGATCTCGTAAGACCACACTGTAGATAAATAAGGATGGGTTTTTATCTTATGGTAACTATATCATTTCTATTATAAATCCATTGATATTATAATAATGCCTAAGTTTTAAAATACCAATAATCAAGATTCAAGTAGCTGTGATGTATGTACATGACATCAATAATAGGTATACACCAAAAGCCGAAGGCGTTTATTGGAGAATGGATTTCCAACAAATGACATGATAATAGACTACCTTCCATAGACCTTTAGATAAAATGTACCATGAGTAGCAGTTTCCTTTGCAACCCGCATAACAAGGCCTGCCAGCCCCTGACTGGATAGTACCCAATACGATCACCCTTGATTGTGATTAACAACCAAAAATGGACCCCGAAGCATACATAGAGGTATCGACTCTAGATATGGAATGATCATACCCTAATGGGAGCAACCCACATAACCTTGCAGTAAACCCTATTTTAACTATTTTCGGGTCGTGAGGCCTGAGACGCCACGCTCTTACCATTTCCTCATAGCAATCCATCTTGTAATGCTAACGCTGCCCTCCAAGCAGAAATGCAATGCTAGCATTTATCCATACAAGTTCGTTTTAGGTCTGAAACGAAACCAAAGGCTATTCAAGGAGTATGATCTTCAATCGTCTTCAATATCTCTTCCACATAAACGCGTATGCTAGTTTGAAATGATTTTCAATAACACATCCGATCCTGGTCTCTTCAAACCAACAACAGTAATTTCCGATTGGCTCATTCTCGGTTCTTTTGAATGTATATAACAAGTATTCAAGTACTCACCGGGGAACTCACATATACAATCATACTTTCTAAGTCAAAACTGACCAAGATTTGATAGTCTATTATTTAACTATCAAATAGAAAAGCAAACAAAAATTTAGAAATTTAATTACCAATAGCAACCACTATACCTCAAAATCAAATATTCATTTATTAAATTTCTTTTCAAATAGTTTATCAAAACATTCATATACTTATCTCACTGACATAAGTATATTCACAAAACATTTGTTAAATATTTTTTTTTCAAAATCATATTAAAAGGACCAAATAAATGTTATTTAAGTTAGAAATAAGAATAACTCCAAACATTATTCCTTCATTGTTAAGCATGGAACAAAAGTTCCACACTATCATAATTAAGAAGGTCAGTTAAGGGAAATCTAAATCTCAAATTCTTTTTATAAACTTCTTCAATAAATCCTTTTAATAAATCTCTTTCATTTATGAAATCTTCTTTACTTAATTTCCAATCCATAATAGAACACTTTATAAATCTCCAAATTTATTTACAAAACTCTTTTATAAATATCAAAACCATTTATATAACACCTTATTAAATATCCAAAATCATTTAACTTTTTTCTGAATTTCAAAATTTCTTTTCAATTTAAACAAATCTTCTTAATTAAAACCTTAATCAATAAAGTTTCTTTAATAAACAATCAATTATTTAAAACACCTTTTTTAAAAAATATTCTTCTTTTAAATCATCTTTAACCCTTTTTTAAAAAGAATTAAAATTTAAAAGAATGATTTCACAAATTCAAAAAGGCTTTGCGACTGCAATGGTTTTTATTTAATTTGGTTTAACATTCCAAGTTATACAAAATGCATTATAGTAAAAATTTAATACAGTGTCAATAAAAAGTAATCAAAATGCAGTATAATCAACTAAATACATTTGTTCGACTAATCAACTAAATGATATGTGAATTTATGATCATTCAACTTTTATGAATGATTTAATCACTGCCATTAATTGCGCTTTAATTTTGTTTACAACCTAGCTTAAATTCCATCATAATTTAGTTCTAAGTGAGTGCTTAGCTATTGTGAATTGGGACAAAAAACTGTATTATGAAGTCACATATAGAATAATGACATACATATAAGCAACATTCATGTTTTTATGGAAGAAAAAAACTTCAAAACAATGCAAAACAACCATTAAAGATTCCCTAATTAATACCAACAAATAAGGTAAACTGGAGACATCAAACAATTTCAAATAAACTTTAGTATGAACCATAAATTAAGTTGTATTTCCGTATATATATTATTATTTGCAATGCAAACTGATTTACATTTCAAATAAAATTTAGTATGAACCATAAACAATGTTTTATTCTATATTTTCAATTATTTTAGCAAATATTTATGAAAGTATGTGATCTAGTCCATATTCATTAGATTTCAAAAACTTGTTTGCCTTTTTCATATGTAGCATTTTTCCGAAGTGCTTCGTGTTTTCATGAATATGTGTTTTTTTATTAGCAAGTAATATTAAACTAGTCAAATATTTTAATCCTAGTACAGGCCTTGTCCAATTTGAAGCCCAACAAAGAATATAAAGAACTGTGTGCTTAACTCTTTTCAGGAGAGATACTTAAAGTGCTAGTCGATTATAAGCATGCATCCATTGTGGGATACAAAACAAAAGCATTTTGAGATATCTTTGTACAAGTTTTCTTTGTTTTAGTGCAATAAATTCTTATTTGATGAATTTGTAATCTAAGAACTGTTAAATTATAGGCTACAATTCCTATTCTTATGTTCAGTTAACAAAATTAGTCTAGTTTTCTTATCTCAATTTCAATAATGAAATAACTTATTGCAAAGTTAGCCATAATTTACATTCACACTATAAAATATAAAAATTGTCAAGGTTCCAATGGTCCGACCATTAAAACCTCTGATCATGAACTATCTTGGTACAATCGACGGTTTGGTTATGATAACTATGGATAAAGTGAAGGCATATAAACTTCTTGTTAATTTATCTATTGGAAAGGAAAAACCGTAACATAATGTGAATATGTATATATTCGGTTGTAAGTATAATGAACTATATCTGTGAACCAATGCTTTAGGCTAATACGAAAATGACAATAAAACATACAATAAGGTAAATATTAAAAAGAAAAATGAGTAGCATTGTAAACAGAAAAATACAACTGCATGAACATGAGAAAAAATATATTTTTTCCAAAGCTATCATAATTTGAAATATGAGTATTGTTCATGGATGGACCACAAAGGTCATCTTGCTGGTCTTGGATTGAAAAATGTTGGTTTAAGAAGCATGTTTAAAATATTAATAGAATACCAATTTGAAAGTTAGAATAGGATTTGAGTCACGTAATATGTAATATGGCTAAGATCTGGGCTAAAATCCTTACCTATATTGAAAAACGTATAAATTCCTGGTATGTTTAGGCAATATTCGATGTATAAACTTTTGTATAGGTATAAAGGCTTCTATTTGGCAGTTTACTTTTTAATTATTTTTATATGTCCATATATTACAATCTGTAGTTCAATGCACGTCTCCTAAACAAGATGTAGAAATTTCAATGTAAATAGATGATACTTACTATTCTAGGAAGATATTATAATAACTACTATTCCATTTCCAATTGGGAAAAATTATGCCTCAAAATAACAATCATTAATTCTAAGCAGCTGCAGTACCCCACATCGGTAGCAATTTTACTCGGTAATGTTATACCAATAAAGGCACAGAATCTAAAATATTGCATCGTTAAAAAAAAAGAATTCTGAATCAATTTTTAGCTCAAAATACATAATTTCAAAAAACAAGTTAAAGTTGAAGTAATTACCTAATTTGAAATTGAAATTTGGTTGCAATCGATTGCTGAAATAGAACGCAAGCCCTAATCTTTCCTTATCTTCATTAAATCGGTGCAAAATAAACAAACGAAGATAGTGGTAGAACAATGGAGGCAGTGGCAGAAGGCGGCGGTAGAATGGCTGAGGCAGCGGCCGAACGGCGTAGGTAGTGGGGAACAAATCGAGGGCGCGATAACTTAGAACCAAAGAGGAAATAAAATGAACGATGAAATGTTGTCCATGAGAAAAGGGATAAGTAATAATAGAAATAAAATTACAATCCTATCCATGTTACTTTCAACTATTTACAAAATGGTAATAACCGTGACTAACGTTTGTAATGGAAATATCTGTTAGAAATTTTTAACGGTTATTACCGCTAGAAATTGAAAGCAAAAAAAGGTTAAAAAATAGGCTATTTGGTGTAATGTCATATATTATCACCTTATCATAATAAAATATCCTCAGAACACGCTTCCATAAAGGACTTATATTTTGAGAAAGTTATTGTCTATAAATGATTATTAAATGAACATCTTCATTCCACCAACCAACACCCACACCCACACCAAAACAACTATATAAATTTTGAAAATTTCCATTATATAAGAAATATACCCTAAGTAAAATTATTTCATTTACTAATTTTAAAACTACACTATGTCTGTTTGTCTTGTTTAAATGTTTAGGAAACCTGATCGATAACGTTGATTAGATGTGTCGACTAGAAGTCATAATCCACTCAATAGAAAAAACCACATAATATAAAACGTTTTACAGCACTAACAAATATGCGCTCATATATAAACCACACTCAAACTCATTCGAATAATTTTCTAATTCTATCTCCAATTAGTTTGCCTCACAAGGCCTAGATGTTCGCTTAACCTAAGCTCCGATACCAACTATAACAACCCACCTTTCTGACACTTAGAAGTCGATACTAATACATTCATGATATTCACTTGTCAAGCATTCAAGTGCCAAAAGACAGATTGTTTGGGAAGAAAAAGAAGAAAGAAGAAACTAAATAACATAGAATCTCACAACGTAACAGTTAACATAAAAAATTACATAGCCATTACCAAAATGATACATCAGAGTCATAATAGTACAAATTCTACCCGACAGTTATAACTGCATGTCCCAACTTAACTGATACAGAAGACATAAGACACAACGTAGAAAATATAAATAACTAGCTACCGGTGAAGCTACTTGCTCTAAGCTCCTCAAAAAATGCATCCGTGGAACCTGAACTACTTGGTTTCTCATACAAATTTGAGCACCCAGAAGTTTAGAGAAAGAAAATAAAACTCTAGGTCAGACATGCATCTGGTGTGGGTAAAGCATAAGTTTAATTTTATAAAAACCTTCAAACCAAAGGTATCTCGTAAGACCACGCCGCGCATAAATATGGACGAATTTTTATCTTACGATAACTAAACCATTTCTATTACAAGTCTAGTGATATTATAATAATGTTCGAGGTTTAAAATACCGATAATCAAGTAACTGTTACATGTTTACATGATAGTAATAATAGGTATACAAAAAAACTGAAGGTGCTTACTGAAGAATGGATTTCCAACAAATGGCAAGGTAAGGGACTACCTTTCGTACAGTACGCCTTTAGGTAAAATGTACCGTGGGCTGCAATTATCTTTGCAACCTGCATGACAAGTCTGGCCTTCCCTGACTGGATTGTACAAAATATGATCACCCTTCGTTGTGATCAACAACCATAAATGGGCCCCAAAGCATATATAGAGATACCGACTCTATATACGGGATGATCACACCCTAATGGGAGAGACCCACATAGCCTTGCTGCAAACTCCATTTTAACCATTTCAAGGGTGTGAGGCTTGAGAGGCTACATTCTTACCATTTCCTTATAGCAATCCATCTTAGAATGCAAACACTGCCCTCCAAGCAGAAATGCAATGCTAGCATTCATCCATACAAGTTCATTCTGGGTCTGAACGAAACCAAAAGCCCTTCAGGGAGCATCGACTTCAACCATCTTCAAGATGTCTTCCACGTGAACGCATATATTGGTTCGAAGTGGTTTTCGGATAACATATCTGATCCCGGTCTCTCTAAGCCATCAATGATAATTTCCAGTTGACTCATTCTCAGATCTTTTGGAAGTATACAACAAGTATTCGAGTCCTTACCGAGGAACTCATATATACAATCATATTTCCTAAGTCAAAACTGATCAATATTTGATAGTCGGTTATTTAACTATCAACTACCCAAACAAACAAAAATTTAAAGATTTATTTACCCATAGCAGCCACTAAATCTCAAAAAAATCTTCAATTATCAAATCTCTTTTCAAAATGTTTATCAAAACATTTATATACTTATCTCACTAACATAAGTACATTCACAAAATATTTGTGATGGGTATCTTATTTCAAAATCATATTAAACGACCAAACAAATGTTATTTAATTAGAGATAAGAACAACCCCATAGATTATTCCTTCGGTGTTAAGCATGGAATGAAAGTTCCACATCACCATAATTAAGAAGATCAGTTAAGGGAAAAACAAATCTCAATTTTTTTAAATAAATTTCTTCAATAAATTATTTTAATAAATCTCTTTCATTTATGAAATCTCCTTTACTTAATTTCTAATCCATAATAAAACACTTTATAAATCTCTAAATTTATTTACAAAACTCTTTTATAAATATCAAACCATTTATATAACACCTTATTAAATATCCAAATCATTTATAAAACTTCTTTCTAAATTTCATAATCTCTTTCCAGTTTAAAACAAAACTTCTTAAATAAAACCTTACTTAATAATTTTAAATTATTTAAAAAACCTTTAAAAAAACATTCTTCATTTAGTTAATCTTTAAACACTTTTTTAAATAGAATTAAAATTTAAATGAATGAATTCACCAATTCAAAAGAGGCTTAGCGACTGCAATGGTTTTTACTTAATTCAGTTTAACATTTCAAGTTATACAAGGGTACATACATAATAACTATACATGAAGAAGGAAAGAACCAACAACAATAAATAAGCATACATGTAAATGTCTAGGATATTTGATGTCCATGTGTATATTTTTACTCTCATATTTAATCTTTTTTTTATTAATGGCTTATTAAGGTGTTTTTACATGTTTAAACCAAAATACAAAGGGATTTTCAAATCATCATTCATGCATCTACATGTTGGCAAAATGGTAATTTTTGTGTGAAGAAAATTTACTTGCACATTTTATTTTATTTTATAGGAATTTAGAGTGGAAATATGAAGAGCCTTCATGAATGTATGCATGCACATATGTTGAAAGCAAAAGGAAGGAAATAAAAGAATTCATGCAACATGAAGTAGCCCCCCTACCCAATAACTAATGGACCACGATTAAAACCAAAAGCACATGCTAGTGGATAATTAATTAAGTGCTAATAATGACTTAGAGGCAACACAAGCACAAGGGTATTTTTGGTAGTCCTCTAAAAATGGAGTTAAGGGTTTAGGCATGTATAATTAACCCTTTATGTTTAATGTAATGTTCTTCTTGGAATTCAAGTTGTAGCACAAAATCAATGTTGAACAAAATTCTTTTTAATGGCTTCTTAGCCTTATTCTCTTTACTTTCATGCACTTAAGTTTCATGCTTTCTTTTATTTTTATTTTACTTCATGCCTTCTTTTCTTCAATGCAAATAGATTAGATCTTTTTATTTTATGCAAGTTAGTAAGTTCTATATCTCTTTAGTTAGTTTTTCTTTCAATTTTTTTATGTTGAAACCATTTGTGTTGACATGAATTCAATTATGAGAAGCTAAACCCCTTCAATTTAGGGGTAATGAAGCTCTCGTGAATCATACTAAATCAATATAGAGTGATTTCTTTTGTAGTCTCTTATTTTGATGCTTAATAGAAATTAATAATAATAGTTTATGTTTTTTAGTGAATTTGACAGCTTATATTGACAACTCAAATAGGCCATGCTTAATCCAATAAAGGCATAAACTATTTGATCAATTACTGTTAGCACCAGAATTGGTCACTAACACCCTTGAGAAAGATTGTGTAGAGATATTAATGAAGAAAGTAAATTAAATCAGAGAAATGTATGCTAAATTATTTGCAAAAACAAGAACACTAGATTTATAGTGGTTTGGCGTAAATGCCTACTTCCACTTTAAGTTTAGATCTTTATTGCTTTCACAAATGATTGAATACGGACACAATCCGTACAATAATGGCTTGAATGCAAGTGCTAAGTCAAAAAGGATGAGTCTTGATTGCAGTAGAGTCTCCCCGGTATTCTTGAAAAAAGGTCCATTTCGCTATGTCCCTGCCCATCTATTTATAGACGAAGACGGGTTGGACTTCCCTCATGGGCCTAGGAACAGGGTACCTCGACCCGTGGTAAGTAGCTTCTGTGCATCGAGCTAGAGATGCCAAACGGAAATTGCTAAGCGAGGTTGGTCGAACAAGAGAACGTCGAGCGAGGTCTCCATGTCGAACGGCAGTCATATGCCGACCACACTTCCAGGCCGAACGACATTCGTATGCCGAGCAAGGGATGTGTGTCAAACTGCACTCGTATGCCGAACGAGGGAAGGTGCGTCGAACGAGGCCATGCCGAACGACTCATATGTGTCAAGCGAGGCATTGTGTGCCGAACGAGGCATTGTGCCGATCAAACCTTCCATGCCGAGCAAGCCTTCATGCCGAGCGACCCTTCTATGCCGAACGGGGCATTGTGCCGATCGACCCTTCTATGCCGAGCGAGGCTTCATGCCGAGCGACCCTTCTATGCCAAATGCGGCATTGTGCCAATCGACCCTTCAATGCCGAGCGAGGCTTCATGCGGAGCGAGGCTTCATGCCGAGCGAGGCTTCATGCGGAGCGAGGCTTCATGCCGAGTGACCCTTCTATGATGAACGAGGCTTCATGCTGAGCGACCCTTCTAGCCGAACAAGACTTCATGCCGAGCGACCCTTCTATGCTGAACGAGGCTTCATGCCGAGCGACCCTTCTATGCTGAACGAGGCTTCATGCCGAACGAGGGGAGGTTTGCCGAAGGAGCCCTGTGCTGCTCGAGATATCTATGCCCAGCGTCTTGTTACATGGTCAAACAATCGGGTAACACATGCCCCCCAAAGCGTATCGTGTGGAGAACATGATGCGCTTTGAACCATGAGAACTCCGCATTTTTCTTTAAGCCCTTGTTCTGTCTTCTCGATAGTGATTTCTTACAATCTCCTGAATGCCGAATGAGGCCTGAATGCCGAACGAGGCCTTGTGTGCCGAACAAGGCCCGGATGTGGAATGAGGCCCTGATGCCAAACGAGGCTCGAATGTCGAATGAGGCCTCGAATGCCGAGCCATCGAGATGCTTTGACCGGTTCCACCGGTCGCTGTCTGTTCACCTTCTTTCTTTCCTTATATAAAAGCCAAAACTTCTCCTCTTCCTCCCTTTTACCTTTTACCTCTGATCTAACACCCTTATGAACTCGTCTTCTCCCAGACTCTTGCTAACATCTCAACCGCTGTTTAGATTCCCAAGTCCCATACGTTACCTCTCGACTGCCCTCAACAACAAGCCTGAGTGGATTCCACTTCTAAATCGAGTACTTCACTAGACTTAGACCCCTTCTTCTAGGTATGAACCTCTCCCTTGTTTGATTTTCTCTAATTAGCGGTTTTGTACAAGATTCGAATTCACGATCTTCCTTTAACTCTTGAATAACGGAAAATGTGTTGATAAGGAAGATGGATCCGAGGTTTAAACGTGCCTTAGGATTAGATGGAGAGGATTAAGGGAAAAGATACCGGAGGTAGCTGAGATGTAGGTTCCTATTGGGTCAGTAAGTGAGGGAAGAGGAAGTTGTGATGACCCGGCGAGTGTGGGTAAGTTCAACAAGTGTTGGTCGATCGAGGTCGTTAGGTGGACAAGGAGCAAGGGAGTAGTGATTGTAAATGGGTAGGCATGCCGAGCGAATGCAGCTCGGTATGCCCTCAGCATGCCAAACGATGAGGAGAAGGACAAGAGAGAAATAAGAGCTAAGGCCAGCTCGGCATGACTTGCCGAATGCCGAATGGTGGAGAGGGAGTGTTGGAAGGAAGTTGGAGTTGGGTTCAACGTGTCGAGCGAAGCGGCTCGGTATGGCCGTGGCTCGGCATGACTTGCCGAATTCCGAACGGTGGAGAGGGAGTGTAGGAGTGAAGTAGGCAATAATAGTCGAGTCTCGACAGTGTCGCTCGACATTAAGTCTAGTAGTAGGCTACAATAGTCAGAACCATCCCAACTCAAACATAATGCATGTTGACTTAACTTACTTCCTATGCACGAACATATGACAGTGAACAAGGACAAGGACTTAAGCAATCAAGCATATCGAACAATCCAGACTGGTAACTCCCCTGTTTTGAAAACTTTAAAGCCGATTTTAGCTCATTTAAAACAGATAATAACCTTCTACATACAGCGTCGGTGCCGAGTTTGAAACTGAAACCATCATACGACAAGCTCTCGGAGACGGTCAGCGATGACGGTCTTCGAAGATGATAATTCAAAGCCTAACTTTATTTTATTAGCTTTATTACTTTTAATTCTTTGGCACTTATGCTAGAGCGACTGTACTAGTTCACACACCACACGGGGGAGTTGTTGAGGGCCACCATTCGACTCCTTCCTCCATGTCCTGTTATAATATATTGAAATCGCTCCATCACAATTACATCCAAACAGTCACGCGTTCGTATACGGCACGTGCATTCTCTTCGTGAGCGTCCATTTCAGGCTCCCGACCCCTGGTGGTATCCGCTATATTTAACGTTTCAAGCTATGATCGGACAACTTATCTTTTGTATTCCTTGAGTCACACAACAAGTATGAAATCCTGCCTAGTGCATGGAGCAAATTCGTCCAGTTTAAGCAAGAATGGTTTTATGTGCGCGGTTCCCTTGGCTTTGCAAGGAGTTGGGTGGAAGAGAGTAAGTCTCTTTTCTGGATCAATACTTGCATCCCACGGAAATTGCACCTTTTCTAACTCTTTTTCTACTTTTATAGGCATCAGCCCACATCCCGAAAGCTCCGGGTATTCTGAAGCCATTGAAGCTATCCGAGCTATGCCCGTGAAAGACCGGGACATTAGATCTATTATTTCCAACGAATTGCTCTCTAGATTCGGGCTGTTGGCGGAAGGTCACTGAATAAGTCTTCCTCACGGCGTCACCATAACCGGGTGTGCCTTGGACAAAGGAAAAAGGCAAGTGGGACCTTCAACAGGCGATGGCCCCGACACACCCGAGGAGGGCGAGATTAGAGAGGCTAAAGAGCCCGAAGTACCGGGTGATTATGTTAGTCCCGCTCAGGAGTCGGTGGTTAAGGTTCACGATATCGAAGTAATGCCTCCCCTTTCGAAGGGAAAAAAGAAATTGACTTACAAGTTGAGGAAGAAAACAGCGGGTGGAACCTCTAAGGTCACAATCACTCTTGTGGAGAGAGAGCCTTCTCCTCAACACTTAGAGAGTTCTTTAAAAGGCTCGTCGGACCTTACTATTCTCGATGATTTGCTTAATTATGGTTTTGACGACCCGGAAGCCCCAAGATTCCACTCGCCCGTGAAAGGCGATGAAGGCGTTCAAGCCTAAAACCAGGGAGAAAAAACTCCTATAAGTAAAGACAAAGAAACTGGTCCATCGGGGGGGAAACACTAGGAAACACACGGACACGTGCACTTCACTTTGCACTTAAATTTTAGCCATCACTCTACTCCTTGCTAACTTGTCATTATTCAAATTCTACAAAGGTGATATGGGACGTACTCATAGGCTCGATTATCTTCGTGGATCATCTATTTTTCATCATTCTGGCCGGGATTCGGGCTCCGAAAAACGCCAAGACAGAGATGACACTGGCGATCGAGACTACCACCCACGAGAATCATCTTATCAAAGAAAACATACAGCCAATCCTCTTACTCTCGTGATCCTCCTTCTCAATCAGAGCAAGGTAAGGAGAAGTCTATGCATAAGTGATCCCAGCCTGAGACCTACCGTGATCAACATTCCGGTTCATCCAGTACCAGGCAATCCCAAGAACCCCATAAAACATCTATAGTTTCCAGGCAAACTCCTCCTGCTCCTATACATGATCCATCGGTAGCAAAAAAACTTACTGAGCTCAAGGCCGCATTCTCGAAAATATGCTTCGATGGTTTGATTTCTCCCGACGATCCATCACATTCTGAGACACGTCAAACAAAGCGCCATTGCTTGCAACAATGATGTTTACGTTCAACATGACGTGTTTGTCCATTTAACCGAAAAAGTCTCGGAAGTGTCTATTAAGCATCAACACGAAATCGATCGCCTGAAGCTCGAAGCTATTCACGATAGAGACATCATTAAAGCTCAGGATGAAGAGCTCTCTTCATACAAGTCTTAGCTCTAAGCTGCCCAAAAAATGCTAAAGACACAGCGGAGGCCGTTAATCGTCTGGAGAAAACGCATAATAAAGAAATTGACAAAGCGGTCCAATGCTACGGGGACTTAGCTTTAAAGAAAGATTCTGTTCAAAAGGAGAGGGATGCATTCGCCCAGCAAGTCAAAGAGTTGGAAGAACTACCCCTCAAAGAGAAAGAGGAAAAAATGCTGCTCAGGAAGAGTCGCAATGATATTGCAATGAGATTGTTGCTATGCGACTCCTAAAGACAAAGCTCGATGACGAACTCTAAAAAGTTGAGATGCTGAAGGATGAAGCCCGTAAGGAGGGAAAAAGAATAGCATCCACAAAGATTGATTCTCGCCTTGAGGCGGCTACAGAGGCTGGTAGGAAGGAGATCAAGCGCTTGTTCGACCCGCTTAAAGCAGAATACAATGCCCGTGTCCTCGTGCATCGGGACTTAATTTTTCTTGGTGAGGGTTACCTCGAATCTCTGGCCGAAGCGTCGGAAACTTTGATAAAGATTAGAAAGGTTGAGTCGAGCACCGAGGAGGTTGACGAGGAGGCTTTAGTAAAGGAATTTCTTAGGGAGAATAAGCCTTTAAACTTGTCTGCAGTGAATTCTCTCTATATATAAAAGGTTCCTCCTCGTCAAAAGGAAAGATTGACATTGCCGGTTCGTCTAGAACCGAGTCTCTACCTCCTTCCTTGACCCATTCGACTGGTCGGCCAGCACTTGATCCGTTCGAGCAGCACGTCGGCTACGACCCGGAAGACCTTGGCCTTGACATGCATGTTCTATCTCCTATTATGGAGGGTGAGACTCCTCGAATGGTGGAGTGTTAGCAAGAAACTGGTATATAACCTTTCTTCTCAAAGTCCAAAGAGCCATCGTTTTTGGCGAGAGGTTAATGTATTCTAACGTTTGTCTCTTATGTTTTTGCAGAGGTCGCTCTGATCCTGAGCCAACTCCAAGGAGAGATTATGCAAAGGAGGAGAAGGAGAAAGCGAGCGAGGCTATTCAAAAGGGAGAGACTCCCGGTCCTGATGCTCAAGTGATTGAAGTGCTTGACGAGGACAAATTTGAGACTTCGTCACCCGTCGACGAAAGTTAAGAAGTTGAGATTATAGGCGCCTACGAACACACTTTGAAAGTGAGCATGGAGGAGCAACTTACGGAAGAGAAAAAGAAGAAAGTTGAGATTAAGGTCGAGCTCCAAGTTGTGGAACTAGACGATCTGTTGAACAGACCTTTGAAGGTCATTTTCCTTGGTGGGTCCAGGCCAATGGAAGCCCCTCTTCCTTCTTCGGATGTTACTTCCCCGGCAAGCAAAGTGTCCAAACGAAAACGCGTGGGGGAGGAGTCATCTGAGAAAATAGGAAAGGAGAAGAAACCATAGAAGTAGTTGTCACTCTCGTTCAACAAAAGTTAGCTTAGATTATGTAATTAGTTTTATGTATTTTCATAGTCAATGTAGATAGACTTTTGACTTCGAGTTTTGGAGGAGTTGTAGTGGGACCTCATTTTGGATTGATAAATAAAATTCAATTCCTTTGTCTTTCAAACGACTTTTATTGTTTAGCTTATTGTCTAACTTGTTACTATAACTTAACATTCGACGATTCACCTGAACTCCAGTTTACCTCCATGTGGCTTGGAAATTTTCTGAGAAGTGTAAATCCTCTGTTTCATGCTTTGGGTACTTAGAACATTTTTAATCTGCACTCTGGGGACTAAGAGTACTCCAGTCCGCACTCTAGGGACTTAGAGATTATTTATCGTTCATACTCCAGTCCGCACTTTAGGGACTTAGAGTATTCCAGTTCGCACTCCGGGGACTTGGAGATTTTAAGTCGTTTGTACTCTAGTCCGCACTCTGGAGACTTAGAGCACTCTTGTCCGTACTCCGGGGACATAGAGATTTTAAGTCGTTTATAATCTAGTCCGCACTCTGGGGACTTAGAGTACTCCAGTCCGCACTCCGAGGACTCGGAAATTTTGATTCGATTATACTCTAGCCGCACTCTGGGGACTTAGAGTACTCATGTCTGCACTTTAGGGACTTGGAGATTTTTAAGTCGTTTATACTCTAGTCTGCACTCTGAGGACTTGGAGATTTTTAGTTGTTTACACTCTAGTCCGCACTCTGGGAACTTAGAGTACTCCAGTCTGCACTCTGGGGACTTGGAGATTTTTAGTCGTTACTTTAGTCCGCACTCTGGGGACTTAGAGTACTCCAGTCTGCACTCTGGAGACTTGGAGATTTTTTATCATTCATACTCCAGTCAGCACTCTGGGGACTTAGAGTATTTCAGTCCGCACTCTGGGGACTTGGAGATTTTAAATCGTTTATCCTCTAGTCCGCACTCTGGAGACTTAGAGTACTCCAGTCCGCACTCTGGGGACTTGGGGACTTTAAGTCGTTATACTCTAGTCCACACTCTGGAGACTTAGAGCACTCCAGTCCGCATTCTGAGGACTTGGAGATTTTAAGTCGTTTATACTCTAGTTTGCACTCTGAGGACTTAGAGTACTTCAATCCGCACTCTGGGGACTTGGAGACTTTTAAGTCGTTTATACTCCAGTCTGCACTCTAGGGACTTATAGTACTCCAGTCCGCACTCTGGGGACTTGAAACTTTTTAGTCGTTTATATTCTAGTCCGCACTCTGGAGACTTAGAGCACTCCAGTCCATACTCTAGGGACTCAGAGTACTCCAGTCCGCACTTTGGGGACTTGGATTTAACAGGATCTTGGATGGTCGATTCACATCCACCCTGAGTTGACAAGCGAGGTCATTAGATGGATGGATCCATCCTCCGCGGACTTGTTTTGGATACAGGCGAGGTTGTTAGGTGGACGGATCCACCCTCCTCGAAACCACATTTATGAACTTATACTCCAGTTCGCACTCTGGGAGTCTGGAGTACAAGAGGATTGTTGTGTATCAATCCAATTTAGTCTCTAGTGCGATGGCTTGCCCCCAAGCTCGGGTTTCTCTTAACGAGTGATCGGTCGTATCACAATCACTCTCTCTTTGAGAAAATCCCACCATATGACAGAACTTAGCTCTTCGTGCATTATGATAGTTGTATGACATATTCAATAGATCACAGCTCTGTTTCAAAGAGATGACATTTTATTGTTGAAATAAGAAAATATGGCAAAGTCAGTTGCCTTATTACAAGTTCAAATTTCAAAATGCAGAAACAAATTGCAAATGACAAATAGACTAAATAAACAAAGCCTGTCATGTGCAGCAGTGACGAAGATTCTCGTTGTTCCAGGTTTCTGACAAAGTAGGACCGCCAACGGTTGCTAACTTTAACGTGCCATTTCTGAGCTTTTGTTCAATCATGCATGGCCTTTCCCACGTTGGTTTCGAGTGTGAAGGTATCGAGTAGATTCTTTTGTGGACAAAATCACCAAGCTCGAAGGTTTGGGGTCGAACCTTGACATTGTGCAACCGGAGGACTCGATTTCGGTACACGGCTGCTCTCAAGTCAGCCTGATCCCCTTGAACGACTCTAATTCCATTGGTAGTAGGGAATTGTAAAGTTAAACACCACGAGGCAATAACAGCCCTGAATTCAGTAAGGGCCGATCGACCCAAGAAAGCGTTGTATGGCGAGTCTATGTTCAATACAACAAATTGCAACGTTCGGAGTCTCCAACGTTCTCTAGTTCCCAACTCCACTGGAATTTCCACCATCTCAATGGGTATGGTTGCATTCCCGTCAAAGCCATAGATATGGAATTGATAAGGCTTCAAATCTTTGGCCTCATCTTCATCTGGTCATAGGCTCGCTTAAATATTTTATTCACAGAACTTCCACTGTCGACCAGAATCTTCTTCATCCAAGCATGACGTACTTGAGCTGATATGGCCAGTGGATCAGTAGTTGGATCTTTGATCCTATCAGCATCTCTATTTCGAAACACAATGTCATCGGTCATCGTTTTCTGTTGTTTGATCACGGCTCTATCTTCCAAACACTACAACAAAACAGTCTTTGTACAACGGGCAATGCCCGTTGTAATATGGTTTTCGCAACGGGCATGTGCCCGTTGTAATAGGCCTCGTTGTAATAGATCTACCACATTTTACAACGGGCAAAGCACATTGCAGTATACCTTTTTACAACGGGTTATGATCGTTGCAATAGACTATAATACAACGGCCATAACCCGTTGCAATAGACTAACGATACTAGTTGCATAGCCTGTTTCACAACATGCATTGACCGTTTTAAGTAGCTTATATAACAACTCACATTGCTCGTTGCAAAATAAATGCAAATTTAAAAAAAAATTACAGCAGCATCCATGCAATACATCCATACTAATACTAAATATTGTCATAAAATAATTAAAATGACATATGAAAAGATTAAAAGCTAGAGTCATAGAATTCTAACACTCCAAAAAGTTAGATAAGTTTACATGCCAAATATATATAGCATTAACATCCTAAGCCATTTTGAGAAAAATTCTGTCAACAATTCTGTTATCTATTTACAATTTTTCTTGTTTTTTTACATTTCTCTGGTTCCCGCTAACATTCTCACACTTCAATCTCTGTTTACATTTCTCTATTAACAATTCGTTTCTCTGTTTTCATCTACAGTCAACACACTTCAATCTCACTGCAACATTCTCCTTCTTCCTTTAAATAACTGTTCCACACTTCACTACCCTCATTTGTTGCATACCCAAACTGCAAATCACTAAACTGCACCAACCAACAATGCCACTGCAATTTCCTATCACTCCACAGCCATCAGCCCTCAAATTTCACTAAACCTTATCACTCCATAGCAACTTCTGATCTTCATGCCACAACCATCACCTTACAAGCACTAGCACCATCTTCTTACAAGCAGCACTTCCATAACCTCAAACCTGACATCCTCATCTTCGCCTTTTCCAAACTCCACGCTCTCCAACAGTTAACCCTCTACAGATATCATAGCACGTTCACTGCCTCTTAGCAACAAGCCATAAACCATCCTCACTAATACAATTGCATACCTCACTATCGATCCCTAAAAGCCATCAACTTCTTCCATCAAACAATACCTCCCCATATTCACCAGTCAACAACCACCATCTTCTTCACCAAGTGAACAAGCACCCATCTACCATAAACATCCACTTCTTTCAAACCATCATCCCTATACTTACTGCCTCCATTTACACTACAAGCTCTTTATTTACACAACACTTCACCATCAAACGGTAGATTGATTGGATACATCATCATCACATTCCAACCCTCCCCCTACAACACTTCACTTCTGCCTTCAGCCACTGTCCTGCTTCATCATAAACAAACTAACCAACAATCACAACAATACCACTGCAACTTCTGCCAAATACATAAAGCATTAACACCTTAGCAGCCACCATTTCATATCCACCCACAATGGCGCACACTACCACAAACTCTTAACTTTCTACCTACATACAACAACGCAATTAACAGTGCTGCCCCTCCATCAACCATCTACTGTCACATATTATTACATATTCTATTTCTTCTTGCCAGCCTACCCAACTGATAAGGTTTTTGAGGCCACTGACTAATTCTTTATATCTCTTAAACTAAAATAGAAAAAGGAGTCAAATAGTGGAAAACAATTTGCTATTTGTCATTTTTTTGTCTGAAACACGAACTCATCCATAGTGATCGCTGATCAGTATGTTACAAGCGATTAGGAACTGACATTTCAGCAATCTCCATTGATCCAAAAATAAATAAATAAATAAATAAAAATGCTTCATCAAAGCCTTAGCAATCTCCCTACCAAGTATCCTCACTTGCAAAAAGAGTACAGTCGATATCGTAAACTATAATTGGTGCACTAGATAATGCTTATTACTGTTATCTCTATGTCATCATCAGAACCAAACCAAAACCGTCATCTTTATCTAGGTCCAAAAATTCGTTGCATGTCCCATTACCAGTCCCAGTTTCATTCTTGATTTCACAAAAGAAAATAACTACCAGAGGCTAAAATGTATATAAAAACAGTAATTTCCAAATTAATATAATATGCTAGTGCAAAAAACAAACCAGTTGAGATTTTAGCAGTTGTGTTCGCTCATTGAGATCTCTGATATGATGATTAAGTGCCTGCAGCATTCCAAAATTGCCAATGTATCAAAAGGAAAAAAGATAAACCAAAGAATGTTGCAATATCGTTATTATGTTATATATGTTTACCTCGTGTCGCTGTAGCTCTATAGCACGTGCTAAAGCCTGTCTCTTCGTCAATAGATTCTTTGGTTTGAGAGTAAAGGGACGTACATAATTTTTTCACGGTAGACAATTATAGCGTAGCCTTTCGTGGTTTTATCAAGAGATATTAGTAATCCTTCACTCTCAGCCTCAAGATTTATTGCAATGTGCTTGACTTGTGCGAAGCTTTTTCCCTTCACAAGAATCTTAACTAATTCTTTATGCTTCCAATTTAAGTGCATGTTTTCAACAGTACCACCAAAAACTCCTCTTCTACCTAAACAAGACAATTTTTGTGTAATTTTGCTTTCAAACTGGTAACAAAATTTCCTTGCTTTGTTTGTCATCATTTTGAGTTTTATTTTTTCGAACACCATAAAATTTGACTAGGTTAAACATTTTTTGAACAAAGCTCACTTCTCAAATGGGTCAAAAACAATGTTTGAAAGAGTAGTTGTTTTAGGACATTCCTTAAAACACAGAAAAACCATTTTAAAAAATAGGAACACATTTGCTTTAAAGTAGAAGACAATACGTTATTATATATTAGAAACAATTGTTTCAAATCTCCAATAAAATGTGTTTTTTCAGCTTTCATTTGAAAACAATTGTCCAAACTAGCTAAACAAAACGTGTTTTTCAGATATACAAATACATTTAATAAGAAAACTGAAATCGTTCCAAAAAGTCAAATTTTAAGCTCAAAGGGGAAGTTTAAAGGAATCCTACAAATACCACTGGTAAAACCGAAAATAATTTCAAGAAGGTCTAAATTTAAACTCAAATCAGAAGCAAATGCTACGTTAACAGCTCAAAATTTTAAGCATTACCTAACATTAGATAAGCTCTCATTTTGAGACCCATATTTCTAAATAAGGCACGTTCCTCATCATTAACAGTTTCTAGATCACTTGTAAGCTCTGCAGGTTCTAGATGCTTTTGTACTTTCGCTAAAGCTCTCTCTGCTTTTCTTGCTTTTCCTTTCGCTTGGGTGCAGATAAAATGAGACACGGTCAAACTAGAGTAGTTAAACTCAAACACGATGGATAAATTACTCAACTATATGAACTAACAATTGATATTTTCCTTTCAAGGAATGTAACAAGAGAAGCTTGCTTAGATAAAGCAAAATCTTTTTTCACCTTCTCTCTTTCTACAGAACTTAGTTGTTATCCAAATCGTGTATTCGCTTCTGGAGTTTCTGCAAGAGTACTAGCAAGCAACGACCGTTTGACCACTTTAGAATTAAACGCAAGGGCATCAGATGCTTTAAGTCGAGCCATTTATTCGTCATCTTAGTGAACAGCTTCCTCAACAAAGCACTCGAGACTGCACACACACTCAATGAGGCGACAGAAACAAGGCAAGCAACGTCTCTGATTCAGGCAAACAGTAAGCAAACAACATCCACATTCAAGGCTCTAACCTCAGATGAGCTTCGTTTCTTCCAATCACCGAGCTCCAGAACGATCAGGCTTTTCTAACGGAAGAGAGGATGGTTTTTATAGAATAGAAAATAGACTGACAACTTTTGTGACCAGCAGTAACATCAATTCTCGATGAACAGCATTGGATTTTGGATCGCCACATTCATTTGTGGATTGCGATAAGGGCATAGATGAGAAATGGCATCGGTGTTGGACTGCCATGGAGAAGAGATCTGGAAGGAAGGTTTAATTTGGGACTTAGGGTTAGCGATAAATAAAGTTTTAGCAGCAAAGGAAAGAAAGCAAACAGATGGCAGGCTGAGCGGACCGATATAACAAAGGCTATTACAACGGGCATTTTTGACCGTTGTAAAGTTGGCATATATTACAACGGGCCTGAGTGGACCGTTGTAATAGCCTTATATTACAACGGGCAAATAATGCCCGTTGTAAAAAGGGTGTTGTATATGGCATATTTTACAACGAGTCTGAGTGGACCGTTGTAATAGCCTTCTATTACAACGGGCAACCAATGCCAATTGTAAAAAGGGCGTTGTAATAGGGTATTTTTGTTGTAGTGAATCACTATGACATTCGAAATATGCATGCCTAATGGAATTGGCATATGATTTCTCTTCCTTCCAGCTTTGGTCCGCTTGATGAGGACCAGCACTAACATCATATATTACCAATCTCCCGCCAGTACGAGCGGGTTCCTCCTGTCTTGCCTGGTTTGGGACATGATTTTGATTTGATGGGCCGGCACCTCTCGACTGCGGCGCCCGCACAAACTGTTCTAGCTTCCTTTCTATTATCAATTTCTCAATGAGATCTTTCAAATGACGACACTTATTTGTATTGTGGCCATAGCTTTCGTGAAATCTACAAAATTTACCTGTCTAGATCTGTCTCTCCCACGATTGTTTTGGAGCAGGTTTCTTATATTGGATAGTGTTACAGGTTTGTAGATATACATTCTCCAGCGATGTATTCAGAGGAGTGTATTCGTTATAAGTCGGAATCCTTGGTTTCCACTTTCCTACTTCCCTTTTCGTTTCGAGATTTCCTCCTCCGGACCCTTTGGATTGTCAGGCTTGTTCTGGACATTGACCTGAACCTTCCCTGAGTTATCATCGGATTGTTTTACAGCAATGTTGCTCTTCACAGTTTCCTGACCAGGCCCTGGTGCCTTATCTCGCGTCGTCCATCTGGCTTCCTTTCTTCTTATGAATTGGCGAGCCTTTGAATAAAAATGATCTAGCATAGTCGGAGGCTTTCTTACCAACCAATTGCCAAACTCTGAATTCGAATCCACTCCTCGCATCACAACCATCAAAATGGCATGGTCATTTGGGTTGCTAACTCCAGTAGCCGCAACGTGAAATCTCTGTAAGTACTCCTTCAATGACTCACTTGGAGCTTGAATTACATTGGATAGGGACATCACGTCATTGGGACGAGTGACGTGTATCCTGAACTGTTCTACAAATTTCATTGCCAATTCATCAAAGCTGGACATAGACCATGGGGGAAGTCGGGTGATCCACATGGTGGCTATTCTGGATAGAGTGATTGGGAAGCATCTACACTTGGTTGCATCATTCGCTCTAACCGAATCCATCATCCATTCATGCCTCATCACATGCTGCTGGGATCAGTCTTCCCTTCGCAGGCCCGGACATTTGGCATGCTAAACTTCCTAAGGTACTCGGCCTGTAGAATAGTATATGTGAATACGGTATGACTTCTGGATATCCTTCAATCTTCATTGTTCAAGCCTTGATTTTCTCTCATCAGCTGTCTGACCATAGCCGATAGGTTCAAGGTTTGTATGAAAAAAGGAAAGTTGGAATCTTCCTACGGGACCATTGGGGTTGATGTCTCCTCTATTGGCGATCTACCAAACGTGGTCTTGGGAACCAGCTTCATTAGGGTCTTGGTGAGCCGGGCGTCCAGTTTCCATATGTGCTCCAGCTCCTAAGTTTCCTGTTCCAGCTTGGGTGTGGTCTCCAAGGTGTAAGTGATCCCTAGTTGATCGATCAGCGGTACCTGCTTATGTAGTTTCAGTTTTGCGGCGTCTACGCCTGGAAGGTTCATCGGATGAAGTCGAGCTATCAGATGAAGAGTAAGGAGCGGGACTACATCCAGCATTCTGATGCTGTTGTTGAGCGAGCTGAGCCATAAGGTTGGCGTTAGCTTGAATCTTTTCGCTAAGTTGTCTCCTGCTTTCCATGAGTTCTCTCATCAGGTCGTTGAACTCCGCCCTAGTGACAACTTCCATCTGGCTATGGGCTCCGGCAGTCCCTACGTTAGGATTAACTTGCTGATTGCTAGGTCCTATTTGTTGTACGATAGCAGTCTCGTTGACGTCCGCGTTATGAGGGGCTAATCTGGTATGTAGTCTTCCCATAATAGAGTTGTTGATAGAAACTCTGAGTAGAATCAACAGACGTCCTGTGAATTACTTGGATCTCCTTCGGGGAATTTATTCAATCCAGTAGCTACAAAGCAGATCCTAGTGGCCTGAGAATTTGATTCTCGGTGATAGCACCAAAATGTTAGCACCAGAATTGGTCACTAACACCCTTGAGAAAGATTGTGTAGAGATATTAATGAAGAAAGTAAATTAAAACAGAGAGCTGTATGCTATATTAATTGCAAAAACAAGAACACTAGATTTATAGTGGTTCAGCGTAACTGCCTACATTCACTTTAAGTTTTGATTTTTATTGCTTTCACAAATGATTAAATACAAATACAATCCGTACAATAATGGCTTGAATACAAGTGCTAAGTGAAAAAAGATGAGTCTTGAATGCAGTAGAGTCTCCCCGGTATTCTCGGAAAAAAGGTCACTTTTACTGTGCCCCTGCCCTTCTATTTATAGACGAAGATGGGTTGGACTTCCCTCATGGGCCTAGGAATAAGGTACCTCGGCCCATGGTAAGTAGCTTCTACGCAGCGAGCCAGAGATGCCGAACGACAATTGCTGAGCCAGGTTAGTCGAACCAGAGAATGCCGAGCGAGGTTTCCATGCCGAATGACACTCGTATGCCGAGCCACATATCCAAGCCGAACGGCATTCGTATGACGAGCGAGGGATGTGTGTCGAACTGCACTCGTATGCCGAACAAGGGGAGGTGTGCCGAACGACTCATCTATGCCGAGCGAGGCCTTGTGCCGAGTGACTCATCTATGCCGAACGAGGCATTGTGCCGATCGACCCTTCCATGTCGAGCGAGGCTTCATGCCGAGCGACCCTTCTATGTCGAACGAGGCATTGTGCCGATCGACCCTTTTATGCCGAGCGAGGCTTCATGCCGAGCGACCCTTTTATGACGAACGAGGCTTCATGCCGATGGACCCTTTTATGCCGGATGAGGCTTCATACCGAGCGAGGGGAGGTATGCCGAACGAGGCCTGTGCCGACCGAGGTATCTATGCCGAGCCTCTTGTTACATGGTCAAACAACCGGGTAACAATTACCTAAGTGATTTTGATTATGAAATTAAAAGTAGAATCAATATTTAATGTTTTATATTACTAATCTCAAAAAGTAAATAGATCTTGCTTAAATTAGATTTTATTTTTAATTACATACTCATTTTTATGAGATTTTAAAAGTGAGTTTGAATGGTGTGTTATAGTTTAATGGTTTAAGTTGTGCTAATAAATAGCGCATATAGGTCATCCTTGTAATAAATACATCAATCATTTCTACTTAAAACTAAAATGAGAGATTATATATTAACTCTGTGTTTATTTATATGAACGATTGAAAGTGGATTTACCTCCAAATTGCTCCTTAATCTCATAGTTTTATTCTCTTTTTCCTTCGAGTTTTAGTTTCATTTTTCAACAATTTTTAGTTAACAATTTTCTTTTAACTTTAGGCTAATTTAATTGAGTAATCTAAGAATTTTTGCTTTTCCGTGGACCGACCAGTACTCGCATATGTACTATGATTGTACGCCTTGTTCATGCGGTTATTATTATTACATTTTCGACGGTATTATAGTTAATAAAATTTTCCGCCACGAACAAGTTTTTGACGCCGCTGCTAGAGAAACATTTTAATTTTAATTTTACTCTTCGAATCAATTTCTTTCTTTTAGTCTTTGTTAGTTTTATATAAAACAACAACAAAAATTGTGTTGTGTTGTTACATTTGTGCTTAGTTCATGTTTTTGTTCACTGTTGTTTTGTTTTTGTTACATGTGTATTGGTTTTTGTTGTTACATTTTACATTTGTTTAGATCTTTTGTTTTTGTTTTGTGTTATTATTCATTAAAAAAAATCATTCAATTTGTGCATTTCATTTACTGTCATTTCCTGTTCACTTGTGCAATTCCAACCTTTTTACATTGCATTTGGTTTTTTAAAAGAAAGAAAGAAAAGAAGTTTTGTCCACTTGTTTTTGTGATTTGCATTTTCCCTGCATGCTTCACTACTGCATTTGTACACACTTCATCATTTTTGTTTTTCATTTGTTCACCTCTGTTTTCATCACCTCATCACTTTTATTTCTCATTAAAAAAAAATTGCATTGCAATTCAGTTCACTACATTTACATTATAGTTATATATATTCCGTTCACTGCATGTTTGATTGCATTTTTGCTACTACACCATTTGTTTCTGTTTCTTTCTGTTACAAGCATTTGTGCTTTTCAAATCTTTCAGTTCTCTATTGCATTCTGTTTCTAAATAGCATCCTGCATTTCCTCCTTCACTTCAAACTGAAATACATAATCAATCCACAAATCGAGTTAATCAGTCGTCTCATCCGAAACCAAACTTCTATCAGTCGCCAAAAATTCTAACCAGAAATCACCAAAAAAAAATTGACCAGCGCCTTCAACGAACAATCGCGACCACCCTCCAAACCTCACTTCTTCCTCAACGTTGCCCCAAATCACCACCCAGCAACCTCCTACACCCAAACAACCTTCACCCTAAATTCGAACAACCAAATCCCCAAACCCTCTATCGTGACAACCGAACTATCATAACAGCCGAACGCCAACACAATCACTACCACCACCGACCGAGCAACCGCGACCCTCGACTCCAATCGCCACCAATTCGATTTCACGTTTTTTTGTTAGGTATTGAATTATCATTTGTAGTTGGGTGTCAATTTGATTAAGCAGAGAAAAGGAATTAGGGTGGGCTTTGTTTGTTGGGCTTAATTCGAATATTCCTTTTTAGTGTAAATTTCATTTTTCTTTTACAAAAAAGGCTCTTCTCTTCTAAAAAAATAATTCGTAATTCGGGTTGAGTTGGGCTATTGTTTTTATAGATTTTTTTTTAGTGTGGGTTGAATTTTTTAGTTTTCTTTTGTTTAAACAAAAAAAAATCTCTTTTAAAATAAATAAACATTCCAAAAAAAAAAATCTTGTTCATATTTTCAGGTTGAGGTTGCAGGAAAATAGGACAAAAGGAATTGCTGCTAAAAATTGCGCTTTTTGCTTATTTGCTTGAAGAAAAAAATTCGCTGCTTTAAAATAAATTTGTTAATGATTCTGCATGCTTTATATGTTCTTATCTCTTGTTTTTATTTCTCTTGCATTATTGGTTTCTTGCATTAAAAAAATCCAAAAAAAAATCTCATTTGCAGTTGCATTGCTTAAACATGTTTAATTTTTTATTTTATTTTTTGCGTTAATTTCACCTTATTTTCTTTTTTAAGGACAATAACCAACTTAAAATAAGGTAAGGAATTTCAACACCCCTTCCTTGATCCACAAGTTGCATATCATTTTAGAATTTGACTAATAATAATGATTAGACAATGGACTTAAAGGAATCACGAGCTCATCTAGGACAAAATTGTATCTTCACAAGTTGATTTCTTTTAACAGTTTATTTCTTGGTGTCTAGCTACGAGAGAGCAATAATTATTTATAAATATTACGGTGATTGCATTGCTACGGTAATTCCTGGGGCACCGATAACTCTTGTCCATTACCTTGCTAAGAAAGATTGTGTCGAATTAAGTCAAAGTGTGATTATACAGTTTTGGTAGGAGCTACTAAGGAAAAAAAATTGTAATTAAGTTCTTGCATCCATTTAGTTGCATTAGTTCATGCATATATAAAAAACAAAAAAAAAATCCAAGAGTAAAAAACAATACATTTTCCTTAACTTAGTTTTTAAACAAAAATCAAAACAAATCTTATCAAAAAAACGGAAACGTTTTAAAAAAGAAAAAAAAAATCCAAAAATCAAAACAAAAATAAATCTTCCTTTTGAAATTTCTTTTGATAAATATTTTCTTTTAAAAAAAAAGGAATTTTTCACTTCGTTTCATTCTCTAAACCTTGTTTCGTTCTCTTGACCATGATTTTCACGTCTTTCTCTCTTTAATCTTTTCACTTGTGGATGAGTGCTTAGACGTGTGACATAACGATGAATCGTTTAATTTGAATGAAAGAACCTCCAACGATGGCTAATAAAACCTTCCCAAACTCTCATGGACAGAATCTTTTCCGACAGAGTTCCTATTACTTTTTCTATCACCTTCCCGCCCCAATGGGTTATCACTTCGAAATTCATTCAAATCTTATTGCCACGCTCTCGAAATTTGGCAATTTTTAACACGATGAACCATACATCTTCTTAACAAAATTTGAAAAAGTTTATGCAACCATTAAACTTCAACAATTATATGACGATGGAATCAAACTTAAGTTAATTCCATTTGCCCTTACTGACTATGCAGAAAAATGGTTGTATAGCTTGTCTTTGAATTCAGTCACAACTTGGGATGAATTTGTTAAATTTTTCTTAAAAAATTTCTACCCCTTGGAAAAGACGACCAAAATCATAAACGAAATTGTATACTTTCATCAATTCATAGGTGAACCTTTCGAAAAATGCTTTGAAAGATTTAAAGAGCTTTTATTAAAATGTCCATAGCATAATTTTGAATAATGGACTCTTTACCAAATCTTATACGGTGGACTTAAAAGTATTTCGCGAACCATGCTCGAATCGATGTGCCAAGATAATTTTCTCACCCAACATCACAACTATCTAGCAATTCCTTGAGAACTTGGTTGAAAGATCATCCAAATAGGAACGTTCTAACGAGAAATCCATCTATTCACAATCGAACGCACACTCGACAGGATCGTCGTTAGCTTTGGAAGCGAAAATCTATGCGATAATTAATAAATTCGACAACGTTTTCTCATCCAATCAAATGAACCAAGCTTCTCGACCATTGTGTTATAAATGTAACGATCCGAATTACATCGCCAATCAATGCCCACAATCGTTAAAACAACTCAACGCTTTTAATAAATTTAAGAATGACCCGTTTTCTCCAAAGTACAATCCCGTTTGGAGAACATCCTAACTTTGCATGGAAATATTCTAACACTAATTTGGTTCCACCCAATTTTCAACCGTTTTCAAACAATGCTTCGAATCCTCCTTTTTCGCCCAACCACTTTCAACAAAATTTTGCGCCTCCGTCTCAACAACGGCCACAATAAACTTTCGCTCCATGGGACAATAAACGAATGACTTCACTTGAGAAAAGTCTTGAAACTTTGGCTAAAGATACCACTGATAACATCCAATAAAATAGCAATTTACAAAAAAATTTAACCTCGTACATGCAAAAATGAGTCAATCAATTGCTAAACTCAAAATGCAAACGAGTCAATTAGTCACTTCTATGAGTGAACATGAACGAGCACGTTCCTAAGTCAGCCAGTTCCGAACCCTAGAAATCAAAACACGAACTCGAATCAAGCTCATGTCGTTCAAGGTAGCAATGTGAACCAAATGAATGTTATCACGAATTTGTGTTTCGGTAAAATAATCGATAACCAAGTTGTCAGTCCAAACAATTTACTGAAAACTCCTCTTGACACTTCAAAAACGAAAAGTGATTCTGAATAAAACATCGAGTCAAATATCAAATCAAATTCCAATCAAAATTCTTCTTCTACTCATTTGGACCAAACTATCGAGTATCAAATTCTATTTCCACATCGACTTTAACCTAAGAAACTTTCTGATCAAATGGAAAAGATGTTGAAAATTTTCAAACAAGTCAAAGTGAACGTCCCTCTCTTTGATATCGTTCAAGAAGTTCCAACTTACACTAAGTTTCTAAAAGACTTGTATACTCAAATATGACACACTCATGTACCCAAGAAACCTTTCTTAGTTATCGGTCTTATTGAAGTCTTATCTCAATCAATTCCTGTAAAATACAAAGATCCTAGTTGTCATACAATCTCGTGCATGAATGAATTGTTACTGCCTCATCCGTTTTTCATCTGTTTAAATTCGAAACCCAAATTGAAAGAATTGCTCCATCCTTTAACCATTGTTAGAGTTCTTCACTGAAAGAAGATTCCTCTTCGAAAGAGAGTTCCTCTTGGTAAAGATGATTAAAACATATGTTTAGTTTATTAATCATTTTTAGGCCAAAATACAAGCAGAAATATTCTCATGAAATAGTACACAACCTTTGCCAGGTGATAGACATTACTAGCCACATATTTTTCATCAAACATTGATGACATTCTGATATTCACTCTTTAGTTGATATATCCTTACTTTAAGAAATGCTTTTTTAATTTTTGTAGTATAAATCCTAATCACATTCTTCGTACTAACAGATTTTCAGAAGGAGAGAAGACTCTAATCACTTTCGATTGCGAAAGGAGTGAATCAAAAAGGAGAAACGAAAGTACTTCGGTGCCGCGCTGTGCATGGGATGCAACTCCACTTTTATAAGGAAACATATTTATGTACAATCTGAAAGAAAATAGATGACAAAGTTTATTGGTTCAAATTGGGTTAACAACAACAATTTTTGATAAATTTTGATTTCATAAGTGTTTCTAGTTTTTGGAAATATGTCTTTTTACACAATGGATCTAAAGGTTAGTTCTTTGAAAATGCTAAAAAATATATAAAACTTATGCAAGTCATTGTATAAAAACTTTAAAAAAAGTTATTGCTCTTTGTTATTAGTAGTAGAGCTAAATGCACTCTTATTTATGTCCCATTTTACTCCGTATAGAATCACATTCTACACAACTGATCAACATTATATCATTTATTTACAATATACTAACGATTGAAAAATTAAGCCTACTTTGATTGTACAAGAGTGAAGGCCAATAAATTTGATCAGACTTATAATACAAATAAAACAACCTTTGGCACGATAAAAGAAAACACTTAATAGGATGCACTTAACACCACTTTCTTCTTATTCTCCATATTTTTCCTACATAGAATCATTTAAAACAGAAACAGATTCTGAACCTGTGCAACGCACTACTATTATGTGTGTAGTTACACAACAGAAAAATGGTGAAATTTCAACAGGAAACTGTTTTCCCGACGATAATTCGTCGTCATAAAAAAGCTCGTGGTAAATAAAATTCCAACGACATTACTACGACTTTGGTAGGGGAGTTTGCAATGACTTTTCGACGACATTATATTTTCGATGACACAACGGCGACATACCATACTAACGGTTTTGCAACGTCTCAGCGACAACAGAATGCGACATTTAGTGACAACATCCCTACGATTCATAAGCTCAACCATTTTTCGACGACCTTGCTACGCCATTTTGTAAAGTATAATTTTCTAGCTTTTTTACGACTTAACGGTGATATTTTATGTAGTTTTTTCAAAAATATTTTCACCTTTTTTGTTGAATATGCGCTTATATGATTTTTGTTTGATGATAATAAACATATATACATTCATTTAAATGTATTTGTTAATATACTATTTTATTTTTCACAGTTTAAATAAATATTTTCTGAATAAAATAAATAACACAGATTTTGAATTCAAACGAATATTTTATTCAAACAAATATTTATTACAATTTTGAACAGTACAATTTCAAGCTCTCACTATAACTATACAAATTCAATTTACATTCAGAACCTCACTACATATCACTTACACTCATATTTCTATCTTCAACTGCATTCCAGTTTGAATCCAGCATCTGAGAAATCTGCAAAAATATTCACTAACGCAGTAAAATTGAAAAATAAATATTTTTGCAATATAAAATAAAATGTGAATTTTGAAAATAATATTTGCCTCAGTTATTTGGGTTGTTCATCATCATTTACATTTGAATTCATCACACACGAATAGTGTGACATGCACAGTGTATCACTGTAGATGCCACAAGGCCGTGCACACCGATATACACTTGATTGATTTACAGGGACAGGTGAGCACAGGTCAAACCCAAATGAAAAGCCGGGTTCAACTCGCGTGCAATAACATAAATGTCACAACTCTTAGCACAAGGTCAAACCCGAGTTTTAAAACTGGATTCAACTCAGGTGCGAATCAAAAGTACACACGAATGCTATGTTCAAACATGACACAGCCTCAAACTAGCATCAAAGCAAGTACAACTGCAATGCAAACAATATTAAACAGTGACAATATGTATGGGGCGATGCACAAGCAAGGCTAAGGCACAATGCCACCAACATGACAGCAAACAGAAGTGCAACAGTACAAACCAAAGTCAAGGCAACATGAACTGCAGACCAAACACACATGAGTGTATACAAATGATCAGACCATAAAGAAGCTAAGCCAGAAGCTCAAGTCAATGCACAGTGCAAACATATGCACCTAAGCGACACAGTGAACAAGGCAACATCTACAACGACAAGTCCAGCTACAACAAGCAGTGCAGACCACAAAGAACTGTGCACCAGAGGATCATATGTGCAGATGACCAGTGATACAAGTAACATGAGTAGACCCAAACAATACATACACCAGCCTCAATAATGCAAGTGGATGAACAGAGAGATATACACAATGAAAACTACTTAAAGTGTGTCGACCATCAACACACAATGACAACATCAGATATACATGGGTTAGTGACCAGTTTTTTTGACCAAGGCTACAATGTGCACAAATGAACAGCTAAGGATAAGAGCTCAATGCAACATAAAGCAACAGACCAACAATGGAACAGCAGTTCATATGAACAAGTGTACAAAGGCAATATGAACAAGTGACTCAGGCAAACACACCAAATGAAACAATGAACAAAATACATGCAAATGCATCAAAGCACTGAGACATGAATGCAGCATTTACAACATACAAACAAGAACATGAAGTAATGAAGCACTGAAGTGATGCAAATAGTGAACAACTGGACAACATCTGAATGCAATGAAGACAATGCTTGAAACCGAGTACGTACAAATTCAGTGCCAACATGAACAGAGAACCATACACAATACCAACCAGAAAAAGTATGATTACAGCATTAAGGTGGTCAAAGCTAAAATCAAACAATGCCAGAGACTAAGCTTACAGGGGCCAAAAAGCCAAACTTAATCCAGAAGGTGAAAGGAAGAAATAACATAACAGTTAAGTCAAATTCAGTTGAACAAAGCCAAGACCGAAGCCAGCAGTACAGAAAATATAGAATGAAATCAACATGGTCAAAGCAAATCAACGTAGTGATAAAAATTCAAGTGCGTATGCAGTATTGACGAAGTCAAAAATCAACACCGTGATGAGCATGGCAATTCAAAGCCGAAATTCAAAGCCGTGGGTATCAAGCATCAGAAATATACGATTATGAGCAAGTCATAGAAAATCACCATCATCCACATGAAAATCAATGGCCGAGCGAAATTAATTGACAAATTCAAATTAGTTTATACGAACGCAAATATAGGAATTCGACCTATATATAAACCATTCATCATCGGCAAATTTATGCATCGAGTTCAAGCAAGCCAAATCCAGAAAAGCAAAAAGAATAAAGTACTTACCGAAATTGTAATCGAACTCGATCAATTCAAGAGCCGTGAGCAAAACAGTGAGGCAAACGATCGACGAAAGCAAGCAACGAGAAAACATATATTCGATCGAACAAAAGTCGGCTCTTCGAAAACCCTAAATCTGGAAAAGGAACGAAACCCTAAATTTGCAAGAGGAACGGCCACCATTATACAAGCAAAGGAACGGGTTAAAATATAAGAGGGGGCCGACCTTTATTTAAGGGTTTTAAACTTGTAAATAGGGTTATTTTGCTTTAAATTGTTTTTTTAATTGTATTTTCTTTTTAAACCATTTTATTTTTCTAGTCGTGTGACTAGGGGACAAGCTACGTGGCGTAGCTTGAGAATTCGCAACTCAGTGGCTGAGTTGTGCCAGGGTTTTGAGCGTAGAGTTAGATTTAGTCGATAGCGGGTGTCGCGAGTTTACGTGTGTAAACGAGGGACTATCTAATTTCTAGTAGAAAGCTTGGGGGCAGCACGTAGGCAGGGTTTTGCCGAAGCTGGGTAAACTCTGTGTCGTTCTATTTCTGCATTTATTATTCTTCTATTATCTGTGCTGCTATTATTCTGTGATCTGTGTTGAAAATAATTTATAAGCTTTCGCAATTAATTTTTATAATTTATACTATCACCCTATTCACCCCCCCTCTAGGGTGAAATCGATCCTACAAGTGGTACCAGAGCAGGTTCAAAAGCCGTTTTTTGTTTTAAAAATTTGATTTTACAAAAACCAATTTTGGTTTTAAAAATTCGTGTTTCAAAAATCGGTTTTTGTTTTAAAAATTTGAATTTTTAAAATGGCTTCTTTTAATAATAATTTTGAGGGTCGTTCAAATATTATTCCTTCTATTTTCGATGGAACAGATTTTTTGAATTGGAAATTGAAAATGGAATTTTATTTAAAATCTGTTAATATTAAATGTTGGGATATTATTAAAAATGGGTGTGACATAACAGATAAGAAAATTATCTCGATTAATGCTCTTGCTATGCATATATTATATTCTCATATTAATCAAGATAATTTTAATTTCATTTCTCATTGTGAAAATGCACAGGAAATCTGGAATACTTTCGATGCAATATATGGTGCAAAAGTCAACAGCAATGAGAAGTCCTCCACAACTGACTCGGTTAAAGAAATGCGCTTGACAGGATTGGTAAATAACAGTTGTGATGAGGATGATAATGATCGAGCAGCCGAGCTAGCATTAATAATGAAGAAATTCAAAAGGTGGAATCACAAATACGGAAATCCAGCTCTAAATAAAAAATTAAAAAGCAGAATAATCAAAGCACTGGACAACTCGGAAGAACACGGGATCATTTGCAACAAACCCGGTGATATCAAGCCCAATTATCCCCGATTTCAACTCGACAAAGAAAAGAAATCAAAACGAAGATGTTTTACTGCCACGTGGAATAAAAGCGATAGCAGTGAGAGTGAGAAAGCAGATATGTGCCTTCATGGGAATATAACCGATGGCGACGATGACGAGCCAAGCGAGGTATCAAAACTTACTCACTCTGAATTACTTATTTATTTCCACGAAGTAAATGGCTGTTTTGAACGGCTTAGGGATAAGTATGCCAAACTTGAATCACAAAAAGACACTTTGATAGATTTAAATAAACAACTTGACCAATTAGTTAAAACCTATCAAAGTAGGATCCCTAAGTGTGATAAGTGTCCAACATTCGAAGAAGAAATTAAAAAAATCAGAAATCAATATAAAATCACTTGAAAATGAAATTCTGATTTTAAAAGAGAATGAAAATACTAGGAGAGAGAATTCTATTAAAAAGTGCACACAATTGTTAAACGAAAATGAATCTCTCAAAACACAAGTCCAACAATTGTCAACGACTTTAGATAAATTTTCAAAAAGTGAAAAATCGTTGAATATGCTATTAGGAAAGCAAACTGTTAATACGGTTAGACAAGGACTTGGATATAATTGTTCGAAAATTGTTGAAAGCAATATTAGTCAAGTTAATTCCATGTGCATAATTTGTAGAAAATATGGACACAATCACAATAATTGCTGGTATAGACCCAAACATGTGAAAACTATACGATTTGGGTTCCAAAAGGCACAAATATAAAATCTCTCAAAGTTAAACAAATTTGGGTGCCAAAGGGAACAATTATAAATAGTTTTGGGTCTTTACAAAATATTCTACCACTAACAATCATGGACCTATAAAAACAAATAGGTCACATAAATCTTTCATCGTGTAGGTGTGGTGGCAGGCTAAGGAACAACAATAGCGTTCTTTGGATTTTTGGCTGTTCCAGAAACACAACGGACGACAAAGCAAAGTTCCTTAGCCTAGTTCAAAGGTGACAGAATCACAATAGACAACCATGAAAAATATCGTAAAGGTAAAACAGGTAAAGGTATATTAATTTGAGCGATATATTAAATGTGATAATCTGCACCATATTCTGAATTAAAATCAGCCAATATTGAGATGATGAAAAGATGATGATTTTGACTTTGACTTATTCAACATAGTTGGCCAATTATATTCTTATGCCAAAAACACTATAATAATCTCTAGATTCTTTGAATTACTTCATATATATCATTTTGGATTAAAAAGAGTGTTTTGTTGGATAATAATACAATTGGTTATAATTCGACTAACTCTATATTCACGGTTTTTGATTATTTACACGGCTTCATTTCAAATTCAAAAAAATGTCATTTAAATTGCTATAAAAATTGAGTTTGAAATTTTTGGTGCACACTTCATGTTTTGGTCTATAAAATTCAATTGATGATAATTTTGAGTGAAAGAGAAATTCAGATGCAGATTACACTGGTAATCTAGTTGATAGAAAAATTACTAGTGAAACGTGATTTTTGTTGAAACATTTAGTAACTGCATCGTTTTTTCAAAGAAAATATCTGCATATTTTTCATTTCAAATAATTTTCAAATAGCAGAAAATTTTTCCTTTTTAAAACCCCCTGGAGAAAATCATTTTTGACCATATTTTCAGATTAGTCATTTTTTGAAAAATTGATCTCATAATTATTTTTGAATTTGATTTTAAATGACTATGTTGACTAATCTGACTCCCAAATGATTATCGAAAAGAAAAATAGTGATTGAAAAAGTGATGAGTGTTGATATTTATCATATATTATGACTCGAGAAAGTATAATTAGAAAATTTCTTTAGAAATTTAAACAAGAGTTATAAAACTTTTTGTTTGTATAAAATCCATGACCATCTCTATATCTATCATATTTCTAACGACCATCACTCATCAAAATTCTATATAATTTGTCGATATGTGGTACTTTAAGCATGAATCGTTCGTTTTTCATTTTCACATTTTTTTTAAAAAAGGATAATAAAATAAATAAATAAATAAATACCAAAGTATTCACTCTCATTTAAAAGTCCTCACGGTTATGCATGGGTGAATTACTTGGAATTTGTTATGTGCTTCCATGCTCATTTAAAAGTCCTCACGGTTATGCATGTATGGAACGCATATCAAAAGTTGATTTTTAAAATAAACAAGTTGATTCTAACCTCATTTAAAAGTCCTCACGGTTATGCGTGGTTAGAAGATACTTGAATTCATTTTTTTTAAAAAATCAAATTGGAATACTACTAATCTCAAGTCCTAACGGTTATGCATGGTTAGTAGATATTCAATTTCCTGATATAAATATACCACAAATAGACACAACCGTATGGTTTTATATGATGACATAATTCCCATCATTCTAAAAGTGGAATATACGCATAACAAAATATTTATGATTTTTGTTTGATTTTTTATTGAAATTTAATATTTATATTCAATTGAGTTTTAATGTTGGATTAATATCGATCACTTTATCTCTATTTTCTCTAACACTGTTATTCTTTTGCTGATAACAAAAGGGGGAGAGAAAAGTTAAGATTTTGTCAAATAGAATTAAGCAAAGGTCAAATTATTTTCCATTTGCATCTATGCTCATTTGCATATTATTTAATTGTATGCATAAGTATAGGGGGAGCTTTGTGTAGGGAGGAAGCATTTAAATAGGGGGAGCAAATTAGAACATATCAATGATCAAATACATTTAACATATTCAAAATCTTAAATATATGTTTGTTATCATCAAAAGGGGGAGATTGTTGAATATGCGCTTATATGATTTTTGTTTTATGATAATAAACATATATGCATTCATTTAAATTTATTTGCTAATATACTATTTTATTTTTCACAGTTTAAATAAATATTTGCTGAATAAAATAGATAACCCAGATTTTGAATTCAAACGAATATTTTATTCAAACAAATATTTATTACAATTTTGAACAGTACAATTTCAAGCTCTCACTATAACTATACAAATTCAATTTACATTCAGAACCACACTACATATCACTCACACTCATATTTCTATCTTCAACTGCATTCCAGTTTGAATCCATCATCTGAGAAATCTGCATAAATATTCACTAACGCAGTAAAATTGAAAATAAATATTTTTGCAATATAAAATAAAATGTGAATTCTGAAAATAATATTTTCCTCAGTTATTTGGGTTGTTCTTCATCATTTACATTTGAATTCATCACACACGAATAGTGTGACATGCACAGTGTATCACTGTAGATGCCACAAGGCCATGCACACTGATATACACTTGATTGATTTACAGGGACAGGTGAGCACATGACAAACCCAAATGAAAAGCCGGGTTCAACTCGCGCGCAATAACATAAATGTCACAACTCTCAGCACAAGGTCAAACCCGAGTTTTAAAACTGGATTCAACTCAGGTGCGAATCAAAAGTACACATGAATGCTATGTTCAAACATGACACAGCCTCAAACTAGCATCAAAGCAAGTACAACTGCAATGCAAACAATATTAAACAGTGACAATATGTATGGGGCGATGCACAAGCAAGGCTAAGGCACAATGCCACCAACATAACAGCAAACAGAAGTGCAACAGTACAAACCAAAGTCAAGGCAACATGAACTGCAGACCAAACACACATGAGTGTATACAAATGATCAGACCATAAAGAAGCTAAGCCAGAAGCTCAAGTCAATGCACAGTGCAAACATATGCACCTAAGTGACACAGTGAACAAGGCAACATGTACAACAACAAGTCCAGCTACAACAAGCAGTGCAGACCACAAAGAACTGTGCACCAGAGGATCATATGTGCAGAGGACCAGTGATACAAGTAACATGAGTAGACCCAAACAATACATACACCAGCCTCAATAATGCAAGTCGATGAACAGAGAGATATACACAATGAAAACTACTTGAAGTGTGTCGACCATCAACACACAATGACAACATCAGATATACATGGGTTAGTGACCAGTTTTTTTGACCAAGGCTACAATGTGTACAAATGACAAGCTAAGGATAAGAGCTCAATGCAACATAAAGCAACAGACCGACAACGGAACAGCAGTTCATATGAACAAGTGTACAAAGGCAATATGAACAAGTGACTCAGGCAAACACACCAAATGAAACAATGAACAAAATACATGCAAATGCATCAAAGCACTGAGACATGAATGCAGCATTTACAACATACAAACAAGCACATGAAGTAATGAAGCACTGAAGTGATGCAAACAGTGAACAACTGGACAACATCTGAATGCAATGAAGACAATGCTTGAAACCGAGTACGTACAAATTCAGTGCCAACATGAACAGAGAACCATACACAATACCAACCAGAAAAAGTATGATTACAACATCAAGGTGGTCAAAGCTAAAATCAAACAATGCCAGAGACTAAGCTTACAGGGGCCAGAAAGACGAACTTAATCCAGAAGGTGAAAGGAATAAATAACATAACAGTTAAGTCAAATTCAGTTGAACAAAGCCAAGACCAAAGCCAGCAGTACAGAAAATATAGAATGAAATCAACACGGTCAAAGCAAATCAACGCAGTGATAAAAATTCAAGTACGTATGCAGTATTGACGAAGTCAAAAATCAACACCATGATGAGCATGGCAATTCAAAGTCGAAATTCAAAGCCGTGGGTATCAAGCATCAGAAATATACGATTATGAACAATTCAGAGAAAATCACCATCATCCACATGAAAATCAATGGCCGAGCGAAATTAATTGACAAATTCAAATTAGTTTATACGAACGCAAATATAGGAATTCGACCTATATATAAACCATTCATCATCGGCAAATTTATGCATCGAGTTCAAGTAAGCCAAATCCATAAAAGCAAAAAGAATAAAGTACTTACCGTAATTGTAATCGAACTCGATCAATTCAAGAGCCGTGAGCAAAACAGTGAGGCAAACGATCGACGAAAGCAAGCAACGAGAAAACATATATTCGATCGAACAAAAGTCGGCTCTTCGAAAACCCTAAATCTGGAAAAGGAACGAATCCCTAAATTTGCAAGAGGAACGGCCACCATTATACAAGCAAAGGAACGAAGAAACTAAAAGGAATGGGTTAAAATATAAGAGGGGGCCGGCCTTTATTTTAAGGGTTTTAAATTTGTAAATAGGGTTATTTTGCTTTAAATTGTTTTTTTAATTGTATTTTCTTTTTAAACCATTTAATTTTTCTAGTCGTGTGACTAGGGGACAAGCTACGTGGCGTAGCTTGAGAATTCGCAACTCAGTGGCTGAGTTGTGGCAGGGTTTTGAGCGTAGAGTTAGATTTAGTCGATAGCGGGTGTCGCGAGTTTACGTGTGTAAGCGAGGGACTATCTAATTTCTGGTAGAAACCTTGGGGGCAGCACGTAGGCAGGGTTTTGCCGAAGCTGGGTAAATTCTGTGTCGTTCTGTTTCTGCATTTATTATTCTGCTATTATCTGTGCTGCTATTGTTCTGTGATCTGTGTTGAAAATAATTTATAAGCTTCCGCGATTAATTTTTATAATTTATACTATCACCCTATTCACCCCCCCCTCTAGGGTGAAATCGATCCTACATTTTTTTCCACTTAACCATAAACCGCAATAATTAACATATATTCCTACAATATCAAGCATGCAATTACAATATTTATCAAATTCAATATAGTGATTTCACATTTAAAACCAATACATATCGAAAGATTTACTAACAACAGTTAAATCTTTTAATATCACATAATATTATAGTAGTAAAACAGTACACAAACAATATCTCAATACTACGTCTACGTCATACATGTCAATCTCAATGCTATACATATAGTACATTCAAATAGAATTCAGCAACCATCTTCACTACAAGAACGACACCAGATAGCGATGGCTTTTAGCCGTCGCCGGCTGTCGCTAGCCGACACTAAAAGCCGTCGCTATAATGGTCGTCGCCCAACAGTATAGCGACGGCTTTAGCGACGGCTCCGTCACATAAATAGCGACGGCTCGTGACAACAAATGTGCTACGTGGAAATTTTTTCAACGCCTAAATGCCGTCGCTAGTCGTAGACCGCCGTCGCTAACCCGAACCATTTAGCCGTCGCTAATCTGAACCAGATAGCCGTCGCTAATCTGGGTAAATTTCTGTGCACATGCACAACCCATATACACTTCAGCCAATCTGAACCAAACAACCGCTATATACTATATTCATCAAGTATAACCATCATATATCCATCATATAACATCACTATACATTCAAACAATGTAAAATTCAACCAAATCTCATTTTCAAATCCAACCAAATCCATTAACTGGAATATGTACACAGTAAACCGAAATTTCTACATAATATCCCGACATAATATCCAACCAAATCCATCAACTAGAAGTCATTTAAATATGTACATAATATCCTGAAATATATATACACCATACCAACCAAAATGTGTATATACCAAACTATAAGCAAACAAACATACATACTCCTCGTCATCACTGCCGTCCTCTCCAGGCATCCTTCCATGATGTTGCAAATGAGCCGCAATCCGCTCATCTAGCTGTTGCTCAAAGAAACTCTTTCTCCAATCATTTATTTCTTCCATTGTCGCCCTCAACTAAGCAATCTCCGCCTCTTGCTGCGACCTCCTGTATGCACTCTGTATTCTCATCGCCTGTAAAATAATTCATAATTATTTATATATTGGTGTATATATATATAATATTATTAAAATTATTGAACTATTCATATGCATGAGTAAATTTATATATTAGTACATGTCAAAATTTACCTCCACATTTCCATAGCTATATCGTCGACTGGTCCGAGAAGGCGAGTCAATAATAGCATCCCAAATATTGTTCTCCTCCTCCAACGTAAGCTCTTCCCGACAGTGGACTGTGCTACACGAGCCCGCTCTGCTTCGTACCTCTCATGCGATTACAAACAATTGTTTTACACGATAAAAACCGAATTTCAAAATTTTGAAAATAAAATAAGACAGGTAAATAGGCACAAGGAAGGAGTTGCAAAAAAAATTAGTCTTAGGACGACAAGTTTGTTTTTTAGTCTGAAGGACAATTTTTAGTGTAAATTGAAAATGATAGTTACAACTATCATTCTGTGATTTACACTAAAAAGTGTCCTTCAGTCTAAAAAACAAACTTCTTGTCCCTGAGACTAAATTTTTCTTTAACTTTTTCCTTGAGCCTAAAAACCCCACAAAATATTGTTATTAACAGTAAATTAATTTACCATTACGGATTTTGATTTGTCATCCGTCCACTTGTACGAAACATTGCCCTCTTCGTCAGTCCTCTCCACGGCTTGCGTGGCCTTGAACAACTCGGCCATAGTGGGCTCGCGGTTGTATCTCGCGGCTTAAAAATATATAAATATTATTGCTAATCTGATTATAAAAAATTGTAATAAAATGTAAACACGGTTTATAAATTTAATTACCAGCTCTCTCCTATGCTCCTGAAAGGATTTGGAGCCACCACGATGCAATGCAGGATTTTTATTCCTGTTTGCCCGGTTCCGCGCAGATAATTCCTACAAATTAAGATAAATTATCACGTATATATCTTGCGAGATTTACATTAGATTTAAATAACAAAGCAAACATATATTACTTACTTTTGCTGCCAGACTGTTCCAAAGCCGAAGAAAATCATTCCATACACCCTCACCCATCCAGTTCGCTTTTTCCCTGAATTTTTAGCCTTGGACAATGTATCCCTGTAATTTTTTCTCACTCGTTTATTCCAGTGATTTAAAAAAACGTCCAAGTCATCAGGGTCGACGCGGACTGCAGCCTGTAAATTAAAATTATTTTAAGTTATATAGATTATATTAATTTACAACTGAAATTCAAACTACTACTTACAAGTAAATCCGCCTGTATGGCGTTCTTGACATGAGGGGGGATGTCGTCCCAGCGAGGCCAACAACCATCCATCCGGCTCTGAAAAGCCTTCCTCGAAACCTGTAAAATATAATCTGATGGCTCCACATCAAAGCCACTGCAAAAGCTACGATATACATGTTTAGTGGATTTTAAAACTTATACTTTAAATAAAATTGATACTTACCCAGCACTTCTAGGAACGACTTCTGCAATCGGACGTAAGTCCGGTGCAGTGCCACTACCACCTGCACCGAGAGATGGGGATGGCGTGCCACCACCACCTACACTCCGTCTCCTGCCAGACATATCTGCTATAGAAAAACAATATCATCAGAGAATAATTATAGAAATTCACTACTACATAGCATGTTTCAATCACTTTCACAGAAACAATTATAAAAATTTACTAGTACAAAACATGGATAAAAATTATATAAATAATCATCACAGAACCATAATAGAAATTCACTAATAATCATCACAGAACCATAATAGAAATTCACTATTACATAGCATGTTTCAATCACTTTCACATAACAATTATAAAAATTTACTGGTACAAAACATGGATAAAAATGAACTAAATGATCATCACAGAACAATTACGGAAATTTACTATTACATCGCATGTTTCAATCACTATCACATAACAATTATATCAATAACGATCAGTCTTCATCGTTTTCTGATTTAAATTCAGTCTCGTATTCTATCTCATTTTCTTTGGTACTTTCGAATGCATCAAATAGGACGTTCGGTTCATCATTCAAAGGCCCTACATCAATATCATCAGTTATTATTATTTCTGTATTTGATTCAAGATCGGCTTGATATGATGCTTCATCTGGAATATTATTTCCATCAAACGTAAACCATGGTTTCGTTTTGAAAACAGCGGACCAATCCGCTTTATCTCTTTTCAAAGATGGATACGAAGCAAAATAAACTTGTAACGCTTGCTTGGCTAATACAGAAGGATCGTACTTATAGTAGTGTGATGTATGCCTTATTTCAATAAGTTTGTACTCTTTATGCACGTTGATTCCAGAACCAGGAACGTTACTGAACCAGTTGCACTTAAATAAACAAACCTTTTCTAAAGGTTCAACATAATATGTCAATTCTAGAATCTGTGTTAAGACGCCGTAAAAATCTTTTAAATGCTCATCTGGATCATCACTGCCTTTGACAAATACCCCGCTGTTATATGTTAATTTTTTAGCACCGTAATCTTTTGTGTTGAACTTAAACCCGTTGATGAAGAATATTGGATAAGTCTTCACATTTCTTTTCGGTCCAATCGCAAGATGTCTTTAGCCTTCATCAACGACACAATTTCTTGGCTCATAAACATAGTTCAAAAACAATTTGGCAAATTCTTTACTGAGATCGCTAGATGGATACTGTGATTCGTAGATACTGCATATATGTAATATGTGTTATTATTATGTACGTACAAGTAAATAACAAGTGAATTAATTATTACCTGACAAATGGTGCGACTTCGACACAATTTAAAAGAACATACGTGCGCGCTACATGGTGGTCTCTATCGTCCAACCATATTTCCACACATTTTCCACCAGGTCTACCAGGTTGTCTAAAAACAGATAACATTGTTTGAGAAGAATTTTGTTCAACGACTTCCTCATTTCGAGGAACAGTTACAAATGTTAAGTTCACATCGTCCTTAAAGTAGTGAGAGAAAAAAAACGAGGCTTCTTTTTCAAGATACGATTTGCATATTGAACCCTCAACTCGGGCTTTTTGTCGAATCTTCTTCTTCAGACGATTCAAGTACCTATTAAGATATTTATTACATATTTAGATATACAAATTTGAATTTGAAATTGACATGAACATTGCACATGTTAATTTACCTCTCAAATGGATACATCTATCCATATTGCACAGGACCTCGAAGAAGTGCTTCGGATGGAAGATGAATAGGTAAATGCTCCATTACGTTAAAGAAACCAGGCGGAAGTAATTTCTCCAGTTTGCATAGCAATATGGGTATTTCTACTTCAAGTTTGCGTATACGATCCACCTTTAATGTTGTCGAACAAAGCTGTTTATAAAACAAACATAACTCTGTTATGACGTTCCATACTTTTACGGGCAACAGTTCTTTGAAAGCCACGGGGAGTAAATATTCCATCATGATATGACAATCGTGACTTTTCATCCTACTCAATTTACTATTTTTGAAGTCAACACATCTACGAAGATTGGAAGAAATCCCATCGGGAAATCTTAATTCTTCCACCCACTTTAGGACGAGTTTTACTTGTTTATTGTCTAGCTCATAGCATGCTTTCGGTTTTTTATTGTCATTAGGCTTCGTATGAAGTTCCGGGCGCTTACAATAGTTTGCTATATCGAGCCTCGAATTCAAATCGTCCTTGGTTTTGCCCTTTACATTCAAAATTGTATTAAACAGATTATCAAACACGTTCTTTTCGTTGTGATTCACGTCAATATTGTTGAATATGCGCTTATATGTTTTTGTTTGATGATAATAAACATATATATATATATATATATTCATTTAAATTTATTTGGTAATGTACTATTTTGTTTTTCATAGATTAAATAAATATTTGTTGAACAAAATAAATTACACAGAATTTGAATATAAATTCAAACAGAAATTTTATTCAAACAAATATTTATTACAATCTTGAATAGTACAAATTCTTGCTCTCACTATACATATACATTTTTGAATACATCACAATTTGATTTACATTAATAACCTCACTACATATCACTCACACTCGTATTTTTTCTTCAACTGCATTCCAGTCATATTCCAGCATCCGAGTAATCTGCAAAAATATTCTCAAACGCAGTAAAATTGAAAAAGAAATATTTTTGCAATTCAAAAATAAAAGATGATTTTGAAAACATTGTCTGCCTCAGTTATTTGGGTTGTTCGTCATCATTTTTGATTGTATCTGTGCATATCAGCATTTTATCAGGGACAGGTGAGCACAGGTCAAACCCAAATGAAAAGCCGGGTTCAACTCACGTGCAGTATATTCAAAATTACGAAACGAGCACAAGGTCAAACCCGAGTTTTGAAACTGGATTCAAATCAAGGCGACATGACATGAATGCAACGAAGACCAACATCAAAATGGACTGCAACAATCATGTATGCAGATCAGGTCCAGTGCCAACAAACAACAAGTCTCGACCAAAACAGTTGCAACATGGATATCACAAAACAAAACTCACTGGAATGAACAAGTATGCACATTAATCAACAGCTAGATGAAGAAAACATGCATGCAACATGGACTGCAGACAACTCAAATGAACCAAATGCACATGTCAACAGCAACTGCATAGGAATGCAGTAACAAACAGAAGGAATGACCAAGTGGAGCATCTGTGCCAAAGTGTAGCAAATGCCAACATGAAGTGTATGCAATTCGAAGTGAGATTACAGCAAAATGACAGTACAAACAGTGGCACATGGATACAAGATGGTCAGACCAAACAAAAACACAGTGGCAACATCAAAATACAGGCCAGAATCTCAAGTACATCAGGTACACCAGTGTGCCAGAGAAAGAAAGGATGGAAGCAGTGATACAAGTATGCAACAACAAGAAAACCAGTTCAACGAGTATGACACAGCAACAAGGCAACAGTGACTCAGATGTACAACAAGTCCAAATACAACAATATGCAGAAGCAAGATCAACACAGTGGTGATGCAATGCAACATCTACGACAGCAAGGGACGAATAATCAAGTGCATCACTGACCCAACAACAAAAATGTCAAAGCCGCAATGAACAGGTCAACAGAGAAATTCACGGAACCAAAATCAACATACAATTCAATGCCGCAATAACCAAGCAATTTGACCAAGCAACGAATCAAAAGCCAGTGGTAAAAAATATCTCAAAAATTCAAAGCCGTGACTATCAAGCAGTATATACGTATTTGATTCGGTCAGAATTCATCGCAAACATCCAACAATAATCGAACGGCCAAAGCGACTAATTTTGAAGCAATCAGACGAATGAAAAATAAGGGTAACGAACCCTATAAAATTCCCCAATCATCATCGGCATTAACACATACAAGAGTTCGAATACAAGTATCAGAGAAAAAATTGTTACCGAAGCAATAATCGAACTCACCGAAGCAACCGAAGAAAGCAACACGAAATCGATCGAGCCAGGTTAAATCACGCACAATCAGCAACGATCGAATTAGTATCGGAGCTTCGCAAAAGCCTTAATTTGGAACAAAGAGCGCAAGGACGAAAGCCCTAATTTTAATCAGGAGAAACGAGAAGAACAAACGGCCGCCATCAAGAGAAGAAGAAAAAGGAACGGGCCGAAGAGTTAAAAGAAAAAGGGAATAAAAAATCCTTTTTTTTTCTTTTTCTTTGGGCCGGTCATTGATTTAAGGGTTGTTTAGTTTATTAATTAAATTAGGGTTTAGGGTTGTTTGTTTTGTTTTGTTTAAATTATTGTCTTTTATATTTTCATTTGAAAATTGTGAATCAAATCTTGGTAAATCACCACCTAGGTTTTAGGTTGTGTCTGATTGTCTAGTTAGAATTAGTTCAGTAAGCAGGGGTTGCGAGTTTGCAAAACTCTATAGGCGGTAGCAGGGTTTGCGAGTCTGTTAGAGTGTTTGTAAGCGGGAGACTGTTTAATTCTAATAGAAATCTGGGAATGCAGCAGTAGGAAGGGTTTGCCGAAGCTGGGTAAATTTCGTGTGTGATTTATTTTCAGCATATTTACTTCACTAATTTGAGAAAATTTGCTATAACCCTATTCACCCCCCTCTAGGGTTAATCTAGATCCTACAAGTGGTATCAGAGCCTGGTATTTTTATTTTTTTATTTAACTCTAGAGTCATGAATCCACCAAATAATGCTTTTTGTGAGGGGCAATCTATTGCTAGGCCACCCATGTTTAATGGAAATGATTATGCTTATTGGAAAGTTAGGATGGGTATTTATCTTAGTTATGTTGATTATGATGTTTGGGATATTATTGAAACTGGTTATAAACCTCCCATTATAACTGTTGGTGGTACTGAGATTCCTAAACCTAAGGATAGGTGGGATGCTAACGATAAGAAATTAAAAACTACTAATGCCAAAGCAATGAACGCTTTGATCTGTGCTCTTGATAAGACTGAATTTAATAGAATTTCTCATTGTGAAACTGCACAGGAAATTTGGCATACTTTGGAGGTAACACATGAAGGAACTTCTCAAGTCAAGGAGTCTCGTCTAGCCTTATTCAGCAATGAATACGAGAACTTTGTGATGGAAAAAGGAGAGAGCATAAAGGATATGTTTGGACGCTTTTCAACTTTGGTGTACAACGCTAGAGCACTTGGGAAGGTATTCACTGAGGTAGAGCTTGTGAGGAAGGTACTACGAGTTTTACCGATGAACTTTGAGGCAAAAGTCACGGCAATACAAGAATCAAAAGATTCGAGTAAACTAAGCATGGAGGAGTTGATCGACAACTTGATGACATATGAGCTTGAGCTGAAGGCAAAGGAGGAACGCAACAACTCCGAGTCAAAGAAGAAGACGATTGCCTTAAAGAGCAAAGAAGAGAGCGATGAAGAAGAAGAAGATCCAATTGAAGAGCTTGCAATGGCTGTCAATAATCTTAAAAAATGGTCAAGATTCAAGTCACGAAAGAAGAAAATAAGTGGTAATAGGTCAAAAGATTCTGACGATTCCGATAATGAATTAACGTGCTATAACCGCAAGAAGCCTGGCCACTTCAAACAAAAATGTCCACTTCTCAAAAACAACAAAGGAAAGAAAAAGAAAAAGAAGGCCTTTGCAGCAACTTGGGATGATGAAGAAGGAGAGGAAGTTTCGAATAATAGCTCAGAGGAGGCTAACTTGTGTCTTATGTCAAAATCGGATTCAGAAGCAAGCTCAGAGGAATCTAGTGAGGTAAGTGACTATTCCTATAAAGAACTTGTTTCGATGTGTTGTGATCTTACTAAAACAATTGATACTCTTGAATCTAAAATTGAAAAACTAAAATCTGATAGGAGAGAACTTGTCCATGAAAATTCTAGGTTAGAAACTGAACTTGAAAATATTCAAAACCTAGACTGTAAAAAATGTAAAACTTTAGATTCAGAATTATCAAGACTTAGGAATAGCTTTGTAAATCTTGAAAAAGAAAATTTAAGTCTTAAGGAAAACCTTGACACTAGGAAAAAGGATTTTATAAATAGATGCACCTCACTTGCAACTGAAAACACAACACTAAAAACCAAAGTCCAAAATCTTGAGAAATCTCTGGATAACTTTTCAAAAGGAGAAAAATCATTCAACATGTTATTGAGAAATCAAATTTTTGCTAACAACGGAAAAGGACTAGGTTTTGGGAAAACATAAGTTGATGATAATGCGAAATATAAGAATGCCTTTGGTAGATGTGAAATATTTAGACATCGTGCTGAAAATTGTAGTCATAGGAACAAGAACACAAAATTTATACAAGTTTGGGTTCCTAAGAATTCTACAAACAAATTTCATGTCTATTGGAATAAAAATAAAAGGACTAAATAAGTTTGGGTTCCAAAGGGATTGTTTATTCACAATGCTTCTATCACTAATATCATTGGACCTAAGAGTTTCTCTAGGTCATCCTCCTCTCTTTTTATGTAGGTCTGTTGACGGGCTAAGGAACAACAAGAATGGTTTCTAGATTAAGGTTGTTCTAGACATATGACAGGTGACAAATCGAAGTTCCTTAGCCTAGAGAATTTTAAAGGTGGAAATGTGATCATGGGAGACAATAGCTAGTGTAAGTTTATTGGTAAAGGTGAAGTTGGTAACGGTATTTTTTCCTTGACTAATGTTTTATATGTTGATAATTTGCATCACAATCTTATTTCTATTAGCCAACTACGTGACAAAGGTATGAACGTGATTTTTGATAGTGATACTTGCAAAATCATTGATAAATCTTCTAATAACATTGTTTTTATGGGCAAAAGAAAAGGGAATGTTTACTCGCTTTCATTTGATAATCTAAATCTTTCTAGATGTTTGGTAGCCACTGACGAAGAGGCATATTTATGGCATAGAAGACTTGGACATGCTAGCATGAGTCTCTTAGAAAAACTTGAATCGAAAGAATTAGTCAGAGGGTTACCACATCAGAAATTTAAAAATAATAAAGTGTGTAAAGCATGTTCCTTGGGCAAGCTTAGTCGATCATCATTTCGCCCTAAAAACATTGTTAGCACATCAAGGGTCCTTGAATTAATTCACATGGACTTATTTGGACCAAATGAAATTTCAAGCTTGAATGGAAAACGTTATTGTTATGTATTGGTTGATGATTATTCTAGATTTACATGAGTTTATTTCTTAGCCAAAAAGTCTGAATCTTTTGACTATTTTTCAAAATTTGCAAAACTTGTTCAAAATGAAAAAGGAGTTACAATTAAAACCTTGAGAAGTGATCATGGAGGTGAATTTGAAAATTTGGAATTTGAAAGTTTTTGTGAAGAAAATGGTTTAAAACATGAATTTTCTGCTCCACGAACACCTCAACAAAATAGGGTGGTTGAAAGGAAAAATCGTACATTAAAGGAATTGGCTAGATCCATGTTGAGTGAGTATAAGCTACCTCTAATCTTTTGGGCAGAGGCAGTGAATACTTCGTGCTATGTAATGAATAGAGTAATGATTAGACCAATACTTGGCAAAACGTCTTATGAATTGTGGCATGAAAGGAAACCTAACATTTCTTATTTTCGTATATTTGGATGTCCTCGTTTCATTGTTAACACAGGTGATCAACTTGGAAAATTTGAATCAAAGGCTGATGAGGGAATTTTCATGGGCTATTCAACAAGGAGTAAGGCTTACAGGATATACAACAAACGAACAAAGACAATTGTTGAATCAATCAATGTGAAATTTGATGAATCTGACCTGGAAAGGACGACTGAAAAAACGATTGACGATGGGATAGATCATGAAGGCATTGAAGAAGGGACATCTAGTGAGAAAGCTGAAAGTAGGACGGTTGATACTGATAGATTAAAGTTCAAATCCAATCATCCTCCTGAATTGGTTATAGGTGATCCGACGGAAGGTATACGCACTCGCTCTTCATTTGATACAAACTTGTGTGCATTTTGCTGTGACAGTGGTTTTATTTCTGAAATTGAACCTGATTCTGTTGAAATCGCTCTTAATGATGAAAGTTGGTTTTTATCAATGCAAGATGAACTTAATCAATTTGAGAGAAATAAAGTTTGGAAATTAGTTCCTAGGCCAAATGACTATCCAATTGTTGGAACTAAATGGGTATTCAAAAATAAAGTTGATGAATCGGGAAATGTAATTAGAAACAAAGCTAGGTTGGTCGCAAAAGGATATAACCAAATAGAAGGCATAGATTTTGATGAAACATTTGCTCCAGTTGCTAGGTTAGAAGCCATTAGGATTTTGCTAAGTTTTGCATGTTATAAGGGTTTCAAACTTAAACAAATGGATGTAAAAAGCGCCTTTCTAAATGGTGCTTTGAAAGAAGAAGTTTTTGTTGAACAACCCCCCGGTTTTGAAAATCATGATTTTCCAAAACATGTGTATAAACTAGAAAAAGCATTATATGGTCTTAAGCAAGCTCCTAGAGCTTGGTATGACTGCCTTTGTACATATCTTTTGGAAAACGGTTTTAAAAAGGGGAGTGTTGATACGACACTGTTTCCACTACATAAAGGAAGTGATTTTTTTATTGTTCAAATTTATGTGGATGATATCATTTATGGTGCTACTAATGAACTCTTGTGCGAGAAATTTGAACAAGTCATGCAGGCTAAATTCGAGATGAGCTTGGTTGGAGAATTGAAATTTTTTCTTGGATTTCAAATCAAGCAAAGCAGTGATGGTATATTCATTTCACAATCCAAGTATGTGTTGGAACTATTGAAGAAATTTGGAGTTGAGAACTCCAAACCATTGAGAACTCCTATGAGTCCATCAACAAAGTTGGACAAAGACGAGAAAGGAATTGCTGTTGATCAGAAGAAATATCGAGGGATAATCGGTTCACTTCTCTATCTTACTGCTTCTAGACCTGATATTATGTTTTCTGTGTGTTTGTGTGCACGTTTTCAATCTAACCCTAAAGAATCTCATTTGAAAGCCACTGAACGAATTTTAAGATATCTCTCTCACACACACAAATATGGATTATGGTACCCTTCTTGTGAAAATTTTGATTTAGTTGGTTATTCTGATGCTGATTATGCTGGTTTATTGGTTGACAGAAAAAGCACTAGTGGGACATGTTTCATGCTAGGACATTCATTAGTTTCATGGTCAAGTCGAAAACAGAATTGTGTTGCATTATCCACCACTGAAGCAGAATATATTGCTTTAGGAAGTTGTTGTGCTCAAATTTTATGGATGATGCAAACTCTTTCTGATTTAGGCTTAGCTTATAAACAAGTTCCATTAAAATGTGATAGTAAAAGGGCAATAGACTTGTCAAATAATCATGTTCATCATTCACGTACAAAACACATTGATGTGAGACACCACTTTCTTAGAGATCACATTGCTAAGAAAGACATTATTTCAACTGAGGCTCAACTTGCTGATATTTTCACAAAACCCGTCCCCGAAGACAGATTTTCCAGCTTACGTTTGGATTTAGGGATTATAGAAATCGACTAATCTGACTCCTTGATGATTATCTGAAAAGATATATAGTGAATGAAAATAAGATGAGTGTTGATATTTATCATATATTATGACTCGAGACGGTATAATTAGTAAATTTCTTTAGAAATTTAAACAAGAATTATAAAACTTTTTGTTGGTAAAAATTTCATGGTCATTTCTATTTCTATCATCTTTCTATCGACCATCACTCATCAAAATCATATATAGTATGTAAATTTGTGGTAGTTTACAAAGGAAATTATTCGTTCTTCAATTAATTATTAAATTATCTATGCTTCAATTTATTATATTCTTCAATAAAAATAAATATCCAAAGTATTCACTCTCATCTAAAAGTCCTCACGGTTATGCATGGGTGAATTACTGGATTTTTGATTATGTGCTTCTATGCTCATTTAAAAGTCCTCACGGTTATGCATGTATGGAACGCATATCAAAATTAATTGATTTAAATATTCTAATCCCATTTAAAAGTCCTCACGGTCATGCGTGGTTAGAAGATACTTGATTACATTTTTTAAATTAAATTGGAATACTGCTAATCTCATTTAAAAGTCCTAACGGTTATGCATGATTAGCAGATATTCAAATTCCCTGAAATAAATATACCACAAATAGACGGAACTTTTTTTTTTGATGATTTTATCCCCATCAGTTCTGAAAGTGGAATATGCGCCTGACAAAGGTAATTATGATTTTTGTTTGATTTTTATTGAAATTTGATATTTATATTCAATTGAGTTAAATGTTTGGTTCATGTCTATCACTTCATCTCTATTTTTATAACACTATTATTCTTTTGCTGATAACAAAAGGGGGAGAGAAAAGTTAAGATTTTGTCAAATAGAATCAAGCAAAGGTCAAATAATTTCCATTTGATTTTGTCAAATAGAATCAAGCAAAGGTCAAATAATTTTCCATTTGCATCTAGGCTCATTTATATATTTCTATTTGTATGCATATATGTAGGGGGAGCATCATGTAGAGAGGAAGCATTTAAATAGGGGGAGCAATTAGAGTATATAATTGGTCAAATACATTTAACATGGTCAAAATCTTAAATATATGTTTGTTATCATCAAAAGGGGGAGAATGTTGAATATGCGCTTATATGTTTTTGTTTGATGATAATAAACATATATATATATATATATATATTCATTTAAATGTATTTGGTAATGTACTATTATTTTTTTCATAGATTAAATAAATATTTGTTGAACAAAATAAATTACATAGAATTTGAATATAAATTCAAACAGAAATTTTATTCAAACAAATATTTATTACAATCTTGAAAAGTACAAATTCATGCTCTCACTATACATATACATTTTTAAATACATCACAATTTGATTTACATTAATAACCTCACTACATATCACTCACACTCGTATTTTTTCTTCAACTGCATTCCAGTCAGATTCCAGCATCCGAGTAATCTGCAAAAATATTATCAAACGCAGTAAAATTGAAAAAGAAATATTTTTGCAATTCAAAAATAAAAGATGATTTTGAAAACATTGTTTGCCTCAGTTATTTGGGTTGTCCGTCATCATTTTTGATTGTATCTGTGCATATCAGCATTTTATCAGGGACAGGTGAGCACATGTCAAACCCAAATGAAAAGCCGGGTTCAACTCACGTGTAGTATATTCAAAATTACGACACGAGCACAAGGTCAAACCCGAGTTTTGAAACTGGATTCAACTCAAGGCGACATGACATGAATGCAACGAAGACCAACATCAAAATGAACTGCAACAATCATGTATGCAGATCAGGTCCAGTGCCAACAAACAACAAGTCTCGACCAAAACAGTTGCAACATGGATATCACAAAACAAAACTCACTGGAATGAACAAGCATGCACATTAATCAACAGCTACATGAAGAAAACATGCATGCAACATGGACTGCAGAAAACTCAAATGAACCAAATGCACATGTCAACAGCAACTGCATAGGAATGCAGTAACAAACAGAAGGAATGACCAAGTGGAGCATCTGTGTCAAAGTGTAGCAAATGCCAACATGAAGTGTATGCAATTCGAAGTGAGATTACAGCAAAATGACAGTACAAACAGTGGCACATGGATACAAGATGGTCAGACCAAACAAAAACACAGTGGCAACATCAAAATACAGGCCAGAATCTCAAGTACATCAGGTACACCAGTGTGCCAGAGAAAGAAAGGATGGAAGCAGTGATACAAGTATGCAACAACAAGAAAACCAGTTCAACGAGTATGACACAACAACAAGGCAATAGTGACTCAGATGTACAACAAGTCCAAATACAACAATATGCAGAAGCAAGATCAACACAGTGGTGATGCAGTGCAACACTACGACAGCAAGGGACGAATAATCAAGTGCATCACCGACCCAACAACAAAAATGTCAAAGCCGCAATGAACAGGTCAACAGAGAAATTCACGGAACCAAAATCAACATACAATTCAATGCCGCAATAACCAAGCAATTTGACCAAGCAAAGAATCAAAAGCCGGTGGTAAAAAATATCTCAAAAATTCAAAGCCGTGACTATCAAGCAGTGTATACGTATTTGATTCGGTCAGAATTCATCGCAAACATCCAACAATAATCGAACGGCCAAAGCGACTAATTTTGAAGCAATCAGACGAACAAAAAATAAGGGTAACGAACCCTATTAAATTCCCCAATCGTCATCGGCATTAACACATACAAGAGTTCGAATACAAGTATCAGAGAAAAAATTGTTACCGAAGCAATAATCGAACTCACCGAAGCAACCGAAGAAAGCAACACGAAATCGATCGAGCCAGGTTAAATCACGCACAATCAACAACGATCGAATTAGTATCGGAGCTTCGAAAAAGCCCTAATTCGGAACAAAGAGCGCAAGGACGAAAGCCCTAATTTTAATCTGGAGAAACGAGAAGAACAAACGGCCGCCATTATCAAGAGAAGAAGAAAAAGGAACGGGCCGAAGAGTTAAAAGAAAAAGGGAATAAAAAATCCTTTTTTTTTCTTTTTCTTTGGGCCGGTCGTTGATTTAAGGGTTGTTTAGTTTATTAATTAAATTTGGGTTTAGGGTTGTTTGTTTTGTTTTGTTTAAATTATTGTCTTTTATATTTTCGTTTGAAAATTGTGAATCAAATCTTGGTAAATCACCACCTAGGTTTTAGGTTGTGTCTGATTGTCTAGTTAGAATTAGTTCAGTAAGCAGGGTTGCGAGTTTGCAAAACTCTATAGGTGGTAGCAGGGTTTGCGAGTCTGTTAGAGTGTTTGTTAGCGGGAGACTGTTTAATTCTAATAGAAATCTGGGAATGCAGCAGTAGGCAGGGTTTGCCGAAGCTGGATAAATTTTGTGTGTGATTTATTTTCAGCATATTTACTTCACTAATTTGAGAAAATTTGCTATAACCCTATTCACCCCCCCTCTAGGGTTAATCTAGATCCTACAAATATTATGTCGGAGTAAGAGACCTTTCCAATATGGTAACTCCCAAAATATACTTTGTTTGCACCAATTATGAATGTCTGACTTTCCTGGGATTTCAGTCTGGACTCCAGTTTCATGTATCTTTGGATAGTCTCTTACAATTTCGTATATTTCCTCGTCTGATCAAACCTTAGGTGGTTTCAGATTCTCTTCTCTGTTAGCTATGAAAATTTTCTTATCTCTTCTAAAACTATGATTGGGATGAAGAAAACACCGATGACAATCAAACCACGAAACTTTCTTCCCATATCGTAACGAAAATGCTCGTATTTCTTCCATACAATAAGGGCATGCTAGACTATCGGCCGTACTTCAACCAGAAAGCATCCCGTATGCAGAAAAATCATTAATCGCCCATAACAAAGAAGCGAATAACCGGAAAAAAAAATTCGTTGATACATCGTAAGTTTCGACTCCTTCATTCCACAGTTTCTTCAACTCTTCGATCAATGGTTGTAAATAAACATCAATTCCTTGGGTTGGATCATGAGGGCCGGGAACGACAGTGGTGAGAAACATATATGATGTCTTCATACACATCCATGGAGGTAAATTATACGGAGTAACGATAATTGGCCAGGATGAATATTTACTACCAAACTGTGAAAATGGTGAAAATCCATCCGTACATAAACCAAGTCTGACATTACGGCTTTCCGCAGCAAATACGGGATAAGTCTTATCGAAATGTTTCCATGCTTCACCGTCGGATGGATGTATCAAAGTTCATTCTTTCGCTGTTCTCACACTATGCCATCGCATATGACAGGCCGTAGCAGAAGATGCATATAATCTTTGATGTCTGGGAGTGATGGGTAAATAATGCATTCTCTTGTACAGGACTTCTTTCCCTTTCTTCTTTCTTGGTTTGTATCTTTCTTCGTTACATATTTTGCATTTTCTGAGGTCAACGTCGTCTTTTCAATACAACATGCAACCTTTCACACATGCATCTATCTTCTCGTACGGTAGACCGAAAGCGGACATCAATCTTTTTACTTTATAATGACTATCGCACATCAGATTATTAGGTGGCATGTGTCGTTTTGCAGCTTGTACAACTGCTGTAAATGCAGCTTTCGTAAGGTTGAATTTTGATTTCATAGTTATGTATTCGGCGGTTACTGAAAGTTCGGTTCCGCTTTTACATCCGTCCCACAACGGCCTCTTAGCAGAATCCAACAAATCGTATATTTTTTAGCTCCCGCTGTCGGTTCTTCTTCGACATTTTTGTTTTCATCGACAGCTTCAGTTGTAGGAAACATTGATCGTGCTGCATCATCCACCATATTTTCTATCGGATTCGTCATCATATTACCGTCCTCTAAAACTTCAGTATTAGGTGTAGGTTCAGCAAGTTCTCCATGACGATCCCAGAAATAATAATCAGACATGAAACCATATTGATACAAATGTACTTCAACTATATCCGGTTTCCAATGCTTCAAATGTTGGCACTTACTACACGGGCAACAAATTTCTGTATTGTTTCAGTTATTAGATTTAACAAATCTAATAAATTCGTGTACACCGTTGTAGAAATATTGTTTTATTGATCCCTTCTTTCCAGTTCTGACTTCATACATCCAAGTACGGTCGAGAAAATAATTAAACATTTTTCCTGATTTGAAAATGTATGTTAGACAATTTAAATCATTAATTTCAACCATTCTCCATTGTAAAAAGTTCATCGTTCCAGAAAATTCAAAATATAAACTTCACTTTATTTTTTTAACTTTTGGTATTTTGGTTTTCACTTCGGTGGGTCAATCATCCTACTTTCTATTACAAACACAATAATGTAATTACATTTTATAAATCATTTCAGATTAAACGGTTCAACAAAATTTCGGCAGCACTTCCCTTATATTTCATGTATCGTACACAAATGCGTGTACACAGGGAAAGGAAGTACTGTCGAAATTTTGTAACTGTTTAAAATGAAATGATTTATAATATGTAATTACTTTATTGTGTTTGTAACTTGTCCAATACAGGGACAAATCCGACAAATATTGTATCAGATGAATATAAAAGTCCGTTCCGTTACAAAACGAACATCCATATAACGATCATATACAACACTTGCTAGATGGGGCCAAAGCCAATCTAAGGGATAAAAAAATTTCTTTAAATTTTATCAAATATTATTGTTCTTTTTAAATTTTGACAATGTTTCAACTATTTATATTTTATTTCAAAAATTTGTGTATTTAAATTTTAGTTCAACATTCAATTAACAATTTTAGTTCAATATTCATTTCTTTATTTTTTTACGACATAGATTTTATGTGACTATTTGTCGTTGTTATATTCATTTCTTTATTTCTTTACAAAATCGATTTTAGTACAATATCAGTTGTGTTTAAAGTCATTTCTTAATTTTTTTCAAATAAATTAGATATTTGCAGAATTTTAATGTTATCATATTCTTTTTTAATTTTTTGTACAAACTTTATTTTTTACAATATATACAACCTTTTGCATTTTGGTCGTCGCTAGCCGTCGCTATTCATCGCTAAAATTATTAAAATGACCGTCGCTCAATCAGCAGGGTAAATATAAGAATTATCAATGAATATAATTACAAAACAACAAATTCTAATTATCAAATAGATAATTAGAAAACAATAAAAAACTAATTATTAAATAAAAATTTGTCAATTTAAATTCACTTAACAACTTAAATTTGTAATTTATCAATTTCATAAACTATGAAATACTTTCAGTAAATTTATCAATAACCAAGTTAATCATTAATATACATTATTTTTTCACCTAAAACAACTAACCATGTTAATCGCCAACATTTAATTATCTACATCAACTATTTATTCAAATTGATTATGATAAACTAATTAATTAATATGTAATACTTAATTCAAGTTCATGATAATAAACTAATTAATCTACCAAATCAACATACAACACTACTAATACCTAATTTAACAACACTACTAATACCCAATTTAACAACAAATCTCAATTTTACAATAAATCATAATTGAATTAGCGTTTAAACTAAACCTAAAAACATCAAATTTACATGCAAACAAGAGATTATGAGCATACCGACACAAGTTTGGGTGATTTGGAGGCGTTGAAGGCTGGGGCGCCGGCTATAGTGACGGGGGGCGACGTATTGGGGAAGGAGGAAGGGTTTTGGAGAGGAAGCAAAATGAATCTGCCGCTCTCGACTTGGACCTATATATTACGTATAGCGACGGCCGCTTTTTTTAACCGTCGCTAAGATCCGTCGCTATACGAAGCCTTTTTGTAGTGCTTGATGCTGATCTAGAACATCTCTTAAAACCGATTAACCATTGAATTGCCGTTGAAACATCTCTATAAACTCCTAAAATTGCCTCTGAAGCGATATGATCTAATATTCCAACTTAGCGATTTTCATCCTCTTATTTACGTTGTAGCTTACGTCTTTATCTTTGTGTCGTTCCCACAATTTTTAATAAAATTTAGTATATATCTCTGTGTCGTTTCTGGAAACTTATCCGTCACCACATAATCAGACCTGATCCTTTAAAGGAGACAGCAAGAACTTCATATTTCAGTTTAATTTAATTAAAGAGAAACATAGATGTAAATTGTACATAAGCATTAACAAAAAACAAAAAAAAACCTCACGACGTAAAAAAATTATCAAATATTTTTGCAAATCATATTCTCTTGAATGGTTTAATCATATATATATATATATATATATATATATATGTATATATATATATATGTATGTATATATATATATATATGTATGTATATATATATATATATGTATGTATATATATATACATACATATATATATGTATGTATATATATATATCTATATAAATTGCAGAAGAAGAGAAACATAGATGTAAATTGTACCTAAGCATTAACAAAAAACAAAAAAAAACCTCACGACGTAAAAATATTATCAAATATTTTTGCAAATCATATTCTCTTGAATGGTTTAATCATGTATGTATATATATGTATGTATGTATATATATGTATGTATGTATGTATATATATATATATATATATATATATATATATATATATATATATATATATATATATATATAAATTGCAGAAGAACAATTCATTTGCAAAGCGCATGTCATTATCACGTGCGAAGCGGATACCGTAATGTTCGTTTTCATAAGCAGTTTGATCGTAGAGTAAAGTAACCGTCTGATTTGAGACTATTTGATACCAATACTTTGTAATTTACGGGTAAACTCGTGAGCTGCAACTCTTAGATGAATTACATCTTTGCAAAAGAAAGAAGATTGGTTGTCAAATTTCTGGACGTCTAACTATGGAATGTAATTTTGCCTTGAATGATTATTGATTATTGAACTACGTATAATATATCAGTGTTTCCATCATAGATGCTAGCTGCGTATAAAAGACATGCAAGTATTGTTTATGTTGAACTTGTACAATGTGATCTGGTCTATACCATAATGTGCAATCTCACATGCCAAAACACTTTTACAATATCATTAATGATGTGTACTTTTTTTCCTATTATTGTGGTTATTGATGTGCATGTAATTGTGAAATTTCACCATGTAAAGCACAATAATTCAATCATCCTATTATTGTGGTTATTGATGTGCATGTAATAGTGAAATTTCATCATGTAAAGCACAATAATTCAATCAACTCTACACTTCAGTTTTTCCTAGTTGTTTTTTCGTACACGTATTCAACACGAAGATCTACTGAATATCATTCTATAAACCTAACTTCGCTACTCAACCGATGCAAAATAAAAATAATGCTTTTGATATTGTATTTAAGTGAGAAAAAACTCATGAAATTGTTAGCCAAAAACCATCTGGCAAATTTCTCAAACATAGGAATCTACCATGTTAAAATAAATCCAGATTTTAACTCAATGTGCAGACCGGTTTCAAGTAAACTGCATAAAAGAAAACGTTCCAATACAATCATCATTTCTGATGCAATAATAAATTCAGGCTTCCCAGAATGCAAAACTCTAGTGAACCATCCCATTTCAGATCCATCCAGATCCTTTATTTTCTTGTACTAGTAATGCATTAATCTAAAAAAATGACATTATAATCTAAAATATTGTTCCTTCTTGTTTTTATTTGTTATTTATTTTTAAATACATGCATTGAAAGGAACACAATTTTCATATTCAAAGCGCAAGATAAATTAAATTTAGCTTAGATGTATAAAATCCTGTCATTTGAATCCAGTTTTGATCGTCAATCTTTAAGTAAATTAAGCAGAAACTATTCAGTTTATTTAAAATCAAATAAATTAAATTATAGTAAAATAATTGTCGATAAAATCGTAAGATTTGAGATAATTGATTGAAATCTGAGTTGGCGACTACAAAAAAAATGAGCTCACTCCACTTCATATCTTCGCATACACCTCTACTGAAGACTAAAACGTGCTTGCTTAAAAATTACTCCTTACAGTAAAAAAGCAATCGTCTTCCACGCTTCAAGCAAAAACTGACACAATAAACATCCGGACGATAACTAAATTTCTTACGAGCTAAATCATATATGTAAACCCCTATATCATACGTTTCACTTCGTATCAAGACCTTACCATCTACAATCCCATAAACGTATGCACGATCAGTTTTACCAAAGTTCCTTTCTTCGTTTACGGACTACTCATTAAACACTTACTCGTTGTCATGCAAAGAAATTAACTGTAGCCTGATCCATTTCTATTGTTTCAACTTTCAAGTGTGAAAACGGTAAACTGAAATACTCTTTGACTGTGTGCTGTCGTGTTGGGTTTATGACTTGACTGACTTAATTTGACCTTTCCAATTACATTTAGATGGATATTTTAAAGTGCAATCAATATGACTTGTGAGCATTTGTTATCGACAGTTTGGCACACATGAATTTATTGAAGTAGCAAATACACGTCTGTCCTATTCATTTTTATTTTTAAATATCACAATGAAGTATTCTATTAAGTTGAGGTAGATGCAGTATATCATAAACGAGCACAAGTAGGAAATTTTTATAAACAACCAGTGATGAAATGGTGGACTCAGAGGAGAGGTGTGATATTTTGTCAATCTTATCATATGATTTACATGTTTATCTTTACTACTGATAAATCATATTTATCTTTATCTTTGTCTTTACTACTGCTAATAATAATATTTCCTTCAACTAATTTCAACCGCGTTTTTTTTAAATTGCCACACATATACCTTCATCAAAAATTGTTTTTCGTTGCTTTCCATTAAAACCCTAAACAGCGTCGTATCCAAATCCTTCGTCCTCCATCTGCCCTCTATCCACCCCATTCTTTCCAGTGCCCTAAATCGTATCCATTGCATAGCTACTGTTGAATAGAACGGAAATCTCGCCTTCTTCATCTTCCTACCGGATTGCGACAGACGATTTACCAGCGCAGTACACTCATCGGAAAACACCCATGTTGTTATACGATGGCTATTGTCAACTCAATCGAAATCACGAAAGGAAATCTCATCGCCGTCATCTTCCTACGGGATTGAAGAAGACGGTTGGTCGGCGCAGCACACTCACCTGAACACGCCCCGTTGTTTTACCATGACTATTGCTTATTACTAAGATACAGGTATTACTGAATAACGATTCATTTATTTTTGCCAGCGTTGCTAAAATATTTGAAACCAAAAGCCTACATGTTTGGTTATAAAACAAAATTAGGAGTCAGTGAATACAGGATAAAGAAAAAAAAGGTATCAGTAAAATCTATTATACAGCCTTAACTATGAAAGATATACATATGATATTGGTGAATTTAGAGGATTATACAACTATTCATGATTTAGCATAAAGCTATAATACACCTTAACTATAAAAAATATAAGGCATTTCAAATGTGTACAAGTTGTGTTACAGGAAGTTAGACAAGCTCCTTTAGTGTTGAAGTTTCCTGTCCAACTCACAACTCCTGCATACAAATTCATAAATAGGAATACACATTAAAGAGATAAATTATATTGATACATTTCACAACATTGAAGTTACAAAAATTTAAGATAAATGCACAGCATAAAGTCAATTATTTGGAATTTAAACATACCTTCAGTGTTCCTTCTATGTTGAAAACACGTCTGAATGTCATAGCAAAATCACTTTAACAACCATCCGACCTTGATATAAGTTTTTCCATTTTCATTTTCTTTTAGGGAACACCATAATTTTTTTGGAAGAGCTATAAGTCCTGCTTCAACCCTGCTAGATTATTGAGGCGTGTCTTCACTAAGTTCACAGAGTACTCCTAAATATTTATATTTTTATTTATAAAATACCGATACATTGTCTTCAAAATCGATGAAAATGCCCAGAGAGTCACGATGGAGAAGCTCGAAGAACCTGGAGACAGCTACAATGATTTTGCTGCCAGCATGCCTGAAGATGATTGTGGATGTCCAGTCTTTAATTTTGATTTCGTCGCAGTTGAAAATTGCCAGAAAAGTAAAATCATTTTTGTTGCATGGTAACCATTTCATCGTTTCTTTTTAGCAAACTAATTCATAGGGTACAATTATTTAAACTTTTTTTTATAATGCAGACCTTCGAATAAAACGAAGGTGGGGATGTGTTTTTGAAACTGTCTATTTAAATTTCCATAAATTAAGCAATGGGGTATAATTTTTTAATTTTTGCAAAATTTCCACAAAATAGACGGGTTCAAAAGAGAGCTTGATAAATTATTTAATTTCTCTATCATCTGACCATTAAGCAATGGTTGCAGGATTTTTTTTTCTTTTTCTTCTTCTTCTTTTTTTAACCGCGCCTTTTGTAGTTAGTTGGTTTTAAAATTTTGATGGATTTGATGTGATAAGCTGCATTGTCAATTGTCTCCTATACCAAATTTCTAATAATTGTGTCCATCCAAATTGATGCTCTTCAATGCATTTATGGTACACCCAACTGAAATATTTGGTTTGGCTCATCTACATACAGACTGTAATCGTCAAACAGGTTGTAATCAACAATAATAACATAAATGTTTGGGTATATAAAGCCAAGTTACCTAAGTACTTTGATGCAGGTTCACCTGGCATATATACTTGTTTATATAAAAAAACACATTTTAAAAATTAGTTATACTTTTGTTGCATTTCCGTACAGTATTAGAAGATATAAGTCCATTGATTTAAAATATATGGACTAAAATCAGGTTATTGTTGCATTGCAAGCTTCTATTCACCAATATGAAGTCCTTAACTTCATTAATCAATAAAGTTTGATGTCTCCCAAGATTAATTGATGAGTTGATTAATGCAAGATATTCAAAAAAATATTACTGTACATGTTTTACCATTTTCTTATGTCACCTTACGAATTTTTTCGCGCTTCATTAATATTTCAATTATAATTAAAATGGACGCTAAATATCAACCAACTACATTAATGAAGATAAAGCATATTCAGTTTCATTTTTTAGACTATATGCCAATCGTGATGAGTAATAAAGTTCGAAGTTTGAACATTTTTTCACATGAAAATCAGCTTCTGAAAATTAATCAAACCGACTACACCTAATTTTATGGGAAAAAATAATTCAAAGAAGTGGATTCTAATGACTAAATTCAAGTGCAAATTCTTAGCGTCCGTTCCAACATGGATTTAGATAATTGACCTTTGGCTTGATGATTCATTAACAATATCACAAAAGTACCAAAGATATATCAGAATTTTTAACAGCTTCTCATCTGCAACAAAGTTACTTTGAAATTGGATAAGCCATAGATAAACATAGTGTTAATGCAAAAAATGTACGCTAACACCCCGGTGTAAATTGTGAGATAGCGAAAGCACCACCCGTTGGTAATGAAACTAAAAATAAGCAGAAAATAGTAAAGAGACAACAGTTTTTATAGTGGTTCGGCTCAAAGTCGAGCCTACGTCCACTTTATATCTTTTATTATAATCTTTGAGTACACTTTGTTACAACTAGATGTCAAGTACAACAAGCTTCAAAGACTTGAGTTTCCAAAGTAAAATCGAGTTGGTGAAGAAGTTTGATCCATTCTAGAATTGATTTCTGAAGTTGTTATGATGTTGTCGGAATTGGAGAACAAGTTGCTTGAATTTCAAAACGGCGGAGTCTCGGCCTTTCAGGAAAATTCCCCCCTCAAGTGTGGAGCAGGTAAGATATTTATAGGAGAGGTTGGGCTTAGGTCGGCTATGTTATGGGTCGCGAGCGACATAGAAGTATGTTAGGTCGTAGGTCGCCAACGACCTAATGGATACGGTCTATGACTTGATCAACTGCTTTTGCTGGTGGGTCGTAACGACCTATGGGAGTGGAATGCGACTTATATGGAGCGACTTAGAAGAGGTAGCGACCTAAGGTTAGGAGCGACCTATATGAAAGCGGCTTTACTCTGTTTTAACTCGCTAGGTCGCCGGACCTTTTAACCCGCTAGGTCGCTGGACCTTTTAACTCGTTAGGTCGCTTGGACCTTTAGGTCGATAGGTCGCACCTTGCTGTAAGTAGTTGAGTCGCCATTCAGAAAGGGATTAACACTTGCCCCTCGAAGCATATGCCTAGGTTATAGGTCGTGTGGTTCGATCTAACTCTGCTAGGTCGTGGGCGACTCAAGAAGCTCGTTAACTAGCGCGCCCATTCGTCTTCTCCTCTGTCTCCTATATAAATCGTTAATTCGCTTTGTCCTCTTCACTTTATCGCTTATCACTTTGCTGCCATCGTTGCATTCGAGCTCAGAAGTTAACACGAAATTCCCTTCTTTGCATCCCCAATCACTATTTCCAACAGCAAATTTAGGTAATTCTGATCATCTATCCATTGCGTTTACCATCGATTCCTCCATAACCATTTCAATACAGTTTTCGCTTCCATGTTGTAAGATTATACCCTGATTCGTCCTCTGATCATCGTCGATTCATTGGCAATTTTCTTAAAATGAATCGGCTTAGGATCTCATGGAGTTATTTGGCGAGTGTTCGAATTTGTGGAGTTAATGATGGTTTTTGGAAATTTGGAGGAGGCGATGAGGTTTTAGGCGTTTGGAGGAGACGAAGAGATATTTGGTTAACGGGTTAGCGGATTTTAGGTTATGCCATGGCGTTTCTAGTGGGGCAAAGGAGATGGACACGTGGCAGCGTGTGAGTGGAGAGCAGGATTCAGGGTTTTTTTAACGGAAGACAGCTCGGCATCTCTGGGTTACTTCTTAGAGCGACCTAGGGCACGAAGCGAATTAAACATGTAGAGTGCCTTAGGTCATTGAACGACCTATGAACTTTGCGACTTAAGGAAATCTGAACGACTTATGAACTTGCGACTTAAGATGTATAGCATATTTCTTCGGACGAGATAACTCTTCTAACGACCTTTCTTTGGATTGCACTATGACCTGGGCGACTTAACTTTTTGTAACATAACCTTTTAGGTCGCGGACGTACTTGGACGAGTCAACACTTAAGCAAATTTGCTTTGTCTCGACTTAAAGCCTTATGCCTTAACCTGCAGCATAGCTTTTAACTCGTAGGAAGATAACTGATGAACTCCATAACTCGAGCAAAGCGACTTAGGGAAGCTCAACCTATGTTAAGTCATTTGAACTTGATCTAGACGACCTAAGGAGTTCCGAGTTAACTTAAGTCGTTCCTGCAACCTAAGAAATGAACAGGACTTTAACACTTGTAAAATTTGACAGAACTTGATTGAATTTCCAACTTGAACAGCTAGAAGGAGCTGCTTGAACTTGTTGCACTTTTTCATAGATTATATTAACTTTTAATCTAACAACCTGTTAAATACAACATTTGTAGAAAACCAGGGCGAATATACTGCCACCGACTTCCCACATCGAATGACAGATTAGTTGATAAAGAATAATCAACTTAAAGGAATTATACGAACGAAGTGCTGTGAATTAACAAGTTCAAGTGAAGTATTAAAGCAAAGCTAAATTAATCAACTAAAGCTGATCTATTTGCGTCAACACTGTACTTGTACTTGGACTTAAAATAATAAGCCTTAAACTTTATAATCGACAAATGCCAATTAGTTTAATTCCAATTATATTTGCTTGTCATTTTATTAGTTTTGCACAACACTTCACACATTTAGGAAACGTGCACCTTCATATTTGAATATCCAGTTCCTTGTGTAGAATGACTTCTCAACAAATGCAAGAAGAGACAACAGAGCGAGCCGATGAAGTTTTCCCAATAGCTGAACCTCTAGAAAATCCTCCAGAAAGAGTTTCAACTTCATTGAGTCAACGGGCTTTAAGCCAACTATGCATTCAATTCGGCATTGCTGAAACGGATGCTCTACTTCCCAGGGTAAATGACACTGCTGATAGGCCGCCTCCTGGCTTTGTTGCAGTCAACCGTCAAATGTGCCTGAACGGAGCTATTCCCCCATTCAACGATTTTCTTAGAATACTCCTTCTTCAATTGACTATCTCTCCATTCCAGCTGCACCCTAACGGCTACGCCATTTTGATGGGGTTGTGCGTACTGTTTAGGAGGACGCTTAATCGCCTCCCAAGCTTCGAGGAGATCTGTTACTTGTGTTCGTTCGGGAGGAACAAAGACCACCCTTCCATCACCCTTGTAAGAAGTGCGAGAAACCGTAAACTGATTACAGATCTTCTCGAGAGTGCTCACGGGTTTTTAAATCAATTCTTCTTTGTTTGCTGCCCTCCGGGATTCTACGGCATCTGGAGAGTAGGAAGTAAGACTACTTATCTCCGTTTACTTGAATTGTGAGCCTTTCAAAACTCGAGTCACCAAGTGTTAACTTCATTCTTTACTTTTGCACCAATTTCTCTTCCCTCAAAAGATTCTAGCCATAAACCAACTTTTGAAAGATTGAATGCCGTAACTGTTGATGAGAGAAGTTTTAAATTCCTACCGAAGGACGAGTTTTTGCACCAATTCGGACTTTTGCACCCTTCTCGATCTATTCAGCCCCGTGATGCCCCTAGTTCTCAAGCAGAAGTGTCAGATGCCCCAGCCTCCGTGAAGGAATCCGCACCGAAGGAATCTATTGTTGAGGCTTCATTAGTGAAACGCTCAAGTTCCATTGACGATGCGGGATTATCTGGAAAATTTGAACTTCTTCCAGTTATTGAAGAAGAGGAACTTCCTCAACGTTCTGGGGATGCCACTGGAGAAGCTGATGAGGGAGCTGAGAAAGAAAGTCTTGTTATAAAGAGTGCAAAGTGTGCTTAACAGGGCATGACTCATTCCATTGGGCATGATGGTGATGATGTCTTTGGGGGACTGAGTGACCTTATGGTGACTTCCTAAGAGCTTTTTAAAGATGACACCATCACCTCTAAGCTCACTTTTCCATCAATCGAAGCAACATCCATTTTGCAATCAACTCCATCAACTCAAGAGTTGACTCTTGCTGCAAAAGCTGATATCACTCCTGAGCTAAAGAGTGGTTTGTAGCTTGACGCGCGTAGTTCACACGTCACACACACTTAGGATTTTGACAATTATGTGCACCTAGCTTCTTTATTTCGAAGATTTCTAAATTTTGTCTCTTCTTCACTTTCAGGTTCTCCTATGGGACGCAGCGGTTCGTATTACGATGACTTTCAACGTTATGGGAGGCGCAATTCTTACGACCCTAGTCGTTATTTTCCTGCCCTCAAAGAAACCGATGAGGAAAGAGCAGTTAGAAAGGCTCGCAAAAGGCAGACCTATGAGGAGCGGTATGGTAGAAGAGATGACCGCCATGACTCTCACCAAAGGGATGATGGCTCTCATAAAAGAAAGTCTCACGACGACAAAGGGAAGAGTTATGAAACTGAAGAGTCCAGCAAGCGGGCCAAGCCCAGCGAAAAAACTTCAGCTAAAATCTCTAAAGTGCCCGCTACTTCTATTTCTTTAGACATCTCTTCTAGCTCCCCTGCCCTCAAAAGAGCTGAGATTCAAACAATCATTAATAGGCCTACGTATCAAGTTGAGAATGCTCCGCCTGCACTCCAAAGCCGGTTTCCAAACCGGTGTTTAAAAAGAGTACGCTTTGATTTGGACCTGGTTCCCATTGACAAACAGGCTATGCTGAGAAATCTTGATGCTGTTAGGCTTGACATTGAAAGAATGTCCGGGTGGCAAAAGCTAGTCGATGAGCTTCAACGAGTGAATCATCTAAATCTCGAAGCTATGCTGACCATGAAGAGTGATAAATCTGAATGGCAACAAGTTCTTGATCAACACGACACGGAGATGAAGAACATCACTGCATATAATGAGAAACTCGAGGCTGAAGTCAAGCAACTTAAAGATGACCTTGCTACCTCTTCCACTTCTTATACTCAAAGGAAGAGGTGCTTCAAAAGCAAGTACGAGATGCCCATGCTAGTCAACGAGATGCTGAGGCTAGACTTGAGGCACAGCAGAGAATTGTGGAAAGCTACTGCAGTGATGTTGCTCAACTGCGGGAAAAGACTAGCTCCCAAGACATGGAGATTGAAATGTTAAAGGCTCGGCTTTCTAAAGTAGAAAAAGAGCGCGACGAGGCCATTGCTGGAAAAGCAGCAGCTGAACAATTTCATGAGGAGACGAAGGCCAATGTCAGCTCCACTTTATTTGAGTTTTACATTCACAACGTCTTGGGGCATGGCAGTCTCTCATTTTTGGGCCCAAAGTATGAAATTACCCTGGCTGAAGTGTAGGAGGCAGCGGTTGAAATGCTTAAAAGTGCCGGCTACGCTGAGGAGGGTCTTGAGGCTCATTTTTTGGACGATGAAGGTCAAGCCGCCCTTGCCAGAGGGAAAGAACAACTCGCCAAAGAACGAGCCGAAGCAGCGGAAGGAGAGCATTTAGGGAAGGCACCTTTGACCGACCCGACTCGCCCTTCGGCTTCGGTTGACGTCGATATTACTGGCTCTAGTTCTCACTTTTCGCCTCCAACCAAAGCCGAAACCGGAATTACAACTGCTCATACCGAGTCCCAGGAATACATTGAAGCGTACGGTTTTGAAATCGACGTGATAAAGCCAACTCCTCCAGGTAACTTCAACACCGATCTAGCTCAAGTGGACTACTTGTTTGCTTCACATGAGCTCGATGAACTTCTTGATTATTACCTAAACCTCGACGTGCCACTATCTCCTCTTTTTGCGAGAAATACTGATGTTTAATTCTTCTTCTTCTGTAGTGAAAACAACAAGTACTGCACAAGCTTCGCCTCCTCCAGCTATTGCTCCTTCATCTCTTCAAGTTACTCCTTCTGCTTCTCAGCTGGGGTCACAAGAAGAACAGATAGAAGCTCTTCAAGGCTTGGATGACTGTGACGCCCCACCTCTATACCCACGCTAGCCAAGAACACTACGGTGTAGTGCTGTCAACTAGCACGGAGAATAAGGCTGTTGAGGAGCGACCATCCATGTGATAGCTTATCACACGGTGGCTATAAATAATCTTCGGAAACAAAGCATAACACAAATCAGTCACAGACATCCATATCACAAAGGCGGAAGAAGATATGAATATATAACTAACACATGAAAGTGTACATCAGAGTAGTGGTCAAAAAGATCCACAATAATACAAAAGAATAACAACACGTGCTATACAAAAGAATACAACTATGAGTCTATATCTCAAGTGTATACAACAAAAACTGCTAATCTAAATAGTTAGCCAAAAGTCAGAGTAGCAAATCCCGGGAAGAAGTCAAGCAGAAGCACCTGTAACATCTCGATCTGACCCGAGTATTATTTAAGAAAATAATAAATGGATCAGTCTAGCTATAAATATCAGATGACATGGTATAAAATAAAAGATATGACATAAACATAAAATATCCATACTGACATACTACTATAAGTATGTAAATGATGATCAACAGAAGATCAATCAATAAGAGATAAATCAATATCACAAGAACCTTCTCAAAGATCCAAAGAGGGCATTATACCCTAAACTTGTACTCATAACAACTCAATGACATAAATTCCAGAAATCAACACAAGAAATGCAGAAATCACAAAAAAAGGGAAAGAGGCCTATCACATGACGGTCTGAAGACCATGGGGAGCTACCCCATATGGGTGAGTCGGAATCACCCAGATGAGGTCTAGGCTAACCAAAAAGCAAAAAGGTATGTGTGAGTGGAATCACACAAATGGTGTCTAGCCTAACCTCGCAACAAAAAGGTATGTGTGAGTGGAATCACACAAATGGTGTCTAAACTAACCTTGCGGACAAAGAGATATGTGTGAGTCGGAATCACACCCATGAGGTCTAGTCTAACCTTGCAAACAAAGAGACATCGCACAATTGCAAGTCTAAATCATAAAATGATCGTCATGATCAACGAGAAGTGTCAATTACACTAAGCTAGTAAATATAAAAGTTTATCTTCGTGTCCCATAACCACTTGCTTAACTTAAATATTTACGAACAAACTGTAAATCTTCACTAGAAAATTGTCACAAGAGGTTCAATCGACTAGTCCAAGAATTAACCGACGAAGTGAACGCAAGCGTTTCATACCACTTGTTTTACTAATTCGTTTAATTAGATTTCTCATCCGAGTGAGGTAAAGGTTTGTATATACTAGTAGATTGGAAAACGGTTTAAGAAAAGAGCTTCGTTATTGAAAATAGAGTTGAAATCATTTTGTTGAAAGAGTTTTGATATTTATTACTAGTATCGAAACATTTATATTTCTAAAGTTGTTATCCCGCCTTTTTAGCAAGGCCGTGATACCATAAAATCGACCGAGAATCCAAAGATAGTTTGTCTCGAAGAATGGTCAACTCAGCATCTCAACAAAGCAAGTTCTGTTGAATGTTTTTCAGATAAGACCCCCGACGGAGGGGGGTCCAGGGGGGTGGCAACCCCCCCAAGGTGGGGGTGCAGGGGCAACACCCCCGCTACGGGGTTCGACCTGCCCGGTCAGGTCGCGGGGGTCCAGGGCCAGCGCCCCGTCCAAAATGGTACGACCTAGTGAAGACCTAAGGGAGGATAGGATCGTGCGACCTAATGGTTGCGACCTAGGGGTCTAAGGGGTCAAGCGACCTAGTGGTTGCGACCTAGAGGTGTTCGCGAGTTAGCAGAAGCGAGCGACCTAACAGAGGTGACCGACTTAAGGGGTCATGCGACCTAACTGGAGCAACCCTGTGGTCATGCGACCTAACTGAAATGGCCAAGCGACCTAACAAAGGCGAGCGACTTAAGGGACTTGCGACCTAACAGGGTACATGACCTAAAGGTTTACGACCTAACGTGGGAACGACCCAAAGAGGCACGCGACCTAGTGGTTGAACGACCTAAAGATGCAAAGGCCAAAGTGGAACGACTATCGCGACCTAGCGACCTAGTGTGTCACGCGACCTAACGACCTAACTAGGTCGAGCGAGTTAAGGCCTTAACGACCTAAAGGAATTAAGGCGTCACGACCTAAGGGATAAAGGTCCTGCGACCTAGAGGGGAAATAAGGTCTAACGACCTAGGGTGTATAGGTCAAGCAACCTAACGGTTTATAAGGTCATGCGACCTAACTGGGTGAAGGTCATGCGACCTAACAGGGAAGCCACCAAGCAACCAAATAAAGAACAGGGCATGCGACCTACGACCTAGCGGCACACGACCTACGACCTAGCGACCTAACTCCGAACAACAATTTATGCCAATGCGACCTAAGAGCAAAAAATCACCAAAAAGGCTAAAAATTGGAGTTTTTCGCCAATCCAATCCAAACCAAAAGCAAATGTACATGCTAAAGTGATAGGAAATCATTCCCAAACATCCATGATAGATATAGGCAAGAACGTGAGATAAAAATCTCACCTTTGCACCAAAAATCAATGAAAATGAAGACCAAAGCAAAGCAAGAATCAATCCACTTCAATCTCAACACAAGAAGCTTGAATCCAATGTCTTCACTTTGATTTTGGAGTTGGATGTTGAATTTTCTAATGAACTTGGGCTTGGAATTTTAATTTCCCTTTCCACTCACCATTAATGCTAAAACTAGAGTTAGGTAGGAATTTATGAAGAGATGAGGAGAAGGGGTTAGAACTTATATTTAATAGGCTAAACCAACCCAAAGTCCAAAGCGGGAAATGTTAGTGAAATTCCACTAACCCGAAACATATCAAAGTTTATACTTAAAAAGATTGTAAACGGCATTTCGAAATCAATGGAAGTGGTCTCGAGTCCTAATTTGATCGTTTGAAAAAGTAGCTTTTCAGACCAATATCCTTTTAAGGACAAAATATTTAAAAATAAAATCGATAAATATGCGGGTTGTTACAGACTCCCCTCCTTAAAGAAATTGCGTCCTCGCAATATATAAGATGGAAATTAAAAAGTAACAACCATAAAAGCATATTAACACAAAAGAAATTTGAAATAAGAAGTTCACCTCAAAGAGCAGGAGTAAGCAAGTCCGGATGTGTTCGCTCGATGAATTCTCTGGATTCCCAAGAGCAATCCTTAGGATTTGATGACCATTGAACCTTCACTAGCGGAACATCTTTGTTTCGAAGTCCTTTGACCTCTGAAGAAATAATTCGAATAGGACGCTGCTCGTAAGTTGAATTCGACGAAACTTCAATTTCTTCCACAACACCAGGCTCAAGAATAGAATCGGAATCTCGTAGGCATTTCCGTAATTGAGAAACATGAAACACGTCATGCATAGCAGAAAACTGAGCCGGTAATGTAAGGCGAAAAGCCATAGAACCAATACGTTTAGTGATAGGAAATGGCCCAATATATCGGGGTGCTAACTTTCCCGATCGACTGAAACGTATAACATCTTTCATAGGTGAAACACGAATAAAAACAGAATCTCCCACAGAAAATTCTAACTTCCTTCTTCGATTATCGGCATAGGATTTTTGTCTACTCTGGGCTTCTTTCATCCTATGTCGAATAAGTTCAATCTTCTCTGTGGAATCACGAATAAAGTCTGGACCTAAAACCAGCTTCTCACCGGCCTCAAGCCAACAAGAAGGAGATCGGCATGGCCTTCCATAGAGTGCCTCGAATGGTGCCATACCAATACTAGATTGGAAGCTATTATTATAGGAAATTCAACAAGTGAAATATGATCTTCCCAACTTCCACCAAAATCGAGCGCACAAGCACGAAGAAGATCTTCAAGAGTTTGATTCACACGCTTGATTTGTCCATCGGACTGGGGGTGATAAGCAGTGCTAAAATTAAGCTTCGTTCCTAAAGCTTTTTGAAGACTCTTCCAAAATCCACTAGTAAACAATGGATCTCGATCGCTAACAATAGAAGTAGGAACTCCATGCAATTTAACAATTTCTTTGATAAAGAGTTTGGCCAAAAGAGGAACGGTTCGATTAGACCGAACGGGAATAAAATGGGCGGATTTAGTAAGTCTATCAACGATCACCCATAAGCTATCATGACCCGAACGAGAACGGGGAAGGCCATCTATAAAATCCATAGAAATTTGGTCCCACTTCCAAATTGGAATTTCTAAAGGTTGCAATAACCTACCAGGCCTTTGATGTTCGGCCTTGACAAGTTGGAAAGTCATGCAAAACTTAACAAAGTTAGCAATATCAGATTTCATTCCCTCCCAATAATAAAGTCGCTTCATATCAGCGTACATTTTACTACTATCGGGATGAATGGTGAATTTAGAACGATGGGAATCTTCTAAAATATCTTTACGAAGATCACCAATATTTGGTACGATAAGTCTACCAAATTTTCGAATGCCGCCACGAGAATCAACATCAAAGTCTTTCAAACCTTCAATATCAATTTTATCCTTAACATTTTGGCCAAGAAGAGCCAATTCAGGATCTAGCCCTTGAGCTTCAAGAATGCGGTCTAAAAGAGAAGGATGAGCCTCAAGGCTACATAAAACAAGTGACGAGCATAAATCGGATACGCGCTCTCGAATCTCACAAGTGGATAAAATCTCGAGATCGTTCCATTCAGATATCATCATAGAAACAACTGCTTGTTGTTTACGGCTAAGAGCATCGGCGACAGATTACCCTTACCGGAGGTATAAAGAATATCAAGATCATAAGATGCAAGGAACTCGAGCCAACGCTGTTGACGCAAATTAAGTTCCTTTTGAGAAAATAAATATTTCAAAGACTTATGATCCGTGTAAAGAATAAATTTCTCTCCCAATAGATAATGACGCCAAATTCGAAGGGCGAAAACAATAGTCGCGAGTTCTAAATCATGTGTGGCATATCTAGTCTCGGCCAGCTTTAATTGCCTAGAAGCATAAGCAATAACACGTTCTTTTTGTATAAGGACGACACCCAAACCAACGTGACTAGCATCAGTATAAACGACAAAATCTTGATTCCCTTCGGGAATAACAAGAACAGGAGCATCAGAAAGGAGTTCTTTCAATTTTTGAAAAGAGGCTTCACATTTATCCGACCAAATTTATTTAACTCCCTTCTTAGTCAAGCCAGTAAGAGGCACGACAATCTTAGAAAACTCTTTAATGAAACGATGGTAATAACCCGCCAATCCGAGAAAACTACGAATCTCTGTCACACTCTCCGGTCTCTTCCAATCTTGAATCGCTTCAATCTTTGAAGGTTCCACGGAAATTCCGAATTCGGAAATAATACGACCGAGAAACTTCACACGAGATTGCCAAAAGAGGCATTTAGAAAATTTCGCCTTTAATTGATTCCTCCTAAGAGTTTCCAATACAATCCGAAGATGCTTTTCATGCTCCTCCTCGGTTTTAGAATACACAAGGATATCATCAATGAAGATGAGAACAAACCGATCGAGGAAAGCCTTGAAAACTCGATTCATGAGGTCAACGAAGTAAGTCGAAGCATTCGTTAAACCAAATGGCATAACAAGTCATTCATAAGATCCATAACGAGTACGGAACGATGTCAAAGGAATACTATCCTCAGCAATACGAAGCTTATGAAAACCGGTAGCCAAGTCCAACTGTGAAAAGACCCTAGCTCCGCTAAGCTGATCAAACAGATCGTCAATCCGAGGTAAAGGATATTTATTTTTAATAGTCAGATCGTTAAGCTTGCGATAGTCAACGCAAAGCCTAAGCGTACCGTCGGATTTCTTCACGAAAATAGCCGAAGCTCCCCAAGGCGAGGAGCTAGAGCGAATAAATTGCTTCGTCTCCAATTCAGATAATTGTTTGCGCATCTCCTCATTTTCCTTATTAGACATGCGATAAGGAGGACGAGTAATAGGTTGAGCTTTAGGGGTAAGATTAATTTGGAACTCAATTGCTCGTTTAGGTGGTAAACCTAAAACGGGCTCAAATATGTCGAAAAATTCACGAACGACGTGAATTCAAGAAATGACATCTTCCCCATCATCATCATCATGAGGATTTAAAGAATATAAAGATGCAGTCAACATACAATCCGAATCTTTAAGAATAATAGAAATTTGATTTACAGATTGCGGATGTCGGAGATAAATAGTCCGCTCAGGAAATAAGATATGAGCTTCATAACGGTTAAGCCAGTCCATACCAATATCATTCCAAAACCTAAGTAACGCATAACATGCAAATCGGCTAGGAAGGAAAAATCGCATAAAATAATCTCCACATCTTTACAATTCAAACTAAGAGTTGCGGATCCACCAACAGGATTCGCAATTTTTAAAGAAGTCATTAATGTAGTAACACTTAAGGAAATAGTGTCTACCAGTTCCTTTGATATAAAAGAATGGGATGCACCCGTATCAAAGAGAACTCTGATAGGTTGATCATGAAATAAAATAATACCATCAAGAATGGAGTGAGAAATACCTTGGCCACGAGATGTGTTGCAAGGGCTTGAGCCACATTCAACTTTTCTTCCTTCTTGCCTTCACGTTTGAGGCATTGATGTATCTAATGATCCGAGCTCTTACAATAGCGACAAGATTTGGGCTTAGAGCACTTATTCGCAAAATGATCCCCAGATCCACAGTTGAAGCATCTCGCACCACTAGGAGAAGGAGACTTTGCCGTAGGGGTTGCTTGCTTACCCTTTTTGTTGGGATAAGGGCCTTTGAATTTACTGGGCCTCTTTTTGTTGTTGAAGTTGGGTTTGGAAGCTACTACTTCAACATCACTTTCTTTATCAGCCTCTTCCAAACGAAGAGCGATATCTATAAGTTGGTCGAAAGGAACTTCTAACTTTAGAAGTAATGGCTTCTTGAGGCTTTTGTTTAAGCCATAAATGAACCTCTGGTTCTTCTTCAATGGGGTGTTGATGTATTCAACCCCATATATGGAAAGCGACTCAAAGGCCGCGACGTAATCAGTCACAGAGGACTCACCTTGAACAAGGTCTATAAAGCGTCGAGCCAGAGTTACCTTCCCTGCTTCTGGTACAAATTTTAACTCGAAGCGTGTCTGGAATTGCTCCGAGGTAAGGTCCGCTTCGTTGACTTCAGAAATAAGAAGTTCATACCAGTCCAATGCTCTCTCTTGGAGCATACTGAAATCCACCTGAACACGGTGAAGATCGACGAGATTCATGCGAATGAAGATTCGATCGCAGGTCCTCAACCAAGCTTGGACCTCGATGATAGTTTCAGAACCTTTAAATGGCTTCCCACCCAGGTTGTGTAATCATTGCACAAACGTGCAAACCCATATTTAGGGTGAGTAGGTTCCGGATTAGAACCAGCTGCTTGAGCATTCGTGACAAGGTCAAAAAGTTGCTGGGTAGTCATAAAAACTCCATCTTGGGGTGGAGCACTAGATGGTCCAGCTCTGGGACGACCAGGTCTAACCATTTCTCTTCCTTAAGGGAGAAAGAAGAGAAAGAAGAAAATTATTCACTAATGAATATCAAGCAATCTTGCTAGATAAAACAAGGAATCATAAAGGATATAGGATGAATCGGTACGATGACTCGAATTAATCCTAAGACATAACTCCTAAGGTGGACTTAGGGCGATGATCCTTGTTAAGTTATTCTATATTGTTCCGAAGTTTGGCTCTAATACCAAGCTGTGACGCCCCACCTCTATACCCACGCTAGCCAAGAACACTACGGTGTAGTGCTGTCAACTAGAATGGAGAATAAGGCTATTGAGGAGCGACCATCCATGTGATTGCTTATGACACGGTAGTTATAAATAATCTTCGGAAACAAACATAGAAATAAGCATGACACAAATCAGTCATAGACATCCATGTCACAAAGGCGGAAGAAGATATGAATATATAACTAACACATGAAAGTGTACATCAGAGTAGTGGTCAAAAAGATCCACAATAATGCAAAAGAATAGCAACACGTGCTATACAAAAGAATACAACTATGAGTCTATATCTCAAGTGTATACAACAAAAACTGCTAATCTAAATAGTTAGCCAAAAGTCAGAGTAGCAAATCCCGGGAAGAAGTCAAGCAGAAGCACCTGTAACATCTCAGTCTGACCCGAGTATTATTTAAGAAAATAATAAACGGATCAGTCTAGCTATAAATATCAGATGACATGGTATAAAATAAAAGATATGGCATAAACATAAAATATCCATACTGACATACTACTATAAGTATGCAAATGATGATCAACAGAAGATCAATCAATAAGAGATAAATCAATATCACAAGAACCTTCTCAAAGATCCAAAGAGGGCATCATACTCTAAACTTGTACTCATAACAAGTCAATGACATAAATTCCAGAAATCAACACAAGAAATCCAGAAATCACAAAAAAGGGAAAGAGGCCTATCACATGACGGTTCGAAGACCATGGGGAGCTACCCCATATGGGTGAGTCAGAATCACCCAGATGAGGTCTAGGCTAACCAAAAAGCAAAAAGGTATGTGTGAGTGGAATCACACAAATGGTGTCTAGCCTAACCTCGCAACAAAAAGGTATGTGTGAGTGGAATCACACAAATGGTGTCTAGACTAACCTTGCGGACAAAGAGATATGTGTGAGTCGGAATCACACCCATGAGGTCTAGTCTAACCTTGCAAACAAAGAGACATCGCACAATTGCTAGTCTAAATCATAAAATGATCGTCATGATCAACGAGAAGTGTGAATTACACTAAGCTAATAAATATAAAAGTTTATCTTCGTGTCCCATAACCACTTGCTTAACTTAAATATTTACGAATAAACTGTAAATCTTCACTAGAAAATTGTCACAAGAGGTTCAATCGAACAAGTCCAAGAATTAACCGACGAAGTGAACGCAAGCGTTTCATACCACTTGTTTTACTAAGCCGTTTAATTAGATTTCTCATCAGAGTGAGGTAAAGGTTTGTATCTACTAGTAGATTGGAAAACGGTTTAAGAAAAGAGCTTCGTTATTGAAAATAGAGTTGAAATCATTTTGTTGAAAGAGTTTTGGTATTTACTACTAGTATCGAAACCTTCATATTTCTAAAGTTGTTATCCCGCCTTTTCAGCAAGGCCGTGATACCATAAAATCGACCGAGAAGCCAAAGATAGTTTGTCTCGAAGAATGGTCAACTCAGCATCTCAACAAAGCAAGTTCTGTTGAATGTTTTTCAGATAAGATCCCCTACGGAGGGGGGGTCCGGGGGGGGGGGGGGTGGCAACCCTCCCAAGGTGGGGGTGCGGGGGCAACACCCCCGCTACGGGGTTCGACCTGCCCGGTCAGGTCGCGGGGGTCCACGGGGCAGCGCCCCCGGCGGGGTGCGGGGTGCGGGGCAGCTCCCCGTCCAAAACGGTATGACCTAGTGAAGACCTAAGGGAGGATAGGATCGAGCGACCTAATGGTTGCGACCTAGGGGTCTAAGGGGTCAAGCGACCTAGTGGTTGCGACCTAAAGGTGTTCGCGAGTTAGCAGAAGCGAGCGACCTAACAGAGGCGAGCGACTTAAGGGGTCATGCGACCTAACTGGAGCAACCCTGTGGTCATGCGACCTAACTGAAATGGCCAAGCCACCTAACAAAGGCGAGCGACTTAAGGGACTCGCGACCTAACAAAAGCACAGGCCAAACGACCTAACATTTTAAGGACGAATGACCTAATTAAACTCGCGACCTAACAGGGTACACGACCTAAAGGTTTACGACCTAAAGGTTTACGACCTAACGTGGGAACGACCCAAAGAGGCACGCGACCTAGTGGTTGAACGACCTAAAGTTGCAAAGGCCAAAGTGGAATGACTGTCGCGACCTAATGTGCCACGCGACCTAACGACCTAACTAGGTCAATCGAGTTAAGGCCTTAACGACCTAAAGGAGTTGAGGCGTCACGACCTAAGGGATAAAGGTCCTGCGACCGAGAGGGGAAATAAGGTCTAATGACCTAGGGTGTATAGGTCAAGCGACCTAACGGTTTATAAGGTCATGCGACCTAACTGGGTGAAGGTCATACGACCTAACAGGGAAGCCACCAAGCAACCAAATGAAGAACATGGCATGCGACCTACGACCTAGCGGCACACGACCTACGACCTAGCGACCTAACTCCGAACAACAATTTGTGCCAGTGCGACCTAAGTGCAGAAAATCACCAAAAACGCTAAAAATTGGAGTTTTTCGCCAATCCAATCCAAACGCAAAGCAAATATACATGTTAAAATGATAGGAAATCATTCCCAAACATCCATGATAGATATAGGCAAGAACGTAAGATAAAAATCTCACCTTTGCACCAAAAATCAATGAAAATGAAGACCAAAGCAAATCAAGAATCAATCCACTTCAATCTCAACACAAGAAGCTTCAATCCAATGTCTTCACTTTGATTTTGGAGTTGGATGTTGAATTTGCTAATGAACTTGGGCTTAGAATTTTAATTTCCCTTTCCACTCACCATTAATGCTAAAACTAGAGTTGGGTAGGAATTTATGAAGAGATGAGGAGAAGGGGTTGGAACTTAGGTTTAATAGGCTAAACCAATCCGAAGTCCAAAGCGGGAAAAGTTAGTGAAATTCCACTAACCCCAAACATATCAAAGTTTAAACTTAAAAAGATTGTAAACGACATTTCGAACTCAATGGAAGTGGTCTCGAGTCCTAATTTGACCGTTTGCAAAAAGTAGCTTTTCGGACCAATATCTGGTTAACGACAAAATATTTAAATAAAATATTTAAATATAAAATCGATAAATATGCGGGTTGTTACAATGACCCGGCCGCTTCACAAGAGCAGAAAGCTGAAGAGCTTGAGAAGGGTGAGAGGACCCCGAAAGAATTCACTGCCGATGATACAAAGTTGATTGATCTTATTGCTCTGGGCGGCGAATCTTCTTCAAAGAAGAGGGGCAAGCGTGGAGTTTTGAAGAAAAGGAAGGAGACTTTTGCTGGCGATGAGAAAGCAGAAGAGGACCCAATTGCGCCTCTTTCTCCTCTTTCCCCGACCCGTTCAAGCTGTCTTAAGAAATTAACCATTAGGCCGGGCGAAGGCTCCAAAGGCGGAGGGAAGAAGAAGTGATGAGTCCGGCTTTATCCTTCTTGTTTTGCTTTTTTGCTTGTACTGACCGAAGATTGTGCGGGTACCGGCCCCGCTTTTTAAAACCTGCACATGTATACAGATTTTTTTATAGTATGGAATAAAATGATTATTTTTACTTATACAAACTTTTGTCTGTATTTATAAATGCATTTATTCCTTTTTATCACACAAGTTTCTTTATTTTCCTTGTATAATATTGCAATGAGCTCGTGGTATGTTGCTTGAGCGTCGCTTTCATTAATGTGGATATATTATATTGCCCCCATACCATGGCTTATTGCAATCTTCTCCATTTTGAGAAAACTTGTACTCTTACTCTGGAGAACAATATTTCCACTTTGAAAAGACTTGTACTCTTACTTTGTAGAATACTTCTTCCATTTTGTGAAAATATTATTCTACTCTGGTAGAGTGTGCTTTGTATTGGAGAAGTTTTCTTTCTTTCTTGGAAAAAGTTTTTACACTTCAACTTTCGGAGATGGTCACTTTTACTTTTGAGAAGTGGATTCCCCTACGCGGTGAAGTGGGCCTCCGAAGAGGGCTTTGATTTGTTTGTGCCTCTGAAGAGGGCTTTTTGTTTGTGCCTCTAGAGAGGGCTTTTTGTTTGTGCCTCTGGAGAGGGCGTTTTGTTTTTCCCTATACGCGGGGAAGCGTGCCTCCGAAGAGGGCTTTATTTTTTCCCTTTATGCGGGGAAGCGTGCCTCCGAAGAGGGCTTTGGCACTTCAACTTGGTGAAGTGGGCCTCCGAAGAGGGTTTTGACACTTCAGCTTGGTGAAGTGGACCTCCGAAGAGGGCTTTGGCACTTCAGCTTGGTGAAGTAGGCTTCCGAAGAGGGCTTTTGGCACTCCCCCTTGTGAGGAGAAGTGGGCCTCCGAAGAGGGCTTTTTGGCTCTTCCCCCCTTGAGAGGAGAAGAGGGCATCCAAAGAGGGCTTTTGACACTCCCCCCTTGTGAGGAGAAGTGGGCCTCCGAAGAGGCTTTTTGGCTCTTCCCCCTTGAGAGGAGAAGAGGGCCTCCGAAGAGGGCTTTTTGCCTCCGAAGAGGGCTTTGTTGTTCGCCTGGAAGGTTGCATCTCACAGTTAAGTGGACCCACGGAGCAGACACAAGCTACCTAGCTGGATGTTTGTTTGCACAAACGATCGCAATTAAGTAGCAAGGCCTGGAACTTTCTCTTTGGGAAGGTGCCCCTTCGGTGGTTCCACCAACCTTTTTGGTTGAAGCACAAGATTCCATTTTGGCTGTTCTTTGCCTGCTTGCCCATGTCTTTCCACCATCTGCCTCTCAGCGATTCCTCATTATCATTTCCAAGCACATGTTCTTTTCCTTTGCAAGTTGTTTGCTTTTCTTTTTTCCAAAGAAGTGTATTTCATTGTTAAGTGAATTCACGTGGCAGACGCAAGCTACCTAATTGGATGTTTGTTTGAAAAAACGATCGCAACCAGCTAGCAAGGGCCAGGAACCTTCACTTCGGGAAGGTGCCCCTTCGGTGTAATCACCAACTGTTTGTAAGAAGCACTTCTTATGTAGGAATTGACTCTAGAATTTTTTGTGACTTGACATTTTCTTGTCGAGTGATTTGTAGGAATCGCTTGGCCTTGTGATGTGTTGAATAGGTAAGCTTTGCTTTGAAGGCTTACATTATTAAGTCGACATTTTAGCAATATATTTAAGATATATGCACATCGAGATGAGACAGGCCTTTTACAGTAATAAAGAACACAAGATTTATAGTAAAATCAGTGTGAATCAATACAAGAATGTTACATCCATAATCATTTTACAAATTTAAGCATTGCTTCTAAGTAAAATATGGATACAATTGATTGATGTTCCAGGCTCTCGGAATTGGATCTCATCAGTACTTGGAGCTGACAAGACTTTTACAAGGAAATCCCAATAATTGAGATTTGCCGGAGCTTGAATACTTTGTGAGAGAATCTGCCTTCATGTTCTCTTCCTGAGATATATGGCTTATTGTATAATGATCAAAATCATCAAGAAGCTCCCAGGCCTTTGACAAGTAAGCAGGCAGATTTCCTCCTTTAGTCTGAAACTCTTTCTTGACTTGGCATAGAACAAGCCGGGGCATATCTCAAAGCGTGAGCATATCTTTCCATCTCACCCCAGCTTCTGCCCGCTGGGTGAGGACCCCCTGTGATAACATTAATGATAGGCCTCTCAGATTCCTGCACTGTAGTCCTTTCTCCTGAGCCGGATTGATAGGCAGGAACTTGTTGCCCCTGAGTAGACGAGGTCGGGTCACTTCTGTTTCTCTTCACATATTGTTGTAGCTTATTCTATCTCAACAGCTCCTCAATCAAACTCTTTAAATGGCGACATTCATTAGCGTCATGGCCGGGTTGATTGTGCAATCGATAGAATCTTCCATTATACGCAACATTTTTTCCAAGCCTCAACTTAGGTGGTTTAGGGTATTCAACAACATCATTGGTTGCGAAAAAGATATTCTCTGGAGTATCAGTCAAGGGAGTAAAATCTGAAGGTCTAAAGTGACGAGTTTTCTTCGCATCTTTTTGCTTTTTTCTACCGTCATTCTCCCTCTTCTGGCCACCAGTTTCCTTTTTGTTAGGAGCAACGTTGTTATTCTCAACTTCAGTCATAGCTACTTTTGCCAGCACAGGAAGGCTTTCTAAGCGCATAAATTCATCGGCCTTCTTGTAGAATTTCTCAAGTGAATTTGGCTCTTTCATCTTTAACCATTTCCCAAATTCGCTTGATTTGTCAATAGCTCGCATCAAGTAGGTCAGAATCATTCGAGGCTCTGCATTATGAACTTCGGCCAATGCTATATTAAAGTGTTTTAAGACAGATTTGAGAGGCTCTCCAAGGCCTTGTTCGAGGCTGGATAGTGACATTATATCCTTGGCCTTCGAAGCATATAACCTGAATTGATCTTTGAATTTCCGAGTTAGGTCGGAGAACTGATCTACTGATCGAACTGGAAGCTTTGTGAACTAAAGCAGGGCCACTCCCTCCAACTATACAGGAAAGTATCTGCACTTGATCTCATCCGATGCTCGGACGCCTGTCATATGCCAGTCATACTTGTACAAGAACTGGTTAGGATCGCTTGTCCCCCGATAAGCTGAAATAGTGGGTGGAACAAACTTTTTTGGAAATTCTGCCTTTAGAATTCTTTCAGTAAAAGGAGTCTTGCTTGGAGCAAACCCCGGTCACTTTCATCTTCCTTCCTTTGCATACTCTCTTTCATAATTTGTCGAATCATTCCCGAGAGGTACTCCTCATCGTTTAGTTGCCCCGCGGAACAGACGTCAGCCACTTTTCCGTAAGTTTGTCTGGACAAATGTTCACGAAGAGTTGGCTGTGGCCTTGAACCTCCAGCTTGGGGAGGTGCCCCTTTGGCGGTGCCAACTGCCCCTTGAGGAATACTCTTTCCTTGGGAACCATGAACGTCTTCGGAAAAGGTTTGTTCATTGTTTTCTGGTTGACGGTTAACTCCAAGCAAAGCATTCAACCTATCCAACATCAAAGTGTTCTGCGCTTCCATCTGTTGATACAACCCAGACACTGCAGCATCCAACTCCGCCCTTGTGACTCCAACACTAGGAGCCGCTTGATCTGACGCGGGAGAAGTGGCGGTATTCTCATAAGCACTTCCAGATCTAGTAGATCTACCTTTTCTTCTAGGAGCCATAATTTCGGATAGACTTCTGGTTCTTAGAGAGAGTCTTTCAACAAATCTATGTGGAGCAATGATGAGAGTACCCGTTTAGTAAGCGGGAGGACTTGAGTTCAATTCTCGGTGAAAGCACCAAAAATGTTAACGCAAAAAATGTACGCTAACATCCCGGTATAAATTGTGAGATAGCGAAAGCACCACCTGTTGGTACGAAAACTAAAAATAAGCAGAAAATAGTAAAGAGAGAACTGTTTTTATAGTGGTTCGGCTCAAAGTCGAGCCTACGTCCACTTTATATCTTTTATTATAATCTTTGAGTACATTTTTTTACAACTAGATTTCAAGTACAACAAGCTTCAAAGACTTGAGTTTCCAAAGTAAAATCGAGTCGGTGAAGAAGTTTAATCCATTCTCGAATTGATTTCTGAAGTTGTTATGATGTTGTCGGACTTGGAGAACAAATTGCTTGAATTTCAAAGTGGCAGAGTCTCGGCCTTTCAGGAAAATTCCCCCCTCAAGTGTGGAGCAGGTGAGGTATTTATAGGAGAGGTTGGGCTTAAGTCGGCCATGTTATGGGTCGCGAGCGACATAGGAGTAGGTTAGGTCGTAGGTCGCCAACGACCTAATGGATATGGTCTATGGCTTGATCAACTGCTTTTGCTGGTAGGTTGTAGCGACCTATGGGAGTGGAAGGCGACTTATATGGAGCGACTTAGAAGAGGTAGCGACCTATATGCAAGCGGCTTTACTCTGTTTTAACTCGTTAGGTCGCTGGACCTTTTAATTCATTAGGTCGCTGGATCTTTTAACTCGTTAGGTCGCTGGACCTTTTAACTCGTTAGGTCGTTGAGTCCTTTAGGTCGGTAGGTCGCGCCTTGCTGTAGGTAGTTGAGTCGCCATTCAGAAAGGGATTAGCACATAGTATGATTTCTTATGATTGAGTGTAAGTCGGGACAAATTCAAGGACTAGGACACGTCTTTTGTATTAGTGATAATAATAATATATATAGACGTCTTAATGTATGCAATACGATGAGAAGTTATAACCTTGCTTTATATATCCTTTTTACAGATCAGTTTGTTGCCCTTTTGACAGAGCAGTTGTGTGGCTTCATATCAAATTTGCAAGAAAAATCTGTTTGATGGCATTCGCTTGGAAGTTATGAGAAAGGATAAATATATTTTCTATATTTTTAACAAAGGTACGCTTATAAAGAAGGGAGCAATTTAGTGATTAGTTGGAAGATAAATTTTATTTAGTATGGTTTCCTTTGACAAGTGTGTAATGACATATGTATTATGTGCATTATTATTTTTAGTTTGATGGTTGTTCACCTTATTTCTAAAACAAATAAAGCAAAGTCATTTAGGAAAATGCAACCTTTTTCTTTATCCGAAGAACCATGGATGATGGTAATAATTCGCCTTTTATATTTATATGAATAGGTTTTATGGGATGGTTTTCAATTTGACATTCTGTCAATCTCAAAATCTGGAAAGTATTTACCGTGGCTTAATTTAGGGTGTGTTGTTTTTTAAACGAAAGGGGTAAATGAAAGAGATTGAGAAAGGGGTAAGTTTGCGAAAGATGAATGCGTCCTTTGTACAAAAGGGGCAAAAATTATTATTTATATTATTATTTTATTTGTGTTAATTATTTTTGAATGAAATAGATATATACCGAATACATAATAAATAATACATAATACCAAATACATAGGTCAGAATTCAAAATGCAGAATACAAAATACGAAATACAAAGCAGAATCTACAAATACAAACTACAGAATGAAAAATGCGTAATAAAAAACACAGACAATTCTTAATGTAATCCAACATCAACTAGTTCATTTCGTATGGTATCTCGAACTAATGTCATAGCAGTTGCTGTTGCAGTTCTTTGAACTTGTTCGTGATCATTATTTCCACGGTTTCGAATGCTATAATACTCTTCCAGATAATCTTCGAACACCAGATTCGGATTATCGTCATATGCCATAAAATTAGGATATCCGGCTTTGTACTTTTGTATGAAATTGTGAATAGTCATCGTAGCAGTGACAATTTGTACCTGAACATTATATGGGTATGTTGGCATGTTACGTAAGATTGTAAATTTTTTCTTCCAAATTCCAAAAGTTTCTTCGACGACCATACGCAAACTCGAATGGTAGTAGTTGTAAACTTCATTTTCTGACTTTGCTTCATTATGTGTATCATTGAAATCTGGAATATGGTATCTTAAACAATGATAAGGAGGTAAATATCCTTCCGTTAGTGGATACCCTGAATTCGCTAAATAATATTGTCTTCTTGACGGATGCAAAAACTTCAAACTTGGAGTATTTACAATTTTGTAAATCATGGGCAGTTCCTTCCCATCCTGCCCTTACGAACGTAAATATTAAGTCAAAGGCACATGCAGCCATTATATACTGTGTAGGAACACCTTTACGTCCTACAAATCATTGCATATCCGTTTGAGGAACATGAGCTGATTTGTACCATTAATAGCTCCAATACAATTTCTAAAGAATGGGTAATATCGTGGTGATGAACTGATTTGTTATGGAATTCTATTAAATTGAGGATCTATTGGCCTAATAATACCCATAGACATTAACAAAACAAAATGCAGAACTTTATGAAAAAAAGGCTAACCATGTTAAGTGATCATTGAAATCTTTTAGCATCATGCCGTACAGGAATAGCCAAAGCGATTGTATATAAAAAAATGGCTACCATTTTTCTAAATGTAACATGCACCGCCGGCTGCAAATCATAATTTTTCAACCGCTCACACAACGACATAAAACAAAGCCTCTTCATTTGAAAATTTCGTTGACACCGTTTTGTATGATCTGTAAGCATATAATTAATCCAATAAATACCGGTAAATTAAGACTCGTGTATATGGTTCGTTTGTAGTCCACGTGTAGCATAATATAGTCTAAGGAACTGGATATTTTGCATATCTTCAAAATCAGAATCATCGCTTTCTTTATTAGAATCTGCCATTAGGGATGAAGAAAGTAGGAGAGAAGAGAGTAGAATGAGATGATGAAAAAGCAGAAGAAAGTAGGAAATATACAGGAGAGGTAGTTCGAATGAACCGTTGTGGGGGGAGTCTTTAGTGTCGTCCGACGCGTCGGACGCAAACCCAACTTCACATAGCAATAAGCTACATGCACTCAAGGTTTTTGAATTTAATCAAAAGTGGATCTACGTTCCTCACTCTTTTTGAAAGTCAGAGTATATTTCTCTAAACCGCTACATTTTTTATCCTTTTACTAACTTTATAATTTTATTTAGGGTATTTAGCTATATTTAAATTGTACTGTACGTTTCAGTAATTTGTCTTGCTAAACGATTTTTATAACAAACCTTATTCATCTCTGTTTGTTTTGATAGGTTTGAAATTTCCATACAAATCATAATTACTTCCAACGATTTTTTTTGGCAAGCCTGCATTTGTTGGCTATACCCTCTAGACTAAATATACAAGCATTAGCAAATTTTCTTCTGCCGATTATTTGTTTTTACTCTTTTTGGCTACTAAATAGATAACTGATGAGATGGTTACATTTTCTTCTTTCTATTCGTGTTGTCATTGATTCAGTTAGAAGGCAACGGTGGCTACTTCCTTCCAACTCTGACCACTCTCCTTCAAAATGTTTTCCCTTCCTAACTCTCCAATCTATAGCAAATCCCTAAAATCTTCTAAGTTTTAAATCCATGAAACCGGAACCTTGAATGATCAACTCCAATGTTCTCTTCTTTGTCGGTACACACCTTTTCATTTCCTCTAAATTTATTGCAAAACTTTGAGTTAAATTGTTTGTGTATGTGTATTTGTTTGTAAGTTGAATTGAATATAAGTGATATAAATCAAAATAAGTGCAGACTATTTGAGCAAAATATAATTATACCAATAGAAGGTAAAATGAATATGAATTATGTTGAACCAATCACCAAATGATTTGTTCCATATTTACATTATTATGACTATCTACTTCCTTTCGCCCTCACCTTTATGTTGTTCATCCATCTTACACCATTCTCAAGCTCCTCCAAAGCTATCTACCACTAATTATATGTAACAGGACCATGGAGCTGACAAACTGTTCAACCACCTAACGGGAGTAGAAGTACGATTGGGATTTAAACCTACAAAGTACGACCTAATCGACAGAGGGAAGACAATGACAGTAGAATTTCCAACAACCATCATCCTTACGCACTGTTAGATCAAAAGCCACTGCATCAGGTGAATTTTTTTTGCAAAACTGTTAAATTTTAATTAGTTTTAAATATATAAAATTTCCAACACTTCACAACATAAACTGTTGGAACTTGCCTACCAGCAAAACTCAAAAAACTTCTACAATTCTGACTGCTGAGCCAAACATAGTAGAAACAATATGAACGACGCTTTATCCCATTGATTATGATCACCTGCTATTTATATTACAAGTTTTAGCTCTTAAACTTATTTTCCGCATGCTACTCAGCTTCCTTGATTAAGGAAAAGCAAAACGTGGAGCGGGTTAGTCTAACATATTACAGGAAACTAGTTTTAACTCAATTTACCTAATATATACTCGTAGTTATAAAATTTCCTCCTCCCAGGATAACATCGATTTTGAATATAATTAAGCCTGCTAAACTAACTACTTAACGGGAGCTAAAGGTGTTACAACATAGGAGTACCATCTCATTGACAATTAAATATGATACGCTACTGGAACATCAATTAACCCGATTTATCTGTTCTCCAGATTTAAAGCAAAGAAAGATGAAGGTATGAAGAAGAGTCGTCAAAAAATTAAGGATAAAAAATGAAAGACAGCTATGAAGACCGGCATCCACTTAGATTTACTGCTGCTGTTGCTGGTTCTGTTCTACAATACTCATTTCTATTAACAACTTTGTATTTTGTGGTGATGCAAAAATGGATTAAACACCTAAGAATGAGCTGTAGGGAAACTGTAAGTCCTAGATGTAGCAGATGATACTGAAGATATCAGAAAAATGAGAGACACAGGATTTTTATAGTGGTTCGGCAATATTTGGTCTACGTCCACTTTATAGTTTTATTGATTATTGATTTTACAGAGTTTGTCTGAGATTACAAGGGAATTGAAGATAGAATAAGTCACTAATACATGGGTTAGAGAGATTATAAGTCCTAAAATTATCTAGATTAGCCGCCTTGGTGACTATTGCGTAGAGGAAGAAGATGAAGAAGAGGCGGAGCTTCCGCGTAATGATAGTAGAAATCAGATCATGTTTTGGTTGCTCTATGCTTTGTATTTATAGAAAAAACAGCCGTGTTGGAATATAAGTCTACTTGAAACGGAGTCCAGACGTCAGTCCAAAGCCACTTGCAAAATCGTAGAGCTATCCGAGTTAAACAAACATGTCGGTACCGACTTAAACATGTCGGTGCCAACATGTCCCCTTAGTTCGAAACTTTTCGAACCTTCTTGCATCCTACTTCTTTCCCTATTTCGTTGCGTTCCATGTTGTTTCCATCGATTGTTGGTTGACTTTGGTGATCGTTCCTTAATCTCTTAGTTTATTCCGTTGTTCTAGCTGCAAACTCTTCAACTCCGGAAATAGGTCGTCATAAACCTATGGGAATCACTGGAGCAAGCATGAAGAGGTTGAGAATAACTAGTGTGAAGTTGGAGGCGATGAATGCGGAGGAAAACAAGTTAGCAGCGACATGAACAAATAGGTACGAAGTAGTCCCCTTAGCATATTTTGGATGATTTTTCGCCGAGCTATTCCTTTGTTCCATCTAAGCACGCCTCCAAGATTTCAGGCCGTATCATCTTCGTTTCGACGTTCTAACTTCCGTTGACTTCTGCTTGGTTAAAAAACCGTTTAACATTTGCACCTCAAAGTATGCCTTCATTGAAAATAAAGCGTGTTTTGGATTGAGACTAGACCTAAACTGCTATTTTGTGAATTCTAGTTGATTACTTGAGTGCCGGCTCGAGATGTTGCTTTTACTTTGCATTTGTTAACCGATTTCCATTAAGCGTCTGCTTTAAAGTCGGTTGATATTTCTTTTCTCTACATTGTTGATGTAGTTTGCATTCCGAATACTACGTAGTGCTTTAGGTTTTCGTGTAGATTCTCTACAATGAACTTGAGTCGAATTGGAGGAAAAATAACAAGTTGATACCGACTTAAACATGTCGGTACCAGCATGTTGCCTTAAGAAAATTCTCTACAAGTTAAACACTTATAAAAAAATTCCTTAAGTTTTATCTCTTCTTTTACAGCTGAGCTGTTCAAGTCTTCCACCTGAGTTTTCAACGTCGACCTATTCTTCTTTTGACCTTCCAACGCCACCGCCGACCTGAATCGTGTCACCACCACCTATCGTTGCTTCTCCAAGCTATTTGCCACCGTCCAACACAGCCGACTCCTCTAGATCCGTCGCCCGAAATTCCCGAACCTGGATAAACTTGAAACCCCAGGACCCGATTTGAACTTTGACTTGAATTGAAGGTTAGCATTGTTAAATCTTGAGATGGCGACGGTGGAGGTGATGATCTTGACTTGGTTGATTTCCTTTTGAAGGAAGGCAATTGATTTTTGGCGTGTTCAATCGGTGGTGAAGTTAGAGGTTTCCCTGGTTGAATACGTGTGGTTCCGGAGACAAGTTATGTTCTTCGGCATCTGATATCTGTCTTCGTGAAATTATCTAAGTCCTGATCGTCGAATAGATTCTGATACGACGGTTTGCTTTGAACGCAGGCGTTCCATCGCATTGCCTTTCTATTTTCGCACTTCTAGTGATCCTGAAAAGAAATACTTTTCACGTCGCTATGGACAACGGATGCGTTATCGGTTTTCCATCGATAATGGATAAGTTCTAAAAGAGATAATTTTAAAGTGTGACGTGACTTGTTTTTCTAGCACCAGTGAGCTATCTATACAGACTAGTCCATTCACGGTGTTCGAGACACTGGACTCACTTTGCGTAAATAAACACTGCACCTGCCTCGGTCAACATTTAGAATTCGATCGGTCGCCACACGTTAACTTCTTTTGGATTCCGACTGTTGGTCACACAGGAATTTTATTCTAAGTAAAACATACATGAACGTATTGAACGCAAGTTTTACTGTTTAGAATGACTCGTCGATTGCCCCAGCACAAGTTTGGCGAATGGTCATCTACTCATTTCAACATACCAACAGAGAACTCTCGAGCGAGTTATTCCATAGATTTCCAATAATTATCAGTACATAACTTTTTAGTGCCTACAACGGCCATAAGAAATACACTGGCCAACTTTTGGAGAGCATTAAGTATTCTAGTCTCAATGGTTGAGCCAATATCCTTTCTCAAAACATCTTGACTAGGAATATTTGAAAAAATATGTTATTTTCATTATGATAAAATTCTCATGATTATAACACTTTGTAATTTCCATCACATAACATATCATTTTAAAAAATTCCATTTTATACTTTAAATTAATTATTTAATTATTTACATCACTATATAACAAGTATGTGATATAAAGAAAACACTTCTTGTTTTGAACAAGATTGGTCATAAAGTTAAATATATATTAAAAATTACATAATTGCTCCTAGAACATACCTCTAACTCTATCAATTTCCTACTAGCACTTGGGGTCAATTATGGAATCAAATTCCAACTTTTTTGATCAGTTTTCTCAAAAACTAATCATGTTAGTCTCTTCATGAGAACAAGCATCTAGAGAAAGGAAAGCACGTAGAGACCACTCTCTGTGCCAAAAAAATTAACCACATAGCATTTAAAGGAAGGGCCCCCACTCGGGTATGCCAGTGATCCTTCCAATGAAATGGGCATGATGGATCGAGAAGAAAGGGCAATAACGGAGCCTGTAGAGGCAATAGAGTTTATGGAGGTAGACAAAGATAACCCAACTAAGTTAATAATGATTGGTTCCCGATTGGAACGTGATTTTAAGATGCAGTTAGTGGTTTGGGAGATAATCAAGATGTATTTGCATAACCGCATGCAGACATGTGTGAAATTTTTTTAGCGTCACGTGTCATACCCTGAATATTGATTGAAGGAAACCTCGGTAAAGCTAAAGAAAAGAAGTATAGGTCCCAAGTGATTATCTACTTTAAATGTGGAGATTAAGAACTTATTGGCAAACATATTCATCAATGAATCCCATTACCTAGAGCGGATTGCAAATCTAGTTTTTGTTAAGAAACTGAACAAGAATTAGAGGACATGCATTGATTTCCCTCACTTGAATGATGTCTGCCCAAAAGATTGCTTTCCACTTCCTAGAATTGATTGATGGTAAATAGGACCGCATGCCATGTGCTCCTATCTTTTATGAACGCTTATTCTGGATAAAATCAAATTGCTATGTATGTTTCGAATCAGGACCATACAGCTTTATAACTGACTTGGGCACGTACTGCTATATGCTTTGGGTTAAAGAATACTGAAGTAACGTATCAATGTTTGGTTAATAAGATGTTTGCTAATCATATTGGAGGAACCATGGAGGTATAGGTGGAGGATATATTGGTAATATTCAGAAGGGCAAGGGATTACATAGACCGCTTAGATGAAATATTCCAAGCACTTCGAGAATTTGGGATGAGGCTGAATTCGTTGAAATGTTCATTTGGGGTTCTCTTGTGGAAGTTCCTCGACTTCATCGTACATGTCAGAGAAATAGAAGCCTACCCTGAGCAGGTCAAAGCATTGAAATACATTACAATTTTGGAAATGCAAAGAGAAATCCAAAGTTTAAATTGGGAAGGTGGCAACAATAAGAAAATTCATATCTAAAGCAACCGATAAGTGTGTACCATTCTTCAAAGCATTGAAAATGGAGAAAGACAAGTTTACTTGGACAGATGAATGCTTAGTTGTATTTATTAATCTATTGGAACAATTGCAAAATCTTCTTGTCCTTTCGATGCCAGTAGATGGGGAAGATCTATACCTATACTTGGAAGTGTCAACCATACCCTAGGTGCAGCATTGGTTGAGAAGACAACATGGTACAACATCTAGTGTTTTATGTTTAAGCACGTTCCAAGGGAAGTGAATTCAGATGCAGAAAATTTGGCAAAATTAGCGAGCTTTGAAGAAAGACTAGTCCTCGGGTCGGTTTCGATAATGACCCTGCCGGTCCCAATCTTCAAGGATGTAAACATCATTGCAACTACTTATGGCGAGGTGACTTGGATGACCCTAATAATCGAATATTTAGCTGTTGGAGTCTTGCCAGCTAATCGAAATGAAGCCCAAAAGATGTTGCGAAAGACACCTCGTTTTATGATACAAGATAGTATCTTATATTGAAGTGGATTCTCTAACCTGCTTTTAAGGTGTGTTACTGAACTGATACACAGGGTCAGTCTCTGGCCTTTTGTTGTTTGGGAGATTGATTTGATTGGAGAACTTCCTATAGCCGGAGGAGGAGCTAAGTACGCAATAGTGGCTGTAGACTACTTCACTAAGTGATTTGACGTAGAACTACTTACTAAGGTGTCTTTCACCAAGGTCATTAACTTTTGGTAAGAAATTTATATGAAGGTATGGAGTTCCATGGCAATTTGATAGCAAAGAGTTTGCCAACTTTTACTAACAACATGCAATCAAGAAAAGATTTTCTATAGTGGCGCTTTTGTAGGAAAATGGAAAACTAGAAGCAGTCAACAATGTTCTTAAAACTCTCAAAGAGGCGTCTAGAAAAAACAAATGGGGCATGGGTGGATGAACTTCCATGGGAACTTTGGGCTTATCACACTTCTTATAAAATTGTAATTGGACATACCCTTTTCGCTTTGGCTTATGGGTTAGAGGTCATGCTTCCCATCAAGACCTTAGTTCCATCTCATAGGCTGATTAATTATTACCTAAACGAGAACGAGGAGTTACTGAACATGTCGCTGGACCTAATTGATGAAACGCACGACGATGCCGCCTTAAAGGTGGCTCCACACAAACAAAAGGTAGCCAGGAAAAACAATTCCATGGTCAAACATCGCCCGCTTTAGGAAGGGGCCCTAGTTTTAAAGCAAATCTTTCCTAAACTCGGGGCACTTGACCATATCTAGGAAGGACCATATGTAATTAACAAAGATTCAGGTAATGGAGCAAGCATCATTAGCATATTAGATCGATATGTATTCAGGAAACTTAGAACACACAAAATCTTTGTCATTATTTTACCTAATTACTATTGCTTTTATTTAAATAAATGTGCAACATTGAAACAATAATTAATAAATGTGCATTCCTTGAAATCTAATTGCGTCAGGTTTCCCTTTTTTCTTGCACTTGAATCACTATAATTGCATGGATCATGAAATAAGGTATGGCCGGTCACCTCGACTTTACCAACCCTTCCCTCATAAGTGGGTTGTGGAACCAAAATAAGCAATCAAACTTGCCTATGAAGATCGCCTACCCATACTAATTGGTTGTTATATAACTTTATGGGCAAGACCCTTACACTCGGAGGCACACAACACTTAATCAATGCAAGATGCTCCGCCTAAAACTCTGGCTAGCAAGGTGGACTGGACTTACCCATGGTCAGGATATGATCGCTGATTGGATAATTCACCATTGAAGATTGGCCCTAAAACTCTTGGCCAGCAATGGTGGATAGTCCTTATCCATGATCAGGATATGACAACCGACTGGGTAGTTCACCACTAATGATCGGTCCTAAAACTCTAGCCGACAATGGTGGACTAGACTTACCCATGGTCGGGACATGACCGCCAATCGGGTAGTTCACTATGCACTATAGGCCCTGAAACTCTGGCCAGCAATGGTGGACAGGGATTACCAAGTCAAGGCATGACCACCGACTGGGTAGTTCACTAATTATAATTGATCCTAAAGCTATAGTCCGTAACCATAAACTAACCTTACCTACTGTCGAAACACGATCGCCGATAGGAAAACCCATAATTGATGGTCGACCCATCTATTCATTCAAATGGGAACCATGGACTCAAAAGCTAAAAATGTCCACCCGAGATTGGGGTGTAAAATCTCCTTTTCCCAACTTTACAATGTGTGGTACGACTAAGAATCAAGAACATTGTCACAGAAGAAAGTCTGAAAGATGAAGGAAATGACGAAGACCTAGAAAGGTAACATGATAAGAACCACTTGCCTGACATTACTAGACAATGGTTGTTCCTAAACAAGCACATCGAATGACAAGATAAAGAATTGTTAATATGCAGATACACAAGCAATAGTGAAATAACGGCCCAATGTATTACCGCAAAATAAATTGTTAAGGATAAAGGCCCATCTAAAACTCATATGAGATGTACATATGTTAGAATAAATGGTTGTGTAGGAAAAATTATAACATGAAGTAAAAGAAGCATCAATCATAAGAAGTTTCAACAGCCAACATAATTACATCACAGGCAAGGGTAAAGCCAAAGGGTCACCTGAATCAGAAATAATGAGCAAATGTCTTCACGAAAGTTAACAAAATTGGATACATGCCCTTACAATGTCAGTACACAAAAGAAGTAGAAAATCGTCAAGGGAGGTAAAATCTTTACTTGGACCTAGACGAGTGACTTTTGCTAGAAGATTTGGATTCAGACAGCTTTCCTTTTTCCTTATCCTTCTTAACTTTAGACTCGACAGAAGCATCGAGTTCAGCTTGTTTCTGCTTCATAAATTCGAGATCCTTCGCTACCTTAAGCCTGGCTCTAGCCATATCTTCTGGGTACTTGGTCTTTATGGTTTCCCTGAGAACCTCGCCCTTAACAACGTCCTTAGACCCTTTATTGTAGCCCACAATCTCTACATCTGCATCATCTTTCTAGCCATTAATCATTTTTAGGAGTTCGTCTTCTACAACCGACTCAAAAGGACCTAGTGGCACGAGTACCAACCCGAAAGAAATTGAAGGTACCATAGCGCTGGCAAGATCTACCATGGTCGTACCACCAATATGAAAATAAGGGGGACTATAAGATAGTGACCTACGTATACATGCTCATATATACTAAATAGTGGCATATGGATATAAAGAAAGATCTTACGTCTTAAGCGATTTGGCAGCGCACTATCCAAAGATTTGCTTCTAGCATTAAAATTTAAAGAAACGCGGTAAACAGTTAGTGGAACATCATGCATGAGAGCATAGAGGATCGGTTTTGAAGTCTTACCTTAGGGCATGACAATGGAAGTGGAGCCTCCCTTTTCCCTACTTTTGTTCTTCCCTCTCTTCTTTTTCAATATCGGCTAATTTGAGATAACCTTGATGGATATCCTCCTATTCTTTTGAGAGCAGAGCGTCAATGGCATCCAAGCTGAAAGGTGGCCCTCTTTCTTATTCACTCGCCTCCTTGGCCTCCCTCACCAACCTCTTATGGATAGATGCCATGACTTCTAGTTAATTGTCCATCAATTTCAAATTCCCGTCCATAAACATCCAGCAATATACCTTATCAGGAGGTCCCTTACTTGGTCAAGCTAGCTGCTTAACTCCTTATTCTCTTCTCGAAGGGTTTTCTTAGTGTTTTCCCAAGATTTTTTTCTGCCACCAAGGTTGCGATCTTGGCCTTAAGAGAAACCTTTTCCTACCACTCATCAGCAATCCAACAGAATTCGTCTCGATCACCCTCTACTTTCACATTTTTGACCCTTATATCCTTTACCATTGAAATATCCCTACTTTCTGTGCCATTGTAATAAATGATTTTAATTAAAGTAAAATGATTAAATTCAATTTATGGATAATTTTAATTTTTAAAATATAATTTATTGAGATTTAACGATAAAAGGATTTTAATTTAATAGATTGAAATCTATTTCTCATAAAATATATTGAATTTGAATAAAAAATTCAAATGAATATAAAATAATTTTATTGTGTAAATGATTTTCATATGGTTTAAATAGTTTAAAGAGATTATGGTTGATTTAATAAAATCAACAAAGATAAAATAATTATTGAATTTAAACATCTTGTGTAATCTATTGAAATATATTTTGTGAAAATATCAATTTGAATTGAATTGAAAATATATTCACAAATATTTGATAAAATTATTTATATGTGAATATGGAAATTTAATTTGCAATTAGAAGAGGCAGGTTGAAATTTATTCAATTTAAAGGACATAACTGGAAAAAAATGAAAAAAGAATAATAATAACCGTTAGAAGTGTCCATTTGTCTCTCCTTCATTCTAGAGCATTCTTTTAGTCCACGTCCCATACAAAATCCAAACCCATTCCTTATCCTAAAAGCTTGGCTTTCCAAATAATCTTGGTATGAAATAAAATCGCAGGAGGAAAAAAAACGAACATGTAAACAAAATAGTGGACATTTCAGGTTCAGGGATGAAGTGACCAGTTGTGATTGTGAAGCATAGTTGGAGACTAGTTTATTAGTCGACTAGTGTAACATTATTTACTTATGTAGCGTCATGTATGTTGATGATGTTGAGCTGTATGTATTGGACATATATATTGTATGTATTTGATAGATCGTTGGCATTTAACTATTTTTGTAGAGCCACTTGAATTTTTATATATTTTATATATATGTTATCGTTGCGTTAATGACTTTGTGTTCTTTGTAATTTACTATATATTATTTACTGTTCTATCATGGAAACACACATGATTTTTGCTTTTGGCCAATATCGGGAGAATATAGGTAAGTGGTTTATAATTTTTGAAATACGTATTGGTATTTGATCAAGAGAATATTCATGTCTGATGGCATAATATCATCTTAATCTCCATATTATCAGTAGTAATACTCTTTGGTAGTATGGATATAGAGGTAGAATGTTACATTTGTTCTCGAAGCAGGTTTTGAACAATATAGAGTATAAGAGGCCCTAGATGAGATTTAAAGTCCTTATCCTCACGGGTGTGTGGTAGATTATTATATATATTTAAGTGATCGTATGAGAATACGATGATTACTGGGGAAACCAACTTAGGATGTACTTGTATTTTTCTTACTATATAATATATTCCTTCTATCTCTTTTAGAGAATAAGTCTTTGTATGATGCAGAGGAATTGATGGAGGTTGTGAAGGTAGAAGTAGTTTGTCCGACCAGTAACGTCAGCATAGATGATGAATATTAGACCTCTATGTAGTTTTGAAGAAAGAATAAAGTTGCTTGGTTAGGGTAGTTTTAGAGACCCTGATCGGATCTCGCATGAGAAGTCATCACAATAATAAGTTTTGAGGAAGTGAGTTGAGAAGAATGATCTAATAGTAATTAGAGTGGAACATCGGAAGCCGATGGATTACTTTCTGCTGAACACTTTTGGTTGTTTAATTTGATATGTGCTTTGGTTGTATATTTGATTGAAAATTTAGAAACCAGCGATTTCCTTTAGTTTTTGAAGAAGCCGTGGGGGGGGGGGGGGGAGGGGATAAATGGATCTATTTTATGAAATGAAAATAGTGTGTATGTATGTATGTGTGTAACTAAAATATGGAATGATTAAAAATTTAATTGAATGCATGCTTGCTATATGGATAGATGAACGATGATGAAGTGGATTGTGTGCTTACATGTTTCTGTCTATATGAATGATTGATAAGTGGTCGATTTTGTGGTAGCAATCAATTGATTTTATGATCTTATTTATAAATATTATTAGTATCTAATACCATTATAGGGAAGCATATGTTTTGAACGCAAGAAGATCTATTTTTACAAAAAAGTGGTTAGGTGATTTTGATAAAGTAAGAATATTAATTATGTATTGGAATACTTGAAAATGTTTTAGTGGTTAAATTTGCGTTAATTTGTTTTTTGAATGCTTTAAAAATTCTAAATGATGCACCTGACCACCATTTCAATATGGATTTATAAATACAAGTACGAGATCCACACAATATTTTGGAAAAGACTTTTATATTTTGCAAAAAAAATGTTTGGGATGAGTTAACCAATATTCCGAAAAGAGTATAATATTTTGGATATGATATAATGGTGTTTTGATATGAAAAAGGTAAATTATTTTGAGAAATGTAAATAATAATAATAGAATGTGGTGATAAAAATATAGAGATAGGTGAGTTAAGATTATTCGATGTGACTTGAATAAATCATATTTATACCGAAAAGAATATATTTGTTAAGGAATTGAATGCAATATATGAGTTTCCAATTAAAACTAATTTGAAGATAAGTATGTTATTCAAATATTTTGATAAGAAATTGTTTACTTTAAAAGAAAATATAACGTAAAATTTACTTCTGTGAAAACGAACAAAAACACAGCACATTTGTGAAAATGGGAAATGAAACTAATTGTAAAGCATGATTAAATTGTTTAAAAACATAACTAGGAAAAAAAGTGGGAGGATGTGTTTGGTGGATCACGAACTAAGATGAACTATAACCAATGGAAACTGACACTTATCAATATCTGAAATCATGAATATTTCAAGATATATAATAACAAGTGTAAAGTTAATGTGAATATGATATCGTGGTATAAAGAATGTTCAAGTAAACTTTGTACAAAGGTTTTTGGAGGATTTCATGAAATATTTTTGAAAATAAAATTTTACTAGAAAGGTATTGTTGTTTTGTTTTGGAATATATATGTATATGATGAGATTATGGAAAGCAAATCATTAATGAAAAATCGTGTTTCTGTAAAAAGAGAACGGTTTGTTTTAAGCGCTAAGTAGAAGTTTTTTTTTTGTAGTTTTAAAGTTCAGGCGAAGCAAACTTGAAGTTTCGAAAATAAAGTTGTCAATTTTTCAATGTTATATGTTCTACAATCATAGATATAGTTTTGCATTTTCTGATTAGATTTAAGTGATCTTTCTTTAATTTGAAAGATATGTTCATAAGGAACAACTTTGATATTTAAAACCTTTTGAAAATTTGAAGCCTGATAATGCTAAATGTGCTAAAGACAAATCAAAATTATCGACCTGCGCTTGAAATTTCAACGCTAAAGCAATGCAGTGTTTTGATCATAACTTTTGATTCTCATCCGTTTTCGATGATCTTGCACTTGTTTCAAAGCTAAGATAACAAGGAACAATTTTTTTTGGAATCTTTGTAAAATTTTGTCATTTGATATGTGACAAATGGGTTTTGGAGTGGTGGGCCTACATTCTAGGTTTATTTTCGAGTTTATGTTGGTTAAATCATTGTAACTTTTGTCGCAAACCTTATGTTCATGATCCGAAAGGTTTTTCGGATACATAATCATTACGCTACAACTTTTCTTTTGAAAACATTAAATGATTATATTTTTGGCACCTTAAAGTTAGTCATAAAGTGGTCTAAAATGAAAATGCAACATTCCTCCTTTATTATATGAATGCAGTGCTATTTTAGGTTATAAAATATGATCCCATATGTTTTCTATGAGTCAAGCCTATGTACATGAAGACAATATGGATTGAATTTTTGGTGCATGCTTGCACAAAATGAAATATACTTGGTTAAAATGCAAAGTTAAGGCACATTTTACACTTATATCGGTCTGTGTGGGTGTTTGTGTGTGTGTGATTATCGTGTTGTTTCCTTATGTTCAGGCTGCCATATTGTTGGAATGTCACTTTGGAGATGTATATCATGTAAATATATATGTTCTAAAATTTTGAAACTCTCACCTTACGAAGGGGGCTACCAAAATTTTAAATTCTTATCATATGATAAGACGAGGAAGAGGAAATTTTGTCTTTGTTTGTGATAACCCACATAGAGGATCGGGTTGGTCTAATAATGATGGAATGTAGAAGGTTAAGAGTATATGAGTTGAGAACAAAGTTTATCCTTATGAGAAATTACGAGGATGCAATTTTCTTAAGGGAGGAGATCTGTAGCAACGTTACTTTCTGTGCCATTATAATACATAATTTCAATTTAAATAAAACGTTTAAATTTGATTTATGGACAATTTTAATTCTTAAAATATAATTTATTGAGATTTAACGATAAAGTGATTTAATTTAATGAATTGAAATTGATTCGTTCAAAAAATATATTGAATATGAATAAAATATTTAATTGAATATACATATTTTAATGTATAAATGACTTTCATACGATTTAAATAGTTAAAAGTTGTTTGTTTAATATTAATAAAATCAAATGAAGATAACATTATTATCGGATTTAAATATCATGTGTAATCTATTGAAATATATTTTGTGAAAATATAAATTTAAATTGAACCAAAAATATATTCATAAATATTTTTATAAAATTATTTATAAGTGAATATAGAAATTTAATTTGCTATTAGAAATGGAAAGTTGAAATTTATGCAAACTAAAGGACTTGATTGGAAAAAATGAACAAAGAATAACAATAACAAATATAAGTGTCCATTCCTCTCTTCTTCACTCTAAAAGCCTTCTTTTATCCCACTACTCATATAAAATTCAAACCCATTCCTTATCCCAAAAGCCTATTTTTTAAATTATCTTGGCACGATATAAAATCCATAGAAGGGAAAAAACACGTAAAAAAAATCGAAATGTCGCTGATGATGGCATCTAGGCTAAGGCGGTGTGAGCACCTTTAGGGCAGCGACCAACGATGGATGACGCAGGGATAGTAGCTGGCTACGTAGGTGTTGAGGGTATGGCAGGCCAAGCACATCAGGTTAGAGAAGGGCGACGTAGTGCTTGATGATGTGGGGGGATTGAAGGCTGGCGGATAGGATCTGGAGTTTGTAATGATTGCTAAGGCTGAGGTGATGGAGGAATTGTCGTACAAGATGGAGAAGAAGGGGTTGGAAATATTAAGCTATGAAAGAAAAGCAAGATTTTGATTATGGAAATTAAGGTGAGTATTGCTATACCCACATTTAAGTTTAGCATACCGATTCTGTGATTGTTTTTGGTGGTTTGATGTGATGACTTTGATTGTGTTGGATGATATTGATTGAAATAGTGTGTAAACATTGGTTGAGTTATGTGGTGCATAATATTGATTGATTTTGATGATTGAGTTAGTCGAATACAAAGTTGAAATAAATAAAAAAAGTGGTCGATGAATTAAAATGTGAGAATTTGACAGAAATAAATCATTTTGAAAATAAATAATGAATTTTGGAAAGATTACATTTAAAAATTAAAAATATCAATAGTGATAGAAAATGCTTAAGTGAAATATTCTTGAGAAACGTGCAAATAGATATTACTTGGAAAGTGACGATTCCTTGGATTTGTTTATTTAAATGTATTTTTGAGTATATAGTTCATTTATCCATGTTTGTAAACTATTTGAAGCATGTTTATAAAAAAATATTTACAATTTATATTTTAAAATGATCAATTCGAAATTAAGGGATTCAAATAAATTGGAAGTTTTACAGTATAATATTTATGGAATTATAATAAGATTTATAATTTATTTATTGTATGTAAATTGTAAGTAAAAATTTATTATATATATTTTTATCAAGAATAATTTTAAATGTAATTTATTTAGTATTTGATTATTTTTAAATGAAAAAGAAGTTATTTAACAGGCTTAGGAAATATACAAAGGAATTTGAATTACATTATAAAGCAAATTGTAATTTTTAGGCTTTGTTTATACAAATAAATTTTATAAATTAGTATATTGTAATGTTGAAGATTTAAAAGACTTTATATAAAGAAGAAATATATATATATATATATATATAATTTTAGTTGTGAATTACTTTTCAATGATAGTTTACGAGTGATTCGGAAAAAACGACGGTTATAATTATGTTAAAGTTGGAATTTTATTTCATGGGTTCGAGGATTATTTTAAATTGAAAATCCTTATTGGAAAAATAAGAAATACTTTACTTTTTCGTTTAAAACAAATTATGAATTATAAAACTTCTATTATTATTTCCTAGGTGTTAAAGAAGAATTTCAAAGTTTATGAATTATTTTTAAAAGGGTTTTAAGAAATTTAGAATTGAATGAAAATTTAACGTATTATTTATTTTTAATTAAATAAGTGGTTTGAAAAATATTTATTTTCAAAACTATGAAATAAGGGATTTTGGGGGAAAGAATGAGAATTTTCTAATTTAAATCTTCTTTAAATTTAATATTGATATTTAAATTGTATAGAAGATTTTGGAAAAGTATATATTTTATAACAAAACCTCTTTCGAATCGATAAACAATTATATTGTGTGTTTTGTTTGATTTATTTTGTCTACAATGAGGATATTGAATAAATAGGGTTTTAAATACTGATTAGTATGAGATTTTCGGTAATATTACTTCGGTTACTCTATGGACTTATTGCATATAATATTATTGGATGGAGTGAGTGTAGTGTATAAACACTGACTAAACGAGTGAGTAACAGCTGGTGGTATGGGATATTGGAGTTGATATTTTTTCGATTACTTCTTGTGAGTATATGTCACTCATATGGGATAATGGTGGCAGTACCATGATACTGCATAAGAATGAATATGAGGCGACATTCAGTGTGCTGAGCAAGGCAGTGTACCTATGGCTGTGTGCCAATAGATATATATAGTTATCTGCCTATATTGATATATAGGCATATATATCACATTCGGCGTTCCTATTATATGTGGAGGAGTAAACCAGATTAGGCTAATATATATCATAACAGCCTGATTGCGGGGTTGCACCCCGGATCCATGACACACTTATTATTACATAGTTGTGTGCTATCACTATATGCTATTACTGTGTGTGTTTGTCCCAGTATCACGTAGGCCAACAGTCTAATAACATAGAGCACTTGTAGGGTCGTGACCGAGGCTTAGCATTGACTAGCACCCAATGGATATTAGGTCACCATGGCCCTTGATGTAACTAAAAGCTGTAGAAGCCATGTCAGACGGGCACGTGTGTAGTCTCTCCAGCAACAAGTGTGTACTGTCTGTCTCCCATTTTCTTCTTTATATGTGTGGAAGATAGATAGATAATATTCGTACTCCTCACTTAAGAGGATGAGCTATGATTATACCTAAGACTGCATGACTAGCATATGGTTAGTCCCTGTATCTTTTATCGGCGTGCATCGCCAACTATCTTTCATCAACGTGTTTCACCAACTATCCTTTATCGGCATGTGTCGCCAACTATCATTTATTGGTGTATGTCACCATCTATTCTTTATTGGCATGTGTTTCCATTTGTATGTTTGGACATATGATTATCTTATACTATATTGTTTATTTTGATGAATGAGGATTATCTCTTATAGTAATCAGCTGTATGTGAATAAATCTATGTGCATTTTAAGGGACTAGTTGTATACTCATCCATTATATGTTATATTATGTGATTGTTTTATTTGTTCAGATTAATAGTGAGCTCACCAATGTATGATTTATTGGGTGAATGACTAAAGGTAAGATTAGTTGTGTACTCTTCTACCTTATATTATATTTGTTTTATCATTGTTTTACACAGCCATTTGAGATTACTTGTTGATAGCCCTATTCTAGAAATGGTCTAACCAGTTGTGATTGTGGGGCATAGTTGGAGAATAACTTAATAGTTGACTAGTGTATCATTGTTTACCTATGCAACCACATGTATGTTGATGATGTTGAGATGTAGATATTGGACATATATATTGCATTTTTTGATAGATAGTGGACATTTGACCATTTTTGTAGATAAATTTGGATTTGTATATATTTTATAGTATATGTCATTGCTGTGTCGTCGACTCTATGTTCTCTGTAATTAATTTTACATTATGCATTGTTCTATCTTGGAAATGCACATGATTAATGCTTTGGAACGATACCGAGGATGTATAGGTAAGCAACATATGATTTTTAAAATATGTATTGGTGTTAGCTCATGAGAATATTCGTGTGTGATAACCCAGCATCGTCTCATTATTATTATTATCAGACGGTGTAACTTAGTAATATTCTTTGGTAGTATGGGTACAGAGGTGGGGTGTTACAACCATTTTCTCATACTTGGTCACGGTGTTTTTGCAAGTCTCATAAATCTCGGTGGCCTTAGAGTTATTCTTGCCCTTTAATTCCTTATAGTCTTCCGCATACTCTTTCTTCAGTTTTCAACCTCCACCGGATAGGATTTCTTTATTCTTTCCATCCTTGCAGTGTTGGCTCTCTCTAGGGGACTTACCACCTCGTTGTGCTCCTTGTCTTTTGGTGGATATCCTTCTAAAATTCAAAGGTCTTCGTATTCTCAGCTACATTTTGCTGGCTAATTTTGTCTCCGGCCTTCTCCTCCTTGGCAAGGAGTTTGGACAGTACACTTACATCACTAAGTCTTCCCTAAAAATATTAATCACTTCTTCAAATAAAGTGGGAGTAGAACTTGCTAGGCATCATGTTACATGGTTCCTGGGTTGGTAATCCTTCTAAAACTCATCATAATTTGGATCGTTGGGGTCGGTGATCACGGTGACTCTCCTTTTTGCTTTTTCCTCTACAGGAACCTTGGCGATCACCCCTGAAGTAGAAGTCTATTGGGTTACATTGACATTTAACCTTCCGTCTGTCCTATACTTATTTTTAGAAGACCCAGACCCAAAAAGATTAAAGGGATACATCCTAGGAGATTTGGCGGGAGAGGAAGGCATACTAGATTTTGATTTTTCTAGAGAATGATAACTCTTCTAAGAAACACACTTGTGATCTAAGTCGGCTTGGTCTCCAAACAGGTGATATGACACCATCTATCCTATCTTAAGCTTTGTGTCCAGTTGCCCTACATTTTGACTCGGCTTGAAAGTGGAAGTTTCCATCCTTATTTTCTTTGGGTATTCCTCCCGGCACATCCTCTTACACTTAGATTGAAGCTTGCCCCTCTTAGAATTTATGCTTCGTGCAAAGAAAATTAATTTAGGATGTTAGAACTACTCCTTCTCAAACAAATACCATTAGTGCAGCAGAAATAACGCTATATATGTTATGTGTGTGAAGTGCATGTGACGTTTACCCTTAGGTTCCTCAAATACCCAATTATTGCCGAATCTCCACCAAAGATGTAGAATCCTATAATTTATACCCAACTCTCGTCTTGTGAGTAACTGGGGACCATAGTATCTCCAAGGACAAACTCTTCCTTGCCTTCTGATCTAAAAATCTTATGTGATGCTTCCCCAACATCGAGGTTGATTAATGGATTTCCCCCAATGGCCCAGGGAGAATGATGCTCATTCCAATAAGAAGTGGTAACCTCACTATCCCTCAGATGCGATTCTTCTCCTTCTACATTCGTGCTTTCAGCACCGTCATCTTTCCATTCTTTAAAGAATTCTAGTTGGCAATTTTGACAAGGTTAAGCGAGGCCTCTAATCCTCAACCTCAGTGTCTGCCCCTTGTCTCAAATAGGACTAATGTTAAATTAATATCAAGTGTGCAGGGTTGAATCGGTTGCTCCCTGCTTGTCTCTTCAGTTTTCAAAGTTTCTCCATTTTCTTCCTAGCCTCTAGGCTAAGCGAGCTCTAGCTCCTCCAATCGAATAACCTTCGGCTAACAGCCTATACAGTCTAAGGGAATCATCAGTTATAGGATGGGGAACCGCTCTCGACTCCAGTGATATCCTCTTTGGATCTTCCAACATCTCCTCCAAGTCAAAATCGGTAGCGACCTTCACAACACCTAAAGAGCTTGTTAAGAGAATAGTCAACATGAAGGCCTAAAGGTGAAATGAAAATGAGCTAACAATCGGGATAAAATTACTTCCTGAATTCCATTGGTGAAAGTAGGGAAAATCGTCCATGATGAAGAGGTACTCCCATCTGAACATGCTATATTTAGAGTATAAGTCCTCCACAGGCTTGAACTTACTGCTTCCTTCAAGGTTGAAAAAAGGACAGCCCTAGCCTTGCTCTTAATTGTATAGAGAAATCTGATCAGCCTATAAGTGGAGGTTGCCTAAAATCCCTCATAAACATGACATAAGGGCTTTAGAATAGCATAGCCATTAGGGTGGAGCTATAATCAAGTGATCTTTAGATGTACTAGAACCTCAGCTACCGTTGGTGAAAGGAAGGTGGAGACCCTACCAAGCAGTGGTATCGAGAATAAGCCATATAGCCCTTGGTGGGAGCATGAGCTCATTGATCTGGTGTCGGTAAGAGCATATCCCCCATCGAAAAACCATGAGCATCGACAATAGAGTATTGCTTCTTGGAAGTTAATGTAGTAGCGATTGATTATGGGATCCACTAGTGTATCAAAAGGACCATAACCTAGGACCAAAGAGCGACCTGAGCTGGGTTGGCTAACCCTAGCCCGAGACGATGAAGATTCCATGGCAGTAGATGAAGGAGTGTGACACCTCGCATCTCTAGGCACCCCGAAAATTGGACATGGCTAGAAGCACGGGTGGTCGGGTGAAATAAAAATCCATAACATAGCATAGAGACTAAGACAACAACATAAAATGATTAAAATATTATAGCGAAAAAAAACTTTCGCTAATTATAAATTAATAGCGAAATAGCTTCATTAAAAACAACATTATCCCAAATTTATTTCTGAAACCAAAAATACCAAGTTGTCTCCACCAAAACAGGAAACATAACAGAGTTCACAATATAAGTCTCCATATATAGGGTAAAGTATGAAAAAGAGAAACGAAGTACATAAAACAAAAGAAACAAAAGATGAAGATAACAATTGCTCCAATGACCCTCCAAGATGCAAAGAACTGCAACCTAAACCCTCCTTCCCAGGATTTGGGGAAAATAGGAAAAATAGGAATGGGTCAGACATAAAGTCTGGTGTATGAGAAATAAAATGAAGCAGCAAGAATAAAACAGTTTAATTCCAGGTCTTCCCCGGATATCGCAGAGGACGAATAATATAATGCAGTGAATCCTTCTTAGATACAGTTTTCTAAGAAGCCAAAGTCCGTGGTCATTCTAGGGAAGTCAATCATGTAGTAATACTAAGCATCAATCAACCTGTCGGACCTTCTGTCCTTACCAATCCACGTGCTACAGCGTGAAAGTCATGCTCTTCACCCATGCACTATGACTAAATGCCTCTTACGTCTGACCGGTGTCAACTCAAACAACCTCGCAGGACTCCGAAGTTGCGTTCAGGCTCCACTAAATTGGACACATATCCTCCTGTCTCCTCGATCACCAACGTGGACTTGCCCTTATCCAAAGTGTCGGTCCTCTAAAAGAGCGCCTACAACTGGGTCGGCTGTGCAAAATCCTCCAATGATCTGCCTGAAGAAGACTATGTCGGAGCACACTTGTCATGTTTCATCCACGTCGATCTGCCTGAAGAAGCATACGATTGTGGACGCTTCTATCCTAAGCACTAGCAACCTATTAAAGGTAACAAACATCCTTACGAACCTACTTGCCCAGTACGTACAACCAAAACTATATTTTGGTCTTAACTCCATGAAACACATATCCAGACCTTTACAAGGTATGCCTCCCAAATCGGTTCCAGATTAATTAATTTTACCGTTATAATTTACTTACTGTTTATTTCCATTAATCTGCTTTAGTCCATTTTTACATCCGATTTGGTTATTTCACAGTTTTCTTTTTTTACATAAATGGTATTTCAATTTCACGTCCGTTCAGTTCGTATGGTTTGTCTGTAATTTTTATGCCATTTGTTACAGATTTACACTAGTCTTTAGGGTCCATTTAATTTACATTATTTTTTTCCACCCTAATTTACATTCTCCTTTTAGAGATTTAATCTGTAAAAAAAATTATCCAATAGCCACAAACCATTTAATTATACAAAATTCCACTTTTACAATTTTAGGCCACATATGAAACAAACAATTATGCCAATTAGACTTTCCAATTTTGTTTCAAAACCATATTCAAAATTATGTAATTATATCAATCAAAACCATAATTTTATTCAAGTAATATATTCTGAATTTATTTAACTAACCTGTTGTACCATTAGAAATTGAATAACAATTCTAATTCAATTTAATTAAACCTATCTTATTTACGCCATGAAACGTGAATAACATTTTGTTTGTTTCAAATTTCAACCTAAACATGAATTAGAGTTGAGAAGTGGAAGAAGAAGAAGATACAATAATTTACATAAATTTCAGTCTTATTTATGCCATAAAGCATGAATAGTCAATTTATGTGTCCCATATTTTAAACCAAACATGAATTAGATTTGAGATGTGGAAGAAGAAGAAGTTGCAATAATTTACATCTATTCTCAATTAATAACAGAAATTAATTCATATTAACGTTCCATAAAAGAACTGAAATTGAACGCTTTAATTTCTTTTTAATTATATTTCCTGTAAAATATCGGGGAGTTACATTCTCAACCCCCCTCCCAACTTAAAGGATTTCGTCCCCGAAATGTCCAAAGACGGGAGAACGTAATTAACAATCAGCATCCAAGAACTACACCCATATACTCAATCATCATCCATTTCTACCATTGTCCTTATTTTTAACTAATGAAATTTATGATTTATGCAAAGTGAAATGCAGATGAACTTACCTAATGCGAAAAGGTAGTCGATCTACTAATTCAGTTAACCTCCTATAATGCAAGTATGCTTATGCCATGCAAACAAATGTATGCAATTACCCTAGTATAGTTGATAATTCTATGTGTATATTTCAATCATTCACCCAAATGCACTATCCATATGCAACATCCATTTATATACACACACATATATACACACACAACCATGTGAAAATGCAATAGATAACAGGCACGCATATGCATGTGTGTGTGCCTAGCTTGCCGATTATCCTAATAAATATCTATCTAGTGCATGCAATGCATCCATTTGCAAACATTGTCATCCACATGAAATCATTTTCATCCATCAAACATAAAATGCCCTAATGACATGTTTACAATTAAGCTACCATCCATAGGTTTCACCTAAAGATTATCGAAAAGACCCTATAAAGAAAGATCAAAAATCAAAGATAGGATATTTGAAGTGTACCTTGAGATGGAAAAGGATAAGAAGTTCGAATTATCTCCTTAGATTCCCATATGCACTCCTTAGGGTTATCTCCCCATTGAACCTTCACTAGATGAACTTCATTGTTGCGTAATCTCTTGACGCCGTGTTCCAATATATGGGTTGGTGTACGATGCAAAATGATTCATGCTCTACCTCCACTTTCCTTAGCTAATTGGGTTCTGCTATTATTGCGGAATCATATAGACACTTCCTCTGATGCGAAACATGAAAAAAATCATGAACTCGTGCCAACTTATCTGGAAGATCAACTCTGTATGCCACTTTTCCAATCCGTGCGGTAGTAGGGAAGTGTCCTACAAATCTCGATGCAAACTTACCTACTGAGACAAATCTCATAACGTTTTTTAAAGGAGAAATCTTGACAAAAATCATATCTCCAACCTTAAACTCCAAATCTAAACGTCTTCTGTCGGCATATGACTTTTGTCTATTTTGTGCAGTCTTCAACCTCCTGCGAATCAAATCCACCTTCTCAGAAGTTTCCCTTACCAAGTCTGATCCAAACAAGATTCTGTTGGTGGTATCCCACCCACAGGCTAGTGATCTACATGGTCTGCCATAGAGGGCCTCGAACGGTGCCATCCTAATGCTTGCTTGATAATTATTATTATACACAAACTCCACCAAAGGTAGGTGGTCTTCCCAAGAGCCTTTGAAGTCAATGATGCACAATTTGAGCAAATCATCCAAAACCCTATTTACCCTCTCAGTCTATCCATCTGTCTAAGGGTGATATGCCATGCTCAGATTCAATTCCGTTCCCAAGGCTTGCTGAAGGCTCCCTCAAAACTCGCTGGTGAATAATGGATCTCTATAGCTCACAATGCTGGTCAGAACTTCATGAAGCCTAACTATCTCCCTTACATAAAGATTGCCAAAGAAGTTGTTGTCCTAATACTCTTAATGGGTATAAAATAAGCGCTCTTCGTCAGTCTATCCGCAATGAACCAAATGCTCGTGTTCCCTCTCTGTGACCTTCATAATCCATCCACGAAATCCATAGAGATACTCTCCCATTTCCATAATGGAACATCCAATGGCTGCAACAATCCTCTGGGCTTCTTCTGTTCCATCTTTACCCTTTGGCAAGCGATGCACTTCAATACGTACTCCGCCACCCTCTTCTTCATTCTGGGCCAATAGAATACCATCTTCATATCCCGATACATCTTATCATTAGCGGGGTGCACTGTCATCCAAGAATGATGTGACTCGGCCAACACCGCATCTACTAAATCCTCACTACGGGGAACACAAAGCCTTCCATCTCTTATAATCCATCCCTTAGTGTCCATGGTATAGCGCCTAAGATGTGGTGATGACTCTCCTCTACCAAGCTTATCTAAAATGGTCTTTAACTCTTCGTCCTCAACTTGCCTTGCTCCATCTACTCCATCAAAGTAGGCTAGACGTCGAGGGCTGCTAACAATCTCGGAGCTAAATCCGATGGAGGTCTAAAATCAAAGGTATCAGGTTACTCCAAATGCTTCCATTCCAAAAACAGAGGACTTAAAACAACTTTGCGTCTACTCAACGCATCTGCCACTACATTATCCTTGCCAGGGGTATAGGAAATCTCAATGTCATAAGGGGATAAAAACTCCATCCATATTTGCTGTCTCAAATTCAAGTCTTTCTGAGAGAATAGATACTTCAAAGACTTATGATCCTTAAAAAGCTCAAATCTTTCTCCTAAGAGATATTGCCTCCAAGACTTGAGAGCAAAAACTATAGCTGCCAACTCAAGATCACGCGTCGGGTAGTTCTTCTCATGCGTTTTTAACTGTCTACTCTCATAGCATACTACCCTACCCTCTTGCATTAGTACCGCCCCTAGCGTTGTACCACAAGCATCCGTATAAACCGAGAAAGGCTTGGTTCCATCCGGTAATACCAATACGGTCATGGTAGTCAAAGCTTTCTTCAATCGACCAAAGGCATCCTCACACTTGGCATCCCAAACAAAGCTAAATTCTTCTTGGTAAGGCGGGTGAGTGGAGCTGATATCCAAGCAAAGTCCTTAATGAACTTTCTATAGTATCCCGTAAGACCGAGGAAACTCCTTATGTCCATGGCATTTTTAGGGGTCTGACAATCTTGTATTGTTGCCACTTTTGTCGGATATACTACTAGTCCATCCTCCGAAAGGATGTGCCCTAAAAAGCTAACCTCATCCCTCTAAAAGTGGCACTTGGAGAACTTCTCCTTCAACTTATGTGCTCGCAGGGTCCTAATTTCTTCTTCCAAGTGAATAGTACGCTCCTCCTTGCATAACAAAGAAACCAAAATGTCGTCGACGAACACAACCACAAACTTGTTCAACGATTCGCGAAATACTCAACTCATTAGGTCTAAAAAATATGCTGGAGCATTGGTTAGCCCAAATGGCATGAATAACCACTCAAATAACCCATCTGGAGTCCTAAACGCGGTCTTCTCAATGATGTCCTTCGCCACACGCAACTGATGAAATCTCGTGGCCAAATCGAGCTGCGAAAATACCTTGGCTCCTACTAGCTGGTTGAAGAGATTGTCTATATGGGGAAGAGGATAACGATTCTTCTTTGTTAGCTTATTAAGCTCTCTATAATCCATGCAAAGCCTGAGAGATATATCCGCCTTAGTGGCAAAGACGACGGGTGCGCCCCACTTAAAAATGCTCCTATGAATGAAGCTCTTCTCCAAAAAATCTCAAATCTGCTTGCTCAACTCACGACGTTCCTTAGGAGCCATATAAGGTAAAGCAACCAGTTTGGTATTATCAACAAGATAAATCTTGAATTCGATCCCCCTTCGAGGTGGAAGGCCAGCAACCTTCTCGAACACATTTGGAAAGTCTCTAACAATGGGTACTAAACTTAAACTATCGGGCGATAAGTCAAGAGAATAAATGTAGCTCAACATGACTGATCCTCTAGGATCACAAGATACCTCCAAGGTACGTCCACTACAAGTGCCTAACCTCACTACCCTCTTATCGCAATTAGGAACACTACCATACATGGATAGCCAATCTATACCAAGAATCAACCCGAACCTGGAAAAGCCCAATACAAAGGCACTATAGTAAAACTCAATCCCCAAAATAAACAATTGCAAATCCCGACTAACATGGACAAATATGCTGATCCTCCTGTGCGATTTGATACTACTATCGGGTCAGTCATTAAGCAAGCATCAAGACCAAGACCCTCTACTGGAGTACTAGATATAAAAGAATGCGAAGCTCAAAAATCAAATAGGGTACAAACAGGAAAATCAGAGATAGATAGCATACCTTCGATGATCACCTTCTTTCCCTTGTCCACAACCAGACGAGTACTAGAGGAAGGAGTTGCCTCTAAAGAATAAGCCTGAGCAGGCCATGAAGGTGTCTATGAACTGTCCTTAGGCTTCGATGGATAGTCCTTTTTCATATACCCCTACTTGATCGCAAAATTAGCACCTCAGTCTCGGTTGCACTCCTGCCCCTCTACAATCCTTAGCAAGATGACATAATTTCCCACAAGTATTGCCCTTCTAATCCTTCCTTGGAACTTTCCTTTTTTCACCTGACCCTCCTCCTCCTCTCCTCTTTCCTTTTCACTGCTTCTTCCCATCATTCTTCTATGCCATATCTCCTTTCTTCTTAGTATCAGCAAGCAAATCCATCTCTACCAATCCCTCAAAAGTGGCTCCTACCGGAGTGTGGCACACCGCCAAACTCTGCAGTGCCTGACTCAAACCCTTTGCGAACTTCAACGCCTTCTTGTGAGGAATATTGATCAGGTCTAGTCCAAATCTGGCAAGTTCATCGAGTTAATTAACATATTCCTTAATTACCATATCCCCTTGCTTGAGCTGTATAAATTTCTCTAGCCGCACTCCCTCTTCACGCTACAATAAGAATTTCCTCTCGAACCTAGTATGAAAATCCACCCAAGTCAAATTACCAGTATCAGCCTCCACAATCTCCCACCAATAAAGAGCCTCTCCCTGCAACTGCCATGAAGCCAACTGCTTTCGAGCCAAGTCCTCCAATGCCATAAGTCCAAATATCCGCTCACAACAACGGATCCAAGAACTCACCTCAGTATATGACTCGGTGCCAAGAAAAGGCTTGCCTCCCAAGCTAGCGTAGTCCTTGCGTAACTTGGCAAAAACGAGAATGCCTGGTGGACGGCCTGGAGCCCCTTCCATCGGAGCAACATCCCAAGCTGGTGGCTTTGCTCGTGTTGTAGCCTGCAATTAACGTCTGAGCCAAGTAGGCATATTAAGGCCTGCAACTTCAGGGATATCTTGCGGTTTAGACATTTTTGTCTGTGGATATTAAAAAGATGGGATTAGGTACTCCACAAATAGTTCAATAGATAGGGAGGAAGAGATATGTGGGACCCATTTCTAAAATTTATTTTTTTCCAAAATATATACGTATTCTTTTAAAAGTATTATTTGGAATATCCTTCAAAAGTTATTCGAAAACCTTTATATTTTTAATTTTTAGGGGTCACCGAAACCTTAGCTCTGATACCAACTGTGACACCTTGCACCTCTAGGCACCTCGAAAATAGGATATGACAAAAAGCACGGGCGGTCAGGTGAAATAAAAATCCATGACATAGCATAGAAAAATACTACAGCGAAAGAAAACTTTCACTAATTATAAATTAACAACAAAACTGATTCATTAAAAACAACATTATTCCAAATTTATTTTTGAAACCAAAAGTGCCAAGTAATCTCCATAAAAACATAAAACATAACAAAGTTCATAATATAGGTCCCTATATATAGAGTAAACTACAAAAAAGAGAAACAAAGTACATGAAACAAAAGAAACAAAAGCTGAAGATAACAACTGCTCCAATGACCCTCTAAGCTGCAAAGAACTGCAAACTAGACCTACCCTCCTATGATTTATGGAAAATAGGAATAATAGGAATTTATCAGGCATAAAGTCTGGTGAATGAGAAATAAAATGAAGCAGAAAGAATAAAATAGTATAATTACATGACTTCCCCGGATATCGCAGAGGTCGAATAATATAATGTAGTGAATCCTTCTTAGATACAGTTCCTAAGAAGCCAAAGTCTATGGCCACTCTAGGGAAGTCAACCGTGCAGTAATACTAAACGTCAATCGGCCTGTCGGACCTGTTGTCCTTACATGATGCTCTTCATCCATGCATTATGACTAAATGCCTCTTACATCTGACCAGCGCTGACTCAAACAACCTCGCAGGACTCCAAAGTTACGCTCAGGCTCCGCCAAACTGGACTCACATCCTCCTGTCTCCTTGGTCACCAACGTGAACTTGCACCTATCCAGAGTGTCAGTTCTCAGAAAGAGCGCCCTTAGTTGGGTCGGCTCCGCAAAATCCTCCAACGATCTGCCTAAAGAAGCCTACGTCGAAGCACACTTGTCATGTTCTGTCCGCCTTGATCTGCCAGAAGAAGCCTACGATTGCAAATGCTATCTATCCTACGTACTAGCAACCAATGAAAGGTAACAAACATCCTTACAGACCTACTTTCCCGCTCTTAGTACACACAGCTAAAACTATATTTTGGTCTTAATTGCATGAAACATCTATTCAGAGCTTTACTAGGTCTGCCTACCAAATTGCTTCCTGGTTAATTAATTTTAATGCTACAGTTTACTTACTGTTTATTTCCATTAATCTGCTTTGGGCAATCTTTACATCCGATTTGGTTATTTCACAATTTCTCTTTTTCTTACATAAATGGTATTTCAATTTCACGTCCATTTAGTCCGTATGACTTATTTGTAATTTTTATGCCATTTTATTACAGATTTACACTAGCCTTTAGGGTTCATTTAATTTACATTCTTTTCCACTCTAATTTACGTTCTCCTTTTAGAGATTTAATCTATACAAATTTTATATCCAATAGATACAAACCATTTAATTACATAAAATTACACTTTTACATTTTATGCCACATATAAAATAGATAATTATGCCAATTAGACTTCCCAATTTTGTTTCAAAACCATATTCAAAATTATGTAAATATATCAATCAAAACTATAATTTTATTAAAGTAACAGATTCTGAATTTATTCAACTAACATGTTCTACCATTAGAAATCAAATAATAATTCTAATTCAATTTAATTAAACCTATCTTATTTACACCATGAAACGTGAATAACAATTTGATTGTTTCAAATTTCAACCCAAACATGAATTAGACTTGAGAAGTGGAAGAAGATACAATAATTTACATAAATTTCTATCTTATTTATGCCATAAAATGTGAATAGACAATTTATGTGTCCTATATTTTAAACCGAACATGAATTAGATTTGAGAAGTGGAGGAAGAAGAAGAAGTTGCAATAATTTACATCTATTCTCAACTAATAACAGAAATTAATTCATATTAACATGCCAGAAAAGAACTGAAATTGAACTACTTTATTTTTTTGTTTCGTATTAATTCCCACTCACTTGGCACTTGAGCTTGCATTAATTTGAAAAAATCTTTGCTTTAACTCTTTCTCCCTTTGATTCTTATAAATTTCCCAAATTTCTTGAATATATATAGAAAATTTATTTTGGTAGAGATTTGTTTATTTAGTAGAGAAAAGGAGGAAGAATAATACACATAATTTTATTGTAGAATTATGACGACTGCTGAATAAGAGATCAAGTTTAGGTTAAATGGTTTACTTATAGATTGTTTGAGTGAATATAATACATTAGATTATTTTAGATTATATCTGGTTCTTTAATACACTTATTGGTTATCCATTCTAGCCCACACATCACTCAACTAATAAAATTTAGCCATTCCATCCTATTACATCACTGGAGCGAATGGGAAGTTGCAGCATGTCAGAAACAGCGCTGAAATACGTAGGAAAATCGCTGGAAATGAACCAGCTAAAAAAACATTGCTCTAGATTTTGGACGACAACGGGACTTGATCCCTAGTCACTTAGGAAGTCAATATGAGCCTTTACCACTGTACCAAATGCGTTTTTAATTTCTTTTTAATTATATTTCCGTAAAAAATCTGGGTTTTGCAAGGAGCTTGAGCTTCAATGGCACTTGATGATCAAGTATGACATCTGGTTGATATGCCTGTCTAATATACTAACCTGTCTCATGCACTATCGTTGGATTTTTCTGTGTGTTGTGAAACTTGCAATAGGATGTTTAAAATATATACCTTAGTATATGATAAAAGGAAAGCCAAGTGTGTACATAGGAATTATAAACAAGGTATAAAACTCCAATAAAAATAAGCTAGTCCAACACCACTAAGTGTATGGTTAGATCATCTGACCAAGAACTACCTAACATCCCTTGAATTTTTCTAAGTTTTTAGTTTAGTGGTATGACTACCAAACCAATTCATGTATAACTTACCAGGGAACCCAATTACAAAACTAAACTATAAGGTTATGGTTGTTGGATTATTAACTATGGTGACATAAACAATTTCAATGACTGAGCAAGGGTCAGTTTCCTATTTTGGTTCGGTTATCTTAGCCCTTAATCCCTCCAGCCGATCCATCTAAACCCTACACTAAATCCTATTGCTAAACCATAGACAGATTTGTGCGCACAAATTTACAAGTTAGAAAATATAATTCTTGCCCTTAATCATGTATACTTGTGTAACATGACTAGCACACTACCCCTATTGGGCTTAATTACATTCGCAACCCCTAATGTGAACTAAGATAATGAGACAAAAGTTCCAGAATATAAGCAAAACTTATAGGAATAAAACATAACCGGTAAGGTCATAGTCTTGACAATACAACATAAGTAACTCAACGTATTCCCATCATCTTTGTTCAGTAGTTAAAACCTTAACTAAACCCTAAAACCCAAATAATCCCAAGATTGTTAAATCAAAACTTTATACGTAACAAGCTAATAACATTTCTATAAACATAATAATGCTCAAGTGGCACTCAAGCACGATCATGCTCCAAACTGTCGAGCCAATCTATCAAGAAACCGATTTAAAAATCGACTCAAAATTCATAAACACTCACAAATAGAAGTACTACCTTAGTGGGTGGATGAGTTTGGAAGGTGGAACTAAAATTTGGAGTAAATTTCAGTTGAATTGGGTACATAGCCAACGGGAGATGAATACTATTTAATGGCGGGAGCATGCGTCCGAAACAATGAAAGTAATGACGATGAAAGGGTGTGAGAGATTATATAGGCAAACCCATGGTGTTTGGTACTAGATAAGAATGGACCAAACCAAAAATTTGTTTGGTAATTAATGTCGAACCACGTTTCTTTTGTTGTTCTATTGTGAACTCTCGAAACAAGGAATGGCCGAAAAATAGGAGATAGGATGGAAAATTTTGTTTGGTAGTAAATACAAACCCATTTCTTTGCTCGGTAGGGACATCACTAAAACAAAAACTTCAAACCATGCAGAATACATAGAAAAAAAGGATTGACTTCGAAGAGATAATGTTTAATGACAAGCGTTGTCATTCCGCAGGCTTAATTTCTCCTACATCTGTTGGTTTGTCCAATTGCGAATCTTGTGGAACCTATCCTTCATCTGCTTCATCATACGATCCCTCTCCATTCTGGTCATGATAATAGTTGGATTCTGGATCGCTGTATGGTTTTATATGAAACTTCAACTATATGTTGAGTACCATGATTCTCAATGTCATCGATTGCCATGGAGTTATAGCACGTTCCTTTCTTGGGGCCATGCCGAATAACTTATAGTAGATTATTGAAAATACGACTAGTAGAACAGTAAGGTTGAAAGATTTGATCTATCTCTCAGATCTAAGAAATCCAACAGTACATGGTGGATCTAAGTAGCCTGAGTTCAACTCTTAATGAAAGCACTAAAATGTTTGAACCAAAAATGGCATAAACACCTAAAAGATTGTGTAGAGAACAAAAAATGAAAAAAAATAAATGAAAAAGAGCAAGAGAAAACACGCCGCAATTTATAGTGGTTCGTCTAATCTTGGATTACGTCCACTTAGTGATTTTATTGATTATATCACTGGTTTATAAGCAGTTGTTCTTACGAATTGGTATAAATCTATGGGTGATTACAAGAAATTAGAGAAAGAAATAGCTAGAACCAAAATTTCCATAAAAATGAGCCCTGTCCCTCTATTTATAGACGTAGGAAATCCAAAATCATGCCACCATAATCTCTACCTCATTTTCTATGCCATAGACCACGTTTCCTAGAAAATAGATAGATACCTCATCAATTTGCATAGTTCGGTACCGATCCATGAGCTTGGATCGGTACTGATCCATGAGATGGCCGAATGGGTCATCTTGAACACTTTTCTAGGCTCATTTTTTGGTTAGCTTCATGATTCCACACTTGTTTGCATCATTATTAGCTTGTTCCTAATTCCAAATTATGGATCGGTGGAAGAATGGAGTTACTAACTTCGAGTGCTTATGGATATCGCTATAGAAATGCATGGAATCAATGAAGTAGTGCTTGAAATAGGCTTCTGGCATCAAATAGAGTGGGTAGTAGGAGGATGGGCAAGAACGCACGAAAGAAGGTGGACCGGTGCTGATCCCTGATGTTGGATCGATATTGATCCAAGACATTGTTGGATCTTGGACTTTTTTTTACCTATGTTGGCTTGGTCTTCGTCCCATGTATCCATTTGTACTTGATTTTTGTACTCTTGGGCTATCTCTCCATGTTTCTTGCCTTGAAAGTTTCCAATTTTATTTCGTCCAATCTTTCCGAATATTGTCTAGTCAAAAGGTGGGATAACAGTATATTACAAAGTGTACACATGCGAGAAATAACATTGTGATAACTTTTGTTCGATAAAAAATCGAAAATCTGAAAAACAATTTTCGATCATATTTTCGATTTTTCATCGAATTGCTTATTTTTGTAAACAAACTTTCAAAATAAGTTTACCATTATTAATTATTAATTAAAAGATTGTCATTTGATTATTAAAGACAATTAATTGAATATTTAAAATTAATTAAATATTCACAAATCAAAGAGGTAAAATTTCGGGGCGTCACAACTAGCTTAGGTGACCTATGAACGTTAATATTCAAATTGTTCGATATTAATTGTTGATTAAATTGACATATTTGAGTCGTATAACATAATAATGAATATTTAGAAAAAACCACGCAATATAATTAATTTATAAACCGGTGTAAATTAATTGAATTAATTATTATTTATGAAATATTAATAATTAAATTTTATTTGATTTGTTTGAATGCATTAGTATTTAAAAAAGTGTATATATATATATATAAAAGTTATAAACATGCATTTGGATATACAATATCGATAGAATTTTTAAATCGAATTTAATTAAATTATTTGTTAAGTGGTTTTGGGTAATTTTTGTGGCCCACATGCCTACATGGTGGAGGGGGGTGGTAAAAGATCTGATGAGATTTAATTAGGAATCAATATGGAAAGTTTTAAAGGAGGGAATTGAAAGGCTTGAATGTTTGCTTTAAAACAAATTTTATGTTCATTAATTCCATGCATTCATCATTCTCTTGAGACAATTCTCTTTTCTCTCTCTCCTCTCTTCCACTTTCGTGGCTAAAAATTTATGTCTTCTTGGATGAAAAATTACAGGACAAATTAAAATAGAATCAAATAAAACAAATACAAAGGTGGTATTTCAGATAGTTGCAACTTCTGAAGGTTGATCTAATGAAATCTAGGAGTTCTATTCTTCATTCAAGGTACGATTTTTGGCTACGTTTATAAGGTAATTCTCTAATTTTATTTGATTATCAAATAAATGATATTTATACAATTCAGATCTTATACGTACTATATCTCCTTTGATCATTTAATTATCTTATATGCATAGTTTAAATGAATTTATATATGCATATTATCTAATTTAATTTTTTTTACTGTTTTAGAAATTGATGCAAAAAACCAAACCTATTTATTGTTGTAATTTTCTAATTTGTCACAAATATATGTATTGAAATTACTTTAAAAGTTAACTCGATGTTTTGTATGTCAGCTGACTTTGGATCTAAATTATTGTAACAACCCTCTCTGGAATGGCCTTATTTTCAACCCAATAAAAGCCCATTGAACATTAGGCCCATTCCAAAGCTGGCGGTTAATTTGATAAAATTGATACAAAAAAACAATATACATTGCTATCTATCTATGCATTCAGAATCTCATACCGGAATGGATAACATATAATAATAGAAATAAGTATCCATTTCATAAAAATCAAATCTCAGAAATACAGCATATCATCCAAAATATCCATAAACATAATGTCACAGAATAACATCAATATGTCCGGAACTGGGTACATCATAATATAAAAGACATGAATAAATACTAAAGTTGCCACAAATCTTCACCACCGCCTCCATCTGCATCATTTCCTGTGTGTTGTAATGAGGAATGGATAAGAACAAAAATTTCTAATGAATGAAAATCTAAATTCTTACCATGATAGTATGTAACAACCCGCACTTCTTGACATGAATCATGCTGAGAAATACGAATTGTTGGGTTTTAAAACATTACGGAGCATAATTATAGGGGTAGAGTTCTAAGACATTTTAGGTTTTCAGATCTCATAGTGGAAGGAATTAAAATGTAAATACAAAAATAGACATTTCAGAAAAAAAACTTCCAAAAATACTTTATTTACGTATACACTGTTTCAAGTTACAATACAAGTATTCCATACTTCTAATATAATAAATGACTATAAGCGAAATAATAGATAATATTAGAAATTCATCGTTGAGCTCCTTTCTCCCCTATATCATGTTCAATTACCGCTATCCCTCACCCTATAGTGTTAGAAATTGAAAATAATGGGGGTGGGTCAGACATAAAGTCTGGTGAATGAGTATAGGTTTAATCTGTGATGATTAACTGCAATTAACTTTAAAAGTACTCTAAGTGATGTAGGGTGTGTAACAATTGTCTATGGACTCCTAAGACCCAATACCTAAAGATTTTCATCTAACACAATAGGGAAAACTACGATTTCAACCTCACACTAACGATTGGCCAGTGTCTTTTGAACTATCCAAGAATACCTATCGTTACTACCCATGAGAGGAGAACCTCGAAATGCAAACTTATAAAGTGACTCATCGCATACACCCACTATCCACGTCTCAATCACAATGCCAAACTTCCTTTATAGTAACCACTTACAATCCTACGTCGGCCTCTACGAGTACCACGTCGTGAAGTACCATGTGTACAAGAACCCTTGTTAGGATCGAGCTCACTCACCCAGTATCTCCGTAAGTACTACGCGCCATCACGATGGAATAACACTTGAGTGTCTGAGAAATACATCACGCTAGTCTACTTTTATCTCTCATTTGGGTATTTGACTATTACCCAAACCACGATGACCTATAGTCCTTTAGTATGGGATTTACAACCCTATAGTTCTCTTGGTATGGGATTTACAACCCTACCACTTCTAGTATGCTTACCTAGCTTGGAAAAGGTTCAAACAATCAATTTTCTATTTATATAATTATAATAAATTATATAATTTTTTATTATAAACCTGGGCCGAGGTTCAATCCATGCATTTACAGTCGAACGGTCGGCTCGGACCTACCCTTGGTCGACTGCTAGGGTATCTTGGCTGATCGATTGTGCATAAATTTTTTTAGGTTGCTCGATTTTGAATGTGGATTAAAATTTTCAATTTTGTTAATTATGTCGATTAACTCCAGTTAATTACTATTTTCAGTTATCCTTAATTTTCAGTTAATTAACCCTTATTCTTCATATGCCATCTTAGTGTCCTATTTGCAATTCAATTAGGGTTTTAATTTAGGGTTCCCAAATTTAACAATAACAAATGTTAAATTAACCAATTTCATAATTTAATTACAAGTTAAACTCTAGGGTTTAAGTTCTAGCAAGTTCAATTTTTATCAAACAAATTAATTATATGGTTTCTACAATTCTAATTAGAGTTTACAGATTTCAAAGCAGGTTTACAATTTACTATTTATATTACTAACACCCTAGATCAGATAAAATAGATTTAATTTAACTGCACTAATTATCTTATTAAAATTGTTCCAACTCACTTTTAGCCTAAGCTCTAGGTTCGAGAAAATGGCATCCAATAAATAACTCTCCTTTTTGATTGCTTGCTTCTCTCGTTAATTTTACTTTAGATTTAATTTGCATTTTTATTTGGGTAGAATTTGGTTTTATGGTTTAAGAGATTAGGGTTTTCGGTAAAAAAATTTGGCAGAGTTCAGTTATGGTGAAGTGAAATAGGGGATTAGGGTTTGATTACATACAAATTTATAGGTGATAGCTTAGCCCCATCAGGTTAGGCTACGTGATATTCTCCTACGATCAAGGTCGCCCTTCTTAATTTCGTTACCACACAAAATTTCGTTCTTTTAATCATCATCTTAACGAAATAGACAATGCTCCAGTTTTTAATTGCTTGGGTCGCTCGCCTTAGTGCTTAGGTCGACCACAAACGATCAACCTAGGGCCCCATGGATCGACCCATGGTTTATTTACTTTTATATTTTTGTTTTCAACTCCTATTTTTGTTCTAACGTTCTAACTCTATCTTACTAACTCGGATTATAAAGTGTTATATATATGAAAATCATCCGAAAAATCGCTACAAACACAATGGTACAAGTTTTGTAGCCGAATTCGGACGTTTGTGAAAATTTTCTTTTAAGTCCTTATTTTAATTTAATTTTCTTATTAAATTTTCTTTCAAATCTCTATTAAACTTTTGTTAAATTTCACATAAATTTTCGGTGTATTACACAGTATTTGACCAATATCATTTGGATAAGTAATATATCTTATGCATCTTATATTATATCCTACCAAGAACACCTCCAAGTGTAAGCTTGAAGGCTTTTCCAGTCCAAATCCACAACGTACCTTCAATTATAGGGCAAAGGCCCTTTCTAGTACAACACAACTATCGTTGGTCATACCGTAACGTTGTGGGAGAAAGTACCCGAGCCACTTAATACATCTCTAATGGAAACTAGGCAAACTCTGACCATTTAATACCAATACTCAAGGCAAATCCCTATCATTTAATACCTAAACTCACGGCAGACCCTTTTTGGTGCTTCCTACTTGTCTTTGCAAGAAATCCCACTAGGCCACTTAATACTTCTTTTATAGGAAGAGGCGAACCCTACAATACCCACTTAATACCTCAACACCAAAGTGCACCTCTCTTGAGATTTCCCACTACAACACCTAAAAGATAATCGCAACCATTTAATACTTCTTAGCTAGAGAGAGGCAGACCCTACAATAACCACTGAATACCCCAATCCAAAAGCAGGCCCTACGCCTTCTTACCCAGTACTCAAAATATGACTTCTCACATTTGTCCAACTATTTGTAGGTACTAGTAGCCAGACTAGCTGGATAGACATACCCTACATAGTTGGGTACTTATTATAGCCGATGTCTCATATCAGTCCCAAAGTCACACTGTTGGTGGCCAGATTGGTCGACCAGATTTATGTGTGTTTTTGACTGACCTCATATCCCTGTAATTTAGTCAAATTTCCACTTTTCTAACATGCAATAATAGCTCATCGCATTTCGCATTAAGGCCATATAAGGAAAACTCCTTATTCTATCTTTAATTATGAATTAATTTCAATTAACCTCAACTTTCTTCCTAAGGATTTAACGTCATTTACTAACCTATTTATACCACATGATTAATACGTTATTAGTTGTACATTTTTAATATATTTCTACACTAACACAATTATAAGTACGTAATTTAGGCTAACTTAAGAATCCTAAACGTGCGAAGATTTTTGCTTCCTATACTAATTTTTTAAAATGACAGAACTCCAAATTCATATGAGTCTAACCCCACACAATACTAACAAGATAACTAATATCCTTTGCCAAAAAATAGACTTGCATTAAAAAATTAGAATCAAGTACCAAACTTATTTTATATTAATATTAATATAGTAGAATCAGCACCTCTATTTCAAGGAATAAAACTTACAATTTAAACCGTTTAAGTTCTATTCGATTTTTACATATACAATGAAAAAGGGACTCATATTTAAATTACGAAAATAGACTGTGCAAGCTACAAATAGAAGAATTCGTACTTTGCATACCACTTTCTAACTTATTTTCTTTTTAGAACCCTTGAGCACAACAGTAGAGAAGTTAAATGTAGAATAGAATATAAACTAGTCATATTGCAATAACAAAACAAATTATATTATTTTAATATATAGCAATTGAGATTCCAATAAATCTAACAATTGACATTTCGTTTGGGGGAATTTGGGGTTTTAATATTTAGGGTTTTCATGTGCAAAATTCCCCAAGGCATAAATTAAATCCTAATTGCTACTATAAAAATATTAAAAATGTGAAAAACTAAGATTTCCCTTTATAGATAGTATTCAGCTTCCCTTTGTATTCGATTCACGCCTTTTCCTAACCGCTCCTTCAGATTTTATCACTTTAAAATGTACAATAAATCGATTGTATGTAAATTAGGTTCAAAATCCAGAGATTATGGAAGAATAAAAGTAGAAAAATGTATATCTATATAAACCTATTATCTTTTCCCCTTGATCTAGAACCCTTGAATATGATCGAGGAAGAAGACTAACGGAGATTTGCTAGCGTTCCAAATATTTTTGTGAATAAAAATGAGGGGACTGCCTTATATTTACTGTGGTCAGAAGGTGTTTGAACTATAGGATTTAAGTCGGTTTAAAACAGCAAAATCTGGGTCGTTCGTACCAAACAAATCCCTAGCCGCCACATACCCGTTGATCGACCTCTCCTCCTTAGGTGGTTGACCGCTAGTGGTCGACCTGCCCCAGTGGTGCGGTCGATCGTCTATTATTTTAAGCATATATTTATTGCTCATTTCATCTGTTAATTTATTCCCCTTTTTAACACTAATTTTAACATTTTCTTTAATTTTAAATTACCCTCACGTTAAATTATTTATTTTCCATTTTAGTTTCCATGTTAACGTTATTTAAATTTCAATTTAAATTCGTTCAAATCATTTCAAATTTGAAAACTTAAAATGTTAATAATTTTTCTGTTTGAGCTTCGATTACAAGACTTTATATATGAAAGTTGATCAAAAATTCATTATGAACGCAATGATTCATATTTCATGGTCAAATTCCGACATTTACAAAATTTTCATTTTAGCCTTGTTATTAATTAATTCTTATTAACTTTTATGGGTTTTACGTTCCTATTCTTAAAAAGGATTTCGTCCTCGAAATCTCTAAGGGTCAGAAAGTGTAACGCGCACTCTACAAACAATTTATCTACATAACCATCTACTCAACTAAAAATGCAATGTGATTGTGTATGCAGCGTACTATAGGTGAGCTCAATCCTAATGTGAATGCCAGATCGTGACATATATTCATGTATGTAAGCATCCTTAGTGGGCATAAGACTATATATCAGTGTAAAAATAACAGAAAAAAGTGTGGCAACAATCCCCTACCATCCAACCTAGAAATGCAGTGCAACTTAAAACCTAAATTTGGAGAGAGAATGCTTACCAGAGAAAAGATCAGGATGAAAAGCCTTCATGTTCTCTTAAATTTCCCACATGCTTTCCACAAGGTTATCTTTCCATAGTAATTGGACCAGCCAAATTTCTTTATTGCGAAGCTCCTTAGTTTCACGTTCCACTATGGTGACATGGGCTTTTGTCGGCTTTGCCTCTATATTTGTTGACCAATCAGGCTTGACTATAGTGGTAGTGTTTTGTGGGCATTTCCTTAAGTGTGGATATGAAGGTGTTATGGACTCCTGCTAATTTCTCCAGAAGCTTTACTCGATACACAAGTTTCCCCACCCTTGCCAAAATTGGGAAAAGCCCAAAAAAACCTTAGTGTCAGCTTCCCTGAAGTCCCAAACCTCATAACCTCCCGGGGAGGGGAAACTTTAATGAACACCAAATGTCCAATCAAAAATCCAATTCCTTCCTTTGCTTGTTAGGATAGGAATTCTAATGGTCTTGTATGGCCTTCATTAGCTGCCTAATAATCTCTATCTTTTTCGAGGTCTCGGGGGTCAAGTCTGGTCCAAGTAAAATTTCGTTGGTAATTTCCCACTAACAATTTGGTGATTTGCATGGCCTTTCATATACGGCTTCAAAGGGTGTCATGCCAATCATTGCTTAGTAACTATTATTGTATGTGAACTCTACTATGGTTAAGTGTTGCTCCAAATAACCATCAAAGCCCATGATGCAAGCTCTCAACAAATCCTATTCAACCTTTCCATCTGCCCGTCAGTCTACGGATGATAAGTAGTATTAAGATTCAATGTCATTCCCAAAGCTGCACTCAAACTCCTTCAAAATTCACTAGTGAACAAAGGGTCCCTATCATTAGGAACTCCATGCAGCCATACTACTTGTTCAACATAAATTTGCACTATAGTTTTCGTAGTCCTATTGCTTCTAACTAGAATAAAGTGGTGCTTTTAGTGAGCCATCCATTGTAACCCAAACAGCTCCATTCCCTCTTTGACTTCTAGGCAACCATCTATAAAGTCCATCGATATATGCTCCTACTTCCAAATCGTCACCTCTAACGGAAACAACAATCTTCCAAGTTTTCCATTTTCTGCCTTTATCTTTTGGCATGTCAAACATCTAAAGACATACTCCACTACCCTTTCCTTCATCCCCAGCCAATAGAAAATATGCTTTATATCACTATATATTTTATCTCCACTGGGGTGAACTGTCATCCTAGAACGGTGACTCACGATGAATCATCCCACCATCTGAACATATAGGCATCAATCTCTTCTCAGATACCCTCTTTTGTCAATCGCATACTTTCTGGCATGAGGAAAATGCACTCCTCTACTTATCTTGTTCAAAATAGCTACAATCATCACATCTTTCTTTTGCTCTTGCCCAATGCGGTCCACTAAGTTGGCCTACTTTCCATTGTTGCCAGATTGCCTAGAGTGGCTTCCAATAATAGTTGGAAATGAAATTCTAGAGGAACTCTAAATGCCTCCACTCGTATATAGGATCTTGAGTAGCATGCCTTCAGTTAAAGGCATAAGCGACAAGATTCCCTTTTTCATGACGTACTGTATCTCAAAGTCATATAATGCTATGAACTCCATCCACCTTTTTTGCTCAAGATTCAAATCCTTTTGGGAAAACAAATATGTAGTGGATCTATGGTCGGTGAATAACTCAAACCTCTCTCCTAAAAGATAGTACCTCAACATCTTCAAAGCTAAGATGATAGCTGCTAACTCCAAGTCATCAGTTGGGTACCTTTTCTCATTGTCCTTCAACTACCTACCTGTATTGTCTATCACTCTACCTTCTTGCAAAAGAATAGCTCCTAAACTCATACCACATGCGTTAGTATAAATAGTGAAAAACTTCATCCCATTGGGAATGCTAAGTATTGGTGCACTAGTCAACAACTCCATTAGATTATAGAATGCATCCATGCATTTCTCATCCAATGCCAAACCAAATTTTTTATTGGTTAAGTGATTTAGGTGGACCGCTATCTTGGCAACATCCTTAATGAAATTCCTATAGTAACCCACTAGCCCAAGAAAACTCCTAACTTCCATGGCATTCTTCAAATCTTCCAGTCTTAAATAGCTTCCACCCTTGCATGATCCATAGACAATCCCTTTTCGGAAAGAACATAATGGAGAAATCTTACCTCTTTCTTGTAAAAGTGACGCTTTGAGAATTTGGCTTTTAGTTGGTGCCTTCTCATGGTCACTAGTACCTCCCTTAAGTGATTTTCATGCTTACTTTCACTTTTAGATAATAGTAGAATATAGTCTACGAACACTATGACGAACTTGTTTAGTTGCCCTTTAAATACTCTATTCATCAAAGCTACAAAGTACATTGGGGAATTTGCCAACCCTAAAGGCAACACTTCCCATTCATATAGTACGTCTAGAGTGCAAAAAATGATCTTCTACTTTCTATCCTTAGTTATCCTCAATTGATAGAATCCATTGGCTAAGTCCAGTTGGGAAAAGATTTTTGCTCCAACAAGTTGATTAAAAAAATCATTTATTCAAGGTAAGGGATACCTATTCTTCTTAGTCAACTTGTTATGCTCTCGGTAGTCAACATATAGCATTGAAGAACCATCTATCTTAGTGGCGAAAATAACAGGTGCTCTCCACTTAGAAGTTCTATGGCGAATGAAACTATTCTATAATAGCTCTAAAGTTTGCTTGTCCAACTCTTGCTTTTCTTTACGGGCTATATGTCTTAATGGCAGTGCGATGGGTCTAGCATCCTTCTCCATACCAATTCTAAACTCTATCTCCCTATGGTGCAAGAGGCCTGAGACTTTATCAAAATCGTTAGGAAATTCTCGAACATGGGCATAGACAAGGGATCATCTTATGACAGGCTTAGCGAATATAAACAGCTTAACTCGATTGATTTTTGGGGTATACAACGAACATATATATTTCGCCCCTTGGAATTCCTTAACCATACAATCCTCTTGTGACAATCAAAGACAGCCCCATAGTAAGATAACCAATACATCACTTGGATAAGTCCATACCCTTCAAAACCAAGAATAAATGCATTACATTTAAAATCGTGATTACATATATCCACAAGTAGGTCTTTACAAATCAAAAAAGGTGTGTTGACCGCCAATGGGATTTGACACAACTATTAGATTGGTGAGAACTTGGGTTTTTAGACTAAAGGAGATAACTACATTTCTAACCATGAATGAATGTGATGCTCCCGAGTCAAATAAGGTACGAATCATACTCCTAGAAATAACATTATACCTTTCGATGCATCTTTTCTTTGGCTTCTTGGAGGAGGTCTACTCGAGATAGGTCCATGGCATAAGCTTTCCCACCTTGTCCCTCTTTTGCTAACCTTGGGAATCAATTCTTGAAGTGTCCTTTCTCATGGTAGTGGTAGCATCTCCCTTTGAATTCCTTTCTCATTAAGCTCACCTTGTAGTCCTATGTTCCTTCTTCTGACCTCTATGGCATGTTGCACTTCCCTTCTTGATTTTCCCCTTGGCCTTCTTGTACGCCCAAAATCCACCCTTCTTAGCTCCATCTTGACTTTGCATTAGTTCACCTTCTCCTTCTCCTCAATACCTGCAGTCCGCAATATGGTCATTTTAACTATCATCTCATACGTGGCACTTTCACGAATACTTAGGTCAAAAGCATCTCCCTAATTGGGAATTCAAGCCTTTAATGAACTTCATAACCTTCTTTAAGGGGGTATTAATCAGACATAATCGAAACTTAGCTAGCTTTATGAACTTACTGATATCCTCCTTCAACGTGGAGCATCCCTGCCAAAGTTGTATAAACTTTTCCAATTGCAAACTTATTTCCGCTCTCAATATGAATCATGACTCAAAGCAAGTTCTGAATTCAGCCCAAGTGATTCCTCCTCGGCATTTTCTTCGACCATTATAGTCCACTAATCTAGCATCTCCCTATTTAGATATGCAAAGGAGCATAAGGAAGACAATAATACCCTTCACTAATTTTTATTTATTAAGAGAACAACAAAGGTTTTGATCTGGACGTAATGGTTAGGTCACCTGCATGGTGATCTGGGAGCCCAGGTTCGAGTCCAAAAACAGCCTCTTCACAATGCGAGAAAGACTGTGTACATTATTGACCTCCCCAGAACCCGCTATCGTATGGGAGCCTCGTACACCAAGTTCCACATTCTAAGAGAACAAAAAAGGATATTCTAGTTATTTCAAAAGCTTCAAAATGGGGTATTCTCATTATATATAAATATTGACTAGATGATGCATGAACGTATTTATTGATATTTCTCAAGGTACGTGCATTATACGTAGGTCGTTGTGAAATGGTAACTACCAGTGAGTAATCTATTTGATTTTTTTATATTCCTTAAGGTCATAATGAGATGAGGATAAGGACTATGTATTAGGATTGTGTATTATACAACTAATAAGGAGTTAGCCACCGCATACAAGTATATGATTTTTTTAATGTTCCTTAAGATCGGAATCCCAAGGCATGTAGATCCTAACATCCATAAGACAAATCGAAAGCTTTCTATGTTTTCTTTTAAGGTTTTGAAAAATATAAAAGCCTAGTGGGAGCCTTATTATAGAAGTGAAATGGTAACATTTAATCTTTTTAATATTAAAAAAAATTGTTATACAAGTTCAAATAATCTACTTAGAAAAATTTGTGCCACTATTATAATTGATAAAATGTTTATTAGTTAAAATATGCAGTTGAAATGAACTAAGGTTGATGTATAAATATAAAATATACTTACCATTAAATCTTTGGCATGTTGCAAATTCATGACTCATGCAAAAGACAAATCATGCAATTGCTAAATACATCGTACCTTGGTCACTTAAGTTTTTATTTTTCAAAGACCGTGTATCCTATTCAATGAGTTTTGAACTCTAAAATATAAAAGAATAAGGATCTTTGATCCATATTCAATCCCATATAAAAATTATATGGTGAACTATCGTGGCTCGTAATGTACGAAACTTCGATGAAATTAGTCTATTCGAAATAAGCAAGCAAACCATTATATGAGATCGTGTATTCAATATGACTGATTGCAATAAGGATCTACTTGTTTTAGATGTAGTATAAGACTAAGAGCTACAAGATGTACTTAGAAACTCAATTATTGAAATATTAGTTTGATTTATGTACTACTTATTTGAATCCTTAAATGTTAAGGATGACCAAATGCATTTTCATAAGAGAGCTGCTACAAGGCCCAAAAGTAGAGGGTACAAAAATTACGAAAATTGATTTAATGGTGGATTTCAGGAGGGAAACTTACTGTTTAATGCTTTAGATCTGTTCAGGCTCATTTTCTTACATCAATTTTAGGCCTTCTATAATTCTTGTTTTGTAATGAATTCATTATAGTTTTGTAGTAAGTGTTTCCCTTTAAATGATTCAACCATTTAGAAAGGAAATTAAATATACATGGATGGATGCAACTTAGTCAGAGTTAGGATGAAAAGAGTGAGTGTTCATCTCTACTTCAAGAAGAGACATTAGAAATAAGCATTGTATAAAATACCAAATGGTATTTAATATGAAATGAGAAATGTGAGTTCTATTCAAATTGTTCTGTAATATAGAAAATTATTTTCTATAAAGGTTATTTCTCTGAGTTTAAGGTATTTGATTAAAAACCCTTGGTTGTAAACTAGTTGTAGCGAAAGAAATATATTGCCCATATTAAGTAGTTGACAGGAACTTTATATTCCATACTCTATTATAACAATAGTGAAATAATAGGAGCATACCATTTGACACTTGTATATAGATGCATCAAGCTATGAAAAAATGTTTGTATACATACACCAAATATTATTTATGAAACAACAAATGTTTTTCAGTACTGACTGAATATATGTAGTTTTATTTTATTATGAATATTATCTGTTTATACCAAAATATGGCACAAACACCCAAAGAATGAAAGTAGAGAAAATTAAAAAAGAAAGTAAATTAAAAAAGGGAAAAGAAAGACACACAAACTTTGTAGTCATTTGGATAGTCGTTTCCAATACCCACTTAAGTTTGTTACTGATTTGATTGCTGTTTATAAGAGGTGTTCTTATGGATTGGTAAAGATCCTTAAAATTACAAGAACAATATGTAAATTCGTAAAAACATCGAAAAAGATCCCTCAATACATCACCATATCCCTCTATTTATAGCTGATGGTCACCAAAATACATTCATATATATGCACGCGCGCACACGCACACACATATATTTTTCTCTTTTTTTATAGGGTTCGGTACCGATCTTTATTCGAGGATCGATACCGATCCTGGACTTCGAAATAATAGGCAACTATGTCACTTTGTTTCCTATTATTGTGTCTATAAGACCCAATATCTCACTTGTATTCATTACTTTAGACTGCACTTATTTTCAGGATTTCCAAGACAAGGTCGCCATTGACAATTTTCTTTCCCCAAATGATGCACTCAACTCCAACGCCTTTCCCTAAACACCATCACCCGTAGCTGCAGCCTCCAGCTCTCAACACCACCCAAACTTCCATAAATGATCTCTAGTTTCCACCAGAATTCCTTCACCGTCCTCGAATTTCACATTTCTAGGTAGGCGATGATGCTAGAAATTGTAATGCCCTGGAATTTTCGACCCTGAAAATTCGACAGTAATATGTCCGCTATAGAAGTGCTGAGAAATCGAACGTCGAAAATCCAAGAATGTTAGGGTAAGAAGAAAAAGAGGTAGAAGAAGAAACAGAAAACAAAAGCACAGAATCTCACAATCACAGCGGAACAAAATATAATATCAAATAACAGCATTTATACTAAAAAAAGCTGTAAATGTCAATTTACATACAATATATCAGAGTACAATCATCCACAAATAATCCAAACAGTTATAATAACTTGTCCCTAAATATAGACTACATAGACTCTAATACACAACGGAAAATACTCTTCACGTCCCTGCCATCCAGCTCGCTTCCTGAGCTCTAAAACGTCCTAACCTGAAAATCTGTAATACTCGGTCTGACCTGAGCATTACAACAAAGTAATGCCCAAGTCAGGCTGGAAACCAGCGTGAGTAAACCCATTTAATATGAAATACTTATGTTGTAAAGCTTCTTTGAAAACCCAGGTAACTCGTTCATCTCTACGAGTTTTATCTTATTCTAACGAACACTTATTTCATAAAACGATATCTAAGTACCGTTACTTAGTTTAAATGGTCAAGTTTACTTAATTTATTCCATTCCAGCACACTTGATTTTATAATCAAATCTACAAAGAATTAAAGTAGCTACCAATCGAAGTGGTTCCGGATATCGCTGATATCTGACCCCCGATCTCTTCGAATCCAACGCTATCCTTTAGGCTAGGTTGTTTAAGTAAAAAATTCTATTAAATTCATAATGTCATATTCACGCAGAAATTAAACTTAGTTAACTATTCAAATAAATGTCTCACATTTATTAACAGTTCAATCTAGGCATTTCATATCACAGATCATCGCAAATTATCGGACTAGAGACATTAAGCAATTTAAAGCATTCAATTCAAATTAAACATTCATAGTCAATATTTACTGGTCACACCATTTCTAATTAATTTATTTTAACACAAAATAAATTAGTTGCTTATAAATCTTGCTTGATTTGCATAACTAATTACAAGCCATTTAATCCTATTTTATTTAAATTTAATTAAAATATTTGGGATTATATAATTATTAATGTGTATAAGAACTTAAAATATTTAAATAAATTTGAGAGTTTTAAACATCAATCGTAATCATTTTCTTAACTACATTATTTAATTTCATTTGCAAACACTTAGGAATTTAATTAAATAATTAATCTAATATATATATTTATCCTAATCCAAATAAATTTAAGTTCAACACTTAACTTCACAATTCTTTGGCTTGAAATACTTGAAAACCTTGTTTAAAATCTTCCTTATGAAAACTTTGTTTGCTTCCATCATTTTTATTTTCTATTCTTTTAAAAAACTTTGTTAAAATATTTTTTTAAATGAAGGCCTGTAACGACCCGAAATTTCCTAACCCGAAAATTCCAGATAGTTATGAAAAAGAAGAAAGAGATAGAAGAAGAAGAACAGAAATACCAAACATCTCACATTCGCAGCGGATAAAATATAATAATAAATAATAACAGTTTACAAAAGAATATTATATCTATCGATTACATTTAATATACATTAGAGTTTCACATTATATATAGTCACTGAATATTTACAATTATCAAGTCTCAGATTAACAATAATATAAATACAGCGGAATACTCTATACGATATTGCCATCCAGCACGCCTCCTGAGCTCCAGAACGTCCTAACCTGGAAATCTGTAATACTCGGTCTGACCCGAGCATTACACCAAAGTAACACCCGGGTCAGGCTGGAAACCAGCGTGAGTAAACCATCTAACATGGAATACCAAGCAACCACTCATATAAAAACCCGGGTAACTCAACAAATTTTACAAGTCACAATTTGTTATAGACATAACTTATTTTCAAATAAGTTTTCTAAGTGTCAAAATTAGATTTAATAATCCAATTTATTTGAGTCCAATCATTTCAAACTATCAATTTTCTCATATTAATTTATAAGAAATTCGAAGTGGTTTTAGGTATTTCCTAATACCCAATTCCGACCTCTTCGAGTCTCATGTCATCCTAGCCCAAGTTATACATACGAAAAACACATTCACTTCATAACAGAGATAATAACTCATTCAAAGCATCCAATATCATTCAATCAACCATAAGCAAAGCTTGTTTGCTCCCGATATTAATTAAATTAATTCTGATTGAATTTTTAACCTCAACTATTTAGAATTCTTCACTTGTCACTAGTTAATTTCCAAATCAATTAACCAATAAATCCTTTATTTTTCATCTTAATTAATCACCTTGGTTTAAATATATTTTTAGTTACATTCATATAATTATCTTGTTTAATCACATGATATTAATTATTCTTATCCAAAATCAATAAGTATTCCTTAATTACCCCATAAATTTGTTGTCTATATTAATTACATATATTCTTAATTGCTTATATGAATTAATTCTCATAAATCACTTATTATGGGTTTATCAATCTTTGATTATACTATTAATTATAAAACCCAAGGATTTTCAATTATAAATTTAATTTATCCTAATCAAATTTATTTCTCTTAATTAAGCCACAATATTAATCATTTCGATAAATTTTAAAACTATAATTAACTATCCTTTTATTTACTTCATTAAATAAATCAATTACTCCTTAATTAGCCATCTTAATTAATCTCTTGATTACTTTCACCAAGTAATTATATTTTATTAATACCATTAAGTAATTTCTATCAATCCATCCCTTGGTTTTTCGAAATTAATTCAACTAAATTAACTTAAACCTTAATGAATTCAAACCTTTACTTACTAATTTATCAACTCGAATTATTAATTAATTTAATTAATAAATTATCCATTTCAATTACCCTAGTATCTCCACGAATTACAAATCATTAAGCTTCTTATTTACGATTTAAATTTTAAACAATTTAAAAACCCAAATACTTCGAGTCAAACTGCAGTAACTCGAGCACCAATCAAAACCAAAGCCACATCAAATCAGTGCACATCAAATCAAATCAACCATTCAACCAAATAATTTAATTTAACCATTTAAATCTGAAATAAATAAAATTCAACAGAGTGAGGTTTACTCACCTTTGATCCCTGAATTTGCAATCCACTTTATTCTTGACTTGGTTTATCCACATTTGACCTTGTATAAATATTATACTCTTATTAATACTTGAAATGATTAAATTATCAATTTCCATTTAATAAAATTTGATTTACCAATTATTTTATTCAAACCAATTTTCCAATAATAAATAATTATTTCTTTTCTTTGGAAAGCCATATACCAACAAGTGATCTATATTTTTCAAATTCTAATTTTATATAAATATTTAACATTTTAAAATTTCCTTTCTAGCCTCTATATACATATTGAATTCCAAACAGAATTGTTTTGTGTCCTACTATTAAATTACATCCTACCTCTATATATATATTTTTAACATGTGTGTGTGGAAAAGTTTTATTCAGTTAAACAAAAGGAGAAAGGTACCTCACTGCCTCAGGTCGAACTCACTGCCTCAGGTCGAACCTCATCTCGCAATCGCCAACGACGAATTGTCCTCCACGACTTTGACCCGGCCCCATCGCTTCGACATGCCCCTGTACGCGCGCACGAGATTCCAAGACGAGCGTCCCTCCACACGGCCTCACGCTCGCGAGCTCGAAACCCTAAATCGCAACATCAACGCGAGCTCCCCTCCCTTCGAAAACGCGCCGCCACCCTCAGATGCAAGGCAACGAAATTGAAGGGAGAACTCCCCCCTTTATCTCGAATTCGAGCCCGCCGTAATGATTTGATTTTTTTTTCTATGAATACGATCGAAAAAAAATTTGGACGAGGAAAGCATGGCCTCAAATTGAATCGAATTAGAATTGGAAGAAATATTAAGGAGAGGACGTGATTTAGTAGAGAGACGAGGAACCCTGAACGAAAGGCTTCGGCCATTAAATTTATATTTATTATTTTATATGCGATTTTGTTATCTGCTTCTCATTAGAGGGAGACGGGGAATAGAAATAAGGGAATGCGAGGCTTCTCGAGCACGAGTAAAAGAAAATATCTTTGACCCCTTTGATTTTAAATTTTTATTATATTATAAAATTTCAAAACGTCCCGTAAAATGCCAATAAGAATTTCGAACTCCTCTTAAGGAATGACGTCAGGCAATTATAAGGTTTTATCCGCGTTCCGAACACAATGGGACGTGTTTTGGAGGCTAATTTGAACGTATGTGTGAGTTACGGGATTAAATGATCGATGTTAAATTAAATCGATTAAAATATATCTAAGCGTTTCGAGCTGCCAGGGTCAAACGACAACTTCGATGGCTACGAAAATTGAAACCCGATAATAACTAACTATTACGGATCCAATGGAGCAGATTTCGTCGAATTCCGAGACTGTGCCTCGGAAGGCTATTTTAAAATTCCAATTTAAACGATATATTATTAAAATTGAACGAAATACCTTTAAATTAAATTTCAACCATTCTATTATCTTCAGTATCATCATTATCGGTTTTATAAGCCTTCAAATTATTTTAAACAGGCTTAGAAATTCCATATTCAACAATTTACCCAATTTCACTTATTAAATTCAATATTTAAACTATATAATTCAATAATTTAATTATCAAGTAGATATTGATATCTTGGATTCAAGTTAAAATTAACTTTTAAATAGTTAAAATCAATTAATTATTAGAAATTCCGGATCGTCACATTCCTTCCCCCTTAAAAGAATTTCGTCCCCGAAATTACTAATTAGGAAGAATGGACTAATACCCGTTTATTTTTCTTTCCAAAACCAACAGTCCAACATCTTACCAATTATCTTTTACAAAAGACCCATTATCATACTTCCTAACTTCCCAACCTCTTTTCCTGAAACATTCAAATTTCAAGTTAAAAATCAAAATTTGAATTATCAAAAAATTTCTCAAAATTTTTTCTAACTCCCTAAATTTCCGAAAATTTTTGCCAGCATCTCCTTTGCGTGGCTAGCTCGGTACAACTACAAAAGGCCTCTACGGGCTATCAAATTCCAAAAAGAAAACAAAAGCCAAGTGGCTACATCAAAAACCCAATCCAATTTCATACATAATTTTAAATACATACCTTTGTCGGGCAATTCAAATTTATCTTTTGCAATCGAATCCAATTCCTTTTTCCCTTTAATACCTGCATATCTTGTTTAGCAACAATATTCAATCGAAACTTTACAAATCATTTTATACATTCTCTTATATAGGTTCTCATATTTACTTCTCTTCAAATTTGTTTTTCCCGTTTTAATATGAATACAACTTATTTCAATTTTGAATATTAAATTTTATTTTCCATTTAACTGAGTCTTATTAGTTCCATCTACTAATCTATTTCAGTTTCATATTTAAAATCGTTTAATTGCTTAACAAAAATTTTCTCAAAAATTCTCTAACTCCCAAAATTTTCGAAAATTTTTGGCAGAGTCCCCTTTGTACGGAGGAGCTTTTGCAATTTGACAAGAGATATAAATATGTATACATCGACCCACACGGTCGGAAAAAGCAAAAACAGTTCATATTTCCTATTTTTATTGCGTAAGCGTACCTTTATTTAGCTTTTAAGCAAGCAGCTTATTTATTTTAGCAATTAGCATACCCCAAATCTAGCCAAACGGCTTCCCTGTACCTGTATTTACTCAATTTAAATATGTAAGTGCCATATATAGAAGTTCTATTAGCATTTCACTTACTTTTAATGGCTAAACATAAGCATTTCAAAAACAACAAACACCAAACGCTTACCATAAGCGATTTATATAATTTAAAGCTAATCCAATTGCTTTCAACCAAATTTATATGCCATTACATTCAATTTTAATGGTTTACAATGCAATTGTTCACATTCAATTCATTTTAAGCAAAACAAACTCATATTCACTTCAATTAACTCAAAAATCAATTATATTTGCTTCCACTAATCCATAGAATTTAATTAAATCTAGTTTACGTTAAACGACAATTATTTCTACGCAATTTGATAATATCCATGTGAATAAATAATTACTTAAGTTTTATAACCTATTAAAATTGATTCCAATTCAATTTTATTTACTTCAATTCCATTTTAATTTATTCACAATCATTTTATTTACCTCGACACATTCCATTCTTGTATACTACTAGCCATTCCCAAATTAATTCAATCCAAGCTTTATTTAATGGGCTTCACTCTTATTCGAAGCCAAACTTCCATGGATTTTAAACTTAAGTGAATTTTCTTTAGTTTATTCCAACATTAAGCTTAAGTTTGCTTCTATTTGATTCTCATTTAAGCAATTTCCATTAAATTTAGTTAACTCATCCATTTTAAATTTTAATTTTAAACTCACCTTCACAATTTCCAAAATAATGTCCAACCACATACTTATCTCATTTATACTTTAAATTAATACACCACCAAATTTAAGTTCAGTCTGATAATCTTATTCCAATCACAATTTAGATTTAGTTTTTATTCTATCAGACTTCATCCATTTATTATTTAACTCAATAAACCCATTTAAAATTTTTAATTTACATACTTAATTCATGTTCGAATTTATTTTATTAATACAAGGCCATTCTCAATTTATTTCTATTCACTTGGGGGTTTTGTTTTGCAACTCAAACCATATTATTATAATCACTTCTATTGCATATAGCATCACTTCTCTTATATCCAATTTACTTGCAAACTTCATTAAATATTATTCAAATCACCCTTGAATTTTATTTGCAATTCATCCCATCACTACTTCGATCCCATTCTATTTTATTTTTATTTTTACAACATCTCTTCTTATTTAATTCATTATCAAACCCAAGTCGAATTCTATTAATAATTCGAATTCACTTCCAAATTCCATTATTAACTTACAATCCATTTATTTACCAAAGTCAAATTTTATTAACATACTCAATCACACAATTATTTAACCAATTAGCTTATTTCCAATTTCTAAATCAATATTTGATTTTAATTACAAATCACTTCATTGAAATTCTATTTTGGATTTCCTTTTTATTTCCCCAAAATTCCAACACCTTTATTTAAAATTTTAGAAATGCTTTTAAATTTACATCATAATAATAACATAGCTCTTTATAAAAATACTTTTATAACTCGATGTCTCAACCAGTCCATTCTTGTTCTCACAGAAATTCAATCATACGTTGATCAGGCGTAGGACTGAAAATCTATAAGTATTTGGTAAATCCGTTTTCAACACCCAGTGAAAATATTTGGAAAATAATGTTATTGAAATATAGAAAACAGTTTTTGAAAATAGAGAATATATCTTTGGTGTGAATGCTCTGAGAATCATCACCCCTATCCATGGTCGCAGTTACATTCCAGGGTTACGTTGCCATCGCAGCAAAAGTCCATGTAACTGTAGGCTCTCCGCGGCCTCTCGATTATGCCATGGATCCCACACAAATCACAATTACATCCAGGGTTACGTTGCCGTCACAGCAAAAGTCCATGTAACTGCAGGCTCTCAGCGGCCTCTGATTTTCGCTGTCGAAATGAAACTTCTCCACTCCTATATAGGTCGCAGTCTGCCGATATAAAATCAACCACAGACTGTTGGCTCTCAGCGGCACACACGACTTCCGCTATGTTATACCATAGGTCGCAGTCTACCGATATAAAATCAAACGTAGACTGTTGGCTCTCAGCGGCACACATGACTTCCGCTATGGTATACACTACTCATAATCCTCAGGAACTAGTTTCGTCCGGACTCCTCACAGGATCAACTTTAGAACCTCTTGGGCTCAAGGCAGCACCACCCGGTGGCACTCCTGAAAAGTTCATTTCAAGGGAGCGCCTTTTTCCCCAGAGCCATCATCAAAACACTTTATACTATACACATATAGTATCTTCCAAATCATACACCTAGTATGATATCATACAAAGTTACTTTACACAAAATCGATTATCCAAAATTCGATAATTCTCAAACTAGGCTTTCCAAATTCAATTTTGATTTTACCCAAAATCAAAAGCCTTTCCAAATTCAAAGGTTCCCAAAACCTTTTTCCCAAAATCCTCATAAGATCCTTTATATATATATATATTTAAATATATATAACTTCCAAAAATTTGGATCATTTCAATCTCGTATAAAACTCCTTTTATACTTCAAACATGTTCAAAAATCCTTTTCTTCCAGCAGTAGATTCAACAATGGAAGATTTATCTTATATAACAAAGATATATAACCTTGTTTGTTCAAAATCAAATATTCGAATTTGATTACTTTTTCCAAGATCAATTTCCTTTCTATTCACATTTCCTTTAATTCCCATTGAATTATCACTTCAATTCTTACCTCAGTTGGGTATTTAAACCAATTAACAGTTTGAACTCCGACCAGTTTCAGTAAATAGCTTGAAAATTTTAAAAATAGATAAGTGGTAGAAAATAATTATTAATTCACCAAATAGCTACAAAATAATTAACTAATTGTAAAATAGTCGAAAACTAATTGAATAGTTTCAAAGATCCCAAATAATTGCAAAATAGTTGTAAAATATAAATTAGTTTGTGAAATAGTTGAAAAATAGTAATTAGTTTAAGAAACAGTTGAAAGATGGTTAAATAGCTCCAAAAATAATGGTAAAACAAATATAAAATAAGTTAGCTTTAAGAAAGAAAAGTTGTATATATTTAATAGCTTAGAAAAACAAGTTTATATCAAACAATTTATATTGAAAATAGTCAAGAGCCAACTGTTCACTTCCCCAACAATTCAATTTAAATCTCCATTTAAATTGACCCAATTCCAATTCAAGTAACTCCAAATTCCATTGGACTTGATTAATTCCTAATTCAAGTTGAATCAATCTTGATTCCTTTCCAAATTTACATCAAATTCTAGTTGATTTCAATCCTGTTAAATTTTAATTATAATTTCATATTATTCCAATCAATTTGAATTATTATCAATGTAATTTCAGAATCCAAATCACTTCAATTTAATCCAAATTTTCCATTTAAAATTTTAAACTTACCCATCTTCAATCACGAATCCAATTAATTAAAATCAAATTCAATTTGAACCAATTCAATTCCAATCCCAGGTTTAAACCATCTCGAATTATATAAATTCGAGTTAAATTCTCAAAGGTTGATTTAACTCTTTAAACCAAATTTCTGAGTCCAATTCTCGAAATCCCATTTTAAATTATCTTTACTTATGTATTTCAAGGTGCAAATGAGAGTTCAATAAAATTTTATTTTAAAATTTTAATTTATTATTAAATTTTATCTTCCCATTTGAAGTCAGTTCTTAAACAAGTTTATTTTACAATTCAATTATTCAAATTTATTTTAAAACGTCCATCCATTTTCAATCTTTAAATCTCAAACCCATTTTGAGATCACACAAATTCCCAATTTAAATCAACTATTTAACTTCCCAAGTTAAATTCCAATTTCATCTTAAAATTTTCAATTCAAGTTGTTCATTCAAACTTATTTAACTTCTCCCAAGTTAAATTCGATTTACTTAATCCAATCAATCTTACTCAATTTGAATTCTCACTTCAAATTTCAAAATTCTTTCCCTCTTATAAGTTCAAGACTTATATCACTTTGGGTTTCCCATCACATTTCAGGGAAAATCAAAACTCAACATTTAGAGTTTATTTCAATTTACCTTTGATATCACGTATATCCATACATATTTATTTCTTGGCCCTCCCAGCCATGTTTTAAAATTGTAAACCACCTTTGGTTTAAATTCAAATCAAATTTCAAACAATCCATTGTTTGCAACAAGTTCCATTTCCTTTTTACATTATTCTTATTTCTATAATTTCAAGATTAAATTTTAGTTTGAATCCCATTTCAAACTTACATTTATTTAAAGCTTTTAAATAATTTAATTCCTGAATCCTAATTTTAGAATCTCATTTTCGATTAATTAAATTTTGATTTGGTTGTATTTTCATTTTTACTTCATTTAATTCTAATTCAAGACTTCAATTTGGTTGTATTATATTACTTCTAAATTTTAATTCCAATAATTTAACAACCAATCACCTTAATATTTATTAGAAGGAAATATTGCTTTATATATCCAAAAATATATATTTTATATAAAATCATTTAAATTCTTTATATAAGAAAATAACAAGTACGCGCTCATATACACTCAACTCATTCTAGAATACTTTGGACTCTGTTTAATGAGTAATCCCCACTAGAGCCAAGGTTCTCGCTTAACCTTTCAGCTCTGATACCAAATGCAACGACCCGAAATTTCCTAACCCGAAAATTCCAGATAGTTATGAAAAAGAAGAAAGAGATAGAAGAAGAAGAACAGAAACACCAAACATCTCGCATTCACAGCGGGTAAAATATAATAATAAATAATAACAGTTTACAAAAGAATATTATATCTATCGATTACATTTAATATACATCAGAGTTTCACATTATATATAGTCACTGAATATTTACAATTATCAAGTCTCAGATTAACAATAATATAAATACAGCGGAATACTCTATACGATATTGCCATCCAGCTCGCCTCCTGAGCTCTAGAACGTCCTAACCTGGAAATCTGTAATACTCGGTCTGACCCGAGCATTACACCAAAGTAACACCCGGGTCAGGCTGAAAACCAGCGTGAGTAAACCATCTAACATGGAATACCAAGCAACCACTCATATAAAAACCCGGGTAACTCAACAAATTTTACAAGTCACAATTTGTTATAGACATAACTTATTTTCAAATAAGTTTTCTAAGTGTCAAAATTAGATTTAATAATCCAATTCATTTGAGTCCAATCATTTCAAACTATCAATTTTCTCATATTAATTTATAAGAAATTCGAAGTGGTTTCGGGTATCTCCCAATTCCCAATTCCGACCTCTTCGAGTCTCATGTCATCCTAGCCCAAGTTATACATACGAAAAACACATTCACTTCATAACAGAGATAACAACTCATTCAAAGCATCCAATATCATTCAATCATCCATAAGCAAAGCTTGTTTGCTCCCGATATTAATTAAATTAATTCTGATTGAATTTTTAACCTCAACTATTTAGAATTCTTCACTTGTCACTAATTAATTTCCAAATCAATTAACCAATAAATCCTTTATTTTTCATCTTAATTAATCACCTTGGTTTAAATATATTTTTAGTTACATTCATATAATTATCTTGTTTAATCACACGATATTAATTATTCTTATCCAAAATCAATAAGTATTCCTTAATTACCCCATAAATTTGTTGTCTATATTAATTACATATATTCTTAATTGCTTATATGAATTAATTCTCATAAACCACTTATTATGGGTTAATCAATCTTTGATTATACTATTAATTATAAAACCCAAGGATTTTCAATTATAAATTTAATTTATCCTAATCAAATTTATTTCTCTTAATTAAGCCACAATATTAATCATTTCGATAAATTTTAAAACTGTAATTAACTACCCTTTTATTTACTTCATTAAATAAATCAATTACTCCTTAATTAACCATCTTAATTAATCTCTTGATTACTTTCACCAAGGCTTAGTATGGGGATGCGGATATCCTGAGAGAAGGAATGGGCACTCAAGCAGACTCCATGTGTAATTATATTTTATTAATACCATTAAGTAATTTCTATCAATCCATCCCTTGGTTTTTCGAAATTAATTCAACTAAATTAACTTAAACCTTAATGAATTCAAACCTTTACTTACTAATTTATCAACTCGAATTATTAATTAATTTAATTAATAAATTATCCATTTCAATTACCCTACTATCTCCACGAATTACAAATCATTAAGCTTCTTATTTACGATTTAAATTTTAAACAATTTAAAAACCCAAATACTTCGAGTCAAACTGCAGTTAACTCGAGCACCAATCAAAACCAAAGCCACATCAAATCAGTGCACATCAAATCAACCATTCAACCAAATAATTAAATTTAACCATTTAAATCTGGAATAAATAAATAAAATTCAACAGAGTGAGGTTTACTCACCTTTGATCCCTGAATTTGCAATCCACTTTATTCTTGACTTGGTTTATCCACATTTGACCTTGTATAAATATTATACTCGTATGCGCGCACGAGATTCCAAGACGAGCGTCCCTCCACACGGCCTCATGCTCGCGAGCTCGAAACCCTAAATCGCAACATCAACGCGAGCTCCCCTCCCTTCGAAAACGCGCCGCCACCCTCAGATGCGAGGCAACGAAATTGAAGGGAGAACTCCCCCCTTTATCTCGAATTCGAGCCCGCCGTAATGATTTGATTTTTTTTCTGTGAATACGATCGAAAAAAAATTTGGACGAGGAAAGCACGGCCTCAAATTGAATCGAATTAGAATTGGAAGAAAAATTGAGGAGAGGACGTGATTTAGTAAAGAGACGAGGAACCCTGAACGAAAGGCTTCGGCCATTAAATTTATATTTATTATTTTATATGCGATTTTGTTATCTGCTTCTCATTAGAGGGAGACGGGGAATAGAAATAAGGGAATGCGAGGCTTCTCGAGCACGAGTAAAAGAAAATATCTTTGACCCCTTTGATTTTAAATTTTTATTATATTATAAAATTTCAAAACGTCCCGTAAAATGCCAATAAGAATTTCGAACTCCTCTTAAGGAATGACGTCAGGCAATTATAAGGTTTTATCCGCGTTCCGAACACAATGGGACGTGTTTTGGAGGCTAATTTGAACGTATGTGTGAGTTACGGGATTAAATGATCGATGTTAAATTAAATCGATTAAAATATATCTAAGCGTTTCGAGCTGCCAGGGTCAAACGACAACTCCGATGGCTACGAAAATTGAAATCCGATAATAACTAACTATTACGGATCCAATGAAACTGATTTCGTCAAATTCCGAGACTGTGCCTCGGAAGGCTATTTTAAAATTCTAATTTAAACGATATATTATTAAAATTGAACGAATTACCTTTAAATTAAATTTCAACCATTCTATTATCTTCAGTATAATCATTATAGGTTTTATAAGCCTTCAAATTATTCTAAACAGGCTTAGAAATTCCAGATTCAACAATTTACCCAATTTCACTTATTAAATTCAATATTTAAACTATATAATTCAATAATTTAATTATCAAGTAGATACTGATATCTTGAATTCAAGTTAAAATTAACTTTTAAATAGTTAAAATCAATTAATTTTTCCAATTTACATAGTTAGAAATTCCGGATCGTCACAAGGCCCAAAGCCTAACCCAAAACCCATGAAAACTTCTCCCTCACTTCTCTTTAAAACTTGCGTACAAACTCGAGCCCAACCCTTAGGCAAACCTGAGCCAAAATCCCTTCTTCCCTGCTCCTTATCTTCTCCTCTCCCCTACTCTACTCCTTCTATTCCTACAGCAAAATGAAACCGGACACCCAAAGATACACGTGCACGTACACGCGCAATCGTCGCTGCTCCGATCAGCGTTGCTAATGCCACCAAGTCGCCAATGACCATCCACCTCAGCTACCCAGAAACCCACAAATGACCCAAGCATCGAAAATGAACAAGTCGAACCACCAGGGAAGAGAAACCTGATCTCTAAATCACCTCACACCACATAACTCCGACCAACGGAGACCACGTCCTTGTGCCTATACCTTCGCCGTACAACCCCCTTCCTTTCCTCCTACTCTGGCCCATCTCGACGCCTCCACGGTGCCGCAATCGCTACGAGTTCGAACTCGTCCAGATCATAACCTAAAACCCTATGATGACTTCGCCACGCCACCACGATGAACTTAAAATCAAGCCACCAGTTTTTCCACTCTCCTCGACCCTCGAGCTACCTACAACGACGAACTCGACTCACGAATCTCCTTTGATCTCCGAAGATCGCAAAGAAGCCCGATTCCATTCATCTCACAATTCCCTCCCAAATACAAACTTACCAATCACAAAACTTCCACCAAAAATCATCAATTTCAAAGACGAATTTGATTATATAAAAACATGAAATTAAAACAAATTATTTTTCATCTATGATTCATCTCCACTGTTATTTCTTGTTCCCAGTAAAAATGCTTACTAATGTCATATAACAATATTTTTAAAAATAGAATTTAGTTAATACAAACTTGTTTCCTTTAAACATCATAACCTATAATGGTCAATATGAAGAGAAATTGAATTTTGAGTGTTCCTTTGGTCAGTTGAAACAAAAACAGAGGCATGCATATATACACACAGACATGCGCACAATAATTCAATTTATATCCCAACAAAAATACATTTCTTCATCCATACCAGCCACATTCAAACAATTCCTACAAACAAAACTTACATGCACAGTGGTATAAAGGAAATTTAGCTTTAAAAGGTGAATTTTACTCACTGGAAAAAATGTTGAACAAAGAATAGTTGAAATCTGGAAACTTGATTTTGAAACTGCTACAGATCTTCTTTGATTAAGTTGAATTTGAAGATATGCTTGCTTCAGATTGAAAGCTTGAAGTAGTTCAAGTTTATTTTCTGGTTTTAGCTTTAGTCTGGCTTTGGTTTTTTATTAAAAATGAAAGAAAGAAGTGGAGATATATGTATTTAAAGCACTGCCTATTACAGCACATTATTTCTCTAAATAATCATTTTATTTATTTTATATATATTTTTAAATGAAGAAACAATTTCAAAGAGAACTTGACACTTGTATTTGCATGACACTTCCTAGGTTAACACAAGTCTAATGCAAATATTTATATTTTCTTATGTTTTATTTTTATTTTTCTATATTTTATTTTTCTTTTTATTTATATTTTGTTAACTATGTTCACTTAATATTATAACCCTTTTATTTTATTCTTATTTTATATCAAACTTAAGTCATTAATATTTTAATTACTAATTATATATATATATGTCAAATGTTTTAAAATGCATAGTTTAAATTTAAATTATTTTTTGAGAGATTACTTTGAAATCGAATTATAGCTTCCATTCACATATCTATATACATATGAAAAATAGTAAATAAATAGCATATTTTATTTGTTTGAAAGATAAGTTTGTAATTTTAAATAATTATATAAGAAGATCGTCAAATAAATATTGCCAAAAATCCCGAGTTGTCACAGAAATTGAAGTTGCTAGCAACTTGCATCACGACCACGCTTGGGACAACAAAGAGGAGGAGGAAGATAGGCGGTCACATCCATGCCATAAGGATCTGCATCGAAATTGCAATTGGGAATTTCAATCATGCAATTGGACAATTCAAGTTGCTTTATGTAATTAAAATAAGCAATTAGGGTTCATCAAGTGAAATTTTCCAAGTATTATTATAGGATTGCGAATGTGTGATCTCCGATCCAAAGTCAGTTGAGACGGTCAGCGATGAAGGTCACTCCAGACAACAAGCTGGCATTCTAAAGAACTATTTGCACGATTTCCGATGCTAACACTGCATACTCACGAATGTACATACTGCATGACAAAGTAAATTACATCACATATAACTGGCTTTTCACTTTGGCATGGAGGGCATTGCCTTAATACTTCTGATATCATTTATATGTTGAGTTTTGATAGCTATGGATCGTAGATGTTTCAAGCGTGTGACGCTACAACTCTATACCCACGCTAGCCAAGGACACTACGGTGTAATGCCGTCAACTAGCACGGAGAATAAGGATGTTGAGGAGCGACCATCTGTATAATTTCTTTGTGCGAGTACCGATATGCCAGATAAAATATAACATGCATTATTTTCAAGAGGAAATCTGACATACCGACACAAACTCAAAGCTACTACACAGTGGCTATAATGTCTTCGGAAACAAATATAGAAACAAATACAACACAAATCAGTCACGGATAATTCATATCACAAAGGCGGAAATAGACATGAATATATATAACACATAAAAGTGTTCATTAGAGTAGTGGTCTAAAAGATCCACAATGACACAAAAGAATAGCAACATGTGCTATACAAAAGAATAAGTACACAACTATGAGTCTATATCTCAAATGTATACAACCAAAAACTACTAATCTAAGTAGTTAGCCAAAAGTCAGGATGATAATCCTAGAAGTGAAGTCAAGCAGAAGCACCTGTAACATCTCGGTCTGACCCGAGTATTATTTAATAAGAAAATAATAAATGGATCAGTCTAGGTGTAAATATCAGATGAAATGATATAGAATAAGAGATATGACTAAACGTATAATAATCACAATGTCAAATTGTGATATAAAAGTAATTGAAAATCAATAAGAGATTAATCAATATCACAAAAAAATCTTCTCAAAGATCAAAAGGAATGTCATACTCCTTATTTCATTCACCATGCCACAAATATTGACAACATATAAATGCCAAACTTAAAACTGGTGAAATTCAAATTCTAGAAATCATTGATAGAAATCCAGGAATCACAAAATGGGGAGGCCTATCATAGAACGGGAGCATGAAAACTCACCAACACGTGTATCACAAAACGGGACGCTATCCCATGGTCGCTAACCATAGAGCCGGTGCAACAACGTAGTACAACGGTACGCCCGAGGAACCTGAAACTCGTAAAATTCGATGCAACGACGTAGTACAACGGTACGCCCGAGGAACCTGAAACTTGTAAAATTCGGAACAACGACGTAGTACTACGGTAGGCCCGAAGATCCGAACTCCATAAAAATGTGGGTCGCTAGCCCACAAAAATTGGGTCGAAACTCCAAATATAAATAGGTTGTTAGCCTATAATAAAAATGAGACGAAACTCAATAAAACGAGGTACTGTCCCCTACGTGGACAAAGGAACATAGCGTATTGCTAGTCATAATCACAAAAATTATCATCATCGATCATCAAGAAGTGTCAATTACACTAAGCTAGTAAATATATGAGCTTTAGCTTCATGTCTCATAACCGCTAGCTTAACTTAAATATTTACGAACAAATTGTAGATCTCCACTAGAAAATTGTCACAAGAGATTCAATCGAACAAGTCCAAGAATTAACCAATGAAGTAAACGCAAGCGTTTCATACCACTCGTTTTACTAAGCCGTTTAATTAGATTTCTCATACGAGTGAGGAAAAGGTTTGTATATACTAATAGATTGGAAAACGATTTTAATAAATGAGCTTTGTATTGAAATAGTGTTGAAATCGTTTTGATGAAAGAGTTTTGATATTTACTACTAGTATAGAAACCTTTATATTTTTAAAGTGACAAATCACAAAAATGATTGTAAAACAATCGATCACCGAAATTCACATTCAAAGACGTGAATAAAATCCAAAGAAATCGATATCAAATCCATCAAAATGGATATTTCAAAAATTCCCAAAGAAAATGTCATCAAAGTCGATAATAAATGATAACAACAAAAGGGAAACAACACGAATCGATTAAAGTTGGAAATTCAACAAAATAGACAATATAGGAAAAATTGGCAAATAGGAGCAGGTCGGTCAACCGGTCTCCCTGAGTCGGTTGACCGAACCAAAGATGGAAGTGCTCGGGTAGCAGGTCGGTCGACCGGACCCTGAGCTCGATCGGCCGAAGCCTGAAACCAGCACTTCCTAAACAGAGGCAGGAAGTGCTCGGGTAGCAGGTCGGTCGGCCGGCTACAGAGCTCGGTCGGCCGGACCCTGTTGCCAGCACTCCCATGCCTATCTAATGAATGCCAATCCCTTCCGAATTGCAATCGGTCGAGCAATGGCATTAAGGATTTGCGCCATCGACTACCCGGCCATATAAGCTCTTCGATTCATCATCAAAAACATGATCAAAACATCAAAGTTAGGATTTTTAAAGAATTGAACTCAAAACACTAAAAATTGGAATATTCACCAAATCAATCCAAACCAAAAGCAATTACACAATAATATGTGTTAGGAATTTATACCTAACAATCGAAGATAATTATAAGCATAGATGTGAGATAAAAATCTCACTTTTTCACAAAAACAAATGAAGAAGAAGTTTGAAAGCAAAGGGAGAATCAACCACTCTTCAGCACAACCCAAATGAGCTTGAATCTATGCTCAAAAAGAAGAACATTCCCAAAGTTAGGTTTAGGAATTTCTGAAATTGATAAAAGAATGAGTTGGAGAAGAAGAAGAGAGGCTTACCAAAGTTTCTTCTAATAGTTAGGAGCTAGAGCTTGATTTGCAAAAGAAAACTAGGGCTTGAGTTTCAATTTCCCATTCCACTCTCCATTGTTATAAAAGCTTGAGTATTAGGAAAATGGAAAGGAAGTAAATGAAGAGGAGAGGGTTGGGACTGAGTTAATAAATGGGGTTATAGGGCTCAGCCCAAACCAAAGCCCTAAGTGAAAAGTGGCAAAATCCACTAACTCCAAATATATCAAAGTTTATACTCAAAAAGATCGCAAACGGCGTTTTGAACTCAATGGAAGTGGTCCCGAGTCCTAATTCGACCGTATGGAAAAAGTAACTTTTTGGACTAAATTTCGAGTATCGATAAAATATTTAAATATAAAATTGATACATATGCGGGTTGTTACAGACTCCCCTCCTTAAAGAAATTGCGTCCTCGCAATATTTAAGAAGAAGATATATAAAGTAACAACCATAAAAGCATATTCAACACAAAACAAATTTGAAATAAAAAGTTCGCCTCAAAGAGCACGAGAAAGTAAGTCCGGATGTGTTCGCTCGATGAATTCTCTAGATTCCCAAGATCAATCCTTAGGATTTGGGGACCATTGAACTTTAACAAGCGGAACATATTTATTTCGAAGGCGCTTGACCTCCGAAGCAATAATACGAATAGGATGTTACTCATAAGTTAAATTAGGCGAAACTTTAATTTCTTCCATAACACCAGGCTCAAGAATAGAATCGGAATCTCGAAGACATTTCCGTAATTGAGAAACGTGTAATACGTCATAAATAGCAGAAAATTGAGCCGGTAATAAAAGGCGATAAGCCACGGAACCAATACGTTCAGTGATGCGAAATGGACCAATATATCGAGGTGCTAACTTTCCCGATCGACTGAAACGTACAACACCTTTCATAGGTGAAACATGAACAAACACCAAATCTCCCACAGAAAATTCTAATTTCCTTCTCCGGTTATCGGCATAGGATTTTTGTCTACTCTGGGCCTCTTTCATCCTATGACGAATAAGATCAATCTTTTATGTGGAATCACGAATAAAATCTGGACCTAAAACCAGCTTCTCACCGGCCTCAAGCCAACAAGAAGGAGAACGACATGGCCTTCCATAGAGTGCCTCAAAAGGAGCCATACCAATACTAGATTGGAAGCTATTATTATAGGAAAAATCAACAAGAGAAATGTGATTTTCCCAACTTCCACCAAAATCAAAAACACATGCACGAAGAAGATCTTCAAGAGTTTGATTCACATGCTCGGTTTGTCCATCGGACTGAGGATGATAAGCGGTGCTAAAATTAAGCTTCGTTCCCAAAGCTTTTTGAAGACTCTTCCAAAATCCACTAGTAAACAATGGATCATGATCACTAACAATAGAAGTAGGAACTCCATGCAATTTAACAATTTGTTTGATAAAAAGTTTGGCCAAAAGAGGAACGGTTCGATTGGACCGAACGGGAATAAAATGGGCGCATTTAGTGAGTCTATCAACTATCACTCATAAGCTATCATGATCCGAACGAGAACGGGGAAGGTCATCAACAAAATCCATGGAAATTTGATCCCACTTCCAAATTGGAATTTCTAAAGGTTGCAATAACCCACCGGGCCTTTGATGTTCGGCTTTGACAAGTTGGCAAGTTATGCAACACTTAACAAAGTTAGCAATATCAGATTTCATTCCCTCCCAATAATAAAGTCGCTTCATATCCACGTACATTTTACTACTACCGGGATGAATGGTAAATTTAGAATGATGAGAATCTTCTAAAATATCTTTGAAAGATCACTAATATTTGGCACGATAAGTCTATCAAATTTTCGAATACCGCCACGAGAATCGATATCAAAGTCTTTCAAACCTTCAATATCAATTTTATCCTTAATATTTTGGCCAAGAAGAGCCAATTCGGGATCTAGCCTTTGAGCTTCAAGAATGCGGTTTAAAAGAGAAGGATGAGCCTCAAGGCTACATAAAACAAGGGATGAACATAAATCGAAAACAGGGTCTCGAATTTCACAAGTGGATAAAACCTCGAGATTATTCCATTCGGATATCATCATAGAAACAACAGCTTTTTGCTTGCGACTAAGTGCATCGGCAACACGATTTCCCTTTCCAGGAGTATAAAGAATATCAAGATCATAAGATGCAAGGAATTCGAGCCAACGTTGTTGATGCAAATTAAGTTCCTTTTGAGAAAATAGATACTTCAAGGATTTATGATCGGTTTAAAGAATAAATTTTTCTCCCAAAAGATAATGACGCCAAATACGAAGGGCGAAAACAATAGCCGCGAGTTCTAAATCATGAGTGGCATATCTAGTCTCAGCAGGCTTCAATTGCCTAGAAGCATAAGCATAACACGTTCTTTTTGCATAAGAACGGCACCCAAACCAACGCGACTAGCATCGGTATAAACAACAAAATCTTGATTCCCCTCGGGAATAACAAGAATAGGAGCATCATAAAGGAGTTCTTTTAGTTTCTGAAAAGAATTTCACATTTGTTCGACCAAATGTATTTAACACCTTTCTTCGTTAAGCTAGTGAGAGGCACGACAATCTTAGAAAAGTCCTTGATAAATCGACGGCAATAACCCGCCAATCCAAGAAAACGACGAATCTCCATCACACTCTTCGGTCTCTTCCAATCTTGAATCGCTTCAATCTTTGAAGGATCTACGGAAATTCCGGATTCGGAAATAATATGACCGAGAAACTTCACACGAGATTGCCAAAAGTGGCATTTAGAAAACTTTTCCTTTAATTGATTACTCCTAAGAGTTTCCAACACAATCCGAAGATGCTTTTCATGCTCCTCCTCGGTTTTAGAATACACAAGAATATCATCAATAAAGATGAGAACAAATCGATCGAGGAAGTCTTTGAAAACTCGATTCATTAGGTCAACGAAATAAGTTGGGGCATTCGTTAACCCAAATGGCATAACAAGCCATTCATAAGATCCATACCGAGTACGGAACAATGCCAAAGGAATGCTATCCTCTGCAATACGAAGCTGATGAAATCCGGTAGCCAAGTCCAATTGTGAAAAGACTTTGGCACCACTAAATTGATCAAATAGATCATCAACCCGAGGTAATAGATATTTATTCTTGATAGTAAAATCATTAAGCTTGCGGTAATCGACGCAAAGCCAAAGTGTGCCATCGGATTTCTTCATAAAATAGCCGAAGCTCCCCAAGGGGAGGAACTAGAGCGAATAAATTGCTTCGTTTCCAAATCAGATAATTGTATGTGCATCTCCTCATTTTCTTTATTGGACAAACGATAAGAAGGACGAGTAATAGGTTGATCCCCAGAGATAAGATTAATTCTGAACTCAATTGCTCGCTTAGGTGGTAATCCTAAAACGGGCACAAATATGTCGGAAAATTCTCGAACAACGTGAATAAGAGAAATAACGTCTTCCTCATCATCATTATCATCATCACGAGGATTTAAAGAATATAAAGATGCAGATAAAGTGGAATCCGAATCTTTGATAATAATAGAAATCTGCTAAACAGATTGAGGATGTCGAAGATGAATAGTCCGCTCAGGGCATAGGATATGAGCTTCATAACGGTTAAGCCAATCCATTCCCAAAATCATTCCAAAGCCTAAGTAACGCATGACATGCAAATCGGCTTGGAAAGAAAAATCGCACAAAATAATCTCCACATCTTTACAAATCAAACTAATCGTTGCGGATCCATCAACCGGATTCGCAATTCTCAAAGAAGTCATTAAAGCAACAACACTTAAAGAAAAAGTATCAACGAGTTCTTTTGAAATAAAAGAATGGGATGCACAAGTGTCAAAAAGAACTCGAACAGGTTGATCACGAAATGTAATAATGCCATCAAGGATAGAATGAGACATACCTTGATTACGAGATGTGTTGCGAGGGGCTTAAGCCACATTCAGCTTTCCCTCCCCCCTGTTTTGAAGTTTGGGACAAGAAGATAAATAATGAACCGAGCTTTTGCAATAGCGACAAAAGAGAGGTTTCCGACACTTGTTCGCATAATGGTCCTTAGAACCACGATTGTAGCATTGCCCACCACTTGGGGCAGAAGCTTTTGCTACCGGAATTGGGATAAGACCCTTTGAACTTAATAGGCCTTTTCTTGTTGTTGTTGAATTTTGGTTTGGCACTCATAACATCAGCATCACTCTCTCTATCTGCCTCTTCAAGACGAAGAGTGATATTAATAAGCTGATCAAATGAAACTTCTAGCTTGAGAAGTAATGGCTTCATGAGGTTTTTATTCAAGCCATAAACAAATCTCTGATTTTTCTTCAATGGGGTGTTAATGTATTAAGCCCCGTATTTGGAAAGAGATTCGAAAGATGCGACATAGTCTGTCACAGAAGATTCACCTTAAACAAGGTCAATAAAGCGGCGAGCCAATGTCACCTTCTTTGCTTCTGGTACGAATTTTAACTCGAAGCACTCTCGGAATTTCTCCCAAGTAAGATCCGCTTCAATTATTTTAGAAATCAGAAGCTCGTACCAGTCTAATGCCCTTTCTTGGAGCATACTAGAAGCCACCTGAACTCAGTGAAGATCAATGAGGTTCATGCGAGAAAAGATTCGATCGCAAGATCTTAACCAAGCCTGGACTTCAATAATAGTTTCAGAACCTTTGAATGGTTTCCCACCCAAGTTAGTATAATCGTTGCACAAGCGTGAAAATCCAGACTTAGGATGAGTTGGTTCCGAATTAGAACCGGCTGCTTGAGCATTCTTTACCAGCTCAAGAAGCTGCTGGGCAGACATAAAAAATCCATCTTGGGGAGTCGCACTAGAATGACCGGCGCTGGGACAGCCAGGTCTAACCATTTCTCTTCCTTAAGAAAGAAGAGGGGAGAAGAAAAAGGTTATTCACAAATGAATATCAAGCAATCTTGATAGATAAAACAAGGAATCATAGAGAAAATAGGATGAATCGATACGAAGACTCGAATTAAATCCTAAAGCATAATTCCTGAGATGGACTTAGGACGATGATCCTTGCTAGATTATTCTACATTGTTCCGAAGTTTGGCTCTGATACCAAGCTGTGATGCCCCACCTCTATACCCACGCTAGCCAAGGACACTACGGTGTAATGCCGTCAACTAGCACGGAGAATAAGGATGTTGAGGAGCGACCATCTGTATAATTTCTTTGTGCGAGTACCGATATGCCAGATAAAATATAACATGCATTATTTTCAAGAGGAAATCTGACATACCGACACAAACTCAAAGCTACTACACAGTGGCTATAATGTCTTCGGAAACAAATATAGAAACAAATACAACACAAATCAGTCACGGATAATTCATATCACAAAGGCGGAAATAGACATGAATATATATAACACATAAAAGTGTTCATTAGAGTAGTGGTCTAAAAGATCCACAATGACACAAAAGAATAGCAACATGTGCTATACAAAAGAATAAGTACACAACTATGAGTCTATATCTCAAATGTATACAACCAAAAACTACTAATCTAAGTAGTTAGCCAAAAGTCAGGATGATAATCCTAGAAGTGAAGTCAAGCAGAAGCACCTGTAACATCTCGGTCTGACCCGAGTATTATTTAATAAGAAAATAATAAATGGATCAGTCTAGGTGTAAATATCAGATGAAATGATATAGAATAAGAGATATGACTAAACGTATAATAATCACAATGTCAAATTGTGATATAAAAGTAATTGAAAATCAATAAGAGATTAATCAATATCACAAAAAAATCTTCTCAAAGATCAAAAGGAATGTCATACTCCTTATTTCATTCACCATGCCACAAATATTGACAACATATAAATGCCAAACTTAAAACTGGTGAAATTCAAATTCTAGAAATCATTGATAGAAATCCAGGAATCACAAAATGGGGAGGCCTATCATAGAACGGGAGCATGAAAACTCACCAACACGTGTATCACAAAACGGGACGCTATCCCATGGTCGCTAACCATAGAGCCGGTGCAACAACGTAGTACAACGGTACGCCCGAGGAACCTGAAACTCGTAAAATTCGATGCAACGACGTAGTACAACGGTACGCCCGAGGAACCTGAAACTTGTAAAATTCGGAACAACGACGTAGTACTACGGTAGGCCCGAAGATCCGAACTCCATAAAAATGTGGGTCGCTAGCCCACAAAAATTGGGTCGAAACTCCAAATATAAATAGGTTGTTAGCCTATAATAAAAATGAGACGAAACTCAATAAAACGAGGTACTGTCCCCTACGTGGACAAAGGAACATAGCGTATTGCTAGTCATAATCACAAAAATTATCATCATCGATCATCAAGAAGTGTCAATTACACTAAGCTAGTAAATATATGAGCTTTAGCTTCATGTCTCATAACCGCTAGCTTAACTTAAATATTTACGAACAAATTGTAGATCTCCACTAGAAAATTGTCACAAGAGATTCAATCGAACAAGTCCAAGAATTAACCAATGAAGTAAACGCAAGCGTTTCATACCACTCGTTTTACTAAGCCGTTTAATTAGATTTCTCATACGAGTGAGGAAAAGGTTTGTATATACTAATAGATTGGAAAACGATTTTAATAAATGAGCTTTGTATTGAAATAGTGTTGAAATCGTTTTGATGAAAGAGTTTTGATATTTACTACTAGTATAGAAACCTTTATATTTTTAAAGTGACAAATCACAAAAATGATTGTAAAACAATCAATCATCGAAATTCACATTCGAAGACGTGAATAAAATCCAAAGAAATCGATATCAAATCCATCAAAATGGATATTTCGAAAATTCCCAAAGAAAATGTCATCAAAGTCGATAATAAATGATAACAACAAAAGGGAAACAACACGAATCGATTAAAATTGGAAATTCAACAACATAGACAATATAGGCAAAATTGGCAAATAGGAGCAGGTCGGTCAACCGGTCTCCCTGAGTCGGTTGACCGAACCAAAGATGGAATTGCTCGGGTAGCAGGTCGGTCGACCGGACCCTGAGTTCGGTCGGTCGGAGCCTGAAACCAGCACTTCCAAAGCAGAGGCAGGAAGTGCTCGGATAGCAGGTCGGTCGGCCGGCTACAGAGCTCGGTCGGCCGGACCCTGTTGCCAGCACTCCCATGCCTATCTAATGAATGCCAATCCCTTCCGATTGCAATCGGTCGAGCAACGGCACTAAGGATTTACGCCATCGACTACCCGGCTATATAAGCTCTTCGATTCATCACCAAAAACATGATCAAAACATCAAAGTTAGGATTTTTAAAGAATTGAACTCAAAACACTAAAAATTGGAATATTCACCAAATCAATCCAAACCAAAAGCAATTACACAAGAATAAGTGTTAGGAATTCATACCTAACAATCGAAGATAATTATAAGCATAGATGTGAGATAAAAATCTCACCTTTTCACAAAAACAAATGAAGAAGAAGCTTGAAAGTAAAGGGAGAATCAACCACTCTTCAACACAACCCAAATGAGCTTGAATCTACGCTCAAAAGGAAGAACATTCCCAAAGTTAGGTTTAGGAGTTTCTGAAATTGATAAAAGAATGAGTTGGAGAAGAAGAAGAGAGGCTTACCAAAGTTTCTTCTAATAGTTTGGAGCTAGAGCTTGATTTGCAAAAGAAAACTAGGGCTTGAGTTTCAATTTCCCATTCCACTCTCCATTGTTATAAAAGCTTGAGTATTAGGAAAATAGAAAGGAAGTAAATGAAGAGGAGAGGGTTGGGACTGAGTTAATAAGTGGGGTTATAGGGCTCAGCCCAAACCAAAGCCCTAAGTGAAAAGTGGCAAAATTCCACTAACTCCAAACATATCAAAGTTTATACTCAAAAAGATCGCAAACGGCGTTTTGAACTCAATGAAAGTGGTCCCGAGTCCTAATTCGTCCGTATGCAAAAAGTAGCTTTTCGGACTAAATTCCGAGTATCGATAAAATATTTAAATAAAATATTTAAATATAAAATCGATAAATATGCGGGTTGTTACAAAGCGTCTCTCTACAGCAACTACTGGCTCTTCAACCTCTAAGTATGTTATAACGAACCATTAATTTTAACGATTTTTATAACGCAATTAACTAAAATTTTGATTATAGTTAAATAATTAAATTTAATAATGAAAGTTGATATTTGAAATACGTCTACTTAGATGTAATAAACGTCAGACTTTCATCAGAGAATATGGAAGTTTATTTCATTGTGTAATTTTATTTAAATTTAAATTAGTTAATATTTGATGGAAATAAAACATTTTCGAAACCTATATATTTTTATATAATAAAAATGTAAATCATTTTCTGAGTGAGGCAATATATTTCGTTTCACCAAATTTGGACTGCTTTAGCCCCGTTCACCTTAATTTCGGCAAATTAGCTGCGGTTTGGCTACAAATATCGATTTTTGATAGGATGATCGTATCGCTCGTATATGTGTACCATTTTGTTCATCCCGTCATGTTGATCTCTTTAATATATTCATTTGTATGATTCAGCGTTTGGTACACGGCGAAATCTACGAATTGGTTAACCGTATCGGTGCCCATTTATGGAGTCTTTTGGTTTCTTTGTGCCTTTCCATTATACAACGTGTAAACCAAATAGCCACTTGCTTTTAATTTTTCCCTCAATTCTCGTGTATGACTTTTTACCATTCCCACTTTTCAATAATCCGGTTTGTTGATTGGTTTTCATGCACTCACTCTCTCATGTTCTTTCCTGTTGTTCTGATCCTTTGCTTAAAAAAAATATTATAACCAAGTTGCATGTATAATTTCCTTTGACGAAACTTGCTTGTCCACATATATATTTGCCCACCTTCTTCGTGCTACCTCTAACCTGCTCCGTTTTTCTCCGGTCCATCCACATCCCATCACTGTCGACCCAACACTTTTCCTCCTTCCTCTACAAAGCATCCTCCGCCACCATAAATTACTCCTTGTGTATCACCAAACAACCCGACCTAACCCAACCATTCGCCACAACCCTAGAGCCGCTCCTTCGTCCGACCTGACTGCCACACCTTGTGTCTCCTTATGTTCCACTTAGCCATCAAGAGCGCTACAAATCCCACCTTACCTTTATTCACTTGAGCCAAAACGCATCTCCACCGTATCCAAAGCTTGCCGAGCACCACAGCTCACTTACAGTGGATCAACACTCCCATCAGCCCTACCTTTTGACCTCGTACATCAACCACTCGAGCACCCGTCCCTTCACCTCCATCACCGAACCCACCATAGCAACCCAAACTCTCAGCCCGCCTCGCCAAGACAGCTCGACCCAGACCCGATAACCACCCCGTCTCCAACCTCGTAACCCGTCATCCCTCGGACCAGGTCATAGCGAAGCATAGCTCACGTGAACACAGCTCCGACCTGCCTTGCATTGAACAGCTCCGCCCAGACTCAAACCTTCCGCCACTCAAACAACGAGAGCAACCACATCAGGTCCACCCTCCTACTACCATGTTTTTGCTTTGTGCTTCGACCTGCCTTCGATCTTCACCTGATCCAAGAACAGCCACTCTGTTGTGCCTCGCCTATTGCCAAACACCCTCCGACCAGATCCGCAAGACTCCAACACCAATCTCTCCAAAACGCCAAGGCTGCAATCCTCTTTGTTGTAAAGAAAAAAAAAGGTATGTGTATATTATACATACATACATACATACATATATACATACATACATACATACATATATATATATATATATATATATATTTGGTTTTCATCAAATTCGGGTTCAAGTTATCTACATTGTTGTTGTCCAGTTTTCGCTTGCTGCTGTCCAGAATTTACTGCAGCAGTTCATTGGCTTGTAGTTTCTCGTTTGCTGCGTATCCGCGTGCGTGTCCATAGCCGCGTATCTGTGTCAATTGCTTGTCATTCTAGTTGTTCCTCTAGCCGCAAAAGGTGAGCGATCACTCATGATTAGCGTTCTTATGTTTAGTAAATTGATTTCACGTGAAATGACGATTGAAATATGTTGTTAAATTTTGAATTGGTTAGAAATTTGTATATTAAATATGATATGTTATTCTCTGCATTTGTTAACATATGTTAATTGGTATATGATAACCATAACCTATTGCATATATATTATATTTAAATATGTTAATTTTTATATTGTATGTCATTTTATAATATTATTCTATTATTCTCACTCTATAAGTTCCTTGTTAGTTTAGAAATCCCTATTGGTTGAAATGACATATACCAAAACGATATTATGGATAATCGTTATGGGTTAAAATGATAAACCCAAGTGATTTTTATTAAATTTGAAAGTTTGGGATTGCAGGTTGAAATGATATATACCCGTAAATATTAAATTATCGCGGATTGAAATGATAAATATCTATATCATTTGACCATAGGATATATAATTATACACGGGCACAGTTGGTCTATTTTGAAAAAATGATTTCCATGGTTTTGAAAGGATATATGGGTTTTAATAAATATTGATTTAAAAATATAATATAAATATTTTATTTTAATATATGAGAAACATTTAGATTTTTGAAATTATATATTTGGAAATCTTAAATTTATAAGTAGTTTTGAAAATATAATTTTTAAGATTTTACTTATAATTTTATTATTTTTAAATATATAAAATAAGGTTTAATACATAATAAATTTAATAATAAGATTTAATTTAATAAAATTAAATGTAAATTATATTATATTATTTTTAAGTATTTATTTAAAATTATATTTTAAAAGTAGATTTTGTAATAACTTTACCAACTAAGGTTGGGAAGATAAATTGAATTTGATTTGAAATTGTATTTGTTTAAGAATTGTATTTAAATAAAATTGATTTGAAACTTATTGAATTTGATATTTTAAAGATATGATTTTATAACCTGATGTTGATTAAAGGTGATTAAATGAATATTTTCAAATTAAAATAAATTGAAATTGAATATTTAGTTTTGATTTAATTGTGCAATTGGAGATTTTATTTAAATGCTTATAAAAAAAAGTGATTAGGTGAATATTTTAAGATTAAATATGATTGAAGTTAGATATTTAATTTTGATTTTATTTAAATTTGAAATTTGAGATTTTATTTAAATGTTATTAGAACGATTAAGTGAATATTTTCAAATATAAATAAAATTAAGAGTTGAATTTTGAAATATAAATGAAACTTATCAAGTTGAATTATTGTAATCTGTTTGAATATTTAAATCGGAACCTATTGAATTGAAGTGGTTTAAATTTTTTAGTTCGAACATGGATTTGAAATCGATATAAATTAAAGATGGTTTTAATGGAATTTTGAGTTGAACCTTTTTAACTGGAATTGTTGAACTGAGATTGATTTAAATTTAATTTTTTGGAGCTAAATTTGATTTGAATTGATTTGTGAATTTGGAAGACTTAATTCTAATTTGAAACTATTTTCGATATAAACTCTTTTTAATATATAAACTATTTTTATTATATAAAATATTTTAATTTATAGTCTATTTTTTATATAAACTATTTTAATATATATAAACTATTTTCAATATTTAAACCATTTAAGTTGGAATTGTTATGATTTTAAAGAGATATGATTTCGAAAGCGATATGATATCGAAAGGGAATATGATTTCGAAAGTGATATGATCTGGGAATGAATATGACATTTTGATATGAAGTATAAACTGCTTGAAATGATTACAAAAGGGATTTTAATAAGAAGACCACGGTGTTAAGTAAGCATTTCGTTATTAAGGAGACCGAGGTTGGATATTGACATACTCTCTGCCAATACCGAAAACCACTTTAACAATTGTATATGTGGTGGAAATTATAGAATGAAGTTGGATGGTTTGGCGACGATTCTGTATGAGGTATTAACGTAGCCCTAACTCCCGCGAGTCAGCTTGATGTGGCTAAGACAGGAGCCATGCCGGGCCAAGTAAGGTCGCACCTCCGATCGGGCATATTTCTTTGATACCATTCTATTACTTTGTGATTTGACTGGGTGAACCTTTGATTTTGAGAGTGTGTCTCAAGGTGGACAATAGTAGCTGCTATGCATTACCGCCAGTCTGGATCTGCAAAACGGTAGAATCCTTCCCTAGGCATTGCCTCACATGCCTTGTCACATGCCTTATCGCGCCCTCTACGAGTTTGTTTTGTACCGTACATATGGAGTGCCCTCTGGGTAAACCACCGTTTGGTGGAGCTTATGGTATTGTATAGACTACGGGAACATATAAAATGTTTTAAGGGGGATACAGGTAACGCCTTAACGCTATTTAATACTTTACTTTACCGATAGACATTATAATAGCGTATATTACTACATAGTAAATACTTCCACGGATCCTTAGAGGATGGAAATACCAAATATCTTTTAAGTTACTTGTATTTCAGTTAACATTTCACTTGGGTTGAATTTACTGGTATAAGAATGTTAATCCTGACTCGAGTGTTTTGTATTTTGCTTTATGCCTGGGTTAGATTGAGCGCCACAGTATTTGAGACTCACCTTTGGAGATGGGAGCTTTGTTTGAAGATCTATTGTAGCGACCCTGACTCGACCTTCGAAAACCGGCATCGAATATGACACTCATATTCAAATGCTGCAGATCCAAACGTCAAATCTAGTTCGCCGGAGCTTATAACACAATAAGTATAACAACACAGCGGAAGGAAAAGAATATATCAATATACATATATGTAGAAAATTTTAAATTTAATTGACTTTTTAGAACACTCATTATTTCAAAATTTTAAACTCAAAATAAATTGAAATTTATTCCTATATGATTTATTACTCATTTTATTTGTTTGAGATTTTCCAATATATTTTCAAATTAAATTTCAAAAGTTTAAAATATATTATTAATTTATATTGACAAATTTTAGGATGTTACTTTTTATTTATAAGATATTAAATATCCAAATTCAAAACCCCAATTAAATTTTAAAATTAATGTCCAAATAAATAAATATCCTATTTAATGTGAAAAATTCAAACTAATTTTACAATTTTATTCAAAAAATTATTTTAATTATCAATTTAAATTTAACTGAAAATCGAGATGTTATAGTTTCCCCCTTAAAAAAATTTCGTCCTCGAAATTTGCCAGGGAGACGAGAAAGAATAGATGATAGATAAAGAAATGATTGATCAGATCAGATCAAAATATTTATTCTGCATTCAGCTTACCAAATCAGAATACCAACAATATGGGAAAAAACTCATACAATTATTTCATAAGATATTTGGGTCCATCGGTCTACGAATATGCAAGGGCATTGATTAGTTCGAAGGAACAACTAATTGTTCGTAGAATATATCGGATCCCAGAGAATAGAAAGATAGATAGATTCAATCTTCTACAATTTCTCAAACACTAGATATGGATTCCAACTTAGGTCGTAACACCCTAAAGTATATACCAATTTTTCCCTCTTCGGACTTGGATCCACACAAGAAACAGAATTTCAAATTTGGTTTTAACCGATATCGTTTTATTGATACAATTCAAATTTAGCTTCATATTTGTTAACCAATTTTACTCAATTTAGAATTTCCAATTTATATTAAAATTTCTATTTCAAATTTCAAATTCATTAAAATTTAGATGGAAAAAACTGATAAGAAATCGATGAAGATACGAAGTAAGGATTTTCTACAGCGATTCGTAGGGCCACCATCATACCGAAACTTCTTTCTGGAGCTACTACGAAGCCATCAAAAGAATTTGGAGTCGAATCAAAGGAGATTGATAGAGAAAGCTATTTCCACTGTTGCAGGGTATTGACCATTTGTAGTGGTACTCCCCTGTCCCCTATCTCGTCCTCTTCCTGCACTCATACTCACTATCAGTGGATAGTAAGAGAATTTACTAAGGTATTCGAACGGGTATCTTAGGGATATACTCATTCTAGAGTATACTTCACCCTATCTCTAATGAGTTACTTAATGTGTTATACTTCTGAGCTTAAGTTTTAACCTTCTGCTCTGATACCAAATGTAGCGACCCTGACTCGACCTTCGAAAATCGGCACCAAATATGACACTCGTATTCAAATGTCGCAGATCCAAACGTCAAATCTGGTTCGCCGGAGCTTATAACACATTAAGTATAACAACACAGCGGAAGAAAAAGAATATATCAATATACATATATGTAGAAAATTTTAAATTTAATTGACTTTTTAAAACATTCATTATTTCAAAATTTTAAACTCAAAATAAATTAGAATTTATTCCTATATGATTTATTACTCATTTTATTTGTTTGATATTTTCCAATATATTTTCAAATTAAATTTTAAAAGTTTAAAATATATTATTAATTTATATTGACAAATTTTAGGATGTTAATTTTTATTTATAAGATATTAAATATCCAAATTCAAAACCCCAATTAAATTTTAAAATTAATGTCTAAATAAATAAATATCCTATTTAATGCGAAAAATTCAAATTAATTTTACAATTTTATTCAAAAGTTTATTTTAATTATCAATTTAAATTTAACTAAAAATCAGGATCGTTACATCTATCATCCAGCTTTCAATTATTTTAGTTTATTCCAGTCGTTTATCTTGCTTATGTATTATAGATTCATTTGTATTTGAGATTCTGTTGTATTTTGTTTTAGACTCTAATGTTTTATAGTAGCTTCATGAACTACTATTTATCTATTCCGCTGCTTACTCATTGTTTGTGATTTTGTGATTGATTCTATTTACTGTATATGTTGAGTTTTTCCAAATTTAAATTAACAATCTGTTGTTTTGAGCAATTCAAGTCAGCCATGAGTGGATGATTGTCGATTTGAATCTTTCAAAATGCTAGTTCATTACAAGTGGTATCAGAACTTGGTTTTAGGAAAAACTTAGCATATGGAGTGGAAATTAATTATACAATCATCTTCGTTCGTCCTTGAAATTCTTTGTTAGGATTCTCCTGGAATAGGATTTCTTATGAATCTTGGAGCTATCCTTTTGTTGTAAAATCCATTCATGTCCTTTCTGTTCGTATTCTTCTTGATACTGGAGCATCCCATAGCTCCAACTGTCAACTTCATTCTTATGTGTGATGAATTCCGTCGGCGGTCCCTCCAATGTTAGTATGATTTGTAAAGGGGTGAAACTCCTTTACAACAGGCACCGGAGATTTCTACTCCTCGGTTTTGATATTGTTATCTCTTGCTAAGCCCGAACTATTTCTTTAATAGACGATCAGGGTGATTCTCTTCTGATGGAATGTCGATTTCCTTAGTATTATGCAGGCAGTTTCATCTTTTCGTTGATCCTCGGCTCAATGGTCTTGACTCCACCCAGATAATTAGGGATTATTCTGGTGTTTGGTGAAGTCACATCTCTCCTCTAAGCAGGAAATTGAACTCTACATCGATCTTATTCTTGGAGGTCGACCTATTGTTCTTTCTCCCAGAAGAATGGTTCCTATTAGCAGTTAGTCATCCCCTTTGGATTAACCAATGATCCTGTCTTTTTCATCAATCAAATGAATTGTGACTTCCGCGATGTTCTCAACTAGTTTGTTCTAGTTTTCATTGGTGATATTCTCGTCTTTTCTAAATATCAGTTGACCTGGTTAAGGTCATTCGTGATTAATATTAGTCTATCCACCTTTCCTCTTTTGTAATTTAACTATATTATCATCCTTTCGAGCATATCATTCTCTTTGATTAGGGTTCGCCTTAATTTGAATCTTTATCCTTATTCTAAAATCATTTCTTGGATCATCCTATAAGGGAATGTATTATAATTTATATAAAAATGTATTATATTGTGTTTTTTGAATTGTTAAGTTTGATTTGGGGTTTCGATCGATTCTTCGGGCCAACGTTATCGATAGGAATTCCAAAACACTTGAACAGAACAAACTGACACAATATTGTTTTAAAAATTATAATTTGCATGATTATATTTTATTTATAAAAGTATAATTTTCTAAAATTAGGTAGTTAAATGAATCGGTAGTAGGAAATGATATTACTAGATGATCATTTATTGTTTTGTTAACAATCCTAAACGATTAACTATTGTTGTGTGTTATAAGGTGTTGAAATTTTATAAATTTGATTTATAAATTAGATTTGACAATGAAATGAATTAAATTAAGAACTTAGGAATTAAATTTACGGCACTATTATGAAATTTGGGTTTCAAAGTTTTGGAAATAAATTATTTGAATTATTTTTGAATGGAAATTGTTTTCAAAGAATTTTAAAAGAAGTAAGCCAATACCCTCCCTTATGTCGCTGGAAAATAATTTCGGTGATGACTGCAACATCATCAACATTCATTTTCGAGTCTCAAAGTGGAGAGACCATTCTGTAGCTTTGCTACGCTTTTGTCTAGGGAAATGGGTTTGTTTTAATTTCTTGAGTATGGTTTGATGTACAAAATATTTATATGTATATATATATTTATTTTAATGGGGCATTTCACTAGAAGGAAAAAGGTTCAGTCCAATTAGTTTCTAGGACACACATCCACAGAAATTAATTTCAAGGCCAAAATTGGCAGAATAATTACTTTTAAGGACAAAGTCAGCAGTCAAATTAATTTCAAGGACATAATTTCATTGGTTTTTGGGCCTTAGGAACTAATTAGTTTGCATTTTTCCTTAAAAATAATTATTTCAGTGGTCCTAGAAACTAATTGCACTTGCCAAAGAGGCCCTTGTGGCTAATTTCCACTATTTTAAAATGGTTGTGATGGTTTTCAATTGTTGAAATAAAGCAAAATTTTGAATAATTGGACTATCTAAAATAAGGAAAAAATTGAACAACTTTAAACGGTTGAACTAGGATAAAATTTATTAGTATGATACTCAATTGCATTCTAGATATATATAACTTACCTGAAATATTTAAAAATTTAAAATGTTAACGTGAATGTGTAATTGAAGGTTATACAGGAGAAAATTTAAGTAATAAAATTTTCAAACTAAATTTGTGCTTAATAAAAATGTTGAAAATAAAAGAAAATTTTGTATAGCATTTAATAGCATTCAAAGTATTAATAAAACTTATAGAAAAGGGTTTGAATGTAATTGAATAATATACAATATAAATGTAAGTAATAAGATGCCTAAAAATGAAATTTTGATAAGGGAATTTATAAATAAAAATGAAGTTGTTATAATGAATGTTTATACATTTAAATTTTGTTATAAGAAATGTAAGTGAAATAAATTGAATGATAAATTGAAAATGCTATTGAAATAAATAAATATGAACTTAGGAATAGTGAGATTGAATTATAAGTGGAATTAACTTAAGTGAATTAAATGGATTAAAAAATGAGTTAAATAAAATAAAAAATTTTTTGAAAGAAAATTTTGTAATAACTGTTAATAAATGGAATACAAATCAGTTATTGAATTGAAATCAACTTCATGTGAATTCAGTGGATATTTATTGATTCAATAAATGAATTCAAACCAAATTAGTTAAATATTTATAATTTAAAGAACTAATGAAATTTATATGATTCTAAATTAATTATTGTATCTGTTGCTATATATTTCAAATATATCTTTCCTTTTTGTTGTTTCTATTCTCCTATCTCATTCCTATTCAGGGATGAAAAGTTTTGAGTGGGGAAGAGTGTAACGACCCATAAATTTTAACGATTTTTATAGTCCAGTTAACTGAAATTTTGCTTGAAATTAAATAATTAAATTTAACAATGAAAATTTGATATTTGAAATACGTCTATTTAGACATAGCAAATGTCAGATTTTCATCAAAGAATATGAAAGTTTATTTGTTGTGTAATTTTATATAAATTTAAATTAGTTAATATCTGATGGAAATAAAAAAAATTCTATACCTGAATATTTTTATATAAAAAATATAAATCATTTTCTGAGTGAGATGTCATATATCATTTCACCAAATTTGGATTGCTCAAGCCTCGTTTATCTTAAGTTCGGCAAATTAGCAGCAGTTTCATTGCAAATATCGACTTTTGATAAGATGACTATATCGCTCATATCTGTGTACCATTCTATTCGTCTCGTCGTGCCGATATCCATAGTATATTCATTTGTGTGATTCGGCGTTCGATACGCCGCGAAATCTACGAATCGGGTAGCCATATCGGTGCCCATTTCTGGAGTCATTTGGTTTCCTTGTGTCTTTCCATTATCCATCGTGGAAACCAAACAACCACTTGCTTTTAATTTTTCCCTCAATTCTCATGTATAACTTTTACCATTCCCACTTTCCATTATAACCCGGTTTTTTGATTCATTTTCGTGCTCTCTCCCTCTCTCTCACACTCTTTCCTATTGTTTTGATCCTTTGCTTAAAAAATAATAATAATATTGTAACTAAGTTGCATATATAATTGCCTCTAAGGAAACTTGTTAGTCCACATATATATTTGCTCGCCTTCTTCGTGCTATCTCTAACCTGCTCCCTTTTTTCTCCAGTCCATCCTCGTCCCATCACTGTCGACCCACCACCTTTCCTCCTCCCTCTCCAAAGCATCCTCCGCCACTATAAATTACTCCATGCATGCAACACCAAAGAACCCGACTTAACCCCACCATTCGCCACAACTCTATAACCCCTGCTTCATCCGACCTGACTGCCACACCTTGTGCCGCCTTGTGTTCCACATGGCCATCGAGAGCACTGCAAATCCCACCTCACCTTTATTCACCTGAGCCAAATGCATCTCCACCATATCCAAAGCTTGCCGAGCACCATATCCCACTTACAAAGGATCGACACTCCCATCAGCCCCACCTTTCAAACTCATCCATCGACCACTCAAGCATCCGTCCCTTCACCTCCATCAGCGAACCCACCATATCAACCACAACTCTCAACCTTCCTCGCCAAGACAGCTCAACCCAGACCCGATAACCATCCACCTCCAACCTCGCAACCCATCATCCCTCCGAACAGCCCACAACCAAGTATAGCCCACGTGAACATAGCTCCGACATGCCTTACATCAAACAACTCCGACCAAACTCAAACTTCCGCCACCCAAACACCAAGAGCAATCACATCAGAGCCACCCTCCTACTGCCATGTTTTGGATTTGTGCTTCGACCTGCCATCCATGTTCACCTTACCCAGGCACAGCCACCTTACCAAGCCTCACCCATTGCCAAACACCCTCCGACTAGATCCGCAAGACTCCAACACCAATCTCTCCAAAACGCCAAGTCAACACTACTCTTTGTTGTAAAGAAAAAAAACAATGGTATATGTATATTATATATATATATATATGGTTTTCATCGAATTCGAATTCAAGTTATCAACCTTGTTGCTGTCCACTTTTTGCTTACCGCTGTTTGGAATTTATCGCAGCAGTTCTTTGGCTTATCGTTGTCCCGTTTACTGTGTATCCACATGCATGTCCATAGCCCCATATCCATGTTAGTTGCCTATTATTCTAGTTATTTCTCTAGCCTTGGAAGGTGAGCGATCACTCACGATTAGCATTCTTATGTTTAGTAAATTGATTTCACATGAAATGACGATTGAAATATGTTATTAAATTTTGAATTGGTTAGAAATCTAATTGTTAAATATGATATGTTATTCTTTGCATTTGTTAACCTATGTTAATTGATATACGATAATCATAACCTGCTGCACATATATTATATTTAAATCTGTTAATTATGATATATGTATGCCATTTTATAATATTATTCTATTGTTCTCACTCTGCAGGTTCCCTATTAGTTTAGAAATCGCTATACTCAAATGATATTATAGACCAGGGGAAAATCATTTTGGGTTGAAATGATAAACCTAAGTGATTTTTATTGAATTTGAAAATTTTAGGATTGCGGGTTGAAATGATATATATCCGTAAATATTAAATTATTGCGAATTGAAATGATAAATATCTATATCACTTGACCATAGGATATGCAATTATATACGAACACTGTTGGTCTATTTTGAAAAAATGATTTCCGTGGTTTTGAAAGGAAATATATGGGTTTTAATAAATATTAATTTTAAAATATAATATAAAGATTTTATTTTAATATATAAGCAAAATTTAGATTCTTAAAATTACATATCTGGAAATTTTAAATTTCTAAGTTAGTTTTGGAAATATAAATTTTATGACTTTACTTATAATTTTATTATTTTTAAATATATAAAATATGATTTAATATATAATAAGTTTAATAATAAGATTTAATTTAATAAAATTAATTTAATTAATGTACATATTATGTTTAAGTATTTATTTAAAATTATATTTTAAAAATAGATTTTGTAACAATTTAAATAAATTATGGTTAGGAAAATAAATTGAAATTTATTTGAAATTGTGTTCATTTAACAATTGTATTTAAATAAAATTGATTTGAAACTTATTGAATTTTAGATTTTAAAATATGATTTTATAACTTGATCTTGATTAAAGGTGGTTAAATGAATATTTCAAATTTAAATAAATTGAGATTGAATATTTAGTTTTGATTTAAACGTGTAATTGGAGATTTTATTTAAATGCTTATAAAAAATTGATTAGGTGAATATTTTAAAATTAAATATAATTGAAGTTAGATATTTAATTTTGATTTTATTTAAATTTGAAATTTGAGATTTCATGTAAATGTTATTAGAATGATTAAGTGAATATTTTCAAATCTAAATAAAATTAAGAGTTGAATTTTGAAATATAAACGAAATTTATCAAATTGAGTTATTGTAAACTGTTTGAATATTTAACTTCGAAACATATTGAATTGAAAGTGGTTTAAATTTATAATTCAAACTTGGATCTGAAATTGATATAAATTAAAGATGGTTTTAATGAGATTTTGAATTGAACCTTTTAACTGGAATTGTTGAACTGAGATTGATTTAAATTGAGTTTTTGGAGCTAAAGTTGATTTGAATTGATTTGTGAAATTGGAAGAAATAATTTCAATTTAAAACTATTTTCAATATAAACTCTTTTTAATATATAAACTATACTATTTTAATCTATAATCTATTTTTTTATATAATCTATTTTTAATTTATAATTATTTCAATATATATAAACTATTTTCAATATTTAAACTGTTTAAGTTGGAACTGTTATGATTTTCAGGAGATATGATTTCGAAAGTGATATGATTTCGAAAGGGATATGAGTTCAAAAGTGATATAATCTTGGAATGAATATGATATTTTGATATGAAGTATAAACTGCTTCAAATGATTATAAAAGTGATTTTAATAAAATGACCACAGTGTGAAATAAGCATTTGGTTATTAAGGAGACAGGTTTCGGATATTGTCATACTCTCTGTCAATACCGAAAACCACTTTAACAACTGTATATGCGGTGGATATTTCATAACGAAGTAGGATGGTTTGACGACAATTCTGCATGAGGTATTAACGTAGCCCTGACTCCCGTGAATCAAGTTGATGTGGCTAAAACATGAGCAATGTATGGCCAAGTGAGGTCGCACCTCCGATCGGGCACATTTCTTCGATATCGTTTTATTACTTTGTGATTTGATTGGATGCACCTTTGATTTTGGGAGTGTGTCTCGAGGTGGGCGGTAGTAGCTGCTATGCGTTTCCGCCAATCCAAATCCGCAAAACAGTAGAATTCTACCATGGGCATTGCCTCGCGTGCCTTGTTACATGCCTTATCGCACCGTCTACGAGTTTGTTTTGTATCGTACCTATGGAATGCCCTCTAGGTAAACCACCGGTTTGATGGAGCTTACGGTATTGTATAGACTACAAGTACAAATAAAATGTGTTAAGGGGGGACATGGGTTACTCCTTAACGCTATTTTAATATTTTACTTTACTGATAGACATATTATAGTAGCATATATTACTACATAGTGGATAGTTTCACGGATCCTTAGAGGATAGAAATCCCAAACATCATTTAAGTTACTTGTATTTCAGTTGACATTTCACTTGAGTTGAATTTACTGGTTTAAGAATGTTAATTCGGACTCGAGTGTTTTGTTTTTTGTTTTATGCTCAAGTCAGACTGAGTGCTATAGCATTTGAGACTCACCTTTAGAGATTGGAGTTTTGTTTGAAGATCTATCTATCTAGCCTTCAGTTATTTTAGTTTATTCCAGTCATTTATGTTCAGACTTGTCAGGTGCTTATGTATTAGAGATTCATTTGTATTTGAGATTTTGTTATATTTTGTTTTAGATGCTGATGTTTTATAGTAGCTTCATGAACTACAATTTATCTGTTTCGCTGATTATTGTTATATCACTCTGTGTTTGTGATTCTGTAATTGATTTTATTTACTATACATGCTGAGTTTTGCTAAATATAAATTAATAATCTATTCTTTGAGCAATTCAAGTCAGACATGACTGGATGATTGTCGATTTGAATGGTTTGAAATGTCGGTTCGTTACATATGCCAAATCCAATAATGAATCTAGTTTAACCAGAGTTCTTATTATGAGACATACTTCGACACCACCCCGATCTCGGCCTACTAGTAATCAAGCTGAACAACCTTTCCTACAGATTCCTTCTAAGCTTGTAGAAAGTCCGAAAGTAGAGGATGCTCCGAATAGTCTCGATGATGCAGTTATACTAGATAACCCTTTGGATTCTACTACCTCAAAAATCGATGTAGGATCCCTCGGAAGAATGTATGAAAAACATGGTATCCCGTTTGGGGATCTGTTGGTTCCCATGCGCCATCGATAGGCACACCATCCTCTAGTAGTGTACACAACATGTAATCGATACATGAGTCTGGCGAGTGTGACCCAACTTTTAACCAATTCATTCACCGAGTTTTAAAATTCATGGAGCTGTCTCCATCCCAGTTGCACCCTAATAGCATACCTTCCTTCATAACGTATACATCATTTTTGCTCGACATTTGAATTACATCCCAAGTGACGAGGACCAATACCTGTATGACTTCAAACATCGAAAAGGAAATCCTTCTCTCATATACGCAAAACCTTCTAGAGGTTGTAGGATAGTGATGGGCACTTGGAATAAATTAAGCTATTTCAAGCATGAGTTCTACTTTGTTCGTTGTCCGTCCGAATTCGCGCAGAGGTTGTTATTCGAACACAAGTCTAATTTTAATTTCTTTTCATTTGAGCACATCTCATGATTTCATTGGCTCAAATTTTTTCATTTTATTCTCTCAAATGTATCGAGAAAACCTAGTAGCATGGCTCTAGTAGACACTCTTAGGATCACCTTCAAGTTCCGGCTAGAGAAAGTGAGGCGAGATCACTTCTCATTGATGAAAATTTATTGGATTAAAACTTACTAGAAGAAGGTCATAACGTCGGTTACATACTGGTAGTTTGCGACAGTAAGGAGGATGAATCCTCACCAAGGAATGATGGTGAGTGTCAAGAAGTGCCCCTAGTCCCAAGGCCCGTAGCTGGAACTAGAGAAGTGCATGTGCGTGGTAAGGAAGGTGAAGGCGGTGGAGCAGATCATGGTGATTTTGATATGGGTCATGAGTCCTCCAATGATGACGGTGAGGATGACCAGGGTTTTATTTTGAGGTATCATCCTAAGATAAAGATCCTTCTAGTGTGGACCCCGATACAACCTCCACCAGCCACTGTAACCAAGGAGACTCTTATTCTTCCTTCCGATGACATCTACCGGGACTTTGGTTCAATTCCAAATGAGTTTGGTTCTTTCTATCTAGGCAATATGAGCATCGGGGATATTGGGTTCCATATTCATCTACCTTACAAAGTGCCAACCACTAGAGTGAGGGAGCTCACCACTATCAGCAAAACCCAGATCCATGGTCCGTTAGGTGAACGCTAAGGCGTACACACAGTACTTCGCTTAATTTGTATCATGTTTTTATCCCACTAGAGCTAACTTGCTCTCATTTCACTTGTAGGTTCAATGGAGAAAACGTCCATGTATGATTAGTCCTTGAGGTGCAGGTCTAGATCAAGGTTGCCTTTGTTTAAGATTATGGATAGATTCTCCAACCGACTGGATGAGTCCCTTCAACCGACATGTTTCATGCCCTTACATCAGTCTCCTTAACTGTACAGAAAATGGCATAACTCCTCCAATCTAAGAAATCATCCGGGCTTGTTGCCCCTGACTCTTCTCAACATAAGGCCGATAAAAGATATATCCAACCTCCTACCATCATAATGGAGAGAGAAATTGCTTCGAATCCATATATGGATGCTCTAAAACATTAATTTCCAAAGGTCTGCTTTGATGGAGTCAAGTTTGTTCCTGGTATAAAGGATATCCACTACATATCCAAGGTAAAACCATGGCTTATGTCAATGATGCTTATGATCGGTATTTTAAATGGAAAAGCTAGGTCATGTGATTTTTGAGTATGTTGAAGGCAAAAAAATTAAGGTCGAACGATTGAAGCTTGAGGCAAGGTAGGACACGGAAACTATAGCCCATCTCGATGAGGAACTTGCAGGGCTAAAAAGGTCATTGAAAGAAGCAAAGAAGAAGTCATAGACCAGACCGAGTCGGCCGAGCAGGAGAGACAGAGCCATGAAAACCAAATTGAGACAGCCCATCATAGAAACCACACTCTGTTGTTAGAGAACGAGTGTCTAACCAAGGAAGTAGATGAACTGAAGAAGCAACTGGATAAAGAGAAGAAAGAAAATGACGACGCTCTCATGGTGGTTTACAACTACTATGAAGAGTTGGTGGATGCTCGCCAAGCGTTATACAAGGAAAAACCTCAGACCAAAGATGTAGAGAAACAAATCGAAGCCATAAAGAAGCGGGTTAAAGATTAATTAGAGTCGATAATAATTCGCTATAATGCTAATGTGATTAGACTCGAGAACTTGAAATGACTCAATAGCGATCACCCCAGGACCACTGCCTTAACATGGGAAGAAATTATGGATGAAGAGCAGGAGTTCATGTGTGGAGCTGAGGTTGATGAGGAGAAACTAAAAAATGGGCTTTTCGATAAGGAGGAGCTTAACGACCCCACCGCTATGCCCAGTTTAGCAAAGAACATTACAAGTAATGTTGTGTGCTAATCCAGAGAATACGATTGGTTAAGGGCGATCGAATGTGAATAATCTTTATACTAACATTGACACGTCTTATTTACCTTTTTGGGGATCTGAACTGAAAATTTGACATGTGTAGTATTAATACAAAGTAATAAACATATCGATTAAAAATGTTCAGAATAGTATATAATATAGTAGATCGGAATCAGAATCACAGATTGCAGCGGACTAATATAGAACATATTTCATAATATGATGTGAGTCTACAAAATGTCGATAATAGACGCACTCAAATATATATCGTATCTCATACACTATATCTGGTATAAAATGACTACTGAATAATATGCGTGACATAATTACTAAATTTCAATATACATAATGATGAAGTAATTTGAAACTGTCAAAATAGTCTACTTGTAACGCACGATTTTTCGTTGCCGAAAAACCGAATAGTTATGGGTTTAAGAAAAAAATTTAAGAAAAGAGAAGAGGAAAAGATAGAGATTAGGGAGGAGACAAAAGGTAGAAAATTTTAAATTAGAGAGAATAGAGAAGAGAAAGGAAAAAGAAAAACAGAAGAAAATAGGACGGAACAGAAAACAACAGAATCACATCAGAATCTCACAATTCGCAGCGGAACAACATATAATAATAAATGAATAATCTTTAAACAAAAAACTATATCAGTTATTATATTTCATTACTTCATATCATCAGAGTGTACAACATCATACAACAACAACAACAGTGCAGCGGAAAAAGAAATACTATATAAGTAATATGCCATGCCATCCAGCTTGCCTCCAGCAATTCCTGAATATCCAGAATATCCTGATATACCTAACTCTTAACTGCCCGTGTGGAAATTGGTGGGCACCCAGAGTTTAGGAAGGAAAACAATAAACTCCAAGTCAGTCATGTGACTGGTGTGAGAACTCAAAACAGTTTATTTATCTTTAAAATCAAACTAGAGGAATATTTTTAAATTCAATTCGCAATGCTTTTAAAAATGAGACTACCATAAGACCTCCTGCCACACACACAATGCAAACGCAGACTTGGAGAAGATTTCTCCTTATGATAGCCAAACATGCTTGATACGCATTAAAATCAAATCAATTTGATATTATTATTAGTGCATAGTGTAGAAGAAATTCATTTCGAAAGTAGAATATAAATCTTAGCCAGCATAGACATTTCGAACTATGCCTACTATAGCTAACTATGTTCAATAGCAGGTTACCGCCACATTCCATAGCAGGTTATACAACTAAAACCGTACAAGTCACGTATTGTTTCTTTGGGTTTCCAACAAATGGTCAGGCCAAGGAACTTCCCATTGCCACATGAGAATGCCTCTGGAAAGACATCCCCGAGAACCAAACCGGAACTCTGCCAACACAAGGCCGGGTTACCCCTAACTGGGTAACTACTGACACGAGCACACCATTCCCCGATCGTAAACGGCCTTTCTCACGGGATCCCGATAGCCAACAACCACAAAGTAATAAATTCGTAGTAACCACATAGGTTAAATATCTGGGCTCCATACCATGATACAACCTCTATCCCGAAGGAAATGTACATACCCTAAAGGGTGCTACCCCTCATAACCTTGCCGCATCTTTCCTGTTTTGACCATTTCCGGGGTGTGAGGTTCGACGAAGTCACGTCCACAAAAACATACTTTATACAAAAGCCATGCTTTGGGTCAACAAATGATCAACACAATGATCACTAAGATAGACGATCAAATAAACGATCCTATCACAATAATCAACACAATGATCATTTCAGCATCACTCAGCATATCACATTACCAAATTGGGAATATATCGCTGATAACTTCAACTACATAACCTCTGAGCTCGTACGTCTCAGAGAAGGGTGTTAAGCTAAAAGAATAAATTCTCCGCCACCAATAGAAATATATTTGAAAGAAATCGGCTTTATATCTCAACTTGTAATGTCAGACACACAATCCATACAAGTTTGTTCCGGGCTCGAACAAAACCGAAGGCACTTACAAAGAAGTCCTTGCAATCCGGATATTCACAATCCTGATCGGATTTCTCATCACTTAGGGAGTCTCTATACCGTTGCAACTCAGTGCAGAGACAATCGATAGGTCATCCTATCGTTCTCGCAAATATCGAGTCTTCAACACCGATCTTCAATGCAATTCACAACGACGTATCACATATTCGGAATGGGTTTTACGACCCCATGGTCCTTTCCCGGTTAACCCGAATAGTGAGCGCTTATTCAAAAATAAGTGTAGCATTCACATTCAAACAAATCACATCAAATACCCATTCGAAGGGAAATATTGATAGTCGGTTATTGAACTATCAATGGACATGCACACATCACCAGTTTCCAAATAATTTCCCAAATTATTTATTTTCCAAAATATCTTCACTAGATATATAATTTCATTTCTTCAAAAATAAATCAATATTTATTTTTAAACAAATTCTCCTTTTCATTTATAAATTCCATAGTGAATTTATAATCCAAAATATCTATGAATATTCAATTTTGATTATTCATTTCAATATTTCTTTTCAATTTATCTTCAAAAGGATAAATTCTCAAAATATTCACTTTACATTGGAAAACATTTCCATACTTATTTATTCATAAGTAATTCACAAATTTTATTTATTTTCAACACTTAGAAAATATTCAATATACTTAAATCGAAATTAAGTATATATTTCATTCTTTAAGGAAATCATTCTCTTAAACATATTTATTTGGGCCAAAACGAATGTTACGTAAAACATCGTTACGACGACTCAAAAATCACTAGTATAGGGATTCGAAATTAAAATAGATATATAAATCCCAATACTATGCAAAACATTTCCTTTCGGAAATCATTTACTATAACAACTGTGTTATAGTCCATCATCTCCTTCTATTTCTCGAAAACGTCTACTTCAACAATAAATGTTGAAATCTATGGTTTCGAATCTCAACACATTTTTAAAACATTGTTCGATCGTTTTAATTCTATTTAAAACATCCAAATCCAAAACAATTTCTTTAACGTGTTATTCACTATTCAAAAACGTGAATATACTTCGTTAACAATTTCATCCTTTTATTCATTTTAATTCAAAGGATTATTCACTATTCAAAAATGTGAATATAACTCCATTTATAGGTTTCAACAAATTTTCTTGTCAAAATAAGTCATTTGCGAATTTATAAAACAACGTTATAAATTCCAGTTCTATTTATTTAAAAAAACTCCCTTTATAACTCTCCTTTATTAACCTATTCCAGTTTATAGCTAAATTATAAACTAAATGTTCATATTATAAGTTAAATGCTTATAAAACGATTATTTTACAAAATCGTTCCTCTAAAGACTTTCCAAACCATAAATTTTATAACTTATAAGATTCATTTATTTAACCAAATCTATTCTTTCAATAACTTCACAAATTTATAAATCTTACTATTTATAAATTTTATTTATAACTTCACAGTTTATAATTTTATAAATTTCATTCTTTAATGAAATTCATTTTCACTTCATTCAAACACTTATAAAACTCGTTTTATAATTTCAATATCTCAATTTATAAATATCCATTTATAAATCTCTTATATAAATCAATTCATATTATTCTTTTTAAACGTCTTAAATTCCTTTAAAAACTTCATTCTTTTGATTCATAAAATAATTAAATTTTATAAATCCTATATTTAAACTGTTCACAATAATTCTAAAATCCCGATTAAACTATTTTATAAAATCGTTAGCATCATATTCTCAAAAATCAGTTTTTAACTGTATTTCACAAAAATCATAATTTTTATAACATTAAAAATTATAACGTTTATTTATTTAAAATGGATCAAATTCCAAAAATATAGCATATTTTCAAAAATCACTTAAAAATCATTTTAAAATTCCAAATTTGGTCCAATGATGCTACACACCAAATAGTCAATCACGACTACAACGATATCATATATCAATATGAAAATCCATCAAATATCAAAATATCTGAATCAAATAAATACTGTTGAGGAATCTAGTTGGATCCCTCCAACCTGTTTTCCTGCATCCAAAAACATTAGCACAATACCAATTTCGCTCCAGTACGAAATTATCGCGGTATATGTTCTTATTAAATATTATCCGCTTAATAACGGCGTAATAGGGTCTCATCCGCTAAATAAATAAATGCGGGAAATCAACAACTGCAATATATACATATGCCAATATATATATATTGATATTATTTATAATACCAATTTCACTGTTTATGAAATATTCGCGGTATATGTTTTTAATAAATAACATCCGCTTACTAACGGCGCATAATGTCTATTTTAACAATCAATAGATATCAATCAACATTCAAACATGCATTCAAATATTTTAAATCTAACTATTTAAAATAAAATCGAAACTGATTCGATTGAGTGAGAAGTTCTCACCTTGATTTAAATTCCGTTTTAGCGATTTATTTCGAATAAAATTAAACGTGCGTTTAATTTTACCCAAAATTCTCACTAACTCCAAACGACTCCAAACCAACTCCATCGCGTAGTGCTCGTCCATACGATTCCAACGCAACTGGTTTCGCGCGTTTTCGACCTCGTATGAAAAAGTTATCAATTTTTGAAGTTACATGATTTATATACTTATAAATTTACAACTAACTTAATAATTTTTATAACCTATATCCTCACAGCCCTTTGATCCCCTTTCCTTCCATCCTAGCCGTTCTTATCATCTCCTTCTCCCACGTTCAAGCTACAGACCATAGAACACGCACAAACCCATACTCCTTCAAATTAGGTTTTCAAATCACGGCAACAACATCGACTTCGAAGACGATCAAGTGGTGCCATCATGACCGTCCCCCTCCACTCCACCCATGGCCTGAAGGACAGCAAGCTCGGCCTCCCCCCCCATAGAAATGCATGCACGAACCGGCCATGAACGCGAGTATTTTGACGAAGATCCGTAGCTCCAAATGCGATCTCCACCGTTGAAAACGTAGATCTCGTCGTGCTCTACCACTTTGTAGTTGAACATTCTTGCTAATTGTCGACGGATTTGGAGATTTGGAGGGATGAAGTTGGGTGTTTTCTGGCCGTGGGTTTGTAACTGGCGGCTACGTTGAAATTAGGTTTAGGGTTAGGTTTTTATTTGTGAATGAGGGTATGGTATATTTATAGGAAATTATTCAAAACACTATTCATTCCGGAAATTCCGAACTCCGATTTACGCGCCGTAACCAGCGTTTCTAGGGTTTACCCCGCGTTCCGGACACAATGGAACAGGTTTCGGAAGCTAATTCGGACATCTGTGCGAGTTATGGCTGTAAACGCTCAATTTAAATTAAACCGATTTAAGTCGATTTCTAGGCGTTTTAATTCGTACCGGACAAACGGTAAATCCAATTGACTTGAAATTTGAAACCTTACAATAATATCACATTACGGATCCGATGAAACTAGTTTCGTCGAAATCCGAGACTTTTTGAAAAATGGCTATTTTCACTCGCCAAATTTAAATTAAAAATAAATCGATGCGTTTCGAGCTGCCACGATCAAACGATAACTCCGATTGACATGAAATTTGAAATCCGGTAATAACTAACTATTACGGATCCAATGAAACTGGTTTCGTTCAATTCTGAGACTGTTCAAAAATTGACTATTTTCACTAGTCGATTTAAATATTAAAATATTCAATTTTCACAAATTAACTTTTAATTCGATATTAAAAGTTCTAAAATATCATTCTAACTCCAACATGATAAAATAAAATTTTACAAATCATTTTCAATCATATTTAACTCTATTTTCAATTATTTCCATAATTTAACGTATTAAATTATCGATTTAATTATTCAATTAAATCCAATAATTCAAATAAAAATTTATTTGACTTATAAATTCACTTATTAATATTTAAAATTAATTAAATATTCAAATTTTAATTTCTAAAAATTCTGGGTCGTTACAATCTTCCCCACTTAAAAGAATTTCGTCCTCGAAATTAACAAGTAAGAAAAGTTATAGAATCTATTAATTTTCCCAAAATCCATAGTTAAACTTCTTACACAACTTTACTAAGTTTTCAAACCATACTTAGTTATCTTTTCAAAACCAAACTATATCATTTAACTTTCAATTTCAAATCAAAGTTAAAGTTTTCAAAATTTTCCAATTTTCTCAAATTTTTTCTAACGCCTTTAATTTTCGGAAAAATTCGCCATAGTCTCCTTTGCGCGGCTCGATCCGGAAAAAAAATGACAGTATATATATCACAAATATACATCTCATCAAGTAATGAGGCATCCCGAAGGGAAAAAAGTGTAAAAGTACGATATGTAATCCGAGATATGTACCTTATATTTTATTAGCAAGCATATACGGCTAATATAGCGCAAAAGCAAGCTCCAAATGCGAAGCAAACGCGATCCGCACCTACTAAGCACTCAACAAACAACATGAGAACATGCATATATGAAAATAACCTCAATATACAACATATATCTCCATAACAACTATATATGTCACATAGCAAATGCAACATATTCAAACATCAACCAACTAGCATTCAACAAATTCATAATCAATATATATTCATTTATATTCTTATTAATATTCAATGAGTTGGGTTTTCAAATTAATTCACATTTGATTTATCAACTTTCATTCTCAATTAGTTTATATATTCACTAATTCATATTCTATTCACATTTATTTACTTTCAATTTGAATTCAATTAATTTAGCTTTCAATTTCATTAATACTTAATGAATTATATACAATCAAGTAACAACCAATGTATATTAATTACAACCAAACTTCTTTGCTTTCAATTGGTTTAATTTAATTGATTTTCATTCAATTATTCAACTTTCAATAACATTAGATTTTAATGAATTAACATTTATATTCATTATTTCATATCAATTATTCACATTTAATTGATTAATATTCAATCCATTAATTCAATTCTATTACAAAAGTTGAATTTCACTTATATAACTTAAGTTCACATATATCACTTCACTTTACTAATTTACTTTGATACTAATATCAACTTCATTCAACATAATTTAAGTTATATTTCCACTTCTAAAGTAAATTTCCATTTAACTTTAAATTCATTTTCATTTACAACTCATATTCATATATATATTCATATAGTTTCACTTCTTATATATATATATATATAAGTTTATTTCACAATTGTAAATCACTTTAATTATAATTTAATTCTTATAATTCTTTTGCTTATACAATTATTCTTTTATTTAGATTATTCAAACAACCAAACAATCAACTTATATACACTTTAATAATGCTAAAAAAAATTATTTCTTTATATATAAAATATAATCAAGGTAAAATTATTTCATTTACCCAATTTAAAACAATACTGTGCCGAATTGTTCTATTCAAGTGTTTAGAAACCCCTTCGGCATAGTCTTGCGGACCACGCTGACGAAAGTTCATATACCACTCAACAAACCAATCATCACAATATAAAACAATTTCATATTCACTAACAAATACGCTCTCATAGCTATTATTACTCTCAAATTCATTCTAGAGTACTGCTGACTCTATCTCTAATGAATAATACCCAACAGAACCATGGTTGTCGCTTAACCATAAGCTCTGATACCAGATTGTAACGTACGAGGATTTTCGTTGCCGAAAAACCGAATAGTTATGGGTTTAAGAAAAAAATTTAAGAAAAGAGAAGAGGAAAAGATAGAGATTAGGGAGGAGACAAAAGGTAGAAAATTTTAAATTAGAGAGAATAGAGAAGAGAAAGGAAAAAGAAAAACAGAAGAAAATAGGACGGAACAGAAAACAACAGAATCACATCAGAATCTCACAATTCGCAGCGGAACAACATATAATAATAAATGAATAATCTTTAAACAAAAAACTATATCAGTTATTACATTTCATTACTTCATATCATCAGAGTGTACAACATCATACAACAACAACAACAGTGCAGCGGAAAAAGAAATACTATATAAGTAATATGCCATGCCATCCAGCTTGCCTCCAGCAATTCCAGAATATCCAGAATATCCTGATATACCTAACTCTTAACTGCCCGTGTGGAAATTGGTGGGCACCCAGAGTTTAGGAAGGAAAACAATAAACTCCAAGTCAGTCATGTGACTGGTGTGAGAACTCAAAACAGTTTATTTATCTTTAAAATCAAAATAGAGGAATATTTTTAAATTCAATTCGCAATGCTTTTAAAAATGAGACTACCATAAGACCTCCTGCCACACACACAATGCAAACGCAGACTTGGAGAAGATTTCTCCTTATGATAGCCAAACATGCTTGATACGCATTAAAATCAAATCAATTTGATATTATTATTAGTGCATAGTGTAGAAGAAATTCATTTCGAAAGTAGAATATAAATCTTAGCCAGCATAGACATTTCGAACTATGCCTACTATAGCTAACTATGTTCAATAGCAGGTTACCGCCACATTCCATAGCAGGTTATACAACTAAAACCGTACAAGTCACGTATTGTTTCTTTGGGTTTCCAACAAATGGTCAGGCCAAGGAACTTCCCATTGCCACATGAGAATGCCTCTGGAAAGACATCCCCGAGAACCAAACCGGAACTCTGCCAACACAAGGCCGGGTTACCCCTAACTGGGTAACTACTGACACGAGCACGCCATTCCCCGATCGTAAACGACCTTTCTCATGGGATCCCGATAGCCAACAACCACAAAGTAATAAATTCGTAGTAACCACATAGGTTAAATATCTGGGCTCCATACCATGATACAACCTCTATCCAGAAGGAAATGTACATACCCTAAAGGGTGCTACCCCTCATAACCTTGCCGCATCTTTCCTGTTTTGACCATTTCCGGGGTGTGAGGTTCGACGAAGTCACGTCCACAAAAACATACTTTATACAAAAGCCATGCTTTAGGTCAACAAATGATCAACACAATGATCACTAAGATAGACGATCAAATAAACGATCCTATCACAATAATCAACACAATGATCATTTCAGCATCACTCAGCATATCACATTACCAAATTGGGAATATATCGCTGATAACTTCAACTACATAACCTCTGAGCTCGTACGTCTTAGAGAAGGGTGTTAAGCTAAAAGAATAAATTCTCCGCCACCAACAGAAATATATTTGAAAGAAATCGGCTTTATATCTCAACTTGTAATGTCAGACACACAATCCATACAAGTTTGTTCCGGGCTCGAACAAAACCGAAGGCACTTACAAAGAAGTCCTTGCAATCCGGATATTCACAATCCTGATCGAATTTCCCATCACTTAGGGAGTCTCTATACCGTTGCAACTCAGTGCAGAGACAATCGATAGGTCATCCTATCGTTCTCGCAAATACCGGGTCTTCAACACCGATCTTCAATGCAATTTACAACGACGTATCACATATTCGGAATGGGTTATACGACCCCATGGTCCTTTCCCGGTTAACCCGAATAGTGAGCGCTTATTCAAAAATAAGTGTAGCATTCACATTCAAACAAATCACATCAAATACCCATTCGAAGGGAAATATTGATAGTCGGTTATTGAACTATCAATGGACATGCACACATCACCAGTTTCCAAATAATTTCCCAAATTATTTATTTTCCAAAATATCTTCACTAGATATATAATTTCATTTCTTCAAAAATAAATCAAAATTTATTTTTAAACAAATTCTCCTTTTCATTCATAAATTCCATAGTGAATTTATAATCCAAAATATCTATGAATATTCAATTTCGATTATTCATTTCAATATTTCTTTTCAATTTATCTTCAAAAAGATAAATTCTCAAAATATTCACTTTACATTGGAAAACATTTCCATACTTATTTATTCATAAGTAATTCACAAATTTTATTTATTTTCAACACTTAGAAAATATTCAATATACTTAAATCGAAATTAAGTATATATTTCATTCTTTAAGGAAATCATTCTCTTAAACATATTTATTTGGGCCAAAACGAATGTTACGTAAAACATCGTTACGACGACTCAAAAATCACTAGTATAGGGATTCGAAATTAAAATAGATATATAAATCCCAATACTATGCAAAACATTTCCTTTCGGAAATCATTTACTATAACAACTGTGTTATAGTCCATCATCTCCTTCTATTTCTCGAAAACGTCTATTTCAACAATAAATGTTGAAATCTATGGTTTCGAATCTCAACACATTTTTAAAACATTGTTCGATCGTTTTAATTCTATTTAAAACATCCAAATCCAAAACAATTTCTTTAACGTGTTATTCACTATTCAAAAACGTGAATATACTTCATTAACAATTTCGTCCTTTTATTCATTTTAATTCAAAGGATTATTCACTATTCAAAAATGTGAATATAACTCCATTTATAGGTTTCAACAAATTTTCTTGTCAAAATAAGTCATTTGCGAATTTATAAAACAACGTTATAAATTCCAGTTCTATTTATTTAAAAAAACTCCCTTTATAAATCTCCTTTATTAACCTATTCCAGTTTATAGCTAAATTATAAACTAAATGTTCATATTATAAGTTAAATGCTTATAAAACGATTATTTTACAAAATCGTTCCTCTAAAGACTTTCCAAACCATAAATCTTATAACTTATAAGATTCATTTATTTAACCAAATCTATTCTTTCAATAACTTCACAAATTTATAAATCTTACTATTTATAAATTTTATTTATAACTTCACAGTTTATAATTTTATAAATTTCATTCTTTAATGAAATTCATTTTCACTTCATTCAAACACTTATAAAACTCGTATTATAATTTCAATATCTCAATTTATAAATATCCATTTATAAATCTCTTATATAAATCAATTCATATTATTCTTTTTAAACGTCTTAAATTCCTTTAAAAACTTCATTCTTTTGATTCATAAAATAATTAAATTTTATAAATCCTATATTTAAACTGTTCACAATAATTCTAAAATCCCGATTAAACTATTTTATAAAATCGTTAGCATCATATTCTCAAAAATCAGTTTTTAACTGTATTTCACAAAAATCATAATTTTTATAACATTAAAAATTATAACGTTTATTTATTTAAAATGGATCAAATTCCAAAAATATAGCATATTTTCAAAAATCACTTAAAAATCATTTTAAAATTCCAAATTTGGTCCAATGATGCTACACACCAAATAGTCAATCACGACTACAACGATATCATATATCAATATGAAAATCCATCAAATATCAAAATATCTGAATCAAATAAATACTGTTGAGGAATCCAGTTGGATCCCTCCAACCTGTTTTCCTGCATCCAAAAACATTAGCACAATACCAATTTCGCTCCAGTACGAAATTATCGCGGTATATGTTCTTATTAAATATTATCCGCTTAATAACGGCGTAATAGGGTCTCAAGCGCTAAACAAATAAATGCGGGAAATCAACAACTGCAATATATACATATGCCAATATATATATATTGATATTATTTATAATACCAATTTCACTGTTTATGAAATATTCGCGGTATATGTTTTTAATAAATAACATCCGCTTACTAACGGCGCATAATGTCTATTTTAACAATCAATAGATATCAATCAACATTCAAACATGCATTCAAATATTTTAAATCTAACTATTTAAAATAAAATCGAAACTGATTCGATTGAGTGAGAAGTTCTCACCTTGATTTAAATTCCGTTTTAGCGATTTATTTCGAATAAAATTAAACGTGCGTTTAATTTTACCCAAAATTCTCACTAACTCCAAACGACTCCAAACCAACTCCATCGCGTAGTGCTCGTCCATACGATTCCAACGCAACTGGTTTCGCGCGTTTTCGACCTCGTATGAAAAAGTTATCAATTTTTGAAGTTACATGATTTATATACTTATAAATTTACAACAACTTAATAATTTTTATAACCTATATCCTCACAGCCCTTAGATCCCCTTTCCTTCCATCCTAGCCGTTCTTATCATCTCCTTCTCCCACGTTCAAGCTACAGACCATAGAACACGCACAAACCCATACTCCTTCAAATTAGGTTTTCAAATCACGGCAACAACATCGACTTCGAAGACGATCAAGTGGTGCCATCATGACCGTCCCCCTCCACTCCACCCACGGCCTGAAGGACAGCAAGCTCGGCCTCCCCCCTCATAGAAATGCGTGCACGAACCGGCCATGAACGCGAGTGTTTTGACGAAGATCCGTAGCTCCAAATGCGATCTCCACCGTTGAAAACGTAGATCTCGTCGTGCTCTACCACTTTGTAGTTGAACATTCTTGCTAATTGTCGACGGATTTGGAGATTTGGAGGGATGAAGTTGGGTGTTTTCTGGCCATGGGTTTGTAACTGGCGGCTACGTTGAAATTAGGTTTAGGGTTAGGTTTTTATTTGTGAATGAGGGTATGGTATATTTATAGGAAATTATTCAAAACACTATTCATTCCGGAAATTCCGAACTCCGATTTACGCGCCGTAACCAGCATTTCTAGGGTTTACCCCACGTTCCGGACACAATGGAATAGGTTTCGGAAGCTAATTCGGACATCTGTGCGAGTTATGGCTGTAAACGCTCAATTTAAATTAAACCGATTTAAGTCGATTTCTAGGCGTTTTAATTCGTACCGGACAAATGGTAAATCCAATTGACTTGAAATTTGAAACCTTACAATAATATCACATTACGGATCCGATGAAACTGGTTTCGTCGAAATCCGAGACTTTTTGAAAAATGGCTATTTTCACTCGCCAAATTTAAATTAAAAATAAATCGATGCGTTTCGAGCTGCCACGATCAAACGATAACTCCGATTGACATGAAATTTGAAATCCGGTAATAACTAACTATTACGGATCCAATGAAACTGGTTTCGTTCAATTCTGAGACTGTTCAAAAATTGGCTATTTTCACTAGTCGATTTAAATATTAAAATATTCAATTTTCACAAATTAACTTTTAATTCGGTTTTAAAAGTTCTAAAATATCATTCTAACTCCAACATGATAAAATAAAATTTTAAAATCATTTTCAATCATATTTAACTCTATTTTCAATTATTTCCATAATTTAACGTATTAAATTATCGATTTAATTATTCAATTAAATCCAATAATTCAAATAAAAATTTATTTGACTTATAAATTCACTTATTAATATTTAAAATTAATTAAATATTCAAATTTTAATTTCTAAAAATTCTGGGTCGTTACACTACTCCAAAGCTAACCCAAAATCCAAGAGTCAATGAGTTCCTATACCTCTAATGTCTCGGCCTGACTCGAGTATTATAAAATAAATGGGTCAGACTATATTTAATAGAAAGGTGAGATGATATTGATATCATAATTATATGACTTAATAATAAATAAGCCATAACTAAAATATGGCCAAATAAATGATCATGATAAGGCATATTGAATAAAATCACCTTTTCATAATTCTGTTTATGACTTAACCATAAAATAAGCCATCTTAAAATATGCCTAAAAATCAATTAACCGAAATAAGGCATATCAAACCAAGTCACATTTCATAAATCCATATCAAATCTCAAATGGACTATCATAAAATATATGGTGATACGAGTCCAAAATTTTCCAAAGCCAAAAGGATACTAAATATCCATACCAAAATCTCTGATGAGTTATCATCACTAAAGAAATAACAATGGTAGTCAACTATCAGTGTGGTTCAGTGCAACACATGGCCTAACTAGAATAAATAAACTCAACCACATAGCACAATAGTCTAATGAAAAGAAACATACTACCAGGTAAAAACCCCGACCCCTAACGTAAGAAAATAGGCAGCCGTATTTATGACAAAACTATGTGAATTTACGTAAGAAATATAAATAGATAAACATTGTCCAATTGTGAAATGAACTGATAGGCCTGCATATAACACTTGCCCAAAAATGGAAAGGGCAGTCGTGTCATACCATGAGAAACCTAACTAAAAGAAATAGGTCTTCCTACCCAAATCAAAAATGATAACAACTCTCAGGTCGATGAAATCGGGGATCTATCAATCTGAAATCCGAACACCTAAAGATAATACAACTCTAAGTGTTAATTACTATCACTTAAGTAATCATAAGAATTTAACTAATTGTTCCATACCGGTTAGAAAATTCAAGTATTTACTAAAAGCTAGTAAATTCCACTCAAACGCTATTTAACAAATTAAAATAATAAGCGAAAGAATTGTACGAAATGTCTTATACCAATCCGACAATTCAATCGTTTATTAAAATTCTTAATTTCATAGAAAATCATAAAATCCAATAGAAAAAAAATCAAACTCATTCACTTAAAATTTAAAAGATAAGAATTTAAAAGATTTCTCATTTAGAATAGAATTTCTTTACTAAAATTAGGAATCAAACAAACGTTTTTACATAATATCATAATTTAGATATATATTTATTTATTTTAATAAAATATTTATCACTTTAAAACCATATACTTATCTTAAGAACAAGCATTTTACTTTAACAAGCTTGAAAACTCATCTAATTTTTTTTAAATATATTAAATAAGAATTTTTTTACATATTTTATAATAGCGCTTTCCTTTCAAATTTTTTTTTAGATTCCGAATATAATTAAAATGATGATAAATAAAACTCATTTAAAGCTTGAAACAGAATTTGAATAAATAAATGAGTTAAGAATTTAATATGTTTTAGCAAATTCCTGAGAGCAAATTTTAACCAAAATCCACAATTAGAAGATATCAAAATTGAGGTTTTAAAATATTTAAAACCATCTTTTAAAATCATTCATCAAGTAGAGGACCATTTTAATGATCCGAATCACATTTTTGGAAAATACTGATCACATAAATAATGCACAGCATTATATAATATAGCTATAAAATCAATGATTTTAACGGTTCTCTACATACATGCTATTTCATAATTGATTATCGAATCGAATTCAATATTTTAACACACACTTCAACCATCAACCAAATTGAAATAATGGTAGCAATTTTACTTTAATAAATTCAGTCATTCACTACCAAAAGTTATTCCAATCCATAGTCATACAAGCATGCCAAAGGAATATAAACACTCTTAGATATAGATATGTGAGATAAAATCGATTAACTCGCCAACGAAATTTACTGTATTTATTTCCTATTTTTAAATGCTTTTTCCTAATTTTCTGAAATTTTCTTCATTTAAATTATATTTAATTAAAATTTATTTATTTATTTTTGTGAATGAATTTTTATTTTATGTTATTATCTTTATTTATAAACATTTTCCATGTACATATAATTTTTCTAAAGTTTATTCTGTTTATTTTCAAAATTTTCTGGACTAGTTTGCATTTTTTGCTATTTTCTTATTTTAACCTTATATAATTAATAATTATATATTTATATTTTATATTTTGTTATATTTTCGAAACTTTGATTGAATTTATTATTATTTTCAGTAATTTAAACTTATATAAAGAAATTAAAAGAAATTTGAAAAGGTTATGACTTTTGATTTTCCTATGGCTCTTTATCTTCTACATTTTCACATTAAACCTAACTTTTCATTCAATTAGCCCTTACTATCCACATCTTTCAGCCGCATACTCTATTTCCTATTCACGCAAATTCATTTCTCATTTCTGAAACAAACAAAAATCGGCCATTGCCTTTGAGAAATTTTTGGGTAATCTTCTTTCTTTTGTTTACTTTTTATTGTTTTTGCACTTGTTCTTCACCTCTTTAGGTTCGGTCACCTCCACCACCTGCCATGCCACCTCCACCACCACTTGAGAACACCACCATCATCACCTCCTCTCTGACCAAACCCCAAGCCGAGCCTTCCTTAGTGATCGATCCTCCACAAAGTTCACCAAAACTCCATTATTATTGCATAGCCGAGCTCAACCACGCATGCATCCACTTCCACACCCCATGGCTGCCACCATCACCACCTCCAACGCCACATGGACTCCCTGCAACATCATTATCTTGGACCTCACAGTGAAGGACGTGCCCATATTAGCCTTGGCCGAGCCTTATATGGCTTTGAAAATCATGTGTTGTTGTGTAGTGTTGATCATTGTTGTTGCTTCCATCTCCACAACTTTTGCACCACCTTTTAACCATGTAGGCTGACCATACCCAACCCAAACCTGACCCCAAAACCTTTCTTTAGCCTTGTACTACACCTATGGCCGAGCCTAATATACGCTGGAAGCAAGTACGAAGCAATTCTGCTTTGATTTGTGCAGTTGATTATAGCTCAGTTTATCATATTTGAATTTGAAAGCTTATGTATATTACATTGTTTTGTTTGACTTGTATTCAAGGGAATTAACACTTTGGCCCTCCCACTCATCTCTGTGTCATTCTATCGTGCTTGTGTGGATCTCATTTTTGTATTCGTCATTGTGTCTCCAGCTCAAACCAGTGAGTTATACTCACATGAAAATGTATACATATATAACCAGTAAATTGACCCCTCTTGAATCTGTAAAATGCATAACCATATCACATCTGCTATGTTATGACTATATGATGTTCACCCATGCTTAAACACCTGTTATATCATATGTTACTATTATATTATGTTGTTCTGTTATTTTTATCAGTTTATCACACTGGAAGTTCCATTTAGATTAGAATCATTATGGGTTGAAATGATACATACCCGAACGGACTTTAGAATAAGGAAAAATCGTTATGGGCTAAAATGATAGGCATGAGCGATTTTCAATTTACTTCATTTACTTGGGAATGCGGGTTTGAAATAATAAAACCTGGGTTTTCTTTGTAAATTACGGGTTGAAATGATATATTACCCGTATCACTTTACCTAGCGTAGAAAATTATATACAGACCCGTCGTTAAAATATGTTTTTCTAAAAAATTTAAAATATTTTAGAAATGTAAATATTATAATTTTTTGATTTAAAATTGATTTTTGTAAAGTATTATTGATTTTTCTGAATATTTATAGGTGAAATAAATTAATGGAAAAGTTGGAAATTTGAAATATAAGTTATTTTGGAAATTTTGATTTAATTTTAAATAGAATTTAAATTAAGTATGAAAATATGATAAATTTATGATATTTTGAATTTAAATGAATTTAAAATGATTTTATAATATATTTATGATTTTTTAATAAAGTTAAAATGTTAAATGAATGAATACTGAGTTGAAATTTTGAAATATAACTAAAATTGGAAATTTGTGAATTTGGCTTAAATATGAATTTGAAGTTAAATAAATAAAAATGAAATTAAGTTATATTTGAATTTTAAACTTAAGCTTTAAGTTGAAATTTAATTTAATGAATTTAAAACTGAATATTGGAATTTAATAAGTGAATTATTATTAAATCTTGATTTTTGAATGGAAATTTAACTTTATAAAATCATGAATTTAAGGAAAATTGAACGATGATTATAAAAGTGAAATTATATGATTTTTTAAGTTTAAAAATGATTTAAATAAAAATATAATTGTTTGTGAAATTTAGTGAATATTTGAAGGTTAATTAACTGCGTTTTTGAAATGCTATTAATTCTAATGTAAATGATAATACAGCATTTGTAAATGCTGTAGTTGATAATAATGAACTAAAAAGCTAAATAAGATTAAAGGCTATTATAGCATTTTGTAAAGTGCTATAATCGTTGAATTTAATTAAGTTTATTCGAAACTAATGTAACCATATTACAACATTTTAAATGTTGTCTTTTGTTAAATTGAACTGTTTTGAATGTAACTTTCCGTGGCGTTTTCTAAATGCCGCGAAAAGTGAATTTTCACTGTTTTGATAAAATTAAGTAAATGAATGAACTTTGAAAAGTTTAAAATTTTGAAAATTTAATACTTTAATTATTAAATGTAATAACTTCATTTTAATGATTTAAATGAAGTAATTCGATTTGAAATATAAACTATTTTTGGAATGTGAATTGAAATGGTATTTTACATTGAATAAAATGAATATGGTTTTGAAATGAAATGATAAGTTTGATATTTTGAAATGATTTGAAATGATTTTTAATTGTTAAAAACTACGGGTTATAATAATGATTGGTTGTTAAAGAGACCGAGATCGGATATGGACATACTCTCTGTCGATAGCGAAAACCACTTTAACAACTGTGTACGCGGTGGAGATTCCAGAATTAAGTAGGATGGTGACGACGCTCCTAAGGTACTTTACGTAGACCTAACTCCCTTGAGTTAGCTTAAGGTGGTTAAAACAGGAGCGATCTCGGGCCAAAGGAGGTAGCACCTCTGGCTGAACACACTTCTTCGATACCATTCTATTACTGTTGTGATCGATTGGGTGCACCCTTTGATTTTGGAGTGTTGTTTGGGGTAGGCGTATGTGGATGCTGCGTTACCACCAGCCCTTGTGTATAATTGGTATATCTACCCTGGCATTGCCTTGTGTGCCGTGTCACCTACTATACCGAGCCTTTACTACGAGTTTATTTTTCTCCCGTAACCCGTGTGGTATCCTCTGACAGTTTCCCGATCTGGAGATGTCATGATATTGGATGGACTACTGGGACTATTATGTGTGAAGGGTGATATGGGTAGCCCGGAACGCTATTTAAAGTACGTTTATTTTACTGTAGACACTATTATAATAGCGCAACATTACTATATAGTAAATAGTTTAACGAATCCTTAGAGGATGGGCGGTCCCAGGCATCCTTTAAGTTACTTATTCTTTACTACAGTTTACATGAGTTAGTTTACATTATATAAGTATATATTGTCCTGACTCGAGTGTTTTGTGTTTTGCTTTACGCTCTGGTCAGCCTGAGTATTCACAGCTTTGGATTATCTTTCTGGAGCTGGTCTTTGCTGGAGTTTCTGCTTATCTACATATATATATATATATTTATTTTTGTTTCAGTTGTTCTAGTTTATCTCATGTATTAGTGAACTTATATGTATTTGGGATTTCTATTATATTGTTTTCAGACTGTATTATGTATTTGGTTTGAGACTCTGTTGTAGTAGCTTCATGAACTACTATGTATTTTTATATTCCGCTGCGAGTTATTCTGTTTGTTCTGTGTTTATGATTCTGCGTATTTGATTTATTTGCTCCAAATTTATTTACAATCTGTTATTTCGCATAATTCAAGTCGGACACGTGTAGATTATTGTCGATTTAAATGGTACGAAAAAAGGAGGCTGTTACAGGTGCACTCGTTCCTTCCCTTGTGACCAACTCTGCCTTTATTCTCATAGGAATTTTGCACACTGCTCTAGCTGCAGTTCAACCTAACCACCAGAAGCTTGCATCGGCCATTGCATGTCATACCCCAAATACCTCAACCGAACCTCGACGCTCCTCGTCATCGCACCTCCAACCTGAAAATCAACTCGCCTTCATCTTCTCCAAGCCTTATAATCGTCAATGGTAGGTCACTCGCTTCTGTTGCATGCTCCCCAAGTGTGCCTTGCCTACCAATCCTTAGTCGTCTTGGTGTCGCCTCCATGATGCCTGCAAAATCGCGTTTCGATCGCAGTTTACTGTTTACCAATGTTTTTGTTTTTGTTATTTTGGGAATGAGGAATTTGCATGGTAGGCTGGCAAAATGAAAGCATAGGATGAGGCTTGGGTTCACTCTTTTAGGGATTGGGCTAAATGAAATGAATTAAATATATATAGTTCATGTTATTCTCAGTTAGGTCCTTGTATAAATAAAACACCATTACACTTTTCTTTTAAACAACTAATTTATTAATTTGTAATCTGTTCCAATCCAATTGAAACTATTAAAACTGATTTGCGCATCATTCTGCAAATTATATTTCAACAACCGGATAAATTGTTTAATTTATTATTACTTACTTTTAATTATCCATCACACGATTACGAAATAGATTTAATTTCTCAACTATTCCAGTGGTATAAAAATTATTCACGCTTCTAGTAATCACCATTTATTTCATAGAATAATCCCGAAATTTCCAAGTGTCATTTATTTCACTAATATAGATTTTAATAACTTTTGGGTTTACAAAACACAACTAAAATGCAAAATTGAATTTTGAATCACTTTATCCATTTTATTCCCAAATGATTTCAAAAAACTAAATTGAATTCTCAGTATTTATTTTATTTTAATCTCGACAGGGGTTGTTACAAACTCCACTCTTAAAGGTTTTCGTCCTCGTAATTTACCGGAGAATTCTATAGCCATTTTAATCAATAACATCAATTATAAAATAATATATGCATACCATACGTTCTGTTCTTTCCCAATGAAACTTTGATGAAATCTTATTTCATTCAAATAAACTATACGATATTATAAATATAGCATTCAATATAAGTATAGCTTTCATTAGTTCATTCCACAAATTTCTTAAATTTTGAAACGATAAAATTTTCTAAGTGTCGAAAATTTTGAAAATTTTTGACAGAGTTTTTTTTTATGGAGGGTCGTTGGAATTTCACAAAAACAAATATAATATATATGATACACATCGACCACATAGTCGGAAGCACAATATATATTAATATTCCAAAGCTTTAGTATTTTAATCTTAAAGCGTACCTTTTTATTCAGCGTTTAAGCAAGTTTCTTTGCTATAATTCGAGCAAAAGTGAGCCAACATTGCCAATAAGCCAAACTTTCTTCATACAAACCTATACTCAACTCAGATTCGACATTAATTGTATGTAGTAAAGGACATGATAGTATATATTCAATTTAAGTAAAAGAAATTTGTTTAATCACTTTCTAATTAACTTTCAAAGATAGAAAAACTATATCAAATTATGAGAAAAGAGTAATTTTTTACTAAATATGTTAACTTTTCGAAACAACTTTCGGATTGAAAAAAAATCAAGTAAAACTCAAGTTACGAGTGTTTTCTCTAAATATGATCAAATCTGAAATGAACCAGAGCAGGTCCATCTTGAAGAAACGTATTTTTCACGTAGATAACAATAAAATTTTGCAAAAATCTCAAATCAAATGTTGTTTCTTATTTTCTAGGCTTTCCGAAATGGGTAAAATCATCGAAATCGGGTAAACCGTTCAAAAGTCAAGACCAATTGAATTCAGCGCAAATGCACAGCTCAAAAATAAAAAATACAAAACTTTTTTTCCTTTGGAAATTACGAGCGATCATTTGTTTTGAGTCATGTTCAAATTTTAATTTTCTACCTAATATTTAGAATGTTGGTACTTAATATGAACTATTAATTTAGAATGTTATTTGGTGTTCGATCATCAATCCACCATATTATTTACCTTGTTGTAATAAAACTCAAACTTAACTTCTTAGTTGAATCAACTTAATTCATTTAGTTTTTAATTAAAATGACTTAATTTATTTTGATGTGTTAATTAATAATGTAGAATGTCAGTATGATAGGATCATAGCAAGGTCATCTAGTTGTCAATTAATTAATGTAAATACTTAATTTATTTTAAATGTTATGTTTAATAGCTTGTTATATAGTTAAGTGCAGATGGATTTGAAATATGGTGAGATGCTTTTAAATTACCAATGCATGTATTTAGGTATAAGGTCGACAAAAACAAGGCATAAGTTTTGCATTCATTTTTTTCCAGTGGCTTTAAATTCAAATGTAATTTTATTTTTTCTATATTTTCTTATTAGTCTATTTTTGCTTGTATTTAACTCTATGCCTTTTAATATATAGGGCTTATGAGATTAACGTTTAAAATGTTGCATTCTGGCATTTAAATCTGACCACTATTCTCTACACTTGCTGATATAGCGTTATGTAACTTGTTTGAAGGAGAATAAAGTAGGATTAAATATAGTGCCCACAATGGTTTATGTCAAACATAATGAAATAGGAGTCCTCCTTAGTTGATCATTTGGAAGGAATCGCAAGTAGTTTTAACAGTGTCGTGGATTATTTTAGGACACTTCAAGTTCACATTAAGCAAAAATGTTAATCAGTAAAGTAATTCATTCTTTTGTAATCATCTTATACAAATGATCTTCTACATGTTCATATTAATAATGCAAACTTAGTTTGAGCGAAGAGGCAAGGCGATTTCTTATACATATAGCGACTGCAAATGCTAATCAGTTAAAATTTCATCGATAAGCATAACCAAAACTATTATTAGAAGCGCAAAGATTTTTTATATACCATTACATATTTGGTCAGAAGGATGCATTCGTCATTCAACTAATAAATCATGTGCAGGTTTAACTCAGTTGATCACTGCAGTTTTAAGTGTGAAAATTAATTAGTCCATGAACAAGGAAACAATTATGAAAAATAGTTGCTCGTTTTGTCACAGACTAGAAAGTACTAGAAAGTAGAGAGACTGATAAAGTTTGAGTACATTAATATTTAAATTTTAAAGCATAATACTTTCCCTAAATGACTAATTTACTCTTTATCAAAATACTCTTGATGATGAAAGTCCTGACATGCTTTAGCAAAATGAAAATTAGACATAAATCAATTCTAAACTCAGGTTCTTAAAAACTTAATCTTAGCTAGGACGAAATGACACTAAAAGAGAAGATGAAACTTGCTAATCATTCAGATAAAAATCTATGTAATAGATTCTCAAGATGACAATTAGAACAACATTCTTATATAAAAATAATCATGCCTTTTGTGTTGTTCACCGTAATTTACATTTCTTAAATGTTTTCGAAACCTCATTGTTTCAAAAAAAATGAATTTAGCTATTAGATTTAACACGGTATTCTTTGATTCAAACTCTAATGTTTTCTAAACAAAACTAAAATGGAACAATGGAGAAACTTAACTTTTAGGTTTAATTGTTGAAGTTCAACGATGGAAATCAACTACAAAATGTATATGGACATTAAAATATGGTCATTCGAACCCATAATTTATAATTGAATCCCATTTTGGTTTAAAGTTTGAACTTTACATTGTGAATCCCATTTAGAAACCTTCCTCTCTATACAATAATCCAAAAATCAACTTCTTATTAAAATAGAAAACGTTATCGTGCCATAAATTTCAGCAATCTGTTTCGTCAATTTGCTGCATACATCGTTTAAAAATATTTAAATTAGAAAACAATATTTTCACTTTCCAAAATAACATATTACTTCTCAAAACAATACAAAATTTAAAGTAAAATATTTCATGTACCATTACCAAAATACTGTGTCAATTCTGCATCATTTATGCATTTAGAAATCCCTATCGATACGTTGGCTACTCGTATCGAGCAGAATTCATAAATCGCTCAATGGACCAATCAACACAAACCAAACCATTAAAATTCTTCCAATCACTTTATAAATTAATAACTATCCTTTTCCAAACTCATTTGCTTGCTTATCTACATATATTAGCTTCCCGTATTTATGTATATACACACGCATTCCTTATCGACCATTTGTATTCAAAATAATACATCATAACACATTCTTTTATTCACAAGAGCAAGCGACCATTCAATTTTTTATAAAAGAAACAAACTTCAAATATCCCTTGCGGTAGCAACAACAACGAAGACACCGCAAGGCCTTATTATTAATATCGAGTAGGTTTCAAACTCAAGTGTTGATTCCTACTCAATATAAAGTTTAAATTGGTATTAAAAAATTAAAACAACCAAGCATTCATCAATCAATAAAAATTTATTTTATTTTATTTATTAAGTACATTTTCCGATTCCAAATTTAATCAAATACATATTATTTATCATTCTATATTTTATAACTATTAATTCTTGGACATTTTTGTTATTCCCTATTGATTCTATTTTGTAGAAACCGTTGGCTTTTATTAATAATTGGGTTCATCCAGGTTCAAATGGTTATAAATTCTTTGAATGATAACATCTTATTTTATTCCATAATTTTAAACTAAGTTTAAACAAAAATAAACATTGATGCAAATAGCATCCATTTCAATCAAATAAACAAACAATCGCCTTCAGCGGAAAGCTATCTTTCAGCTTTCGCTGTGCAACTCTAATCACTAACAGATCAAAACACAACAATTCAATTTTAAGACATCTAAGATCTCATTTAACCATTAAATCTCACTCTTTACAGAATCGAGTTCCAACTTTAGAATCATTTTCATAACAATAATTGGTATAGAAATTCAAAATTCTTACAAATACGTCCCGGTGATTATTTCCAGTAATCATTTATACTTATATCCTAAATAGTAATATAAATTCTAATTCTACCATGTAAACCTAAGGGACAAGACTCTAAGTCTATCTAGGTTTAGATCTCGACTCTGTGTCTATTATATTCTATAATATTCTAAACACTCTGATACCAAGTTGTAACGACCTCACTGCTATGCCCTATTTAGCAAAGAATATTACAAGTAATATCGTCTGCTAATCAGTGGATTACGGATGGTTAAAGACGATCGAATGTGATTATATTTTTGTGCTTACACTGACACGTCTTGTTTACCTTTTTGAGGATCTGAACTGAAAATTTGACGCATGTATCATTAATACAAAGTAATAAATACATAGATTAAAAATATTCAGAACAATATATAATATAGATGATCAGAATCAGAATCACAGATTGCAGCGAACTAATATAGAACATATTCATAATAAGACATGGGTCGACAAAATGCCAATACTAGACGCACTCTAATATACATTGTACCTCATACGTTATATTGGGTATAAAATGACTATTGAATAATATACATGACATAACTAGTAAATGCCAATATACATAATGATGAAGTAAACTGAAATTGTCGAAATAGTCTACTCCAAAGCTAACCCAAAATTCAAGAGTCAATGAGTCCCTATACCTGTAAAGCTTGGCTTGACCCGATTATTATAAAATAAATGGGTCAGACTACATATAATAGAAAGGTGAGATGATATTGATATCATAATTATATGACTTAACAATAAATAAGTCATAACTAAAATATGCCCAAACTAATGATCATAATAAGGCATATTGAATAAAACCACCTTTTCATAATTCCATTAATGACTTAACCATAAAATAAGCCATCTCAAAATATGCCTAAAACCAATTAACCGAAGTAAGGCATATCAAACCAAATCACATTTTATAAATTCATATCAAATCTCAAATGGACTATTACAAAAATATGGTGATACAAGTCCAAAATTTTTCTAGAGCCAAACCGATATTGAGTATCCAAACTAAACTTTCTGAAGAGTTATCATCACTAATGAAATAATAATGGTAATCAACCATTCGTGTGCTACAGTGCGACACGGGGCATAACTAAAATAAATAAGCCCCTCCACATAACGCAATAGTCCAACGAAAATAAATAGACTATTGGGTAAAAACCCGACTCCTAACGAAAAGTGTTGAGACTTGGTTTTGATTCATGACACGTTGCTATCACTATAACATACAGATTCGACTACTACTACGACAAAAAGAAACCAGGAGACGAGACTTTAAAAAACGGTGCATCAACTATGGTATTTTGTTTTAAGTCTTTGGTCAATATTTGTTAAAATCTCTCCTCGATTATGTCTACACTAGCTTATATATGTAATCGTTAAATTTACTAAATATTTTATACATATATATGCACACATTTAAATTATAAAAGTGTTTTAAAGTTATAGAAATTAATATATATATATATATATGTGTGTGTGTGTGTGTGTGTGTGTTAATTGTGCAAACTGCACAAAAATAACCAGGTCATTTGACTGACCACCTGAGACAGTCGACTGACACTGGGATTTTTGTGCAGCATGCACAGTTGCATAAATATACGAATTTTAAATTTAAAATTATTTTGAATATTCAATCGACTAACCTAGAGGCTCAGTCGATTGAATTTCTATAACGGCTACTTTTATAAAAGGGCACGACTTTTGTGAAGAGTTGCGAACCTTTAATGAAAAGATTCGGACGCAACACTTCGATCGAAACTCTTCACCAACAGTCGCTGGTTTCTAACTCTTTACCAACAGCCCTGAGCCATTTGACTGAGCCATAGATCTGAGTTACTTTTTACCTTTTAACCTACCCCCTTTACACCTTTTATCTTTCACTTTACCTTCTCTCCTTATTACCATTTCAGATTTCCAAACTTTCAAAAACCCTAGGCTCTTCAAAAGTCAATTTTTATTCTTCAAAATTAAAATTAAATGGCTCCAAAACGTAAAGGACAAGCTTCCTCATCATCTCAACCTCCTTCGAATAAACAAATTCAAAGGTGGTTATTTGATGACACCACGATGAAGAGGTGGAGATGGATGCAAGACTCAAGGATCTTCGAAGGTTCGTTCGTCAAATTCCCTAATTTTTCCCCTTATCACATCCAAGAGTTAGCTCGAAGGAGCAATTTAAAGTCGTTAATTAACATCGACGACAACAAACACAAAATCAACCAAATTATGGTGAAATTATTCTATGCTAACCTAAATTTGGGTCATCAAGACGTTCCAAATCAAGAAGACTGTGTATGGAGTCTCATATGTGGGAAACCCATCTTTTTCTCTCTAGACCGCATGGCTCATGTTTTACAAACAGAAAACGATGGTGTTAAATTAGCTGCTATTGATGTTGATTTGGTTGTTCAAGACCGTGTAAGCCATTTGTTTCTAGAAGATGGCATGCGTCAGCTAAAATCGATGTGTTTATGACCAAAGGCACGAATTATTCATCGTGCTCTAATGAAAACTGTAACTCCTAGAACCTGGAGTTATGAAATTGTCTACGAAAATAATTTTAAAGGTTTATATGCTATCTTTGGGAACATCAAAGCAAACTGGCTCCGTTTAATTCTTGATGAATTTTTAAGCTTTAACAATGGTAGGATGAATATAATTTACTACGGCGAATATATTATGCGTCTTGTCAAAGCTTGTGAAGTTTCGGAACCGGATTCACCAGTTTCTACGTTGGATGTTTGAATGCTCGGACTTTAGCCTTGATGAAATTACCGGTTGCCCAACCCCCTTATATAATATCTTTTGAAGAATGGACCCAAAGGCAAACGGCTCAAGACCAACCACAACAACATGGTGTGCCATATCAACGACCATCTCGTCAAAGATCAACTGGTTATCAACAAGAAGAAATTATGATTCCAAATGAAGTTCTTCAACCACGTGAATCCATCGATATAATTTGCCGTAATAAACAAATTCTACAATCAAACATCATCAAAGTTGATAAGAAGCTCGATAAGGTCAAAGGATTTTTATCAAATTATGGCAAGCTATATCATGCTCTTCCGGTACATCTACTGCAACTATAGGAGATCCGGGTAAGCATCCCGTCTTTACATGGTCTTCTTCTTCTGACGACGATCAAGCTAGTAGTAGTGATGGTGATGGTGATGAAGGTTACAGTGGTAGGGGTAAGCAACTGATGGCATAAGATGTTCATTTCTTTTTATTCAAGACATTTGTTTTTAAATTCATATGGCATGTACTAAATGGCCATTCTAGTCTATTTATTTTGAACACTCTTGACTATGAATGTTAATGTGTGGATGATTGTTCTTGTTTTTATTTCATTTTATCTTTCAAATTATAGTATCATATTACTTATTCCTTTTTGTCGATGACAAAGGGGAGAAATATTATGGCTACTAATAAGAATGTAGGATATAGAGTGTCAAAGATTAAGGGGGAGTAAGTATGCATGTTATATATATGCAGTTGAAATCTATATCTATTTACAGGTTGTCATCGATCAAAAAGGGGGAGAATGTTGAGACTTGGTTTTGATTCATAACACCAAGCTATTACTACAATATACAGATTTGACAACTTCTACGACAAAAAGAGACAAGGAGATGTGACTTTAAAAACTGGTGCATCAACTATGGTATTTTGTTTTTAAGTCTTCGGCCAATATTTCTTAAAATCTCTCCTCGATTATGTCTACACTAGCTTATATATTTAATCATTATATTTACTAAATATTTTATACATATATAAGTACACATTTAAATTATAAAAGTGTTTTAAAGTTATAGAAATTAATATATATATATATATACATGTTAATTGTGCGAACTGCACAAAAATAACCAGGTCAATCGACTAACCACCTGAGACAGTCGACTGACACTGGGATTTTTTTGCAGCATGCACAGTTACATAAATATACGAATTTTAAATTTTAAATTATTTTGAATACTCAATCGACTGATTCAGAGGCTTAGTCGACTGAATTTCTATAACAACCACTTTTTAGAAAGGACACGACTTTTGTGAAGAGTTGCGAACCTTTAACGAAAAGATTCGAACGCAACACTTCGATCGAAACTCTTCACCAACAGTCGCCGCTTTCTAACCTTTATAAATACAAACTCCAACTTTATTTCACATCACTAAATCACAATCGATTTCTCTTATATCTTTGATCTTACTTTTTGAAATCCATTTGCTATCATACTTTCAATTATTCTGCATTAAAGCAATTCTACACCTTTCTATTCTTCATATACTTCAAATATATATATTTATACTCGAGGAGAAGATTATAGGAAGGAACTACTACAAGTGACAAATCTGTGTTATCAGAACACACAAAAGTCAAAACTATTTTCTATAATTGTTGAAGTCCTGTTTTGCTACTCAGGCAAGTGAAGTCCTCTTCGGCTATTGAGGCGAAATCCTGTTCTGCTGCTTAGGTCCCAGTTCGGATTCTCAGGGGTGTATAGACCTATTCCTCTGGGTTAAGTGATGGTTGTTGCTTTAGTGAAATTCTAGAAGGAGTCTGGGACTGGACGTAGGATGGTGCTCCGAACTAGTATAAAAATTTCTGGTGTCATTTTACTATGCTGCTTTTTATTCCGCACTATTTACAGTATTATTATCGTCAATATACTCTGTATTATCATATATCCATATTACACGATCCATAGCACACTTTCAAAAAGAAATAGGTAGTCGTGTTTATGACAAAACTATGTGAATTTACCTAACAAATATAAAAAGGTAAACACCGTCCAATTTTGAAGTAAGTTGATAGGCCTGCATATGATACTTGCATAAAATATAAAGGGTAGCCATGTCATACCATAATAAACCTAACTAAAAGAAATAGGTCTCCCTACCCAAATCAAAAGTGATAAGGACTCTCAGGTCGATGAAAAATAAGTCATCGTCTCTCGTGGATCTATCGGTCTGAAATCCGAACATCCAATGCAACTACCGGTAATTTTCAATGTTAAATATTAAATTTTATAAGATTTTGGTAATTATTATTGGAAGAAATTAAAATGGTGATTTATTAATGAGGAAAATAACTAGAATGTAATTAATAATGTTGATTTTGATTTAATTGATGACTATTTTGATGTAACTGAAATAATTATAAAGTTAAACTGGTTATAAATTGAAAATAAGGAATGAATTAAATATTTTATTTAATGGTGAAATTGTATATAATTAATTAAAATTGGTTGATATAAAATAATTAATCAGTATGTGATTTTATTAGCTTTGTTTGTAAACAATAAACATATAAATGTGTTTGGATTATTAATGTGAATAATTGTTTAATTATCATTTCATTATTTAATCCGTTGAAATTAACTGAAAATCAATTTAAATTAATCTAATTAAATATTGCAGTTGATATGAATTAAGATGATAATTGTAGAATTTTGAGGTAATAAAATGTTAACCAATGTTAATTATATCCATAAGGTGATGGTTGATTGAATAATAGGATGTAAATCTAAATAATGAACTTATTTGAATTTAGACTATAATTCGTGAATTTATTTCAATTGCAATTGAATGCTAAAACTTATGCAATAGTTACATATTGGATTTAACATAGAAAATTTATTTTGATAGATTATTAATTTCTATGTAATCTAGAATGAAGAAATTATTAACTATTAAATTTGAATTTAAAAGAATTAAATTATATTAATAATAATTTATTTAATTAACATGAATTTAGCCATTTTGGCCACTGTTTCGGATTTCGACGGAACTAGTTTCATCAGAACCGTAATAGTGCATTTTTGTAGGATTTCAAGTTTCGTAGCAATCAGACTTTCGTTCGATCGTGCAGGCTCGAAACGCGTAGAAATTATTTAAAAGAACTTAAATGAATATAATCTGATTTTAAAAGATAACTTCTATATACTTTTGAATTAGGGTTTGAAACAAGTTCTATTGAGTTTAAAATTATCGAAAACATGTATTTCGATATATGGGATGACCTACTTTCATTTCGGAAACGAAATGGGATTTTCGGGTCGTCGTTATCGTTTCGACCCAATTCGATTTATCCATTCTTTCTTATCTACCTTTGAAATATGTAAGCTGTTATAAACCTTAGCGATTTTTCATTTTTGATTTTTGCATGTACTGCTTATCTCCATCTGTTCCTCCTTTCTTTCCCAATGGTAGAAACCCTAATTCTCAAATTCAACTTCAAATCAAAATCAAATCGAAAAATTTAAACACTCCAAACCCGATCAAATTATATATCATTGGAAAGCTTTCGACGAGAGCAATCTACTACAGCAATTTTTTTTCAATTTGATGCATCGCTTGACCAGATATTGATGGAGAAGCCGCGACTGTCCATATTGGGTTTCCAGATTCAATGGTGGATCGTCGATTTTATGACGATTGGAGGGTATAGGCATGTAGAAGCGGATTTTTGGAGTCGATCCATATGGTTACATCTTGCCGCAGGTTCCTATAATTGCAAGAAATGGCCTGAATGATGTACGATGATGGGTTGCCATTGGAGGCATTTCAGCGTGTTGCGCGATAATGGTGGGCGCGCCTGGCTATGGGCATGGTGGCGGCGAGCTTCGATCTGGAGAAGGGGAGTCGTAGGCGGCGGCGTCAAGGCTTGAAGGAAGTGGTTGTTGTTGTACGCGATGATGAAGATTGGGTCGTGCATGCCTGTGAATGTGCTTGGGTTTGAGGGTGAGAATTACGAAATTGCCCTTATTCTAATTTTATTTTTATTTTAAATTTTGAATGTTCTAATTAGCATAATTTTTGCATACGAGCACGGATTCATGCGCGGTTTTCTCCATGCGATCGTATCAAAATTTTGGATATTTTAGAACTGGTTTGGCTACAATTCTGAGATCGTTAATTATTTGGGCTTTCTTTGGATTTTAAATTGTTGATAAATTAAAGTGAGTGTTTTAACCTACTCATATATACTAAACCATCTTATGTAGGTTAAAATAAATTTATGATGTGATTATAAATTAATTAGTTGATGTTCGGTATATTTTAAATTATCATCAAGTTTAATCTTAATTTATACTGAATTTAATTGCCATTTAATTTAATATAATAATTTAAATTGTTAATTGAATACCTGATAAAGATAACCAGTTTAGTTGTTGTGATTTACTGCGGGTTGAAATGATATATATCTATAACACCTGAACATAGGGTAGAAAATTATATACAGACACCGGATTGGTTAAATGAAATGATTTTGAATCCCTAATTTTTAAATCCAATTAAATGATATTTTGAAATAAAATTTGATTTTTATGAACTGAATTGTTTTCAAAATACAAGCTTTAAAATGTTGAAATTGAAAATGGTTTAAATGAATTGTTTAAAGACTTCAACTTGAAATTTCAAAGTTGAATTTTGAAATATAAAAGAAATTTATCAAAATTGCGTTATTGTACGCATTTGAATATTCGAACTTTCAAATCTATTGAATTTGAAGCAGTTTGAATTTGTAGTTCAAACATGGATTTGAAATCGAGATAGATTGAAATAGTTTTAATGAGAATTTGAATTGAATGAATAAAATTGAGTTTTATTGACTTGAAATTTGGATATGGTCCAAATTTGTTGAAATGCGAAAAATAGTTTTATTTGATATTATTTTCAAATTAATTATTTTAATATAAACCGTTTAAAATCTATTATTTTAAAATTTAGATTATTTAAATTTTCAAACTATTTACTATATAAATCATTTCCAATAATCAAACCATTCTATATCAAACTATTTTAACTGTTCTAAAATCCTTAAACTATTGAAACTATTAAAACTGTTTTAACTTATTTTAAACTATTATAAGCTATTTCTAATATACAAACTTTTTTAACATATAACCTATTTAATATGTAAACCATTTTAATTTATAACCAATTTTTAAAATATAAACTACTTTAATGTGTAACTATCTCGATATATAAACTACTTTCAATATTCAAATTGTTTAAAGTTGAACTGTTATGATTTAGATTTAATTGATTTGAATGTGAATATTTTGTTATGATGGTTTAACCTATTTTGTAGTTATGATTTTGAAACGAATATGATTTAAGGCGAATAATTATTTCGGAAGTGAATATGATTTTGAAATGATTACGATTTAGAAGTGAATATGATTTTGAAGTAAATAATGGTTTCGAAAAATAATATGATTTTGAAATGAATATGATATTTTGATATGAAGTGTGAACTGTTTGAAATGTAAAAGAACCAACTGGTATGAAATAAGCGTTTGGTTGTTAAAGAGACCGAGAGCGGATATTGTCATGCTCTTTGCCAATGCCGAAAACCTCTTTAACAACTGTGTACATGGTGGAGAATCCAGAATAAAGTATGATGGTTTGGCGAATGCTACTGTATAAGGTATGAACGTGGCCCTGACCCCTTCGGGTCAGCTTGGTATGACTAAAAATGAGCTTTACCTGGGCCAAGTGAGGCCACACCTCCGATCGGATATGCTTCTTCAGTAGGGATTTTTAAACACTTAATAGTGCAGACCGATGCAATATTAATTTCAAAATATAGATAAATGAAAAAAAAATTACTTGGTATTATATATTGTATATAAAAGAATAATTTTTATAATTGGATATAGTTGTGTGTGATATATTTGTTTATTAGGAAGTGAAATTTCATAAATATTGGTTGCAAAATAGGATTATATATAAAATGAATTTAATTGGAAATTTGAGAACTTAAGTTCCAGGGTTTGAAATTGGTTTTCAAATGATTTTGGAATATAATATTAGTATTATTTAAAAGTACCGTCGGATAAACATTTTCAATGTGATTGGAAAGAAATGTTTTAAAAGAATTTTTAAAGGAAATAAGTTCTGTACTCCCCTCTTTTGTCGTTGGAAAATAATTTTGGTGATGACTGCACATCATCATTGACGTTCATTTTTGAGTTTCAAAGTGGAATGGCCACTGTAGCAGCTTTAGTACATATTTGTTTTGATAAACAAATCTTAACTTTAATTTCTAAATATGATTTGATATATATAAAAGATATGAGTATATACATAAATATATATATATATATATATATGTTATTTCAAATGATTTGAAATAAATTCAGTATTTAGTTCTTAAGATTTCTATAAATAAGAGATTTCGGTTATTCTAATGAAATGAAATCTTAAATAATTTAATAAAATTGGAAACATCCAAATTGAAATCTAAATTAAGTGATAATCGTTTAATAAAAATATAATGGGGTTGGAGATTTGTAACTTGTAATTTAAAAGACAATGAAAATTTAGAAGATGTAAATTATTGAATATTTTGTTAACTAAAAAAATAAACAAGATAATATTTGTATGACATTTTGTTTCATTCTTAAAACATATATATAAATTACCAGAAATGTTTAAAAAAGTTATAATATATTAAATAGTATTATGTAATAGAATATTATACAAGTAAAACCTAAATAATTAAAGTGTTAAAATGGAATTAAACCTATAAATAAGAATTTTGATGTATAAGAAATGTCGTAAGCATAAGTTAATGTTTTAAAGTGCTAGTATTAAACTGAAATCAAGTTATATATAGAAATTAAATTGCAATGAAATGAATGTAATTTAATAAGAAATAACCTTGTATGAATAATTGGAAATAAATAAATTGCATGTAATACTTAAATAATGAATCCATTGATTATTTAAGATATTGAATGGAAAATAATTTATGTAAGTAAATGAATGTAAACAAATAAAAAATGATTCTGTACGAATGAAAGAGAATTAAAAATAAATGAAAAGTAAATAATGTGAGAAGAAACCAATAGAATAAACTTAAATAAAATATAAAATTCTTTGTTGATTGGCTAATGGGAAGTATGGAAAATGATACTTCTAATTGTTTAAGGTTGTATGAATAATTTATTAACTAATTATTTAAGGCTGTTGAGTGTAGGATACTGTAACATCCTGATATTTTCAACCATTCGCATCCACGCATGTTGGATTTGAATTGCTCAAAATACCAGATTGTTATTTTATATTTGGCAAACTCCTCATATACAGTAAATAATTAAATCATAGAATAACAGACATAGAGTAATATAACAATATGCAGCGGAAACAAAGGAATAGTAGTTCATGATATTACTATATATATATAACAGAGTTAAATAAGATACAACAGAAGTCTCAAATACAATAGTCAAATACAAGATCAAAATGCATCATTAAATCAACTGAATAATTACAAGCTGAATAGATAGATGGATCCCCAAGCGAAGCTCCAACTCCAAAGGCGAGTCTCAAAAGTTGCATTACTCAGTCTGACCCGAGCGTAAAGCAACCACACAACATTTGAGTCAGGATTAACATTCTTATATCAATAAATCTAAATCAAGTGAAATAACCCCTGAAATACAAGTAACTCAAAGGATGTTTGGGATAACCATCCTCTAGGGATCCGTTAAACTATTTATTATGTAGTAATATACGATATTATAATAATGTCTATAGTAAAGTAAACTATTAAAATAGCGTTAAGGCTTTACATTTTCCACCTTAACACATTTTATATATTCCCATAGTCTATACAGTACCATAATCTCCCCCATACTGGGCGTCGTCAAAGGGCACTCCATAGGTATGGTACAAAGCAAACTCATAGTGGTCTCGATAGGGTAGGTGACACGGCACAACAAAGCAATGCCAGAGAGATATACCAACTATGCATCCGAGCTGGTGGTAACGCATAGCAGCCGCTACCACCAACCTTGGAACACACTCCCAAATCAAAAAAAAATCAAATGTGGCCACCAGATCAATCACAAAGTCAGAATATAGTATCTAAGGAATATGTCCGATCGGAGGAGCTACCTCACTTGGCCCGAGAATCGCTCCTGTTTTAGCCACTTTATGCCAACTCATGGGAGTCGGATCTACGTGTATACCTAAATATGACGTCACCACCATCCTACTTCATTCTGAAATCTCCACCGCCTACACGGTTGTTAAAGTAGTTTTCGGTATTGCCAGAGAGTATGACAATATCCAATCCCGGTCTTTTTAACAACCAAACATTATTACAACACCACGGTCATTTCAAAATAGTTTATACTTCAAAATTAAAATATCATTTCCATTTCAAAACTATATCAATACGATATCATTTTTCACTTCAAATATATTCATTTCCAAAACCATAGTACTTTCAAAGTTATACATTTTCGAAACCAAACACTTGAAATTATAATACTTTCAAAACATAATACTTTGAAATTCATAACTTTGAAAACATAACATCCACCACTTAAACAGTTTAAATATTATTATAATAAAATAGTTTATAAAGTAATATAGTTTATATAAAAGAGTTATAAATTAAAATAGTTTATATTAAACTAGTTAGTATATTAATTGTTAATATTAAAAATATTTTATATTAAAAATGATTTATATTAAAATAGTTTATTTAAAAAATTTATAAAGTAAAATATAAAATAGTTTTAAATATAATTTAAAAATACTTTATATAATAAAATAGTTTCCTCAAATTTCACAAATTGATTCCAAATCAACTAGAATTCCAAAAATTCAAATTTAATCCAATCTCAAATCATTAATTTCAGTTTATTTCAGTTTCTCAATAAACCATTTCAAATTATATCGATTTCAAATACAGATTTTTAACCACAAAATAAACCATTTCAATTTCAATATTTTCAAAGCTTTAAATATTCAAACATTTCAAACTAGATTTGATAATTCTATATATATATATATATATATATATATATATATATATATATATCAAATTCACTTTACCATAATTTATTTTGAAATATTTATTTAATCATTCAAATAACTTTTAAATAAAACTTCAAATTTCAAATTTACATAAAATTAAATATACCATTCTAATTTATGTAAATTTGAAATATTCATTTAAATCACTTTTAATCAAAAATCAAGTTATAAAATCATATCTTTAAAATCCCAAATTTAAAAAATTTCAAATCAAATTTATTTGAGTATAATTCATAAATAAATTCAATTTCAAAACCTTGGAAATCATTTCAAAATATATATATTGACTTACGGTGTCTGTATATAATTTTCTATCCTACGGTCAAGTGATATAGATATTTATCATTTCAATCCGTAATATAAATATGTACGGGTATGTATCATTTCAACCCGCAATCCCAAATTCAATTCAACGAAAATCGCTTGGGTTTATCATTTCAACCCATAACGATTTTCTCCTATTCTATAGAGCGTTCGGGTATGCATCATTTCAACCCATAGGGAATTCTATACTAAAAAGGAACTTGCAGAGTGATAACAGATATGATAATTATATAACAGACATATATCATCAATATAAATAATGGATAATGGTGTCAGATGTCACAGGTGAACAGATATAGATAATAGCATATATATATATATATATATATATATATATCAATGTAAATAACAAACAATAGCATATTTCAATTGTCGTTTCAATTGAAATCAAATTTAATAAATATAAGAACGTAAATAGTGAGTCTCACCTTTCGAGGCTATAGAGGATAGACAATGAAAGGGGATACGAATCCAAAGCAAAGCTAGATGGACACGATTCGACGAACAATGCTTATAAATAGGAATTAATGAAATAAATCAGAATCTGCTTGATATAGACAGAAACGAAATATATAATATATTATATATTTTCTTCTTAAAACCAAAAATCAATCAAAAATACATATTCAAAATCAATATATCTATATATGTATTTTAAAACTAATCATCCAAATAAAATCATTGTTTAACTAGACTCATATACTAAAGTCAAACATATATGTATAAAAATATATTTTGAGTCAATACATTAAGCTTAACGGTTTTATATAAACCGATATATATAGACTTATTATAAAACTACCAAACTACTGAAAAGAAACTATATATACAGCAATATATTTGACATTTACCTATATATATATATTCAACTAATTTATATAAACTAACATACATATGATATATTAAACTTCTCAAGGCATACAGCCATTATAACTGGCATATATCATATTTGAATATTTATAAAAGATGATATATTATAAAACTTTGAATGAGCAATCATAAATATATATAAAACTAATATACATCAGAGAAAAACACAAACTAAACCTTATATAAATTACACTATATATATATACTTCTTAAAGCAAAAATCAAAACGCATATATAGCTAACTTTTTAATTATATATATATATATATAATAAATTATATATAAGCTAAGATAAACTTATATACAACAGAATACAAACTTTGATACCGTAAACACTTAACAATATATATACAGTAAAACAGATTTTATACAAACACAATATACATATTAGTTGTTATAAAATATAAATTAGAATATCAATATTTAAATCATACAAATTTATTACCGTCTATAAATTTATATTGATAAAATAATACAAATAAGACTAATATACTTATATAAACAGACAAGTAAATCGACAGTTGTATTTATCACTTTATAAAAACCAATATAATATTAATATACAACTTATATCCCTTTACAGTGCAATATGATACTTTTAATAATATAATATACGGTATATATATATATTGCACTAATAATATATAACTAATATACAGAGATAACACTTAACATGTCAGTCAATATGTATTGGCTATTATAACACATGAGTAATATATATACATATCACATATGCAAATATATAATTGTCAAATATATTTCACGTTATAAAATATAGCTTCTACTAAAATATATTAATAAAATTGTTAATATATAACTTAGTTAGATATATACGTTTATTATCAGGTTATATACGCATAAATCCAACAGTTTCCAACCAAAGTAAAATAACTGCATATATACTCATATATACAACTGTTCACATTAGTAACATTTGAAACTAACAGAAACGTATATATATATATATATCAGAATATATATATAAAGAATCTACCTCAATATATATATATATATATATATATATATATATATATATAACATGAGCTAGCTGAAGGATAAATGCACAGGAAGAAGTGGGATGCTAGAAAGGAGGGGTTGGGTGTTCAGGTGCGGGTGTCAGATGATGGGAAGAGGCACGGTGAGGCCAATCGACAAAAGCATGGGAGTTAGGCTGAGCAAAATGATGGGACAGGAGAAAACATGTGATGGAAAAACTGCTGGGTGGGTTTGGCTACGTGCTCCAGGTCGCGGCTATGGTGGCTGTGTGATGGGTGGTTGCGAGGTGAAGTGATGAGGAGGAATGGGTTGTAGGAGAGAGAGAGGAGGAAGAAGGATGTGTTTTTGAACGAACCAGAAATGTGAAGGGACAACTCAATATAAGATGAATAGTTTAGAATAATAAAAGTCATGCCAATTGAATGCTAGACATATTAATAGTTGATGGCTATACAGATACACACGATGGGAAGATAAATGGTTACAGGCAGATCGAAAGGTTTAAACTGTACCTATATGGGTGACCGTTTCATAGGTCTCGCCACCTCAAACACCGAATTACAGAAATAAATATACTGTGGAGATCAGCATGACGAGACGATTAAAACGATATACAGATATCAGTGGTACAATCATCCTATCAAACGTCGATAATCAGTATCGAAAATACTGCTAATTTGCCAGAATTAAGATAAACGAGGCAATAATAGTCAAAATTTGGCGAAACGAAATATGACGTCTCACTTAGAAGATGATTTACAAATTTATTGTATAAAAATATTCAAGTTTGAAAAATATTTTATTATCATTCAATATTAACTGATTTAATTTAAAATAAAATACACAATAAAAAAACTTTCATATTATCAGATGAAAATTTACCTTTTGCTATGTTTAAATAGACATATTCCAAATAGTAAATTTTTGATTCAAAATTTTATTATTTGAAATTTCACAAAATTCAATTATTTAAATTATAAAATTAATAAAATTTACGGGTCTTACAGACACACTTGATAGTTTATCTATCACCTTGCATGATTAAAAGTTCCTGAACCTGAACAAACCATTAGTTTTGGTTGTTATGGATGTATGATTGATTCCTTGTTGCATACGATGGTCGTGTTGTTTTACTTACGTATGCTTTGTGTATTGATTTCTGTTTTACTAATTGAAACAACTAAACATTCCTATTGTACATAGTTTTAATTCTTTGGATTATATAAGTGAAATACAAGTTTATGGAAGCGATAGCTACAGGTTTTGGTTTCATAAATAAAGTTTGCTTGGCCGACAAATAGATACGTTTTCGGATTACGGTTTTATAGCGACGCTATATTGTTTTTCCATGGATTGGGATGTTTTATTAATATACATATATATATTGAAATTATTGATATTGTTATTTTTCCAGACCTATCGGTGCAAAGGAGATTCTATCGAAATTTTTCGTGAATTTAAGACTTAGAAAAAATTGGTGAAAGTGGAAACATTTTCAAACTTTTGTTAAACTTGTATATGGAAAATTTAATTGTTTACAAATTGGTATATTTTATGGAAAACGTTTTAAATTTTGTGAAAGTTGAGTTATTTTCAAAATTTTGTTTAACTTAATTATGTAAATTAATTGCTTATAAATTGATATATTTTATTTAAATACTTAATTATGTAAGTTTAAAGTGTTATAAATTGATTATTTGAATAAGAATATATCAGTTTCTTAACTCCTTCCTGTTCCTTTTCGAGGACGAAAATTTTTGAGTGGGGGAGAGTGCAACGACACATAATTTCGATAATTAAAAATATTAAATTTAATAAGACTTTGGTATTTAATATTGGAAGAAATTAAAATGGTGATTTATTAATGAATAAAATAACTAGAATGTAATCTAAAATGTTTATTTAATTTAATTGATGTCTATTTTAGTGTAATTGAAATAATTATAAAGTTAGATTGGTTATAAATTGAAAATAAGGGAATAAATTAAATGTTGTATTCAATAGTGAAACTGTATATAATTAATTAAAATTGGTCAGCATAAAATAATTAATTAGTATGTGAATTAATTAGTTTTGTTTGTAAACAATAAACATATAAATGTGTTTGGATTATTAATGCGTAATAATTGTTCAGTTATCATTTCATATTTAATCCATTGAAATTAATTGAAAATCAATTTAAATTAATCTAATTAAATATTGCAGATGATATGAATTAAGATGATAGCTGTAGAATTTTGAGGTGACAAAATGTATGCTAATTATATCCATAAGGCGATAGTTGATTGAATAACAGGATGTAAATCTAAATAATTAATTTATTTAAATTTAAATTATAATTAATGAATTGTATTTCAATTGCAATTGAATGCTAAAACTTATGTAATAGTTACATCTTGGATATAACATAGAAAATTTATTTTGATAGATTATTAATTTCTATGCAATCTAGAATGATGAAATTGTTAACAATTAAAGTTGAATTTAAAAGTGACTAAATTAATTTGATAATAATTTATTTAACTAACGTGAATTTAGCCATTTTGTCCATTGTCTTGGGTTTCGATGGAAGTTTCATTAGATTCGTAAAAATGAATTATTGTAGGATTTCAAATTTCGTAGCGATCGGACTTACCATTTGGTCGTGCGGGCTCGAAACGCGTAGAAATCATTTAAAAGAACTTAAATGAATATAATCTTATTTTAAAAGATAACTTCTATATACTTTTGAATTAGGGTTTGAAATAGTTCCATTGAGTTCGAAATTATCAAAAACATATATTTCGATATATGGGATGACCTACTTCCATTTCGGAAACGAACTAGGCTTTTCGGATCGTCGTTATCATTTCGACCCAATTCGATTTGTCCATTCTTTCTTATCTACCTTTACCAGGCTATTATAAACCCTAGTTGTTTCTCATTTCTGATTTCTGTACGCACTGCTTATCTCCGTCTACTCCTCCCTTCCTTCCGAATGGCAGAAACCCTAATTCCCAAATTCAACTTCAAATCAAAATCAAATCAAAAAAATTAAACTCTCCAAATCCTATCAAATTATATATCATTGGAAAGCTCTCAACGAGCGCAATCTACTGCAGCAATTCGTTTTTCGATTTGATGCATCATTTGAAAGAAATTGATGAAGAAGCCACGACCGTCCATATTGGATTTTCGGATTCGACGGAGGATCGTCGATTTTACGACGATCGGAGGATATAGGCTTATCGAGGAGGATTTTTGGAGTCGACCTATATGGTTGCATCTTGCTGTAGGTGCCTATAATCGTTAGAAATGGCCTAAATGATGGATGGCAGTGGGTTGCCTTTGGAGGCGTTTCAGCATGTCGCGCGCCTGGGAATAGGCGTGGTGGCGGCGAGCTTCTTTCTGGAGAAGGGGGGTCGTAGGTGGCGGCATTGAGGCTTGAAGGAGGCATCTATTGTTGTATACAATGATGATGGTTGGGTCCTGTGTAGTTAATGCCGTACTATTACCCCGCTATAACCCCGCTGTATCTCATAGCAGATTTCTATCGCTACGATTTTTCCATATAGCCCCAAAATATAGCTTTTGCGCTTTAATCCCCGCTATTTCCGCTATATCCCATTATTCCCGCTATATTTTGCTATTTCCGCTATATCTTCTTTAATAAAATGAATTAAAAAATTGCATTTATACATTATAAAAATTATGAAACTAATTTATTTGATTTAATTTTTAATATATTTTCAGTACTGAAAATACTCTAATATTCTACTAAATTCAATTATATTATACAACAGTTTTACGTTTATTTAAAGTATATTTGCACATGTTTTTTGTTTAAAATTATTTATGTATTAATTATAATCCAATTGAATGATAATTTTTTATTTGACTACCTTTTATATATTTGTAAAAATATTAAGTACGAGTTTTATATGCTATTTTAGAGCCATCTGTTAGGAAATCTATTCTACGGTTTCGATGATAACAACTATACAATGGAAATCGTATGTATGTATATATCTATATTTACAGGTAGTTGATGAAGTAGCATCACCAAAGAGATAGAAACAAGAATCAAAAGGCAAACAAATCAATAGAAGTTGAAATGGAAATGCACAGACACAAAGAAAGCAAGAATACACACTTTCAGACGTCTGGGTGCACTGACCAGACGTCTGGATTATTCCTCTGTATTGCAAATCAGTATAAAACAGACGTCTGATAAAAATACCAGATGTCTAATGATATTCTCTAGTTCTATATTTCAGAAGGAATCAGACGTCTGGAATTAAAATCAAACGTCTGAAAAACAACCATACACAAAAATATATATGAAGGGCAGACGTCTAAAACATGCTCTCAGACGTCTGATTTTGAATTCAACGGAGCAATTTCAAACTCCAATTGTCACACTTGAAGGGACACATCTGCTTCTTCTTACCGCAACTCTTCATCATCATCAGAAGCGACTTTAGGGAGATTACAACGGATACAACTATACAAGATAACCCTTCATCAGTATAAATAGCATCAACAATGCAAAGAAAACGAATAATACTTACTTATGCTATTGATTTCTATACTCTGACTTACATCTGTTCTCAAAGCAATCAACTACTTACACTTCCATATATTCTGGATTACGCATTCAACACTTTCTAGATAAATATATTGGAAGCACTTGTATTCAACAGTCAACATCAGTGTTATAAGAACACATCTTTGACAAAGAAACTCTGCTATTGTAAACCTGTTCCTCCGGGTCAAGTGAGGGTTAGTTAGTAAAAGGAAATTCCGAAGAGGAGCTTCGGGACTGGACGTAGGACGGGAGGTCCGAACCAGTATAAAATCCTGGTGTGATTAGTTTAATTTACTTTACTACTATTATCTATCTAGTTTTACTGTTGATTACTTATACTTGCACATATATATCATACGATCCACTCATATAGACTTTCAATTGGTATCAAAGCAAGGTTTGATCAAAGAATAGTAACATGTTTTTGAATCCCTTTAAATATGGCAAGTATTTTTCAAAAAGGACAATCCACAGCACGACCCCCACTTTTTAATGGCTCTAACTATGCATATTGGTCAACACGTATGAGAATTTTTATGGAAGCTAACGGTCTAGAAATTTGGTCAGCCACTCAAGATAAATATGAAGCACCCACTACTGCTATGAACACTTGGACCGATGCACAAAAAACCTTAGCATCAAACAATGCTAAAGCTATGAATGTTTTATTTTGTTCTTTAGACAAAAATGAATTTTCACGTGTAATGCTATGCACCACTGCATTTGATATTTGGCGTACCTTACAAATTACACACGAAGGTACAACAAAGGTCAAACAAACTAAAATTTCAATTTTGCAAAACCAATTTTCATCTTTCAAAATGAAACAAAATGAAACTATAGTAGACATGTATTCTAGATTTCAAACTATTCAACATGATCTTATGGCATTAGGAGTTAAGTTTACTGATTTTGATTTAGTTTCTCAAATACTTAACTCTTTAACACCTGACAGGGAAAGAAAGGTATTGGCTATAGAAGAGGCTGATGATCTTTCTACCCTCAAAGTTGAAGAGTTGATAGGAAATTTGATGTCGTATGAAGCAAATTTGCAGGCACGAAAAGAACTAAATTCGGAAAAGAAGAACATAGCATTTCAGGCAACAATGAATGATGATTCGGATTTAGATGAAGATGAGATAGTATTCATTGCCAAAAACTATAATAGATTCAAGAAATTTAGAAAGATGACAAAATTTCAAAAAGAAGGAAAGTCCAACTCGACAAATCAATCTCAAATCAAATGCTATGAATGTGATCAATACGGACACATGAAGAAAGATTACCAAAAACTCAACAATGATAAAAGAAGAATAAATTTGAAAAATTCAAGAAGAAGAAAGCTTTCAAAGTAACATGGGATGATTCAGATTCTTCATCATCAGAAAGTGATAGCGATAGTGACGAAGAACAAGCAAATGTGTGTTTTATGGCACAAAACGATGAGGTATGTCCGAAACTTAGCTATGACGAATTATTTGAACTAAGCATGGAATTGGATGATAAATTTAGACAGGTTAAAAAATTGAATAAAGAATATATAGTTAAAATAAATAGATTAGAAATTGAAGTAGGTATGTTAAAAGATGAAAAAATCATTCTAGAAGAAGAACTTGAATTATCTCAAGAAAAATACAAAAGTAATTTGATAATAAATGAGGCTACCACTATAGAACTTGAAAGCACAAAAAAAGCACACGATAATTTTTTGAAAGCAAATACCAACCTTAAAAATAATATTTAATTGTTTAAAATTGAGAATATAGAACTAAAAGAAAAGCTAGATAAGATTACAAATAATGTGTCAAAATTTAATAAAGGAAAACAAGATTTGGAAAACCTTATAAAAATATCAAAACCATCAAGCAACAAAAATGGAATAGGTTGTAAAAATTCCTCTAAACAAAAAGAAAAGGTTGCAAAAAATCTTAGTTATAAAAAAACTAAAAGTTTACCTAAGTCTACATTAAATACCAAAACTATAAAAATTTGGATTCCTAAAACAAATAATTATTTAATTAGACAAAAGTATATCAATAATTATATAGAGAATGTGGTCTATAATAAAAATTATCTTTATAAAGGTACCAAACCATCTTGGGTATGGCTACCTTCTCCTAACAAATAGGACCCTAATAATATATGGGTACCAATTGAAGCATCTTTTATTTTGCAGGTACCCAAAATAAAAAATAAAGAGAAATGGATACTAGATAGTGGCTGCTCTAAACATATGACCGGAAATTCAAAGATGTTATCAAATATATCATACTTTGATGGTGGAACGGTAACATTTGGAGACAATTCAAAAGGATACGTCGTGGGCATTGGAGAAGTCTTCAACTCTGGTATATCAAATTCTCTATTATTACAAATGTTTTATTAGTAAAAAATCTAAAACACAACTTACTAAGCATTAGTCAATTATGCGATAAAGGTTTTCAAATAAATTTTGAAAAAGATAAATGAAATATTTTAGATAATAACAAATAACTCATTTTTGAAGGATTTAGAAACAAAAATATTTATGTATTAAACATGAATATAAATAAAAATTCAAACTTATGCTTAACCGCCAAACATGATGATCATGGTTATGGCATAAACGATTTTGTCATATCAACTTTAAAAGTATTAATAAATTAGCAAAATATGAACTATTAAGGGGATTACCTAGAATAAATTTCAAAGTAGAAAATTTATGTGATGATTGTCAAATTGGAAAACTAAAGAAAAGCTCGTTTAAATCTAAGAATAATATTTCTACAAAATAACCATTAGAACTGTTACACTTAGATTTATTTGGCCCTACACAAATTCGGTCTATAAATAACAACAAATATGTCTTTGTAATAGTTGATGATTTTTCAAGATATACATAGACTTTGTTTTTAAAACATAAAAGTGATACTTTTGGAATGTTTAAAATTTTTGCTAAAAGAATTAAAATACAAATGAACTTAAAAATTAAAAATATCCGAAGTGATCATGGAGGAGAATTCGAAAATGATCTTTTTACAAATTTTTGTAATAAAAAAGGAAAAACTCACAATTTTTCTTTTCCTCGAACACCGCAACAAAATGGTGTCGTAGAAAGAAAAAATACATTACAAGAATGCGCACGAACATTACTAAACAGTAGTGGTTTACCAAAACACTTTTGGGCTGAAGCTATTGCGACATCTTGTTATGTATTAAATCGTGTAACAATACGTCCTATGACTAAACAAACGTGTTTTGAAATATTTTTTGGTAAAAAACCTAAGGTATCATACTTTAAAACTTTCGGGTCAAAATGTTTTATTTTAAATACAAAAGATAACTTAGGTAAATTTGATCCAAAAGCCGATGAAGGTATTTTTATTGGATATTCGGATCGGAGTAAAGCATATAGAATTTTTAATAAAAGAAATAATACTGTTGAAGAAAGTTTACACGTTTCGTTCGATGAAAATCTTTGTAATCTTAAAACTAACGATGAAGAAGAAAATATTCCACTAATAAATCAAACAAATACCGTTAATAATGACATAAATATTGAAAATAACACTCTGGTATCACCTCCTAGAATTCTTAAAAATCATACAATAGATAATATTATTGGAGACCTTAATATAAGAGTAACTAGAAATCATCTCAATCATATAAGCCATATAGCATTTGTGTCAAACTTTGAACCAAAAAATTATAAAGAAGCATCAAATGATAATTTTTGGATAATAGCTATGCAAGAAGAATTAAATCAATTCGAACGTAATAACGTATGGGAATTAGTACCACGACCTAAAGATCAATTGGTAATAGGAACAAAATTGATATTTAAGAACAAATCAGATGAAAACGGAGATATTATTAGAAATAAAGCACGATTAGTTGCTCAAGGCTACAATCAAGAAGAAGGAATAGATTACGATGAAACCTTTGCTCCTGTAGCAAGATTGGAGGCCATTCGTACATTACTCGCTTTTGCAACATATAATAATTTTAAACTATTTCAAATGGATGTCAAAAGTGCTTTTTTAAATGGGTTTATCAAAGAAAATGTATATGTAGAACAACCACCACTATTTGTTCATGAAAAATATCCCGATCACGTATTTAAATTACACAAAGCTTTATATGGATTAAAACAAGCCCCACGAGCTTGGTATGAACGTCTTAAAAATCATTTAATTACATCAGGTTTTCAAATAGGCAAAATTGATATAACTTTGTTTATTAAAAGAGAAAATAATGATATTTTAGTAGTGCAAATCTATGTCGATGACATCATTTTTGGCTCAACCAATGAAAATTTATGCAACCAATTTTCAAATATTATGAAAAGTGAATTTGAAATGTCCCACATGGGAGAATTAAATTTTTTCTTAGGTTTACAAATAAAACAACTTGATAATGGAATTTTTATTCATCTAGAAGAATATTGTAATAATTTATTAAATCGTTTTGAAATGAATAAAACCTCAAGTAAACCAACTCCAATGAGTACCACTGTTCACCTAGAAAAAGATGAAAACGGAAAAGATTTTGATGAAAAGAAATATCGTAGCATGATTGGTTCTCTTCTCTATTTAACGGCTAGTCGACCTGATATTATGATGAGTGTATGTCTTTGTGCTCGATTTCAAGCCAAACCAAAAGAGTCACATCTAAGAGCAGTTAAGCGAATTTTACATTATCTTTCTAGTACTAAAGATTATAGGTTGTTCAACCCTAAAGGATCCTCATTTGAACTTATCTCATATAGTGATGCGGATTTCGAAGGATGTAAAACAGATCGTAAAAGTACTAGTGGAACTTGTCATTTTATCGGACAATCATTAGTTTCTTGGTTTAGCAAAAAACAAAATTGCGTTTCCTTATCAACTTGCGAAGCCGAATACATCTCCGCAGCACTAGCATGTGCTCAAGTAATATACATGCAACAAACACTAACAGATTTTGGTAAAACTATCATCAAGTCTCCAATTTATTGTGATGACATAAGTGCAATTAATTTGTCCAAAAACCCAATTAATCACTCAAGAACCAAACATATAGATATACGACATCATTTTCTAAAAGACAATGTTGAAAAAAGAACCATTTCATTAGAATACGTTAGTACCGAAAATCAAGTAGCCGACATCTTTACTAAACCATTAAATGAACAAACTTTTTCTAAGCTTCGACGAAGTTTAGGAATTTGCTCAATAAATGATCTTTTTCCTTAATACATTATATATAAAAATATATAATAAAATTTAAAGCTACATTTAGTTACCAATATACTAACCACAAGATATATTATTGATTTCTGCACTTCTAAGGTTTTCAGAAAAGTAATAACTACAAATTAGGTTATTTATTTCTGCACCTTTAAAAATTTAGTTTGTCTATATTTACATACTTTCCAAATAATAAATATAGCCAAATAGAAAAACTTTATTCAAACAATTAATTTTTTAAATTTTTTTTTATATATAACAATGTCTTCACCAGATTCCTATATATCCATCTCCGTATCAACACCCTCGACGGATAGCGCGGTTGACACACCACAACAACTCCCAACGCCTACCCCAAAGCAAGAACCAACTCATAGGTGGTCTTCATATCGCACAGGTTTTACACCAAATAATAAGAAAGCTAAAAAATCTTTGTTTACGTCTCCTAACACAAAGGAGAAAATCAATGAAATCCATCATTACCAAAAACAAAAGATGGATCTTCAACGGGAACTTTATTTCGAACAAAAAGTTACGGCACGGAGGTTAAACTTTCTCGAGCAAGTTGCAATGAAGTTTTGTTCGTCACGCAAGAAAGATGTTCATGAACCACTTCCAAAACCTTGTAGTTCATTGGATCCTTCTTCTTTGTATCGTACTCCTTCAGACCCTTCACCTAGACAATATTCTGGCTCTCCACGAACACACGAACGTGGAAATATATGGTCTCCACTTCGACCATGAAATGATGATGAATCAAGAAATCCTAAAACTCCGTCTCCATCTAAATAAATTATTTATATTAATTGGTGTATGTATCTATAAGTATACGTATTTTTATAACAATAAGGAAATTTATTATTTACGTTCAATAAATAAAATTTCTATCATTTATTTGACAATCTACAAACTTCAGACGTTTGCCAACAGCTACCAGACGTCTGATACTATGATATTATACTAAAACTGTTGATATGTCCATATATCAGACGTCTGAAATAATGCCAGACGTCTGAAATATGCCTCTGCCCTCTCAAAAATAAAATTATGGCCATTTCAGACGTCTGGAATGATAACCAGACGTCTGTATAAGTTCTTTGTTTCAATCTCAAACCAAAACAAGACGTCTGCTTTAAATTCCAGACGTCTGAAATTTTTCTCTGCATCAAAATATTATACGTAAACTAACAACCAGACGTCTTAATCAAGATATCAGACGTCTGTTTTTACCTACTGGACAAAAATTAGGGCAAACCAGACGTCTTATTACTTTTTCAGACGTCTGATTCCCAATCTACCATATAAAATCGATCAGAATAACGACATTTTTTATCTTCTTCAAAAACATTTTCTCCCGACGATCTTCTCAAATAAAATTTTCTTTTCCAAATCATACAGCATTTTTAAAACAACAATGCCGCCTCATACTAAAAATCCTACTAAAAAGAGAAAGCAAGATCAACCAACGACATCTTCACATCCGCAAGTTTGTTCGGATGATCAAATCGAACGTTGGATGAATAAAGCTCCTCATTCTCTAAAAAGGTACGAAGATATTCAAAAAAAGAAACTTCACATAGGTCCCTTCTACAATTTATTAAAATTTCCTATGTATGACCTAGACGAATTATGTGAAACGGTCGGTTTAGAAACCCTGATTTCTTTTCAAACAAACGATATTCAAATTGACCAATTAGCCATCTTCCTATTCTACGCAAATTTAGATAGCACCGCAGTTCGGAATACTGAGAATGAAGAAAATTGGCTTTGGTCCAGTGTCTATGGAAACACAATTCGATTAACCCCTGGCTTAATAGGTCGAACCCTTGGTTGCTCTGACACCGGGGAAGACCTGTATAACATTCCCGATATGAGATTTAAGCCTAGGGATAGTGTTACACATCAAATTTGGGAAGATAATATGCCAAAATTTTCTTCCAAGTATTTACGCCCAAAGGCTCGACTACTAACAAGGATGATAATAAACACCATTATTCCACGATTAGGTAGTCACGAGCAAATCACAGAAATGGAGCATAAAGCATTGTATGCTATATTTAGTCGGACAAGAGTGAATTGGGCAAAATTTATTTTTGATGAGCTTAAGCAATTTTGGAATCGCTCTCGACCTTCCATTATTTACCCGACTATATTATGCGGCTTCTTCGGGCTAATAACATCAATCGTGTTTATCAACATTCGAAGAAATTTCACCCAAATATTCTTCAACAAATTTTTTCTCCTTGATGCACTTGCCCGAAATTCCCCTGGAATTCAAGACATTTGAGGATTGGACGCGCAATCGACAATCTCGACGTATTGAGCCTCCTCCTCAACCACCCATGATTCCTTCTCAAGGAGAAGAACAAAAAGAAGCAACTCCTCCTCCTCCTCAACCTTTTGATTACCGGGACAAGAGGATATTATGGAGACTCGACTAGAAACAGAACCAAATGAAAGTATTCGAGATCTCACTCTTCGAAATCAACACATACTGTCCCAAAATCAAAGATACTTGGCTAAGCGAATTGACAACCTTGAAGCATCATTTGCTACTCGCCTAGCCACAGTTGAAGATTCCCTTTCAACTGCTTTGTCAGTGCTGAAAGAAGTATTACAACGGGTCCGTGCTCCAACTCCACCGTCTGAGGATTGGCCAACTCCCGTTCCTTCCCCTCCTACAAAGCACTCTAAATTATTTGAGGATGAACCTCCAAAGGAAGCTATGATATCTCCTTCAAAAACTAGTACTTCTACAAAAGAAGATCAAAACGAGGATGATACAAATCAAGCTTCGCCAAAGGAAGGTGATCCAAAACTAGCTTCACCAAAACAAGATGACCCAAATCAATCCTCTCCGAAATAAATTTAAGTTTACTTTTGTAGCTTTTGTGTACTTTTGTAATAGAACAATGCATGTAAACTTTTTCTTATTAATGAATATTTTTCTGACATATTGACTTAATTGTTATAAATTCTTTTTGATAATGTCAAAGGGGGAGAAATAGTAATATTCTCATAAAACAATATGAATAAGCATATATTCAGGGGGAGATTTCAAATCTATATATAAGTACATTGAATAAGTTGTCATCATCAAAAAGGGGGAGATTGTTAGGAAATATATTCTACGGTTTCAATGATAACAACTATACAATGGAAATCGTATGTATGTATATATCTATATTTACAGGTAGTTGATGAAGTAGCATCACCAAAGAGATAGAAACAAGAATCAAAAGGCAAACAAATCAATAGAAGTTGAAATGGAAATGCACAGACACAAAGAAAGCAAGAATACACACTTTCAGACGTCTGGGTGCACTTACCAGACGCCTGGATTATTCCTCTGTATTGCAAATCAGTATAAAACAGACGTCTGATAAAAATACCAGACGTCTGATGATATTCTCTGGTTCAATATTTCAGAAGAAATTAGACGTCTGGAATTAAACTCAGACGTCTGAAAAACAACCATACACAAAAATATATATGAAGGGCAGACGTCTGAAACATGCTCTCAGACGTCTGATTTTGAATTCGATAGAGCAATTTCAAACTCCAACTGTCACACTCAAAGGGACACGTCTGCTTCTTCTTACCGCAACTCTTCATCATCATCAGAAGCGACTTTAGGGAGATTACAACGGATACAACTATACAAGATAACCCTTCATCAGTATAAATAGCATCAGCAATGCAAAAAAACTAATAATACTTACTTATGCTATTGATTTCTATACTCTGACTTACATCTGTTCTCAAAGCAATCAACTACTTACACTTCCATATATTCTGGATTACGCATTCAACATTTTCTAGATAAATATATTGGAAGCACTTGTATTCAACAGTCAACATCAGTGTTATAAGAACACATCTTTGACAAAGAAACTCTGCTATTGTAAACCTGTTCCTCCGGGTCAAGTGAGGGTTAGTTAGTAAAAGGAAATTCCGAAGAGGAGCTTCGGGATTGGACGTAGGACGGGAGGTCCGAACCAGTATAAAATCCTGGTGTGATTAGTTTAATTTACTTTACTACTATTATCTATCTAGTTTTACTGTTGATTACTTATACTTGCACATATATATCATACGATCCACTCATATAGACTTTCACCATCCGCTATATCCTCGCTGTATCCCCGCTACGACTTTTTGCACCTCCACCGCTTCGAATCTGCCGAGCGCTTTAACTGCACAGGTTGGGTCATGCATGCCTATGAACGTGCTAGGGCTAGAGGGTGAGAATTATGAAATTGCCCCTTTTCTAGTTTTATTTTTATTTTAAATTTTGGATGTTCTAATTAGCATATCTTTTGCATACGAGCTCGGATTCACACGCGGTTTTCTCCATTGTGATCGTATCAAAATTTTAAACATTATGAAACTCATTTGGTTACATTTTGAGACTGTTAAATTTTTAGGATTTATTTAGATTTTAAATCGTCGATAAATCAAAAGTGAGTGTTTTAGCCCACTCACAAATACTAAACCATCTTATGTTGGTTAAATTAAATTTACAATGTGAATAAAAATTGACTAATTGCTATTTAGTATATTTTAAATTATCATTCGAGTTTTATTTTAATTTATATTAAATTTAATTGCCGTTCAAGTTAGTATTGAATTTAAATTATTGATTGAATACTTAATAATGATAACCAGTTTATTTGTTGTGATTTATTGGTTGATTTGAATGATGATTGTGATAGATGTTTAATTGTTTACATTTGGATGATTGGATATTATATTTATTTTATATGTTGTTATCACATTGCATGTTCCTTTAGTTATTGTTAGGAAAATCACTATGGGTTGAAATGATACATACCCTAAAGATCTTATAAATTAGGGTAAAATCATTATGGGTTAAAATGAAAAACTCAAGCGATTTTATGGATTTCGAATTTTACTCGGGATTGCGGGTTGAAATGATATATACCCGTAAATTTAAATTTATTGTGGGTTGAAATGATATATGCCCGTAAATTTAAATTTATTGCGGGTTAAAATGATATATATCTGTATCACCTGAACATAGGGTAGAAAACTATATGCAGACACCCGATTGGTTAAATTAAATGATTTTAAATCCTTAATTTTTAAATCCAGTTAAATGATTTTTGAAATAAAATTTGATTTATAGGAACTGAATTATTTTCAAAATCCAAGCTTTAAAATGTTGAAATTGAAATTGGTTTGAATGAATTGTTCACAGAATTGAAATTGAAATTTTAAAGTTGAATTTTGCAATATAAATGAAATTTATCAAAATTGAGTTATTGTAAACGTTTAAATATTTAAACTTTGAAATCTATTGAATTTAAAGTGGTTTAAATTTGTAGTTCAAACATGCACTGCAAGAACAACAGTATATTCCGACAACACATGCCGACGATTCTTTTCCGACGGCTAGTATATTCTAGACTTCATTACGAATAAAATAATTAGCCGTAGGAAGCCGTTAGAATATTGCCGTTTGCAGCCATTGGTAGCCATTGGAAAATCGCGTATGCCTTCTTTCCTACGCCGAACTAGAAACATTTTGACTCACCCCAAATCAACAAAAGCTTCCTCCACCATTTCCCCCTCCAGCTTCAAGCACTGAAATTATACCGAAATCAACTCCAGCTTCGTCGATTCAAAATCTCATCTCCTCCAAACGCCTAATTTCCTCAATTTTAGGTATTATCCCTAAACCCTAATTTCATGAAATTGTTAATTTAGGATTAATTTTTTAGTTTAATTGTTTACTAATATATACGCATGCCCTTGTGGGCTTGCATCCAGTTACTTTGGTACATGGACTTGAATATACACTTTACTTTTTGGAGCATTTTTTGTTTTCTTTCATCACGGCCTATTTGCTATATGTATGCTTCGATTGATCCAGATGGTAATTACATTTTCTTTCTTACCTTTATATTTCATTGTTGCAACTGACCTTTCTATCACTTTGTTAATTCTATCCATGTCGGAATAAACTAATATTTTAATTTATTCCTTATCATTCACCTCTTCCATTAAGAATATGGAGAACTTCGCTTAACAATTAACGTATATATACATGGATCGCTAGTTCTTCATACATGAAAACGATAGAACTTATAGTTTTAGTTTTAGTTGATAAGTTGTTCCCCACATTTAGTCAAATGTAATTTCAAGGGAAAGAAGATTACTTGAATGGGTACTAATGTTTATGTGTCAGTAATCATTTCGGTGATTAACATAGTCACGTGGAAATAGACCTGAAAATTGATTCAATCTTGTGTTTTGTCATGTATTTGTGGTTGTTAGAGTTGCATGTGCCACAAAGATCAATGCTAAACTATTTTTTGGATATATTCTGTTTTTGCTCCTTTTGTTTATGACATGACAAATTGAGTCATTACAGTTACATGAATACAACTCTGCAGATCACGCTCGTTCAATTATCACTTACCTTCTCTAAGCTCTTTAAAGTAATCATATTAATCCATTTTGTCGACTGGGGGTAAAAAGATTTTGTAAAGTGGGGTTAGTTGCATCTTTCTGTAAATATAACTTGTGGTTTGTGCATTTTTATTTCTCTCATATCCTTGGATGGATACACTGGTACCAGTTTATTTTGTTGAAAGTTATATGCTGCTTAACACCACAGATCCACATGGCTCACCTTTTTGTTAACATACATGTGCTCTTGTTACCTTTTTTGTCTTCTAATAAATGTAAGCCATGTGTACCAACGGTTTTGGATGTAGAAACAAAAGAAACTTGCAGTTGATATCTTGATGAGCATACTCGTTATAATTAGGCGATATCACTGATTCACTACCTTTATCTGATAACAACCCTAAAATAACACCATACTTGGTTTTGTAAACTATCACTTCCTTAGCCAATGATATTATAACCATTTATATTCATAAGCATAGCACCATGTACATTCAGCTGAATCAACTTAGCTTTTGATTTATCCCTCCAATAATGAGTCCCCTTCCCATGAGTCATTGTTGATATATTTATCTTTTGATTTAATAACTGCTTGCAACACCACAATCGGTGTTTCATTTTACATCTTCTTAAATTTCTTGATTTGTATTATGATTCCAATCAAATATATTGACCTTCGGTCTTACACAATCAAAGTAGACTTCACTCTTCAATCGTTGGTGTATTCTAGATAAATATATTGTTGATTGGTAATACAATGCCCATCGATTGAGTAAAATGCAACAACTTTTAACATTTTTTTTCTTTTGTTACTGTAAATGGGGCACAGATAGAAGTGCATTTAGCATTACTATTAATAACAAAGAGCAATAATTTTTTTAAAAGTTTTGCACCATAACTTAAACATAAGGTTCTATATTTTGTTTAGCATGTCCAAAAAACAGTGATCTTCAGATCAGTTGTGTAAAAAAATAATTCCAAGAATAAGAAACACTTATGAAATCAAAATTTATCAAACAATGTTATATTAACCCAATTTGATACAATCAAACTTTGTTGTCTATTTTCTTTCAAATTTACATAAATATGTTTCATTATAAAAGTGGAGTTGCATCACGTGCACAGCAATCACCAAAGAACTTCTATCAAATCTCCTTTTTAATTCACCCCTTTCATGATTGAAAGTGATTTGACTTTTCTCTCTTTTCGGAAATCTATTAGTACAAAGAAAATGATTAGGATTTACACTATAAAAAAGCATCTCTTAAAGTAAGGATATATAAATTAAAGAGTAAGTACTAGAATATCTGCGATTTACCTGGCAAATGTTATTTCATGAGAATATTACTAACTTGTACAATAATTTCTAATATGAAGAGATATTTTCTATATGCCGAACAGTTTGTTTAATGTAATTTGCACTTATAGTTTTCATTTATATAAAGATGTAGTCTAGGCTTTAGTACTATATGAAACTATTATTCAAATACATTACAAAAAATGAATATAAAAAATGGCAATTTAGAATAGTTTTATCATTTGATAAAGAGCCTCAACAAAAATAAAAAAGCTGGCAATTTAGAATAATTTGATCATTTGATAAAGAGCTTTAACAAAAACCAAAAAGCCACAAATAGTTTGATTTCTAAATCAAATATTTATCAGTTAACATTATATTCCTTAATTAGAAAATATTTTGGTATAATTACTCCATTGTATTGTAACATAAACTGACAGTGGAAGTGAAAATTACATGTTTACGTTTAAGCCAGAATTCTTAAATGCAATAATTGTATTGCAATTTTTCTTAGCATTATGCAGCTCTTGATTCCCATTAAATAGTCGCTTATCATACGTGGTCTAATTTCACATTTAACAGATAATCATTCATTTTTATTAACAATATTTTGTGTTTACTTCATAAATCAACATAAAATAGCCGTTGCACTTTTTTTATAACATGAAGACCGACTACTTTTAACAACAATGACATCTAAGGTTATGTAAAATTGAACTAAAAATAAATAAAATGTAAAGTAACAAAAAGTAATTAAAGGCACAGACAAATAAGTTCTAAAGCATGCATAAGTTACCACATATTAACATATCAACATGAGTCAAGCCATAAAAGGCATTAATTATATTCTTATTGTTGAAAGGGAGTAGTCTGTTTCAACATAAGAAAATGAAAAACTGGAATGGTTTCTCATTTTGTTATAAAATATTAGGTGATACGTGTACTAAACTATTAAGTATAGTATATCCATAACTACACTTCTACCATTCAACAAATAATTTGATCTTTTCATACATTTTCTCAGCCTTTCAATCAAAGATGAGAAAAAAAATTGTGTATTTAATTATGAAAAAATGTAAAATTTTAACAAAACTACATTCTTACTTGATCCATGGAATCTCTTTCTTCTTCTGCTCTACTTTTAGGTATGCTACTCCCACTACTTCAGTTGCCGCTATTGTTATAAAGTTATTAGAAGACTACACACATTGAGAACCACTATATTCATTATTTGGAGCTACTTCTGGCCAATGGAGTTTAGTAACTTAGTATTTTATGCTAATTTGATAATATTTATTAATCACAGACAGATTCTATATTTATGCCGCTAAGGTGATAGTATTTATTATAGTTTTAGTACTGTTGTTACATGCTTATCTTGTCCTAAATTATTATTACAGATTATCCATCATGTGGCAAAAGATCCATAATTCCTAAAGCAGAGATTATAGATAGAGATATTGTTCAATTAACACCTATTTAATCAAAAAGTTAAAAAGCACAGCAAACCACAAATAAATAACACATGAATTCTTGCTGGAAAGTAACAGATTCGTTCAAGTAAAGTTTGACAGATTCAAAATATATCAGTACAACATTTAAACTTAGCAGAGGGTACTTAAAATCCGGTCAGGTAAATGTTAACAGATTCGAAATAATTCAAAATGGAGTTTAAACTTAAACGGAGGGGATTTACAATCCGCTCAGATAAATGTTAACAGAGTTGAAATCTAAACTAACAACTCATTTCGAATATCAATGTCGATAGAGTAAGAGTTAAAGTGAGCGTAGATGTAACAGAAAGCAATTGAAATACCTTCAAGCACCTGCGGTTGAAGTCCAATGGGCATGGGCGTAGCGATGGCTGAGGTTAAACGTCGTAGTTGTCGAATTAGGGTATCAGATTTCTAATTGTTGATTACAATTGCAGGAATAGATATCGATGGAGATGGGGATCAGATTGCTAATCGTTGGTTATTAGTTTAGGTTTCAAATTGGGGAGAGTGGAAAAGGGAATTAGGGTATGTGATAAACCTTCGATAATTGCTGATTTTACATTGAGCAAATCGGGAACTATGGAATTGGAATGGGGAAGGGAATCAGGAAAGAGTTGGGGTTTTTACATTGAGGAATCAGTGAGAAATTTGAAAATGGGCGATGAGATTTGTACGGAACGGTGAGAGTGAAGGGTATATTTGGAATTTAAAAAAGACACTGTGTAAGTCTATTCAGGGAATTCTCTTTATTAGTAGTAAAGATATTGTCTCATTGATTGTGTAGTATATTTTATTGAATGTTAATTATTATTATTATCCTATAAGTGTTGAGTACTACTTATTTAGTATATGCGATAAGAAATTAGTGTGCATTAGTTGAATAATTTAGTGCTTTTCCGACTTACTTGGGTTATTTAGCGTGGATGAGAATTTATTTTATGCATTTTCTAAAAGGTCGAAACAATATTTAATTTTATATACGTATCGTTAATTAATTAAAGTTTTAAACATGTGTGTATGTGATAAACTATCGTATACCGTAGTTTATCTTAATTTCAATGTTAATCAATTTAATGTAAACGTCAAAAGCCAAATTTTTTTAAAATATAAAATATGTAATATACTTTATTCATAAAACCCTTAGAGTATTTTTTGGCCCCGTCTGAAAAGTATTTTATATGATCATTATGTGGGTATTCATTTTTTGACAGAACGGACACCTATATTTATCATATACAATTTTTGTTGGATTTGTTCCTGTATTGGGCAAATTACAAATATAGTAACATAGTTATATCTCATAAATCATTTTATTTTAAATGGTTCATAAAATTTCAACAGCGCTTCCTTTATGTTCCCTGTGTACACACAATCGTGCACAACTCCGGGAACAAAAGGGAAGTGCTGCCGAAATTTTGTTGAATCGTTTAAAATAAAATGATTTACGATATTTAATTACGTTACTGTGTTTGTAATGGAAAGTAAGATGACCCAGCAACAAAGTGCCAGTGATCAATTAATATAAAACATTAAACTGTAAAATTGTATTGAAAATAAACATTGTCAATGTGGTATTCATTTATATCGTATTTTTTAATTATAGTAGGAGAGATGATGAATTATTTTATTGATCGAAGCTGGATGTATCAATAATGAAGGAAAACTAGAGGCTCGATAAGTGGATATTTTTAATAATTGTGTACGCGTGTTTATGGATTTCGCTTTAAGTAATAATGGAAACGATGAAAAAATCCGTTGTCCATGTAGTAAGTGTAAATTATTAAAGCATTTGATACTAGAAATGGTTAGAGTTCATTTGCTTCAGTACGGTTTCTTGCTGAACTATTTGGTATGGGATCGTCATAGAGAACTTGTAGCATCTATTCCTATACAATCAGAGGAGGTAGTGAGTAATGAAATTGGTACAATGAATCTCGTAGAACATATGGTTGAAGATGCAGCACGTTCAATGTTTTCTACTGCACAACTTGTCAATGACGGTGTTAATATTGAAGAAGAACCAAATATTAGAGCAATTTTTTTTATGATTTATTGGATTCTACGAAGAAACCCTTTAGGAAGGCTGTACAAGCAGCACTCAATTATCGGCAACTGCATAATACATTGTGATGAAATATAAATACAACCTCATAAAATCTGAATTTACAGCAGTTGTACCAGCTGTGAAGCGGGATATGCCTCCCGATAATTTAGTGTGCGAAAATCATTATGAAATGAAAAAACTTATGTCGAATTTTGGTTTACCATATCAAATAATAGATACATGTTTAAATGGTTTCATGTTGTTTTAGAAAGAAGATATCAATCTTAGAAATTGTAAAATATGTAATCATGAAAGGTACGAACCAAGAAAGAAGAAGGGAAAGGAAGTCCCATATAAACCTATGCATTATTTACCTATTACTCCTCGGTTTCAAACGTTATATGCATCTTCTGTAACCGTGCATCATATAAGATGACACTGTATTAGAACACAAGAAGAAGGTACATTAACACACCCAGCTGATAGGGAGGTGGAAGCATTTCGATTAGAAATATCTTGATTTTGCAGCGGAGAGCCGTATTGTTAGACTTGATTTATATACGGATGGATTTTCACCATTTTCTCAATTTGGTTTTAAATATATATCATGACCTATAATCGTTACACCTTGTAACTTACCTCCATGGATGTGTAAGAAAACTCCATATATATTCTCACAATTGTCGTCCCTCGCCTTGATGATCTGACACAAGGAATTAATATTTTTCTGCAGTGGTTGATTGAAAAGTTGAAAACATTGTGGTATGAAGGAGTTGAAACATACGACATCACACAAAAAAATTCGTATTTTTGCTTCTTTGTTGTGGACCATTACCGATTTTCTTGCGTATGCAATGCTTTCAAGTTGGAGTACAGCCGATCATCTAGCTTGTCCTTATTGCATGGAGGAAACATTAGCATTTTCTTTACCATATGGAAGGAAAATTTCATGTTTTGATTGTCATCGGCGTTTTCTCCATATTAATCATCCTTTTAAAAGAGAAAAAATAGTTTACAGCTAACAGAGATGAGCGCTTGCAACTGCTAACGGTTTGGTCAAGTGAAGATATATATGAAATTGTAAAGGATTTTCCAAATAAACATGAAACCGGAGAACAAATTGAAATTCATGGTAAATTAATGATTCATAATTGATGCAAACAAAGTATATTTTGGAAGTTACCGTATTGGAAAAATCTACCACTTCGTCAAAATATTGACGTAATGCACAATGAGAAAAAGGTGTTTGACAACGTTTTTAATACAATTTTGAATGTTAAGGGGAAGATGTAGGATGATTTGAAATCAAGACGCGGTATCAAAGCAATATGTAATCGGCCCGTGCTTCATATCAAGTCAAGTGACATAAAAAGCCAAAAGAATGCTATGAGTTAGACAATAACCAAGTTAAAATACTTTTAAAATGGATGGAAGGATTAAGATTTCCTGATAGTATTTCTTCCAATATTCGTAGATGTGTCGACTATAAGAACAACATATTTAGTGGAATGAAAAGCCATGATTATCATATTATGATGGAAAATTTGTTATCCATTGCTTTTAAAGAACCGTTACCCTTAAAAGTTTGGACGGCTCTAACAGAACTTAGTTTGTTTTATAAGGAGCTTTGTTCTACTATGTAAAAGTTGATTATCTACGTAAACTTCAGGAAGAAATCCTCATACCGCTCTGCAAACTAGAGAAAATATTTCATCTACGTTTATTTAATGTAATGGAGCATTTATCTGTTCATCTTCCATCTAAAGCACGTCTTCGAGGGCCTGTGCAATATGGACGGATGTATCCATTTGAGAAGTATTAATGTTCAGTACGTTAAATACTAGTTTAATTCATATGTAAATAAATTTTAATTTGAAATAATTCTTAATAGTACGTAAATCATCTAAAGAAAAAAGCGAGACAAAGCATGAGTTGAAGGTTTGATTTGCAAATCATATATCAAAAAAGAAGCTTCGTTTTTTCTCTCACATTATTTTAGTGATCATGTGAACTTATCATTTGAATGTGCTACGCGTAATGATGAAGGCATTGATCAAAATGATTGTCAATCGAATTTATCTATTTTAAAAAACATGACCGACCTGTTGGTAAATGCGGGGAATTATGATTAGACGACAGAGATTACCATGTAGCACACACATATATTCTTCTCAATTGTGCTGAAGTTGCACCATTTGTTAGGTAATGTACATATATTCTTCTAAATGCATTATATCATCTACATATGCATAAATATACATATGCACATGTATGTGTTAATTATAATGCAATATATCTTCTATAATTGCAACATTTATGAATCACAACATCCAAATGGCGATATTAGCAAAGATTTCGCTACTTGGTTTTCAAATTACGTTTACGGCACGACAAATTGTGCGGTTGACAAAGGATTGAAACATTTAGCTATGGGACCAAAAAGGAAAGTCAAGACCTATCCAGTATTCTTCGTTAAAGGATATAAATTTAACACCAAAGAATATGATGCCGAAAAATTAACTAATAATACCGATGTATTTGTTAAAGGTTGCGATGATCCAAAGGATCATTTAAATGATTTTTTTGGCATGTTAACCTAGGTTTTGCAATTGATATATTTCACAAGACCTGCATAAGAAGTTTTTTTTTGTTTAAATACAACTGGTTCAACAACATTTCAGGTTCTGGAATCAACGTGCACCCAAAGTATAATCTTATAGAAATAAAGCATACCTCGCGTTATTATAAGTACGATCCTTTTATACTTGCTAAACAAGCTCTTTAAGTTTATTACACTCCATACCCAGTTTTTTTTGTTTAAATACAACTGGTTCAACAACATTTCAGGTTCTGGAATCAACGTGCACCCAAAGTATAATCTTATAGAAATAAAGCATACCTCGCGTTATTATAAGTACGATCCTTTTATACTTGCTAAACAAGCTCTTTAAGTTTATTACACTCCATACCCATCTCTATGAAGAGATAATGCAGATTGGTCAACTGTTTTTAAAACAAAGGCAAGATTTACATTTGATGGGCAGAATATTCCAAACGAACAAGCTTATCAAGTAGATAACGAGGAAAATACCGGAATAATAATAACCAACAATCATACCGATTTTGGACCTCTAAACGATGAATCAAGTGCATTAGTAGAAGCATTTGAGACCACAGAGGGGCAATACATAGAGTATGAAACGGAGTCTGAATCAGAAAACGACGAGGACTGATTAATAATCTACATATCGGGAGAAGGTAATTTTTGTGTTTATTTTTGTTACATTTTCTCATTAAAAATGATGTGTTCTGCTAATGATATGTTTAGTCATAACCTATTTCACATAATCCTTTTATGTTCTGCCATAATGTATGTTTCACATAATTAAATGATATATTTCCCATATATGATATGTCTGTAACAAAAACTGTATATATATGTCGTTTTTTCGTAGACGTAGTTCTTCCCATACAGGATCTCCCTCTTCTTCTCAGAGAGGGATAGGTGTGCCTACAATTGATTGTGTCCCCGACCCATCATAGTAGGTAGCTCTTCCTGCAGTCTGGTTGTAGGCCAAAGCTGATGGATGGTAAGTATTAAATTTATTTCAGTGTTAACAATATTTTTTTGTACGATCTATTATGTATTAGTCTTGCTTTATTAAATATTTGTTTTTTTGACATGGTGGCTTCGAGCTCGAGCCATCGGCTATAGTGCTCTCCATATTCAGACAAGCATATAAATGCAGGATGACTACCTGCTGGTCCAAGTGGAGCAAGATACCAGATAATGTCAGGGAGCGCATTTGGCAGGACTTCCTGGTAAGTGTAAATTTATATTTTGCACTTTCTCTTTGATCCTAGATCACTTTATAAATTATAGACTATTTATAAAAATGTATAACTTTCATTTTCTCAATGTGTAGGGTTTGGTCAACCTACAAGAGACCAATGCATCCTTGGCGCAGCGCCATTGGAACAGCAAAATCACCAAAATTATAGGGATCAATGTCTGCTATGAGAAGAGTGGGAAAAAACCCGAACAGGACAAGTGCTAGCATGTGGGAGGCGTGGGTCACATGGTGGGGGAAATAAGGAGTTCTAGGAAAGTTTACTACATATTAATTACTTTAAAATTTTGCATTCATTTAATACATAATATAAAACTATAAAATGTTATTTTCAATTTAAATTTATGAAGGGAGTCAGATAGAAACTCCGCAGATAGAAATAAGAATCCCGTCACACATCGCGGTGGTTCTAAGTCGTTCTAGCATCATCGCGAGGATTTGGTAAAATTTTATATTCACATTTTTATATTTTAAGCTATAAGTTGTTAATATATAATTATATATATATATTCATATTCTAGGAAAGAGTGCGCGGGGGTGTTGTTTCGTTTTAGATGTTTTTGCTCATACTCATGCCCTGAAGCAGATCGACAATTCAGGCTCAGTCGTATATTCATGGGAGCATGATGATAAAGCGACTGCTGCCCATGTAAGTGTATTATAATTAAGTTAAAAGGTATCAGTTAATTAATTAAATACACATTTATAGATATATTAGCTAGTGTTATTTATACCAGTGACCATTTCAACTTTTTGTTAATTAGTATAGCAATTAGTCAACTAAATTATATTTTGTATTTTGCATTATAGCAAAAGTTCCAGGAAGCACTGGCATAGCTATTGGTCGAGACAAGACGAGATGAGTTGACAGCTTATGAGGAGGACGCTAGTTTCGAGTCTGTCATGCATCCACCATCCCGCATAAGGCGCTATGGATTTGGGAACCAAGCGGTAATTTTCAGAAAATAAACTAAATTCAAATATTTCATATTTTTCAACTAAAATTATGTTACTATGTTTATGATGTTGGAGGCAGTATAATAATTTATTTTTATTCGCAGGCTAGGACATCGCGGAAGGCATCTAAGATGGCTCATGACAAAGAAGAAATTACAGAGCTACGAGCCCAGGTCGATGAGCTACCAGAGCATGATTGTCTTCGTGCTATGTAGATAGAGCAGTTGAACCAGCGCTCGGCGAAGTATATGGAACAGCATGGAAGATTTCCTTCGTAGGATGGTTCTGCAGGGGGATGATGAGTGATGCTAAGTATGTTCTACTATGTTTTTTGTCTGTATATATACGCTTCGAGTGGGTGAGGATGTATTTGATACATTTTGATGGATTGTATATTATTTTATGTGGATTTGGATGTTGATTTTTTGGATTATATTGGATTTGGATATGGATTTTTTGGATGGAATATTATGTATGGTTATTTATATGATTACTTGTTTATATATGCTCGAAAAGGAGCTATTATGTGTATTGATGGATATGTAGTGGTCGGAAGGCAGTACGCACAAATTCAGAGAGAAAAAACACCTAGAATTCCGTTGGCTACTATCGGCTATCGATAGCTCATAGGTCATGACCTTGCAACGGCCGCTGACAACACTCTACGGCAAATTCCGACTGTTTCCAACGGCCTCGAACAAGCTATTTGATTATTTGGTTTGCCATGTGGCCAACGTGGCCATCGGTTTGGTCATAGATTACTGTTGGAGGCTGTCGGAAATTTTCCGTTATTGCTACCGGAAGTCGTTACAAAATGAGATTCGCATACCGACGGCTCTTCTTACGATTTTCGACGGCCTACCGACGGCTCTTCTTACGATTTTCGACGGCCTACCGACGGCTAGTTGTCATCGGAAATCATTGTTGTTCTTACAGTGATGGATTTGAAATCGAGATAGACTGAAATGGTTTTCATGAGAATTTGAATAGAAAGATTAAAATTGAGTTTTGTTGACTTGAAATCTGGATATGGCTCAAATTTGTTGAAATGGAAGAAATAGTTTATTTTGATATTATTTTCAAATTAATAATTTTATAAAAACTGTTTAAAATCTATTATTTTAAAATTTAGATTACTTAGATTTTCAAACTATTTACTACATAAACCATTTTCAATAATCGAATCATTTTATATTAAACTATTTTAACTGTTTTAAAATCCTTAAACTATTTAAACTATTTTAAACTATTAAAACTATTTTAAACTATTTTAAATTATTTTAAACAATTATAAACTATTTGTAATATACAAACTATTTTAATATATAACCTATTTTGATATATAAACTATTTTTAATATATAAACCATTTTAATCTATAACCTATTTTTAAAATATAAACTATTTTAATGTATAACTATCTCAATATATAAACTACTTTCAATATTCAAATTGTTTAAAGTTGGAACTGTTATGATTTGGATTTTATTGATTCACATGCGAATATTTTGATACGATGGTTTAACATATTTTGTGGTTATGATTTTGAAACGAAGATGATTTAAGGTGAATAATGATTTTAGAAGTAAATATGATTTTGAAATGATTATGATTTGGAAGTGAATATGATTTTGAAGTAAATAATGGTTTCGAAATGATATGATTTTGAAACGAATATGATATTTTGATAAGAAGTATGAACTGTTTGAAATGTAAAAGAACCAATCGCTATAAAATAAGCATTTGGTTGTTAAAGAGACTGAGATCGGATATTGTCATACTCTTTACCAAACCACTTACCGTGCACGTCGTGGAGAATCCAAAATGAAGTACAATGTTTTGGCGAACGCTACTGTATGAGGTATGAACGCACCCTGACCCTCTTTGGTCAACTTGATATGACTAAAACAGGAGCTATACCTGGGTCAAGTGAGGTCGCACCTCCGATCGGACATGCTTCTTCAATACCATATTTATTACTTTATGATTGATTTGGTGGCCACCCTACGATTTTATTATACGAGTGATTTTCGAGGTGGGCTGTAGTAGCTGCTATGTGTTACCACTTGCCGAATTCTGCAAAATGGTAGTGTCCAACCCTAGGCATTGCCTCGCGTGCCCTGTCATATGCCTTCGCGCTCACTGCAAGTTTGGTTTATGTCGTACACTATGGAGTGCCCTCTAATAGCCCTCCAGTTTACGGAGGAATTATGGTACTGTATAGACTACGACATTTATATAAAATGTGTTAAGCGGGATATAGGTAACGCCTTAATACTATTTTAATAATTTACTTTACTGTAGACATATATAATAGTGTATTGTACTATGTATGTAGATAGTTTAACAGATACTTAGGAGATGTAATCCTGGACATCTCTTAAGTTATTGCCCGCACATTAGACAATGGATAAGAGGTGTAAAATCCTGTAAACATCTCTGAAGCCGTTACACTCATGTTTATTTACCGTTGATTTAACTTACATAAGGTCTTTTAGTTCTGACTTGAGTGTTTTGCCTTTCAGTACGCTGGATCAGCCTGAGCTTTTCAGTATATTGAAGATCATTATTTTTGAAGGACGAAGACAAAGATTTGGTATTATATTACTAGTATTATTCCACTACATCATGTTGTTCCTCTATATTATTAATCTATTCTTGCTATATGTATAACTTTGATTTGTATAGTAAAAGTGCATTCCAATGTTATTTGTAAAAACGGCTTCATGAACTGTTTATTTGATTATAATATTTTGTTCCGCTGTGAGATTCTGTGTTTTGTTTTTTCCTTCTTTTATCTTATTTTTTATTTACCCCAATAACAATTGAGAGGACCCCACTCCCTTACCCTAAAGTTTTTTTTTTAAACATGTTGTGGTCCTCTAATCAAGAGAACATCATTCTCAAATTTTTCTTCTTTCCAGGATCTTTAATCCAATATAGAAATATTGCTGTGCTCAAATTACCTTAAACTTACATATACAAAATATATATATATATATATATATAATACTTTCAATTTTAAATCAGAGTACAAAAGTTTGGAAGCAGAAAATCTGTTTGGAGATCATTAAGTGATTCCCCACATAGCAAAAGTGTTTCTGAAAATAGGTTTTCCCAGTCATACTTATTTCTGCATAACTATTGATTTCATACCTTCTAGACTTAACATTTTGTATGTATTTCCCATAATTTTATTACTGTATGAACTGTGTTTTTAATTGTGCATGTGTGTGCATGTTCCTGTGCATGTATATTCACAGGAAGATTTTAGTGCCTAATTTTTAAGAAAATTGTTAGTCTAAAAATAATCGAGTCTATCCTATGTTTGGGTTATTAAACTTCCCTGAAAATTGAGTTTAAAGCTTTTGGTGCTGGTTGAACCTAGGCTCAGTAAATGGTCATACTAGCCTTATTCAACTTTCTTCTATTCTTGGCCAAAATACATGTTATTCTGTTTTCTTTCTAAAGTGACTCAAAGCCTATATTTGCTACATTTTCTATCATCTGTAAACATGAATTTCTCTTGCCAAATACCTAGTTGTTCATTTAGTTTATAAATCCTTACAATCTTAGGTTTCCTATCATTATAAATTAATTAATTAGAAATCTTAAAAAAAAAATCATTACTTAGTGAAACATTTTCAAAATAAAACCCATAAGTTTCAGCTGAAACACCCATTTAAGTCCAATACTTACAAACCAGTAAATAACAATACATTGGCTTTTCTAAGCAACTTAAACAACATAGAATAACATAAATTTGGCATAAACATCTATTTTAACTTCAGCAAATCTGTAAGTATTGCATCCAATTCCCTATGCAGCTAACTCATCCAAAGCTTGATTAACGAAATTCCTATTTTCCTGCATAATCACCATGAACTGCCTCATACAAATATAAGACACCCAATGGTGCATAAACACACAAGGGTCAGATTAATGTTTGGTATGAGTTATCTACCTGAAAACATGATTTTATATGACTTTTATTTATATTCAAATACTTTGAATGAATTAAGAAACTCAGTATCATCTTTGTGCATGTTTTTGTGAGGCATGTGCCTTCATATCAGTGCAAAACAAATTATGTATGATCCAAGTGGTTTAGTTCAGAGAAAACAATCATAAGATTCACCAATAAAACATCATAAACCAACCAATGCAATCATCAATTCAGTCATCAAGCCCCCTTTACAAATTTACTGGCCATCAGGGACTTCACCCAAGCCTCACCTAAACCTATTTCTATTGTTCACTATCAAGTGTTATATGGTCTTTAGCTACTTTCTCTTGTTAAACCACACACTGCCTGGGACATCTCTCTGTTAACCCAGCACACTCAGGCCCCTGGGTATAAACATATCATGTGTGAGCTTGCAATGTTCACCTTGCCAAGCTATATTTTGTAGCCCTAAGATCCAAAGTCCTTAGTTAAATTACTAAGTGTTATTTTTTTTCATAATTGTGTTACTCCCCTCTGCATCTCACTTTTCAATCAGAGAAAAATAAACCATTCAACCAACATGTATTCATCCAGAGATTGGTAAGTCATGTTCTCAGAAACAAACATTTAATCATGAAAACAGATGTGATTCATTAGCATATTATTTTGCCTATGGGTTTCAATGGATCAAGTTATAAACATATGGTCATAAATTGTTTACTGGTTATCTCCTCTTACCTCTGGTTCAATCAGATCCTTATTAATCTTGAAGATCTGGCTAAACCATAAGTATATACTTTGATTTGGGTAGTTCATAAAACATAGAAGCTCAACACATGGATTACATTGCACTTCTATATTTTCCTTTGTTTCAGTTAACATGAGACATAAGCAACAACACAATGTTGCAACCCCATATTTCCTTCCATTTTCAGACCATATATCCACAACATGAACCCTGGGAATTTAATAAATAACTTTATGAAGAAATCCCATAAAAAGAAATCACTCCATCTCAAAGTTAATTCACAGCACAGATAAACATTTTAAACATGAAATCCATGACTCTTATTTTTTTAGGTAAATCACTATGAAGGGTTTTACACTTGAACAGATCATTAACAAACCAAAGTCATCAAATCATGAAATGAACATAACTTGCAAAAGTGAATTATTAATTCAAATAGGCTGCCTCAATATTCAGGACTTAATGCCAAAGTTTTCAGTGAGATTACTCACCTTAATTCCTTTTTCCTAAGCCTTTCTTTTCTTTTGATCCTCTGCCTTCCTCTAACTCTAATGGCTGGTGCTCCTTATTTTCTATGGCTTATGTTTTTATGTTTTTCTGGCTTATGTTTTTATTTTTTTTCCTTTAGGTTATGAAGAGAAAATGTGTATGATCTCACTACACTAAGCCTCCTTATATAAACCCTGGTTGTTACTAGGGTTTTATGGAATTACCCAATGTCAGTTTTACCCCATAATATGATCTGCCTTACACTTGATTCATAAAAGAAAAGGATATGCGGTCCTTGTTATATTTTTTCAGAAAATAAACCTTATCTTTTAATCTTACCCCGGGTCATGTTATATGCATGACTTTAATTTTTCCTAAGCAAAAAGAATTGCTGGAAATGGATAAATGTTTATTTAAGGGTTCATACCATTTCCATGCACGCTTTGTTTTTCTCTCTTCTTTTTTTTACCTGCAATGCTTGCCCGTGTACATGTATAACATATGTATGCCTATTTTTGTCTAAGTCTTTTTATTTTTTTTCTTTAAATAATTTTAAATATCTTATACTTTCTGCATGTATTTACTATTTCTGCCTATATATATATATATATATATATATATATATATATGTTCTTTATGCCAAACTTTTTAAAGATCTGATAATATCTGCCTACATATGTATTTGTAATTTATTTATCCTAACATATATATTAACTGTTGCCTATTTTATCACACAGAAAAATGTGTGCACCATCTTGTGTACACATTTATATTTAAACCATACACTTGCAAAACAGTTTCTATTCCTATCTATTTTTCAATGTAATTTTAAAACAAACATAAACTAATTTAAATCATTACTTCATAAAAAAAAATCAGGGTTATCACATATACCCCTCCTTTTTAGGAATTGTGTCCCACAATTCTCTCATGCTGAACTTAAATATCATTTATCCAGAAAATCAACTTTTCTGAACTCAAACCATTCTCAAGCCAATCATTTGATTAAACTCTAAGCATATCAAAACAGAAATCACAATGCAATTCAACCAAAACATTCATCAGTATATATATTATACCTTTTATTCAATCAAATAGTTGTGGGTAATCATTTCTGATTTTATCTTCCACTTCCCATGTGCAATCATTTGGGTCAAGACTCCATTGCATTTTCACTAGTTTAATTTCTTTGTTTCTCAATTTCTTGATTTCTCTAGCAACTATGCCCACTGGCTCCTTTTCATAGATCATCCTGGGATCAATCTGCACATCCTTAGAGGATATTAGGATTGCCTCTTTATCATGAACCCATCTTCTAAGTTGAGACACATGAAAAACATCATGCATTGCTCTCATTTCTTCTGACAACTCTAGCTTATAGGCTACAGTTCCTATTCTTTCTAAAATTTTATATGGCCCTATATATCTAGGAATCAAATTTCCTTGTTTCCCAAACCTTAGAACCTTTTTCATGGGTGATGTTTTGATAAATACGTAATCTCCAACATCATATTGTACTGCCTTCCTTCTTTGATCTGCATATTTCTTTTGCCTATCTTGAGCAGAAGCAATTCTTTTTCTGATCAAAGCTATCTTCTCAGAAGTTTCCTTTACATTTTCTGGTCCAAATACCACTTTTTCCCCACATTCAAGCCAACTTGAGGGTGATAAACATGGTCTCCCATAGAGAGCTTCAAAGGGTGCCATGCCTATGCTACTATGATGGCTATTGTTGTAGGAAAATTCGGCAAAAAAGATATGATCCTCCCAACTTCCTCCTCAATCCAATACACAAGCTCTTAACATGTCTTCAAGCAATTTGTTCACAATTTCTGTTTGGCCATCAGATTGAGGATGGTATGTTGTGCTTAAGCATAAATCAATCCCCATTGCCTTGTGAAAACTCTGCCAAAATTTTGAAGTGAAGATGGCATCTCTATCACTTACTATAGTCTTTGGTATACCATGCAGTCTGACTACTTCCATAATAAACAACTGGGCTAGTGTACTTGCATTTCTTTCTGATTTTACTGGTATAAAGTGGGCTGACGTGGTTAACCTATCAACCACTACCCAAATACTATCATTTCCCCTCCTAGTTCTAGGCAAACCATCAATGAAATCCATTGATATGTCTTCCCATTTCCACTATGGTATTTGCAAAGGTTGAAGCATCCCTGAGGGTTTTTGATACTCAGCCTTCACCTATTGGCAAACCATACATTTAGATACATAGGTTGCCACTGCACTCTTCATACCACTCCACCAATAATCCCTCTTGAGGTTGTGATACATTCTTGTGCTTCCTGGGTGTATAGTGTATTTGCTTTTGTGGTAAGCATCCAAGATTTCTTGCTTCAACTCATTGATTGCTGGAACACATATTCTTTTTCCTTTCTTCAAACGGCCTTGATCATTCAACTGAAGACCTTCCACTGCCTCACCATTTAATATCTGAGTTTTATTTTCAAATAAAAATGGATCTTGGTCTTGTAGCTTTACAACTTTATTCTTCAATTCTCACTCCAGAGTAATAAAACTTAATTTTCCCATTTCTACATTCTCACTGCATAGGCTCATGTTTTCTATAGTATCACTTTCTATCTCTGAATCAATTAACAATGATAAAGTGTTAAACTCTTTTATCATCAATCTAGCCATGTTAGCATGTTGTCTACTTAGGGCATCTGCTACTTTATTAGCCTTACCAGGGGTGTATAATATTTCAAAATCATATGAGGCTAGGAGTTCAATCCACCTTTTCTGCCTCATATTTAATTCTTTTTGTGAAAACAAATATTTAAGTGACTTATGGTCTGTATAAACTTCAAATTTTGCCCCTAACAGGTAGTGTCTCCACAGCTTAAGAGTATACACTATAGCAGCCAATTCAAGGTCATGAGTAGCATATCTTACCTCACTTGGTTTCAACTGCCTAGAAGCATAAGCTATCACTTGATGTTGTTGCATCAATACTGCCCCAAGCCCTTGTCCACTTGCATCAGTATACACCACCAAGTTTTCATTTCCTTCAGGCACTTTAAGGATTGGAGCTTGTACTGGTGCTTCCTTTAATTTCCCAAAGGCTTTCTCACACTCTTCAGTCCAAGTAAACACTTGATTTTTCCTAGTCAATCTGGTTAATGGGATTGAAATTTTTGCAAAATCTTTTATAAACCTTCTATAGTAACCAGCCATTCCCGTGAATGATCTGACCTCAGTGACATTAGTATGCCTTTTCCAAGCTTGCACTGCAATGACTTTATTGGGATCCACAGATATTCCTTTTTCTGATATAATGTGACCTAGAAAATTCACTTCATTTTGTCAAAAAGTGCATTTTGAAAATTTGGCTTTTAAGTCTTCCTGCCTCAGTTTCTTGAATACCATATGCAAATGATTTTCATGCTCTCTAACTGACTTAGAATAAGTTAGTATGTCATCAATAAATATCAATACAAACTTATCCAAGTATTCTCTAAAAATCCTATTCATCAAATCAACAAAATAGGAAGGAGCATTTGTCAAGCCAAATGGCATTACTAAAAATTCATAAAGTCCATATCTTGTGTTAAAGGCTGTATACTTAATGCTTTCCTCTTCTACTTTCATCTGATGAAAGGCTGAAGCTAAATCAAGCCTAGAAAATATTTTTGCACCACTCAATTGATCAAAGAGATCATCAATTCTTGGTAAGGGATATTTATTTTTAACTGTGACTTTATTTAATTCCCTATAGTCAATACATAACCTAAGGGATCCATCTTGTTTCTTAACAAAGACTAATGGTGCTCCCCATGATGAGCTACTGGGTCTAATAAAACCTTTTTCTTCTAGTTCAACCAATTTCTTTTTCAGTTCCATCAACTCCTTAGGCCCCATTCTGGTTGGTCTTTTAACCACTGGGCTAGCTCCTGGAATTATTTTGATTGAAAACTCAACTGGCCTGTGGTTTGGAACTCCCCTAACTTCACCAAACACATCTATATATTGATTCATTATGGGGATTTCTTCTAATGCAGGCATGGGTTTTTCATTAGACAATGTAAAAAGGTTGGTTGTACTTATATTCTTGTTTGCCTCACAAAGGACAACTATTCTTTGTTCATCGGAAACTTTCAATGATATGGTAGATGTCTCCATATTTATGATAGCCTTATATCTACTCAACCAATCAACTCCTAGAATAATCCCTATGCCCAGATGTTGCAACACATATTGGTCTGACTCAAACACATGTCCTCCTATATTTAACCCTAGTTGCATACATGTCATACCCAGAACACATGAACTACCTATAGGGCTTCTAATTAATAGTGGCTTATCAACAATCATACAATTCAATTTTAATTGTTGTGCAATATCATGGGAGATCAATGAGTGTGTAGCCCCAGTATCATACACTACTGCAAAAGGTATCGAGTGAACAAGCAAAGTACCTTCAACTTGACCATGTTTTTCAACACTTGATCCCTCGGCTGCCTTTCCTTTTCCTTCCAAAGCCCCTAATTTTCCTTGCTTAAAATCTGGACAATTCCTCTTTATGTGACCTTCCTTCCCACAATGGTGACATTTGAAGGATGCAGGCCTATCATTTGTGCATTTATTCTTCATATGCCCCTCTTGGCCACAGTTATAACAAGTAATCTTCTTCTTAATTTCAGCAGCCCTGACTTCTTCTGGTTTCTTGGTGGAAGCTATGTATGTTTTCTTCTTATCATAAGGGTGAAATTTACCCTTTCCCTTCTTGTTTTGGTTATTCTTGAATGCCCTAAAATTCTCTCTAGCTTTATCATGTTGTTCAATGCTCAAAGTCAAATCCAAAACTTGATCAAAAGTCTTGTCCTTGTATGGTAGCATGGCTCTACTAAGGCTAGGGTTCTGCCCTTGAATATATCTGCCATTCTTGGCCTCCTCAGTAGCGATGAGTACTGCACCATACTTTGCCAATGATTCAAACTTCTGAGTATACTCAGTGACATTCATAGTCCCTTGCCTTAATTTGATAAATTCCTCTAGCAAAGATTCCTTGGCTGATGCAAGGATAAATCTACCTTCCAGCATTTCTTTAAATTGATCCCATGTCACTTCTCCTTCAGGTCTTCCAACTATGATAACCTCCCACCAATCCAAAGCTGCTCCTCTCAATTGCCTGAATGCAATTTGCCTCTTCCTTTGGTCTTCTACTTGCATGTCTGCAAAGATTCAATCCAAAATCCTGAGCCAATTTTGAACTCCCATAACTCCTTCTGTGCTATCAAAAGTTTTGCCTCCAAGGTTGGTAAAAGTCTTGAGTAGTTTGGAAAGCTCCTCATGTGGATTTTCCTGCCTGTTGCCTACTCCATCCCTTATGGCTCTCATGAATTCTTGCACATTCACCATCGGTGGTTGACTTGTTCCTACATTTTGATGTCTGGGTCCTACCATAGATCTATGGATATAACACTTAGGTTAGTCTATTTTGCCTAATACTCGATAGATTAATTCATTTTAATCTATCACTATTCTGTCATAATAGATATTAATAGTGTAAGCACTAACAAAACAAAGCATCCAAAGCAGTCAACACCTCCATACATCCAATGCAAACAAGTTCATACAAAATTTTGCTATGTTATTTAACAACATAGCTCTGATACCAAATGAGAGGACCCACTCCCTTACCCTAAAGTTTTTTTTTTAAACATGTTGTGGTCCTCTAACCAAGAGAACATCATTCTCTAATTTTTCTTCTTTCCAGGATCTTTAATCCAATATAGAAATATTGCTGTGCTCAAATTATCTTAAACTTACATATATGAAAAATATATATATATATAATACTTTCTATGTTAAATCAGAGTACAAAAGTTTGGAAGCAGAAAATCTATTTGGAGATCATTAAGTGATTCCCCACATAGCAAAAGTGTTTCTGAAAACAGGTTTTCCCAGTCATACTTATTTCTACATAACTATTGATTTCATACCTTCTAGACTTAACATTTTGTATATATTTCCCATAATTTTATTACTGTATGAACTGTGTTTTTAATTGTGCATGTATGTGCATGTTCCTGTGCATGTATATTCACAGGAAGATTTTAGTGCCTAGTTTTTAAGAAAATTGTTAGTCTAAAAATAATTGAGTCTATCCTATGTTTGGGTTATTAAACTTCCCTGAAAATTGAGTTCAAAGCTTTTGGTGTTCATACTAGCCTTATTCAACTTGCTTATATTCTTGGCCAAAATACATGTTATTCTGTTTTCTTTCTAAAGTGACTCAAAGCCTTTATTTGCCAGATTTTCTATCGTCTGTAAACTTGAATTTCTCTTGCTAAATACCTAGTTGTTCATTTAGTTTATAAATCCTTATAATCTCAGGTTTCCTATCATTTTAAATTAATTAATCAGAAATCTTTAAAAAACTTCATTACTTAGTGAAACATTTTCAAAATAAAACCCATAAGTTTCAGCTGAAACACCCATTTAAGTCCAATACTTACAAAACAGTAAATAACAATACATTGGCTTTTCTAAGCAACTTAAACAACATAGCTTAACATAAATTTGGCATAAACATCTATTTTAACTTCAGCAAATATGTAAATATTGCATCCAATTCCCTATGCAGCTAACTCATCCAAAGCTTGATCAATGAAATTCCTATTTTCCTGCATAATCACCATGAACTGCCTCATACAAATATGAGACACCCAATGGTGCATAAACACACAAGGGTCAGACTAATGTTTGGTATGAGTAATCTACCTGAAAACATGATTTTATATGACTTTTATTTATATTCAAATACTTTGAATGAATTAAGAAACTCAGTATCATCTTTGTGCATGTTTTTGTGAGGCATGTGCCTTCATATCAGTGCAAAACAAATTATTTATGATCCAAGTGGTTTAGTTCAGAGAAAACAATCATAAGATTCACCAATAAAACATCATAAACCAACCAATGCAATCATCAATTCAGTCATCAAGCCCCCTTTACAAATTTACTGGCCATCAGGGACTTCACCAAAGCCTCACCTGAACCTATTTCTATTGTTCACTATCAAGTGTTATATGGTCTTTAGCTACTTTCTCTTGTTAAACCACATACTGCCTGGGACATCTCTCTGTTAACCCAGCACACTCAGGCCCCTAGGTACAAACATACCATGTGTGAGCTTGCAATGTTCACCTTGCCAAGCTATATTTTGTAGCCCTAAGTGTTGAATATGCGCTTTGCGCTATATGATTTTTGTTTGATGATAATAAACATATATACATTCATTTAAATGTATTTGTTAATGTACTATTTTTCATAGAATAAATAAATATTTGTTGAATAAAATAAATTACACAGAATTTGAATTTGAATCCAAACAGAACAAGTTAAACAGATTTTGAATTCAAACAGAAATTTTATTCAAACAAATATTTATTACAATTTTGAATAGTATGTATTTGGTAATGTACTATTTTTTTCATAGATTAAATAAATATTTGTTGAATAAAATTAAATTACACAGAATTCGAATTTGAATCCAAACAGAACAAGTTAAACAGATTTTGAATTCAAACAGAAATTTTTATTCAAACAAATATTTATTACAATTTTTGAATAGTACAATTTCAATCTCTCACTATAAATATACATATACATTTTTGATTACAATCACATCACATTTCACATTTACAGTTAACCTCACTACATATCACTCACACTCGTATTTTGTCTTCAACTGCATTCCGGTTTGAATCCAGCATCTGAGTAATCTGCAAAAATATTTTCAAACGCAGTAAAATTGAAAGAGAAATATTTTTGAAATTTGAAAGAAACGATGATTTTGAAAACATTGTTTGCCTCAGTTATTTGGGTTGTTCGTCATCATTTTTGACTGTGCAATATCTGTGCATATCAGTATTTTTTATCAGGGACAGGTAACTATAAGTGGCTGCAGTACACACGTGTACATTCGTATACGTGTGCACTGCCTCGCCAACTCGTGTGCAAAAAAAAAAAAATCAAACAAAAGCACAGAAATCAAAAACAAGGTCAAACCCAAGATAGGTTCAACTCAAGGCAAATGAATAGACAAAGCAATTGACTACAAACAGTTCAAGACTAAAGCCACTAACAAATGCAACAGCAACATGCTTAAAGACTCCAGCACGACCAAGTATGGAGTGTACAAATGCAAATGTCCAAACAACAACATGATGTGAATCAAGTTCAAGGCAGTAGTGTATATGAACACAATCAAACTACAACAGGCCAGAGTGATACAAGGTCAGGGAAGCAACCAGGATGGAGCGGAGACAATGCAACAGATCAAATGGCACAGTGCACCACTGATTTGAAGAACATATGAATCAAAACAGAGAGTATGGTGATGCAGTCAACAAGGCAACAGTGCAGGTGAACAAGCGTGAAAATGCTCAAAACCACAAAGTTCACAAGTGCAGACACAAAAGAATATGGACTGCAACAAACATGAAAATGAACCAAAGTAATACAGCAGCCCCAAAATCAGTGACACAACAACAAATAATGCAAACAACAAAATACAGTGTCAAGCTCATGAGGATGCAGACACCAAGTTCAACAACATACAAACAAGCATGCAACAGCAAGCTTGCAACAGAGAGCATATGCATCAACATAACAGCAAAGACCACATGCCACTGGAGAAAATGTATCACTAGCATATACTACAGGGATGAACACTCGAGAATGGATAAGTCAAGACAGCTACAACACAAGTACAGGTGAAACCATACTTGACACAGTGGCAACACTGGAAGCACACGAGCTAATGAAGACTGCATGAATCAAGCTCAGTGGCAAATGCATAAATATATCAGAGTGAAACATTTGAGTTGCAACATGAATGAAAAGAACCAGACACAACAGTGAAAGTGCAGACCAAATGCAATTTGAAACAAAACCAAGCATGATACAGGTGGACAGTGAAGGCAGCAATACACCACCAAGTAAATGCACAACATAAATAAGACCAAACTGCATAAGTAACCTCAATGATAGATGTGCATTTATCAAGAACACAATGAAGCAATACAGAATAAAATACAAAGGCATAGCAAGAGTCACAAGACCATCAAGCAGTGAGCAAGTGCAAATCGAGCTCCAGAAATAACAAATGCAGACACAAATTTCAACAGTGCAGTGATTACCAAGTCATAAATCAAGTATAAAAAAAATGCAGTGGTATGCAGCAGAGACAATATAAAAGCAATGGTGATGGCCGAAGCTAATACAGAGTAGTGGATTCGCATACCCAAAATCAAGTCGAAGTCAAACATTATTCAGCATCAAGCCAAAGCCGTGATCAAAATTTCAATGTTGAACAAGTCAAAATCGAAGCCGTGTCAACCAAGCATCAAAAATACGAAATTGACAAAGTCAGATCAATCCCAAGCATCAAAACATAATCAAGCGGCCAGAGCAAGTAAATTGACGAATTCAAACGGACGTAATTCGAGGAATACGAACGCATATAAAAGCCCCAAATCATCATCGGCATAAGTAGGAGTTCGAATACAAAAATCAAAAAAAGGAACAGAGCTAAAAATCTTACCCGAAGCAACAAACGAACTCATCAAAGCAACCGAAGTAAGCAACAAGGATTCGATCGAACAAGACGACTTGCAATTAATCACTGATTCGATCAACTTAAAGTCGGTGCTTCAAAATAGCCCTAGACCTCAGAGCTAAGAGAAAGCCGCAAATTTCCAGAGAAAAGAATATCAAGCACGAGCCCTAATTTTCAGATCGAAGAACGAAGACGAATGCTGCCATTATTTTTCGCAATAAAGAAAAAAAAAAGGATCGGGCTGGAGATAACAAAGAAAAAATAATTAAGGAACGGGTTTAAGTGGGCCGGCCTTATTTTCTAAAGGCTTTATTTTTTAATTAGGGTTATTTTTAGGGTTTAGGGTTATTTATTTATGTGTCTTTTAATTATCGTTTTTATTTTTCGAATCAAAACTTTGTAAATCACCACCTAGGGTTTAGGTAGTGTCAGATTGTCTAGTTAGAATTAGTTCAGTGAGCAGGGTGTGCGAGTTTGCAAAATTCTATTATAGGCGGGAGCAGAGTTTGCGAGTAAGCGAAGCTCTATAGGCGGGAGGCAAAGTTTGCGAGTAAGCGAAGCTCTATAGGCGGAGCAGGGTGTGCGAGTCTAGTAGAGTGTTTGTGAGCGTGGAGCAAATGTTTGCGAGCAGGGTGTGCGAGTCTAGTAGAGTGTTTGTGAGCGTGGAGCAAATGTCTGCGAGTCTAGTAGAGTGTTTGTAAGCGTGATACTGTTTAATTCTAATAGAAATCTGTGAATGCAGCAGTAGGCAGGGGTTGCCGAAGCTGGGTAAATTTTATGTGTGATTTACTTTACTGCATATTTATTTCTGTAGTTTATTTCTGCGTTTAAATCGAGAAAATTTGCTATAACCCTATTCACCCCCCCTCTAGGGTTAATCTAGATCCTACAAGTGGTATCAGAGCCCGGTATATTTATTTAACTCTAGAGTCATGAGTCTACAAAATAATGCTTTTTCTGAGGGGCAATCTATTGCTAGGCCACCCATGTTTAACGGGAACGATTATGCTTATTGGAAAGTTAGGATGAGTATTTATCTTAGTTCCGTTGATTATGATGTTTGGGATATTATTGAAACTGGCTATAAACCTCCCACTATAATCGTTGGTGGTACTGAGATTCCTAAACCTAAGGATAGGTGGGATGCTAACGATAAGAGATTGAAAACGACAAATGCTAAAGCCATGAATGCTTTGATATGTGCTCTTGATAAAAATGAATTTAATAGAATTTCTCATTGTACAACAGCACAGGAAATCTGGCATACTTTGGAGGTGACACACGAAGGAACTTCTCAAGTCAAGGAGTCTCGTCTAGCCCTATTCAGCAACGAATACGAAAACTTTGTGATGGACAAAGGCGAGAGCATAAAAGACATGTTTGGACGTTTTTCAACCTTGGTATACAACGCTAGAGCGCTTGGGAAGGTCTTCACTGAGGTAGAGCTTGTGAGGAAGATACTACGAGTTTTACTAATGAACTTTGAGGCAAAAGTCACAGCAATTCAAGAATCGAAAGATCTGAGTAAACTAAGCATGGAGGAGTTGATTGGCAACTTGATGACATATGAGCTTGAGTTAAAAGCAAAGGAAGAACGCAACAACTCCGAACCAAAGAAGAAAACAATTGCCTTAAAGAGTAAAGAAGAAAGCGATGAAGAAGATCCAATTGAAGAGCTGGCAATGGCTGTCAATAATCTTAGAAGATGGTCTAGATTCAAGCCACGAAAGAAGAAAACAAAGGGCAATAGGTCAAAAGATTCCGAAAATTCCGAAAATGAACTGACGTGTTATAACTGCAACAAGCCTGGCCACATCAAACCAAAATGCCCACTTCTCAAAAACAACAAAGAAAAGAAAAAGGCGAAGAAGGTATTTGCAGCGACTTGGGATGATGAAGAAGGAGAGGAAGCTTCGGATAGCAGCTCAGAGGAGGCTAACTTGTGTTGCATGGCAAAATCAGAATCAGAAGCAACCTCCGACGAATCTAGTGAGGCAGGTGAGTTTTCTTATAAAGAACTTGTTTTTATGTGTTCTGATCTTACTAAGGTAGTGGATACTCTTGAATCTTAAATTGAAAAACTGAAATCTGATAGGAGAGAATTTGCTCGTGAAAATTTTAGGTTAAAAACTGAACTTGAAAATACTCAAAACCTAGAATGTAAAAAATGTAAGATTTTAGATTCAGAATTATCAAAACTGAGGAATAACTTTGAAAGTCTTGAAAATGAAAACTTGAATCTTAAGGAAACCATCGACACTAGGAGAAAGAATTTTATTAATCGATGCACCTCACTTGTCACTGAAAACTCAACATTAAAAACCAAAATCCAAAATCTTGAGAAATCTTTGAATAACTTTTCAAGAGGCGAATTTTTTTTTAATATGCTATTGGGAAATCAAATTTTTGCTAACAATAGAAAAGGACTAGGCTTTGGGAAATCACAAAATGATGATAATGCAAAAAGTAAAAGTGTTTTTGCTCGATCTGAAATAATTGGAAATCATGTTGAAAATCATAGTCATAGGAACACAAAATTTAATCAAGTCAATTTAATGAGCACATTTTGTAGAGAATTTGGACATAATCGAAATAATTGTTGTTATAGACCCAAACACGTGAAAACTATACCAATTTGGGTTCCAAAAGGCACAAATATAAAATCTTTGAAAGTCAAACAAATTTGGGTGTCAAAAGGAACATATATAAATAGTTTTGGGTCTCCAAAAACATATTTTTCACTTTCTGCCACTAACAACAATGGACCTATAAAAACAAATAGGTCACATAAATCTTTTATCGTGTAGGTGTGGTGGCAGGCTAAGGAATAACAACAGTGTTCTCTGGATTTCGGCTGTTCCAGAAACACAACGGGCGACAAAGCAAAGTTCCTTAGCCTAGTATAAAGGTGACAGAATCACAATGGGCAATCACGAAAAATTATCGTAAAGGTAAAACAGGTAATTGTTTTTAAATGTGATTATCTGCACCATACTCTAAATTAAAATCAGCCAATATTGAGATAAACAAAAGATGATGTTTTTGATGCTATGATTTTTTTTTCAAATGATTGACTAACCATCTTTAAAAAGAATTACTTGGAGTAATTATGATGGTTGACTGATTCGGACTTAATTGATATGATTTTTTTTTTTTTGACTTGTTCTTATTTATGACATTGATTTGTGCTTAATTGATGACCAATTAGATTTTCAATTTTGAACTAATTTATATAAATTTGTTCGGTCAAATGCTGGTTACTCATGCTACACGTAGATATATTTGTTTTTGATATTTTGGTCACTGCTTGTAAATTTGCACGATTTCAAATTCATGTGAAAAAGGATTTTAAAAATTGTTGAAACCTTAAGAAATTGTTTTTGAAATAATTATGATGTTGATTGACTGTTGATTACTCATGAACTTGTTTATCCTATGGTTTCTGAAATTAACATCATGATATTTGTTTGAGTGTGAACATGGCTTCATTACAAATTTCATTTAAAATTGTTGAAAACAATTCTGAGATAGTTTGTTGAAATTTCACAATCTGGTCTTTGATATCCAACGAGTGAGTATTGAGTGAGATTTAAATTCAGATGCAGATTACGCTGGTAATAAAGTTGATAGAAAAATTACTAGTGGAACGTGATTAATTTTTAACATTCATTTGCTGCATCGTTTTTTTTCAAAGAAAATATCTGCATATTTTTCACTTGAAATAATTTTCAAATAGCAGAAAATTTTCTTATAAAACCCCCTCGATAAAATCATGTTTGACCATATTTACAGATTAATCATTTTTGAAAAATTGATTTTAAATGACAAATTTTGACTAATCTGACTCCCTTTGATTATCGAAAAGATGAATAGTGATTGAAAAAGAGATGAGTGTTGATATTTATCATATATTATAACTCGAGAAAGTATAATTAGAAAATTTCTTTAGAATTTCATAACAAGAGTTATAAAAACTTTTTGTTGGGTAAAAATTCCATGACCATTTCTATTTCTATCATCTTTCTATCGACCATCACTCATCAAGATCATATTTAGTATGTAAATTTGTGGTAGTTTACAAAGGAAATCATTTGTTCTTCAATATCTTTAAATCTGTGAAGGAAATTATTTGTGCTTCAACTTATTATATTCAGCAATAAAAATAAATATCCAAAGTATTCACTCTCATTTAAAAGTCCTCACGGTTATGCATGGGTGAATTACTTGGATTTTTGATTATGTGCTTCCATGCTCATTTAAAAGTCCTCACGGTTATGCATGTATGGAACGCATATCAAAATTAATTGATTCAAATAGACAAGTTGATTCTAATCCCATTTAAAAGTCCTCACGGTCATGCGTGATTAGAAGATACTTGATTTCATTTTTTAAATAAAAAAAATTGTGAATACTACTAATCTCATTTAAAAGTCCTAACGGTTATGCATGGTTAGTAGATATTCAAATTTCCTGAAATAAATATACCACAAATAGACAGAATTGTATGATTTTTTGATGATTTTATCCTCATCACTTCTGAAAGTGGAATATGCGCCTGACAAGGGTAATTATGATTTTTGTTTGAGTTTTATTGAAATTTAATATTTATATTTAATTGAGTTAAATGTTTGATTCATGTTTATCACTTCATCCCTATTTTTATAACACTGTTATTCTTTTGCTGATAACAAAAGGGGGAGAGAAAAGTTAAGATTTTGTCAAATAGAATCAAGCAAAGGTCAAATAACTTTCAATTTGCATATAGGCTCATTTACATATTTTTATTTGTATGCATATATGTAGGGGGAGCCATATATGTAGGGGGAGTATCACATAAAAAGGAAGCATTCAAATAGGGGGAGCAAATGAAATTATCAAATACATTTAATATATTCAAAATCTTAAATATATGTTTGTTATCATCAAAAGGGGGAGATTGTTGAATATGCGCTTTGCGCTATATGATTTTTGTTTGATGATAATAAACGTATATACATTCATTTAAATGTATTTGTTAATGTACTATTTTTCATAGAATAAATAAATATTTGTTGAATAAAATAAATTACACAGAATTTGAATTTGAATTCAAACAAAACAAGTTAAACAGATTTTGAATTCAAACAGAAATTTTATTCAAACAAATATTTATTACAATTTTGAATAGTATGTATTTGGTAATGTACTATTTTTTTTCATAGATTAAATAAATATTTGTTGAATAAAATTAAATTACACAGAATTCGAATTTGAATTCAAACAGAACAAGTTAAACGGATTTTGAATTCAAACAGAAATTTTTATTCAAATAAATATTTATTACAATTTTTGAATAGTACAATTTCAATCTCTCACTATAACTATACATATACATTTTTGATTACAATCACATCACATTTCACATTTACAGTTAACCTCACTACATATCACTCACACTCGTATTTTGTCTTCAACTGCATTCCGGTTTGAATCCAGCATCTGAGTAATCTGCAAAAATATTTTCAAACGCAGTAAAATTGAAAGAGAAATATTTTTGAAATTTGAAAGAAACGATGATTTTGAAAACATTGTTTGCCTCAGTTATTTGGGTTGTTCGTCATCATTTTTGACTGTGCAATATCTGTGCATATCAGTATTTTTATCAGGGACAGGTAACTATAAGTGGCTGCAGTACACACGTGTACATTCGTATACGTGTGCACTGCCTCGCCAACTCGTGTGCAAAAAAAAAAATCAAACAAAAGCACAGAAATCAAAAACAAGGTCAAACCCAAGATAGGTTCAACTCAAGGCAAATGAATAGACAAGGCAATTGACTACAAACAGTTCAAGACTAAAGCCACTAACAAATGCAACAGCAACATGCTTAAAGACTCCAGCACGACCAAGTATGGAGTGTACAAATGCAAATGTCCAAACAACAACATGATGTGAATCAAGTTCAAGGCAGTAGTGTATATGAACACAATCAAACTACAACAAGCCAGAGTGATACAAGGTCAGGGAAGCAACCAGGATGGAGCAGAGACAATGTAACAGATCAAATGGCACAGTGCACCACTGATTTGAAGAACATATGAATCAAAACAGAGAGTATGGTGATGTAGTCAACAAGGCAACAGTGCAGGTGAACAAGTGTGAAAATGCTCAAAACCACAAAGTTCACAAGTGCAGACACAAAAGAATATGGACTGCAACAAACATGAAAATGAACCAAAATAATACAGCAGCCCCAAAATCAGTGACACAACAACAAATAATGCAAACAACAAAATACAGTGTCAAGCTCATGAGGATGCAGACACCAAATTCAACAACATACAAACAAGCATGCAACAGCAAGCTTGCAACAGAGAGCATATGCATCAACATAACAGCAAAGACCACATGCCACTGGAGAAAATGTATCACTAGCATATACTACAGGGATGAACACTCGAGAATGGATAAGTCAAGACAGCTACAACACAAGTACAGGTGAAACCATACTTGACACAGTGGCAACACTGGAAGCACACGAGCTAATGAAGACTGCATGAATCAAGCTCAGTGGCAAATGCATAAATATATCAGAGTGAAACATTTGAGTTGCAACATGAATGAAAAGAACCAGACACAACAGTGAAAGTGCAGACCAAATGCAATTTGAAACAAAACCAAGCATGATACAGGTGGACAGTGAAGGCAGCAATACACCACCAAGTAAATGCACAGCATAAATAAGACCAAACTGCATAAGTAACCTCAATGACAGATGTGCATTTATCAAGAACACAATGAAGCAATACAGAATAAAATACAAAGGCATAGCAAGAGTCACAAGACCATCAAGCAGTGAGCAAGTGCAAATCGAGCTCCAGAAATAACAAATGCAGACACAAATTTCAACAGTGCAGTGATTACCAAGTCATAAATCAAGTATAAAAAAATTGCAGTGGTATGCAGCAGAGACAATATAAAAGCAATGGTGATGGCCGAAGCTAATACAGAGTAGTGGATTCGCATACCCAAAATCAAGTCGAAGTCAAACATTATTCAGCATCAAGCCAAAGCCGTGATCAAAATTTCAATGTTGAACAAGTCAAAATCGAAGCCGTGTCAACCAAGCATCAAAAATACGAAATTGACAAAGTCAGATCAATCCCAAGCATCAAAACATAATCAAGCGGCCAGAGCAAGTAAATTGACGAATTCAAACGAACGTAATTCGAGGAATACGAACTCATATAAAAGCCCCAAATCATCATCGGCATAAGTAGGAGTTCGAATACAAAAATCAAAAAAAGGAACAGAGCTAAAAATCTTACCCGAAGCAACAAACGAACTCATCAAAGCAACCGAAGTAAGCAACAAGGATTCGATCGAACAAGACGACTTGCAATTAATCACTGATTCGATCAACTTAAAGTCGGTGCTTCAAAATAGCCCTAGACCTCAGAGCTAAGAGAAAGCCGCAAATTTCCAGAGAAAATAATATCAAGCACGAGCCCTAATTTTCAGATCGAAGAACGAAGACGAATGCTGCCATTATTTTTCGCAATAAAGAAAAAAAGGGGATCGGGCTGGAGATAACAAAGAAAAAAAAATAAGGAACGGGTTTAAGTGGGCCGGCCTTATTTTCTAAAGGCTTTATTTTTTAATTAGGGTTATTTTTAGGGTTTAGGGTTATTTATTTATGTGTCTTTTAATTATCGTTTTTATTTTTCGAATCAAAACTTTGTAAATCACCACCTAGGGTTTAGGTAGTGTCAGATTGTCTAGTTAGAATTAGTTTAGTGAGCAGGGTGTGCGAGTTTGCAAAATTCTATTGTAGGCGGGAGCAGAGTTTGCGAGTAAGCGAAGCTCTATAGGCGGGAGGCAAAGTTTGCGAGTAAGCGAAGCTCTATAGGCGGAGCAGGGTGTGCGAGTCTAGTAGAGTGTTTGTGAGCGTGGAGCAAATGTTTGCGAGCAGGGTGTGCGAGTCTAGTAGAGTGTTTGTGAGCGTGGAGCAAATGTCTGCGAGTCTAGTAGAGTGTTTGTAAGCGTGATACTGTTTAATTCTAATAGAAATCTGTGAATGCAGCAGTAGGCAGGGGTTGCCGAAGCTGGGTAAATTTTGTGTGTGATTTACTTTACTGCATATTTATTTCTGTAGTTTATTTCTGCGTTTAAATCGAGAAAATTTGCTATAACCCTATTCACCCCCCCTCTAGGGTTAATCTAGATCCTACGCTAAGATCCAAAGTTCTTAGTTAAATTACTAAGTGTTATTTTTTTTCATAATTGTGCTACTCCCCTCTGCATCTCACTTTTCAATCATAGAAAAATAAACCATTCAACCAACATGTATTCATCCAGAGATTGGTAAGTCATGTTCTCAGAAACAAACATTTAATCATGAAAACAGATGTGATTTCTTAGCATATTATTTTGCCTATGGATTTCAATGGATCAAGTTATAAACATATGGTCATAAATAGTTTACTGGTTATCTTCTCTTACCTCTGGTTCAATCAGATCCTTATTAATCTTGAAGATCTGGCTAAACCATAAGTATATACTTTGATTTGGGTAGTTCATAAAACATAGAAGCTCAGCACATATATTACATTGCACTTCTACATTTTCCTTTGTTTCGGTTAACATGAGACATAAGCAACAACACAATGTTGCAGCCCCATATTTCCTTCCATTTTCAGACCATATATCTATAACATGAACCCTGGAAATTTAATAAATAACTTTATGAAGAAATCCCATAAAAAGAAATCACTCCATCTCAAAGTTAATTCACAGCACAGATAAACATTTTAAACATGAAATCCATGACTCTTATTTTTTTGGGTAAATCGCTATGAAGGGTTTTACACTTGAACAGATCATTAACAAACCAAAGTCATCAAATCATGAAATGAAAATAACTTGCAAAAGTGAATTATTAATTCAAATAGGCTGCCTCAATATTCAGGACTTAATACCAAAGTTTTCAGTGAGATTACTCACCTTAATTCCTTTTTCCTAAGCCTTTCTTTTCTTTTGATCCTATGCCTTCCTCTAACTCTAATGGCCGGTGCTCCTTATTTTCTCTGGCTTATGTTTTTATTTTTTTCCTTTAGGTTATGAAGAGAAAATGTGTATGATCTCACTACACTAAGCCTCCTTATATAAACCCTGGCTGTTACTAGGGTTTTATGGAATTACCCAATGTCATTTTTACCCCATAATATGATCTGCCTTACACTTGATTCATAAAAGAAAAGGGTATGCGGTCCTTGTTATATTTTTCCAGAAAATAAACCTTATTCTTTTAATCTTACCCCGTGTCATGTTATATGCATGACTTTAATTTTTCCTAAGCAAAAAGAATTGCTGGAAATAGATAAAGTGTTTATTTAAGGGTTCATACCATTTCCATGCAAGCTTTGTTTTTCTCTCTTCTTTTTTTTTACCTGCAATGCTTGCTTGTTTACATGTATAACATATGTATGCCTATTTTTGTCTAAGTCTTTTTATTTTTATTTTCTTTAAATAATTTTAAATATCTTATACTTTCTGCATGTATTTACTATTTCTGCCTATATATATATAGTTGTTTTCTTTATGCCAGACTTTTTAAAGACCTGATCATATCTGCCTACATATGTATTTGTAATTTATTTATCCTAACATATATATATTAACTGTTGCCTATTTTATCACACAGAAAAATGTGTGCACCATCTTGTGTACACATTTATATTTAAACCATACACTTGCGAAACAGTTTCTATTCCTATCTATTTTTCAATGTAATTTTAAAACGAACATAAACTAATTTAAATCATTACTTCACAAAAAAATCAGGGTTATCACAACGATCCTCCCTTTTGAATGGTTTGAGTTGACATATGTGGTTTGTTGTCGATTTAAACTATCTAAAAAGGTCGGTCATTACACCTAAAGATAATACAACTCTAAGTGTTAATTACTATCACTTAAACAATCACAAGAATTTAACCAACTGTCGCATACTGGTTAGTATATTCAAGTATTTAGTAAAAGCTAGCAAATCCCACTCAAAAATTATAATAGTAAGTGAAAGAATAGTACGAAATGTACCATACTAATCCGACAATTCAATCGTTTATTAAAATTCTTTATTTCATAGAAAATCACGAAATCCAATAGAAATAAATCAAACTCGTTCACTTGAAATTTAAAAGATTTCTAATTTAAACTAGAATTTCTTTATTAAAATTAGGAATCAAGCCAACGTTTTTCATACTATAATAATTTATTTTATTTTAAAAATATATATATATATATTCATAAAATATTTATAACTTTAAAACCTTATACTCATTTCGAGAATAAGCATTTTACTTTAACAAGCTTGAAAATTCTTCCAAATATTTTTAAATAACTTCTATAATCAAAATCGTACTAAATAAGATAATTTCTTTTATAATATATATTTTATGAAAGAGCATTATGTTTTGTTTTCTTTCAAAACAATTTTTAGATAATTGAAATGATGATAAATAATACTCATTTAATGCTTGAAATATAGTTTGAATAAAAAATTAGTTAAGAATTTAACATGTTTTAGTAACTTCCCAAAAGAAAATTTTAACCAAAATCCATAATTAGAAGAAATAAAAATTGAGATTTTAAAATATTTAAAACCATCTTTTAAAATCATTCATCAAGTAGAGGACCATTTTAATGATCCGAATCACATTTTTGGCGAATTCTGATCACATAAATAATGCACAACATTATATAATCTAGCTACAAAATCAATGAGTTTAATGGTTCTTTGCAATACATGCTATTTTATAATCGATTATCGAATCAAATTTAATATTTCAACATACACTTTAACCATTAACGAAATTGAAACCATTGTAAGCAATTTTACTTTAATCAAATCATTCGCTACCAAAAGTTATTCCAATCCATAATCATATAAGCATGCCAAAGGAATATAAATACTCTTAAATATAGATGTGTGAGTTAAAATGATTAACTCACCAGTGGTGCAACTGTTTCTTCCCGTTGCGACCTACTTTGCCTTCATTGTCACAGGAGTTGTATACACTGCCCCTAGTTGCAGTTCAACCTAACGACTGTAAGCTTGCATCAACCATTGCTTGCCACACCTAAAACGCCGCACGAACCTCGACGCTCCTCGGCATCGCATCTACGACCTAAAAATCAACTCCCCTTCAGCAGCTCCAAGCCTTGCGATTATCAATGGCAGGTCACTCACTTCTGCTGCGTGCTCCCCAAGCGCGCCTCGCCTGCCAATCCTCGATCGTCCAAGTGTCGCCTCCGCGATGCCTACAAAATCATGCTTCGATCGTGATTTATTGTTCATCGTTGTTCTTTTTAGGAACGAGGAATTTGGGTGGTAGACTGCCAAAATGAAAGCATGGGATGAGGCTTGGGTTCACTCTTTTTGGACTCGGGCTAAATGAAATGAATTAAGTATATATAATTCATGTTATTCTCAATTAGGTCCCCATATAAATAAATTACCATTACACTTTTCTTTTAAACAACTACTTTATTAATTTGTAAATCTATTCCAATCGAATTGAAACCGTTAAAACCAATTTACACTTCATTCTGCAAAATATATTTCAACAACCGAATTTTTTTTATTTAATTTAGTATTATTTACTTTTAATTATCCATTGCACAATTAAGAAATAAATTTAATTTCTCAACTGTTCCAATGGTATAAAAATTATTTATACTTCTAGTAATTACCATTTATTTCTCAGAATAATTCTAAAATTTCCAAGTGTCATTTGTTTTCACTAATGTAGATTTTAATGACTTTTGGGTTTACAAAACACAACTAAAATGCTAAATATGATTTTGAATCACTTTATCCAATTTTTTCCAAACGATTTCAAACATTTAAATTAAATTCTCAATATTTATTTTGTTTTAATCTCGACAAGGGTGTTACAGAGTTTGAAGCACTTAGAGTCGGCGAGCTCATTCTGCATGTGGAGTTGGGTAGTGGTACTTTGAAAGACCAATGTGAAGGCTCCGTGTCTGCTCCTCAACATGCGATAACGAGTCTTATTTCTGGGCTCCCGAGTGCCTCTCAATATAGGAAAAGTTGTTGTAATATACATTAATAATAGGGATGAATATGCTAAATAAGAAAGGACATTATTGTAATCTGCACTGCATAAGTAGTCTATAAATATGGAGCTTGATTGTATTGTAAGATCTATATCTCAATTCAACAAAATTGTTCTCTCTCTCTAATGGTCTATATTCTCTTTATTTGTAACACGTTATCAGCACGAAGGAATGCGAATTAATTATTGACCTCAACCCGTTCACCTTCAAACTTTCCAACTTCTCAGCAAGTAATTAAATATTAATTACTCTGACTGTTTCTCTTCTGACCATTCGAATTCTAAGGCTATTTATATTCAAAATCCTATTATATATATTAGTGCAGACGAGTCTTTTAGAATATATCTACATACATTCTATTTCTTATTTCCTTTAAAACAGCAGGTAAAGGAGTTGTTCTTGCATTTCTTTATAAACTTGTTACTTTTCCTCTCTCCAAAAAGGTAATTGTCAATATCATATTTTTTTATAAAGCTATCAAGTCAGCACATGCTAGTTTGGGGTTCGCTTCTATATTTTTCATATCTTTTCTTGTATCACTCTTATTTTTATTCTTTGGCTTCTAAATTCAATATTATTATTTTTTTCCTTTGCGGATCTATTGCCAAATAAAATCCAAAAGTTTGGAATGGAATATACACAAAAGTTGACTTTCCTTTCTTATTTGATAAATACATGAAAGTTGCAAAATCCAAATGTTTGGTTTTGTTGATACAATTTTTTTTGGTATAGTTGTTTGATACCATGAATGAAGACTTTCCATTTTTTTCTTCCTTTTAGCTGGAAACAAACAAAATGGTGAATGCTGTTGTGGCGAATATTTTCACCTTATGCAATTTATTTTATGAACAGTTCACAAAATGACAAACATCGCCAAGCTTGAATTTAAAGCTTTGGATATATCTGGAGACAACTACTTATCATGGATATTGGATGCTGAGATTCATTTGCAATCTCAATGCTTAGAAAATGCCATTAAAAATGGAAATACTATGTCCCAGCAGGACAAGGCAAAGGCTCTAATATTTTTAAGACGTCATATCCATGACGATCTAAAAACAGAATATTTGACTGAAAAAGACCCTCTCCACTTATGGAACTCCCTGAAGGAGCGTTATGACCACCAGAAGACGGTCATACTTCCAAACACTAGGCAAGAGTGGTTAAACTGGAGGTTTCAGGACTTTAAGTCCGTAAGAGAATATAATTCTGCAATGTATAGAATCACTTCTAAACTGAAATTATGTGGAGAAAAGGTGGATGACGCACAAATGCTTGAAAAGACTTTCTCAACATTTCATGCCTCGAATATACTCCTGCAGCAGCAATATCGAGAGCGTCATTTTATAAAATATTATGAACTCATAGGATGCTCACTAATTGCTGAACAAAATAATGAGTTGCTTATAAAAAATCATTCCTCAAGGCCAACTGGTTCAACTGCATTACCTGAAGTTAATGCTAATTTTGCCCACTCTGGAAGAGGTAGGGGTCGGGGTCGAGGTAGAGGACATGGTCATGGACGTGGATATAACTCTAGCAGAGGTGGTTATGGTGGTTTTAAAGGTAACAAAACCACCAACTTTAAAAAGCAACAAAAGAAAAATGAGCCTATAAAGAACAATGATTCAGCTTGAGAAAATAAAAGGCATTACGAGGAAGTTTGTTATAGATGTGGACGATCTGGTCACTGGTCATGTACATGTAGATCATCAAAGAAAACAGTTGAAGAATATCATCGCTCGAAGAATATTGAGGCAAATAATGCCGAAATGTTACCTGAAAACACTAACCTGAAGTTACATGATTTCTTCGAAGATGACAATGGAAATTTCATTAATGATGAAAATCTAAGTGCAATGATCAATGATATGACCGAGTTGATCAATTAGAAATGTTTGGAAGTTTGTTATGCGACTTTCGTTTATTTCGTTAGCTTGCATCAATAAATCAGTTTGAAGTTTGTGTTCGTTTAATTGTATTTCCCTTTGCAGTACTAGTAATGTGTAATGTGGATATTGTTTTTAATCAATAGCCTATTTTAATCATATTACTTTGTTTGTTTATATTACATTTATTTATGCATACAAATTTTTAACGATTGACTAATCATTGTCTTTAATTCTTAAGGTATGGAACACCATTTGGGTGATGATATACGCTTATTAGATAGTGCAAATACTCATACAATTTTGAAAAACCATAAGTTTTTCTCTAAACTATCTGAAAATTTCTCAGCTAAAGTCTCCACTATAACTGGATCTGCTAATATAATTGATGGGTCCGGAAGAGCCCATATAATATTACCAAATGGTACGCATATCTTTATTCAGAATGCATTATACTCAAGCAACTCTAAAAGAAATTTGCTGAGTTTCAAAGATATAAGAATGAATGGATACCATATTGAAACTATAAATGAAAACAACAAAGAATATCTTTATGTTATTTCTAGAATTGAAAGTCAGAAGCTTATCCTACAAAAATTTGGTATTTCTAGAATTGAAAGTCAGAAGCTTATCCTAGAAAAATTTGGTACAATTTCAACTGGTTTATATTTTACAAAAATTGGCATAGTTGAATCTCACTCTATAAACATGAGCCAGAAGCTCACAAATACAAAGACATTGATACTTTGGCATGATCGCTTGGGTCATCCTGTATCAACTATGATGCGTAAAATTGCCAAAAACTCAAACGGACATGATTTATCAAACCAATTGAATTTACCAAGTGATTACTTATGTGCCCCATGTGCACAAGGAAAATTAATCACTCGACCTTCATATAGTAAAATCACTTCTGAATCTCCAACATTTTTACAAAGAATTCAAGGTGATATATGTGGCCCAATCCACCCTGAATGTGGACCATTCAAATATTTTATGGTACTGATTGATGCATCAACTCGTTGGTCACATGTCTGTTTACTTTCTACAAGAAATTTGGCATTTGCCAAGCTACTTGCACAAATAATAAAATTGAGAGCACACTTCCCTGGTCATCAAATTAAATCGATTCGACTAGATAAGCTGGAGAATTTACTTCTCAAGTATTTGATGATTATTGTCTATCATTGGGGATTGAAATTGAACATCCAGTGGCTCATGTTCATATTCAAAATGGTCTAGCGGAATCATTAATTAAGCGCTTGCAACTTATTGCAAGACCATTGCTTATGCAATCAAAACTACCCGTTTCAGCTTGGGGGCATGCAATTTTGCATGCATCGAAATTGGTTAAAATTAGACCAACAGCTTATCATCAGCTTTCACCATCACAGTTCTTAACTGGATTTCAACCAAATATTTCCCATTTACGAAAATTTGGTTGTGCTGTGCATATACCTATTAATCCCCCACTTCGTACTAAAATGGGTCCTCAACGACGGTTGAGAATTTATGTGGGATTTGATTCCCCATCGATAATTCGTTACCTTGAACCTCTTACAGGTGATATCTTCACTGCAAGATTTTCAGACTCTAAATTTGATGAGACAATCTTCCCGCCATTAGGGGGAGAAAAGACCGTTCCAGTAGAACGGCGTGAAATATCATGGAATAATCCATCTATGGCTTATTTGGATCCACGTACTAAACAATACCAATATAAGGTACAAAGAATTTTGCATATTCAAAATATTGCAAATCAACTGGCGGATGCATTTAGTGACACTGCAAAAATAACTAAATCTCACATTCCAGCAGCAAATGCACCAGTAAAAATTGATGTCCCTGAAGGATCAAAAGTAAATATAGCAGCAAATGAATCTAAAGCAAGACAAAAACGTGGAAGGCCAATTGGTTCAAAAGACTTGGCGCCTAGAAAAAGAAAGTCTAATGAAAAATCATCAATTAAGGAACCTCCTGAAGAGGTTATAAATGATCAAAAAGATCACTCAAATGAAAATCCCAATTCTTCTAGAAGCGCGGAAGGAAATATTATCCCAGAAGAGATAAAAGAAGATTCCAACGATAAAATGATACCTAATAATAATGAGATCTCAATATTTTATACGAACTACGGAGAAATATGGGATCGAAGTAAAATAATAATTGATGATGTATTCTCATTCGCAGTAGCTACTGAAATAATTGAAAGTCATGACCATAATGAGAATAATGAGAATGATGATAATGAACCAAATAGCATAAATGAATGTCGAAAAAGACACGATTGGCCAAAATGGAAAGATGCTATCCAAGTGGAACTAGATTCACTTCGAAAACATGGTGTATTTGGACCAATAGAGAAAACACCAGAAAATGTTAAACCAGTAGGTTTTAAATGGGTATTCATTAGAAAACGAAATGATAAAAATGAAGTCGTGAGGTACAAGGCACGACTTGTCGCACAAGGTTTCCTGCAGAGACCATGTTTTGACTTTAAGGAAACTTACTCCCTTGTCATGGATGTCATAACATTCCGATATTTGATAAGCCTTGTAGTTTTTGAAAAACTAGATATAAGATTAACGGATGTTGTGACAGCTTATCTTTACGATGAATTAGATACCAACATTTACATGAAAATTCTATATGGATATAAATTGCCTGAAGCAAAATCAAAGTCCATGTACTCATTAAGACTAAGACGATCGCTATATGGATTGAAACAATCTGGAAGGATGTGGTATAACCGTCTTAGTAAATCTTTGGTAAAAGAAGGATACGAAAACAATCTCATTTGTCCATGTATCTTTATAAAGAAATCGGTAAAGAGATTTGCTATCTTAGCAGTTTATGTTGATGATATAAATTTGATTGAGACTTCAGAAGAGATTGATGAAACAATAAATTATTTAAAGAAGGAATTTGAAATTAAAGATCTTGGAAAAATTAAGCACTGTCTCGGTCTACAGATTGAGCATAGTACTGATGGCATATTAATCCATCAATCAAACTATATTGAGAAAATTCTAAAGCGTTTTCAAATGGATAAAGCATATCCACTTAGTACGCCAATGGTTGTTAGATCTTTAGATATTAAAAAAGACCCTTACCGCCCAAAAGAAGAAGATGAGAATGTGCTTGGTTCGGAAGTGTCACATCTTAGTGACATTGGTGCATTATTATATTTGGCCCAATGCACAAGACCAAATATTGCATTTTCAGTAAATCTTCTAGCAAGATACAGTTCAGAACCAACAAAAAGACACTGGAATGGTATAAAACATATCATGAGATATCTTCGTGGAACGACAAATTTGGGTTTATTTTACTCTAACACAGGCAATAATCTAAATCTAGTTGGCTATGCTGATGCAGGTTATCTTTCTGACCCACATAAAGCAAGATCACAAACTGGATATGTATTTAATAACAGCAATGCAGCAATTTCATGGCGATCTACAAAACAAACATTGGTAGTAACATCATCCAATCACTCTGAAATACTAGCACTACATGAAGCAAGTAAAGAATGTATTTGGCTAAGATCACTGATTGAGCATATTCGAAAAAGCTGCCAACTTCCATCAGTAACGGAAAGGTCAACCATTATTTATGAAGACAATGCAGCTTGTGTAGCTCAAATTCAAGCGGGTTACATTAAGGGTGATAGGACGAAACACATTTCTCCTAATTTTTTCTTCACACATGAGCTACAAAAGGATAATAAGATAGAAGTGAAACAAATCCGATCCCAAGAAAATCCAGCGGACTTATTCACAAAGGCGCTCCCAAAATCAACATTTCAGAAGATGGTGTACAAAATTGGTACGCGTCGGCTGCATCAACAAACTAATTGAATAATGCGTTATAATCTAGAGGGAGCGTATGAACTACGCTATAATGTACTCTTTGTCCTTCACTAATATTTTTTTCCACTGGGTTTTTATTAGTAAGCTTTTAATGAGGCATTATCTTGATGCAGAAGAATTAACTCTCGTAGTAACATTATAAAATATATGTTACTTAAAGATGAAATCATGTTGTACTCTTTTCTTTGTTTATGATTTTTCTCACTGGGTTTTTCATAACAAAGTTTTTAATGAGGCAATTACTCTTATCATCTTTATATACGCATACTCAAGGGGGAGTGTTGTAATATACATTAATAATAGGGGTGAATATGCTAAATAAGAAAGTGCATTATTGTAATCTGCACTGCATAAGTAGTCTATAAATATGAAGCTGGATTGTATTGTAAGATCTATTCTCAATTCAATAAAATTGTTCTCTCTCTAATGATCTTTATTCTCTTTATTTTATAACAAAAGTTATTTTTTATAATGATAACGGTTAACACCTTGTTCAAAAGAGTACTGTTAGTTTTAATTTGTTCCGTTTGAAGTACATAACGCTTTGACAAAAGCGGGAATTCCCAGTTGTTTTCGTGGCCGCTCTTTCTCAAATAATTTCTTCACTCTTCCCTCTTCCCTTTTCCTCCAATTAATTTCTCAGATCCTTGGAACACATTCGCTTTGGGGAGCATACATTTCTAGGGCAGCATACACTTCAGCCGCTATGTATATATTATTTGTGCTTCCTCATTTGAAATCAAATCTCTTCTCTAATTTTACTCTAAAACAAACTATGCCCAAAAATAGTATGCATCCACAAAATCGTCACCCCCACCTAGAATTAATTGCCGCCGCCACCCTGAATCACTTGCCTGAAGGCTCACCTTGATACCGCTGTTGACATCACCTGAAATCAAATGCTTTTACTTAAAATCAATCATGAGATCTGAAAATAAAATATTATCGCCCAAATCGAGCGCCTTCGAGGTCTGAACTGATGTGCTGCCGTCATTGATTAGGTTTTTGTTGCCTAGAGAATTGTCCTCGCTTGAACCTTATTACTGCTGCTTGAAGATACAGTGCCGGCTGAAATGCTTTGTCTAGCGATTCACGTGTTCGCCTGAAATCGCACTCGAAATTGTGACCTAGATCTGGTGGGTTTGTCTAAAAAGATGCGATGTACTACTGGAGATGAAATTTTGAACAGTAGAATTCTACATGATTTATGCGAATAATGCAAATTTCCCCTGATTTTTTACATAATGTACGCTTCAAATATTTTTTTCAACGTTGTCATATCCTACTACAGGAAAGTGTTTCATGCTCTATTGTGTAACCTTTGTATGATTTTTCAAGTTTCTTGGGGCATATTGAATAGTCTAGGTATATTGAACCTTTAATTACAACTTTTCAAATATAAAACTCAAAAAGTATTATTATCTTTAAAAGCTTATCACTAAATAGGATTTTATGTAGTTGATCTTGTATATAGTACCATGTTATTTGTTAATTCAGAACATACATGAACATGTTAAACTTAATTTTTCTTATTTGGGTTTGTTCACTTCAGTTATCATTAGCATGTTGTATTTGGTTTTAATCTAGCCTATCAGCAGGCAAGTGGTTTTTGAATTACTTTTGAGAATTCTTTAGATTGCCGGAGTTGAGAGTTGAATTTATAGCCTATAAATAATTTAAAGTGCTAAAATAAAATTATTCTAATTAGGTTTTGCCTTCTCTTCCTGTCAAAGTATCAACAAGATAAGATATGAGGTAACTTCATCAAATATTATTAATCCTGCCAAGTAAGGTGAAATTATTTTATTATCATTTTATTATAGCATAAATCCAATTAGTTTGAAAAAAAACAAGAACGTGATGGTATTTTTGAATTAGATCCTAACGTTAAAAAATATTTTCTCATCCGCAAAGTGCATAATCTTTACAATAATGTCTTTTACATTTATGTTAAAATGGGCAGATAAAGTTCTAATCAATGTGATGAAGTTTAAAATATTTATATTCATGTGTAGAGGAAAATATCTGTTAGAGTTCTCAAATAGTGAATGAAGATATATCCCATATCGTCAAAAATAAGTCCTTATTCTTGTTTATATAGTGTTTCTCAATCCCTATATTGGCCCTTAGGCTCAGGTAATTTTGTGAGAGGGGAGGCCTATATGGCCATGGACTAACACATACGCACCACCGCTCGTCCGATCGACTGAACCGGGCCGGGTCGAGTGCGGGTCCAATAATAGTGGAACGTATTATATTTTGCTGTACAAAATTGAATGGTTTTCTACTGTTTAAATTTAAATAGAAGCGACTAGTGGATTGGACGCGACGGAGAGATGTGACTGTTACGAACAACAACAGTTTTCGGCCGTTGCAAACGAAGATGTATGACTGTTCAGACAACAACAATTTCTGGCCGTTGCAAACGAAGAGACGCGACTGTTGCGAATAGCAACAGTTTTCGACCGTTGCAAACGAAGAGACGCGACTGTTGCGAATAGCAACAGCTTTCGGCCGTTGCAAATAAAGAGACACGACTATTGCAAACAGCAACACTTTTCGGTCGTTGCAAAATGAAGAGGCGCGACTGTTGCGAACAATAACGTTTTTTAGTGTTGCAAATGAAGGGATGCTACTTTTCTCAACGGGTGTAACCATTGGGAATTTGGCTATAAATAAGGAGGAAACCTGATCACTTTCCTCACTCAATCAATTCCGAATTTTCTCTTCTTCCTCTTCGTTTCTTAATATCTGCAATTCATGCGTTTTTGCATATCACACAGAAGATCATATACATCACAATCTCAAGCAGATCACGTCTGTTGTATCTTGGGAGACTTTGAATAAAATCTTAAGAAAATTGTTACGACAAGGCTCAGACGTAATTTTCTTCTTCAACTAGTTAAATTTCTAGTTGATTTATATATTTATATATATAAATATCGTTTTCTTTATACATTGTACTATTTCTTTAAATAGTATAACGTTTGATTTAGCACTATAGTTATTATTGCTATAGTTGTTACTTTGTTGTTGTAATTAATTACAACATACTTAGTGTTCAAATATCTAATACAGAATTTCATAGTAGTGGAAATCTGAGTTATAAACTTGTGAGACAAGTTTATTATTGATTAGTCTTTGTTTGGTATACTAGACGTATAACATCTTAAGACTTTCCTGTTTTAACTAAAACAAATATGGCAATAGTAGAGCTCTCAACAAAGGCTACTACACACAACAGGCCTGATCCTTTTAAAGAAGATGGTGACGACTTTCTAACATGGTAGAATCAGATGTTATTTTATCTCACCACACTCGGTCTGCAACGGTATCTCGAGGAGAAGGAACCAATTCTTGCAGCAGGCAAGAAATCAGTGTTGATATGTGGAAGCATTTCGATTTTCTATGCAGAATCTATATTCTGAATTGTCTCGACAAGGTGCTATACAAAGTATATCAGCCTCTAAAGACAGTAAAAACACTCTGAAATGCACTTAGGGTCAGGTAATTTTGTGAGAGGGAGGACCTATATGGCCATGGACTAACACGCATGCGCCGCCGCTCGTCCGACCGACTAAACCGGGTCGGGTCAAGTGCGGGTCCAATAATAGTGGACCGTATTATATTTTTGTTATACCGAAGTGAACGGTATTCTACTATTTAAATTTAAATAGAAGCGACTAGTGGATTGGACATGACGAAGAGATGTGAATGTTGCGAACAGCAATTGTTTTCGACCGTTGCAAACGAAGAGGTAAGACTGTTGCAGACAGCAACAGTTTCTGGCCGTTGCAAACGAAGAGACGCGACTGTTGCGAATAGCAACAGTTTTCGACCGTTGCAAACGAAGAGACACGACTGTTGCAAATAGCAACAGCTTTCGGCCGTCGCAAACAAAGAGGCGCAACTGTTGCAAACAACAACAGTTTTCGGCCATTGCAAAACGAAGAGGCGTAACTGTTGCGAACAGTAACGCTTTTTGGCATTGCAAATGAAGGGATGCTACTTTTCTCAACGGGTGTAACCATTGGGGATTCGGCTATAAATAAGGAGGAAACCTGATCACTTTCTTCACTCAATCAGTTCCAAATTTTCTCTTCTTCCTCTTCGTTTCTTAATATCTGCAATCCATGCGCTTTTGCATATCACACAAAAGATCATATATATCACAATCTCAAGCAGATCACGTCTGTTGTATCTTGTGAGACTTTGAATAAAGTCTTAAGGAAATTGTTACGACAAGCTTTAGACGTAATTTTCTTCTTCAAGTGGCTATATTTCTAGTTGATTTATATATTTATATATATATAAATATCGTTTTCTTTATACATTGTACTATTTCCTTAAATAGTATAACGTTTGATTTAGCACTATAGTTATTATTGCTATAGTTGTTATTTTGTTGTTGTAATTAATTACAACATACATAGTATTCAAATATCTAATACAGAATTCCATAATAGCGGAAATCTGAGTTATAAACTTGTGAGATAAGTTTATTATTGATTAGTCTCTGTTTTGGTACACTAGACGTATAACATCTTAAGACTTTTCTGTTTTAACTAAAACAGATATGGCAACATTAAAGCTCTCAACAAATGCTACTACACACAACATGCCCAATCCTTTTAAAGGAGATGGTGACGACTTTCTAACATGGAAGAATCAGATGTTAATTTATCTCACCACACTCGGTCTGCAATGGTATCTCGAGGAGGAGGAACCGATTCTTACGCCAGGCAAGAAATTAGATGTTGATATGTGGAAGCATTCCGATTTTCTATACTGAAACTATATTCTGAATTGTCTCAACAAGGTGCTATACAAAGTATATCAGCTTCCAGCAAAACACTCTGGAATGCACTTGACACGAAGTATAAGACGTAGAATATCAGTTTTAAGAAATTTATTATAGACAAATTCATGGACTATAAGATAGTTGATTCTAAACCGGTGACTGCTCAACTACATGAACTATAAATCATTATTTATGAACTCGAAGCAGAATGTCATAAGATTGGAGAATCGTTTTTGGTTGAAGCCATCACGGAAAAACTGCCGCCGTCATGAAGAGATTACCGCAATTATCTAAAGCATAAGAAAAAAGAAATCTCTTTACAGGATCTCACAGTGCGACTGAAAATTGAGGCAGATAACCGTGCAGTTACAAAACCAAGCGAGGAGACATTTGTGGCTGAAGGTTCAAAGACCAAAAACAAAAAGAAGAATTTTCAAAAGAAAATGAAAGCTCCAGACAACAAACCAAAAGACAACAAACGAACCAAAAAGTTTAATGGCGAATATTGGTTTTGTAGAAAAGTTGGACATGCCGCTAGAGATTGCAAACACAAAAAGGAACGCAACATAGAGGCAAAATAGTAGACAATATGGAAGTAGACGAGTCCAACTTCTCGGCAGTTGTATCTAAATGCAATTTGATTTAGAATCCTAACCAATGGTGGGTAGACACAGACACTACTTATCATGTCTGCTCTGACAAATCCATGTTTTCTATATACCAGAAATTCGATCACGACGAAAAACTCTGTATGTGTAATTCTGCAGTATCCATTATCGAAGGCAGTCGCACAATAATCCTCAAGTTTACTTCTTGAAAAACTGTCAAGTTGAATGACGTGCTTCACGTTCCAGACATACACAAGAATCTCATCTCTGGTGTAGTTTTATTAAAGAAAGGATTCAAAATAGTATTCGAGTCAGACGAGATGGTTCTATCTAAAGCTGGAATATATATCGGAAGGGGATATTTATGTGATGGCCTATTTAAGGCAAATGTAGCAGTTATCGGCAATAAAACTATGTATTCTGATTATGCTATTAATAAAATTGAAGTTTCTTACTTGCTTGAGCACGAAATTTTTATTATGGCATGATAGATTGAGACATATAAATTTTTGAAAAATGAAAAAATTATCAAACTTGGGATTAATTCCAAAATTCCAAGTAGATAAGAACTACAAATGCGAGACATGTGTAGAAGCAAAAATGGTTAAAAAACTATTTCAATCTGTTGATAGAAGCACCGAACCACTAGGTTTGGTTCATACAAATTGATGTGATTTTAAATCATTACCTACTAGATGTGGAAAAAAGTACTTTATCACTTTTATTGATTGCTATATACGATATTGCTATGTACATCTTTTAAATAGTAAGGATGAAGCAATTCATCATTTATGAAGTACAAAGCTGAGGTAGAAAATCAGTTAAATAAAGAGATCAAGATATTGAGATCTGATCGAGGTGGAGAATATGAATCACCATTTGAATAGTTCTGTGCCAAAAATGATATAATTCATCAAACAACAGCTTCATATTTTCCATAACAAAATGGTGTAGCCGAGAGGAAAAACAGAACGTCAAAAGACATGATTAATGTCATGCTTTTAACCTCTGGTCTACCGATGAACTTATGGGGGGAAGCCTTAAATATGTCTAATCACATATTAAACAAAGTCCATATCAATTAAACAGGAACAATTCCATATGAGTTATGGAAAGGACACAAACCAAGTTTTAAATATCTCAATGTGTGGGGGTGCTTGACAAAAGTTCCAGTTCCACCTTCCAAGAAAGTCAGACTTGGACCAAAAACAGTAGATTGTTATTACTTAGGGCCAGCCAAAATAGTAATGCCTACAGATTTTTGGTATTCAAGTATGATATAGCTAATATTCATGTAAATACAATCATGGAATCTAGAGATGTCTCATTCTTTGAAGATGTTTTTCCACACAAAAGGAATGAAGGAAATAATCTCCCTAAAAGGAAAAGAGAAGAACCAAGCAATTCACATAAAGATGAAACTCATCATGAGATTGAGGAAGTTGAACCAAGAAGAAGCGTAAGGGCTAGGACTTCCAAGACATTTGGTTCGGATTTTTTCACATATGTGTTAGAACACGAACCTCAAATGTACAAGAAAGCAATGTCATCTTCCGAATCTTCATGTTGGAATGAAGCAATCCAAAGTGAGATTGATTCAATTTTATGTAATAAAACTTGAAAAATTGTTGATATTCCACCTGGAATAAAAAATATTGTCTGTAAATGGATTTTCAAGAAGAAAACGAAAGCAGATGGCTCTATCGACAAGTATAAAGTCAGATTAGTAGCCAAATGATATCGTCAAAAAGGAGTAGACTTTTTTGATACATATTCGCCGGTAACACGAATAACCTCTATAAGAATGCTAATAGAAATTGCATCGATCTATAAGCTAAAAATTCATCAAATGGATGTAAAGACAGCATTCTTAAATGAAGATCTCGATGAGGAGATCACATAGAGCAACATGAAGGTTTTGTTTCCAAAGGAAATAAAAACAAAGTATGTAGATTAGTAAAATCATTATACAGACTAAAACAAGCTCCAAAATAATGACACACACATTTTGGTAGTGTCATGATGAGAAATGGTTTTCGTATAAATGAATGTGATAAGTGTGTTTATTACAAATAAATTGGACAATCATATGTGATGGTTTGTTTATATGTAGATATGTTAATATTTGGTTCAAATACTCAGGTGATAGAGACCAAAAAGAAGATGTTAATTAGCAATTTCGATATGAAAGACTTAGGAGGTACAGACGTTATTTTGGAAATCAAAATAATACGAACACCTAATGCAATTGAATTATCTCAGTCACATTATGTAGACAAAGTGATTGAAAATTTTCAAAATTTTGGATTTAAAGGAGTAACAACACCTTTTAATCCATCAAAAGTACTACATAAAAACACTAATGAGAGTGTAATGCAACTAGAATACTCTCGTGTAACAAGATGTTTCATGTATCTCATGAGTTGCACAAGACCAGATATAGCTTATGCAGTAAGTCGACTGAGCAGTCATACAAGCAATTCAGGAAAGGAACACTAGAAAGTACTAATGAAAGTGCTTGGATATTTAAATAATAACACAAATTATTCCTTACATTATGGAAATTATCCGGTTGTCTTAGAAGGATACATTGGTGCAAATTGGATTGCTGATTCAGAGGAATCAAAATCAACGAGTGATTATGTATTTACCTTAGCAGGGGCAGTAGTGTCGTGGAAATCTACTAAACAAACATACATAGCTCGATCCACTATGGAATCGGAGTTCATCGCTTTAGATAAAGTAGGTGAAGAAGTAGAATGGCTTCGTCATTTTTTGGAAGATATTCCATTTTGGCCTAAACCTGTACCGGTCATATGCATACACTGTGATAACCAAGCTACGCTAAGCAAAGCGCATAAATTTGTGTATAATGGAAAGTCACGACACATTCATCGACGCCATAACACAGTTAGACAATTACTCTCAAATGGGACTATTTACATTGATTATGTGAAAACAAATGATAGTCTTGCGGATCCATTTACTAAAGGTTTATAAAGAGAGAAAATTGACTGTGCATCGAGTGGAATGGGTTTAAAAGCCTAAACCACCTAGAGTTATCTTATATGGAAACTTATCCTAGTGACTGGAGATCACACGGACTAGGATCAATAGGTAAACCAGTTCTAAGTAACTCATAACGTAAAGCATTTGCGTGGACATTGTCCAACTCCATTCTTATGGTGCACAATATAAATGCATGCCTACAGAAGTATTTAAAGGATAAAACTATGCTTTTTAATGATAACCATATCTTGAAAATAACAAGTGGGGTATATGTAGGATACTCTTAATGGTTGCCATCACCTATGTTAGTGTAAGCTGGGTCGGCTCTATGAGAAAATTAAAAGCTTTTATTCTCTAAAAAACTCGCAGAACCAAAAATTGTTCATGACCAAAATGAACACAACCAAGAGATTGGATGTGAAGGGAATAATGCTTTGTAAAGCTTATTGTCTGGTTATACAATAACGCCTAACGGTTCAAGATGAAATAATTCACCGGTTAGCCAAGAATATCCGATAAATTTTAAATAGGGAAAGTTCAAAGTGAAATATCTACTAATCTTCGATATAGCATTATTTTCATATGAACTATGTGATATTACACTTTTTGTGGGGGAGACATGTATCGTCATTCATGCGGGATTTGTCAGAGTTCTCAAATAGTGAATGAAGATATATCCCACATCGCCAAAAATAAGTCCTTATTCTTGTTTATATAGTGTTTTCTCAATCCCTATATTGGCCATTAGGGTCAGGTAATTTTGTGCGAGGGGGAGGATATATATGGACATGGACTAACACGCGTGCACCGCGCCCGTCCGACCGACCAAACCGAACCGGGCCGGATCGGGTGCAGGTGCGGGTCCAATAAGAGTGGACCATGTTATAATTTTGCTGTACAGAAGTGAACGGTTTTCTGCTGTTTAAATTTAAATAGAAGCCACTAGTGGATTGGACGCGACAAAAAGATGACTGTTGCGAACAACAACAGTTTCCGGCCGTTGCAAACGAAGATGTGTGACTGTTGCAAACAACAACAGTTTCTGGCCGTTGCAAATGAAGAGACGCGACTGTTGCGAGTAACAACAGTTTTCTCGAATAGAAATAGTTTTCGGGCGTGGCAAACGAAGAGGCGCGACTGTTGTAAACAGTAACAGCTTTCGGCCGTTGCAAAAAGAGGAGGTGCGACTGTTGCGAACAGTAATGCTTTTTGGCGTTGCAAATGAAGGGATACTACTTTTCTCAATGGGTGTAACCATTGGGAATTCGACTATAAATAAGAAGGAAACCTAATTACTTTTCTCACTTAATCAATTCCGAATTTTATCTTCTTCCTCTTCATTTCTTAATATTTACAATCCATGCGCTTTTGCATATCACACAGAAGATCATACACATCACAATCTCGAGTAGACCACGTCTGTTGTACCTTGGGAGACTTTGAATAAAGTCTTAAGGAAATTGTTATGACAAGCCTCAGACGTAATTTTCTTCTTCAACTGGTTAGATTTCTAGTTGATTTATATATTTATATATATAAATATCGTTTCTTTATACGTTGTACTATTTCTTTAAATAGTATAACGTTTGATTTAGCACTATAGTTATTATTGCTATAGTTGTTACTTTGTTGTTGTAATTAATTACAACATACCTAGTGTTTAAATATCTAATACAGAATTCATAGAGTAGTGAAAATCTGAGTTGTAAACTTGTGAGAGAAGTTTATTATTGATTAGTCTCTGTTTTGATATACTAGACGTATAACAATATCTATAATGTAGTACTTTTTTCTTGAAGATTTTCGTAATCTTTTAGATTTGTTTTATATACTTATAAAAGTCGTTTATTTCATAGTCATTTCCCTACCATTTTTCACGGTGTATTATATGTCAACTTCATTTTGATGTACTCACAATTCATATTTTGAAATTGGAACTTCAGATATGGGATATAGCAGGACAAGAAAGATTTTAGAGTCTCGGTGTAGCTTTCTACCGTGGTGTAGATTGTTGTGTTCTTGTGTCTGGTGTTAGTGTGCAAAAATCATTTGATAATCTCAAAAATTGGCGTGAAGAATTTCTGATTCAAGCTAGCCCTTCTAACCCTGATAACCTCCCACTTGTTGTATTGGGAAACAAGGTGGATGCTGATGGTGGTAAAAACCAACTGGTAAGTGCAGTCTCTCAATGCTTATTCAATGGTTAACTGCACATTACCCTTTAGAAGTTCACCATATACTCTTATAATGCTTCATGTCCAAAGTGTTAAGCATCGTTAGAATAAAGATACCTGTGATTTATTTCTTCATTTCTTCCACTTTGTTTTTTGACATGTTACCATTTGAATATAACAAAGTTTCCTGCATATTTGTTGCCTTTTTGGTTCCTTTCAAGCGACAATTTTGCTATCAGGGAGACAGTCCCTTGAACTCCCAGCCAATTATAGGTGTATACACTTTTAGATTTTTATTTCTTCTGATTAGCTATATGTGCAAATCTAGTGCTTTCTTAGATGCCTTTTCTCTGTTAGGCACTTATAACTCCATTTGTTATTGGCTTTCCATTCAAAGAAAGCTAGAGCATAATTAACGCTTATCAATGAGCATTTGATACCTTCTTCTACCGGAGAATCTAATGTATTTTATCACAAGATGCGAGTTAAATTCTTCTTCATAGACCTGGTGAAACTGAATTTTTAATCTTAAATTTTTAGTCATGCTCTATGGATCATGAAAACGAAGGAAACTACTTATATCATAGAACCTTAAAATAGGAGAAACATTACATTGTTATGTGTAACTTGGAGACTTAAGGCATTCCAAATTTATATGAACAATATTCACTGTAACCTTCATAGTATGTTGATATGTAGTCCCAAATAGCTACCGACTTGTTATATTTGGATTTGGTATCTAATTTGATGAATATCTGGTGACTTGCAAGAAGGCTAATCATTACAGATATATGGCAGAGTTGCTGGAGACTACAGGAAAGAAGCAGCAAAACTTTCGCTTAAGGAATATAAGGTATGATATCTTTTCTTCTTATATCATATTTTTACGAGCATTTATTTATGCTGCTTATAGCTGCTAGAGATTTTTGTTTTGTACATGTCATGAACAGCTTGGAGAGTTATAGTTAATTTTTTACATTTATGTTGATAGTGCCGGTGAGTCTATAATGTGGACTTTTAGTATAGTTGTCGTATAGACCATGCCCTCGTTTTAGCCGTAGCTGTTATATTACTAATACTACCAATTCCTTTTTCTTCTTAAATTTTCTTCGTAAACTACAATGTCCAAAAACATTGGTATGAAAACTGACCAATGTAATTTTCATTTTGCTGTCTTTTGATGTACATATTTTCCTTTTGTAAAGTCATGCAGAAACCGCTTCTTCTTCCTCTTTTTGTTCTTCATTTCCTGATTTTGTATATAATAACATGCAGATGGCTTCTAGTTATTGCCGAGGCCAATCTCTTTCCAAAGCTTCTTACTCGTATGCAGTTAGCATTAAACTTGTTTGTCTTTTATTAGGAGATTATGAATTCTCCTAAATTGGCACAATTAACACTTGTGTTTTATTTGTTTTTAAGGTTTATGAAAAGAAAGCTAGTGCATAGTGTATCACATATTTTGAGACGTCTGCTAAAGAAGGGTTCAATGTTGAAGCTGCTTTCCAACGCATAGCCAAAAATGCCCTGAAAAATGAACCAGATGAAAAAATGTGAGTAACTACACATGTTATATTATATGTTATATTTCATTCTATCTAAGAGGGTGTTTGGCAGAAGCTTATAAGTTACTTTCGTAATTTGAGATGATTGACAACAACTTGATCTTGTAAAATAAAACTAACAAATAAGTTATAAGTTAAAAGCCTACAATTAAATTTGTCACAAACTTGTTTAAATCAAATATGGTATATTTTAACATAGCCTGTTGTTTGTCTACAGGATTTTGGACATTAGTTGATTAGTTTTATTGGTCATTCTTATGTACGACTCCATCTAAAACTGTTTAAGCCATAGTCCTATTTTTTTGATCATCAGCTTATTTGACCATTTGATATAAATTGTTTTGAAACTTCAATGTATTGTAAGGCGCTGAAGTTGACGAATTACCAACAAATAACACTGATATCTTGGTTTTGTCTGTGAAAACCAAGATAATAGTAATAATAACAATAAAGAAACTAATTTTATAAAAACTAATTGAGTTTCATAACAATTAACTATGTTTAAATTAATAATGATAATATAAAAATAATAACGGCGTAACTTATAAAGCATTAACAATGTTAAATAAGTTTTATAAAAATAACTAAGTTTATAATAATATTAATAAACAACAAAATATAGCGTATTCTATATTTTCAACTAGTGTAAATTGTGATTTCAAATCCGACTAGTATTTTCAACTAAGTTTATGAAAATTTGCTAAGTTTTAATAATAAAAATAATAAAATATAAAATATTAACCATGTTAACTAATTTTTTATAATAATAACCAATTTTATATAATAATAATAAATTAACTAAGCTTCATAACAATTAACTAAGTTTAGAATAATAATAATAAGTTATAAAATATTAACCAAATTAACAAAGTTTTATAAAAATAAACTAAGTTTATAATGATAAATTATATGTAAGTTTATATGAATTAACTAAGTGTATAATAATAATAACAACAAATTAATTATTGGTTTCATAAAAATAACTTTAATTCTGTTGTTTTTATGCACTTCTGTGATGTCGCCTCTTCATTTGCATCTAATTTCTATCAACAGCCCTTCTGCTTGCTACTAGAAACCCGATAATGTTTCAACATAAAGCAATGTATTACAATTTTCTAATTTTCAGTATATATTCATCATGAAACATAAAATAATTACATATTTCAAAAAGCTGAATATATAGAATTTAGATTTCGATTAGAAGCATGCACTGGCCATGGTAGCTCTCTTTTCTAGAAAAAACACTTAATTGACAGTGGCAGCGGTCGCCATCTTATCTACCAACAGAAGCTGTGAGATTTTGAAATGATTCAGTACCTGAGGGTGGGTCATGAAAGCTATGTACCTACTTAGCTTCAATATATTTTATAATTTTCTAGCTGCAGCAGTTCTTAAGATGAAAATCCAGTACACGTCTCACTAAACAAGACATAGTAGATTCACTATTCTAATTCATATAAAACCCAACACAACTATATATGATGTAAAATAGAACTATAAGGGCATTTCCAGTCAGTTAAGGGATGAATATTCAGGACGCTGAATATTCAGCCCTTAATTGAGCTTGGAACCCCAATGGCCGCCTGACGTTCTGGCGCCCATTAAATGGGCGCCAGCCCCCCTTTCAGTAAAATAAATTTGCTGGAGGGGGTGTCTTGGGCGCCCATTTATTGGGCGCTCAAGCCCTGGCGCCCATTAAATGGGCGTCAGGGCTTGAGCGTCCAATAAATGGGAGCCTGAGACCAATTCAGTTTTCTGAATCGAAAACTGAATTTTAACCTAATATTCAGGGTTGAATTGACGACTGGAGAAGAATTTCGTAATATTCAGGGTTGAATTGTAACCACTGGAGATGCTCTAATTGGAGTATATTTGAATCCTAACTCCTATCAACACCACTTAACAAAACATGTAATAAAATATTATCCTAAACCAAGCATATATCATCATATCCATTACGTTGATAGTTCTATGATCCTGCCAAAGTTACAAAAAGGTGAAACTAATAGCATCCGGAAAGATCAGACATCAAATTAATTGCATAAATTAACTAATCGTTTGCAAATAAACCTCCTCCCCTGATGTTGTCTCTGGTTTATGATTCTTTTTAGTAGTGTTAGATTTGTGATCTTATGGATATTCAATGCCAACTATTTGTGAGAAATGCGGATTACGGATCTTAAGGCTAGAATTAACACTAGGAGGTGGGGGTGAATACTGTTTTAAGGAATTATTAATTCTTTTTGAGTTTATATTAATTTGAACACAAATGTATGCAATATTCAGACACAGATATGATTACAGAATCAAACACAAATGCAGATATAAAGTAAAAACAATAAAGGAAAGAATACACCGAATTTTATACTGGTTCGGAGTTACCCTACATCCAGTCCCGCAACACAACTACGGATTTTCTTTCAAAATCAATTCTTACAATTACAACCTTCATTTCAAGGCCACAAGGTACACCGCTCCAGATTCACAATCCTCTGGGTAGAGATACTTGATTTTACGGGTAACAAGTTTAGCCGATTGATTTTCCAGGCTACAATCACACATTTTCTCGCTCGATTGATTACAAAGAAGTCTATAACTCTGAATAACACTGAGATCTTGTTGAGATAGTGATAGAGAATCAAACCAGAGATGATATAGTTAGATTCAATGGTGATTTCGGCAGAGTAATGGTAAAAATGTACATAAAGAAATATGGAAGAAGAAGAGGAGTGAAATTAGAGAATATATATGAATGTAAATTCGTTTAAAACAGTCTCTATTATAATAGGACAACAGCCATGTTCATTCGTAAAAGGATATGACGAATAGACACTTCCTTTGAAATTCAAACTTTTGAAATAAACTGTCACCTTGTGACAAGGGTTCCTTGGGGTTGTCGCAAGGGCTAAGTTATTTTTGGTAATTTGTTTTTCTTTGAAAATAACTTATATCTTGTACTAAAACTATTTTAAACTTTATAAATATACTTAATTATACTTAAAATACATAAATAAGTATAGAGAATAATATTTTGGTATATATATAATATTTTAATATAATTTTATATTTGAATCTAAGTATAAATATTAAAAGTTAAATATATTATAATTAAAAGATAGTTTAAAACCAAGGAAAATTTGATATTCAAAATAAAGATTATTTTGAGGCTAAAAGTATTTTAAAACCAGGATGGATGTTTTTGATTTAAAAAGGAAAATTTTGAAATCATTTTGAAAACAAGATATAATTTTGTAAAACATTTGAATAAAAATTACTGGATACAAAACAATGTTCCACTAGATTTTTCGTAGCTTCCATCCTACTTAGGGTTCCAACTCTTTAACGGGCTCGAAGTGGATTCCATTCCATGAATAAAATGGATTTTAAGATGTCAGTGCTTTTCTAGGAGTTTTAACAAAATTCCTAACTAAATTACTTATATTGAAATCTTGAACTCTTGATAATCTTGATACTCATGAGTCTTGAATCTTGATTCTTCGATCTTGAGTTTATCAGTTCTTGAATTTCTATACTGTACAGTCTTCATTCTTTGGTACCTGTATATATATCCTGCATATACATATATATCTAAACAATAATGTTAGTATTTATATTTTATAATCTTATTCTAAGATTGTTGTCATCAAAACCAACTTCTCAGGGACTAATAATCTCTCCCTTTTTGATGATGACAACATTTGTTCATAAAATATTACTTCTATCCTAATAACCCCCCTATAACTAATAACTCTCCCTTAATCTATGCCTAACTATCCTATTTTATATTTCTCCCCCTTAGTCGTCAACAAAAAACTAACTCCAAACTATACAACTCCCCTTTATTCTTGTACTAAAGTACCCGCATTAAAAAATATATACAGTGGAGTATATAATAGATAGATTAAGAGATAATTATACTGACAGACATGATAACTAATCAAAGATCATATAAATATCAGTGTGTATTTATACATATTATGTTTTGCACACCAATTATCAATCCATACCAAACCAAATCAAATCAAATCAATCCAAACAATCAATTCAAATCAAACAAAGAAATCAAATAAAATCAAACATTACGAGGAACTTCCACCCATCCTTCTTCTTCAAATATAGGGTCTACTTTAATGGCATCCCAATTTTCATTTTCATTGGTGAGAGAGACCGGAGGATGTGCTTCATTACCTTTTTTGTGCAGGAAGGAAATCATCCATCGTATAGTATCGAAATGCTTTTCTTGCTCCTTGATCATCTCTATTTGACTCAACTCTAAGTATCATTGATTATGAAGAATGAAAAAAGAATATTTTTGAAAGAATTAAGGGTTTCTTTTAGATTCTCGATCAAAATAGTAATTGGATCGGCCATATTTGAGTTTGTGAGAAGAAATATAGATAAAATAGATAAGAAATGATTTTGAGTGATGAATTCTGAAAGAATATTTATAGGTGTAGAAATTTGTTTGAAATGAATAGACACAAGGTAGTTATTCAAATTTCAAATTTAAAATGAAAAGTCATTTCTGACCAGTACTTGTCGACAGGGCTTCTGGGGGGTTGTCGACAGGGGCCAGTTAATTTTGATGACTCATTTTGATTTTGTGAATAATTGTGTGTATATATATATATATATATACACACACACACAATATACTAACATTTATTCTGGAGATAGGATATGTTAGATAACAGAAAAGTAATTCAATTTCATTTCATAATAGAACGATACAATGATTAAACATTAAGAAGTACACGAATATTCAAATCAAAATAAACTAAAACCAATACAACATGACATGAAAAGGTAGAACTAGTTAGAGGATGATGAAGATGAAGATAATCCAAGCTTCTTGCTGGCTTTGGAGAAAAACTTGTTCATCTTGGATGACATTTTTTCCAATTTCTTACTAATGGACCGTTTAAGAGTCTGTTGGTTCTCAACAATGGTCTTTTAATTTTTGAGTAAGGTTTTGTTGGTTGGATTAGATGGATAGTCAATACTTATCAAGAATGTTTCATCATCATCATCATCATCTTCTTCTTCTTCTATTTCCATTTCATCCTGTTCTTCTTCTTCTTCCTCCTCTTCCATCTCCTCATTAGCCAAACGCTCTTCCTTTTCGGCAAGAGTCTCATATGATTGAAAACATATGGAATTTTCATAAGAAAAACATTTGAGTGATTAAAAACTTTTCTTGAAACAAATTCTTCTCCTTTGAAATGTACTCCAAAATAATTAAAAATCCGACTGAGAAAGATTCCATGATACAAAGTGTTTTCACCCATTTCAAAAATTTTGGGACGAAGTTCATCTAAAATAACTTGCGCCCAATTAAATATCACGACTTCCAAAAATAGAAAAAAGTGCTTTGCAAACTTTTGAAGTTGGATTGTTAAAACTCCCCGATCTTGGGGTCAAAGTATGTTGTAAAAGATGATTAACAATTCTATCTTTTGGTCGAAAGTTTCGATTTATGAATTCAAAGTTATCATTTCCTTCGAAAATTTGATGAAATGTCTCACGATCATTTTCATCGATATTAAAACTAGAAAGATCCATTTCCGTGCTCTTGCAATTAAGAATGATATCCAAAATATCACAATTTAAGATGATTCTAGTGCCTTTGACATTACTCCAAATTTCATCATCATTTCCATTAAAAAATCCTCGGTCGAGATTTGCATAGAAAAGTTTAACAAGATTTGGATAACAAACAAAGTCATTTTGTGAAGCATCAACAAGACTAAGAACTTAGTTGTTTTCGAAAAGAGAATCGATTTCATAAGTAGAGAAATCTTGAAATAAAACAAACTTTCCAGGATGGACTTTTCCATAGTTAACATAGTTGATATATGTTTTTATAGCCTCTGGATTATTGAAAAGTTGCTCTTTTATATTTTTGGAAAGTCTCATTGTGGAAGGGTTGCTTGAAGAAGCCATTAGAGTAGAGAGTAGAGAGCTTGATATTTTGAAATAAGAATTCGAATTTGAAAATGAAAGTGAAAAGTTGTGATAAGAGGTAGTAAATAAAAAGGTTCTCAAGGGACATGTTCTCTGGTCAAAAGGTGATTTTTCAGAGACTTGAATGAAGTAAAAAGATGGAGGGAAATTCCAGAATTCAAAATTGAATTTCAAATTTCTGTACCCTTGTCGACAACGAGGGGGGCCCTTGTCGACAGGTGCCTCTGAATTTTCATGATTTATATCTCTTACGTAACGTAATATATATATATATATATATATATTATTTTTAACGTCTATATATATCTGGAATATTACTAGAATTATTGTATATTCCATAAAATATTATGATATTATTTAAAAATAAAAATAATAATAAAATAATAGTAAAAATATAATAAGAAAAATCAAAATTTTAAAATTCAAACGACACACCAATTCAAAATCAACCAACCAAACATCCAATCATAAGCATGCAATTTCAACCAATGTATTGTAAACGTGTACCTTTTTCTGAGTTAGTTTCTCTGAATTCGACGGAGTCGTGAACTGCCATGAAACACATATTTGAATTACCTGTCTTCTAATCATCATCGCTTGAGGATGAGTCTGAGTCATCTAGAGTAGCAGCAAATGCATGTTTTCGTTTCTTTGCGGAATCATTGTTTATAGGAAGATTTTGCTTATTTGGATGCAGACAGTCTCTTTTGATATAGCCTGGTTCGTCATAGTTGAAACATTTGATTACCAGAGTTCTTATAGTTGTTTCTCTTGAGATTATTCATCTTTCTGTATTTCAGGAATTTTCGAAAGTTCTTGGTCATAAAGTCTATCTCTTCATCATTATCGCTGTTTGAGTCTGATCCATCGGTCAATGCATTGAATACATTTGATTTCTCTTCAGATGCTTTGCTTTCTCTTCTCCCAATCATTTGGACTTCAAACGACATTAGATTTCCAATTAATTCTTCTATCTTTAAGGTATTGATGTCATTTTCCTCTTCGATCGCAAGTGTCTTTTGATCCCATTCTGGAGTAAGAGAATTTAAGATTTTTCTGACTTGATCTTCTTCCAAAAATTCCTTTCCCAAGGATATTAGAGAATGCACAATATTCCGAAATCTACTATATATATCTTGAATAGACTCATTAGAATTCATTTTAAATAATTGAAACTGATTTGTGAGCATAGAAATCTTGGTCTGTTTAACTTTGCTTGTTCCTTTGTGAGTAACTTGCAAAGTTTTTCAGATTTCATATGCAAACTTACAAATTGACACTCTATTAAATTCATTCCTATCAAGTGAACAAAACAGAATATTCATAGCTTTAGAGTTGTTTTGTGCGATGGTCTTTTGCTCAGCAGTCCACTGTGCAAAACCAGTTGTGGGTTCAAAATGTTCAGTCTGTGTGATATTCCAAGTGTCTATTCCTACAGATTGTAAATATATTTTCATCCTTCATGCCCAATATGCATAGTTACTGCCATTAAAAAGTGATGGTCTGACAGTAGACCGACCTTCTACAAATGAACTAGTGACAGGGGTAATAGAATTAGTGTTGGTAGCTATTTTGAAATTCTTCAAAATTCAGATTATGAAACTTTGAAAACCTCGCTCTAATAACAAATGTGAGAAATGCGGATTATGGATCTTAAGGCTAGAATTAACACTAGAGGGGGGGTGGGGTGAATAGTGTTTTAAGGAATTACTAATTCTTTTTGAGTTTATATTAATTTTAACACAAATGTATCCAATATTCAGACACAGATATGATTACAGAATCAAACACAGATGCAGATATAAAGTAAAAGCAATAAAAGAAAGAACATATCGAATTTTATACTGGTTCGGAGTTACCCTACATCCAATCCCGCAACACAAGTACAAATTTTCTTTCAAAATCAATTCTTACAATTACACCCTCGATTTCAAGGCCACGAGGTACACCGTTCCAGATTCACAATCCTCTGGGTAGAGATACTTGATTTTACGGGCAACAAGTTCACCCCATTGATTTTCCAGGCTACAGTCACACCTTTTCTCGCTCTATTGATTACAAAAAAAGTGTATAACTCTGAATAGCACTGAGATCTTGTTGAGATAGTGATAGAGAATCAAACCAGAGATGATCTAGTTAGATTCAATGGTGATTTCGGCAGAGTAATAGTAAAAATGTATATAAAGAAATATGGAAGAAGAAGAGGAGTGAAATCAAAGAATATATATATATATATATGTATGTATATATGTATGTATGTATGTATGTATGATTGTCAGTTCGTTTAAAACAACCCCTATTTATAGTAGGACAATAGCCATGTCCATTCGTAAAAGGATACGACGAATAGGCACTTCCTTTGAAATTTTAACTTTTGAAATAAACTGTCACCTTATCGACAAGGGTTCCTTGGGGTTGTCGACAGGCCTAAGTTATTTTTGGTAATTTGTTTTTCTTTGAAAATAACTTCTATCTTCTATTAAAACTATTTTAAACTTTATAAATATACTTAACTATAGTTAAAACACATAAATAAGTATAGAGAATAATATTTTGGTATGTATAAAATTTACTATAATTTAATATTTAAATCTAAGTATAAATATTAAAAGTTAAATATATTATAATTAAAAGATAGTTTAAAATCAAGGATAATTTGATATTGAAAATAAAGCTTATTTTAAGGCTAAAAGTATTTTAAAACCAGGATGGATGTTTTTGATTTTAAAAAAGAATTTTGAAATCATTTTGAAAATAAGATATAATTTTGTAAAACATTTGAATAAAAGTTAGTGGATACAAAACAATGTTCCACTAGATGTTTCGTAGTTTCCATCCTACTTAGGGTTCCATCTCTTTAACGGCCTCGAAGTGGATTCCATTACACGAATAAAATGAATTTTAAGATGTCATGCCTTTCTAGGAGTTTTAACAAAATTCCTAACTAAATTACTTATATTGAAATCTTGAACTCTTGATAATCTTGATACTCATGAGTCTTGAATCTTGATATCTTTGATCTTGAGTTTATCAGTTTTCGAATCTCTATACTGTACAGTCTTCATTCTTTGGTACCTACATATATATCCTGCATATACATATATATCTAAACAATAATGTTAGTATTTATATTTTATAATCTTATTCTAAGGTTGTTGTCATCAAAACCAATTTCTCAAGGACTAACATTATTATCATATACACTATCTCAAGTTCTTATGTATATTGGTGCAGGTTTGAAATAAGCAGGATTTGAATATTGACTACGTTTTGGAGGTAAAGATGGATTGCTTTTTGTTGTGTGGTATGTACTTTTTCTCTGCTAAACATAGGCCACTGTTAGGGTGTACATAAAACATTTGCTGCTACCTTTTGGTATGTGCTGAAAACATATGTGATAGATATTATGTGTATGTTTGATCATATTTAATACGATGTCTATGTTCCATATAATGCATTTCATTTTCTGATTATTATATTCGTTGACTCTTAAATTGTTCATATTGTTATATGTTTAGAGAAAATTCATTCTGATATGCTATTACTAAATTGTAATATATAACAGAATGCATCAAACATCCAAAAATAAACCATAGCGTTTAAAAAGCATAATAGTTAAATAATATAAGCGCTATAAAAAAGTAATGTAATGCAGATGCTTAATGTTGAAGGATAGTGGCAAAAAATCGTTATTGTATCTACGCATTTATAGCAGCATATAGACGCTATAAATCGGTTTAGAATATATTATAGCATGTCAATATATAGTGTTTATACAGCCGCTATAGTGCGATGTAAATAGAAAAAATGTAGCGCTGTAGAAGAATAATATTATAGCGGAACATATGTGCTCTAAAAGCTTACTATTTTATAGCGGATTTTTGTGTGTTGTAGACACGTCATTGTTTTTATAACATATTGATGTACAGCGTTTATCGAACCGTTATAATTCTGTTTTTGTAGTGGTTCTGGGCCGCTATAAAAAAAACTTTTTGTTGTAGTGTCTACCTCTCCCTCGGATCCTCAATACAATCCGGATGAACCGCACAAGTAAAAGATGACCATTTCGTCCCCTATCTTGGATGGGAATTCTGATGGTACTTCGGCACACATCGAGTCTAATTATGATAAAGATATATCACCAACCTCACCCATATTTGAGAAAGCTCACATGACATCGATTGATAGTGCTAACCACTGTAGCAACCCATACTTTATTGGGCCTAAATTTCAACAAAAACGAAACCTAAGTCCATCAAAACACAAATCGTTGGATTTAGTACCTGCAAATAAGCAGGAGCATTATTAGAGATCGGTATAAATCTAAATTCACAGCGGAAATAATAATTGAATAAGAATACTGATTATGACTACTACCTTAACATCAATGGTATTCTTTGGATAACAAGTTATCACGTCATCAACGAGCATGAGAGAAAATATGGCTTCTCTAGTAACCAAACACATCCAGCTTCAGTGACCCGTTCCTTTAAATCTAACCTATGGGTTATAATGAGAAGGGGCTCAGAACAACGTTCTGGCGACTGAAAAATCTATAAACTATTCATAGCATATTTATACCGATTGGTTTCCATTTAATTATTATGTCTATTAAGGTTGGTAATTCTAACCTAACCTTGCATTGCACACACGATTAATTACCTACCCGTTCCCACGGTACAAAATACTGACGAAGCCTTATCAACCACCCAATACTTCCAACCCATTTGCCATTCAATACTTCTAAATACGAAGCGGGATTTTATATTCACCACAAAATACTTTTGAAAGAGAAATAGGCAGATTCTGCCATTTTAGACCTCAATTAAGGTAGGCCTGTCATTTAAGACCTATTCTCAAGGTGGTTTTATAACAATATCATCAATGGTCAGTGAGTCCTAGTTACAAAGACCTCTAACCACTATGTAAGGCTTCCAACATTTAACGTCCAACTAATACCGTGTCTATCGCTAATAAAACCATAACCATGTAAGAGACAATACCTAAGTCACTTAATACCTTTAAAAGGATTATGCGGACTTCTAACCATTTAATACCTATATTCTAGGAATGTCCTACGTTACTTAATACCTATCCTCATGCGGACTCCTCACTGGTCCTAACATTACTACGGCCTTAGCAATGTGAGAAACTGTACCCAAGCCACTTAATAACTCATTAATAAGGACTAGGTAGACCCTTGACCATTTAACTCCTATTTATAGATATGCCTTTATCATTTAATACCTAACCCCAAGCTGGACTCCTCACCGGTATTATCATCGCTTGGAATCTCCTCAGTTTACTTAATACTACTTTTTAGAAGAGAGGAGAACCCTTAGATAAGTCATTAATACCTCAAACCCGAAGCGAACCCTTCTTGAGATATCCGCTATCACTCTTAATTATAATTATGAAATCTCATTAGGTTACTTCTTTCAGTAGGGAGGCGAGCGAGCTGTAACGACCAAGAATTTGACCGCTTCCAAATATAACATTTAAAGTGATTTTAAATATAAAATATATAAGATTTTAAGTTTTAAATAATATTAGACAGGATTTGCAAAGAGAAATATACACACAAAAATTAATAATTGCTTATATCAACAAAGGTGACGAAATCCGGGTTTTAGAAAAGTCAGTTTCAATGGTCAAGTAAATAATTTTAATTAATTAATTAGTGTTTATATTTTTAAATAACATTATATAAATTTATTTTTATATTTGGTTGACATAAATAAATAGTTTAACTAAAACGTCAAAATGTGACCGTAAAACATTTTGTCGAAAATCAATATTTTGTCGATTTAAAGTAGTCACAATATTGTTGCACCTTTTTTTTCTTATATATGAACATATGTTCAAATAGTATAAGTATTAACTAATTCACTAATCAAGTTTACTTATACTAAACATACTTAGAAAATTCTATAATATAATTAACGAAAAGTAAGCATAAAAAGACAAAAAAGTTACAAAATTCAAAAAGTAAACATCAAATCAAGGCAAACATAATTATTATTCTTTACTTAATACATAAGTGAAAATGACATAAAGTAATGATTTGAAATGTGATGTTAAGTGTTAAAAAAAATAAGGTTGCTTAAAAAGTAAGTTTATTTTGGTAATTTGGTAAAAGATATTTTGGTAACTTACCACTTCATTTTTTTCTGTAAATACTAACCACTTACTTCACTTTCTTTCATACCATTTCCACTTTCTTTTTCCTCCCTAAAGCTCTCTTTAATGGCTTCATCTTCTCAACTTTTCTTACCAACTTTTCTTGAAATCATATCAAATCAACTTCAAACACCATCAAATTTTTCTAAATACCATAACTACCATTAAAATATGGTTTAGCATTTAACAAGTGAAGAAATGATGGAGGAAGAGGTGGAACCCATCAAGGCCGAACCATGCAAGAAAAGGAAACAAGTTCGAAACTCCGAAGCAAGAGAAAGAGAAGAAAGTGCCGTCGATTTCATTCCAAGGAGATAGGAGCAAATTCAAGGTTCTGTGGAAGCTTTGCTGGATTTTCAGGAGTTTGGAAGAAGAGGTCGATAGCATAAAGCATAAGGAATGGAGTAGAAGTTGATTAGTTGAAGTTTAAGTAAAGCGTTGTTTGTAAGAATGTTGATAGGAAGTTAATCAATTTGGTTAAAGGTGAGTACTCGTTTTTGAATTAACTTATAATTTCAAGTTTAATAATATGAAAGTTAAATATCTTAGATAATTAATATGTTTGATAACTCTGATGCAAAGTTGGTTGTTTACATGATTGTTAATATGGATGATTACTTGGTTTGATAAATGATAAAAGAAATCGTTAGAAATTAACTATATTTAATTAAATGAGAATTTAAATCCATATAAATATGTGTATGGAAATTATTTAGCCTCTTAATGATTTTTAAAATATCTTATAAGGTTGGAAATGATATCATAATAGTATGAAATGAAATGAAAAATGGATTTGAAATATGAAAAATAGTGTTTAAAACGATTTTGAAATGATTTAGAAATGTTTTATAAACATTTAAAAGTGTTTCATTGAAGTTTGAAAAAATTTGAAAGCCAAGTCAAAACTAGGCGCGTCGCGTAACGGTAGTTCGTGATTTCGCATCAAAAAGTTAAGTATACAAGGTGAAATATTGCTTGTAATCCTTCGAGATAAATTTTTTTTGGACTATCATATCCATACTTTTCCAACAAAGAAAGAAAATCAAGATTTCATTAAGTAGATTTTGAAATATGTCCAAAACAATTTTATAAAAACATCACAGTTTTGTAGCTCGAAATCCAAAAAAGATTTCTTTAAAAATGATATTTTTCAACGTTTAAAAATATGAAATAAATTCTATTTTTTTTTAAAAATGTTTTAAAAGTAATTTAAGTTGAAAGAATGGATTTCTAAATAATATAAAAGTCATTTTGAAGAATATAGCCTTTTGCAATACTTTTTAATAACTTATGAATTATGGATTTAAACTCAACAATCCTTTTTTAAATCCTTTATGGATATTTTTTAATGAATAATTTAGTGTTTTAAATAATGATTTGAAAGTTTAAAGAATTATCTCTAAAATAAAGATTAATAATTGAGTATGCCGACTAGTACATTTGTCCCACCTATGAGAGCTAAACAGTAAAACAAGCTGTGTACTAAGTTTAGGAATGGTGCAACCAGTACCCTGAATTACCTGGCCTTCATTTTATCTTTTAGACGAGAGGTGGAACAGATTAAAGGGGAAGCCCGGATACTCTAAAATTTATATTAAAGTTTTTTTAAATAAAATGCGAAATAAAATAGAAAGAGCCAAGCTCAAAAAGGTTTAAATAAATCAAATGATTCGATAAATTTCAAAGAAAGGCTACAGTGATTCCATATTCACTAGACGAATATTTGATAATGATTTATATCTATCGAAGATAAATGGTAAAAGAAAATTCATAAATCAATCATCAAATCTTCTAATAATCATTTTTTATCGATAATTGGTACAAAGGAAGTGGGATCGGATTTGGATGATTCCTATCCGAAAAACCGAGATCGGATTTGGGTGTTTCCTATCTGAAAATCACTTCAAACTAATTTTCAAAATAAAACATATTGAAGACAATGATCATTGATGACGAAGATCTTCATGATGTAGGACTACTTGTCATTAGCCCCTCAAGGTGAAATTTACAATATTTAGGGTGACAGTAGTGCTCTGTTATAAAAATCTTCGATTTGCAAAAACATGATTTGAAGTTAAGAAAGAAATCTTTGATTAAGATTTAATGAGTAATTTGGAAATGTTTTCCTAAGAAAAAGATGAAATGATTTGGAATTATTCCTAGATAAAAAGTAAGGTCTAAATCAACCAAATAATTTGATAAGTGAGGCTTAATGGTTCCATATACTCTTGGAAAAAAGGGATAAATTGAAAAGAATATATAAGAAAGATATTTGATTTAAATAAAAGATGAAGTAATTGATTGATGATTATCAATCACATATGAACTTAACATTTTTTTACCAATAATTGGTTTTGAAGGAACCGGGGTCGGATTTGGGTAACTTCTATCCGAAAACCACTTTGAACCAATGTATAAGTTCACAAGTGAAGACACCTTCGAAAATCAGCACCGTACTTCACTTGTACTCGAATGCCGCAGATTCAAACGCCGAATATGGCTCGCCGGAGATTATAACACATTAAGTATAACAACACAACGGAAGAAAAGATAATATCATATATTATTGATACAATAATGAATACAATATCTGATACAATATGATACAACAGATCCATAATATCAGAGATACAATAGCAGAAATATAACTCTAATATGATCTCAATATCAGGGCATTTTATACAATACAAACATTCATAAGCAATTCAAGCATTCAATAATCATTTATAAACAGGATTAATTAATTATTTAATCCTAAATTAATTCAATTTTAATTAATTACTCATGAATTAATTACTTAATCCTGATTAATTACAATTTATTTAGTATAAATTAATTAATTAATAAATTAATCCTTAATTATCCATCTTAATTAATTACCCTTAATTAATCAATTAGTCCTTAATTAATCACATTAATTAAAATTACCCTTTAGGTTAATTACATAATTAGTTAACCCTTAATTAGTTATCATTTAATTAATTATCCTTAATTAATTAAAATAAGTGACTATCCTAATCACTTCCATTAATTAATCACAAATTAATTACATTAAGTAATTAACCTTTAATTACTTGATTAATTAATTTAAATCATTAATTAATTACTTTTAATTAAGTAATTATCTTTAAGTAATGAATTATCTTGAATTAATTACATTAATTCATCTTTATGTGATTATCCTTGATTACCTTTAATAAGTAATTAACTTTTTTAAGTAATTAATTATCCTTTAATTACTTTTATAAAGTAATTATCCTATTACTTTTAGAATAAATCATCTTTTAATTACATTAAGAATTATTCTTAATTAGTCTAAGATTAACCATTTATCTTAATTAATTTATTATCATCTAAACCTTGTTAATGATCTTTGGAAATGAATCATCATTAAATACATTTATTAACCCAAGGCCCTTTAAGTTAAATTAGTGATTTCATCTCCTAATTATATATTTAATTACAATGATAAATTAGGTTAAAACACAATCCTTCACCACTTCTTAATTCAACATCATCTTATTAATTTTAAAACATTTAAGGACTCAATTACATAATTATTCTAATATGTAATCACCTTTTAAAACAAAAACAATTTTAAACATTTGAAATCCTTGAAAACATATTTATTTTAAATATATTTTTAAACTTGGCTAAACATCTTGATATATTTAACTTGCTTTTACCTTTGAAGATCTGAACTTGATTTCCTTTTCAAAATTCCAAAACCTGTACAAAAATTCGATTTCAAAATTTGAAAACCTGTTATTAATAAAACTACCCGAGCCCCCACTTATAAATACCGAGCCCACATCCCAAAATACTCAAGCAACAGCTCGAGCAAACCCATTTTCCCTTCCTTTTTGAAACTTCGTTTTAGATTTTTAAAACTTTTTATCAGTTAGTTACATGCGAATGGACTCGGGAACGAACACGGGCCATCGACCAAAATTCACGAGACTTGTTTCGAGTATTCTTCTTCTTCCTCAAATATAAGCATCACCAGACATATGAGTGCACGTGTGCACCTGCACCACTACCTCGATCCCCTCCGGCCATCCTTGTCGCCATCTACAAGTCGACAACGACCACCTTAGCCAACTAACCATCCAGAACAACCAACGACGTCGTAACTCAAAATCGAGCTACCCACCACCAAACTGGAACGAACCCAGACACCAAAAATCACCTCGTCCGACCGACCACGACCACAGTAATTCTGCCGCCACGTCCAGAGCATCGTCCCGAGCCCTTGTGACAATTCCCCTCCTCGCGATTGACACCAATGCCCCTATGATGCCGTAATCACCCTGACTATCTTTTCAACCAAAACCAAGCGTCGAGCCCTAGTCAACGTCCCCTGGCCAACACGGTCATCTGTAAACCCTCCTACTATTTTTCCATCAATCACCATCCTTCCATCTCCCTCTGACACCAACCCCGACCCTCCGTTCATCGGGATTTGACGAAAAAGCCAAATTTGATCAATCCGAGATAACTCATCAACTTCTCACTTAAAAATTATGATATTACCTCTAAAATTCACCATTTACTAATACGAATTCTTTAAAATACGCAAAACATGGAATTAAAATGATTGATTCTTGACCTTAATTTATTTTCCACTGCAGTTTCCCATTCTTGAAATATTTACTAATTTTGAATGCTTGAAACTACTTTCACAATTTAGATGATAACCTTACCATCAATTTTCATTTATAAATTGTAGCTTGAAATCAATTGCATGAAGAGATATTGAATTTATATTAGGGATTTCAAACCTGTTATTCAACAGAGGATTAAACACAAAACATGCACAGATATATTCAAACATACAGGCATATCAGATAACAATCCCAGAACATACTTTAAGCATCAACACTCAGGTAAGCAAACCCACTTATATTTGCCTATATTCTTTCTTGTGACGACCCGAACTTTTTCTTTTTAAAACTTAAATGATTAAAGAATTAATGTTAATTAATTAATTACCCTTAATTAATTATCCATAATTAATTAATCAATTAATTAACTCTTAATTAACTATCATTAATTAATTAATCCTAATTAATTTAAAATAAGTAATTATCCTTAACTACTTAATTAACATTTACCATTAGTTAATTACTTTTATTAATTAACTAATCGTTAATTAATTAATCACTTCTTAAATTAATTACTTTAATTATATTAATTAATTATCCTTTAATTAATTAACCTTCAAACACTTGATTAATCAATCTTTAAATAATTAATTTGCCTTAATTATTTTCATTAAGAGACTAACTTTAAGTAATTAATTTTCTTTTGTTCATCATCTGATTCCAATTCTTTGATGTTTTCGCGGCAGCTCGAGAGAAAAGTTTTGGTGAGAGATCATTATTTTGGTTAAATCAAAAGATGAGTTGGTATGGGGCATAAACTCCAGATAGGTCAAAATTGTTTGCTTGGTTGCTATGGTTGATAGGTATACTTTGGTTTCTAAACTTAAAAGTTTTGGGATTGTATCCATATATCTGTCTATTCTTTGGGTCCCGACATAATCTACGAGCGGTTAATTATCCTTCGAACTGACTAATGCCCCTTCATACTTTGTAGATCTTGATAACCCGAATATCTTGTGAAGTGTTAAATAGATTCGTTCTTGTATCTATTGTTGATATTCTGATTTGGTAAGCCAAATTCAGAATCGATGTTCAGTTTGATCTGGTGATTCATCTCTCAATCTTTCTAAATTCTTTTTATTGTCTCCCTGTCTTGTAAATTTCGAGGATGAAATTTTCTTAAGGAGGGGAAATCTGTAACATTCTTGTTTTTAAATCAAATTTAAATTAGTAGGTAATTTAATTTTTTAAATTAAATAGTGAATTAATTTGGTATTTTCCAAATTAAATAGATATGTGTTTGTTTATCAATATATATAAATATGATTTTAAAATAAAATTTCTATTTGGAAATTTATAAATAAATATTCTGAATAATATATTAATTACAAACTTAATTTTGGGATTGATTTGAAAATATGGGAATATATATATATATATATAAGATTTTTAAATAAAGGATTTAATTTGGAAATCTAAATATTTTATAAATACTTTTTTCCGATGATCTCCCAACACCAACCAAGCTCCAACCTCAATCATGAGACCCCAAGTTATTCCGACCAAATAAATTTGCCAATAAACCCAAAAAATTTCAAACCGCAAGTTCCCCACGGATTCATACTTAAAAAATTATGAAATGGTTCTTAAAAATCATGATTTCACACTACGAATCTTTTTATAAGATCAAAACATAATTTCACATTGTTTTCGAATCAATTTTGACCTTGTCATTGCATCAAGTTGCATAGAACCCAAGGGGAAAGCTTTAGGAGTGAGTGGTGAGGGTTTGGGCTGGAAGGCGGGGTAACCGGAGGACGGAGTTGTCGTGATGAAGTAATTTTCTGGCCACTGGATTATTCCAGGTCTGATCAACCATGCTCGATTTTAATTCATGGATGTTTTTGAGGTTTTCTGTGTTTGGGAACCTAAAGGGGGTTGACGTCGGTGTATCGATGACTGCGGCGATGATCGAAGCATCGCTGGCCGGTGGTGCACATGCACCTGTGCATACTTGTGTCTATTGATCGAAGCACTGGGGAGGAAGAAGGAAGGGCTCGAGTATGCTCTGGGGGATTTGAGCAATTGGCTCGAGTTCGTGTTCATATGAATTAAACCGGATATAACAATTTTAAACAAAGCTCTAAAAGAAAAAAAATATAGTGTAACTCGAAGTGGAGCTCATTGAACAAGTGCTTGGGCTCGGGATCATTATTCCAAGAACCAGGTTTTAAAAAAAGGATTCTTCCAGGTTCTGAAATTTCAAAAGGAAGAAAAGAGTTTTGAAAAGAAAATTTGTTCCAGGATATTAAAAAAATAAAATAAAGGAAACCATAGTTTTGGAGTTTAAAAACAAAATACATTTAGTAACAAAGTTTTTCAAAGCTAGTTAGTGATAAGTCCAAAGAGCAAAAACAAGAAAAAAATCAATCAAGTTTCAGTTGCCAAAAGCATCTTCCTGTTTTTCAAATTCCAGTCTTTTTTCTTCCCACCCAGGTGAGCAAAATTTATTTTATAACCTGATAATTATGATTAATACTTGATGTGAAGTGATTGCATGGATGTGATTATGTTTGTGAATATGCAAATGTTTTGGTATGAATGTCTGTATATGTTTATATGCATATATCTTTGTTGGATTACAGGAACAAAAATCTAAATTTAATATAATTTCTCCTTCTATGATCAATTATAGGTTATGATTCCCAAATGAAAAATGATTAGAAAAGTATAATCTTATTTTTAAAAATGGTTTCGATATTTTTTATTCAGTAATTAATTCAAAACTATAAAATTCACAGTAAAACCAGTTTTAAAGTTAGAAATCAAGAAACTTAATTTCAGGCCTGGATCCTTTAATTAGATTTGCGTTAACAAATGATGATTTTTAAAAGAAATTTCATGATTTTTAACATTGTAAATAATGAAAATTTTCAAGTTGAACAAGAAATCTGTTTTGAGTAAATGCTGATGATCAATGACCACTGGTCCATCGTGCTTTGATTAAGAGGTGGTGTAACGATCCCAGTTTAAAGACGAATTTGATTTGTAATTAAATTATATTTTTGGGTTAAATTTTGGATTTGTTTGAATTTTTCAAATTTAATAAGATGTATATACTTATTTATTTTAAAATTTTGGAATGAAACTCAAAATAAATGTTTTCAATTGAATTGGGTTATAAATAAAATTTTGATTTGAAATTTCAAAATGTATTTAAATAAATTGGATTTATGAATTATACTTTGGAAAGAATAATATGTATGATTATTTATTTAAGATGTAAATTGTTTTTAATTCATTTTCTTTAAAAAGTTATAAAAGTATAAAATAACGATTATCCTATCAGTATTAAATATAAGTGTAAAGTATAAAACCAAAATTTTATTATAAATTAAATGTTTGAAAGTTAAACTTTAAATAGAAATAAAATTCAAGATTATTTTAGTAAAAAATAGAATATTAATACTTAAGTAAACATATGAAGTACATATATATTTGTATGTGAGTTGTGTAATATATGAATAAGCAAGGAAAGAAGATCTGTGTACAAAACAAATGCAAAAGAAAAAGAATACATCTATGTACAAAAGCTTATAAGGGAAGATAATAAAAAAAAAATTTACAAAATAAAACAAAGATGTACAAAGCAAATAGATTTGCTGTAAACAAAATGAGAAACACATTTATTTAGTAACATCTTCTCAGCATAAAACATATCTTTTCAGCTGAAAGAAAAAGATGTTAAAGTCATTTCTGTTACAAATATCTCTAGTCAAACAAAAAGAAAGGAAAAATCTATAGTCAACAAAAGAGGCTTTACCAGTTGTTACCTTCCCCTTATACAAACATTGTTTCTATATACATGCAAGGCATTCTATCTTAATTCGTTCAGTAAAGAAAAATAACTTAGTAAGCCGAAAGAAAAAGAAACATTACTATCTACAAAACTCAAAACATTTTTCAAAGAAAACCAAGCAAGTTTAAAACAGGATTCAATTGCAGTTTTCAAACAACAAGTATCCTCTGTTCTTCAAATTTAAGGTGAGCAAACTCTAAAATTTATGAATACACCTTGGATTGAATGTATCAATATTGATTGTGTGAAATATGAATGGTATGAGTATGGTTATGTCTGTATATCTATGACTGTAATTACATATATGTCTGCTATAAGGATATCTATACTTTCCTTCTTCCTCTGTTTAACTTTTCAACAGATTAAATCCATAAAGGAATTCAAATACTTCTTCCTCGATGTGTTTTAGGTGTTAATTTTTGAATAGAAGTTGATTCTAACAACATAATACTAATTTTTTTTTAAAAAATATTTCCAACTATAATGGTTAAGGGTTTATTTCTAAAATTAACTATTACAGTAAACTTCTTGGAATGAAAAAAAAATGATTTTTATTTCGAATCTAGAATGCATAAACTAATTTGTATTATAGAATGATGAATTTAGGAAATAAAACTGAGATGTTTTGTTTGTTAAATTTTGAGAGATCACGAGTTGAATGGAAATGACACTTTGGTTAATTTCTATCGTACGGCGGAATGAGGTTCGTTGTGCTAGGGTTAGATAATGGTTCGAGCACCAAGGATCAATGGAAAAATACAATTTGAATTTATAAATGATCGAGGCATGTAAACGATGATGTTTTAGGGTTTTAAAAGCTAGTTTGCTTGTCTGTGTTTGAAGTGGAACTGCATCGCCGTCAGGGTGATTTAGGCGATCAGACAAGGGAGGTTGGATTTATGGATGGTCGGAACATCATCAGTCAGAACGGCATGGTTTCTGATCGCCGTGGGCGTCGTGGCGAACATAGTTTGTCGATGTAGGTTGGGTTCTGGGTTGAACTGAAAAGTTCGATTTTGATTTCTAACTTGCTTTGGGTTTTGGGTGGTTGAGAACGAGAGTGGAGATGGTCAGTGACTTGTCTAGGATGGCGACGATGGCCGGAGGTGATCGCGGCAGAGGTGCACGTGCACGGCGTTGATATCGTGCCCGGGAATTTTTGACGTGAGCAACTCGAGTGATACTCAAGAAATTGAATTCGTTGCTTTGGGATGGAAACTCGAGCGCGTGAGCATGTTTACTTGATCTCGTTGATTAAGCTTTGACTTATCTTTAACTGGAAAAAATAAAATAAAAAGGGAAGAGGAAGAAACGAATGTGAGGAAGGGAGAGGTCTCGGGGAATAAGGAAGGAGACTCGAGTGTTAACTCGAGAGGAACCCGGGTAATCTCGGGCTTTATTTTAAATGGGGTTAAGTTTTACAAATTTAAGGTTAAAAATGTTAAAACAAATTTTAGTGTTAACAAAGAACATAAGTGTTTAACGATTTGAGTTAAGGCTTTAATACAAGTTTGATTATTTTAGAATGTTTTTAAAAATCTTAATTAATGTTTCAATTAAGTATATGATTTAAGTTAAGTACTAAATTAATTAACATTAAAGTTTTGTAATTGTTAATAATTTAAATTTCAAAGTTTAAAGAAGATTTTTAGAATTTTAATTAAGACAAATAAATATTATTATTAATTATTTAAAAAGAAAAGGGTAATTAAGAATAGTTAATTAATTTCAGAATTGTAATTAACTAAGTGATCAGAGATTGATTAATTTGAAATTAAAGACTGGTTAGTAAATAATTAAGTGTTTAACTAATTTGTAATTACGGATTGTTAATTTGATAATCAAAGTTAATTAATCTGTAATTAGAAGTTAATTGAGTTAATTGATTAAGAAATAATTTATTAAAATTTAATTAAATTATCATTAAATTTTTTTATCATTGATTTAAAAATAGAAATAAATCAATAAAAATAATTATGTAGTTAATTTTTTTAAAACCACATTCACCTCGATTGAAAAATAATTAACTATTGTTGTGCACTGAATTGGTATTCCTGTTTTGTTTGGGATACTGTGTGATATGAATTGCCTTATGCTGTACTGTGAATTGTGATTTGTTTCTGTATATACGTGAAAACCCCTTTTTGCCTGTAAAACGGCATTTGAATTTCGATGCGACAGGGAGTCGGATTCCAGTTGGTTATCCGAAACCCACATCGAATTGCAATGATGAATCTTTGTGATTGATAAATTTACTTTATTTGTGAATCTGTGAATGAAGATAAGCGTTATGGACTATACCGCTTATCGATGTTGATGTATCTGTGATGATTGATGTTGTGCACTATTGTGTTAAAACCCCTGGACTACACTATACGCACACAAATATGGATTGCACGTGGAAATCGGTTAAGTCACAGATTTTTAAATAGTTTTGAATTTGAATTTTATATCCAAATGGTTTTTGGAAATGGATTGGGTTTAAAGTGAAAAAGCTTTTGAAAAGGTATTTTAAAAATGTAAGTTATTTTGAATAACTTAATAAAGACTTGAAATTTGAATAATTTGATTTAAATTCAAATTCAATATATGAAATTAAATTCTATATTTGGTATTTGTGACTTAAAAAGAATTATACAAGCTTATATGGGTTTTAACCGATTTATGAAGTGTCATTTTGGGAATTTGAATTAACCACAAAGATGTTAACTTGTATAGATAGAATCGGATTTTCCGAAATGAAAACAGTTTGTTTTCAAACAATAAAAGCTTTCATATGAGTAATGAACTTTCAATTTATATTAAAGGAATTCCAAGTTGAGTTGAAATAGTTTTCCAAATTATGGAAGAATCTTTGGAAACGAGTTTTGAAAGCTATGAGATAAATCTTGATTTAAAGATTTAAATGACTTAATCCAATTAAAACGAAAACTATTTTGAAATCCGTGAATGGATCTTTGTGAAACTGTGTGAACTTTGTGAAACAATTCTTTTTGTTTAAAAGATTTGAAATGGTAATTTAAACCATTTGAAAGAAAGTTTTGAACTATTAAGTTGTGACTTAATCGAAATCCCATATCTATATGTTTTTAAATATTGCGCTCATTATTCGGTTTAGCCGGGAGAGGACTTTGTGTCATATAACCCATTCCGAATAATGATACGTCGTTATGGATAGCATTTGAAGACCGGTGGTGAAGACCGGGTATTTGCGAGAACGATAGGATGACCTATCGATTGTCTCTGCACTGAGTAGCTACGGTATAGAGATTTCCTAAGTGATGGGAAGTCCGACCGGGATTATGTATACCCGGATTGCAAGGGATTCATCGGAAGTGCCTTCGGTTCTGTTCGAACGCGGGACAGACTTGTATGGTTGTATGTCTGACACTACACTTTGAGTTATAAAGCAGATTTCTTTCAAATACATATCTGTTGGTGGCGGAGAATTTATTCTCTTAGCTTAACACCCTTCTCTGAGACTAATTTATTCAAACCCGAAACAGGAAAGATGGTAGTGTGGCATGCTAAGTGCTGCTGTGTGTTGATGATCATTGGTTGATCATTTGTGATCAAAGCATGGCTTTCGTGTAAAGTGTAGCTTTGTGGACGAAACCTCATCGAGTCTCACAAATCGGTAATGGTTGAAACAGGAAAGATGCGACAAGGTTTCAGGGGTAGCTCCCCTAGGGTGTGACCATTTCTTTTGGAAAAGGGTAGTATCGTGGTATAGAGCCCAGATACTTACTCATGTGGGCACTGTAGTATATTTATTACTGTGTGATGTTGTTGGTGTTGAGAGCTCTCGGATAAAGGTCCCAAAGGACCGAGGGTGGCATATCTGTAGGTATTACTCCCGGACAGGGAGAAAACCGACTTTGTGTTGGCAGAGAGCCGGGTAGGTTCTCGGGGCGTCCCTCCAGGGGCGTTCCCATGTGGCAGTAGGAAGTTCCTTAGCCTGACCATTTGTTGGAAACCCATTCGTCCAATACGAGCTCTTTACGGTTTTAGTTGTATTACCTGCCATCTACTTTTGGTGGCGCCCCACTGTTTGGATGGTAGCTATAGTCGGCATAGTTCGAAATGTCTATGCTGGCTAAGATTAATATTGTACTTTCGAAATGTTTTCCACTATGCAATAATAATAATATCAAAATGGTTTTTACGTAGCAAGCATGTTTGACTATCATAAGGAGAAATCTCCTCCAATTCTGCATTTGCATAGTGTGTGTGGTGGGAGGCCTTATGGTAATTTCATTTTCCAAAAAGCATTACGAATTTAAAATTTAAAATCTTTAATTGTTTTAAAAGACCAAATGTTTTCGTTTGCTCATACCAGTCCCATGACTGACCTGGAGTTTATTGTTCTCTTCCTAAACTCTGGGTGCCCATAATTTTCCACATGGGCAGTCTAGAGTTTGGATTTTCAGATAGTCAGGTTTAGTAGATTATCTGGAGCTGGTTCAGTCTTTGGACGACTGACCTTGCTTGCTTATCTTGGTGCAACTTTGATGGTGGATCGAGCTAGGAGTTTTACAAATGAACTAGTGACAGGGGTAGTAGAATCAGTGTTGGTAGTAGTAACAGTACCAGTGTTGGTAGCCATTTGAAATTCTTCAAAATTCAGATTATGAAACTTTGAAAACCTCGCTCCGATAACAAATGTGAGAAATGCGGATTATGGATCTTAAGGCTAGAATTAACACTAGAGGGTGGTGGGGTGAATAGTGTTTTAAGGAATTACTAATTCTTTTTGAGTTTATATTAATTTTGACACAAATGTATCTAACATTCAGACACAGATATGATTACAGAATCAAACACAGATGCAGATATAAAGTAAAAGCAATAAAGGAAAGAACATATCAAATTTTATACTGGTTCGGAGTTACCCTACATCCAGTCCCGCAACACAAGTACAGATTTTCTTTCAAAATCAATTCTTACAATTACACCCTCGATTTCAAGGCCACGAGGTACACCGCTCCAGATTCACAATCCTCTGGGTAGAGATATTTGATTTTACGGGCAATAAGTTCACCCCATTGTTTTTCCAGGCTACAGTCAAACCTTTTCTCGCCCGATTGATTACAAAAAAGTCTATAACTCTGAATAGCACTGGGATCTTGTTGAGATAGTGATAGAGAATCAAACCAGAGATGATCTAGTTAGATTTAATGTTGATTTCGTCAGAGTAATAGTAAAAATGTATAAAGAAATGTGGAAGAAGAAAAGGAGTGAAATCAAAGAATATATGTATGTATGTATGTATGTATGTATGTATGTATGTATGTATGTATGTATGTATGTATGTATGTATGTATGTACGTACGTATGAATGTCATTTCGTTTAAAACAGCTCCTATTTATAGTAGGACAATAGCCATGTCCATTCGTAAAAGGATATGACGAATAGGCACTTCCTTGAAATTTAAACTTTCGAAATAAACAGTCACCTTATCGACAAGGGTTCCTTGGGGTTGTCGACAGGCCTAAGTTATTTTTGGTAATTTGTTTTTCTTTGAAAATAACTTCTATCATGTATTAAATCTATTTTAAACTTTATAAATATACTTAACTATAGTTAAAACACATAAATAAGTATAGAGAATAATATTTTGGTATGTATAAAATTTACTATAATTTTATATTTAAATCTAAGTATAAATATTAAAAGTTAAATATATTATAATTAGAAGATAGTTTAAAATCAAGGATAATTTGATATTGAAAATAAAGCTTATTTTGAGGCTAAAAGTATTTTAAAACCAGGATGGATGTTTTTAATTTTAAAAAAGAAGATTTTGAAATCATTTTGAAAATAAGATATAATTTTGTAAAACATTTGAATAAAAGTTAGTGGATACAAAACAATGTTCCACTAGATTTTTCGTAGGTTCCATCCTACTTAGGGTTCCATCTCTTTAACGGGCTCGAAGTGGATTCCATTCCACGAATAAAATGGATTTTAAGGTGTCATGCTTTTCTAGGAGTTTTAACAAAATTCCTAACTAAATTACTTGTATTGAAATCTTGAACTCTTGATAATCTTGATACTCATGAGTCTTGAATCTTGATATCTTCGATCTTGAGTTTTTCAGTTTTTGAATCTCTATACCGTACAGTCTTCATTCTTTGGTACCTGTATATATATCCTGCATATACATATATATCTAAACAATAATGTTAGTATTTATATTTTATAATCTTATTCTAAGGTTGCTGTCATCAAAACCAACTTCTCAGGGACTAACACTATTATCATATACACTATCTCAAGTTCTTATGTATATTGGTGCAGGTTCGAAAGAAGCAGGATTAGAATATTGACTACGTTTTGGAGGTAAAGATGGATTGCTTTTTGTTGTGTGGTATGTACTTTTTCTCTGCTAAACATAGGCCACTGGTAGGGTGCATATAAAACATTTGCTGCTACCTTTTGGTATGTGCTGAAAACATATGTGATAGATATTAAAACTTTTTCCCTTCCTTTTTGAAACTTGGTTTTAGATTTTTAAAACTTCTTATCAGTTAGTTACATGCGAATGGACTCGGGAACGAACACGGGCCATCGATCGAAATTCACGAGACTTGTTTCGAATATTCTTCTTCTTCCTCAAATTTAAACATCACCAGACATATGAGTGCACATGTGCACCTACACCACTAGTTCGATCACCTCCGGCCATCCTTACCGCCATCTACAAGTCGACAACGACCACCTTAGCCAACTGACCACCCAGAACAACCAACGACGTCGTAACTCAAAATTGAGCTACCCACCACCAACCTGGAATGAACCCAGACACCAAAAATAACCTCATCCAACCGACCACGACCACAGTAATTCTGCCGCCACGTCCAGAGCATCGTCACGAACCCTGGTGACGATTCCCCTCCTCGCGATTGACTCCAATGCCCCTATGATGCCGTAATCACCCTGACTATCTTCTCAACCAAAACCAAGCGTCGAGCCCTAGTCAACGTCCCCTGGCCACCATGGTCATCTGTAAATCCTCCAACTATTTTTCCATCAATCACCATCCTTCCAGCTCCCTCTGACACCAACCCCAACCCTCCACTTGACGCCGTTCATCGGGATTTGACGAAAAAGCCAAATTTGATCAATCCGAGATAACTCATCAACTTCTCACTTAAAAATTATGATATTACCTTTAAAATTCACCATTTACTAATACGAATTCTTTAAAATACTCAAAACATGGAATTAAAATGATTGATTCTCGACCTTAACTTATTTTCCATTGGAATTTCCCATTATTGAAATATTTACTAATTTTGAATACTTGAAACTATTTTTACAATTTAGATGATAACCTTACTATCAATTTTCATTTATAAATTGTAGCTTGAAATCAATTGCATGAAGAGATATTGAATTTATATTAGGGATTTCAAACCTGTTATTCAACATAGGATTAAACACAAACATGCACAGATATATTCAAACATACAGGCATATCAGATAACAATCCCAGAACATACTTTAAGCATCAACACTCAGGTGAGCAAACCCACTTATATTTGCCTATATTCTTTCTTATGACGACCCGAACTTTTTCTTTTTAAAACTTAAATTATTAAAGAATTAATGTTAATTAATTAATTACCCTTAATTAATTATCCATAATTAATTAATCAATTAATAAACCCTTAATTAATTATCATTAATTAATTAATCCTAATTAATTTAAAATAAGTAATTATCCTTAACTACTTAATTAACATTTACCATTAGTTAATTACTTTTATTAATTAACCAATCCTTAATTAATTAATCACTTCTTAAATTAATTACTTTAATTATATTAATTAATTATCCTTTAATTAATTAACCTTCAAACACTTGATTAATCAACCTTTAAATCATTAATTTTCCTTAATTATTTTCATTAAGAGACTAACTTTAAGTAATTAATTTTCTTTTGTTCATCATCTGATTCCAATTCTTTGATGTTTTCGCGGCAGCTCGAGAGAAAAGTTTTGGTGAGAGATCATTATTTTGGTTAAATTAAAAGATGAGTTGGTATGGGGCATAAATTCCAGTTAGGTCAAAATTGTTTGCTTGGTTGCTATGGTTGATAGGTATACTTTGGTTTCTAGACTAAAAAGTTTTGGGATTGTATCCATATATCTGTCTATTCTTTGGGTCCCGACATACTCTACGAGCGGTTAGTTATCCTTCGAACTGACTAATGCCCCTGCATACTTTGTAGATCTTGATAACCCGAATATCTTGTGAAGTGTTAAATAGATTCGTTCTTGTATCTATTGTTGATATTCTGATTTGGTAAGCCAAATGCAGAATGGATGTTCAGTTTGATCTGGTGATTCATCTCTCAATCTTTCTAAATTCTTTTGATTGTCTCCCTGTCTTGCAAATTTCGAGGATGAAATTTTCTTAAGGAGGGGAAATCTGTAACATTCTTTTTTTTAAATCAAATTTAAACTAGTAAGTAATTTAATTTTTTAAATTAAATAGTGAATTAATTTGGAATTTTCCAAATTAAATAGATATTTGTTTGTTTATCAATATATATAAATATGATTTTAAAATAAAATTTCTAATTGGAAATTTAGAAATAAATATTCTGAATAATATATTAATTATAAACTTAATGTTGGGATTGATTTGAAAATGTGGGAATATATATATATATATATAAGATTTTTAAATAAAGGATTTAATTTGGAAAACTAAATATTTTACAAATACATTTTTCCGATGATCTCCCAACACCAGCCAAGCTCCAACCTCAATCACGAGACCCCAAGTTATTCCGACCAAATAAATTTGCCAATAAACCCAAAAAATTTCAAACCGCAAGTTCCCCACGGATTCATACTTAAAAAATTATGAAATGGTTCTTAAAAATCATGATTTCACACTACGAATCTGTTTATAAGATCAAAACATGATGTCACATTGTTTTCGAATCAATTTCGACCTTGTCATCGCATCGAGTTGCACAGAACCCAAGGGAAAAGCTTCAGGAGTGAGTGGTGAGGGTTTGGGCTGGAAGGTGGGGTGACCGGAGGACGGAGTTGTCGTGATGAAGTAATTTTCTGGCCACTGGATTATTCCAGGTCTGATCAACCATGCTCGATTTTAATTCGTGGATGTTTTCGAGGTTTTCTGTGTTTAGGAAGCTAAAGGGGGTTGACGTCGGTGTGTCGATGACCACGGCGATGATCTAAGCATCGCTAGCCAGTGGTGCACATGCACCTATGCATACTTGTGTCTGTTAATCGAAGCACTGGAGAGGAAGAAGGAAGGGCTCGAGTTTTCTCTTGGGGATTTGAGCAATTGGCTCGAGTTTGTGTTCATATGAATTAAACCGGATAAAACAATTTTAAACAAAGCTCTAAAAGAAAAAAATATAGTGTAACTCGAAGTGGAGCTCGGTGAACAAGTGCTTGGGCTCGGGATCATTATTCCAAGAACCAGGTTTAAAAAAAAGGATTCTTCCAGGTTTTGAAATTTCAAAAGGAAGAAAAGAGTTTTGAAAAGAAAATTTGTTCCAGGATATTAAAAAAATAAAATAAAGGAAACCATAGTTTTGGAATTTAAAAACAAAATACATTTAGTAACAAAGTTTTTCAAAGCTAGTTAGTGATAAGTCCAAAGAGCAAAACCAAGAAAAAAAATCAATCAAGTTTAAGTTGCCAAAAGCATCTTCCTGGTTTTCAAATTCCAGTCTTTTTTTCTTCCCACCCAGGTGAGCAAAACTTATTTCATAACCTGATAATTATGATTAATACTTGATGTGAAGTGATTGCATGAATGTGATTATGTTTGTGAATATGCAAATATTTTGGTATGAATGTCTGTATATGTTTATATGCATATATCTCTGTTGGATTACAGGAACAAAAATCTACATTTAATTCAATTTCTCCTTCTATGATCAATTATAGGTTATGACTCCCAAAGAAAAATGATTAGAAAATTATAATCTTATTTTTAAAAATGGTTTCGAGATTTTTTATTCAGTAATCAATTCAAAATTATAAAATTCACAGTAAACCCATTTTTAAAGTTAGAAATCAATAAACTTAATTTTAGACCTGGATCTTTTAATTAGATTTGTGTTAACAAATGATGATTTTTAAAAGAAATTTCATGATTTTTAACATTGTAAATAATGAAAATTTTCGAGTTGAACGAGAAATCAGTTTTGAGTAAATTCTGATGATCAATGACCACTGGTCCATCGTGCTTTGATTAAGAGGTGGTGTAACGATCCCAGTTTAATGACGAATTTAATTTGTAATTAAATTATATTTTTGGGTTAAATTTTGGATTTTTTTGAATTTTTCAAATTTAATAAGATGTATATACTTATTTATTTTAAATTTTTGGATTGAAACTCAAAAAAAATGTTTTCAATTGAATTGGGTTATAAATAAAATTTTGATTTGAAATTTCAAAGTGTATTTAAATAAATTGGATTTATGAATTATACTTTGGAAAGAATAATATGTATGATTATTTATTTAAGGTGTAAATTGTGTTTTATTCATTTCTTTAAAAAGTTATAAAAAGTATAAAATAACAATTATCCTATCAATATTAATTATAAGTGTAAAGTATAAAACCAAAATTTTATTATAAATTAAATGTTTGAAAGTTGAACTTTAAATAGAAATAAAATTCAAAATTATTTTAGTAAAAAATAAAATATTAATACTTAAGTAAACATATGAAGTACGTATATATTTGTATGTGAGTTGTGTAATATATGAATAAGCAAGGCAAGAAGATCTATGTACAAAACAAATGCAAGAGAAAAAAAAACATCTATGTACAAAAGCTTATAAGGGAAGATAATGAAAAAAAAATCTACAAAATAAAACAAAGAAGAACAAAGCAAATAGATTTTCTGTAAACAAAATGAGAAACACATCTATTTAGTAATATCTTCTCAGCATAAAACATATCTTTTCAGCCGAAAGAAAAAGATGTTAAAATCATTTCAGTTACAAATATCTTTAGTCAAACAAAAAGAAAGGAAAAATCTATAGTCAACAAAAGAGGATTTACCAGTTGTTACCTTCCCCTTATACAAACATTGTTTCTATATATATGCAAGGCATTCTATCCTAATTCGTTCAGTAAAGAGAAATAACTTAGAAAGCTGAAAGAAAAAAAAACATTACTATCTACAAAACTCAAAACATTTTTCAAAGAAAACCAAGCAAGTTTAAAACAGGATTCAATTGCAGTTTTCAGACAACAAGTATCATCTGTTCTTCAAATTTAGGGTGAGCAAACTCTAAAATTTATGAATACACCTTGGATTGAATGTGATCAATATTGATTGTGTGAAATATGAATGGTATGAGTATGGTTATGTCTGTATATATATGACTGTAAATACATATATGTCTGTTACAGGGATATCTATACTTTCTTCTTCCTCTGTTTAACTTTTCAACAGATTAAATCCATAAAGGAATTCGAATACTTCTTCCTCGATGTGTTTTAGGTGTTAATTTTTGAATAGAAGTTGATTCTAACAACATAATACTAATTTTAAAAAAAAAAATATATTTCCAACTATAATTGTTACGGGTTTATTTCTAAAATTAACTATTACAGTAAACTTCTTGGAATGAAAAAATATAAACGATTTTTATTTCGAATCTGAAATGCATAAATTAATTTGTATTATAGAATGATGAATTTAGGAAATAAAACCGAGATCTTTTGTTTGTTAAATTTTGAGAGATCACGAGTTGAATGGAAATGACACTTTGGTCAATTTCTGTCGTAAGGCGAAATGAGGTTCGTTGTGCTTGGGTTAGATAATGGTTCGAGCATCAAGGATCAATGGAAAAATACAATTTGAATTTATAAACGATCGAGGCATGGAAACGATGATGTTTTAGGGTTTTAAAAGCTAGTTTGCTTGTCTGTGTTTGAAGTGGAACTGCATCGCCGTCAGGGTGATTTAGGTGATCAGACAAGGGGGGTTAGATTTGTGGATGGTCGGAATGTCATCAGTCAGAACGACATGGTTTCTAATCGCCGTGGGCACCGTGGCGAACACAATTTGTCAATGTTGGTTGGGTTCTGGGTTGAACTGAAAAGCTCGATTTTGATTTCGAACTTGCTTTGGGTTTTGGGTGGTTGAGATCGAGTGTGGAGATGGTCAATGACTTGTCTGGGATGGCGACGATGGCCGGGGATGATCGTGGCAGAGGTGCACGTGCACGGCTTTGATATCGTGCCTGGGAATTTTCGGCGTGAGCAACTCGAGTGATACTCGAGAAATTGAATGCGCTGCTTCGGGATGGAAACTCGAGTGCGCGAGCATGTTTACTTGATCTCGTTGATTAAGCTTTGACTTAGCTTTAACTGGAAAAAAATAATAAAAAGGGAAGAGGAAGAAACGAATGTGAGGAAGGGAGAGGTCTCGGGGAATAAGGAAGGAGACTCGAGTGTTAACTCGAGAGGGACCCGGGGTAATCTCAGGCTTTATTTTTAATGGGTTAAGTTTTACAAATTTAAAGTTAAAAATGTTAAAACAAATTTTAGTGTTAACAAAGAACATAAGTGTTTAACGATTTGAGTTATGGCTTTAATACAAGTTTGATTATTTTAGAATGTTTTTAAAAATCTTAATTAATGTTTTAATTAAGTAGATGATTTAAGTTAAGTATTAAATTAATTAACATTAAAGTTTTGTAATTGGTAATAATTTAAATTTCAAAGTTTAAAGAAGATTTTTAGAATGTTAATTAAGACAAATAATTATTATTATTAATTGTTTAAAAAGAAAAGGGTAATTAAGAATAGTTAATTAATTTCAGAATTGTAATTAACTAAGTGATTAGAAATTGATTAATTTGAAATTAAAGACTGGTTAGTTAATAATTAAGTGTTTAACTAATTTGTAATTACGGATTGTTAATTAGATAATCAAAGTTAATTAATCTTTAATTAGTAGTTAATTGAGTTAATTGATTAAGGAATAATTTATTAAAATTCAATTAAATTATCGTTAAAAAAATTTATCATTGATTTAAAAATTGAATAATAAACCAATAAAAATAATTATGTAGTTAATTCTTTTAAAACCACATTCACCTCGATTGAAAAATAATTAACTATTGTTGTGCACTGAATTGGTATTCCTGTTTTGTTTGGGATACTGTGTGATATGAATTGCCTTATGCTGTACTGTGAATTGTGATTTGTTTCTGTATATATGTGAAAACCCCTTTTTGCCCGTAAAACGACATTTGAATTTCGATGCGACAGGGATTCAAATTCTAGTTGGTTATTCGAAACCCATATCGAATTGCAATGATGAATCTTTGTGATTGATAAATTTACTTTATCTGTGAATCTGTGAATAAAGATAAGCGTTATGGACTATACCGCTTATCGATGTTGATGTATCTGTGATGATTGATGCAGTGCACTATTGTATACACACACAAATATGGATTGCACGTGGAAATCGGTTAAGTCACAAATTTTTAAATAGTTTTGAATTTGAATTTTGAATCCAAATGGTTTTTGGAAATGGATTGGGTTTACAGTGAAAAAGCTTTTGAAAAGGTATTTTAAAAATATAAGTTATTTTGAATAACTTAATAAAGATTTGAAATTTGAATAATTTGATTTAAATTGAAATTCAATATCTGAAATTAAATTCTATATTTGGTATTTGTGACTTAAAAAGAATTATACAAGCTTATATGGGTTTTAACCAATTTATGAAGTGTCATTTTGGGAATTTGAATTAACCCCAAAGATGTTAACTTGTATAAATATAATCGGATTTTCCGAAATGAAAACAGTTTGTTTTCAAACAATAAAAGCTTCCATATGAGTAATGAACTTTCAATTTATATTAAAGGAATTCCAAGTTGAGTTGAAATAGTTTTCCAAATTATGGAAGAATCTTTGGAAACGAGTTTTGAAATCTATGAGATAAATCTTGATTTAAAGATTTAAATGAATTAATCCAATTAAAATGGAAATTATTTTGAAATCCATGAATGGATCTTTGTGAAACTGTGTGAACTTTGTGAAACAAATCTTTTTGTTTAAAAGATTTGAAATGGTAATTTAAACCATTTGAAAGAAAGTTTTGAACTATTAAGTTGTGACTTAATCGAAATCCCATATCCATATGTTTTTAAATATTTTGCTCATTATTCGGTTTAGCCGGGAGAGGACTTTGTGTCATATAACCCATTTTGAATAATGATACGTCATTATGGATAGCATTTGAAGACCGGGTATTTGCGAGAACGATAGGATGACCTATCAATTGTCTCTGCACTGAGTAGCTATGGTATAGAGATTTCCTAAGCGATGGGAAGTCCGATCGGGATTGTGAATACCCGGATTGCAAGGGCTTCCTCGGAAGTGCCTTCGGAAGTGCCTTCGGTTCTGTTCGAACCCAGGACAGACTTGTATGGTTGTATGTATGACACTACACATTGAGATGTAAAGCAGATTTCTTTCAAATGCATCTCTGTTGGTGGTGGAGAATTTATTCTCTTAGCTTAACACCCTTCTCTGAGATGTATGAGCTCAGAGGTTATGTAGTTGAAGGTTGTCAGCAATATATTCCCAATTTGGTAGTGTGGCATGCTAAGTGTTGTTGTGTGTTGATGATCATTGGTTGATCATTTGTGATCAAAGCATGGCTTTCGTGTAAAGCGTAGCTTTGTGGGCGAAACCTCATCGAGCCTCACAAACCGGTAATGGTCGAAACAGGAAAGATGCGACAAGGTTTCAGGGGTAGCTCCCCTAGGGTGTGGCCATTCCTTCTGGAAAAGGGTAGTATCGTGGTATAGAGCCCAGATACTTACTCATGTGGGCACTGTAGTATATTATTACTGTGTGATGTTGTTGGTGTTGAGAGCTCTCGAATAAAGGTCCCAAAGGACCGGGGGTAGCAAATCTGTAGGTATTACTCCTGAGCAGGGAGGAAACCGGCCTTGTGTTGGTAGAGAGCCGGGTAGGTTCTCGGGGCGTCCCGCCAGGGGCGTTCCCATGTGGCAGTAGGAAGTTCCTTAGCCTGACCATTTGTTGGAAACCCATTCATCCAATACGAGCTCTTTACGGTTTTAGTTGTATTACCTGCCATCTACTTATGGTGGCGCCCCACTGTTTGGATGGTAGCTATAGTAGGCATAGTTCGAAATGTCTATGCTGGCTAAGATTAATATTGTACTTTCAAAATGTTTTCCACTATGCGCTAATAATAATATCAAAATGGTTTTTACGTAGCAAGCATGTTTGACTATCATAAGGAGAAATCTCCTCCAATTCTGCGTTTGCATGGTGTGTGTGGCGGGAGGCCATATGGTAGTTTCATTTTCCAAAAAGCATTACGAATTAAAAATCTTTGATTGTTTTAAAAGACCAAATGTTTTCGTTTGCTCATACCAGTCCCATGAATGACCTGGAGTTTATTGTTCCCTTCCTAAACTCTGGGTGCCCACAATTTTTCACACGGCCAATCTAGAGTATGGTATTTCAGATAGTCAGGTTTAGTAGATTATCTGGAGCTAGTTCAGTCCTTGGACGACTGACCTTGTTGCTTATCTTGTTGCAACTTTGATGGTGGATCGAGCTAGGAGTTTTGGATCTTTGTCTTTGGAGCTTTTGGATCAGAGTTGCAGTATTGGATTCTGTAAAGACTTATCTCATATTTTATCGTGTTTCGATGTATTCTGTATTGTATATTCTCTGATATAGATGATTATCATTGTATCAAATTGATGTATCGGATATTGTATTCAGGTTGTATCAGTGATATCATCTTTTATTCCACTGTGTTATTTATCATCTAATGGGTGTTGCAAGCTCCCGCGATACGAATTTGATGTTGTTTGTTGGACATCGAGTTCGGGTCGTGACAGGTGGTTCGAGCATCAAGGGTAAAAGGAAAAATGGCTATAGAGTTTTTTGATCATCGAGGAGGTCGAGCGATGCCATTTTAGGTTTTAAGAACCCAATTTGGTCAATGCAATTCTTCATGCTCGTGTAGAAACGTGGGTTGATCGGAATCGTTCGGTCCGGTGGAAATGGAAAGTTGGGAGTGTGACGAAGTTCCAATCGAAGTCGCAGGGTCATCGGAGGTTGGTGATGATCAGGCGAGGCGATTTTGGGTGTTTGACTTGGTTCCAGAGGAGTTTCAGACAACCAAAATATCGATATCGTGTTTGACTCAGGAGCTTGATGGCTAGAATCGAGGTAGATGGTCGAGAACGAGTTGTCGATGATGGCAGCGACGATCAGTGGTGGTCGAGGCGGTGTGCACGGTGCACGTGTACGTGTTTGTATCAAAAAGTAAGGTTTGGTTCATGGGGGCGTCCCTCCAGAGGCGTCTCACTTTTTTATGGAAGTTCCTTAGCCTGACCATTTGTCGAAAATCCAATTATCCAATATGAGCCCTTTACGATTGCAGTTGTATTACCTGCTACCTCAGGTGGTAGCTATAGTAGGCATAGTATAATAGTACCTATGCTGGCTAAGATTAATATTATACTTTCGAAATGTTTTCCACTATGTACTAAAAATAATATCAAAAATGGCTTTCGCGTATCAAGCATTTTTGACTGTCATAAGGAGAAATCTCCTCCAAGTGTGCGCTTGCATTGAGATGTCACGACCTAAATTTCAACGTTCGAAAATCGACACCCGTACTTCACTTGTACTCGAATGCTGCAGATTCAATCATTGAAATCTGACTCGTGCCGGAGCTTATAACACATTAAGTACAACAACACAGCGGAAGAAATGAATAACATATATCATTGATACACAATGATATATGTTATTCATTTCTTCCGCTGTGTTGTTGTACTTAATGTGTTATAAGCTCCGGCACGAGTCAGATTTCAACGATTGAATCCGAGGCATTCGAGTACAAGTGAAGTACGGGTGTCGATTTTCGAATGCTGAAATTTGGGTCGTGACATCTTATTGCAACGACCCTGACTCGACCTTCGAAAATCAGCACCCGTACTTCACTTGTACTCGAATGCCGCAGATTCAAACGCCAAATCTGGCTCTCCAGAGCTTATAACTCATTAGGTACAACAACACAGTGGAAGAAAATGAATAATATATCATTGATACAATAATGAATACAATATCTTATACAAAATGATACAACAATATCAGAGACAAATATACACAGCGGAATATGATAACAACGGAAGAGATAACTCAAATATGATCTTCGATGAAGAGTGAATCCAAAATCTGCAACTCCAAACCAAAAGCTCATCCCAAAAGCTATGAGAACTCCAATCCAAAAAGCTCGAACCACCATCAACACTGAAGTGAAGCAACTCGATCCAAATGCGATTGCCGACATACATAGATTGAATGCTATTGAATCTACACCTAGTATTTGATTATCTGAAAAACCCAACTCTAGACTGCCCGTGTGAAAAATTGTGGGCACCCAGAGTTTAGGAAGGGAACAATAAACTTCTGGTCAGTCATGGGGCTGGTATGAGCTAACAAAAATAGTTTATCTTTAAAACAAACAACAAAAGAATTTAGAATTGAAATCCGCAATGATTTTCGGAAAATGAAACTACCATAAGGCCTCCCGGCGCACACACCATGCAAACACTTAGGGGAGATTTCTCCTTATGATAGTAGAAAATGCTTGATACGCGAAAACCATTTGATATTATTATTAGTGCATAGTGGAAAACATCTGCAAGTATAATATTAAGCGTAGCCAGCATACGTACCATTATAGTATGCCTACTATAGCTATCATGTTAGATGGCAGGTTCTACAACTAAAACCGTATAAGGCGCGTATTGATAATTGGATTTCCAACAAATGGTCAGGCTAAGGAACTTCCTGGGCTACATGGGTACGCCTCTGGAGGGACGCCCCGAGAACCTAACCAGATCTCTACCAACACAAGGCCAGGTTACCTCTATAACTAGGTAACTACTACACGAGTATGCCACTCACCGGTCGTAACCAACCTTTATCCCGGGATTCACCAACAACCATAAAGTAATAAATTTGCAGCAACCACATAGGTTAAGTATCTGGGCTCCATACCATGATACCACCTCTATCCAGAAGGAAATGAACATACCCTCAGGGGGAACTCCCCCCAAATAACCTTGCTGCATCTTTCCTGTTTCGACCATTCCGGGTTGTGAGGTTCGACGAGTATCGTCTATAAAGCTACGCTTTTTCACAAAAGCCATGCTTCGATCAACAAATGATCAGCAACACTTTGTATGCCACATTATCGAATTGGGAATGAATCACTAGTAACCATCAACGACATAACCTTTGAGCTCGTACGTCTCAGAGAGGAGTGTTAAGCTAAGAGAATAAATCTCCGCCACCAAACAGAAATGTATTTGATAGAAACCGGCTTTACATCTCAAAGTGTATCGTCAGACACACATCCATACAAGTCTGTTCCGGCTCGATCAGAAAAGGCACTTCCAAAGAAGCCCTTGCAATCCGGATAATTCCTAATCACGTTCGTACTCCCCATCACATATGGAGATCTCTATACGAGGGACCAGTCGGTGCAGATACATTCGATGAGTTATCCTTTCATTTTCGAAAATATCCCGTCTTCACCACCGGTCTTCAAATGCTATCCATATCGTCGTATCATTATTCGGAATGGGTTATATGACACAAAGGTCCTCTCCCGGCTAAATCGAATAATGAGCGCAATATTTAAAAACATATGGATATTGGGATCTCAGTTAAGTCACGACTTATTACCCAAAACAAATGGTTTAAAAACAAATTACCATTTTAAATCTTTTTAAACAAAAAGATTCATTCACAATGTTCACCAATCTTTCACAAAGATTTATTCACAGATTTCAAAACAATTTCCATTTCAAATCTTTTATAGAAAAGATACACTTTTAAGATCCCCTTTCAATTCGAAAACTAAATACACCAATCTTTAACAAAGATTAATTCATAGCCTTTCAAATGGTTTCCCTTTCTTAATCGGATTAACTCATCCAATCCTTAAATCGAAGACTCAATTCATTGCTTTCAAAACCATTTCCAAAAATTCATTCATAACTTGAAAAAACATTTTCATTTCAAACTTGAAATCTTTTCAACACAAATTGGAAATATTTTCTTTATATGAAAGCTATTATTATTTGAAAACAAATAGTTTTCGTTTTGGAAAAATCCAATTACATTTGCCCAAGTTAAAGCCTTTCAAAATAAAACTTGGGTTAAACTCAAATTCTCAAAACACTTTCAATATGTTTTGAACCCATATAAACACATTTAACTTGTATGCATTTTTAAACCATAATTTCAAAACATAGAATTCAATTTCAAATCTTTGAACTTAAATTCAAATCAAACTATTTTAAATTTTCAAACTTAATCAAGTTATCCAAAATAACTTTTATCTTTAAGACTCCTTTTCAAAATCTTTTCATCTTTAACCCAATTTCATTTCCAAAACCATTTGGATTTAAAATTCAAATTTAAAATTCAAATTTAAAAACCATTTTCAAAAAAATCTATGACTTAATTGATTTCCTCGTGAAATCCATATTTGTGTGTGTATAGTGTGGTCCAGGGGTTTTACATGGTTATAGTGCAACATCATCAATCATCACAGATTCAATCAAGCACAGAAATATTGATAAGCGATATAATCTATAACACTTATCTTCATTCACAGATTCAAAGTTGAATAATATAAGTTCATCGTAGATAGATAAATAGATCACGGATAAATAAATTACATTCATCACAGATAAATAAGTTTACACTCATCATAACTCAAATCATAACAAAGCATCACACATCAGGGATATTAATTAGTTCAACATTCAATACAACTCAAACATTCATAAGTAAAATTAATTAATCATTTGATTATTTTAAATCAGATTAATTACTTATGAATAATTGACTAATCTTGGTTAATTGATTAATTACAAACATTTTAATTAATTATTCTTTAATCATTTATTAATAAATTAATTAACCTTTAATTATTAAATCAATCAACTTTAACTAATAAATCGGTTAACCTATAATTATTAAATAATTAACCTCTAATTACTAAATAATTAACTTCTAATTTTTTACACTTAATTAATGAGATAAATTAATCAACCCTTAATTAATTATCATTTAATTAATTATTCTTTATTAATTACCATGAATAAATCATTTTTAAGTTAATTACACAATTAGTTATCCTTAATTAATTAATTAATCTTAAATTAATTGTCCTCAAATCGATTACCTTAATTAATTTATCACATTAATTACTTACCTTAAATTAATTAAAATAAGTGATTATTCCTAATCACTTAATTATCTTTAACCATTAATTAATCCTTCAAAATAAATTATCATTATCATATAATTTAATTTAAAAATTTTAAGTTAATTAATGATATAAAAATATTGTTTTAAGATAAACCATTTATTTATTAAATAAACTTCTTAATTAAGCTAAATAATTTTCTTTTTCAGAACAACTTAAAAAAATAAAACTAAATTAGTTTTAAGTCGAACACAACTTTTATCAATAAATGATTAAACAAACTTTTATTATATAAAAGAAATTCTTTTAAGAATATGATTTTTTTTAAGCTTGTTTTATTTTTAAATTTCAAAACTGTCATATTATGAACCCGAGACCACCTTGGTATCAACCTGAGACAAATGCCAAAATACCCGAACTAAATTTAAATATCCTCGAGCTCTCTTCTCATTCTTTCTTTCCTTTCTTTCTTTTTTTAGTTTTAAATTTTAAAAACCTATAATATAGTTTAAAACACTCGCGTTCAAACTCATCTTCGAGTAACACCATCATCTTCTTGGGATTACACCCGAGCCAACGTAGCACAGCAACTACCTGACACCCCTGATATCTCGTGTACGTGCACGCGAGTTCCCCGCGCTTCCAGCAACTTTACCGCCCTCAACACGTCGACCATGACCTCAACGATGAACTCGACAACTCAGCTCGATGGTTCCGCCAGAAAGTCAAAATTTAGCCAAACCATCAACTCCAGGAAACCTATTGATCTATGGAAATCCCCACGAAGCACCTACCTCCGACCATCCGAGTTCATGCCGCCTCACCCAAAGCCGCGCCACACCCTCACGCACCGATCCCTCTTGATCCGATCCTCTTTGGTCCCTTGATGACATCACACAAATTCGAGGAACATGTCGACTCATCCTAATCCCAAAACCCTATAACCCACTCGCTCTCTCAATCCAAACCAAATTTCAGGATTTGGCCACGGTCGAAGCCTCACCTATGGCCACCTGCCTCTTCCAGAACAGGCCGCGACACCCCTTAATGAGGAAGTCGTCAAAAATTTATTTTAGAACGAAAATTTGACATCTAACAATTTCTTGAGATATGTAGCACTAGAATTTAAAATTTTACTTCTAAAATTCATATTTCTATATAAGAAATCAGATTGCATGCTTGAATTCTTAATTTAAATATATTGAATATTTCATTAAACATGGTTACCTACTATAAAACCTGTCGTAGATGGACTATACAGCATAGTTTCTTTACAAGCTATTTTTTACTTAAACTATACTCAAAATTTAACACTTTCCTAGTTTACAGCATCAACACATATGAACTAGATAGAGAGATATAGAATTTTGAAGTGGGAATGAACTTATAGTTTACTGACAAAGAGTATACTTTTTAATTCATATAAACATTATCAAAGCATCATTCTCAATAATCATTCCAAGCATATCTAAGCATAAGTAGACAAAAAGGGTCTAGTTTGCTCACCTTATTAAGGAAGACAGAGGATAGCCTATATTATGAAAATCTGGAAATGATTGTTGTTTTGCTTTGATTTCCAGTTGACCTTGAATCTGCTTTGCATTGAATTTCTTAGGTTGTAGTAGTTGTAGTTGAATCTGATCTGTTGTTCGAATTGAAACTTGAACTTTGCTTTGATTCTTTTTTTTTCCATGTTTTGAAACTGGAGCTTTAATTTTTAGTTTTGATTTTCTTCTCCTCCGATTTTAATCTTCCAGGTTTTGATACATTTGTCTTCTGTTTTGAATTTTTTTCCTTCAGATTTCGTTTTGAAGAATGTTTGAAAGGTGAAGATAAAATAATCAGCCTGGTTTCACAATTTCGCATTTGTATAAAATTCAATCTCAAAAGAGAAATGATTTGCCACTTGTAATTGTAAATAATACTATGCCTACACTTGTTTAAAACAAGTAAATTTGTGTTTAAAACCTTTATTCAAATTAATTTATAATTTATAGTTTAAACCCTTTTAGCTTTATATTTACAAATTGTGTTATGTCTTTCAGCCTAAACAAATCCATTTCCTTTTATTTATATATATTCCTAATTTTAAGGAATAGGGTTTAAATTTAATTAAACACCAATAAACAAATATGTGTATATATATACACACATTAGGATTTAACTTTCAAATAGCTTTTAGAAAAACTGAATTCATAATACAACTTCCAAAACATTTATATATATATATATATATATATATTATATGTATACAAAATTTGAAAACAAACTCTTATTAACTCTAAAATATAGTTTTCAAATCCATTATATGATATTTAAAACATTTATTTTCAAATTTCAAATTCAAAAATTGAAATACAATCAATTTGTACTTATGAATGAATAAAAAATCAAATACCTTTTTATAAGTATAAATTTTATTCCAATCATAATTTATTTATTTTCCAAATCTTTAATTTCAACATATATTTATTTGAATTCCAATTTCAAATTCCAAATTAATATGGCTTATCTTAATCATATTGTTTTAATTTAATTAATTAACTCAAGAGTCTTAAAGTCTATTATTAAAGGTTTATTTTATAAATGAAAGTAATTAAGGAAAATTAATTTCTTAAAGATAACTATTTGATGAAAGTAATTAAAGATAATTATTTAATTAATAAATGATTAAGGTTGATTAATCGAATGGTTAAAATGGATTTGTGATTTAATTAATATAAGTGATTAAGGGTAATCACTTATGGTAATTAGTTAAGAAGGATAATTAATTGAGGAGTAATTTATTTATGTGATTAATTAAATGAGGGATAATTAAATAATCTAAAGGTTAATTATCTAACGATTAAAGTTTAATTATTTATTAATGAATAGTTGTTTAATTTATTAATTAAGGTTAATTAATTTATCAATTAGTAAATGAGTAAAGGATTATTAATTAAAATGGTTTTTAACTAATTAATATTAATTAACCAGGATTACTGTTTATTCATAAATAATTAATCTGATTTAAATTAATCAGATAATTAATTGATTTTGCTTATGGATGTATGAATTGTATGAATGTTTTTAGTTGATCTGCAATGATTCTGTGATGTGGATTGTTTTGTTTGAGCTATGTGTGTATATTATTTATCTATAATATATTTACATATTTATCTGTGATGCATTTACATATCTATCTGTGAATCTGTGAATGATGATAAGCGTTATAGGATTATACCGCTTATCGATATTGCTATGCTTTAATTTTTGATGATTGATATTGTTGCACTATTGTGTAAAACCCGTGGACTACACTATACACACACAAATATGGATTGCACGAGGAATTTGGTTAAGTCACAGAGTTTTGAAATGGTTTTAAACTTGAGTTTTGAATCCAAATGGTTTTGGAAATGGATTTGGGTTAAATATAAAAAGCTTGTGGAAAAGAAGTTTTGAAGATGAAAGTTATTTTGAATAACTTAATAAAGTTTTGAAACTTAATTAAGTTGATTTGAATTCAAAATTTGAAATTGAATTCTGTGTTGGAAATTATGGTTTAAAAATGTTATACAAGTTATAAAAGTGTTTATATGGGTTTTAAACCATTTTAAAAGTATTGTTTTGGGAAAATTTGAATTTAACCTAAGTTTGAAAGACTTTAACTTGTACAAATGAAATCGGATTTTTCTGAAACGAAAACTATTTGTTTTCAAATAATAATAGCTTTCATATAAAGAAAGGATTTCCAATTCGTATTGAAAGATTTCAATTTTGAAGTGGAATTGAAACAGTTTTGAAAGCTATAAATGAATCTTTGTGAAAGATGACTGAATCTTGTTTTGAAATCGAAGAGGATTTTAAATGGTGTATCTTTTATATAAAAGATTTGAATTGGAAACGGGTTTGAAAGCTATTGAATCTTTGATTTAAAGATTGAATGAGTTAATCCAAATTGAAATGTAAATTGTTTTGAAATCTGTGAATGGATCTTTGTGAAAAATGGGTGAACTTTGTGAAGTGAATCTTTTTGTTAAAGATTTGAAAATGGTAATTTGTTTAAACCATTTGGAAAGAAAGTTTTGGGTTTAAAGTTGTGACTTAACTGAGATCCCATATCCATATGTTTTTAAATATTACGCTCATTATTCGGTTTAGCCGGAAGAGGACCATGGGTCATATAACCAATTCCGAATAATGATATACGTTGTGGATAGCATTTGAAGACCGGTGGTGAAGACCGGATATTTTCGAAAGCGAAAGTATAAACCGTCGAATGTCTCTGCACTGAATGGCTCCGGTATAAAGATCTTCATATGTGATGGGGAGTCCGGACGTGATTAGGAATTATCCGGATTTGTAAGGGCTTCTTTGGAAGTGCCTTCGGTTCTGTTCGAACCCGGAACAGACTTGTATGGATGGGTGTCTGACATTATACTTTGAGATGTAAAACCGGTTTCTATCAAATACATTTATGTTTGGTGGCGGAGATTTATTCTCTTAGCTTAACACCCTTGTCTGAGACGTACGAGCTCAGAGGTTATGTAGTTGATGGTTACTAGTGATACATTCCCAATTTGGTAATGTGGCATACGAAGTGCTGCTGATCATTTGTTGATCAAAACATGGCTTTATGAAAAAGCGTAGCTTTGTGGACGAGATAGGGGACAGGGAAGTACCACTACAAATGGTCAATACCCGCAACAACAAGGAAACAATCCTTTCTCTATCAATCTTCTTTGTTGATCATCCGACTTCAAATTCTTTGATGTCTTCCTAGCAGCTACAGGAAGAAGCTTTGATATATTTGCATGGGGCGTCCCTCCAGAGGCGTCTCATTTTTTTTAAGGAAGTTCCTTAGCCTGACCATCTGTTGGAAATCCAATCATCTAATACGAGCCCTATACGGTTTTAGTTGTATTACCTGCCACCTCAGGTGGTACCTATAGTAGGCATAGTATAATGGTACCTATGCTGGCTACGATTAATATTATACTTTCGAAATGTTTTCCACTATGCACCTATAATAATATCAAAAATGGTTTTCGCGTATCAAGCATTTTTGACTGTCATAAGGGGAAATCTCCTCCAAGTATGCACTTGCATTGTGTGTGTGGCGGGGGGCCTTATGGCAGTTTCATTTTCCAAAAAGCATTGAGGATTTTAATGTTTTAAAATCTTTTGTTATTTGTTTTAAAGATAAAAGTACTTTTGTTTGCTCATACCAGTCTCATGACTGACCCGGAGTTTATTGTTCCCTACCTAAACTCTGGGTGCTCACAGTTATCCACACGGGCAGTCTAGAGTTGGGTTTTTCTTCTTCAGATAATCAAATAGTAGGAGTAGATTCTATACCCTTCAATCTTTGGAAATCTTCTTCAGTCTTTGGATGACCGATCTTGCTTAGTACAACTTGATTGGGAGTTCGTGCTATTTCTGGATTGGTGCTTCGGAGATGGAGATTGCTGATATTGGAGTTCCTTCTTTGGAGTTCGAGTTTATGTCATCTCTTTCCACTGTTGTCTTGTCTCTGATATTTATGGATCTATTATATCATTGTTGTACTTGATATTGTATCAATTGTGTATCAATGATATATGTTTTTCATTTCTTCCGCTATGTTGTTGTACTTAATGTGTTATAAGTTCCGGTACGAGTTAAATTTCAGCGATTGAATCTGCATCATCGAGTATAAGTGAAGTACGGGTGTCGATTTTCGAACGCTGAAATTTGGGTCGAAATTTTAAATGAACTAATTCCTTAATTAATTAAGTACTCAACTGTAAATGATTATTTTTAATTAATTAATATAATTAATTAAAAATAATCATTTATAGTTAAGTACTTAATTAATTAAGGAATTAGAAGTTAATTCTAATGTTAACGAAACACTTATCTTATATAAATGAAATTTATATAAGAGTTTTAAGTCAAATTCCTCTAAAAAAAATCCAAAACCTTTTTCTTAAATTTTTTATGTTTATTTTTTTGATTTGAACATGATTTGTTGAAGATGACGATTATTGAAGACCGAAGATCTTCATAGCGGGAGTATTATCTGTTGACATTCTCTGGATAGCTCCCAATATAGAGACATTTATTATAGCAGTGGTGCTGTCGTGTTTGAAATCTTCGGATTTCAAGGGCTTTTTTCCTAGTAATGACAGAGAAAAGTGCCTTCGGTTTCGTTCAGTCTCAGAATGAACTTGCATGAACGAATGTCTAACATTGCATTGCTAAAATCATAAACGTTGACTTTTACCCACATACATCTATGGTGGTGGAGAAGGCAACTTATCTTAGCTTAACACCCTTCTCAGAGGCATACGAACTCAGAGGTTGTATGTTCGTAAAAGTCAAATGGTGATCGAAGGAATGATAATGTGGCATTCTAAGTGGATTGTGCTTTGTGAAAAGCAAAGCGTGGTTTTGTATGAAAAATATGGATTTGTCTAAGTTGAGCGTAACCTCACTCCCAAGCCTCACATCTCGAAAATGAAACGGGAATTATGTTACATATTTCAGGCTTAGTATGACGAGGGTGGCGTATTATCCCTCAAGGTGAGTGGTAGCGTATGATCTAGGTCACCAAGGTGTGCAGATGGAAACCTTATTTTATGGTATAGTGGCGTATAAGTCCTTACATGAGAAGCCACCGGATATCAAGAAGTGTGGCAATATGAGGAATAGTTGTGTGTGAGTCCTTGCATGAAAAACCACCAGGTTCCGGTTGCTATGCGTGGTTACCGAGGTTCCCTATCATATTGGAAATCCAATTCCATTATGAGCTTTATGGTTTTGATTGTAGTTCTAAAGTAGCTGTAATGACTTGCAAACATTTCAGCTACCCCTTTTGGTATCATATATTCCGTCTGGTATATTCCGTTGATCTAGTCCAAATATATTCCCTTAGACTTAGTCTGGGTATTGACGCCTTATATTTGAGTAAGTTTTTTTGATAGATGTTTTCCAAAAAGAATATCACTAAAGATAATATCAAATTATTTTTATAATAAAAGTGTTTTGGTTATCATATAGTAAAAACCCGTTCTTATTTATGTGTGGGCATGGTCTTATGAGATACCCTTCATTTCGAAGGTTTTGATAAAATCGTATGATCTATACATTTAAAATTTCGAGTGTCGCACGCTGGTTTATCAAGCCCAATCCCAGTATTTTTAATACTCGGGTCAGATCCGAGTAGTTTCAAGATTAGCTGAAAACGCTTGGAATTTCCAGAGAAGAGCTGGAGATCTTCGTCATCGTATTGACGTATTCTATTATCCACTGCATCTATTGCATTTATATTGTCAGCATTTGTAAGAGCGGGTGTTGTGATTGTCCAGGCTGAATCTAGGTTAGACTCTGATATATATTTTAAACTTTTCCACTATAAAGATTATGGTTGAAGTAATATATGTTATTCCATTCTTATGAGATTTTGTTATGTCTTTATTTTCTTTTACCCCTAATGATCCGCTTGTTTGTGCAATTTGAGGTGGACATGTGTGGTTTATTATGGATTCAAAGGGTACGAAAAGATGGATCATTACACGAGCCCTAAAATAGCCAATGAATATCACAAGACTGAAGTGATACCTTTTAGAGACATCCTTATTTATTTGAAATCTCGCTAGGTTACTTAATACTTCTTTTTATGAGAGAGGCGGACCATACGGCCACTTAATACCTCAAACCAGAAGCGAAACCCTACGGAAATATCCCTCACCGCTTCTAATTCTGAATTTGGATCATTTAATACTTTTCAATTAAGAAAGTAGGTCCAATCTTTCATGTCGTGATGAGTCCTAAGATTAGTGATATCTCACATCAGTAGCAAGTGCACTCGACTGCTGGTAGCCTCAGAGTGAAGGGTAGTCTTACGTCAAGTGAATCTACTGGCCTCACATCACTAATCTACTGAGTCCAATTAACTATTCCAAGTCTTTACTTATATTATCTTAGGTAGATATTGGACTTAGTTTACTAATTTCCTTTTTATTTAAGGAAATAAGATTTATCTTAAATACTTATCTACCTATAAATCCTCTTTTTTATGCTCATAAATGTCAATTTCTCCATAAAATCCTAATGGACATTTTCTAAGACATTTATGATTACTAATTTCAAATTAGTAATCTTTTATATCTGTTCCATTTTTATCGGTCTCTTTTTATCCATTTATTCTTAATAATTGTAACTATCATATTCATTTCCATTAATTTCACAATAATTAATCCTTTATTTCCTATTAATTATTTGCAACTCGTCATTTATTGCCCATTAATAGGAATGCCTTCATTTTCAAATTCTACCCATTTGCTTTCCTAAATATAATAATAACTAATGAATGTTACACATAGATAACGCACGAATAAACGTTGTTCTCCTTTATTAACGCAATAAATATGTATAAACTAGTTATTCTTATCCCAATATATTCTGTCATAAATATGTAACTAAAATTAATTTTCTAGAATTAAATTTCTTAGGTAGATTTTCCGCTATGTTTTCTATAAATTGGGTTTAAAACAAAAGGAAAGATTTACGACATTTGAATTTACAAGGAATGGATAATTTCTTTTTATTTGGAATAAACAGTGTAAACTATGGGAAATAAATTTGTACTTTACACATCTCTTCCCTTTTTGTTTTATTCCTTGTTAAACCCAGCGTCACCTTTTTGAATAAAAGTGGAAAAAGTAAATAAATTTATAAAAAATCAAACGGATGTTCTTCACACAAATTAAATTACGGAAAATCTATAACTTAACACAACTTGGACAATAATCTAAAAATCCTATATTTCACCCAAGTACAGATCTGGAATCAAAATATACAATATTCAAATCTAAAGTCCTTGGGGACGATTTCCTGGTCTAGGTTAGACATATTTCAAATTAAGTCTAAAACAAGAATATATAGGAAATAATTTTCTATACTAATTAAAGCCTACAATTCAAAAATAAAATAGATTTAGGCATAAAAATCAAATGTATGCCAATAGAATAGATTTAAAATCATAAACAATATATAAAATTTCCCACTCAACTTTTAAAAGTGATCCAAATCCCCAGATCTGAAGTAGAACCTTAAATTCATCTTCAAATTCTTTTTATTCCAAGAAATCTGTATAAAATGGTATATACATACATTGGAATTAGAGATCTGAGAAAAAATTTGAGAGTGGAAGATAAAATAGAGACAAATATATAAATATATAAATTACCTCAAGTACGCGTATAGTCATTCTCTTATCTTCTCCTTTTGATGGGATTTCTATTCTTCTCCAATTTGTATGGATATAAATATAAATATCTTATTTTTATGATTTAGAAAGAAAGTGGAGAAGAAGAAATGAAAGTGCTTCGCTACTGCCTTAAGAAAAATATAAGAAGAGAAGTGAGGGTTAGACCTGAATTTATACGTGTAAGAATCAACCTCAACCGTATAATTTAAAATATTAAACCAGGCCGTTGTGACCTAGGTTTATTGCAGCCGCTTGAAGACGACCGGTCGATCATCCATGAAGCATTGGTCGACCGCCAGGGCTCGATCGGTCCAAATGATAGGTCGGCTTGTGTAACGACCCGGAATTGTCGAGTAATATTTAATTGATTTTAAATATTTAATGGTTAAATATTAACTTGAATTTCAAATATCACTATTTATTTGATAATTAAATTGTTGAATTTAATAAGTTGAGGTCGGGTAAAATGTTGAATCTTCAGTTTTAAACCTATTAAAGATAATTTCAAGGCTTGTAAAATTTATATTGATAATACTGAAGATAATAGAAGTGTTGAAATCAAATTTAAAATGGTTTGTTAAGTTTTGAAATGTATATCGTTTAAATTGAATTTAAAAATAGCATTCCAAGGCATAGTTTCGGAATTTGACGAAACCAGTTTCGTTGGGTCCGTAATATTGAATTATTATCGGATTTCAAATTTCGTATTGAACGGAGTTGTTGTGTGAGCGTACGGCATACAAACGCACTGAGATTTTATATCAAAATTTCTTTTTATTCCAGGCTTCCTAATCGAATCAAATAAAACTTATAACTTCATTCCTTCCCAAGCAAGCCAACGTGTGTACGACATTTTTTTTAATTACACACGCAAGGCATCACTTCTGTATCCTTTTGAATCTTCTTTCCATCTCCTTACATTCGAATCCAAATCTAAAAACAAAATCAAACCGTTCAATAAAAAAAATGGCGGAATCAATAAAAATTTATATAATAATGGCCGAAGCCCTCATCTTTCCCCTTTCTCATCTTCTTATTTCACCTCCTTCAAAATTTAAGCAGTTCGATTCATATGTTGAGAGAAAAAAAAACAATGGCCGCGCGATTCCATTCAAGATCGAAATCGCGAATCAAATCGCGCCCCCCTGAATATAACGAGATCGAATCAATTGAGGTTGCTAGGGCAGGACTTTCGCGTGCGGCATGACAGGGAGCTCGCGATTGGGGGGGAGGGGGGGTTCAGTGACATCGTTGTCGCGTGGGATCGGGGGCGCGCTCTCGGGTGGAGGTAGGGCGTTCGCGATCGAAGTGGTGAAGGCCGAGGTGAGCTTCCTGTGTCTTTTTTTACCCGAGTCTGTTTTTTTACCTAATCAAATTTTAGTTAAGAAAAAGAGAAAGGTAGAAATTTTAAAACAGCAAGATCTAGTTTTATAAAATTATTCATATTCATGGTTTAATCTTGTGAATTAATTGATAAACCAATTGATGACCATTATTATTATTTTCAAAAAAAATATTTTGACAGCAAGTTATTAACGGTTTGTTAAATTTAACACAGTAAGGGATATTATAGTATTGGATTATATATTTATAGATTAGAAAACATGTTACCGTAAGATATTGGCTGTTCTACCTTAATTTAATGTTTTAAAATTTATGTTAAGTAAAAGTTTAATTTGACTGGTTGTTTATTTAGATTATTAGGAATTTTGATCTTCTTGCAGAAAAGAAAAATATATTTTTTACAGTAAGATTTATAAAGCAATTCTGTTTAATACATATGAGATATTTGAAAATAAGAGTTTAATTAATATGTATTCACCTGAGTAGGTTAAACTATAAAAAGAATTTTATATATGGTAGATAGCAAGATATATATATATATATATCTCACAGTTTTACAGTAAAGAATGTTCACCCTCTAGTTTTCAAATTACAGAGTTTAAATTTATATATATATATAGTTTATATAAGATTATCGAAGAAAAATTTATATAAGGGTTTATAAAGAAATCTGAAATTCTATTATAAAATTAATAGAAAATGAATTTATATAAAATAAGGTTGTTGGGTTAAACTTATATAAATTCGAAAAAAAAGTATAAAGGAGTTTAGACATTGAAGTAGCTATATAAAGTTAGTCTAAAATTTAATTTTTAGATAAATTAAATTTTAGTTTAATTAGATAAATAAATGGGAATTTATTTTTGAGCTATTTGGAATATTAATAAACTGTAAATGGTCATACAAGGTTGAGAAATCATGGACTTAAATCAAGAATGAAGTGGATGTGCAAATTTAAGAAGCAAGGGTGAGTTAATCTCACTCGGTTAAATTTAAATTTAAATGATTAAATTTAAATAATTGTTTGGATGGTTGAATTGATTGATGTGCTATAGTATGGTATATTTTGGAATTGGCATATTATATTATGCTAACATCTGTGGATGCAGGGAAAACATGTTGGAGGGATCCAACTGGACCCCTCAACATTTATTTAAATTATTTAACACCCTTTGTTGTGATTATTTGATGTTCTATGATGAAATATATTGGAATGTTGAATGCTATGGTTCGATTGGATATAATTGGGTATGATGAATTTTCAAAAATATATAAATTGGATTTTGGAAAGATAATAAAAGAAGTAAAATTGTAAGTAGAATATTTATAGAAATTGAATAAATTTAAAAATGAATTGGAAAGAAATAAAGTGACTTTAAAATTCTAATAAATCTTGAGTATAAAAGGGAAATTTGAATAAACAGAAAGTTAATGAATTTTAATCTTCAGTGATATTAGTTAAAAGAACAAAACATTTATTTAAAATTTAAGATTTAAATTATTTAAGAGAATAAAGAAGAAATTGTGAAAGATGAAATATGTATATTTCAGTCAAAAGATTTAAAATCAAATGGAAAATAATAACAATAATAATTAAGTCCATAATTAATGAATTGTGAAATGAATGGAGTAATTAAAGATATTTATTTTAAATGGAGTAAATTGGAAATCAATTTGGGAAATTGATTTAAGTGATTGGAATTGGAGATTCTCACGCTGGTATTCCAGACCGACTCAGGTGTTATTTAACTGTAATGCTCAGGTCAGACCGAGTATTATAGGATACAGGATATGATGCCGTGGAGCTCAGGAGATGAGCTGGATGACGATACGTACTTCCGTACTTGTTTATATATATTACGCTGTGTTGAGTTGCTGTGTATTCAGTTGTATGTTATTGATGTTGAGCTGTGATTGATGTACTCTGATGATGTAATATATAAACAGATATATTATATTTTGAGTAAAGATCATTTATTATCTATTATATTTTATTCCGCTGCGATGGTTAGATTCTGATGTTGTTTTCTATTTTCTTCTTCTACCTCTTCTTTTTTAACCCTAATGGTTCGTATTTCTATGCATCTTGAGTTGATTGATGTAGAATAGTGTTGACTCAAGGGGTACGAATTTACAGGCTGTTACAGTTGGTATCAGAGCGAGGTTGGTGATAACCTTGGCTCTGGTGGGAGTTACTCATTTAAATTAGAGTCCGTAGTACTCCAGAATGAGTTTGAGCGTATAAATAGATATAAGCGCGTATTTGTTAGTGAATATAAATTGTTTTAATATTGTGTTGATTGATTTATTGAGTGGCATATGAACCTTCGTCGGCATAGTCTGGACAACTGTATCGAAGGGGTTTCTAAATACTTGAATAGAACAATGGACACGGTATTGTTTTAAATGTGGGTGAATGAAATAATTTTACCCAAAAATATATTTTGATACAAAGAAAAGTTTTTGTAAACTATTTTAGCTAATATATGGTTGCTTGGATGTTAGAAATGATAATATTGAGTTATTATCATCGTTGTGTAAAAATCTAACTAGAAATTGAAAATATAACCAAAGTATTAGGAAATAAATTCATAATAAAATGAAATTTATAAATATGAATTATAAATGTAATTTATAAAATTGAAATATGATAAAATGGGAATTTATACAAATGAATTATAGTTAAAACTGATTTACGCCGGATTTGGAAATTTAAATCCCAGAGATTTGGAAGTATTTTGAAAATAAATAATAGCATTATTGTTTTAGTGGTATTTCTGAAAGGAAATTTGTTTTAAATGGATTTTGAAAACAATATAGCATTGAAATCACTTGGATTTTTGGAAAATAATTCTGATGATGACGGCCGCATCATCATTATTCATTTTCGAATTTCTAAGTGACGGATTGCTGCCAAAAATTGATTTGTTCAGAAAAGCTAGTTGTTTTTGAAAATCTCAAAGGAAATTTGTTGGGAATAAAACCAGGATTGGTTTGACTTTTGAGAAATGTGATTTTGAGATGTTGAAGATTTCAAAATAATTTGAAACCAAAAGCCGGGGGTTTAAAAAAAAATCCTGATGAGATAGGTTGCAAGCTTATAAATTGAGATGACTTTTAAATCAGGGAAATATAAGCTTTGGATGTTGGGAATTTAAATTTAAAGTGAAAGTTAAAAATGAAATTAACTTGGATTGGGAAGTAAAAAAACATTTGACTGGATTGAAATTAACTGAATAAGCTGAAAATAATATCCAGTTGTATTCGAATTAAGTTGAAATCGAATTGAGTTAAATAAATCTGAGTTAAAATAAAATTGAATTGGAATAACTTATAAAAGAATTAGAAATCCATGGAAATAAAAATATGCTTGGGTTATAAATAAGCATAAGGCTTGAGTTAAAAATAAAAGAAGAATATATTTAAGCCTTGAATGAATGGAATTATGTAAATAATAAGTTGTGACTTATAAAATTGAAAAGTGGGATAGAAAACCCAAAATAAATATTGTTTGATGAATTGAAAAATAAAATGAAAATCAAAACTTGAATTATAAAATAAATTGAACTTAAGAAATTTAAACGAAGTGATATTTGGAATTAAAAATCAAGTATTGAATTTTGACGAGGGGAAGAACTAATTAGATAATAAATTAGATAATGAAATATGTAATTGGAAATAAAACTCAAGTTATAAATTAAATTCGACCTGAATTGTTAGTGAAGTAAATGTAATTGAATTGTGAGTTCATGAAATTGGGTGGTAAATTGAAAATGGATAGTGGATTCAGAACTTGAGTTATAAATTAAAATTTAACTTGAAGTGTTAACAAATTAAATATAATTGGAAATGTATAGAATAAAAATGAAATTGGATTAAAATAGTAATGGTATGAATTGCAAATAAAATCCAAATAAGTAGAAATAAATTGAAAATGGCCATGTAATCAATTGAATGAGTTGAGTCTGAAAGTTAAATTTTATAATAAATAATCAAATAAATTTGTGGTTTGAAATGAGATTGGATTGAAATAGAATCAAGTTAAATTGAAAAGAGAAATTTATTTGCAAAATGAAAATGAGCTTAAGATAAAATTTAAATAAACTAAAGTAAATTGACTTAAGCTAAATAGATGGGGAAGTTGAATTGAATTCAACTTAAACTAAGTTTAATGATATTGGATTGGATTTAAATCAAGTAAAAATAAATTTTAATTTAAATAAAATTCGGTGAGTTGCCGATAATATTTAATGGAATGAAAATTCTTAAATAAATAATTGTAAACCCTTTTAAATTATTAAGGAATTGAAATAACTTGGAGACAATAAGAAAATAGAATGTTTCAAGTTTACTAGAATGGTTTTAAATGAACGCGGATAAGAAATGAAACGCAAATGAGTATATTAGGAATAAAATTGAAATGGTTATTGAATGAAATAGCCTGGATTGTTTTCGAGCTAAATAAAATAGTTTGGAATAAACAAATATGGAATGAAATGCAAGTGAATGTATTCAAATTTAAGATGCAATGAAAATGAGAATATATGGATTGTGAATAAATTTAAAAATGAAATAGAATTAAGTATACATTGAGTTGAAATCCATTTAAATTGGTTATAAAACATAAATACTTATTTATTCACATAGATCTCATCAAATTGCATAGAATAAATTGTCATTTGATGTAAATGGAAGTAATTAAAATTCTATGAATTGATAGGGGTAAAATAAACTGATTTGAGAGCAACTGAATTAAATATGAGTACAGTTTGTTTAAAATTAAATTAAATGTAAGCGATTGAGTTTTAAACCATTCAAATTGATGAAGTTGTATACAAATGGATTGAAAACCATTCAAATTTAATGAAAATGGTTATAAATTAATTGGAACAGTGGAATTAGTATGAAAATTGTGTAAGTTGCTTACGGAAAAATGTTTGGTGTGAATTTCTTTTAGAATTCATGTGTTTAACCATTGCAACTAAGTGAAATATTGTTAAACTGCATATATTTGGCACTTACATGTTTAAATTGAGTAAGTACAGTTACCTGAAAGCCGTGTGGCTGCGTTTGATTGCGCTATCTGCTAAATAAATAAGCTGCTTGCTTATAAATGCTAAATAAGGTACGCCTACGCAATAAAAATAGGAAATATGAACTGTTTTTGGTTTTTCCGACCGTGTGGGTCGATGTATATATATTTATATCTTTTGTCAAATTGCAAAAGCTCCTCCGTACAAAGGAGACTCTGCCAAAATTTTCCGGAAAGTTTGGGAGTTAGAAATTTTTTTGAAAATTTTTGGAAAATTTTGTTAACGATAAAACAATTTCAAACTGGAAATTGAAATAAATTAGTAAATGAAACTAATTTAAAATAATGACATGAATCAGTATAAATGAAAAATAAAATTCAAAAATTCAAAGTTAAAGATAAACTGAATTCATATGGAAATGAAAGAATCGATTTGAATAGAAATAGATATAAACTAAAGTGGTAAGGTGAAAATAAATATAAGGAACATATTTAATGCTTATACTAACTTAAGAGGGAATGGTGAATTCTTAAATGAAAAATTGATACTACTAATATATTCTGAGTTAATATTTGAATGAGTAAATATGGACATTTTGGAAGGAAGTCGATAAAATGTTTTTGAATATTGTGATTGGATATTAGTGCTAAGCAGGATATGCATGTATTATAAAGAGAAAGGAAAATGTGATTTGATTTCAGATGATAAAAATTGAATTGCCCGACCAAAAAGGTATGCGTTTAAATTTCTATGAAATTTGATTGGGTTTTTGGATCGAGCTACTTGGCTTTTTGTTTTCTTTTTGGATTTGGGAGCACTTCGAGGCCTTTTGTAGTTGTACCGAGCTAGCCGCGCAAAGAAGACGCAGGCGAAATTTTTCGAAAATTTCGAGAGTTAGAAAATTTTTGAGTAAATTTTAATAATTCAAAATTTAGTTTTGAATTATAATTTGAATGATTGGATAAATAAAGTTGTTTGGGAACTATGGAAAAGTTTGGAAAGTTAATAAGAATAATAATGGGTCTTTTATAAGAAGATAGTTGATAAGATGTTGAATTGTTAGAGACTCTTTGGTTTAGGGAAAAAGGGGTAGACGGGTATTGGACTATTCTTCCTAACTAGAAATTTCGGGGACGAAATTCTTTTAAGGGGGGAGGAATGTGACGACCCAAAATTTTCGAGCATTTAAAATCGGAATATTTAATTGATTTTAAATATTTAATGGTCAAATATTAACTTTAATTTCAAATATCACTATTTATTTGATAATTAAATTGTTGAATTTAATAAGTTGAAGTTGGGTAAAATGTTGAATCTCCAGTTTTAAACCTATTAAAGATAATTTGAAGGCTTGTAAAATTTATATTGACAATACTTAAGATAATAGAAGTGTTGAAATCAAATTTAAAATGATTTGTTAAGTTTTGAATGTATATTGTTTAAATTGAATTTAAAAATAGCATTCCGAGGCACAGTCTCGGAATTTGACGAAACCAGTTTCGTTGGATCCGTAATATTGAATTACTATCGGATTTCAAATTTCGTATTGAACGGAGTTGTTGTGTGAGCATACGGCATACAAACGCACTGAGATTTTATATCGAAATTTCTTTTTATTCCAGGCTTCCTAATCGAATCGAATAAAACTTATAATTTCGTTCCTTCCCAAGCAAGCCAACGTGTGTACGACATTTTTTTTTAATTACACACGCAAGGCATCACTTCTATATCCTTCTGAATCTTCTTTCCATCTCCTTACATTCGAATCCAAATCTAAAAACAAAATCAAATCGTTCAAGAAAAAAATGGCGGAATTAATAAAAATAATAATATATAATAAGGGCCGAAGCCCTCATCTTTCCCCTTTCTCGTCTTCTTATTTCACCTCCTTCAAAATTTAAGCAGTTCGATTCATATGTTAAGAGAAAAAAAAACAATGGCTGCGCGATTCCATTCAAGATCGAAATCGCGAATCAAATCGCGCCCCCCTGAATATAATGAGATCGAATCAATTGAGGTTGCTAGGGTAGGACTTTCGCGTGCGGCATGACAGGGAGCTCGCGATTGGGGGGTTCAGCGACATCGTCGTCACGTGGGATCAGGGGCGCGCTCTCGCGTGGAGGTAGGGCGTTCGCGATCGAAGTGGTGAAGTCCGAGGTGAGGTTCCTGTGTCTTTTTTTTTACCTGAGTCTGTTTTTTTTACCTAATCAAATTTTAGTTAAGAAAAAGAAAACGGTAAAATTTTAAAAACAGCAAGATCTAGTTTTATAAAATTATTTATATTCATGGTTTAAACTTGTGAATTAATTGATAAATCAATTGATGACCAATATTATTACTTTCAAAAAATATATATTTTGACAGCAAGTTATAAACGGTTTGTTAAATTTAACACAGTAAGGGATATTATAGTATTGGATTATATATTTATAGATTAGAAAACTTGTTGTCGTAAGATATTGGCTGTTCTACCTTAATTTAATGTTTTAAAGTTTATGTTAAGTAAAAGTTTAATTTGACTTGTTGTTTATTTAGATTATTAGGAATTTTGATCTTCATGCAGAAAAGAAAAATATATTTTTTACAGTAAGATTTATAAAGAAATTCTGTTTAATACATATGAGATATTTGAAAATAAGAATTTAATTAATATGTATTCACCTGAGTAGGTTAAACAGTATAAAAAGAATTTTATATATGGTAGATAGCAAGATATATATATATATCACAGTTTTTACAGTAAAGAATGTTCACTCTCTAGTTTTTAAATTGTAGAGTTTAAATTTATATATATGATTATTTAGTTTTTATAAGTTTTTGGAAGAAGAATTTATATAAGGGTTTATAAAGAAATTTGAAATTTTATTTTAAAATTAATAGAAAATGAATTTATATAAAATAAGGTTGTTGGGTTAAACTTATATAAATTGGAAAAAAAAGGTATAAAGGAGTTTAGACATTGAAGTAGCTATATAAAGTTAGTCTAAAATTTAATTTTTAGATAAATTTTATTTTATTTTAGATAAACTAAATTTTATTTTAATTAGATAAATAAATGGGAATTTATTTCTGAGTTATTTGGAATAGTAATAAGTTGTAAATGGTCATACAAGGTTGACAAATCATGGACTTAAATCAAGAATGAAGTGGACGTGCAAATTTAAGAAGCAAAGGTGAGTTAATCTCACTCAGTTAAATTTAAATTTAAATTTAAATGATTAAATTTAAATAATTGTTTGGATGGTTGAATTGATTGATGTGCTATAGTATGGTATATTTTGGAATTGGCATATTATATTGTGCTAACATCTGTGGATGCAGGGAAAACAGGTTGGAGGGATCCAACTGGACCCTTCAACATTTATTTAATTTATTTAATACCCTTTGTTGTGATTATTTGATATTCTATGATGAAATATATTGGAATGTTGAATGCTATGGTTCGATTGGATATTATTGGGTATGATGAATTTTCAAAAATATATAAATTGGATTTTGAAAAGATAATAAAAGAAGTGAAATTGTAAGTAAAATATTTATAGAAATTGAATAAATTCAAAAATGAATTGGAAAGAAATAAAGTGACTTTAAAATTATAATAAATCTTGAGTATAGAAAGGAAATTTGAATAAACGAAAAGTTAATGAATTTTAATCTTCAGTGATATTAGTTAAAAGAACAAAACATTTATTTAAAATTTAAGATTTAATATTTAAGAGAATAAAGAAGAAATTGGGAAAGCTGAAAAATGTATATTTCAGTCAAAAGATTTAAAATCAAATGGAAAATAATAACAATAATAATTAAGTCCAAAATTAATGAATTGTGAAATGAATGGAGTAATTAAAGATATTTATTTTAAATGGAGTAAATTGGAAATCAATTTGGGAAATTGATCTAAGTGATTGAAATTGGAGATTCTCCCTGAATAACTAAGTATGTTTTCAAAGTAAATTTTTAAATATAAGTTAAAAGTTTTAAAGTTATTTTTAAAAGCAAGTTTTGGAAAATTTATTATTTATTATATTTAAATTCTAAAGTAAGTATTTTCTCAAATCTATTTAGTAGTAATTACTTAAAAAGTTACTTACTATTTTGTTTTCAAAAGTGAAAATCTAGTTTTATATTTTATTAAATAACCTTATTTTCAATTATCCGTATAGTATGTATTTTTAACAAATTATTGAAGTAGTTTTATCTTACATGTTTTAAAGTATATTTCAAAGTAAAGTGTTTTTAAATTATTTTAAAAATATAGTTTGTGCTTGGTGGTTTCAGTGGAGATAGAAAATATTTGGAAAGTTTATTCTGAAAAGAAAGATGGTTTGAAACTGTTTTCAAAGGGTTGAAAATGAAAATATATCTTGTGAAGATATTTTGAGGTTAATAAATAATTTGGAAAATTATTTATTGTTTGATGGATGTTTGTGAATGTAAATTGATAGTTAAACCACCGACTATCAATATTGGCCAAATGCGCTGATCGTTTCGAAGAGACCGGGATCGAGATTTATTTCTCGAAAACCACTTCGATCCGGTTTGTACGTTTCGTGGAAACGAGTTTGGATTCGAAGATGGAGCGGTGAAGTGCAAGGGCTAGTCGCTACTAATCTTGAGGATATTTCCAAAATGGATGTAGTAGGAATAGTGCCTTCGGTTCCGTTCGAACCCGGGACAGACTTGTATGGATGAATGCTTTCATAAACATCGTCAGGTGGACGATGGGCATTCTAAGGATATGTTCTAAAAAGGTAACGCTCAGCCTCAAGCCTCATCAAATGGGAATGACTGAAAATCAGGGGTTATGCAGCAAGGCTAGGTGGGTAGCACCCAAGCATGGTGAGGTCATCCCTGTCTAGATGTCCCTTTTTATTTCGGCTTAGTGGGCGGTTGCTGATCCCAACCACGAGGTGATCTCACTCGGGATTATCCAGTAAGGGGTAGTCCCGGTCTTGTGTTGCAGGGGAGCGGGCGCACTCCTCGGTACTATGATCTGGGCCACGTACTATGATAGGTGGTACCCCAGTGCCTAGTCATTAGTTGGAAATCCATTCTCCCTACGAGCCTTGTACGAATTTTGTTTGTATTACCCACTCTGTGGCTAGTAGCTGGAATTTAATCGTGTAACAATTTCGGCTACTTTATAAGTATTTGTATATACACCCTATTATAATATCAGAGGATTTCTATAAAAATTATTTTAGCTATCATAAGGTAAAAACCCGACATGTTTATTTGTGGCGTGGTCTTACGAGATGCTTTTGTTTTTCAAAAGATTTTTTGAAAACTTTAATAATCAATTGAGTGTGATTTACTCACGCTGGTATTCCAAACTGATTCGGGTGTTATTTAACTGTAATGCTCAGGTCAGACCGAGTATTATATGATACAGGATATGATGCTGTGGAGCTCAGGAGATGAGCTGGATGACGATACGTACTTTCGTACTTGTTTATATATATTACGCTGTGTTGAGTTGCTGTGTATTCAGTTGTATGTTATTGATGTTGAGCTGTGATTGATGTACTCTGATGATGTAATATATAAATAGATATATTTGATTTTGAGTAAAGATCATTTATTATCTATTATATTTTACTCCGCTGCGATGGTTAGATTCTGATGTTGTTTTCTATTTTCTTCTGTTTCCTCTTCTTCTTTAACCCAAATGGTTCGTATTTCTGTGCATCTTGAGTTGATTGATGTAGAATAGTGTTAACTCAAGGGGTACGGATTTGCGGGCTGTTACAGCTTGGGGGCCTTGATGATTAATGCTTGTGGGCCCGGACGATTAATTAATGAACGATTATTTTCTTATTCGAATTATTTTCGTTTCTAATTCGTTTTTTGTCCGTAACTTCTTCGTTTGGACTCCGATCACAAAAATCCAAACATGAAAGTTGATTAGAATTTTGTCACGAACACAAATGTGCAAGTTTCATGGTCAAATTCCATCATTTGCACAAATTTCATTTTTGGTGCTAAATTAATTAACTAACTAATTAAATAACTAACACCAAATTACGGGGTGTTAAATTCCTCCCTCCTTAAAAAAAGAATTTAATCCTCGACATTTCACCAATGGCCAATCATGGTTTTGGCTCCTAATTATTCAAAACTACACAACCAATGAGTGTACAACCAATTTTGCAACCAATATGCACAAGTGCATGGTGTATTACTGTATCACCGTATAGAAAATATGTATGGAGAATGATCCTAAATCGGATCCTCCTATATGAAAGCATTTCTTTGAAAACATTTTTGAAAAATATGATGCAAACAACTATATATATACTGGTTGTTCTATATGTATGCAGTTTTAAAAAATCTTTTCAACCAAAACCCTATACTCCTATGAATAGAAAAAGGAAGCAACAAATTTTGCATCCACTTCCTACTATCCAATAATCTAACGCATCGAAAAATTGCTTCCTAAACTTTACTCCTATGCCCAAAAAGGAATTTAGGCGGGGAATGTAACATTCTTACCACTCTATAATCTTCCTATTCCCGTAGTACAGTAGAAATTTACTTGCAACCCTAGATTTAATCTAAATTTTTCAAGCACAAAACGCATAAGGAAGCTTATGTCAAGCTCTAGAAAGAAATTAAGTCTAAAATTGACTCGCACGCGTCATCGACAAGGTATGGAAATAGAAATTTCAATGCTAAAATAGCTTTTCCCTTGTTACCGCTTGCATTTATCACATCATCGATCCTAATGCACTGCTAAATTCCCAAATTCTAACTCTATTTGCCTTCCTTACGCTTAACAAGTTGTCTTAAAATCAAAGATTTCACAAAAAATCTTTCTCGTTTTTCAAATTTGTACGTCAAAATAAGTTTAAATGCACATCTTCCCTTGAAACTAGATTTATGGATAAAAACTCTGAAAATAATTTAGGAATCAAAAATAACCAAAATACACAATTTTTTCAAAGGAGAACTTTTCAAATCAAGTGGAAACTTTTCAAAATATTTTCTTTCTTAAATTTTTGATAAATCTAGCCATGATTCAGCGTAGTCGGAAGTCGGTTATGCGCTAAAAGCATAAACTAAATTCCAAAATTCTATAACTAACATTTACCCATAAAACTTGACATTTTACATTAAGGAAATATGTCAACACATCTATTATCCAAAATTTTAGCTTTTAAGGAACATGAGTAAGGACCCTTAACACCAAAAAAACTTTATTATGTCATTTGCTAAAATTTTCTAACTATTGTAAGCTTCCAGTTTTATGTTGCATTTACTATTAGTCAATTGTCTTTATGATATTACCATATTTATACTACTTCTTTACTATGCATAAATAGGAGCAGTTTGCATATCCCGAAACAATAATACAGTAAATAAATAGAAACTCATTATATCGTGAGTGCCTTTTATAAGAGATAACTAATAGTTACAACCCACAACCTAAAAGGAAAGAGCAAACGTTGGAAGGGAAAAGAGAACAATACCGTAAATCCTAAAACAATGCCTACAGACTACGAGATGCCTTGCTCTGCGATTGAAGCTCGATCCATTGTTGCGACTCTCGAATTGCCATAGCATGACAGTTATATACCCAATCTCGTGCCACTGGCGCTACTGGTGTTGCCGACGGCTTCAAAATTGCCATCTTCCTAAGGAAGGATCTAGTGATTGTCAAAGGAACCTTCTACTAAACTGCCGCTCCGTGGAGGTTCACATGTATTACCTAAAGACGAGAGTGGCCAGGTGAAAATAAGTAAAATGACTCTGTGGAATGTCAATCCTTGATCAACAAATTGAATCACTACGGTGCGAGTCCAATTGATGGCGATGCCACTAATACTAATATACGTGGTCTTCTGTACCATGGTATAAATCCGATCGTAACTTCCCATCTTAGAGATGACGTTATGCCGAATGTGCACATAATAAGATGGACAGTCGAACGTAGATTATCCATCTTCCAAACACCGACATCTTGGAAAAATATTTTCTACAAAATCTTTGATTCGATGCCTTTAAAATCATCCAAGTCTACATCCTTCGCGGAGACCTCTAAAATCTCAGCTAGATCATTATTGGTTAACTCAATCAAGACATCCTTTACCTCTGAATGAATCAAACTATTGCCTTCATCGAAATTCTATGCCAACGGGACATCGAAAAGGCAGATGCAGCACAGATAACATTCCTGCTAAAATTATCTCGAAGTATATGATCAATGCAAATCCTACCGCGATGAATAACTCTTCCAAACCAAAAGCAGCGAAACCTTTTGCTCATTTCGGTTCAACCAAGTGGCCTCTGGAGGGTTGAGTTCATAATGGTGCGAGGAAAAACTGGCAGTGCGGAGAGAATCTTGGGCTAAGAAGTGGTTGAAGGGATGGGGTTTAGATCTGGAGTGATGGTGGGGCAAGATCTAATGTGCAAAACCAGCACGAAGGGGAGGCAAGGCTGCCGCTTCTAGGGAAAACGGCGTTTCCTGAGGGAGGAAGGGAAGAAATAGGTTGATACTTAGATGGAGAGGAGGATGGAGATTGGGTTCGGCTTGTTTGAGGAAGGAGGAATGAAAGGATGCAATTGGAAAAATTAGGACGCGATTTTTACAATCCTGTTCCAGTTTCAAGTTGTGCCAAAACTCGTTAACTGGTAGACCACTCTAGGTTTACCAATAGATGGTCAACTACTAGACAGACTTTGGATGTTAATTGAACCTAGACCTGATTAGGGTCGAATTAAATAATAATGATCGTTTTGTGCCATCTCCTTCAATTCGACACGATCTAAAAAATTATTGTCGTCATCACGGCAGTGTCAAGGTACATCGCGTAGTCTCGAACCATGCTTCAGCAATTCACATTAGTCCCAACAAAGCTGCTGTGACAAACAACAATTCCAAAAACCCAAAAATACTCCAGCTTCTATTTCCTGCCTACTTTGCATGGAAATATTTCTTCCAATAGCTAGTGGTACAATAACCTTCAGACTACATACCAAAATAAAATTGAACGTCATTTCTTTTTTATCCGTAGTTTAAAGAGAGAAAATCTAAAAACCTCTGTTTTGTAAACTGAAAAATCACTGAGCTAACCATATACTCCTTATTACTTGTTTCAAAAAAATAGAAACCATTTCATATCAAAACTTGTCTTCAAAATCTAACTTATATTTGCCAAAAATCAAAATCAAGCCTTTACTTATATTTATAAATATTTAAGTATTTCAAAAATTAATCTTTTATAAGCTAAAAATTTCTTAACACAACCAACGTGGTCATATACATATTTCTTTGAAAATCAAAATTTTTAAACTTCCCTAAATTTTTTTTCAAAATAAAACCTTGGGAAAATAAATCCTTTGAAAACCCTTTTTCCAATACCTAAGGCATTTCCAAAATAAACTTTATAAAACTTCTTTCATAGGTTTTAGACTACGAAATTGTCATTAATTATCTAAATAAAATCGGTTTGCCATCAAAGTGGTGATCAATGAATGCACCATAGCAAAAACTTGCTTCCGAACAATAGCGACATACAGACGCAAATTTCCCATCCATTTGGAATTCAAAATCACAAGGTAGCTAGAATCTCAACCATCAACTTGAATACTTCCAGTCTCCAGAATTTTGCCATATATCGTACTCATGCTTTACATCAACAGCGCTTTACGCATCGCCAGCGCGTGCGGTACTTCGGGGTCGATATGAAAATCTTAACTCTATGATGTTTCCAACCCACGATTGGTTTGCCCATTCCCTTGGAGTGGAACTATAACCACTTCTATAGTCGTTACTCTTAGAATCTAATGTAAATATATAATATTACTAGAGAGGAAAGTACGAACACGTTCTCTCAATTTATCCTAATTCCTCTTATCTACAAATCTAGGCTCCGATACTAAATGAAACAAGCCATACCTTAATGGGTCAAAATTTTGACAAAAATCGAATCCCAAGTCCATCAAAGCACATATCGTTGGATTTGATAACAGTAAATATGCATAAGCATTACCAGAGATGGATAGAAATCTAAATTCACAGCAGAAACAATAATATGATAAGAATACCGATTATGACTACTACCTTGGAATTAATGGAATTCCTTGGATAACATGTTGTCACATCAGTATCGAACAAGAGAGAAAATAAGGCTTCTCCAACAACTAAACATAAGCAGCTCTAGTGACATGTTCCTCTAAATCTATCATGTGGATTGTAATGAGGTGGGGGTCGGAACAACGTTCTAGTGATTAAAAAGTCTATAAACTGTCCATAACATAAATTTATACTGATTGGTTTCCATTTAATAGTTATGTCTATTCTAACTTAACCTTGCATTGCAGACACGATTACTTACCTACCCATTCCCAAGGTACAAAATACCGATGGAGTATTATCAACCACCCAATACTTCTAAACCCATTTGCCGCTTAATAATTCTAAATATGAAGAGGGCTTCTATAATTAACAAAAAATACTATTAGAAGAGAAATAGGCAGACTCTACCACTTAAGACCTCAATCAAGGTAGACTCTGTTATTTAAGACATGTTCCTAAGGTGGTTTTGTAATAATGTCATCAATGGTCGATGAGTCCTAGCTACAATGACCACTAACCACTATTTAAGGCTACCAACGTCTAATGTCCAACTATTACCACGTCTATCGCCAATAAAATCATAGCCATGTAAGGACATTACCCAAGCCACTTAATACCTTTAAAAGGCCTAGACGGATTTATAACCAATTAATACCTATATTCTAGGCAAGTCTTACGTCACTTAAAACCTATCCTCATGCGGACTCCTCGCTAGTGCTATCTTTATTACAGCTTTATCAATGTGAGAGACTGTACCTAAGCCACTTAATACCTCGTTAATAAGGACTAGGCGGACCCCTAACCATTTAACTCCTATTTATAGGCAAGCCTTTGTCATTTAAAATCTAACTACAACGTAGACTCTTCGCTAGTACTATCTAGCTGACATCGCTTGGAATCTCACTAGGTTACTTAATTCTTCTTTTTAGGAGAGAGGAAAACCCTTAGATCAGTCACTTAATACCTCAAACTCAAAGCAAACTCTTCCCGAGATATCCACTATCACTCTTAAATATAACTATGGATCATTATGCTACATCTTTCGGTAGGGAGACGGGCCCTAAAATAGTCCCTTAATACCTCAACACTGAAGTAAACCCTTTTAGAGACATCCTTATTTATTTTGAACCTCACTAGGTTATTTAATACTTCTTTTAAGGAAAATGGAGGACCCTACAACTGCTTAACACCTCAAACCTAAAGCGGACCCCACCATAAGAAAATATTTATTAATTGCAAGAGATAGCATTGTAATATGACTTGCTATTAATAATTGTTTTAATATTCGTTTAAGCTTAAATATAGGTCATTGCTCAAGCTATTATACTGAAATTAAAATTTAAGAAAAAAATTGACGGTACATTTTTTCAGTCCTCCGCTCTCATATTCCCATTAACCCTAAATCTATTTTCCACACCTCACTTCCAAAACCCTAAGTTAATCCACAAAATCTATAATCTTCCTCTTCCTGCTGCTTATAAACCATTCGTATCTACCGCTGTCGCTACGATCTACTTCCTCTTTGTTTGCTTATTATTTCAATAAAAGCCCATCCGCTTCCACCTCATCGTATGCTGCCACCACCTCGTTGCCAACGTGTTCCACAACCACGTCCACCTCATCGCGACCTCTACAATCAACAAACTAGTATGTTATTTCTTCTCATTCGCTTCCATTAGTATCGTCGCAAAATCGACGATGGAGGTTCCACTATTATTTCCTTAAGTGCCAGTGTGGACGCTCTCCCTCTTCAGATTTGGTTGGGATATAACAAACTACCTACAACCAACTTTGTTTTTAAAGTTTTTGTAACAACCCGTAAAATTCGATAATTAAATTTATTGATTAAATAAGTTTTGGAATTTAATATTGTGAAAATTTAAGTTTAATAACGAGAATAATAACTAGAATGTAATGTAATAATGTTAGTGTAATTAATGGATAACCATTTTAATGCAATTTCAATTAATTGAAATTTAATAATGTTAATTTAAGGCAGTTGATAACTATTTTAATTAAATCTCAATTAATTGGAATGATCGTAAAATTAAAATTGCGTATAAAATGTAAATGAGTAAATAAATCAAATGTTGTATTAAATGGTGAAATTGTATGTGATTAGTTGGAATTGATTAAAATAGAATAATTAATCCATACGTGAATTTATTTGTTTATTTGTTAACAATAAATATAGAATTGGGTCTGAAATTGTAAGTTGTAAAAATAATTTAATTATCAGTGCATTATTTGATCTGTTGAAACTTAATTGTAAAACAGTTGCAATAAATGTAAGTAAATATTGCCTTAATATGAATTAAGATGAAAGTTGTAGAATATTGATGTAATAAATGGAAAACCAATGTTAACTATATCCATAAAGTAATGATTGATTGAATAAAAAGATTGAAATTAAAATGTATCAACTTGTTGGGTTTTAAATTATAATTAATGAATTTTTGCAATTGGAATTGGAATGCTGCAATTCGTGCAATATTAATAGTGAATTTTGACATGGAAAAATTGTTTTAAAAGATTATAATTACTATTAATCAAAAGTGATAAAATTTTGTTAGTTATAAAATTTGAATTTGAAAAGCGATAAATTTAATTTAATCATAATTTTTTTAATTAACGTGAAAATAACCATTTTGGCCACTATCTCGGATTTTGACGAAACTAGTTTCATCGTATCCGTAATATTGAATTACTGCAGGGTTTCAAGTTTCGGTTTCAAGTTTTGTAGCGATCGGACTTGTAGTTGGATTGTGCGGGTTTGAAAAGTGTAGAGATCAATTTAATTAATTTCGATTGAAATAAGCAGATTTTAAAGGCTAACTTCTTTATGCTATGAAATAGGACTTGAAACCAATTCCATGAGTTTAAAATTACCGAAAACATCCATTTTGATATACGGGACGATCTATTTTCGTTTTGGGGTCAGAACGGACTTTTTGCATCGTATAGTCGTTTCCATCCAACCATGCTTATATATAGGCTGTTATAAACCCTAGTTGTTTCTCATTTTATTTTCTCTGTACGTACATCTTCTTCCTTCTCAAATATCAGAACATCAAACCTAACTCCCAAATTCCAAAATCTAATTTTGAAAAAAAAATTGCTCCAGCTTTAGTTCGAGTCGGGAAGAGGTTCACTTCGAGTTCCAGAGGCGAAAACCCTGCAGCGACTTCGAATCAGAGAGAGTTCCATACTAAACAAGACAGATTTGGGCGCGCTTCGTGTTCCAGAGGTGAAAACCCTGCATCGACTTCAGGTCAGGAGCCAAATGACTCGGGTCTTGATCATTTTGGCAAAAACTCAGAGCAAGCACCGTGTATTTGAGGCGACGACTCGAAGTAAGACCCAGAGTCAAAATTTTGCAATCTTGTAACGTTGATAACTTTTGCATATGATCTCGGATTCATGCGCGGTTTTCTCTATTGGGATCGTATCGAAATTCCAGACATTATAGAGTGGATTTAGTTGCATTATAAATTGTCAAATTTTGGGCTAATTTTTGGATTTTAAATCGACGACAAATCAAAGGTGAGTGTTTTAACTCACTCGCAACTGCTAGATTATCTTACGTTAGTTAAAATTAAGTTTATGATGTGATTACAAATTAATCGATTGATGTTTGGTATATTTAAATTGTCAATCTAGTCAAATATAACTTTTATTGCATTTAATCGTCATTTAATTTAGTACTGATTTTAATTGTCTGTTGAATACCTGTAGATGATAATCAGTTAATTGATGTTATTTATTGATTGATTGAATGGTGATTGTGATGTATGTTTGATGGTTGATATTGGATGACTGGATGTTATATGCTTATATTGTTATAACACTACAAGTTCCCTATGGGTTGAAATGATACATACCCGAACGAACTGTTAGATTAGGGAGACATCGTTATGGGTTGAAATCATAGGCTCGAGCGGTTTCACGCATTTGAAATTAAATTTTAGGATTTTGGGTCGAAATGATATATACCCGTATAATTTTAAATTGCAAATTGAAATGATAAATATCTGTATCACTTGACCGTAAGGCAGAGAATTATATATGGACACCGGATTGGTTAAATTTAACGATTTTAAATCCTTCAAATTTGAATTTAATTAAATGATATTCTGAAGAGAACTTAATTTATATAAACTAAATTACTTTCGAAAATTCGAGTTTTAAATGTTGAAATTGGAATTGATTTAAATTGAAAATTTGAAGTTGAATTTCAAGTATAAAGGACATTTATCGAAATTAAGTTATTGAAATTTTAGAAACTGTTAATTTTGAAAATCTATTGAAATTGGAATAGTTAAATTTGATACTTCAAGATTTGAAATTGGGTTTTGATTTGAAATCTAAAGATGGTCCAGATTTGTTGGAATGGAAGAAATGGTTAAATATGATGTTAATTTCAAAATTTGTCATCTCAATATAAACTGTAAATGTTCTTTAAATTCTTATTTTAAGATTTTCAACTATTATAATAAGTTAATCCATTTTAAACCAACTTTATCAATTTAAACTAATTAATTTATTGTAATCTAATTTAACCTATTTTGAACTCACTAACCAATTTAATCCATCTTAATCCATCTTAATCTTTTTAATCTAATTTAATATATTTAATCTATTTTAAATCATTTAAACTTTATTAAACTATATTAAACTTTTGTTTTTAAAACTAATTAATCTATTTTAATTCTATTTAATCTATTTTAAATTTTGTTCAATCTATTTTAAATCTATTTTAAACCTATTTAATATAACTTAAATCTGTTTAATCAATTTTAAATTTATTTAATCTATTTAAATCTATTTAAGATAATTTAAATTTAATCAATTTTAAATCTATATAAATCATTTTAAAATCTAATTAAATCTAATTTAAACCCATTTTAAACTATTTATACTATATAAACTATTTTAATCTATTTTAAACTATTTTTGAACTATTAAAACTATTAATGACCATTTAAACTACTTTTTAAAATTTAAGTCTATGTAAAGTTGAAGTATTTGTATTTAAATCCTTGATGATGTGACAACCTAAGTTGTAATTTGGAATTTATACCTTTTTGTGAAATGACATATTTGAGTAAATATGATTTTTAAAGTGAATATGATTTTGGGAGTGAATGTTATTTTTAAAGTGAATATGATTCGAAAGTGATATGCTTTTGAGTATATGATATTTTGACATCAATTATGAATTGGTTTTGAGAAATGTAAAAGAACCATCCGGTTTGTAATAAGCGTTTTGCTGTTAAAGAGACCGGGATCAAATATTGTCATACTCTCTGCCAACACGAAAACCACTTTAACAACTGTGTACGCGGTGGGGATTTCAGAAATGAAGTAGGATGGTTTGGCAAACGATTCTGTATAAGGTATTTACGCGACCCCGACTCCCATGAGTCAGTTGAATTGTGACTAAAACAGGAGCCATGCCGGGCCAAGTGAGGTCGCACCTTCGATCATACACATTTCTTCGATACCATATTATGACTTTATGATGATTTGGTGGCCACCCCTTGATTTTGATTATGGGAGTGTGTTTCAAGGTGGACGGTAGTAGCTGCTATTCGTTACGACCAGTCTGGATCTGCAATTGGTATATCTACCCTGGCATTGCCTCTAGTTCCGTGTTCATATGCCCTATCGCGCTTTCTAAGAGTTTGGTTTGTACCATACCTATGTAGTGCCCTCTGAAAGCCCTCCAGTTTACGGAGGAATTATGGTACTGTATAGACCATGGTAATATATAAAAATGTATTAAGGGGGATATGGGTAACGCCTTAATGCTATTTTAATAGTTTAATTTACTGTTGACATTATTATAATAGCGTATTGTACTACATAGTAGATAGTTTAATGGATCCTTAGGAGATGGTAATTCCGAATATCTCTTAAGTTATTGCACTCACGTTAGACACTGGATATGAGAAGTAAAACTCCGTAAACATCTTCTATGATGTTACACTCATATTTATTTACTGTTGATAAAACTTACATAAGATATTTTAGTTCTGACTCGAGTGTTTTGTCTTTTGAATTTGCTCGGATCAGTCTGAGCTTTTTAGTTTATCGAAGACTGCTTTCTGGAGGATGATGACGAAGATTTTGTAATATTATTATTTATTATATTTACTCCACCGCATCATGTTGTTCCTCTGCATTTATTTATTATTTATTCTTGTTATATGTAACTCTGATCTGTATTATAAAAATTTAATCAATGTTATTTGTAAACAGCTTCATGAACTGTTTATTTGATTATTGTATTTTGTCATTCCACTGTGAGATTTTGTATTTATTTTCTTTCTTTCTCTATTTTTTTCTTATTTACCCCATAATAATCTATCATTTTGAATGGTTTGAGCCTAACGTGTGTGGTTATCTTCGATTTTAACCGTCAAAAAGGCAAGTCATTACAGTTGGTATCAAAGCTTTGGTATAGCGATAACCTTAGCTTTGTGGGGTCCGACTCATTAGGAATAGGGTAGTAACACCCTAGAATGAGTCGTTGAATGTATATACATGAGAGAGCATATTTTTTAATGTTATCGATGGTTTTTGTATTGTATTAATTTGTTCTGTTTAGTATTTATAAATTCTGGTCAGTACATAGGACGCTCTGGCATCGATAGAGATTTCTAAACGCCTTATAGGGTAGACCGACATAATATTGTTTTGAAATATAGGTAAATGAAATAATTTTACATAGTATTATATTTTGTATATAAAAGAATAATTTTATAAATAATATGATTAAATGTGATATAATTTTTTGTTAGGAAGTGGAATTTATAAATCCTGGTTGTAAAATAGAATTTACAAATAAAGTAAATATAAATCGAAAATTTAGAACTTAAATTTTGGGATTGTGAAAATATATTTCGAAAGATTTTGGAATATAATATTAGTATAATTTGGAAGTAGTTTCTGATATAAATATTTCAATGTGATTTAAAAGAGAGTTTCAAAGGAATGTTTTAAAGGAAATTAATTCAGTGCTCCCCTCTCTGTCGCTGGGAAATAATTTCGACGATGAGTGCATGCACCATCGACGTTCATTTTTGAATTTCAAAGTGGAAAAACCGCCGTAGTAATTTTACTACACATTTGTTATATAAATCTTAATTTCTAAATAGGATTTGATATATAAATGAGATATGAGTATATATATTATTTTGAAATGATTTGAAATGCAACCCACTATTTAGTTCTTAAGTTTTGTAAATTAGAAACCTCAATTATTATAGTGAAATGAAATCTTAACTATTTAATAATTGGATATGAAGTGTTCAAAGGGAATTATGTTTCTAAGTGAAGAATTAAGATATATAAAAATGTTATAAACTTAAGTAATGTTTGAAGCCATTTATAATTAAAGTAAATAGTGAAAGTGAATACTATATGTGAAAGAAATAAAAATGAAAATGCTTCACAAATGAATATTGATGTTAAAAGGAAATCAAAGTAAATAATAATTGTGGAGTAAACTGAAATAATAAGTATGCAATATATTAATAATGAATTCATAGATTATTTTAAATAATTGAATGGAAAAAGTGATCATGTAAGTAAATGGATGTAAAGAAACAGAAAATAGCATTGTACGTATAAATGAGAAATGAAATTTTGTAATAATGAATGTATATTTTTGAAGATAAACGTAGTATGAATGTATGAAACTTCTAAAAATTGAAGAAAAAAATAAGAAATTTGATGCTAAGTGATTAATGAATAAGATAAACTTGTGTAATGTTCAATCACATTCTAAAACACATATCTATAACTCACTAAAATATTAAAAGTTAAAATGTTAATAAGAATAGGTAATAGAATATTATACAAGTAAAACTTAAGTAATGAAAGTGTTCAATGGAATTGTGTCTATAAATAAGAATTCTGATGTTATAAAATGTTATGAACTGAAGTTAATAATTTGAAAGGGTACTAATTAAATTTAATAGAAAAGTGAATACTGTAAGTAAATGATTATAAACTTAAGCTAGTGCTTGAAGTCATTTATAATCAGAATGAGTAGTAAAGGCGAGTACTATATAAATTGAATGATTATAACTTTAGAAAATGTGAAATGATTTAGAAATGGATGTGAAAAAGAAATACTCTATCAATGGTGAGATAAATTGTAAAGAGGCTTATATAATAATGGATAACCTAATAATTAAAATGGAAATAACTTATGTACGCAACGAATATTAAGTAATGAAAAGGAAAATTTTGGCATTATATGAATAAGTGAATGAGAAATGAATCTTTATAAGTAATGAATGTAAATTAAAAAGAATAATCATTATATGAAAAATAATAAAAATGATGAACGGTAAATAATGTGAAAGGAGATTAATAAGAAAAACTTACATGACATTTGAAATTACTGGTTTTTTGGGCTTATGGGATGGTTGGGAAAGGATACTTCTAACTGTATGAAAATGTATAAATAATCTATTAAGTTTTATCTAGGATTGTTGAGTGTATGATATACTTAGTCGCTTATTTAACATTTTATATGATCAAAAGTTTCTAAACCCAAACAAACCATTTGTTTTGGTTGTTGTGGATGGATGGTTGATTACTTTAATTGCATGTGATGATTGTATGGTTTGTTTGCAAGTGACTACTGTTATGTTGTGTCGAATTTATGGTTATTAATTGAAACAACTTAAATATTTCTCTTTAACATTGTTATTAACTTCCTTGGATTATATAAGCGAAATATAGGTTATGGAAGCAATAGCGCCTGCTTTTGGTTTCATAAATAAGCGTTGTTTGCCCGATAAATAAGTACGCTATCGTATTATGGTTTTATAACGATATTATATTGTTTTCTCCATGGTTTGGGATACATTATTTTGAAATATATGATATATATATATATATATGATTATAATTGATATTATTATTTCTCCCAAACCTCTCCGTACAAAGGAGACTCTACCGAAATTTTCTATGAATTTTTGGACTTCAACTTGAATATAAAGGATTTAATTAGTTATTAACTGATATATTTTATTTAGTACTTAATTGTGTAAGCTAATTGTTATAAATTGAATATTTTGAATAAAATATATTAATTCCTTAATTCATTCTTTCCCTTTTCGAGGACGAAAAGTTTTGAGTGGAGGAGAGTGTAACAACCCGTAAAATTTGATAATTAAATTTATTGATTAAATTAGTTTTGGAATTTAATGTTGTGAAAAATTTAAGTTTAATAACGAGAATAATAAATAGAATGAAATGTAATAATATTAGTGTAAGTTAATGGATAACAATTTTAATGCAATTTCAATTATTTGAAATTTAATAATGTTAATTTAAGGCAATTGATAACTATTTTAATTAAATCTGAATTAATTGGAATGATTGTAAAGTTAAAATTGGGTATAAACTGTAGATGAGTAAATAAATCAAATGTTGTATTTAATGGTGAAATTGCATGTAATTAATTAGAATTGATTAAAATAGAATAATTAATTCATACGTGAATTTATTAGTTTGTTTGTTAACAAATAAACATAGAATTGGGTTTGAAATTGTAAGTTGTAACAATGGTTTAATTATCAGTGCATTATTTAATCTGTTGAAACTTAATTGTAAATCAATTGCAATAAATGTAAGTAAATTTTGCGTTAATATGAATTAAGATGAAAGTTGTAGAAAATTGATGTAATAAATGGAACACCAATGTTAACTATGTGCATAAAGTTATGATTGAATGAATAAAATGATTGAAAACAAAATGAATCAATTTATTGGGTTTTAAATTATAATTAATGAATTTTTGTAATTGGAAATGGAACGCTGCAATTAGTGCAATATTAATAGTTGAATTTTGACATGGAAAAATTATTTTAAAAGATTATGATTACTAGTTAATTAAAAGTGATAAAATTTTGTTAGTTATAAAGTTTGATTTTGGAAAGAGATAAATTTAATTTAATAGTAATTTATTTAATCAACGTGAAAATAACCATTTTGGCTACTATTTTGGATTTCGAAGAAACCAATTTCATCGGATCCGTAACGGCGAATCATTGTAGGGTTTCAAGTTTCGTAATGATCGGACTTGTCGTTGGATCGTGCGGGCTCGAAACGCGTAGAGATCAATTTAATTGAATTCAATTGAAATAAGCTGATTTTAAAAGTTAACTTCTTTATACTATGAAATTACGACTTGAAACTTGTTCGATTGAGCTTAAATATACCAAAAATATTCATTTTGATATATGGGATGACTTATTTTCGTTTCGGGGTCAGGATGGGCTTTTTGGGTCCCATAGTCGTTTCGATCCAACCTTGCCTATATATAGGCTGTTATAAACCCTAGTTATTTCTCATTTTATTTTCTATGTACGTACATCTTCTTCCTCCTTCTCAAATGTCAAAACATCAAACCTAATTCCCAAATTCCAAAACCTCGTTTATAAAAAATTGCTCCAGGTTTACTTCAAGTCGGGAAGAGGTTCACTTGGCGCGCTTCGAGTTCCAGAGGCGAAAATCCTGCAGCGACTTTGGGTCAGAAGCCAAATGACTTGGGTCTCGGGTCATTTTGGAAAAAAATCAGAGTAAGCATCAGGTATTTGAGGCGACGACTTGGAGTAAGACCTGGAGTCAAAATTTTGCAATCTTCTAATAGTGATAACTTTTGCATACGAGCTCGGATTCACGCGTGGATTTCTCCATTAGGATCATATCGAAATTCCAAACATTTTAAAATTGATTTAGCTGCATTATGAGACTGTAAAAGTTTAGGCTAATTTTTGGATTTTAAATCGACGACAAATCTAAGGTGGGTGTTTTGACCCACTCTCAACTAATAGATTATCTTAAGTTAGTAAATTAAATTTGTGATGTGATTAGAAATTAATCGATTTTTTGGTATATTTAAGTTGTCATTCCAGTTAAATATGACTTTTATTGCATTTAATCGTCATTTAATTTAATGCTGAATTTAATTGTCAGTTGAATACCTGTAGATGATAATCAGTTAATTGATGTTATTTATTGATTGATTGAATGGTGATTGTGATGTATGTTTTATTGTTGATATTGGATGACTGAATTTTATATATTTATATTGTTATAACACTGCAAGCTCCCTAAGGGTTGAAATGATACATACCCGAACGATCTGATAGATTAGGAAGACATCCTTACAGGTTGAAATGATAGACTCGAGCGATTTCATATATTCGACATTAAATTTTGGGATTTTGGGTTGAAATGATATATACCCATAAAATTTTAAATTGTGGATTGAAATGATAAATATCCGTATCACTTGACCATGGAGTAGAGAATTATGTACGGACACCGGGTTTGTTAAATTTAATGATTTTAAATCCTTAAAATTTGAATTTATTTGAATGATATTTTGAAGAGAACTTGATTTATATAAACTGAGTTATTTTCAAAAATCCCAGTTTTAAATGTTGAAATTGGAATTGGTTTAAATTGAAATTTTGAAGTTGAATTTGAAGTACAAACGACATTTATCGAAATTAAGTTTTTCAAATGTTGGAAACTGTAATTTTGAAAATCTATTGAAATCGGAATAGTTAAATTTGACATTTCAAGATTTGAAATTGGGTTTTGATTTGAAATCTGGCCATGGTCCAGATTTGTTGCAATGGAAGAAATGGTTAAATATGATGTTAATTTTAAAATTTATTATCTCAATATAAATTGTAAATGTTATTTTAAATTCTGATTTTAAGATTTTCAACTATTAAAATAAGTTAATCTATTTTAAACCAACTTAATCAATTTAAACTAATTAATTTACTTTAATCTAATTTAACCTATTTTAAACTCATTAACCTATTTAATCTATTTTAATCTATTTAATCTAATTTAATATATTTTAATCTATTTTAAATCATTTAAACTTTATTAAACCATTTTAATTTTTAACACTATTTAATCTAATTTAATTATTTTTAATCAATTTTAAAATTATTTAATCTATTTAATACAATTTAAATATATTTAATCAATTTTAAATCTATTTAATCAATTTAAATCTATTTAATCAATTTTAAATATATATAAATCATTTTAAAATCTAATTAAATCCATTTTAAACTATTTCTACAATTTAAACTATTTTAATCTATTTTAAACTATTAAAACTATTTATGACTATCTAAACTATTTTCTAAAATTTCAGACTGTGTAAAATTGAAGATTTATTTTTAAATTCTTGATGATGAGACAACCTAGGTTGGAATTTGAAATTTATATCTTTTTGTGAAATGAAATATTTGAGTAAGTATGATTTTTAAAGTGAATATGATTTTGGAGGTGAATGTTATTTTGAAAGTGAATATGATTCGAAAATGATATGGTTTAAAGAATATGATATTTTGACATCAATTATGAATTGGTTTTGGGAAATGTAAAAGAACCATCAGGTGGGTAATAAGCGTTTGGTTATTAAAGAGATCGGGATCAGATATTGTCATACTCTCTACCAATACCGAAAACCACTTTAACAACTGTGTACGCGGTGGAGATTCTGAAAATGAAGTAGGATGGTTTGGTGAATGATTCCGTATGAAGTATTTACGTGACCTTGACTCCCGTAAGTCAGCTTAGATGTGACTAAAACAAGAGCCACGCTGGGCCAAGTGAGGTTGCACCTCCGATCGGACACATTTCTTTGATACCATATTATGACTTTGTGATGATTTGGTGGTTATCGCTTGATTTTGATTATGAGAGTGTGTTCCGGGGTGGGAGGTAGTAGCTACTATGCGTTACCACCAGTCCAGATCCGCGATTGGTATATCTACCCTGACATTGCCTCGAATTCCGTATTCACATGCTCTATCGCGCCTTCTACGAGTTTGGTTTGTACCATACCTATGGAGTGCCCTCTGATATCCCTCTGTGTAGACTATAAGAATATATCAAAATGTGTTAAGGGGGATATGGGTAACTCCTTAATGCTATTTTAATACTTTCCTTTACTACAGACACTATTATAATAGCATATTGTATTACATAGTAGATAGTTTAACGGATCCTTAGGATATGGTAATCCTGAACATCTCTTAAGTTATTGCACTCACGTTAGACACTGGATATGAGATGTCAAACCCCATAAACATCTTCGATGTCGTTACACTCATATTTATTTATTGTTGATTTAACTTACATAAAATATTTTAGTTCTAACTCGAGTGTTTTGTCTTTTCAATTCGCTCGGGTCAGTTTGAGATTTTCAGTTTATCGAAGACTGCTTTGTGGAGGATGAAGATGAAGATTTTGTAATATTATTATTTATTATATTTACTTCACTGCATCATGTTGTTCCATTGCATTTATTTATTATTTATTCTTGTTGTAACTCTGATCTGTATTATAAAAATTTAATCACCGCTATTTGTAAACAAATTCATGAATTGTTTATTTGATTATTATATTTTGTCATTCCGCTGCGAAATTCTGTATTTGTTTTCTTTCTTTCTCTTTTTCTTCTTATATACCCCATAACAATCTGCTCTTTTGAATGGTTTGAGCCTGACATGTGTGGTTTATGATTTAAACCATCCAAAAAGGCAGGTCGTTATAGTTTTCAAGTTGATTTGGGTTCGTTTGTTAATTTTAGGATATGGACGAGTGAAAGCATAAGAGTAAAGTGGATGGTGTGATGAAATGTTGTGGACACGATGCATAAGTTACTATGTTGCTTGGTTTAGCGAAGTTGCTCTATTAGAGAAAGATACGTTGAAGGTATGTGCATTTTACTTGTTTATTTGACCATTAATCACACAAAATTGATAGATTGGTAGTTTTTGCTCTAAATTGTTGTGCATGGCATTTCACATATGCTATAAATTTTCAACCAGAATAGTTTAAAATTTATATTTGAAATATATTAATCGAGTGAGCATTTTATTAGTTGTTTTTTCCTTTCCAGTATTTAAGCAGAGAAATGTGAATTGGGATTTAACTTTCAATTCATTAAGTAAATAATGAATTTGAAAATACTAAAGTTGTATGATTGAAATGTATTCATTGACCTCCATATAAAAAGTAAAAAAAACATCCTATTTGCAGTAAAGGATATTATTGAAAGAGAAAAAAATCAACTTTGTATTCTTGCATCATTTTTGTACAACAATCATCATAGTCATAACATACCCTTGAATGATAAATATTGGTTTTTTTATACAAGCTCATCGAACTTCGTACCATGTTTTGCCAAGATAAAATGCAATTACGGGGAAGATGATGTGCGTTAGGTTTATCCCTTTAAATTATTATGTGTCATCTCTTTTAATTATGCTTGATCACGTATGTTGTATCCGACATATAAAATGATAATACTCAATATGTAGTCGTTAGCCTGACATTTCTTTATATTTCTTGTTTTTATTATGAAAGGGTGCAATAAAGCTTCACTTCCAACCTATAGAAGAGGAGGATTTTGGCATGCATATCGACTATCAGTTACTCACAAGTACCATAGCTTTTCTTCTTGGACCCACACATGCAGCTATATGCTTCTTCGAAGTAAAGGTAGAAGGGTGGAAATGCAGCAACACCTCATTGAATATGGACCCAATCATAGCAGATCATACGCAATTTTGGCAACGCAATAGCTCATTTCTCGAGAAGATGATCCTCTCCACAGTCAAGTATGCTACTCTTGCAATATTATTCCGTTTGATTTTCTTATATTGAGTCGATTTGAAACCACAAACAATGGAGTTGTTATTTTTATTAGATCTTTGAACTTTGGGGATAGATTCAGCTGCTCTAAGGCAGGAGCAAGTTGTTGTCCTTTATGGGTGTTTTCCTCTTTCTCAAATTAGCGGTAACATTATTTCAGGATATAATGAATTTTTATTTGCACAAATCAAGTTAAGGCTCAGTAGAGAAATTGTTGATACTTTTTTATTTGAAGAAGAAATCAAAAGGAAAAAAATTGTCTTTTGACTCTTTCAGGAAAACGCTATTTATGGAGGGTAATGGTGTCAGCTGTAGTTGATAGGTCGATCACCGTCTATAAAGCCATTGCCCACACACCCTTACCTAGTGGAGTTAGCAACCCCCAATTTCCTCTATGTTGGAAAACATTTATTACAAATTTTAATAATGAACTTCTAATATAACACATTATTTCACTAACATCACAGACTATCTTTTTGTAAAACAGTTAAAAGACTGACTATTAGAGATCAATTAAATAGTGTATATTACTTGAATGCGTGGGATTATTTCTACCATTTAATCATCAAGGTGAGGAAAATTTTGGGCCAGTAATTGCAACCTATATTTTTACTTGCCATTTTTTTGCACCATGAATGTTTCTAGGTGATGCAGCATAGTTTCAAAACAATATACCTTATGGTGTTGGTCTTCCAACATGCACAACCTTAGTGTATACCTCATGCGATTACTGTTTTAGTTGTATGTCGCTATTTTAATGAATTTAAATATCTATTTTCTCCAAATACAATGACAAAAAGTTGATGATGAGTCGAAGTCACCTTTTAATTGCACTACTTAATTGACTTCGAATTATAATAGAAACTATTGCCAAACAATTATTTGAGGAAAGATGCTCAATTAAAAAAAAAAACATGCAATTACTTTTTGTCGAACAAACCTTGTACTTGAATTCATGATAACTCTAATTGTGTGCATCATGAAATATAAATATAGCTTAAGCGGTTACAATCATATGTAAGTCGAAGCGTTATGTGTGTATATTATATATTACAATGTCATTTAGTTTTCAATGTAGGTAATGTATATTATTTATGGTCCTTTTACCTAATACTGTCTCAAATCATATTGCTTAGGTACCATCAGTAATATTTGTGAAAGGAGGAGACCCATATAATACCACACCTCAGTTTAAATTCCTATCAATTATTCTTGTCCTTTTCATAAAAATAAAAAAACAGTGCATGCTTAATTTAAATCTATTATTAACATGCATATGATTTTTAAATTATTTCTACTATTTGTTTTTTATTTGTTAGTTTTTATGGCTATATACTTATATCTAGTAAGGAGACTATTATATATACTCAAACAAAACTGGATTTGGACTCAAAAATAATAATATACATACGTTGAGACTGTGCTTTGAAAGAGATTCAATCGGTTTGAACAAGAATTTTACTTTTCTATTTCATAAGAAACAAGACCAATAGTGCTTTAACTTCATGCAACTATCTAGAGCATTCATTAGAAAGAAATAGTATATCACGTTATTTTTCATTTGCTTCAAAAATATAAGAAGAAAAGGACAGTTCTTAAGTATAATGTCATTTAAATCAATCGTGTTGTATCCTGTGCTTGTTTCCATTCTTGCTTCGTTTTCAGTCCTAATTTGTTCAGTGTCAATTGTGTTGTAGTCACCGCTATCGTTTAATCCGTGTCTCCACTACATCTCGTTTTTTTGTTCATGACTTTTAAATCAATAAATCTGACAATGATTCATTTAAAAGAATGTAAAAGACTATTAGTTTATGACTAAATGTATTAATTTACCTATAAACCCAGAAATCGACATGTTTGCCTTTCGTGATATAGAAATTGTAATAAATTCAAGGATAACAATATATATTTTTTCCTATCCCAATTGCGCAACCATATTATTTTATGTATTAGATAAGTGTCATTTGAATTAATCAGTGAACAATCTGTCATACTTAGGCCAGAGATGTACTACTGCTATTTGAGATGTGATATGAAAATAGTTCTATTTAGCTTGATATTAGGCTCCCAACTTACATTTTTCAAATCTTCAAAAGGATTGCGAAGAGAAATCCCAAATATGGGAGTGGCGATTAAAGGATGTAGCTGATTTAGAAGTGGAGAGAAAAACGATGGTGTCGTAGGAGGAAAAATTAAGACTGAAAAAGCGAAAGGGAGGAAAGAGAAAATGCTGCAAAATTAGCTGAAGAAAATCGATTGGCTCAAGAAGTTGCAAAAAAAGCTGCTGTTGAAGAAGCCGCAAAGAAGGAATCCTAGAGGGATCCTGCTGAAGCTGCAAATAACGCCGATTTGATCTAAGTAGAGGGAGACAGAGAGAGTGCAAAGATTTTGAATGTCAGGTATGACAGCCCAACCTTGCTGTCTATTGCCAAACACCCCACAGATACTGCTTACACATATAGCACAAAAGAATGTGTACTTTCAATATTTATGAACACAATAAAAACCCCTTCCTGCGTCTATTGCCAAACACCCAAAGATGCTACTTGCATATAGAAGTTCCATAATTTAATTTTTGGTTTTCATGTTTATCTATCTCAATGAAATGAATTACACTTTTGAAAACAGATTCAAACAAAGAAATCATGGTCGCTTACATTCAAAGAAGCAATTTCCACGAGTTAAGCAAGTAGAATAGATAGCCATATCATTTATGAACTATTATGGTTAGAGTGAAGTAGATATATGAACTATTAGTAAAAGGAATTGATTCCACTTAATCAACACTGAATGAACCAATAATTGACATAAGAAGTCTCATTGCTTCAGTTATGTTCTATCATGCTTCATTAATTTGATTGTAATTAACATTCGTTCGTAGTGTAAGTTGAAATCGGTTTATATTAGCTTTTAAAGTATATATAGTTACAAAGTATGCGTCCTTTACTAAAACTGGTAAATAAAATGATAACGGCTCATCCACAAAATGATATAGGCATAAATTATAAATGCCATATGTTAAACCAATATTATATAAATATAAATTATTATATATATATATATATAATAAATAAGTATATGGATTAATATAAATTATATGTGTATGTATTTGCATACACACACATACATACATATATATAATAAATAAGTATATGGATTAATATAAATTATATATGGTGTATACATACATACGTACGTACATGCATATATTAAATAAATAAGTATAAGGATTAATATAATTATATGTATAACAAAGATTATGTATACATGTGTATGTATATGTATGTATGTAAATCATAAAAACTTATCATCTTGATAAACTTGTTAAGTAAACATATCACAAAATTATATGTGTGAAATAAAATTATATAAGAATTATTATATAATATATATATATATATATATATATATATAATAAATAAGTATATATGAATTAATATAAATTTATATATTACAAATATTATATATGTGTGAGTGCGCGTGTGTGCTAATCATAAAAACATATCACCTTAATAAACTTATTAAACCGGAGCATGTAAACATTTTGCAGAATTGAAATACCATGTTTTACCTATATTTACAAAACTGTAAATGTATTATTAAGCCATGTATATGTTAATCATTAAGCAAACTCATGTATTATATTCATTATCTACATATGTAAATATATCATTCAAATATATTTTGTCCATATTTCATGGTAAAATAAGAGAAAATTATGCAATCCTAATAATATCATGCCAGAAATATTGTTTTCTTCACATAATGTGATTGCAGCCACAAGAAAATACGTGCGAGTAGTTTTCAAAAGACGCTGATGAATAAATTTGTGTTGTTTGTCAGCTTTAGAAGTTAGATCATTGTAGATAATCTCTATGGGATAACTCCACTTTAGTTTATGTTAATATATGTATCTTAGAAGTTGTTGCTTTTATGCAAATATATCACAAGTTGGGATGATGTTGTCATAGCATGTGAGCCTGCATGGGCAATTGGAACAGGTAAAGAAAAACATCTCCCTTGAAGTATCTTCTGCAACACGTATTATTATGGAGGTAATATCTTTCATTATGAGTACATCCATTTACTATGTCATAATGCAGACGTGACCATGGAACAGCTTGTTGAGAAGTACTTATTTTTGTATTCCTATGTGAAAATTGCATTTTACTTCTCTTATTCGATATTAGCATGAAACCTAAGCTATTAAATATAAGTATGTGCCTGTTTAACATGTTATTTCTTTCGTTCATCAAAGCTAACTTACTAGAACACTTGAGATAATGCATAAGCTATTAAATACTTTGCCACTATATTGTATACACAATTGTGTCATGATGAACTTATGACGAGGCCATGGTCAGCTCATTTATAAATCACAATTAATGAATATAGACACCTAACCTAAGTGTACAGCCTCAAGTTGTATTCATGGTTTCAATAATTTATCTAATGGCTGATGTAATATTGATTTTTGTTTTTCTCTCTCTTATCACAGGTTCAGTGAATGGTGGTAACTGTGTTGAGCTTGCCAAGCAAGAATACATTGATGGATTTTTGGTCGAATGTGCTTCTTTGAAGGTATACACAAATATACACCCTTTAAATTCCCTAATAGACGGCGAGGGTTATGAAAAAACCTCCACGAAGATTAGTTGAACATGCTTCTACTGGATATCGCTTGAAAATGCTGGCTGATGCAAGTAAGTCCTTCTCTTCTTTTCCTTTTTAAGCAGCATTTACCAAATAATCTAATGAATGTTTTCTCCTAAGTTAGCAAACCATAATACAAATGTTAAATGACATGAGAAGATATTTATAGACATGATTATTAATTGTCAACATGATATAAATCGAACAATTAGATACAGAATGACATGAGCAGATATTTACAAGGGTCATTGTTAAAATGTGAGCACGTGTTAATGAATTTGGATATCATTTTCCATTAGAAAAGTAGAGTGTGGGTTCACCAAATACGCTAACATCGTTGGATTTTGAATTTAATGGTTGAAATCACATGAACTTATAAACGATAATAAATAATCATTATCGAAATAATAATTGAAGGAAAATAGTTGGATTTAAATGTTTATGGCTAAATATAATTGGTGAACTTCTTTACTTTTGTAGTAGAGGAGGCGGTCCAGTTCCCACATTAAACGCCATTAAGAAACGGGAGACAATTGATAAAAACACAATGTATGCTAGAAATTCAAATTATACTCTTTAAATAGAGGATGGACTATCTTAAGGGCTATTCAAGTAATTGTATAATGTTTTCTTAGGTGGCAACTGATAATATTTTCCTATTGGTAATCATGATTGCGACGTCTCACTACATTAACTCGAGCAGTTTCTTTTCTGATATCATCTAATGCGTTGAGCATACCATATTGTTACATAGATTTTTCTTTCAAAAATATTTATGTGCATCATATTTTAAAAGGATATATATCGCAAAGGATTAAGCTTAGACCACTTGGTGTTGCACCTTACAAATCATTTTCATTGGACGAGCTTGAAGCAGCGATCAATAGTTTTGATCTATTGAGTTTTATGGGTGAAGGATCCCATGGTCAGGCATATTCTCATTAATTTAATAATATTATATTAGTTTGTTGAATGATTTCATTAGTCTATGTGTATATAATTGATACTTGTTACTTTGTCAAATAAAAAAATTACCCCCGGCCATTTTATCTGAATTCCTTTTAATTTCAGATGTATAGAGGAAAGTTAAAAGATGGTTCCCTGGTAGTAATAAGATGCTTAAAACTGAAAGGGAGCCACAGTTCACAGAACTTCAATCAACATATTGAACTGATCTCAAAGCTTAGATATCGCCATTTAGTTAGTGCTCTTGGTCACTTCTTCGAATACCATCTTCATGATTCAACTGTCAAAAGATTATTTCTTGTTTTTGAATTCATGTCGAATGGATCACTTAGAGACATTATTTCATTTAAGTTATTATCCGTTGTCTTTCTCCTTTTATAATATATATCATTAAAGGAAATGCATTTATTCTATGAAATTTAATTACAGATTTAAATTCCTTTAGGATATTATTTGTATGATTCTTATTTTATTTTAAAAAAGGTTAATTATTTAGGTGGAAATGGAGGGCAAAAGATTACATGCTCACAGCGAATAACTACTGCCATAAGAGTGGCCAGAGCAATACAATTCTTACATCATGGTATAATACCCGGATTATTTGCAAATAATTTAAAGATAACAAATATTTTACTCGTTTGGAATCTTGTTGCAAAAATTATTAGCTATAATTTACCAATGCCAACAGAAAGTATGAAAAATCAGGTGGATAACTTTAGTCTTGTTTTATTTTCCAATCTCAAAGTTACATGCTTTTTCAAATTGACACATTCTGTGTAATGATGGAGATATGTTGATATTTGTAGGTGATAGGAAGTTCATCAAGTGGGTCAAAAGTGCCCAGTGAAAGGCATGCATTTGTAATGATATTTACAGTGAAACCGTAATAAATATAAAAACCAGTTTATAATTGTTGTTCATGATGCTATTATTGGAGATAGCTGTTGTTACCGTGTTTGTGAGAGCATGTTTGACAACTCAATAAATAGTCAGAATTACTTGTTATGCGACTTATTTGACTGTATGTGTTTAAGAACTTGTAAGAAGTTAGCAAAAGTAGCTTAGAAATTAAAGTTTGAGTAGCAACTATTTGTTGCTTATATCGTAAGTAATATTAATCGAGCAAATGGCTAATTAACCTTGTTTCAAACAATTTTAGTACTTGTTTCATGACTGATTTGAGTTTAGGTGTTTGAGGAATTCTTATAAAAGTTTAGTATAAGTACCTTTGAAATTAAAACTGGAGAACGACTATTTGTTGTTTACAACTTAATAGAATTTCGTAATTAATTTTTGACCTAGTAAATGGTTAAAATATTATTGTCGTTTTAAAAATTTATAAACAACACGACTAATCAATATTCATCATTTTTTCTACTTTAGATATATGTGACTACTTAGACATAAAGTTTACTTGGATATATTTGATGACCTAGTAAATGGTTAAAGTACAACTGCATGCTACATACTCAAATTGGGTTAAAACAAAATAGATCAAAATCAAACAAGAGTCAATTCATCATTTTCTTTCAAAGTACAATTCGATGGTGAAGTTCAAGAGGAAAGTGGTAGAAAAGGATGTTGAATGATTAGTTGGCATTTTCGTTATTGTTACTGTAGAATTTTTGCCTATTCGAATTTGAAAATCGATGTACTAGAGTCAGCATTTGGGGGTTGTCGGATGAAATTCATAAATATCTTATTTGGTAACATGAGATGGTGAGAAGTAATATAAAACCTAATGACTATAAGACTGTTGGATGACCTTCAAAATCTAACATTTATTGGGTTTATATTACTTCTCACCATCCTCATTCTTGTGTAAAATTTCCATAATTTTATCTGACAATCCCCAAACATCAATTTAAATACAGCAATTTTCGGAATTGAATATGCAAAAATTTGAGAAACTTTCAATAATAATGAAAACAAATCTTATTTTTGTTAAAATATCAATCAACAACCTATATATTTTTTTTTTTTGGAAAAAGGTACTTTATTAACAAAGAAGCATATACGTTCATGATATGCCTCGTTAAAACCTTCCAACCCCCCTAACCTAAATGGGTGCGTTAAGGAAGGAAAAAGAGTACATATCACTTTCGTATATTAACAGTACAACAAGCAAATCTGTGTCAAGCTATCAAACAGATGGAGGAGTAGAATCGAGATAAAAGGTACTCAAAATCATCCGTACGAAGAGCTTGCACAAATAAAAAAACCACAATCCAAAGGCCCTACCAAATACAACCGAGAACCAAAAAGCAAAATAAAAAGAAAGGGGGTACAATGCCGATTAGCATCCTCTCTCATTCAAGACGAAGGAAGTGAAAAAGTCAACTGCCTTCATTGAACAGATCTAAAACAAATACCGCAGCTAGATGCTGGTGGAATCCAGCTGACTGTCGGAATCAGGGGGGACGAAAACAATCTTGGAGTTTAAATCCTGGATCTAATTTCGAAATGATAAGTTTCTCTTCTTCGTTTACTGAATGCTCTTGAAATTTCACTTGTAAAAGTTGCTTGCTTTCGAGAATAATTTGGTTGATTCTTAATTGGAAGGGTTGTTCAAGACCCTTAAAAACACGGTTGTTGCGTTCTCCCCAAATGTTCCAAATGATAGTAGTAAAGAAAATATTAAAAATGCTCTTTATCGGTGATTTCATTTTATTCTGAGCTTGAAGAATCGAGTTCAGTAGACTGTTGATGTCGTAGTTCGTATTTAGCTGTATGTTAAGTTTAGGCAGAAGAGCATCCAATACTTGCCGCGAGTAGGAGCATTGAAAAAACAAGTGATTTATATCTTCCATTTGATTAGAACAAAGCACACATTTTTTATCTATGTTGGGTAGCCACTTACTGATTTTGTACTTTGTCTGCAACTTGTCTCTAATGGCCAACATTGCACATGTAGACATTTTTGGTGCGCAACTCTTGTCCCATACCACAGTAGACCATTCGAATTCGGTGTGTTTGGTTCTGAATATGCTCCAAGCCGACTTTAGTGAGAACTGTCCTTGTTTGGTGGGCAGCCACCACCAGAAGTCATGCTCCATGTCTTGGTGAATGTGAAAGATTCCTCTTTTCAAAATGCATAGTAGTTTTGGAATATTTTATACTAAAAGATATATAAAAACATGGGACAACCCCAGCATAGTAGTTTTGGAATATTTTAGGATAGAGATTGCTTATTTCTCTTTTCAAAATGCAAAAGATTCCTTCAACATCATTTTCTGGAACTTTCGACCCATGTACTAAATATCAAATTTGATTGGAAAAATAATAATAACGAACTGACTCCTCTTTTAATTTCATCTGTTACATTTTAATCCAAATTTTAGCACGCTTTGTTCAACTGTTACTTTTCTTATTCTATTAAGGAGTTTAGTTGCTTCACTCGGATTGACAACTACACTCTACATGATTATTTTAACAAATTCAGTTTATTCTTTGTAATCTATTTTCTGTTCCGAAATCTGGAAATGCACCCGTAGATTAGCAGCATTAAATTCGATCCCACCATTCATCGAGTTGATGTTTTTTTCCTAAATCATTACATGTATATGCTCCTATGAAACCAACATATATACAGATTTTCATAAAGATCATATATAGTGATATAAAGCCATGGATATACAGCTTTTGATTTTATGTAGAATTGTGTAACTCTAAGAAGTATGGGGGTAATTGATATGTATTGGTGTTTAGTTTTCAACATGCTTGGGAGAAATACAAATACTGATATTTCCTTTTGGTTTCATACGGCACTACATGGAAATGTTATTTTAATAGCAAATACGGATTAAATAAATTAACTAAGTTTAAAATAATTAACTAAGCAACTAAGTTAGCTAAGATATAAAAATTAATTAAGTTTATAAATATTAACAAAGTTTATAATAATAATAATAGTAAATTAAATAAGTTAACCAAATTTTATAAAAATTAATTAAGTTTGTGAAAATTAACTAAGTCTATAACAATAATAATAATAATAATAATATAATAACAATAAAATAGACTATGTTCAAAAATAAACAAACGATCAAAAAACTTTTAATGGCCGCTCCTCTTGCGATTTCACCCTCGTCTATGTTTTTCGAAGTCTGACTTTGTCTCCTCGTATGCGCTCGTCTTCCCCTATGTGTAACGACCTGCCTTTTTGGACAGTTTAAGTCGACAATAAAGCATACATGTCCAACTCAAACTATTCAAAAGACAGATTATTAATGGAATTGTTCTAATGAAATAAGATTTAAAAGAACAAAAATACAGAATCTCATAATGGAAGGATAAAATATAATACACAAAATGAATACATAAATAGTTCATAAGGCTATTTGCAACAATATCAAAATTTACATTTTTTCAAGCAGAATAGATAATTGCTATAACAGTAGTAGATACAGTCCTCAACTCCATCTTCTTTCTTCAGAAATAAGTGTCTTCGCTAAACTAAAATACTCGGTCTGACCCGAGCGTAAAGTAAAACAAAAAACTCGAGTCAGGACTAACATTCTTATGTTAGTAAGCCAACTCGAGTGAAATGTACATGTAACTCAATAAATGAAATGATCAAGTTTAAATAAACATCATCTTTCATATTATATATCGGTTTATTCAAATACTAATTTTCATATTTGTTTCCAATCAATTCATTATTAAACTCAACTTCAGGTTCAAATTCTGGTATCACAAGGTAGTTCATTATCATAACTTCAAATTTTCATTCTAGATTTCCATATCAAAATATCTCGATGAAACCTTTATATTCAAATCATTTGAACTTAAACAATTCGGGTGGAAATGGACTTTATTTAAAAGAATTATATGAATGCAATAGTTAAATTTTAATATATAATATTAGCTAAAATAGTCGTAGAATATAATTAATTAAATTTAATCTAAAATAGCTTGAAAAATATAAATAGTTAAATTTAATATCAAAATAGTTTAATTAAAAATAGTTATAAATTATAAATAATTAAAGTTAATATAAAATAGTTTCAATGTTCACTAACTAACTATTCATTCTTTTTTGGTTTCTAATGGCCTCTCCCGCCCGTACCCATCCCCATCCCCTTTCCTTTCAATCTGACATCCCTATTCTTTCTTCTGTACCTCTTCCTTCCCTGCTTTCGGCCAGTCTTCCCAACTCTCCCCTTAACCTACCTCCTTCTGTACCACCTCCTGACAGTCCTTCTCCGATCCACCCTGTCTCTTCTTCCTTGTCATGGTCCTCCCTTTTCAAAACAAAACCTCGAAATGCTGGAGCTTATTCGCCAGTTGTCATTCATCCTTCTTTTGATGGCCAAGTATTAGTGCCACCTCCTTAAGTGCTGCAAGCTGGAAATGAAGTTTGGGAAGGATGGTTGGTTGGTTTCTTCCTCGACAAGCCCCTGTCTTACATGACAGTTATCAATCACTTAAAAAAACTGTGGAAGCTTAAAGGTGAAGTCACCATAAAATCTGATGGCTCCTTGTTCCTTTTCCATCTCTCCTGTGCTGAGGATAGAAGGAGAATTGTAGAAGCAGATCCTATCTTCATACGGAACAAGATATCCATCATCAAGGCTTGGGATCCTTATATTGGGAATAGTTGCAGAACCATCAAATCTGCTCCAGTTTGGTTAAAGTTATCGAACATCCCTCTTTATGCATGGTCACGTTTAGGGATTAACTAGCTAGCATCTAGGATTGGAAGATTGCTCTGTTTGGATTCGTCCACTGATAAGTTGGAGCGAACAGGCTATGCTAAATGTTTAGTTGATGTCTCTCCTAATCAAGAATTGGTAGACGAGTTTCCTGTGAAATTAATTGATGGAACAACACAAATGATACGAGTCAGTTACCTCTGGAAACCTGATGTATGTTCTGTATGTAAAGTTTTTGGTCACATGACAAATTTATGTGCAAGAGAAGGAGCAGTAGATTTGAGGAGTGTGGAAAAGGAAGTTCTAAAGGAGAAATTGAATGGGGATAGTGTCACTGTGCATAAAGAAAATAAGCAGGCAAGCAAAAATAAACAGATCTGGAAGAAAGTTGAGAATAAGAAATATAAGAAAAAGTTGCTAATTCTTTGAAGTTGCCAGTGGTGGATGATAAAATAGAGCATGCTGAAGTTAATGCCAATATCATTGTTGTGCGGGGTATTGATTATAAAGTTGATAAAAATGTTGGATGTGGAAATGAGGTGCAGGTTGAGGCTTGTGAAACTGAAAATGAATATGGTACATTGTATACAAGCAATGTCTTTGATGTGTTAAAGGACATGGACACTGAAGGTGATAATGAGGATGAGTCACATTCTGGAGGTCAATATATTGGTAATTAATTGATGGCTGATTGCACTCATTTTTTACAAAACAAGCATTTTCACCAAGAACAATCAATTGTAACTTGTAATGAGCAGCATAACTTGCAGTCTCCTCTAGAGGAAAATGGCATTCAAACTTTGCAAGTTTCTGATACTCTTGTGCAAGCAAAATCTTCCATTATTTCTCAATGCACTGGCCCCCTTCTCAATCTTGAAGCGCCCCCATCCAAATGCCAACCAACAACCAATGCAAGCTTAGACAACCATGAAATTTCTAATACTCTTGTGCAAGTTTCTGATTCTCTTGTGCATGCAGAATCTTCCATTATTTCTCAATGCACTGGCCCCCTTCTCAATCTTGAAGCACCCCCATCCAAATGCCAACCAACAACCAATTCAAGCTCAGACAACCATGAAATTTCTTTCTGTAGCACAATGCAAAAAGAAATTTTTGATCTTGTGTACAGCATGCATGCCCAGTCTCATTCCACAGCTTCAGTCTCCTCTCCCAACCCTATTCCCACTCCCCCCATCATCTCAAAACCATGTCAGCCGTATGTTTTTCTGGGGTCTATACTCGGTTGGAAATCGCCACCAAATGAACCATCTTCAGACAGCTGTCAAGCAACTGAAGTTGATAACAGCAAAAAGTCTAAAAAGGCAAAAAACCAAAATCAAAGCTACACTAGAATGAATTCTCCTGTAACTAGGAGCATGAGAGAAGGAAATCACATAAACATGGTTTAATAAATGTTGCACAACATTGGTGTTTGGAATATTAGAGGATCCCATAATTTTCTTAAGCTGGATCAGGTTAAACTATTGATATCAAATCATCATCTTTCTGTTATTGCAATTCTTGAAACAAAACTGAATTTGCCACTAACTGTTAAAGCTGCAAAGTACATAAACCCATCTTGGACCTTGAACCATAATCTTCTTGAAGCAAGTTATGTGAGAATTATGGTCCTTCACAATCCAGAGCAACTTAATCTTGATCTCATCCTTGCAACTCCTCAAATTATGCACTTTCATGCCAAATATTTCAACTCCTCTTTATCTTTCTATATTTCTTTCGTCTATGCTTTTAACTCTCCCTCTGCTAGACAAGCTCTTTTCAACCTAATTCCCGCGCTAAGACAAGATTCCCATCCTTGGATTTTGCTTGGAGATTTTAACTCTTGCTTCTCACTGTCTGATAAACATGGTGGTCTCCCCCTTTTGCTTAGGGATATATTACCATTAAATAATGCTATTGATGACTCTTCCTTAATACCTATTGTCAAACATGGAGCCCCCTTCTCTTGGAACAACCGTTCAAGAACTGGTGCCCGTGTTTTCTCTAACATTAACCATTCTTTTTCTAACTTCAAAGCTCTTTCAACATGGCCCAACATCTCCACTTATCTTCCCCAACCAATTCTTTCTGATCACTCTGCCCTCATCTTGACCACTGGGAAAAAGCCTTTGGAAGCCAGAAGAGGATTTAAAATTTTACAATGCTTGGGTCCTTGATCCTGAATATCATGATATGCTTAAAAATGCTTGGACTGCTAGTCATTCTGGAAATCCTTCTTATATTTTTTGCAGGAAACTCAAGGCAGTCGAGGTAGCTTTGAGGGTTTGGGCAAGGGCAAAGTATGGTGATGGCAGTCTTCAATCAACTAAACTCAAGGACCAGTTAAGGATTGCTCAGGAGCAAATGATGGCATTTCCAGACAATGTTCTCATGGCTAAGAAGGAAGCTTCATTATTCAATGACCTAACCATTGCACTAGCTAGTGAGTCTGATATGAAAAGGCAACAATTAAGATTCAAATGGGCTGCTGAAGGTGATAGGAATACTAAATTTTTTCATGCCTCACTTAAAATTAAGCATTCTACAAACAACATCTCATCTGTTGTTGATGAAGCAGGTACTCTTCATTCTACCCCTGAAACTGTGGAAAAAGCTTTTCTTTTGCATTTTTCTGGCCTTCTTCAAAAGGCTAGCAACTTTGATCCAGACTTAGACATTCTCTCCACTATATCACTTCCAAGACTTAATCAAGTTGAATCTGGTCTACTGATAGCTAAAGTTACTAATGAAGAAATCAAGAAAACCCTATTTTCTATGAATAGAAGCTCGTCTGGTGGTCCAGATGGTTTCAACGTAGTTTTTTTTTACTTCTAGCTGGGATTTAGTTGGTAATCTATTTTGCAGAGCTGTCCATAATTTCTTTGATAAATTCAAGATGCTTAGATCTATCAAGTCTACCAACTTGGTGCTAATCCCTAAGTCTAAGCCAGCCTTGACTGTATCCTCTTTTAGACCCATTTCCTGTTGTAACGTGATTTACAAATGTATCTCCAAGCTTATTGCTACAAGGTTGGTGGATGTTCTTCAAAGAATTATTTCTAATAACCAAGTTGCCTTCCTCCCTGAAAGAAATAGCCTTGACAACATTATGCTAGCCCATGAGCTATTAAAAGGATACAACAGTGCCTATGTATCCCCTTGTTCCATGCTAAAGCTTGACCTGCAGAAGGCTTATGATTCTCTTCATTGGAAGACTATAGTTAGGGTTATGTCACTCATGGGCTTTCCAAAGGTTTTTGTTGCTTGGATTTACGAGTGCATATCTACTCCCTCCTATTCTCTGATTATAAATGGTATCAGTTCTCCCACTTTTGTTCCAAAACAAGGAATCAGGCAAGGGGATCCCTTGTCTTCCTACATATTCATTCTTGTCATGGAAGTCTTCATAAGACTGTTAAAACCCATGTATCTTAACAAGCAAATTCATTATCATCCCAAATGCAAGGACCTTCAAATAACTGCCCTTCTTTTCGCTGATGATATTATGATTTTCTCCAAACCTAATATCCAATCTCTGGGGGGTATTAAATGTGCTCTTCATTCTTTTTACTTAATGACTGGCCTTAATCTTAATCTCCATAAATCCAGCATCTTATTCTCTGGAGTGTCTAATTTTCTGGATGAAAATCTGATTTCTTTTGCTGGTATGCAATCCATGTCAACTGATATGACCTATCTTGGGCTTCCTCTCTGTACCTCTAGAGTCACTTTTGCTGACTGTCTTCCTCTTTATGAAAAGATCACTGCTGTTATGGATTGTTGGGCTAATAGATTTCTGACTCAAGCTGGTAGGCTCGTGCTTGTTCATTCTGTTAGCCAATCCTTAGTGGTTTATTGGGCAAGGACTTACATTCCACCAGCTAAACTTCTGCAATTGGTTAGAAGAGCAATGATGAGATTCTTTTGGTTTGGAACCATTCACACTAGGAAAGTCCTCCCTTGTTCTTACAATATTATTGAGTTGCCTAGAAGCAAAGGGGGACTGGGTTTGCAAAATATTAGGCTTGAAACAAGGCTGCATACAGCCATCATTTCAATGCATTGCTTATCAAGCATGACACTTTGTGGGTGAACTGGACATACAAATATAATATTGGAACTAAAAAATTCTGGCTTATGGATATACCTCAGTCATGTAACTGGATTTGGAGGAGTATTCTAAAATTAAGGTCCATTTTCAAGCCTCTTGTTCAACTGAAGCTATCGGAGACTAGTTTCTGCAGTTTCTGGCATGACCCTTGGCTAGGTAAAGGTGTGATTCTGGATCATGTTTTCAGTCCTCAGCAGAAGTTTCAATGTGGCATTGTCCCCAATGCCCTTGTTGCTGATCATATTGTTAATGGAAGAATTGAGTTGCCCTATACTAGCAATCAGATTGTCAGAGATTTTTTGAATAAGTATGCCACTTCCTTATTTGATTCATATAATTATGACGCTGTCTTGTGGAATGGTCAGGGGCACTCAATCAAAAAAGTTTACGTTGCTTTGAATGGTCTTGACACAATGCCGGACACTAAATGGAGGAAGGTTACTTGGGTGGTGGCATCTAGTAGCAGTGACAATCTCATGTTCTGGAAGGTGATTTCCAATGCTCTGATGACTAGAGACAAACTGTTGAGTTATGGTATGACTCTTCTTCCTGAGTGCGAGTTGTGTCATCAGCAAGCTGAAAGTGTTTTGCACATCTTTTTTGATTGTCCTTATGTTCACTACATCGGCTCTCAAATGTTGAATTGTATCCTGAAGTTTTTTCATTTACCTATCAGTATTAACCTGTGGAACTTGATGGAAGGAGCCATCACGTGGAGGGATGACAATAGGCAACTCCTTTTTTTGTTGTGAAAAAATTAATGGTGGAAATATAGAAAGAAAGGAATAACAGATGCTTTGAAGGAATAAGCAGAAGCAAGGAAACTATGTGGATGGTTACAAAGCATAACATACTGATGGGGATGAGAGTCAGCCCTTTTAAGTTTCACGAAAACCACTTCGAGCCTTGGATTCCTTAGCGTTTTCTTCTTGCTGCTCCTTTTCTTTTCTGCTGATGTTTGTGTTTTCTTCTTGTCTGCTTTGTTGTGTGCTGTTGTTGTGTGCTTTGTTGTGTGCTGTTTGTAGTGTTTTCTTTTTTTTTCTTTGGTTAATAAAGCTGGTAAGGGTCCAGTTTCAACCCCGCTTAATCTGCAAAAAAAATAATATAAAATAGTCTATTTATAAATAGTTATAAAATATAGATGGTAAAATATAAAATAGCTTAATAAAATAATTATAAAGTATAAATAATTGAATTTAATATGAAATCCGAACTGAACCGGTCGCATTTCATGATCCAATCCGAACCATATATCAACATTTTCAATCCCGACTTATATCAGTTCAGATTTTCACTTTTACATCAACTTAAGGTTTAACGGTTTAAATTTCTTATTTACACTATTTACTTCAATTTAATCCAAACTATCCAGTTTCATCATTTAAATCCAATTCTTTTAAACTCAACATTTACCTTTAAAAATCAATTACTTAGTAATTCCAAATTCATATCTTTTCATAAGTCTGTTTTTGACAAATCAATTAAACCATTTAAAGTTAAACTTGAAATTTTATACCATTACATTAATTTAATTTTTGAATTGAATCAATCCAATTTCTACATTAATTCTAAATTAATTCACCGAATCAAATCAAATTTTCAACTAAATTAAGCATTTCCTTAAAATCTATTAAATTAAAATCAAACAACAAGTTTAAATCTAAAAATCCCATTAAATTTTTTCATTAAATCGATTAAATTTCAATTTCATATTTTCAAGTTCAACATAAATATAAACTTACAATATTTTAATTTAATTTTCAAATCAATTTATTTAAACCCAAAGTGGTTTTATATCAAGTATGTATCATTTCAACCCAATGTGATTTCTTAATTATCAGGGAACGTTTAGTGTGAGGACAATAAAATAATAACATAAATAACATAACCTGTCAATGACCAACATACGTGCATAATTAACAATTATATATATATATATATATATATATATCCATGCCTAACTAACATATCACATGTGTCACATATCATAAACAAAATTTTGTGAATATTTTCAAATTCTAACATGTCATATACTAACATAACATATAAATATATAACATGAAATATATATATAAGAAACTTGCGAGGTGATTTACAATAAAATAACATGGCATATGTCACAGCAAATTTCATAGCAACCATTTACAAATCATGTCAACTTGCATAACATAGGTGGGTCATTTTCTACATGTCCAAAATGCGTCATTTTATATGTCAAAATGGACATATAAATTAATTGATATCATATAAATTTAATTAATAAAACACTAACTAAAGCAACATTTCAATTACTTTTCACATGCTACCAATTCACTAACATAAAAATATCAGTCGTGAGTGATTGCTCATCTTTCATGGCTACGAAGGTGATGAAAAAAGGAGCAATATGGAGATTCCTAGAAAAGATCCCAATGAGAAGCAAATCCAACAAAGCTTACACCTAAACACGAACCAGTAAACAAGTTTCAACTACTTCCAACTTCCAAATAACCCAATATCCAAACTACGGACAAATATGAAACTAGGTCATATTTAATAAAATATTCGGACCAAGATATTACAAAATCTATAAAAGTGACTAACTAGAAAATTGTTGAAAATTCTTTTCCCTCCACATTCAAAAGAAGAATCACTAAAAAATTTCTGTCTTGAGGAAGTTATGGTCAAAACAAACAGAGGAGTTTTCTAAGTTGAAATTTGAGTTCAAATTACTTTGAAAAGATTTGAGTTTTTGGCATAGCAAATTAGGAAATTTGAAGAACTGATCTAAAAGAAAGTTGAAGTCACTGGAAAAATAAATGGATTTAAGAAAAACATATAATTAGGTTCCTTTCCAAAGGAGATATGATTGATACAATATGTGTATTTTCGGCCAAAACTGGACCTGAGAAAGAACTTGAAAAATGGAGTTTTTGATATAGAAATATTCGGAATAGGAAGAAGGGTTCAACAATAAAACTGTTGCCATTGAAATTATACACGATTTTTAAAAAATATATTTGATTTGGAGTAGTTTGGTTAAAAACATAAGCCATGAAAGTAAAGGGAAGAAAGAGGGAAAAAGGAAATGGAAAAAGAAGGAAAAAAGGAGAAAGAAGAGGAGAGGAAAGGTGGGGCTTTAGCCATGTGTTGCTGCCATGGGTTATGGGTGGTGATGGAGGTGGGTGGCGGTAGCAAGGGGAGGGGAAAAGTGGTGACGTGAGTGAGGGAGAGGGAGGCGAGGCAAAGGTAAGGGAGGTGGAGGCCAAGGAGAAAGGAAGGAGATTAATTTGGTTTTAGAATTTGATATTTTTAGATCTATGGATTAGACAGGAAGAAGACGATACAGATAATTTATGTTCAGAGAGGAGAAATGTGAGGAAGAGATGTTCTGTACGTACCTATTTACAAGAAATGAAAAGGTATGGTCTCTTTAATTTCCCCAAGCCCATTAGTCTAGTAGTCTATTTGCATTCTAATGACTCCTTAAATTCCTAGAAGCCCAATAACTAAATAAGAAAGCCCATTAGAAACATGAAAGGGGAAAAACATATCTAAATACATAAAGGAAACACTGACAAATTACGCAAGTTTTCTAGAACTCCGACTTCAACGAAACGAAAAGCAGTGTTCTTCCTAAAATTTTGTCTAGATTTTTTTTCAATAAAAAAGATTCAAAATTTGAAACTTTTTTACTAAAAATTCAAATTTGACTAAGTTTTGACCAGAATTTGACCTTTTTCCAAAATTGTGCATTTAATTAAATTTGATCAAATTAATTATTCAGAAGCATCCAATTAGTTATTTTAAATTTAAATTTCAAGTTTTTCTTAAATTCAAATAAATATTCAATTTTAAATCGTTCAAATTTATGAGTCGTTGCACTCTTCCTATTCAAAACCTTTTGTCCTTGAAAAGGAATAAGGAATCTAGTATTTAAACAATATACCATTCGTGCGCATATCAAATTCGATTGCTTGTTCAAATACAAAATTTTGCTTCCAATTAGTATTGGTAACCTGACCATCCTAGTGCGAACTCTGATCCGATTCTTTGATTAGAACTTCCATTCTCCTTGCATAGCAATAAGCTATGATGAGAACTTCATATTCGTATTAAAACCCATATCAGTGTTTGTCGTCGAGAATCGGACAAATAATTCTACCCGAAACCAAATTGTATATTCAAAAATGAATCAAAACTGTTATGCAAATAGAATGAATTACGTTCAACTAGGTATTTATTCCATTGATTCCCCTCCTTTTGCGGACAAGAATTAATATTTGATATTTTTCAAATAGTAAATTTGTAAAACAATAAAAACCCTTTTTTTAGTTTATTATGTTGAAGTTATGAAATATTTAATTTTCATGTTATTGATTTGTTATCAAAAATACTTTCATAACTCAAAGTCTTAACAAGTTTATTTTCGTTCTCAAAGAATTTAGGCACTTGTTGATCAGGCGCATGTCTAAAAATCTCCAAGCTCTTAATAGACTTGTTTTGACTACCAATGAAAATAATTAAAACATTTAAAATAGACATGGAAAGAAATCCCCCCATGGAACACAGTTATGCAATGGTTACGCTGCTATCCCAGCGGAATCACTTGTAACTGTAGGCATCACCGACCCTTTCGACTTACGCCATGGTTCATAGATGGCAGCTACTCAATGGTTATGCTGCTATCCTAGCAGAATCACGTGTAAATGTAGACATCACTGCCCCTTTATTTACGCTAGGATTCATAGATCGCAGCTATGCAATGGTTATGCCGCTATACCAGTGGAATCACTTGTAACTGTAGGCATTACCGCCCCTCGATTTACGCTATGCATCAATATCAAATGACTATAATAAGTGACCTACTAAGTGGGCTTCCATATGTGTTCCTACGGAGTAGGACCCCGATTTCCAATGGACACCTTGCATGGAGTCCCAACGCAACCCTACAGAGTAGGATCACGATTTCCAATCGAAGGAGCTTCCCATATCTTCGGTTTGAAAACATACAATACTATATATATATATAGTAGTTTTCATTTCATATTCCGCATACATCATACTTATATAAATCTCATTACATAAGATTTTCCAAATCATAATTTCAAACATATCATTCTTTTTTTAGAAAAGCTAACCGGCTTTAAAGTGGGCCGTGCCACTGTACATAAAAAGAACAAACAGGTGCTCTGCACATGCACAGAACAGCTAAAGGGGCAGGAGGCCCAAAACAGAAAAAAAATAAGCACAGGAGCTAGACAAAAATGCCTAAACTGCTAACACAGAATGACTAAGTTTCCTCAGAAGAGGGAGGACAATCTCGAACAACATCCAAAGGACCAGTCACAAGAGAAAATCCCGAAAATAGAGCAGCTAGATGCGGATCATAACCAACAGAGTCAGGAGAGTAGATAAATTTCCTATCCCAAGTGACATCATAAAACTTACTCTTATTCTCCTCCCCAATCGCACCAACCCTAGTTAGGCACAAACCATCTCCCTCAATATGGTAGATAAGACACCGACTCTCACCCTCATTCTCACTAATAAATGCATAGTATATGTCTTTCTCAAAGGAATATCTCATATCAGAAGGAGCATGAATCCAAGCACGTTCAACAGAATTCCATGTAATATTATCAGACAAGGGGGGCAGAAGGGGTCTCCACCAAGGCCAATGGAGAAGGAACAGAAGTTGGAGCAATAACTGGCGAAGAAGCAGAAGGAGGCACACTAACCAGAGCATCAACAGGAGTAACCGCAGAGGTAGCAACAGCAATGGGAGGCACCGTTGCGACGACCGATGGGACAACAGGGGAGACCTTCGGAACCCACTTACGAAGGGGAGGACGAGGAAGTGGAGACCGAACAACAAGGGGAACAGCCGATGAAGAACAAGAACCTGCTAGGTGGCCAAAAGACTGACAAGACGAACATATCTCAGATTTCCAACAATAGCACACTCTGACCTCAGCAACATGGCTCTCATCTAATCTAACCAATAAAACTTTGGCAGAGGTTTGTCAGGCGTAATCTCAATTAGAGCTTTGGCATAGACTAGCTTTTTCCTGGCAACAATATTAGCATCGTAACAGATCACCTTGCCCACAAGACCAGCAAGCCAGTCAATTCCAATAAGAGGCTGGAGAACAGATGGGATATTTGAAAAGTGGGCCCAAACAGGAATTGAAAGAACTTGCTCCTTCGCACGATCTACAGAAGGACTCCAGGTAGTAATAATGAAAGGTTTCCCATCAATAAGGATGGGGTCAGCCTCGAGAATTCGTTGTCTTTCATCACTACGCGAAAACTTAAAGTAGAACATTTTATTATCAAAGTGAACACTCAGACCACCTTTAGGCTTCCACACAGAGCCGCACCGCGCCTTAACAAGATGGTAGGGAGGATTGGAGTCAAGAAAGAAACCAACCAAGTGTTCTTTCCAATAATCCACACCAGCATCGATAACATCCGAAGGTGGGATCATCACACCCTCAATCTCTACATTATCAAAGAGTCGAGGAGTATGCTTACCAGCATTATTAGGTAGCTTGAAAACAAGGATGTCCACATAGGGATAGGCCGTGGCGGAGGACGAACCAACAAATTAGCGTTGGAAACTGCAAGCAAAAAATTGGTGACTGGTGCATTACCACATGCACCTGAAGTGCAACCAACCGAATCCCCTACAGTAGCTAAGGAGAGAACACTAGCATCCTGCAGGCAAACACCATGAGCTCAACCACAACACTACTAGAATCAAGTGCAATACCAGGCCGCACTTCAATATTTTCAGGCCCAATCTCAGTAACAGACCAAGACGACTCACCACGTTTTGATAGTAACGACGAAAGAGGGGAAGGAACGAGAGGGCTATCAGGAACAAGAATTTCAGTTGGAGGCAACGTATTGGATAAGTCATCCAAAAGGCTAGCCAAAGGGTTAACCATAATCAGAAAACAGAAGAGAGGAGAAGCACCCAACTGCAACAAAGAAGCATTCAGCAGATCGAGAGGCACAAGGAGCAGATGCAGGAGAAAACGGCGGCTGCAGAGACGTGGCGACGGCGGAGGCACACGGAGGCGCGATTAATCCCAGAACCCCAAAACATAAGGCATGCGAAAACCAATTTTACACGATATCGCCATTATAGTTTTTGTCAAACATATCATTCTTATATAAATTTCGATATACATAAGATTATCACTTCCAAATTGAATATCTTTCAAAATCAATAATTTCGAAAATAACTTCAAATGTATATAAGGTCCATCTTAGATAATCGAAAACTTCAAATCAATATGTTTATAGAATCAAAGGTTCTCAAAAATCAAAAAATTTCAAATATAAGTTCATTTTCAAATTCATATTTGATTTTCAACAATCATTTTTCCTCAAATCGAATATTATTACAATTCAAATCTAAAAAAATTTCAAACTTAATATTTAGGAAAATTTATTTATACCTCATAAAGTCACATTTATATGAAATCAAAATTCCTTTCTAATAAAAGAATCAATTTTTTTCTAATGTCAATACCGATATACACTTGATAAAACTACAGGGATAGGTGAGCATAAGGTCAGACCCAACCAAAAGCTTGGACCAACTCAAGTGCAATACAAATAAAGTCTAAATATGAGCATAAGGTCAAACCCGAGCCAAAGCTAGGTTCAACTTAGGTGCAATACAAAAACAAAAATAGAATGGTCAAGTTTTAATGACTGGAACAAGCCTCGACCAAAAACACAATTGTGTACACATGAATACAACTCAATGCAAAACAACCACAAAGTGAAACAGAGACTCAAAGCATGCATATGGACATGCAATGTTGAAGATACAATGTTACAGAGGTAACATCAATATACAGAGATATCAAGTGAAGCATCAACAGTCAATGGTTCAAATGTCAGATAACAAAGACTGGAAGAAACTGCAACAAGCCTCAACAGTTAAAGTGTACAAATATATGGTGGAAAACACAAATCAACTCAATGCAGGACAAGAATCCAAAAACCAAACAGTCCAACTATTCAGGCTAAAGCCAGTGGAACAAAAGCTTCAGACCACACTTAAATTGCAATAAAACTAGAGTATAAAAATAGTGAACAATGGAATGCAACTGAGGTGGACACACACATATATACATACATAAATGTATGTATGTATACAAGTGGAAATGACCAGCTTTTAAAGTGCAGACAAATTCCAAAATCAAGACGAAGTCTGAAAACAATGCAAGCTTGAATCGAAGTATGAAAACAAAGCAGCTTGAACTAGACTGCAAATTACATGATCATGCTTGAAGCAACTCATCACAAAAATGCAAACTGCAATAGAGGTATACAACAACCAAATGAAGGCATGGAGGCAAACAAGTATACATAAGTAAAGATATCAAGTCAATCATGTAAATGTGTAGCTTCAACATTGAAGGCCACAAATTTCAACCAGACCAATGAGCAAGGTCGAATGAAGACAACAGAAGTGCAGACACATGAAGACTCCAACCGGAACAAAATCACAATGCTTTAGACATGCATATATAGAACAAGCACATGATGCAATGCAACGAGACCAGAAACAAGAGCATACGACAAAGTATACATGGATATAAATCAAAGCTAACATAAGCAAACATGTAGAACAGTAGACAGAACTCAATGCAACCAAGACCAATATCACACAACAACTACATACATCATTATAGAGCATCACAAACATACATATATATACATGTGCAAATTCACATGTATACATGTATTGATATGCAGTGACAGGATGAACAATGATCAAGCATCAGGTCGAAAATGCTAAGAGCATTTAACAATTATAACAAAGTCAAGGCTGAGACAAAAATCAGTCAGATGATCAAATGTCGTAGGAATTCAAATTTGAACTAGTCAAAGTGTTTTTCAACAAGTCAAAATATTATCTCGAATGTTGCCAGCAAGGAAGGTAACTAGCAAGTGATACAAAAGTGAACAAGTCGAAGCAAAAATATTATCACAGTATCAAATGGTCGAAATCAGAGATGTCAACATAGAAAAGAAACAGAGACCAAAACAGTAACAAATGTATGCATATATCAGTGCATTTCAGCAAGGATAACACAATGAATTAACATGAATGCAAAGCTTCAGCGGAAACTGGAAACCCAAAATTGCAACCATACACGACTACCCACACATAGATACACACACATATGTATGTATGTATATACATGGTGCTTAACAAATTGCAACTGTAAATGAAGCCAGTAGAAAATACTTCCAAAACAGCATCCGGTTTTTACAAAAATCAGGGTAGCAGTTTTTCAAACCAAAGTTAAGTTTAAATGCCAAAGAATCGAAGCCGTGGTGACCAAGTTATAGGGAAAAAGAAGAAACCGACTAAATCAAATAAATAACGATCAAGTCAGAATCAAAGCCATGGTAGTCAAGCATAGCACATTAGAAAATATACGAAACTGAACTGGTCAGGACTAATCACAAGAAATCAAGCTAAATCGAATGGCAGAACAAAAGTAACAGACGAATTAAAATAAATATATTCGAACGATAATTTAGGGTTTTCAGCACTATAAAACCCAATCATAATCGGCATTATCCATATCAAGTTCAAAGCATATCAACCGGAGTAACAAAGAAAATCACATACCAGATTTATCCAAATTGAACTCGCCAAAATTGAAGCAGCCGAGTATAGTAAAAGCTAGATGATCGATCAACAAAGCAATGCAAGATTATATATTCGAACGATCAATTTAATCGGCGTTCTCAATTTCCAGAAGCCCTAAATTCTTAAAGAGGAACGAATGCTGCCATTTTCATCAAGCAAAGAAAGTGGGCCGAAGAAATAAAAAGGGCAAACGGGGATAATTTATTTTCTTTTGTGCCGATTTTATAATTATCATTGGGCTTTAGTTTTATAATTTAGAGTTTCTTGTTTTTAAGTTTTTTAATTTGTATTTTGCTTTTAAATTTCTATAAAATTCTAGTCATGTGACTAGAGGACGAACTACAGTGGCGTAGTTTGAGAATTCGCAACTCAGTGGTTGAGTTGTGACAGGGTTTTGAGCGTAGAGTTAGGTTAGTCGATAGCGGGTGTGGCGATATTACGTGTGTAAGCGTCCGACTACTAAATTTCTAGTAGAAAACTAGGGGACATCACGTAGGCAGGGTAAATCTGTGTCGTTATATTTCTGCTTTTAATATTCTGCTATTATCTATGCTGCTATTATTCTGCTATTATCTGTGCTGCAATTATTTTATATATTTCCGCATTTAATTTTTATAATTATTAGTATCACCAGATTCACCCCCCTCTAGGGTGAAATCGATCATACAAGTGGTATCAAAGCTAGGAAAAAAGTCAATTTTTGTTTTTAAAATTTGGACTTTTTCAAAACCAATTTTTTTTCAAAATTTTTTAGATGGCTTCTTTTAATAATGCTTTTGCTGAGGGAGAGTCCATAGTTAGACCACCAATGTTCAATGGTGAATATGCTTATTGGAAAAATAGAATGAAATTTTTCTAAAAACCATTAATGCTTGGAATATTGTTGAGATAGGTTAAGAGCACCAATTATAGTGATAGATAATCGAGAAATAGATAAATCGATGGATCAATGGACATATCTAGAAAATAAACTGCAGAATGCTAATGCTAAAGCTATAAATTCTATTATATGTTCACTAGATCAAATTGGATTTAATTGTGTCTCACATTGTCTAACTGCGCAAGAAATCTAGCACACACTTTAAGTGACTCACGAAGGAACATCTCAAGTCAAAGAATCTCGTCTTTCCATGCTTAGTAGTGAATACGAAAACTTCACAATGGCAAGTATGAAAATGTAAAAGAGATGTATGGACGACTTTCCAATCTCGTATACAAATCAAAAGCTCTCGAAAAATCATACACATAATTGAAAATAGTCCGAAAAATCCTCAGAGTCCTTCCATGAATTTTTGAAGCAAAAGTTACCGCCATTCAAGAATCAAAGGATTTGAAACAAATCAAAGTTGAAGCACTCACTGGAAATCTCACCACTTATGAGCTAGAAATGAAATTCAAGGAAGAACGAGATGGAGGTGATACTCAAAAGAAATCAATAGCTCTCAAAGAAACAATGAAAAGTGATAATGATGATGATGATGGAATAGCTTAGCTGGCGCTACTAATAAAGAGATTCAAAAAGTGGAACCGTAAATACGAAAATCCAGCTCTAAATCAAAAATTGAAAGGCAGAATGGTCAAAGCACTAGACAATTCAGAAGAGCAAGAGAACATTTGTCACAAGTGCAATAAACCTGGTCATATCAAGCCTAATTGTCCTCAGAATCGAATCAGCCAAGGAAAGAAACCGAAAGGACAAGTTTTGCAGCCACTTGGGATGAAACTGATGAAGATAATAAAAGCACTAGCAGCGAGGGTGAAAAGGCATATTTGTGTCTTCAAGGTGATATAACTGATAGTGAGATGATGATGAGCCAAGCGAGGTATCAAAACTTACTCACTCAGAACTACTTATATATTTTCACGAAGTAAATGGCTGTTCCGAAAGACTTAGGGAGAAATACGCTAAAATTGAATAATAAAATGATACTTCAATAGATTTAAATAAACAACTTGATCAATTGGTTAAAAGCTATCAAACCAGGAGCCCTAAATGTGATAAGTGTCCATCATTTGAATAAGAAGTTAAAAAATTAGAAATTAAAATTAAAACATTTGAAACTGAGATTCTGATTTTGAAAGAAAGTGAAAATACAAGGAGAGAAAATTCTATAAAAAGTGCACTCAATTAATGAACGAAAATGAATATCATAAAACACAAGTCCAACAATTGCCTACAACTTTAGGAAAATCTTCCAACAGAGAAAAATCACTGAATATGTTATTAGGGAATAATCTGTCAATCCTATTAGACAAGGACTTGAATATAATCAATCTGAACATGTTAAAAGCAAAATTAATCAAGTAAAGTCCGAGTGCACAATCTGTAGAAAAATTAGATACAATCAAAACAATTTTTGGTACAGACCCAAACATGTGAAAACGATACTAATTTGTGTTCCAAAAGGCATGAATATAAAATACATCAAAGTCAAACAAATCTGGGTGCCAAAAGGAACAAATATAAATTGTCTTGGGTCTACTCATACATATTTTTCAAAATCATTTGCCACTAACAAACATGGACCTATAAAAACAAATAAGTCACAAAAAACTTTTCTCATGTACATGTAGTGGCAGGTTAAGTAACAAAAACAGTGTTACCTAGATTCTGGCTGTTCCAGGCACACGACGGGCAACAAAATCAAAGTTCCTTAACCTAGTATAAAGGTGGCATAATCACAATGGGCAACAAGGAAAAATTATTGTAAAGGTAAAATAGGTAACAGTATATATACCTTGAACGATTTATTAAATGTGAAAATCTGCACCATAATCTGATTTAAATCAGCCAGTTATTTGATAATGAATGTTGATCATGATTATGATTTATGCAAAAGTTGTTTGACAATTTTTTTTATGCTGAGAACACTATAAGTACCTCTAGAGTCTTAGAACTACTTCATATAGATTTGTTTGGACTAATGATGATATTTTATTATTTAATGATTACTCATGATACATATTGTAACGCCCCACCCCGAGACCCACCTTAGCAAAGAGAATTAACAAGTAATTCTATCTACTAAAGCAGAGAATAAGGCTGGTTAAGGGCGACCATCTATAATTTTGTCTTAAACATCTATTGAATACGTCAATAAATGCATTATAATTTTTCAACTCAAGTGGATCGACATACCCAGTAAATGCTTAATCCAAAACTATAGGTGACTAATGGATCAATCAGAACAAAATACAATAACCGAATACAAATCACATCAAGAACAGTAACCAACATCATATATATACATATACACTAATACACGTTCAGTACAATACAATATGAATACAATAACGGTGGTACACGACCACACCAGATACATCGAATCAAATGTAAAAACATCAGAGTATGCGGAAGAAATAAACTACTCAAGAGAGAGAAGAGCTATTATCCAATATCAACTTCAAGCTAAGCCCAATAGATGATACCTGAAACAACTCGGTCTGACCCGAGTGAAAACACACGGGTCAGGCTAGCTAAAATCATCAGTTAAACAGAATAATCGATAAGGATAAGTAGGTGATAGCTATGGTATCCTTTTTCTTAAAGGATGCCATGCCCTAAACAGGATTTCAACATCATAAGAAAGGACAACATCTCTTCTTGGCAAGTAGAAGAGATAATGATGATAAAGTCATACTTAAGTGGCATAACTGACACTTAAGCAAATGGAACATCGACGAGCAAAGTTTTAAAGATATGACTCAATAAACATCGCTTTCGCCTCGTATCATCGACGATATAAAGGAATATGGATAATGACTTCAACTGATTCAACTATCTTCTTAGAAGTGGTTGTCAATATAACAATACATCAAAGGTACATATCCTTCATACATAGAATAAAACGCATATGGATGTGCCTCATCTCATTGGCACATCCCAAGGATCATTTAAGGAAATATAAAACCCAATTATAAAAGAAGCATTATACTTACTCATACCTCATCTCATCGGTATGAATATAGATACATCTCAAATTCATCGCTAAAACTCATCATAAAAGATTCTTCATAATCATTTATAGCTCATCTCATCGGTATAAATATGTAAATACATCTCAACTCCATCTTAACATCAAGTAGTCTATAAAATCATCAAATCGTCAATCCATAATGCAAATAACTCAATCAAAGAGTAAAATCATTAATGATTTCACCATATATTTATACATCTCATCTGGCACTAGGCTATCAATGTAATGATCATCTAAAGATGGTGAAGTCTAAAACATCAAAACTCAAAGAAATCACGAATTGGCCAGATCCTTGATTGCATGGCGAAGCAATGCAACGCACGCTACATCGTGACTAGTACTACTATTTGGTACCATAAACATCATGATGACTGGAGTCAAATAACATCTTAACATCGTGAACATCGTGAATGACTATAGTCTATAACATCATAATGACTCCTAGTCACAAAGACCCGAGTTAATAACATCGTGATGATCGGCGTAGCAACTACATCGTGATGACACCATTCGAGTAATCGTGGTCTGTAGTACTAGTAAACATCATGAATGTGTCTCAACTCTCCGGATAGGAACCCAATAGGTGTTAACATACGTCCCATACCATACGTTCGCCCCTAATTGTTTACTAGACGTTAGTTGGTACCACACTAGTAAAACATTACAAAACTTATGAAAATATACTCAGCCTCATCTCATTGGCGAGTAAATACAATACCATGCTCGTCTCATCTCATTGACGAGTACTAGTAGCATCGTGAATTGTTTCATCTCATCGAAAAGTAAAAATTCATCATAAATATCGAAATTATCAACAATCCTAACGACATACCTCATCTCCTAGGCAAGTAAAAGAACATCGTGATGGTTATTTCTAACCATAGTTGCAAATTAAAACTTAACATCAATATTGCCTCATTTCATCGGCCATCACAAAATGCATCTAGATTGGTTCGTCGTCGAATGTACTCAAAGAGTAATTCTCAAAGCAATAATCTTCATCAAAATTTGGTAACTTCTAAATAACTCAAAATAACACTTCAAATTGGTTTCGATGAAAACCATGCTCGAAAACAATGAAAACTAAGAGGGATATCTCAAAACCGATAACTTGAATTCAATACGAATTCATTTCAGATTTAACCCAAAATCAATTCAAATTCCATTTAAAATTTGAATTTCAAATTCTCCAAATATAGCTAGCCTACTGATAGGCATCATAGCTCTGAAAATATCTCAAAAACATCAATAAAACCGAAGCGAATGAGAGCAAAACGAGCTAATACAATTCTAAGGTCAACGATTGTTGTTGCTGTCATTTTGCTCTCAGGACAGCAACATACAACCATAATTTCGACCAAACAAAATTCAAAATTATAGAAAATACAATAAATGAAACGTGTAGCACATGACCTAAGCTTTCTAGAACATCTAAAATTATCAAAATCTGTTAAGAAACAAAGAAGTTATGGCCAATTTCGTTTCAGCCTCAAGCAAAGAGCAAATATTGGTTTTGCTCTCAGGATAACAGTATAAAAATTCGATTTTGACATAGCTAACCTCAAAATTATAGAAAACTCAATATATAAAACTGTAATACATGATTTAAGCTTTTTGGAACATCCAAAATTATCCAAACCAGTTAAGAAACGAATGAGTTATGACCAAAATAATTTCTCAGACTTGTGATTGTTGTTGCTGTCATTTGCTCTCGGGATAGCAACAAACAAGCACGATTTTGATCCAGTAAACTTCAAAAGTTTAGAAAACTCAAAACATAAAACTTGTAGCTCTTTATCTGATCTTTCCGTAACCTCCAAAATTATGAAATTTGGATGAGAAATGAATGAGTAATGGTCAAAATAAATTCTATGACTTTGTGATTGTTGTTGCTATCATTTGCTCTCGGGACAGCAACAAACGAGCACGATTTTGATCAAGCAAACTACAAAATTTTAGAAATTTCAAAACATAAAACTTTTAGCTCTTTGTCTGTGCTTTCTAGAACATCCAAAATTATGAAATTTGGATAAAAAAAAGAAAAATTATGGCCAAAACAATGTGGCAACAGAAAATAGAAAATAACAAAGACGAAACGTAACCTTATTAATATGAAAATTCAACTCAAAACCTTGTTTTTGCCTAGAATTTGTAAGCTTTTACACTTACCAATTGATTTTCAGTGAATAAGTAAGTATTTGCAAGCAAGGTTGAGTCTTTAGCATAAGATTGGAGCCCTAAACATTTGAAAATAGAAAAAAAAACAATACATGCAAAGAAGAAATTGATCAAAACAAAATTTACAGTAAACAATTCTAGGGTTTTAGATGGATTCTAAGATAGAATAGGTTGGAGATTACCTTCTTTTATGATTCTAACTTGAATTAGGCTTTTAAATTTGCAAAGATTGAGCTTGGAAGATTAAATTTTGAAGAGGGTAGCCATTGTTTTGTACTTTGAAGCCTTTTCTTTTCTGATTTAGGTTTTACTGTAATGAGTTTTGGGAGAAAAGGAACTTACTTCATTAGAAAACTCTAGAATTTGGGTTATTGGATGTTTACTATACCCAATTAGTCCATTCTCATACTTAGAAAATTATTTAGGCTAAATACATAGGTTTTATACCATTTTTAACATAACTTTCTCTATTAACTTCTTTTTACATGAGACAAAATGCATTCTTCATATTTTAACAACGTGAACATGATTAACACAATAATTTTTTTTACACTTAAAAATATTATTTTCCCAATAAACTATTAATTTACACAATATTTTACAATATTGTTATTTTTAGACAAAAAACCACAATTTTAAACAATCTGAGTCAAATAAAAATTATTTCTTAACTCAAATAAGTGTATTAAATGTTTTAACACTTTTTAAAATATTACAACACTATTTTCAATCATTAATACACTTCGAAAAATTCTTTTTCTTCTCCTTTCCCCTTTTTATTCACTATAAAAGGCTGTTATTGCAATAAAATTCCGATACTTCCCATTTTGACTCAATAAATAACTAACATCGTTTATTTTCAATCCACTATCACAATTAAAATATTCTATGCTTATTTTCACCCATTTATATTTATTCCAACCATCAATATATTGAAATAACATCTTATGAGATAAATTAACTCACATAAATTAAAAACCCAAGTTTTATTCATCAAAACATTGTTTATATAAAATAAACAATATTAACTCACATTTCATTCCTCCAATTCATTTATAATCACAAAATTAAATTATTATTTGCATTATAATTTAATATTAATGGTAATCTCCAAAATCCGGGTTGTTACAGACTCCCCTCCTTAAAAAATTGCGTCCTCGTAATTTCTAGAGGAAAAACTATAAACAACACTAAAGATACGAAGGATAAGGACAAGCTCGAATTCCAAACCATTCATACTCTCAATATAGAATGGTAGAAAGAAACAGGGAAAAATTCACTTGGTTAATTCAACGGCCTATCTTATGCTAATATAGTGATTAGCAAACCATTGAATTTTCCAAGCAACTCGAAAGAATTTTGAAGATCTCCCGTCTCAAATCAAAACTCAATAAGATGCTCAACAAATAATCAATCAAAAATGATTGATTGCTCAAAACTCTGTGAATAGAGTCGGGATCAAACCCGAACTCTAAACAATAAAAATGATCATCAACACAATTTTCTGCATAATAATACGGAAAGAACATCCTCACAACACGGATAGACTCAATAGACAAGATAGATAAATCACACAAAATGGCTTCTCACGAGGCCACCAAACTCGAACGACCGCAAAAATGCACGTCGTCATCAATAGCACAAGAATAGATTGAACTCAAGAACAAGAATATAAGCTCAAATTACTTTTCAATCCAAGATATTTAGAATTTTTTTTCAACATCTTCTAAATTTTAAATCTCAATTTTCAACATTTGAAAATGTTCAAACTTTTTACTATATTACTTAGTAAGTAATTTAAAAGTCAAATTAAAAGTCCAAATTTCTTCTCTCACTTCAAAATTAATTTCCAAAGAAATTTGTAAATCCATAATAATATTCCACAAAATAAATTAAGCATTTAAATTCTCTTTACTCATTTTATTAAACCACTTAAGTAGTTAAAAAAACAATCTTCAAATTCTCTTAAAACATCCAATGTATATAATATATATTCTAAAATCTCAAAATATACTTCCAATAAAGCACGGCTCAAAAATAATCTCATTTATATTCTCATCTTTATAATTTAAAAATAAATAAATGGCATTGCCTTGCCATTGAGTCTCTAATAAATAAATATATCTGTTGGCTGCAGAGTTGACCGAACGATCAAAACTGCCTCGCCAACTTTTACTCGTCTCTAAAATCAATGGCTGCAATTTCCATTCAAAAATAAATTTAATATTTAATCTCAAAATATTATTTTCAAAATTTCAATTTTTAAAACACAAACCATCGTGTCTGATTGCCTCATCATAGCATTTAGGAGATTCCTATCGATAACGTTGATCAGGCATACCAACAAGAACTCTTAACTACTCGATGGACAACCCAACACTCTCAAATTATTTATATAAAAGTAATACTACTCATGTAAATATATTCTCAATATATTCTTTGACTTTTTTATATCTCAAAACTCATATATATAGCTTCAAAAACTCAAACCAAAGAACATTAAGAGAATGTATCGAGATATTCCAAGAATACGTGGTTCACAAAATCAACAGAAGGAGATGGAGTGTTCGTCAACTCGTAAAAGACGACGAGCCACTCTCGGAAATCATCAAGACAAAAGATAAGCAAGATATTCTTCTCGAAGGAGAAGAAGCACACAAACAACAAATCATTACTTCAAACAAAGTAAAAAGGATAACACCGATTGAGTATTCGAAAAGGATAACTCAAAGAAACTGAATGATAAAGTCAATCAAACTCGAACAATCTAGAAACTCACCTCATTCCTTAGTGGATGTCCACGTGGAAGGATAGCCGAAGGCTAAAAGCCAGGAATTACGTTACCTCAGCACTCGATTGCCCGATTGGATGTCAAATCTAAACGGACTCAAAAAACTCAACAAAGTCACCATGACTGGAATTTGAGATATATCATCAACATTTCGATACTCAAGAGTGAATACAGAAACTTCAAAATCATCATTAACATTCCAAAGTGATAGAAATAATAAACCAATCAAATTAGGATGCCTAAATAAATATATGATCCTATAACAAAAAAAGGATCAAACTTTACATCAAATAAGTCAATCTATCTCAAAGCAAATAAATCTCAAGATAGTGAGTAATAATCAAATACTCACTAAAGCAACATCAATATAAAGAAACCTCAGAATGCCCACAACGAGCCAATCGTTGTGGATCAATTAGCTCCATCGATACGAACTCACTCGTATCGACAAAAAAAAGAATAGAATAATCTCAAATAAGGTTTTATATAAGATAAGATGACATCAAACTCTATTATGGAATACTACGGAATACAATATATCTATATTCCTAGACATATTCCATCTCTACAATCCTAAAATTCGAAATGAATCAAAGCTCGATTCGAAAGCAAGCTCGAATAAAGGACAACGATTCACCCGTATTGTACTTCGATGTATCATGATATACGTACTGTTCTGTATTTATTCTACTTGGTTCTGACCACAGCTCTGATACCAAGCTGTGACGCCCCAACCCGAGACCCACCTTAGCAAAGAGAATTAACAAGTAATTTTACATACTAAAGCAGAGAATAGGGCTGGTTAAGGGCGACCATCAATAATTTTGTCTTAAACATCTATTGAATACGTTGATAAATGCATTATAATTTTTCAACTCAAGTGGATCGACATACCCAGTAAACACTTAATCCAAAACTATAGGTGACTAATGGATCAATCAGAACAAAATACAATAACTGAATGCAAATCACATCAAGAACAGTAACCAACATCATATATATACATATACACTAATACACGTTCAGTACAATACAATATGAATACAATAACGGTGGTACACGACCACACCATATACATCGAATCAAATGCAAAAACATCAGAGTATGCGGAAGAAATAAACTACTCAAGAGAGAGAAGAGCTGTTATCCAACATCAACTTCAAGCTAAGCTACCTGAAACAACTCGGTCTGACCTGAGTGAAAACACATGGGTCAGGCTAGCTAAAATCGTCAGTTAAACAGAATAATCGATAAGGATAAGTAGGTGATAGCTATGGTATCCTTTTTCTTAAAGGATTCCATGCCCTAAACAGGGTTTCAACATCATAAGAAAGGACAACATCTCTTCTTGGCAAGTAGAAGAGATAATGATGATAAAGTCATACTTAAGTGGCAAAACTGACAATTAAGCAAATGGAACATCGACGAGCAAAGTTTTAAAGATACGACTTAATTAACATCGCTTTCACCTCGTATCATCAACGATATAAAGGAATATGGATAATGACTTCAAATGATTCAACTATCTTCTTAGAAGTAGTTGTCAATATAACAATACATCAAAGGTACATATCCTTCATACATATAATAAAACGCATACGCATGTGCCTCGTCTCATTGGCACATCCTAAGGATCATTCAAGAAAATATAAAAACCAATTATAAAAGAAGCATTATACTTATTCATACCTCATCTCACCGGCATGAATATAGATACATCTCAAATTCATCGCTAAAACTCATCATAAAAGATTCTTCATAATCATTTATAGCTCATCTCATCGATATAAATATGTAAATACATCTCAACTCCATCTTAACATCAAGTAGTCTATAAAATCATCAAATCATCAATCCATAATGCAAATAACTCAATCAAAGAGTAACATCATAAATGATTTCACCATATATGTATACATCTCATCTGGCACTGGGCTATCAATGTAATGATCATCTAAAGACGGTGAAGTCTAAAACATCAAAACTCAAAGAAATCACGGATTGACCAGATCCTTGATTGCATGCCAAAGCAATGCTACGCGCGCTACATCATGACTAGTACTACTATTTGGTACCATAAACATCGTGATGACTGGAGTCAAATAACATCTTAACATCATGAACATCGTGAATGACTATAGTCTATAACATCATAATGACTCCCAGTCACAAAGACCCGAGTTAATAAAATCGTGATGATCGGAGTAGCAACTACATCATGATGACTCCAATCGAGTACTCGTGGTCTGTAGTAATAGTAAACATCGTGAATGTGTCTCAACTCTTCGGATAGGAACCCAATAGGTGTTAACATACGTCCCATACCATAAGTTCTCCCCTAGTAGTTTACTAGCCGTTAATTGGTGCCACACTAGTAAAAAAATCATAAACATCATGAAAATATACTCAGCCTCATCTCATTGGTGAGTAAATACAATACCATACTCGTCTCATCTCATTGATGAGTACTAGTAGCATCGTGACTTGTCTCATCTCATCGACCATTAAAAATTCATCATAAATATCGAAATCATCATCAATTCATCATAACAACTTACCTCATCTCCTAGGTAAGTAAAGAACATCGTGATGGTTATTTCTAACCATAGTTGCAAATTAAAACTTAACATCAATATTGCCTCATTTCATCGGCCATCACAAAATGATTGGTTCGTCGTCGAATGTACTCAAAGAGTAATTCTCAAAGCAATAATCTTCACCAAAATTTGGTAACTTCTAAATCAACTCAAAATAACACTTCAATTTGGTTTCGATGAAAACCATGCTCAAAACAATGAAAACTAACAGGGATATCTCAAAACCGATAACTTGAATTCAATACGAATTCAATTCAGATTTAACCCAAAATCAATTCAAATTCCGTTTAAAATTTGAATTTCAAATTCTTCAAATATAGCTAGCCTACTGATAGGCATCATAGCTCTGAAAATATCTCAAAAACATCATTAAAACCGAAGAGAATGAGAGCAAAACGAGCTAATACAATTCAAAGGTCAACGATTGTTGTTGCTGTCATTTTGCTCTCAGGACAGCAACATATAACCATAATTTTGACCAAACAAACTTCAAAATTCCACAAAATACAATAAATGAAACTTGTAGCACATGACCTAAGCTCTTTGGAATATCTAAAATTATCAAAATCGGTTGAGAAACGAAAAAGTTATGGCCAATTTCGTTTCAGCCTCAAGCACAGAGCAAATATAGGTTTTGCTCTCGGGATAACAGTATAAAAATTCGATTTTGACATAGCTAACCTCAAAATTACAGAAAACTCAATACATAAAAGTTGTAATACATGATTTTAGCTTTTCGAAACATCTAAAATTATCCAAATCGGTTAAGAAACGAATGAGTTATGGCCAAAATAATTTCTCAGAATTGTGATTGTTGCTGCTGTCATTTGCTCTCGGGATACCAACAAACAAGCACGATTTTGATCCAGTAAACGTCAAAAGTTTAGAAAACTCAAAACATAAAAATTGTAGCTCTTTGTCTGAGCTTTTCGTAACATTCAAAATTATGAAATTTGGATGAGAAATGAATGAGTTATGGTCAAAATAAATTCTCGGACTTTGTGATTTTTGTTGTTGTCATTTGCTCTCGGGACAGCAACAAACAAACACGATTTTGATCAAGCAAACTTCCAAATTTTAAAAATCTCAAAACATGAAAACTTTTACCTCTTTGTATGTGCTTTGCAGAACATCCAACATGAAATTTGGATAAAAAATGAAAAAGTTATGGCCAAAACAATGTGGCAACAGAAAACAGAAAATAACAAAGACAAAACGTAACCTTATTAATACGAAAATTCAACTCAAAATCTTGTTTTTGGCTAGAATTTGTAAGCTTTTACACTTACCAATTGATTTTCAGTGAACAAGTAAGGATTTGCAAGCAAGGTTAAGCCTTTAGCATAAGATTGGAGCCCTAAACATCTAAAAATAGAAAGAAAAAAACAATACATGCAAAGAAGAAATTGATCAAAACAAAATTTACAGTAAACAATTCTAGGGTTTTAGATGGATTCTAAGATAGAATAGGTTGGAGATTACCTTCTTTTATGATTCTAACTTGAATTAGGCTTTTAAATTTGTAAAGATTGAGCTTGGAAGATTAAATTTTGAAGAGGGTAGCCATTGTTTTGTACTTTGAAGCTTTTTCTTTTCTGATTTAGGTTTTACTGTAATGAGTTTTGGGAGAAAAGAAACGTACTTCATTAGAAAACTCTAGATTTTGGGTTATTGGATGTTTAATATACCCAATTAGTCCATTCTCATACTTAGAAAATTATTTAGGCTAAATACATAAGTTTTATACCATTTTTAACATAACTTTTTCTATTAACTTCTTTTTACATGAGACAAAATGCATTCTTCATATTTTAACAAGGTGAACATGATTAACACAATAATTATTTTTTACACTTAAAAATATTATTTTCCCAATAAACTATTAATTTACACAATATTTGACAATACTGTTATTTTTAGACAAAAAACCACAATTTTAAACAATCTGAGTCAAATAAAAATTATTTCTTAACTCAAATAAGTGTATTAAATGTTTTAACACTTTTTAAAATATTATAACACTATTTTCAATCATTAATACACTTCAAAAAATTCATTTTCTTCTCATTTGCCCTTTTTATTCACTATAAAAGGCTATTATTGGAATAAAATTCCAATACTTCCCATTTTGACTCAATAAATAACTAACATCATTTATTTTCAACCCACTATCACAAATAAAATATTCTATGCTTATTTTCACTCATTTATATTTATTCCAACCATCAATATGTTGAAATAACATCTTATGAGATAAATTAACTCACATAAATTAAAAACTCAAATTTTACTCATCAAAACATTGTTTATATAAAATAAACAATATTAACTCACATTTCATTCCTCCAATTCATTTATAATCACAATATTAAATTATTATTTGCATTATAATTTAATATTAATGGTAATCTCTAAAATTCGGGTTGTTACACATATGGATATATTTGTTTACTCTGGATCTGACACAATGTTCACTGTTTGTTTATTTGCACGGTTTCAATTCAAATTCAAAAGAATTTCAGGTATTGCAAGTTCATGGTCTGGTCTATAACGTCCAACTAATGAAAATTTTAAGTCAAAGGAAAATTCGAATGCAGATTACACAAGTAGTCTAGTTGGTAGAAAAATTACTAATGGAATGTGATTTATGTTGAGACATTCAATAGTTGCATCATTTTCAAAGAAAATATCTGCATATTTTTCATTTCAACTAATTTTCTAAAAACAGACAATTTTCTTATAAAACCCCTTTTAGAGAATCGTTTTTTGTTGACCTTGTATCAGATTAGTAAATTTGATTTTATAATTATTTTTGGATTTGATCTTAAATGACTACATTAACTAATCTGACTCCCTATTGATTATTGAAAAGATAAATAGTGATTGAAAAAATAATGAGAGTTGATATTGATCATATATTATAACTTGAGAAAGTATATTTAGTAAATTTCCTTAAAAATTTAAACAAGATTTATAATAATTCTTGTTTGGTAAAAATTCAGTGATCGTCTCTATTTCTATCATATTTCTAATGACCATCACTCTTTAAAACCCAATATAGTATGTCAAAATGTGGTATTTATGAATAGGAAATCATTCGTTTTTATTTTTTATTTTTAGCATTAAAAACATCTAAAGTATTCACTCTCATTTAGAAGTCCTCACAGTTATGCATGAGTGAATTGCTTGGAATTTTTGATTATGTGCTTTCATGCTCATTTAAAAGTCCTTACGATTATGCATGTATGTAACACATATTAAAGTTGATTAATAAATAGACAAGTTGATTCTAATCCCATTTAAAAGTCCTCACGGCTGTGCGTGGTTAGAAGATTCTTGAAATTCATTTTTTATAAAAATTGGAAATACTTCTAATCTCATTTAAAAGTCCTAACGGTTATGCATGGTTAGTAGATATTCAAATTCCTGATATAAATATACCACAAATAGACACAACTATCACTACACCAAAATAGTGATTTTGCAACATTTTCCATTTGTTAATTTCCAACACTTATAAATGTTACAGCCTACTGATAATAAAAAAGTGTCAGGATACCTAAAAAAGTGTTGGGAAATATAAATAATGTTTTTTATAAACTTTCCAACACATCAGTTATAATTTACAACACAAAAAAATGTTAGAACAGTTGCTAAATTTGTAAATAACTCACTAAAAATTGGACGCTTATGTAATCTTGTATACGTATCATCTTTCTAACGCTTTCCCTTCCATCTCCAATATTGGCCGCCTAATTTTTAATTTAATTAGGGTTCCCGCGTTCCATCACCATTTCTACCGCTTTCCCAATCACGCATCGTCCATTTCTTCTCCAGGTAACGATTTCCCATTCTACTAACGATTTCCCAACCGCTTCATCTCTACATCCTACTAATTTTTTCCCAATCCATCCCGCGCGTCATCTCCAGGTACATCGACTTAGGTTCGATTTTGAATTATCTTGTTGTTCTTTGAAGAAAGCTTTGGTCTTTGGCTCGATTTTGGTCTTTGGCTTTGTCTATGGAAATAGTTTAGCATGGTCTTAGTTGAAGAAAGCTTTGGTGTATTGTTCTGAACAATGTTGCATTTGGTTTTGAGTTTGTTTTTGCTATTTTGACATTTCTAATGCCTCTATTTGGCTGATATTTGTTTCGTTTTTCGGAGCGCCTGTTCTTCTAATGGTTGCTTTCCTGGGTATTTAGTGAATTATTTGCAGTGTTATCCACACTTGTGATATGTTGCTCTGTCTTTACTATCGGTTATGCTTCGTGACTGTCTTGTCTTAGTTCAGTGGTCTGGTTATCTGTTATTGTGAATTTGTCATGTATTTGGGATTGTGCCTTATGTATCACAATGGGTTATTATTTCGAGTGATGTATGAATTAGTATGCTTGTTTTTAGTTTGCTAGTGAGTATTTGCTCCTAAGGCAAACATTCCGAAGTTGTTGTGGTTTTCATCCTCACGCCTGTATTGTCTGGTTTTTAACAAAATTGGGCCACTATAAAAACCAACTTATCGGTTATTCATGGAATTATAGGCATAATAAAAAGCTACAGTAGTGATGGTTCGACCGCATCTTGAAGCGTTTCAAAATTTTCTTCTGATTCTTATAATACAAACAAATTTTACTACTATGATGAAATTTTTAAAACATCTTATAAAGACATACTGTTATAAAATCTTCTGAAATCCAAGAATAATGATGGCAAGGCTCTTTGTATCCAAAAATATTTCAAGAATTATGTCGATATTGTACGCAAGATTGATAAGAAATCTTTTCGTTGTGGATTGGCAAATCGTTTGACTAGGAATTGTAGGAGTGCTCTCGTATGCTTTAAGTGTGGTAAAATTGGACATAAGGGTTTTGCATGCAACAAAACTTCTTCAAATTATTTCTACTTGCCTAAATCCTTTTCACCTAATTTTACGTAGATGGCTTTTATAGCACATTTGAATGACGAGATTTATTTGATGTGGGTAGTGCAGTGGTAAGGAGATGGATGGTGTGCCAAACAGTTTTTTTTTGGGTGAAGTTGTGGTATTCAAGGTTGCCAGTGTGGAGTAGGTGGCTATTGGAAGGGGAATGGATTGGTTTTGGAAATGGAATATGTAAATGTTATGGTAGCAGATAAGTGCAGTGATGAGATATGGTGAATTAGTTGTTAGTTGGAGTGTGGAAGAAGTATGTTAGTGGTAGGCTGATGTTATGGGAAGTGATAGAAGTTAGTTGAAGGCTGGGGATATGGTGGAACAACAGTGGAGTTTTGCAAAAAATGTAGATGATGTGGTGGTTGTAGGTTTGAAGTGTTGGCTATTTATGAAGTTGATGCTTGACAGTGGAGTATTTGATGTGGTTATGATAGGATGGAGGCAGTGTGGAGTTTGTAGAGGTCAGATGGTAGTGGAGTGAATGTGGGTGATTGTATTGGCAGAGTTCAGGGTGGTCAGTTTGGTTGTAGTGGCTTGTTGGAAGTAAGTGATGATGTTGTATATGGATGAAGATGGTTAAGGATGTGGAAGGGGATGTTTGAGACTATGGCAGCAAGTGTTGAGTGAATGGGTTGAAGTGATATGAAGAGTGTTGTGAGGAGGTTTATGCAGTGATGTGGTGGTCTGAAGGGTAGGAGTTGTGGTTGAAGGATGTTGTAAGAAAATTTTGTATTGAAGTAGATACAAAGCAGCAGTTGTAAGATGTTGTAGAGGTTGTAGATGAGCAGTTTTCAGAGGAGAAGGGGGTAGTGCAAGTTGTTGACAGAGGGGAGCACAGTGGTGCAGTGAAGGTGATGTGGCAAGAAGAGTGTTGTAGGTAGAAGCAAGTAGGCAAAAACACTGTATTGATGCAAATGTACAGTGAATTGAAAATTTGTAAATGAGATGTAAACAAAATCGAAGATGAATGCAATGTAAATCCAAACAAAAGTTGTAAATGAGAATGAAAACGATTTTTTTTTTCTAATTGTGTATGTTTATTTCTTCTAATTTGAACTATGCAGTAATTTACTTAAACTCAATCCATCAGCAACTTTATTCTAATATTTTTTTTATATAAATGATAATCAGTATATGAATGATATTTAAGATCATTTATGTATAAACCGATATGTTATTAGATCATCTAACGTAATATTATATATTATTTTTCTTTGCAAATCTATATGGCACTAACGTAATATTATATATTATTTCAGTTATGACAGAACAAACGTCAAGAGGGTTGATTAAAAATCCACGTAGAAATGAGGATGAATATAGACAAGGTGTTCAGAATTTCATCAACTTTGCAAAGCAACACTCACCACAAGATATCCAGTTATGTGTGTGTCCCTGTAAGAAGTTTAAGAACTCCAAAAAAATCTCAATAGAAACAGTTGAGAAACACTTAATAGTTTTTGGTATGCTTTCGACATATGATGTGTGGTTCTTTCATGAAGAGAGAAACAATGCTACATTACAAATGACTTGTGCATCAGATTCCGCCCAAGAGTTACCTATTCATGACCAAATGCAAGTAGAAGAGCCTATTGAGGGCGCTCTTGAAAATCTCATAAATGATGCATTTAGAGTGCATGATATGCCACAGGCTAGCGGTGAAGTGAACTTTGAAGAGATACATATTCAAAAAATGTACCATGAATACAGAAGCAAAGCAAATGAGAAAATATATCCTTCTTATGAAGATGGACTTACAACTTTAGGTGTAATGGTTGAGCTTCAGAACTTGAAAAAAGAATTTGCATTACCCGACAAGTATCCCACCATGAAAAAAATGTTAAAAGATTTGGGAATGAAGGTAAAAAGCATTCATGCATGCGAAAACGATTGCATGTTATTTTGGAAAGAGAACGCTAACATAGTAGAATGTCCTCATTGTCATACACCAAGATTTAAAGATAAGGCAAATGCATTAGGCATAAAAAAAATGACAACCCAACCGAGGAAAGTTCTAAGACATTTCCCTATAATTCCAAGGATGACTAGATTGTACACTATACCGTGGATAGCTCGTAAAATGCAGTGGCATAAGCATGCCGATCCTTCTTGGAATTTCACGCGCCATCCCGTTGACTCAGCCGAATGGGGTCAATCAAATGTAAGTGGCCAGATTTTGCAAATGAAGGACGTAATATATGGCTTGGTATCGCTAGTGATGGATTTAATCCGAATGGGGTTCTCTCCAATAGTTGCAGTTGTTGGCCCGTATATATGATTCCTTATAATCTACCCCCTTCCTTATGCATGAAATCACAAGTTCAAATGCTAAGTTTATTAAATCCTGGACCGAAAGCACCAAGTCAAGACATTGTTGTATACTTAGATCTCTTGTTCATGAGTTGAAGAAACTTTGGACGGAAGGAGTGGCTTCTTTTGACATGGACATGGGAGAAATGTTTACAATGAAGGCAATACTATTATAGGGAATCCATGACTTACCAGCATTTGGAAATTTATCTGGTTGCGTGACACATGGTTATAAAGCATGTCCAGTTTGTGCTATGGAGACCGAGTCAGAGTACATTGGTAACAAGGTTGCTTATCCAAAGTATAGAAGATTTTTGAAGGATGACCATCCATATAGATTAATAAAACATGGATGGTATAAGGATACCGAAGATAAAGAACCGCCAACAAGGTTAAGTGGATCATTCCTTTTGGAAAAGCTTAATTGTATAAAATATTTTCCTAGAAAATTACCAAAGAATAAGAAGCGAACGATATATGAAGCTACCGATAAAAGTTTCTTTACAGTTGGAGATGGTGACATAGAAAAGTTGTCTTGGTATAAGAAGTCAATTTTCTATGACTTAATTTATTGGAGTAGTCATAAAGTGCGACATACTATTGATGTGATGCATACAGAGAAGAATGTTGCAGAGCATCTTATAAACTTAATATTTGACAAGGGAAATCAATCATCTAAGTTTACATGGGACAAGATTCATAAAATGAAATGTTGTCAAGTTCTAAAAGATGCCAAACTTCCATCGTGTCTTGGGACAAGGTAGCCTTGTTACTATTCAACCACCTACTTTGCACATAAAAAAAAACATATGAGTATCATATTTTTATGCAATATTTGCTTCCTATAATGGTTCAACATGCATATCCAAAGCTTCGTGAGTTACGACGAGCTATTTTACAAGTGAGTTTGTATTTTAACATAATATGCTCGAAAATTTTAGTTCAAGAACATGTTCAAGCCACCAAAGATATGATTTCCGAGGCATTGTGTGTGCTAGCACATTATTTTCCTACAGACTTCTTTGATATAAGTGTTCATCTTATGGTGCATCTAGCTGACCAAGCTTTGCTATGCGGACCTACAAACTATATATCGATGTATCCATTTGAAAGGTGAGATATTATTTTTACAAGGTTTGTAAACATTATTTCAAAATGACAATTTCTAAATATGTGTGCATGTGTACATGTGTGTAGGGCTATGAAAGAATGCAAAAATATACCTAGTAATAAACGCTATATAGAAGGATCAATCGCTGAAGCATATCTTATTTCAGAATTAGTTAGATATGCAATAGAATATATGCCGAACCCACGTGATGGAAATCATAGTTCTACACAAGCATCCTTTTTAGATGATGGTGATGATATATATGAACGCCCCATCATTGAAGGCAAATATATTAAGCTAACTAGGATGCAACGTGTTCAAATTCGAAGGAGGATACTTTTTAGAATCGATGTTCCCGAGAGAGATGAATATTATAGGTATGAATTTTCTCCATATTATGATAAATACCGATGACATAAAATAGCGAATGTATTCACATTATAATATCTAATTTGTAGTGCATATCGCTCCTCTTTAGAAGGTGTGTCTCGTGGTAAAAGAAAAGTTACCACTATGGCAGAAGTAGTTGTACAAACTGAATTTATTGATTGGTTGCACAAAAAAGTAAGTTATTTCAATATGAAAATTGTATATTTTGTTGCTTTTATGTTAGTCATGCAAATTTGTTTGTTCCTGACAGCTACTAGAAGAAAAATGTATGAACACAATGTTGTGGCAATATGTTAGTGGTCCATAGTGGGAAGCCAAAAGTTATCTCAAGTATAGAGTGAATGGATATATATTCTCTCCTCAACATTACGATGACACTCTTTTGACCCAAGATAGCGGTGTTTGCATGGATGCAATCACCACATTTGTTGCAAGTGCAAAAGATATAAATCCTACAGACGATGACACTACTTGGTATGGTATCATAAAAGATACCATAGAAGTCGATTATTATGATTCTCAACATGTAGTATTCTATTGTGATTGGATAAACATCGCGGATAAGACAAATGGTTGTAAGATTTGTACCGATTCACATTTGTTGATGGTGAACTTGAAAAAGCTCAAAAATTCTAATGGAGAGTATGATGAGCTAGCTATTCTAGCAATCGAAGCAGGTCAAGTTTTCTATGTAAAAGACACTCAAAATCCTGATTGGTCCGTTCTTCGACGTTCTTCGAAGCGCATGACAGACAACATAGATGACTACACAGTACCGACCGATTTTCAGTCTGTTATGAAAGAACAAGCCAACTTAGGACCATTTTTGAAATGTGTTGAAATGAAATAGATATCATTTTGAAATGAATATTTGTGTTGTTTGATATACTTGGTATTTGATAAACTAGCATATGAGTTTATGAACGTACATGCTCATGTTGTTTGATATATTTTCCCCTTTTTTCCTGTTTATTGTAGCATTCATTTACATTTTATTTTTCTTTCCTTAAATTGAATTTATTCACTTTAGTAGATTTTGAATGTATAATTGCATGGTTGAAAAAAAATAAAAATCCTCTAAAGGTACAAATGCAGAGCTTGAAGCATGTTTTTTGAATGAATTCAGCGAAGATGTCATGCATGTACATTGAAATGACATTTTAAGTTTCATTGTATACTAAAATCTTTTTTATGCAGGTCTAAATGTCGAACAATTGCAATGCTAGTGCATCTAGAGGTACAAATGAAGAGCTTGAAGCATATAATCCTCCTCAGACGATGTAGGAAAAACGCCGAAGCCAAAGCTAAAAATACTATCACTCATACACTAGGAAGAAAATCATACCGTATAGTTTACGACGAAATGGTAAGAAATAGTATAAAAAATATTACTTGTAAATATTAATAATGAATAGTTAATTAGTTTAAAAATATTTGTTCTTGCAGGTCAAGGAAAATCCGAAAGAGAAAGTTACGTGGACAATGGTTTGGAAGGCGGGACATATAAATAAGAAATTTGGACAAGTTCTTCCATCTGCGGCAAAAGCCTATGTAAGTATTTTTACTTTAGTACGAATTACTGATCAATTTTAAAAATTTCGGTAAAGCTTTATATGTATACATTGGCATCTTATTTGCACTTAATTTATTCCATATAATAGAATGCCAGTCAACTGTCTAATTGTAATTTTGAATTGTCATCTATCTGATCCTTGTATAATCCAATAATTTTCCTGTTTTCTTGTATCCACTATAATAGGTAAGGTATAATGTTTGATCTCTCTAGTTTCCGGTAGAAAATCTGGATTAAGTCGAAGTTAGTCAGATGTTAGTCGTGTAGGGGGGAAATCAGATGTTAGTCGTGAGGCAGTGGTATGATGCAGTGTTAGCAAGGCAGTGGTATGTGAAATTTGCAAGTGGTTTAGAGGTTTGGCAAATGAATATTTTTTTGTTCAAGAGTGGGTGTAAGTGTGTTGAAGGCTGAGGTTAGCCTTCACCACAATACGACCAACCACCTTCATACAATTCCTACTTCATACAATACAACCAACTTGAACACATCTACCTACTCCATCAAATTGTGCATTGCCATATCTCCAAACTTTTAACTTCCATAACCATAATTTCACACAAAATTTTGCAATCTTGCAAACATCTCCATATACATCATTGCCCTCTCTACCATCATATGTCATCAACTTGCATTCACCCAAACCATTCCTCCGATTCAACAAGTTTTCTAGTCACTTCCTTCTATTCACCGTTGCACCTTTACAACACACTTTACCAAGCTTTCTGCTGTGCACATACCTTCTGACCTCTGTGCACAATTTTTTTGGTCTGGTCACATATCTTCAGACCTCTGTGCACATATCTTCAGACCTTTATGCACATATCTTCAGACCTTTTATTCTGGTCACATGTTTTTCGGTCACTGATCTACAAGTTTTTCGATTCAACAAGTGAAACCATCTGTTAACTTCTCTACAACACATTTCAGACCTCAGTGCACCACTGTGCACCGCCACCACCAACCACACAAAACTCCAAACCCGCCACTGACTACATATTACCTATCTCCACCACCAACAAACTCATCCTGCAACTGACTGCACATTCATCTCTGTCAACCTTCAGACCAACTTCAACCAACAACAAGACTTACATACTTCATATTTTAAACTGCCTTTTTCCTGTCATCCTATCATACTTCATACAAACATACATTTCCACTGATGAAATACCATCAACTCCTCCATAAACATACAGTTACAACATCCCCTTCATTCAATTCATCCACCGTTTACAATAACACCATCAAAACAACCAAATTGTCAACCCTCTAACCACTGCAATACACAACAGTCCACCACACTCTCTGCCTGTCAACTAAACTTCCATCACAAACTCCATACATACTGATGCAACTGATACAAAGCAACCTTCTTCTGTCACCCAAGTCACCACTGACCACCATTTCCTATAACCCATCCAACAACTTGCAGCCTACCATCCAGTGCAAAAGCAAACATCACCTGCATACTATCAACATATAAGTAACACCACTGTGTTAACTCACAAACCAACCAAATTTCCAGTGCAACTCACAAGCAACACCACTGTGTCAACATATATCAACTTCATACCATCACTTACCTCTGCAACAACCAGCATCCAAGATAACTGCAACATACCAAACCACACTACATTACATCCTCTGCCACATCAGAACTTCACCACTTCTTCCATACCCCTCCCTGCTGACCAGTCTGTTTGTGTGGTATATTAAGGTGTAATATTGGTGGAAATGTGTAGTTTTATGGTGGAAGCTTGCTGTAGTGGGGGGTGTTTGGTGATTTTGTGGGGTTTTATTCAATGTCTAGTGACACAGAGAGTTGTGGTTAGGCTAGTGGAATTGGACAATTGAAATGTTAGTTGATGACACAGAAAAGGAGTTGTGCAGGGTTGTATTGTTGAATGGAAGATGCAAGGCAAAGCTTAGTTGCAGAAAGGAGTGGTCGAGTGTTTGTATGTAGTTGTTGTCTGGTGATAGGCTGTTTCGTTGAACTGTTGTTGTCAGGGGTGGTTGGTGATTGTTGTCAGGGGTGGTCAGTGATGGCAGAGATGCAATGTGCAGTGGTAAGGCAGGTTTGGGTTTAGTGGTGTTAAGATGATGAGTTGCAGTGGTGTAGTATTGGCAGTGAATGGAAGTTGCTATGGTAGTAGATGGATAGTGGAACAGTTAGGTGATGTAAGTGTGGTTTTGAATATAGGCAGTGAGGTAATAGAAGGAATTTGATCATGTTTGAAAATGCAGTGAACTGTTTGCACTGTTGTAATGAGGAACTAAGGGAGAAGGAGGTCGTTCAGGTATGGTGGTTGTTTTGAAAGTGTGGTGGTATTTGGTATGATGCAGAAGGCACTAGGCAGTAGGCGGTTTGTAAATATACAACGGTTTGGTTTAAAGTGATGACTGGTGTGCAGTTGTATTGTTATGATGTCATGATGGTTCAGGTTGATTATGCAGAGGGTTGATATGCAGTGGTTCAGGTGATTATGCAGTGGTTCAGTTTGAAGTGAATGATAGAGATGCCAGGAATGGAAGATTAATACAAACTAATACAAACTTCAAAAGCAAACTTTTATGATAGGTAAATGTTCCGGTATCAATTTATTGTGTGTGCCCCCCTCAAATTAATACAAACTTTTATGTCATTTGATATAATCCCAACGTGTCCAATTGTTTATTATTTATCTTATTGCTTCTCAACCGCTAATCTTCTGTACGTATTGAATGCAGGCACTTGTGGAGGAAGAGGAAGAAAAAAAGAAGTTGGAATGTAGCGGTAACGAGGAAGCAAACACATACGACCTTGACAACGATCCCATCTCTAAAGTTTTTGGGTCCGATAGAAAGAAAAAATATTGTCGTGCAATTAGCTCCACTTCCTCTGCAAAACAAGTAAAGTTGATGCAAGCTTCAAAAGCAATTGCCGATAAGAATAAAAAGGAAGATTTTCATCAATGGTCATCGGAATTACAAAACCAAGTGGCAAATCAAGTTGCAAATCAAGTGGCGAATCAAGTGTCGAGCCAAATCAATAAGGCTCTTAAATCATTTGCTTCATCTTTCTTAACTATGGTACGGGGTTACAACATAATCTTAATGGTGGTAATGTGACGCCTATGACTGAAACCGCTTCTAACTTGAATAAATCTCCTTCGAATATTGGAGTTGCTAGTATTCCGTCAAATGATGTTGGATCATCTACAAGAGGTAAACAATTTGTAATGCTACTATCACAGGATACGAAGAAGGATGTAGCAAAAGCTTATATTGGAACACAAACTATGTGTCATTTCAGAGAGATGGTTCCAAATATTGAGAAAATTGTTTGATTAACAGAAGCTTTAGAACCGGAAGCACCAATTTACGATGGTCCTCAAAATGGGCACCACAAGCTTTGTGAATTTTCAGATGGGGGCTTTATGATATGGCCTGCGTTTCGTCTTCGCGGTATCTAAAATTCTATTGTAATTTGGATATGATATTGTGGTATTTTGAAATTTGGATATGATATTGTGGTATTTTGAAATTGAAAAGTTTGTAGCTCATATTATAGTATTATCTAAATATGATATTGTTGCATTTGAGATATGGAAACATTTTAGACTTCATATTGAATAGATATGATGAATTATATATGATATGGACATCATCATTTATGAGATATTATATTCATTTGTTTTAAGAATTAAATATTAATTGTTACTAAATAATCATTTTCCAACACTTATAAGCGTTACCGTATATTTCTGTACCAACACTTATAAGCGTTACCGGATATTTCTGTACCAACACTTATAAGCGTTACCGCATATTTCTGTACCAACACTTATAAGCGTTACCGCATAGTGTTACCGCATATTTCTGTACCAACACTTATAAGCGTTACCGCATATTTCTGTACCAACACTTATAAGCGTTACCGTATATTTCTGTACCAACACTTATAAGTGTTAGTAATACGTATGTTCGTAACACTTATAAGTGTCACAAATTTGGCCGCTTCATTTCTCACAGTCCATTAGTAACACTTAAAAAATGTTATGAAATTATTTGTAACACTTATAAATGTTACGATTTGCCTGTTTTGGTGTAGTGTATATGGTTTTATATACCGACATTATCCCTATCATTCTAAAGCGGAATATGCGCCTAACAGAGTATTTATGATTTTTGTTTGAGTTTTTTTATTGAAATTTAATATTTATACTCTATTGGGTATTAATGTTGTATTAATGTCAATCACTTTGTCTCTGTTTTTCTAACACTATTACTCTTTTACTGATAACAAGTAGGAGAGAGAAAAGTTAAGATTTTGGCAAACAAAGGTGAAATATTTTATTTTGTATTTTCTATTTGCATCTACGTTCATTTGCATATGTTTATTTATTTTCATGCAAATATAAAGAGGGAGATTTGTTGCAGAGAGGGAGCATTCAAATAGAAGGAGTAAATAGAGTTCATCAATGATCAAATACGTTTAATAAATTCAAAATTTTAAATATATGTTTGTTATCATCTAAAGGGCGAGATTGTTGAATATGCAAGTATATGATTTTTGTTTGATGATAATAAACATATATATATATATATATATTCATTTAAATGTATTTGTTATTTAACTATTTTATTTTCACATAATTATATAAATATTTGCTGAATAAAATAAATAACATAGAATTTAAATTCAAACAGATATTTTATTCAAACAAATATTTAATTATAATTTTGTATAGTAAAAATTTAAGCTCTCACTATATATATAAACATAATTTCTATTACAATACAATTTCAAATTATAATACAATTTTTCACTATACATTTGCACCTCACTACATATCACTCGTTCACTCGTATTTGTTCTTCAACCATACTCCAATTTGTATCCATCATTTGAGTTATCTGTAAAATAAACATAGACGCGGTAAAATTGAAAAAGAAATATTTTTATGGTGTAAAATAAAATGTGTATTTTGAAAATATTGTTTTCCTTAGTTTTTTGGATTGTTCGTCATCATATTTATTTCCAAATTCATCTACACGAACAACTTGTGACATGTACAGTGTATCACTGTACATGCCACAAGGCCTTACACACTGATATACACTTAATAAAACTGCAGGGACTGGTGAGCACAAGGTCAAATCCAACCAAAAGCTAGGTTCAACTCAAGTGCAATACAAATAAAGTCATGATATGAGCACAAGTTTAAACCCGAGCCAAAGCTAGGTTCAACTCAGGTGCAATACAAAAACAAAAATAGAATAGTCAAGTTTTAATGACTGGAACAAGCCTCAACAATAAACAAAATTGTGCACACATGAATACAACTCGATGCAAAACAACCACCTGTGAAACAGAGGCTCGAAGCATGCATATGGTCAGGCAATGTTGAAGACACAATGCTACAGAGGTGACATCAATATACAAAGATATCAAGTAAAGCCTCAACAGTCAATGGTTCAAATGTCAAACAACAAAGACTGGAAGAAACTACAAAAAGCTTCAATAGTCAAAGTGCACACATATACAGTGGACATCACGTAATACAACTCAATGCAGTACAAGAATCCAAAAACCAAACAGTTTAACTATTCAGGCTAAAGCCATTGGAACAAAAGCTTTAGAGCATACTTAAATTGCAACAAAACTAGAGTATGAAAATAGTGAACAATGGAATGCAACTGATGTGAACACACACATATATACATACATAAATGCACGTGTGTATACAAGTGGAAATGACGAGCTTTCAAAGTGCAGACAAATTCCAAAATCAAGACGAAGTCTGAAAACAATGCAAGCTTGAACCAAAGTATGAAAACAAAGTAGCTTGAACTAGATTGCAAATGTACGTGATCATACTTGAAGCAACTCATCAAAAAAATGCAAACTGTAACAGAGATATACAACAACCAAGTGAAGGCATGGAGGCAAACAAGTATACATAAGTAAAGATATCAAGTCAACCATGTACATGTGTTGCCTCAACAATGAAGGCCACAAATTCCAACCAGATGAGCAAGGTCGAATGAAGACAACAGAAATGCAGATGCATGAAGACTCCAACCAGAACAAAGTCACAATGCTTTAGACATGCATATATACAACAAGCACATGATGCAATGCAACTAGACCAGAAACAAAAGCAGATGACAAAGTGTACATGGATATAAACCAAAGCTAACATAAGTAAACATGTAGAATAGTGGACAACTGAATGCAACCCAGACCAATATCACAAAACAACTACATACATTAGTATAGAGCATCACAAACATAAATATATACATGCTCAAACACACATGTATACATGTATTGATGTGCAGTGACAGGATGAACAGTGATCAAGCATCAGGTCAAAAATGCCAAGAGAATTTAACAATTATAACAAAGTCAAGGCCGAGGCAAAAATCAATCAGATGATCGAATGTCGCAGGAATTCAAATTTGAACTTGTCAAAGTGTTTTTCTACAAGCCAAAATATTATCTCGAATTCTGCCAGCAAGGAAGGTAACTAGCAGGTGACATAAAATTGAACAAGTCGAAGCAAGAATATCATCACAGTATCAAATGGCCGAAATTAGAGATGTCAACATAGAAAAGAAACAGAGGCCAAAATAGTAACATATATACGCATATATCAGTGCATTTCAGTAGGGATAACATAATGAATTAACATGAATGCAAAGCTTTAGAGGAAACTGGAAACCCAAAATCGCAACCATACATGACTACCATAACATGAATGTCCAAGCTAGGTAGACAAGTGAAACGTATACACACACACACACATATATATATGTATGTATATACATGGTTCTCAACAAATCGCAACTAGAAATGAAGCCAGTAGAAAATAATTCCAAAACAGTAGCAGGTTTTTACAAAAATCAGGATAGCAGTTTTTCAAACCAAAGTTAAGTTTAAATGCCAGAGAATCAAAGCCGTGGTGACTAAGTTATAGGGAAAAAGAAGAAACCGACTAAAGCAAGCAAATAACGATCAAGTCAAAATCAAAGCCGTAGTAATCAAGCGTAGCACATTAGAAAATATACGAAATTGAACTCGTCAGGATTCATCACAAGCAACCAAGCAAAATCGAACGGCAGAACAAAAGTAATAGACGAATTCAAATAAGTGTACTCGAATTTTAATTTATGGTTTTCAACCCTATAAAACCCAATCATCACAGGCATTATCCATATCGAGTTCAAAGCATATCAACGAGAGTAACAAAGAAAATCACATACCAGATTTATCCAAATCGAACTCGCCAAAATTGAAGCAGCCGAGTACAGTAAAAGCAAGACGATCGGTCAACAATGCAATGCGAGATTATCTAATCGAACGATCAATTAAATCGGCGTGCTCAATTTCCAAAAGCCCTAAATTCTTAAAGAGGAACGAACACTGCCATTTTCATCAAGCAAAGAAAGCGGGCCAAAGAAATAAATAGAGAAAATGGGGATAGTTTATTTTCTTTTGGGCCGATTTTATAATTATTATTGGGCATTAGTTTTATAATTTAGGGTTTCTTGTTTTTAAGTTTTTTAATTTGTATTTTGCTTTTAAATTTTTGTAAAATTCTAGTCGTGTGACTAGGGGACGAACTACGGTTGTGTAGTTCGAGAATTCGCAACTCGGTGGCTGAGTAGTGGCAGGGTTTTGAGCATCGAGTTAGGTTAGTCGATAGCGGATGTCGCGAGTTTACGTGTATAAACGTCTGACTATTTAATTTCTAGTGGAAACCTTGGGGGCATCACGTAGGTAGGGTTTTGCCGAAGCTGGGTGAATCTGTGTTGTTTTATTTCTCCTTTTCATATCCTCTTTACCTATGCTGCTACTATTCTGCTATTATAAGTGCTACAATTATTTTATATATTTCCGCATTTAATTTTTATAATTATTAGTATCACCCTATTCACCCCCCTCAAGGGTGAAATCGATCCCACGCACTTTGATCATAGTTAAACCGTGGCATGACGTTCATCGGACGACTATAGTTGGTTTTGAGTTGAAACATTGGTAATGAAACACTATTCAATAGAGAATTCGTCTTCTCGGTTATATGAGGTTAGTATCATGGTCAACTGCAGTCAACTCTAAGTCAAAGTCTCAGGCTGGAGCAGTATGACTAATAAAAATAATTATTATTTAACCAAAGACTTTGTATTTGGACCAATCAAGTTGAATGTGGACAGTGTTGGAATTTTAACCAAAACCAAATTCCATAAGTCTTAATATAATATAGTGTATTGACGAAAAGAATTAGTGTAATAATCGTTGATACAAGGTAACACTTATAAGTGATGAAATTGGATTTTAACGAAAAGTTGTGTAAGCGATATATTAGGCCAAAATATCACACCGCTAGCTAACGTCAATAAAGGAATTGTTCGATATTAATCACTGATTGAATTTACACATTTGAGTCGCATAACCGTAATGGTAAATACTCCGAAAAAATCATATGATTTAATTAATTTATAAATTGTTGTAAATTAATTAAAATTTATGAAATATTAATTATTAAATTTTATTGATTTGTTTGAATACCATTAGTATTTAATAAAGTGCATATATAGAAGTTATAAACGTGCGTATCGATATACGATATCGATAAAATATTTAAATTTGATTTAAATAAATTTATTGCTAGGTGGTTTTGGGAAATTTTTGAGGCCCACTGCCTCCTTTTATGGCCGGCATGCATGAATGGGAGGAGGAGGATTTGATTAGATTTAGTATGGAATTTAAGAGGGAAAGTTTTAAAGAAGGGAATTGTAAGGTTTCAGTGTTTCCTTTAAAACAAATTTAATTTTCGTGCATTCCATTCATTCATTATTCTCCCCAGATTATTCACTTTTCTTTCTATCCTCTCTCCCCCTCCCTCCCTCTCATGTTCAAAAATCCATGTCTTCATGGATGAAAAATTCCCAAAACAAATTAAAATCAAATCAAATAAAAAATACAAAGGTGGTGATGCTTCGAATCATTGCAATCTCTGAAGGTTGTTTAATGAAATCTAGGAATTTTATTTTTCATTCAAGGTACGATTTTTGGCAATATCTATAATGTAATTCTCTAATTTTATTTGATTATTAAATAGACGATATTTATACGATTCAAACCCCATACATGTTATATCTCCTTTGATTATTTGATTATGTTGTATGCATACTTTAGATCCAATCTTCAACGGATCTATGTATGCCTAAGTTATCAGATTTAATTTCGCTATTGTTTTAGAAATTGATGTTTATAAAAAAACCAAATCATTTGATTGGAAACAATTTTACTTAATTGTTGTAGTTTTTTATTTTATCACATACACAAATATAAGTATTTAAATCACTTTGAAAGTAGATTCAATGTTTTGTATGTTTCCTAATTTTGATTGTTTTTGGATATATTTGAAATTTGTTTTGATTCAAATTTATAAATGAACAATTATGAAAAATCACAAACCATTTTTGATTCTTCCTTAATTAAAGCTAGTTTTCAATTTATTGAATCCAAATTGTTTAGATTAGGATGTTAATTGTAAGTTATGGCTAGGAAATGAATATATATATATATATATATATATATATATATATATACGATTGCTATAAAGTGACATAACTAAAATATGTAAATACAAAAAAGGAATTTTACTTTGTAGATCTGACCAATTATGATGCTTTGATCTGTGAATTCTCCTTGGATATCTAAAATTAACACCCGGTCTTGCAAGAGTAGGATAAACCTCGTAGCTCTTAATTGTATTTGATGTTTTGATTTGTTTTGGACTCGATTTATTTAGAAGGGAAGGCAAAAAAGTGACCATGGATGAAAGAAAAGAGGAGAAAAAAATAACTGTTTGAAAAAAAGTCAAAGGATTTGTTTTAATGGTGAGAAGAAAACCTTTCCAATTCTCTTTATTAAAACTTCCTTGATTATTTCCTCCTAATTTTTCGATCAATCCATCCTTACCTCTCCCCTTTGATGTTTGACCATAATTTTCCACTTATGATGTAAAATTTTCGAAACTCTTTAAGTAGTTATTCTCATTAAACCCTGTTTTAAAGTATACTGATATCTTATATTGATACAAAAATAATTTTTATGTATACATTCAAATAATTACTAACAATACCCATAACATAAAATAAATTAATAATAATTAATATTTCTCAAATATTGATTAATTTAATAAATTTATTACATTTTATAAATTAATCAAATAACGAGATTTTTCAGAGAATTCATCAATACTGTTGTGAGACTCAAAGGTGCGAATTCAGTCGATGAACGATTTTGAAAATTTTAAATATTAAGATTCTCATGTCATCCTATCTAATGGTATGACAGTTTGGTCGAATTCATCGCCCATAAAGCTTTTTGATAAAAATCAAATTTCACATTTTCTTAAGCGGTATCTTTAGTAGTGATAAGCTATACACATTTTGTTCATCGAAACTATACCACCTTAGGATGTATGGAATTTGGTATTAGTCAAAATTCCAATATTATCCACACAAAGTCATAGGTTCAATGATAACATTTATTATCATCTGTACTACTCCGGTCAAGGATTTTAACTTTGAGATGACAATAGATGAATGTGATATTAACCTCATACAACCGAGAAGACGAATTCTCCATTGAATAGTATTTCAATCCCAATGTTTCAATTCAGATCAACTACAGTCGCTCGATGGATCGCTATGCTATGATTTAACAACAACCGAAGTAGAATATTCACATTGAGGTTCCATTATATTCTCCAGTCAAGGAAAATGAGTAACATCGTCAAAACGAGATTTCCTATTTAACCAGGTTATTATTAACCAACAAAAAGTCTCAAGCGAGTCATTCCATAATTATCCCATAACTACGAGTTCGTAACCTCTTGGTCCCCTCAGTAGCTATGTGTAATATACTTCATAACATATGAAGGGTGTTACAGGCTCTGGTCTCAACGGATGTATCATTATCTTTTCTAAAAACAAATTAAGGCGGGAATATTTAAAACACGTTGCTTTATTTTGTGATTAATTAGCCATGATTGGAACTATTGGCAACTACAACCATGTAATAACTTATTTAAGGATTTTTTTATTAATATATTTTAAATTAATTATTTCACGATATAACAAAGTATATAAAAGAAAAAAACACATTTACTATAAACAAGATTGACTACATAGTTAAATATATGTAGAAAATTACATAATTACCGTAGAGAATACCACCGACTCTTTCCGTTTTACCCATATATATTTTGATGGATTAAAGGCAAAGAAATTTTGCAGTGCTAAGTCAAATCTTGGAGGGTTATCAAAGAAATGGATTGGAAAATATGCATAGCTAAGAACAGGTTGAAAAACAAGAAAGGAGGAAGAATGAAGAAAATTTCTACGTATAAGTCAGGGCTGTCAGTGGGTAACCGAAAAATCCGATATTCATCCGAATTCGTATCCGAAAATATGAAAAATATCCGTTATCCACCATTATCCGAAAAGTGGATACCGATATCCAAAAAGCTTTCCAAATACAGCTATGGTTATTGTGGTATCCATATCCGAAAAATATCCGTCCGATTAATTGATGCATATAATACACACACACACATATACATATACAATTAAAATTATATTTAAATTAATATATGATTTTTCAACTATTTCCTAACCATTGGATGTTACTACCACATGGTTTTCTGTTCATTTTTAGTGAAAACAGACAGTTTTAGTGTTTAATTTTTGAATATTTTTGGATACACATACGATTATTAGTATAAAATAATGTTTTATCGTCACATCTTTTATTTCTTGATTTTTTATGAACATTAGTACAAAAACTATTTTATGTTGATCCAAACCTTTTCATTTATACTTTTAAATTTGTTGATTATGGACGGAGCGGGTAAATATCTGATAACCGTCTGTATTCGAAAATTAAACGGATATGGATATCTGATATACGAAAATTAAGCGGATACAGATACCCGATATTTGAAAATGATTTTGGATACATATATGGATATGACACTATCCGTATTCGAAATTATTCGTTGACGGTCTTATTATAAGTTACTACGGAACCAAATTTTGGGACCGGTGCTGGACCAAGTCCTATCGCTAAAATGTTGGATAGGAGGGAATTGTCACCCAGAATATTTTCCTACTCAAAGATTGCTACTATAATAGTATGAATAATTGGAGACGAACCAACATCAACTGGTCCAGCAAATTAAATTGGTTAACGTTTGTGCTTGGAATAATATCAAGATAGCTACTTCATGCACTATGGTTGTTTCAGTACTGATCCAACACCTATCGAGTCGAGCCAAAAGTTGTTATAGTGTGCGCAGTCAACCTATCTGCCTGTAGAAACAAATGTGGAAATATTTTGGAATATGAACCGATTTGTGGAATACTTTTTATAAAATGAGGATATATTGAACAGGAGCTCTCACCTATAAATACCCAATTACTCTAAGGGTTTAGAGAACAAATTTTTGAAAAGGGAAGCAAAACTCCACTATTTTTAGCAAAACCTTGTTTTCACCGAAACTCAATCGTACGTCTGTTTCTTATCGTTGCAACCATCTAATATATATATATATATATATATATATATATATATATATATATATATATATATAGACACATACATATGTGTGTATATACATAAGTGTGTGTATAAACACATAAGTGTGTATATAAACAATTAGAAATTAAAGCGAACGTAGACCGTGTATTTTTTGAACCACCGTGACCGTTTGCATCTTTATTTCTTATTTTTGTTGTTGGTTTCAGTTATATGTTTGTGTTTGTATTCTCTTCTCGGTTTGAACACAGAGATAGCTAAGAACAGGTTTCAGTTATATGCTACACCGTAACCTCTTGCTATATAAATGCTGATTACATATCGGATCGACAATGCTTCTCATTCTCTAAGGAACATTTACCCATAAATTTGAGCATATATTCCTCGCCACATAGAAAACAGTGAACTTGTATAGTATTCTTTGCATAATCAGTACTAATCATTTAAAAGAAATTTCACATCACCACCCTATCCAACATGTTCATGACTGTGGAGCCCAAAATCCAAAAAAGCATTAGAAGCATGAGATTCATACATGACATATAACAAAGTCACCTTTTGTCTTTAATATTTGTGTAATTAACTAAATGTTCTAGCACATCTTCACTTTCCTCTTCTTCTTCCACGAAATTTGATCCGATTGAATCATGGTTTGGTCAGGCCCAAGCATTTGTTTGAGCATCTTTGGGAACCATTTGAAGATGTTATCAAATCCAGTCGAGACTGGTATTGTCATCCAACCTAACCAGCATGAAGACAATGGTAAATCATGCAAAAAAGAAAGTAATTCTTCAAAAAAAGATGAACAGAAAGAAGAGTTGGTTAATCATGTAGGAAGGAGAGTTATGATTGTAACAGACTCAAGTGGAGAAGCTAAATTCGCTTTGCAATGGGCATTGTCTCATGCTGTGCAAAGCAATGATACTGTACTACTTCTGCACGTTGTAAAGAGACTGAAAAGTGGTAATATATGTCCTCTCATGTAATTCTGTTAAAATTATGAGAAAATGACGATGTTCCAATCATCTCATCTATGTTGTGTACAAGGTGAAAATTCAGGAAAGAAGAAGAATGCAAAGGAATTTATGGTACTCAATGCTATGAGAAGTTTCTCCAAGGCTAAAAGACCGGAGGTATTTCAGTTTATCTTCTTAGAGCTTAGTACTTTAAGCACATTGTTCTGTCACTAAAAGGACATGAAACAGGTCCAAGTTGAGATCTTACTAGTAGAATCAAAAGATAGAGGTCCAGCCATAATCGAAGAAGCACAAAAACAGAAAACATCGATGTTAATAATGGGTCAGAAAAGGCAATCAATTGCTTTAAGGCTGCTAATGATATGGGCAGGTTATAGAAAAGAATATGGAGTCGTGGATTATTGTATTCAAAATGCAACCTGTATGGCAATGGCTGTTAAGAAAAGGAGTAGCAAGAGTAATGGATACTTGATCACAACAAAAAAGCTCAAAGACTTTTGGCTTTTAGCATGACCAACTTTTATTATAGATGTTTATTGAGTTTGAGATCTCGACTGGTTTTCGTTTGTGGATTTTTGTTTAAATAACTTTACAAAATGATATTATTGTTCTGTGTGACTTCAGGATTTTTTTTTTCTTACTAATTTTATCCAGATACCACCATATAAGCACATCCCTGCCAGCCATAATATTCAGTTATTTGCATCATTATAAAGTCATTGTAATTTAACTAAAAAAGATAACGTCCAAAAATTTACATCCCATAATTAAACTAAAGGTTTCATATAAACTTAGCCACAAACTATGAAATGTACAACAATAACTCACAAAAACATGCTGCAGGATCATATTAAAAGGTTTTCCAAAATGGACAAGTAATTAGATCTCTTCAATCGTGATAAACACCGTTTTTCTTTGTAGAAAATGCTTGCTCTATCTCTTTTCTGGCGCCTTCATCATGATTTTTCTTTCCCTTGAAACAAGCTTTAACAGCAGCCATGGATGGTAAAGTCGGTTGAAAATAAACTTAATTTTGTATTGTATTAATCTAGATTTCTCGACATAAAAAATATTTAGAATATATGTTTAGATATTTATGAAATAATATAGGTAAGAATGTATATGAGAGAGTTTAGAGATATATGGGGAATATGTCAATAATCTATAGGACGATTCTAAATCATTAAATCAACTATATATCCAATTATTTAAGATGTGAATTAATACAAATGGAGTCGCTCATTTTTGTATGCAAAGAAAAAGTATGAACATATGCAACCAAAGTTAAAAATAAAGTGTTATTTCCTTCTTTTAAAAAGTTGTAATTTTTCTCCAATCACTCGTCTATCTCAATTACTTTTTTTAAAATCAAATCTGTTCTCTATCAAAAACCTCTCAACGGTGAAGTCAAATCTAGGTTGATGTTAATGAAAAATTGCAAGTGGATAGAGTTTAGTTAAAGTTTCCTTACTCCACAAAGAGCATTATAATAATTGAAACATTCACATGAAGACGTTACTTGGATCACAAGATGTGTAGGATGTCGAAGAAAACGGGTTTAAGGAACCTATCGATGTCACCACTTTATCTCAAATTGAAAAGGGTAATTCAAAGGAACTAAAGAATAAGGATCATCCTGCTCTTAGCGTCATCCATCAAGTTTTGGAAGAAGTTACGTTCAAAAAAGATGCAAATGCACAAAGTAGCAAGAAAACATAAGAGATTTTGGGGAACGTTTTAACAAAGTGAAGAAAATTCAACTACAAACTATATGAGGTGAGTTTGAATCTTTATATATGAAATCATCTGAATCAATAGATGACAATTTTTCTCAAGTCATATCTATTGTCAATCAAATGAAATGATATGGACAAAAAATAGAAAATTCCAAAATAATTGAGAAAATTCTAAGATTTTTGGATTTCAAATTTGACAACATTACTGTAGCAGTTGAAGAATCTAAATACCTAAAAACTACGACCATTGATCAACATATGGGATCACTTCAAGTCCATGAAAAAAGAATTTAAAAAAAAAGCCAAAGAAAAGCCACTGGAGCTAGCTCTTCAAACCAAACTCACCTTAGGGGAGAATGATGCATTAAAAAGTGGAAGAAATCATAGGCAAAGAGGAAGAGGTCGTGGTCAAATCTATTGTGGATACGTCTATAAATTTGTCAACGAAGAAGAAAGAAACCAAAATACATATGCTACATGATGTCCAGGATGAGGAGGAAAGACCAATCAAACTGGAAGGTCAAAGTATGACAAGTCACAAATTAAATGTAATAATTATGATAAATTTGAGCATTTTGCTTTCGAATGCGGATATACTTCTAATAAAATTCTAGAGAGATCTAATTTTGCTAAAGAAGGGAAATAACACTTTAATTTTTATGGACATGTAATGGAGATGAAAATAAAAATGACAATGTAAGGTATTTGAATACGATAGCTAGTAACAATGTGTGTGGATGAAGAAACATTTTTATGGATCTTGATGAGTCGGTAAACGAAAACAATCATTTTGGTGATGAACCTAGAATTCCGTCAAAGGAAAATAAAAATAAAAATTTATTTAAAAAATGAAAAACGTTATTCTGAAAAATGGAATTGAAAATAAAATATGTACTATGTTTCTAATATGGAAACAAATATCCTAAGTTTGGGGTAACTTACGGGAGATTGTAAAGAAAAATTAATTGTTAAAATAGCAGCTTCAAAAAATAGAATGTTTCCATTAAATATTTCAAATTATTTTGTGGAATATTTAAAAGCTTGTTACAATTATTATGGCTTTGACACATAAGATTTGGATGTACTAATTTTGGATGTTTAAAATTGTTAAAAAATAAGAAAAATGGTTTATCATCCGTTATTCAAATGAAACAATTATGTGAAGGATGTTTATTTAAAAAGCAACCAAGAAAAAACTTTTCAAAAGAATCTACTAGAGCTAAAGAGCCATTGGAACTAATACATATGGATATATGTGGTCCAATAAAATGGTTCTCTTCTTTTGCAATTCTTATTGAAGATTTTAGTAGAAAACATAAGCTTGTTTCCTTAAACAAAATCAGATGTATTTGATGCTTGTAATAAATTTAAAGTTTTGTAGAAAATGAAAGTTGTTATAGGATAAGGGCAATGAGATCCAACCGAGGTGGAGAATTTGTCTCAAAAGAGTTTGAGAAATTTTGTGAAGAAAGTGGAATAGATCATCCCTCAACAGTCACATGCACCCACATAAAAAACGGCGTTGTAGAAAGAAAGAATAAACCTCCACTCAATATGGCTTGTAGTATGTTAAAAAGAAAAAAATATTCCAAAAGAGTTCTTGGTCGAAGCCATTGAAGTGTGGTTATCAAATTGACCTATAACTCGAAGTGTAAGGAATAAAAAACCTAAAGAAGTGTGGAGAAGCGGAAAGTCATGCCTTTAACATTTGAGAGTAGTTGGAAGTAGAGCATGCCTATGTCTCGGATCAAAAATGTTCCAAATTAGATGACTAGTAAAAAAATATATTTTTATTGGCTATAACTCAAGCTCAAAAGGATATAAATTATATAACTGTATCAAGGGAAAAGTTGTTAATTGAGATTTGGAGTTTGATAAATGTTATAACTAAATTTTCCACGATCTTCGAACGGACTTATACCAGCGAATTAGATAAACAACTGATGAAGAAATGACTCAAAGACTATGGAAATATAACAAAATAGACATTGGAGAAAGGAGAACAACTCATTAATCACTCGACACCGACCATTTTTTTCTACACGTGGGTCTTCCATAACTCTTGTACATGAGCTCTGGCATGAGCGATTGTCATGAAGCGTTTTTCCTAAGGAATAATAGAAAAACTCTGAGGATTTTCTAAAGAAAAGCAGACAAGTACAATCGGTATTAGAACCTCTAAAAAAATAACCCAATCTCAAGGGGAAATTGTCCAAAACACAATAGATCAAAGATATGGAAAGGAGGGGAGGTTTTCCCTTGGGAAAACCGGTCGATATCGATCAAAACTACTCAGTACCGAGTGGTTCTTATTTGTGATTGGCCCAGTTATTCACTCAAATATACTCAAAACTAGATCTGGACTTGATATTTCTTTGGCCTCCTGTTTTGCTAAGACGATTTCCCTATAAATATGGAACTATGGCAACTGAAAAAGGAATTTTTGGCACTAGGATTTCTCTTCAATCTTCTTCCTCCTCAAATACTTCAAACGCTCCAAATAATCCTAAATCCGAAATCCATTATATTATAGTTGGATCTAGCAAAATTCATTGTAATCTAGAAAGAAAATAATCAATAACAAAGATTAAAGTGGATATTGGCCGGAGTATTTACTGAACCACTATAAAAATTATGTCTTTTCTACTACTTTTACGTTTATTTCATTAGATCTGGTGCTTTCAATCGATTTTGCGGTGTTGTGCCATTTTTAATGTTAACATTTTTGAAGCTTTCATTGAGAAAGAGGTAGAATTGACAACCTAAAGCTTGGATTTGAAGTTTGGATAAGATGAAGAGGCATGGCACCTGATCTATGACAGGAGAAAGTCAACCAAAGCATAAGGGCGGTAAGGAGGTGTCCTCAAGTTCTTATCAATCCATCTACGTGACCAGAGAGGAAATGGAGAAAATAATGAAAGAGATGCAAGATAGAATAATGGCTTGACAACAAGAGATGCTCGATGGATTCTTCAGAAGGATGGATCAACTAGGAATAGCCTCAGCAGTTGGAATTTAGAAACAAATACCCAGAACTAATGCAGAATCATTTGGAGCTAGAGAAGAGAAACTTGGAGTAGTGCTCGTACGACCACAACCAATTGGTATCAACCTAAATCATGTCAGTACTGAGATGAATTTATTTAGGGGGAATGTTGGTTTGAACTTTGGTCATCCGAAATGCTGGGAGCGAACGATGACAGAGCCATAAATGCAAATTAGAATGTGAATGCACAACAATCAAAGGAGTATGTGCCAAAGTTTCCTCATAGGAATGGGAGGTAGAATGAAGCTAGAAGTGCAAAAAGAATGCAGATGTGTAGGTATAGAAGTATGTGTCGAGCTTTCAAATAGGAACAGGGAGGAAAATGTAGCTATTGATCAAAGACTTCCATTAAATGACAAAAACCGAATAGTTGAATTAATTAGATGGATAGTGAGAGGTGGACCCCCGGACCAGAGTTTGGAGGATGTAAATAAGAATCCATTTACGCCTAACATCTAGTATGCGAGAAATCCTCTCAATTTCAAGCTTCTAGCGTTGGAAATGAATGTTGGAAAGACCGTTCCAACAGTACACCTAATGAGGTACATCGCACATATTGGGGGTGTTAGGTACTTTTGAGGAAATGATGGGGTGGTGCTTCCCATTATATTTAATAGATTTGTCAACAATGTGAAATGGACAGCTGGAGTACCGACTATATAAGCATATGGATCGCGTTAGTGAATAAGTTCATGAGATAGTTCTGGGTTCATCCTTCATGACAAAAGAATGTGATGACATTATTGAGCATGAACTAAAGGGCTGGAGAGACCCTTAGGAGTTACTTGATTAGGTTGAACATGGCAAATATTGCAGTTCGTAAGTCGCATCCATCGATGACTCGGATGGCGGCATTTTCAGGAGTTGTAAGACTACTTTAAAATTCCTTTGCAAAGGGATCCACCAATGGATCTATAGAGTTCCATCATGTGGCAGAGAGGTACTTGCATCAAGAGGAAACGGAAGCTAAGAACACGGAAGTAAATGCTGTAAAATACAGAGGACCATCCGAAGCAGGGTATGGTCGAGACAAAGGAAAGCGAAAAGCTAAGGACGGTTTCGGAAAGCAACAGAGAAGGAAATCAAAATTATCTTCTTACACTGACCTAACTTGAACCTCGAACGAACGAGTGCAGACACCCTTTTGATTTGATAGAGCTGATTCGAAGTAACCAACTACAACAGCATGTAAGGAACCAAACTGCAATGGTGCAGCCGAAGCAGCCACCGTCTATAGCGAATGCATCAAGACACAACCAATGATCTCGGTCGAGATTAGTAATCCCATGATCGGGATAGATGGGAGTCTGGTTCATTTCCTACGTTTTATTTTTTATTTTGAATAGATAAGACAATAATAATTTCAGACTGCTTAAACATGCACGAGACTTTGATTGGTCTTTAGGCACGCTCTGAGTTGGTGTCTGAGATGAATGTATAGGACGATTGCTGATTTCTTTGATTTGAAAATTTGATTTTTGAAAACCACCTGAATGTGATGACTGATATTGATTGAACATGGTAGTTCCATCCGAAGAGATGGAGCAATGACCATAAGGTGTAGGTTCTCTTGCCAAAGAGCGAGTGGACGAAATTGTATAGGAAGGTAAGTCTTTTTATCAAAGAGTGAGTGGACGAACTTGTTTCAACGTTGAGTCTTCACGTCGAAGAGCGAGCGAGCTAGACTCAGCAAGGACCCAGAGAAATCAAACCCTAGATTGGATGTTAAATGATCTGGATAGATCGAACCCTAGTTTGGATGACAAATGATCCGACAAGATCAGACCCTAGAGTGGACGTTGACTTGACTTTAGGATTTGTATGCCTTGTAATCAGACTGAAATAGTTAAATTCCTAACGAGCATGGAACGATTTTGATATATGATATGATAATCTGAATGAAAACGGATTGATTATGATTTATGACTAACACTTAAGCAAGGAATAGAGTCCTTAGCTATGACAATCTGCAATGACCATAGATTTGCAGGAGAATCCGAACAAACCGGACGATTCACCAAAAATATAATCGATGGACAATTGGAAAGCTCGACTTCTAGAAGTTGACTACTGTAGAAACTTGTTCTTGAGCAAAGCACACCTTACAATCATAAGGTATACTTTATTGGGGAGGGGCAAGTATTATAATCAAAATTTTCATAGTCTTCGAATGGATTTAAAAAGGTGAATCAGATGAACAAACGATGAAGAAATGATCCAGGGACTTTGAAAACATCATAAAAGAGGCATTGGAGTAAGGACAACCACTCGGCATCGAGCACAACCACTCGACACCGGCCACTTATTTTAGCATATGATTCCTCTAAAACTCTTGTACACAGAGTGGTTTTTATTGGTAATTGGCCTAGTTACTCACTCATATATACTCGAAACAAGATTTGGACTTGATATTTCTTGGGCCTCTGGTTTTGCTAAGACGATTTCCTATAAATATAGACCCATGGAATCTGAAAAAGAATTTTTTAGCACTTGGATTTCTCTTCAATCTTCTCAAAGTTAGAAAACATTTTACTATCAAAATCATAATGTTAAAAATACATATTTTAACAACATGGACAAGCATATAATAGTGAGAGATCAAGAACCACTCACCAAATACCCAAATTACCCTTTTAGATCCCCAAAGATTATATAAACTCCTAGAGCATGAACCTTCAAGTGCTAAAATGATGAATTTATGTTCCCTTTGCTAATTACACTTCTAATAATGGATTTAGCTACGATTAATAAGGAAAGATGAGCTTTTTGATGATATCAGGGCTAATAGAGGTTTGGAATTATTTTCGAAAAGTGAGAAATGATGTGATTGTATCCTATCTCCCTAAATTAGGCATAATTCACGAAATAATTAGTGGGCCTAGGTATGGGCACGGTTACATTGCCTACTAATGTATTTAGCAGTAACCAAAATTTTAACATGGTCATATCTCCAAAGCGATAAGTCTATTTTCCTATTTTTATCACTTTATGGAAAGAGAAACCACAAGCTTGATCAAATGGAAGGGTGTTCAGACCCTACGTTGATCTCTATCAAAAATTTTAGGCCTAACGAGAATTTTTTAGTCTGTAATGTCCGATAAAAATTCTAATGGTGGTGAATGTCCCTAGTAGTCATTTCCTAAAATTATAGAGCCATACAACCTCATGTAAATTAAATAATAATATTTTATGATCCTTTAATATGTGAAATACGAGTCGTTACGCTGTCCCCCTTTAGGAATTTCACCCCTAAAATCCACAAACAAATCAAGGAATAGTCACTCATAGCTACCCCGCATGCCTAACAACCATATGTAACCATCAAACATAAGAAATAAGCAGTCGTGTAATCAATAGTATAGATAAACTGATCCTAACATGTGAGATACTAAATTATCCTACATGATTTCAAAATGTGAAAGTAAATGCAACAACAGTAGGCATTACCATGCAAAGCGCTACATATATGCAACACACATGCTTTCCTCGATTTTCGACAAGCAATCGCCATCGAACTTTCACCTACTCCATCATCCTCTTCCTAAGTTATTTTATATCACGTCCAACAATACGAAGTGGTCTGCGAAGTTTCGAAGCATATGGTTCAATCTTGATATCATCAAGTTGATCTGGTGCAATCTCCATGCCTGAATCGTGCACAAATTTCCGCAAATGAGAGACATGGAATACGTTGTGCACACCTATCATCTTCTGAGGTAACTTGACACAATAGGCTAGGTTCCCAATTTTATCTACTATCAAAAAATGATGTACAAATCTCAGTGCCAACTTCCCTTACCACCGAATCGAAATTCTTCACTTGAGAAATCATCAAAAAAACCATATCTTCGATAGAGAACTCTGAATCTGTAACGACTAGTATTTTACCTATCGTAGGATAATAAAATATTATTTTTAAATTTATATGAGATTTTATGGCTTTATAACTTTATGAAATATGCATTGGTGACATTTTCTATCTTTAGAATTTTTCGGATAATTTTATCCCTGAATACTTGTAATGGTTGTAACTTTTGATAGATGCCGAATTAACATCCGAGACTACTTTCATTGAAAATATATAATGGTTTCTCTTTCCGTAGATTGTCATAATAGCGATTTGGACTTTCTTCCTAAGAGGTGAAGCTGTTTAAAAATTGGTAGTTTTTGAAGCTGTTGAGTGGGTAAATAACAAGGTTTGGGGGCAAGCCTACATACCCATTTTTGATTTGGAGACTATGATAGGCTAAATCATCATCCCCAAATCATTTCTACCACTGCTCAAATAGATCTAAGCTCCTATTAACCTATTCTCCACCCAAAACCTTTCCTCTTTTTTCCATATCAAGTCTAAATCATATATTAGGGGAAGATTAGTAAGATGATTCATTATAGATCTTCAAATCTAGATTTTTAGAGAAGAAAGATCATCCCTTGGCTGTTGATTTTCGAATTTGCATGCAAAACTTGGACTTTAGAAGGTTTAGTGAGTGATTTATCATCTCTCACCTTACCATATATGTATCTATAGGTTTTTGGCACGTTTTAAATAGTTTTTAAAATCAAAGTCATCTTTTGGGACCGTTTTAAAGTCAAACCTAAAGTAAAAATGAATTTAAAATGTTTCAAAGTGTTTTAATCAAGTTAATTTGATGTATGGTTACATTGATGTGTGTGTGGCTATATTAGAGGTACATTATAGGATGATTCTTCATAACTTATAATATGTTTGCATGAATGATTGTGCTTTTTGCATGTTTGAGTGTTATTTAGTGTATGTACGATGTTTGTTTATATGCTTGAATTGTTGAAAATGCTCATCGGAATGAATTAGATGCGGGAACCGTGAAATCAGACTTCGTTCGATAGGTTCTAGAGCATTCAAAGTCATAGTGACGCATAAAGGTTGAAGTGTTGAGTGTAGCGATGGAATCAGAACGATGTTAGTGTATTGAAGGAGCTACGGATTATGGTTTGGTGGAGCTTAGTCTGGCGTAGGGATAGTTCGATGGTTGGCATCGTTTGGAAAGGAAAGACCGGAAATAAATCTTGGCTGTAGCTATTTTGTTCGGCTGTGGAGTACCGGGCAGGAAATCTAGTCCGGTGACTACTTGGTTCGATGATGGTTGACCGGATAGGAAATTCTATCTAGTTGCATTTGGATTTGGTGATGTAAGACCGGACAGGAAATTATGTCCAGTAGCTACTTTAGTCCTGGTGTCGAACAAGGAGTTGTGTTCAGTCATGTGGAGTGCCGAAAAAAATTTCGGTCTAGTGATGATGGTTCGGGAATGTTGCTTATCGAACAAGATGATTGGTCCGAGGTGTTGCATAAGGGTTTGGTAGCATGATTTTGGTTATGATATGGAGGAGGTCAGGCAAGGCTTGCGGTTTCAGGAGTACTTTGAGCATAGAGGAGGAATACACTAGGTGCAGTTTGAGTTTGTTTCAGTGTGTGAGGCAAATGATGAAGCAAGGACGTGTTGTTTCGATGCGATGACTTTGGGACCATAGTATGATGACTCTACAACTCACAATGGATGTCAAGATGACGACTTAATGATGGGAGTCGTAATGGTGATCCTCAAGGGCAAGTTCAAAGATGGGGGATTACAAGTAGAATTTGCGACTTTGTTCTACTATGGAGATAGCCGGGATGGAATAACAATTGAGTACCATTATAGAGACACATGCAGAGGGATCGTTGATAACTCAGATGCTTCTAGTGTGCTTGTGAATAAGGGGTACTCGGGTAGCTCCCACCTGGATTTTCAATCATGTCCAAATCTTGTGATGGTAGATTACCCGAGGCTTTAACAATTGTGAGCCCAGTTCCTAGCCTTATGAAGTAGCATGGATTTGAGTACTAATGAATCTAGGATTCCGATTAGATCCCTGGTTTGCAATTATACCATACGAGTTATCATATATCCAATTCACACGAATGATGGCGGGGATTGTTTGATGGATAATTTGTTTGCAATGGTTATTTGTCACTCTATGATGTCACACGATGAAGGTATTTCCAGCTGTATACCTAGATATTTACTTCGATTGCAGTACACTTATATGGAAATGATAGTAGATTAGGATATATCGACTATTATGTGCTTAATATTTGGATGTTGGGATGGGTCAGGTATGGTTCTTCATATCTTATGCCCCTATTTACTATATACAATTTTTATAGTATTTTTGAGATGATGTATTGTTCACACTAGACTGTTGTCTGACATAAGGTTTTATACTTTGCTTCTTATTATCTCGAGTATTCTTAAATAAGTAGATAAGGATAACATGTCTAGATAGCGCATGGAGCTGTATAGAGTACAAGCGCTAGGCTACGTTTTTATATATCTATACCTTGGATCTTGTTTTTGCTTTTATTCCGTTGTGCGTTATTGTGGAGCTGTGTTAGTACTTGTATTTTGAGAGATAATTATAGAGTTTATTTTGAATGCTTGAGATGTATAAACTCTTTTATTTTTGTTTTGTATAATCTATGGACTCGATGCACTTTGATGTTCATATTTATAATTCATCTGATTATATTACTATCTCACCTATTTTCATCTATCTGATTATTATATTTTGCCTGTGCATCATGAGATATTTTACAGGTTTTGTATTTGGATTTTTTTACTTATACTCCTCGCTACCATCCTATATCGGCCGAGTACCTCGACAGCGCACTATACAGGTATGTTGGGCACCAAAGACATAGAGCGATTATTATAAAATTTCGAAGTCTCTTATTAGCATATCTCTTCTGCTTATCCTAAGAAGCTTTTATTCGTTAGTAAATGGTCTCAATCTTTTTCAATATTTCCATAATCATTTCTGGCCCAAGTGTCAATTTCTCGCCCACTTCCTACTAACATGAAAGAGTGTTACATGGCCGGCCATACAATACTTCATACAATGTCATATCAATACTAGACTAGTAGCCATTATTGTATGCAAATTCTACCAAATGCAAGTGATCATTCTACGATCCTTCGGAATCCAAAATGCAAATTCATAAGAGATCCTTCAATATATGATTTACCATCTCGGTCTACCCATCGGTTTGTCAGTGATAAGCTGTGCTGAGATGCAGCTCGGTCTCCAATGCCTCTTCCAAGCTCTTCCAAAATCCAGTAGTGTATAAATGGTCTTGATCACTCACAATGCTCTTCGGTACACCGATGAATCGCTCTATCCATTTCATTTACAACTTGTCCAATTTGTACGCTTACAACTTGTCCAATTTGTTCGCTGTTTTACTAGATTTGATAGGTGTGAATCAGGTCTTTTCGTCAATCTATCGTCTATAACCCAAATGTTATTGCTCCCATTTCCACTCGGGAACTTCAAGTGGTTGCACTAATCCACTTGCCTTCTTCTGCTATGCCTTCACGACCTGGAAGCTCATACATTTCAAGATAAATGTCCTGACATCCTTCTTCATCCTTTCCATAATAGGTCTGCTTTATATCATGCTACATCTTATTACCGCCGGGATGTATATTCAACCAAGAATGGTGGCACTCTTGTAGAACCTCATCTCACAATCCATCGACATCGGGAGAAAATAATCTCCCATCCATACGGAGCCAACCATCTCAGTTGTGTCCGTACTATCTCATCTCCTCAGACTGTACTTCTTCTATATTCATTATGATCTACTAGTCTAACATCTCGCCCCTAACTATTACCAATCTGCTCAGTTAATGTAGGCCTGGTTACCAAACTTGCCAATATCTCTGGCTCTAACTCCTAGTGAGGTTTAAAGTCATAGCCAGTAATATACTCCAAATGCTTCCATTTTAGAAATATCGTTCTCAAGCTGGCTTGCCTTCTACTCAATGCATCGACGACTCTATTTCCCTTACCGGATGTATAGAAATGTCAAAGTCATAAGAGGCCAAGATTTCAACCATTGCCGTTGGCCAAGGTTGAGATCCTTCTGAGAGAAAAGGTACTTTCAGAATTTATGGTCCATGAATAGCTCAAAACTTTCTCCTAATAGATAATGCCTTAAAATCTTCAAAGCAAATACTACCGCCCCAACTCCAAATCATTAGTTGGATTCTTCTTGTCGTGCGGTTTTGGTAGTCGACTAGCGTAGGTGATAACGTTTCCCCTTTGCATCAAACTGCACCTAGTCCAGTACCACAGGCATCTATATATACTGTGAGCTCCTCATTCCCACTCGGAATGGTCAATACTGGTGCACTTGTCAACCAATCATTTATACTCACAAATGCATGTTCACACTTCGCATTCCAAACAAAAGTCTATCAAAGTGGTCAACGATGCTGCCACCTCTGAGAAGTCTTTGATAAAACGCCTATTGTATCCTTTCCATCCTAAGAAGCTTCTCACATCTAGCATTTTTGGGTTGGTTCCAATCCTAAACTGCTGCCACCTTGGCAGGATCTACATCTATGCCCTGCTCAGAAACGACATGACCCAAGAATCTCACTTCTCTCCTCCAGAAGTTATACTTCGAAAAAATCGCTCTTAACTTGTGCTTCTGCAACACTTAAAACACAATCCTCAAGTGCATCTTGTGTTCCTCCTCCATCCAAGAGTAGAACAGATTATCATCCATAAATATAAGCATGAACTTGCTCAGATGATCTCTGAGGACATGGTTCATGAGATCAACAAAGTATTTTGGAGCATTGGTTAGCCCGAACGACATAACTAAGTGCTCATAGAAACCAAACGGCATACAAAACACAGTGATCAACACACTTTTCTTCGCTATTCTCAATTGGTGAAACCCCATCGCAAGATCCAATTAAGAGATCACCTTCGCACCATGGAGCTTATTGAACAAGTCATCAATTTGTATGTGTGGATACTTGTTCTTCCTCATCACCTTTCAGCACAAGATAATCTACACAAAACTTCAAGGAGTCATCTTCCTTATGGAAAATACTATAGGTGAGCCTCACCCAGATATACTATTGTGAATAAACACTCACTTCAATAAGTCATTTAGTTGCACCTCCAATCTCTATGTGTCATACGCCTTAAATAAATAACTATCAACTTGACGTCCTTCACTAAATCTATGCAAAACTCAATATCTTAATGTGGCAGTAATCTAGTCACCTCCTCGAACACATCCAAATACTCTCTAATGATAGGCATAGAGGAAAACTCGTCATGTGGAACCTCGAGCGAATATAGATAGTTAACCGTTGCCTTATCCTCTTGCAAGCAGCCAATCACTACAGTTCGCCGTCTACAGCCCCAGTCATTATTAACAGCTTCTTGCAATCCACCACAACCAGATACTTCCTTAGCCAACCCATCCTTAAGGTAATCTCGAACTCAACGAATTCAAAGCAAAGCAATCAAAAATAAAAGAGGATCCATGACTCGATAAGACCAAACCATGACAAACCATACACAGGCTACTGAAGCCTCCAATAAGGTTTGTCACAATTAAAGGTTGGTCAACCATTTCGGGTTTCAATCCCAACCTATCTACCATGTCACTAGATATAAATGAATGCAAATCCTTGGCATCGAACAAAATAGGTATGGGTATATAATAAATGGGAAGCATACCTTGAATAATGACACTTTCCCCTTCTCATTCGCCGTAGGAAGATAGAGTAAGGGTATGCCTTAGGGACAATTATGTAATTTTTTATATATATCTAACTCGATAATCAATCTTATTCAAAATAAAATGTGTTTTCTTCCTATTATATACTTGATATAATGTGTTATATATTAATTAATTAATTTAAATAAAAGTATATTTAATAGAAAATCCATAAATGGTATGTTATGTGATAATAGTTACAAAGCGTTATAACACTGAGCAACTTATCACAATGAAAATAAATATACCATTTTAAATATTTTTAGTTAATATGTATTGAGACTGGATATCAGTATATCCGTTGAGATTAAAGTACGTATTATTCTTCAAATGTTAGGCAGTGTATTGCCCATAACTGCTGGGGGGCACCAAGGGGTTACGTACTGATAGTTATTGGATGACTACGAAATGACTCACTCATTATTATTTTTGTTGGTTAAAATAACTAGGGTCAAATAGAAAATATCGATGTAACTAATTTACACAGTTATCTCGACTAAAGAATACTAGCGATCTTCAATATGGAAGCTCCACTTCATGACGTCTATCGAACAACTATAGTTGAGTCGAGTGGAAGCATTGGAAGTGAAACACTGTTCAAGAGAGATTAGTCTTCTCAATTATATGAGGTTAGTGCCACGGTCAACTAAAGCCAACTCAAAGTCAAAGTCTCGAGCCAGAGTCTTTTAGCTAATAATTATTATTATTGAACCAATAACTTTATGCTTGGATCATAAAGTTGAATATGGATGATATTGAAACTTTGACCATAACCAAATTCCATAAGTCCAAAGTGATACAGTTTTGACGAAAATAATTTGTGTAAATAATTGTCACCAATTGGTAATGCTTATAAAAATAAAATTGGATTTTACCGAACATTATGTAACCAATAAATTCAGACAAAATGCCACACCACCAGCTAAGATGACATGTGAACGTTAATATTTGAATTATTCAACATTAATAACTGTCTGAATTTACACTATGAGTCATACAACCGAAATGATGAAGATTCCGAATGAATTTTAATAGTTGAAAATTGATTAAATTGATTAATTTTATGTAGTATTAATTATTAAATTATGTTTAATTTGTTTGAATACTATTAGTTTTTAGTTAGATGTGTATATAAAAGTTATAAATGTGTGTAATGATATATGATATTTGTAAAACGTTTAAATTCGTTCTAAATAGAAGAAATACAGAAATGGACTTCGAATAAATTAAATCAATTAATATTTGTGAAGCACTAGTTGCTAAAAATTTCTTATTTGATTTGTTTGATTTCCATTAGTATTTAATAAAATGCATATGCAAAATTATAAGTGTGCTTATTGGTACGATATTGATAGGAAATTTAAATTAGATTTAAATGGGAATACTACTAATTGGTTTTTGAATGTTTTGCGACCCAAATATCCTATATGATAATTGGACTAACTTTGAGGAATAAGGGGGTCTTTTGTTTTGAATGAGAAGAAAATATTATTTATAGGAGAGAAACCAGCATATATTGAATGCTACATTTATTTATTTCTTTAAAAAAATTTTCTCTCTATCATTTGCCTCTCTCATTCTCATCTTCTCTTTTAAAAAATTTGAAAATTTTATGGGGATAAGTCTCAAAAAATTTCAAAATAAAATTAAAAAAAACATAGAAAAGGTGGTTGTCTCTAGATTATTGCAGATCTAGAGATTAATTAAAGAACCTAGGATTTTTTCTTCATTCAAGGTGTATTATCTAGGATTCATCCAAAGGCAATTCTACATATTTACATATCTTTTAATTTATTTACGTCTCCTTAATTCTTACTTTTGTTGTTATATATGAATTCGTATTTTGATTTGAATGTCTTAAACCCCTGCTTGAATCAATTGCATATTCTTATAATGGGAAAAAAACCCTTTCTATGTTCGCTACTATTTTGTTATGAACAATAACAATGATTTGTTGTCTCTGTACTATATGTTTGCTTATCTTGTTTGTTTAACCTAGATCTAGATCCTTTTAATTTCATTTTCTCTAATATGTATGTTTATTCATCCACGTGTAACGTAGATCTAGACCTTCTTATCAAGAATCTATATATGCCCATGTGGCTTACTTTATCATTATCAATAAATAAACTAAATTGAATTTTGGATTACTCTTGTTAATAAGTCTGTTTATGTATTAGAAGATTTTGACTTGAATGTTTACACATAAATTGCTATGTGAATAATACTTTGAAATAATTGTATTAATTAATGTTTGTTATCAACATAATATGATGACTTAATTGTATGATTTAAATCATTCTAAAACATAATTTGCTAATTGAAACAAAAAAGGGGAAAGGTTAAATTAATGATTTATTCCTAGTTTTAAAATTGTATCCAGTCAGGTACTAAATCTTTCTTTTAAAAGAAACATTTATTCCACAAACTACCTGTATATTATTTTACTTTGTTTAAAATTTTGTTTTGTTTGTATGTGTACATGAATTTATATATTTACAAAATATCATTTCTGTGTGCGTGTGTATTTGCATTTAACTCAAAGTTTTCAAAAGGGGCTTTTTACAAGACACAATGGTAAACTTTTAAACTACTTTAATTAGACAATGTATTCTTTATTTATTACATTTAATATCAATAAAGTCTATTTCAATTTGAACTATTATGCAAAATATCTATTGTGTATCTATATATACATTTATACATGTAAATATACATATACATACATACATACAAAAAAATTCATAATTTAGATGATAAAAAGATATATAGAGGGGAAATGTGTCCATTGCAGTGTAAATCCCAACACCTAGACAACATTCACATTAACTATGTACACCTTGCATATGTTACACTTACACTATACACATGGGTGCATTTGATGTTGTCGTCATAATATACAATTAATTAATATTAAATTAAATTAACATTTTAACAATTAATAATATGTAGAAATTTTTTAAAGGGAAATTTAGAGAGCTCTAAATGTTTGTAGACTTCATATGCCCAACAAAGATCCATTAGGATTTTTCTTGAAATTTACCCATTTCTTCCGCTATAGGCTGGCCCAATTCCATCAAGAGAGCACTTGATGAAGTCGAGATGACATCCAAAACATATGCCTTCGCTATTTGCTTCTGCCGCACTGGTTTGGGAAATCCTTCTACATATGTCTGAACTTGCCGTAGTTGTAGTAATTCTTCTTTCCATCAGCTTTGTAGTGTCTAATCAAGTGACCCTGGCCTCCACAACCATAATAAACAGGATCTCAGTTAGCCTTTTTCTGAGTGTTCTTTTCTTAAAACTACTTTTTCTTACCATTCCATTTCTTCTTGCTGCCGCCGCCTGGTTGTGGTTTTGGCTCTTCGTTAACCATAATAGCCGATTTGGTCTTTGGGTACAAACACTCTTGGCGAAGAGATTTCTCAACGAGTCTCTCAAATGGCTCATCGATGTGACTCACCAACTTCTCCTCTAAATAGTCATCCAAAAGCATAAGAAACTTCTCATTCTCCCTCAGAAGAGTGTCGATGAAAGACATCCCATATTTCGACAAGGTGTCCAACTCCGCAACATACTCGAACACAGACATGTCTCCTTGCTTCGAGTCGGCGAACTTCCTGAATAGCACTAACTTCATAGAAGCCGGATTAAACTTCTCATTGAATAAAGTTTTGAATTGGTCCCAAGTAAACTGATCCTCGGGAGTAGAAACCATAATAGCGTTTCACTGTTCATGGTTCTCTCTCGAAGATATCAGGAAGCCAACCTCCTCTTCGTCGCATCATCCAATTCAAGGTCTTTAAACATCATTTTGTATATGTCTAACCAATCCTACACTTCCATAGCCGATTCTGTCCCTTGAAATGGATTGCCACCAAGGTTGGATTATTCAAGCTTAGCAAAATCAACCCCTCTGCACTTGAGCACCGCCACCAAGAGCAACATTAGGAGGAGCCGCTTGGACATTTGGCAGCATATTCACCATTAAAGTGTTGAGCATCGCCTGCAAGTCAAGGTTAGCAGCTCCCGAACTTGCTCCTTCCTCGACTCCAGAAATAGAGTTCCTTGGAGCACTTTTTGTATGTTAGCTCATTCTCGATCTGTAACAGGAATGATCAGTGTCTCATAAAATAATACTGCATCTCGAGAATGCAGGTGACTTATATACTATACAAACTAATAGATAGTTTTGAAAACAAAATACATATAACAAGTACGCTTTCTCTCGAATATACACACATTCTCTCGATACAGGCTAAGGTGATAACTTCATTCCTATCTCTATTAGACCGATATCAGCTCAGGTTAATTGTGTAATCTAAGCTCTGATACGGAATATGACGATCGTCTTACATCACCAACACCCAATGTAACTAAATAATGTGATGTAGCTGTGCTTGGCCGATACTGGGCGATTGTCAAGGATTAAAAAGTATTGAAAAGGAATAAAAGATCATAGAACCAGTCAGATAAGAATCAAATATAATATTCATCATGGATATAAAACAGGAGAGACAGTAATAACTAAGTGAATTAAATATCGATGCACAGATCCATAGAATTATACAACATAGTAATAGAGTTTATATAAATGAAAATAAGCTCAAATGAAACTATCTCAATAGTAAAGCAAACATTGCCAAGTCTCCACGGTGTTGCATAGTGGAATAAGCAATAGTATATCCACATATAATATAAGAAAGCTCTATCTATCTCGTCCTCTGTAACGGCCCGGAATTTTCGATCTCGAAAATTCCAGATAGTTAGAAAAAGAAGAAAAGAGATAGAAGAAGAAGAAACAGAAAACCAAACTCAGAATCTCACATTCGCAGAGGATAAAATACAATATCAAATAATATTCTTTACACAAAGAAAGTTGTATCAGTCAATTACATTTTAATGCATCATCAGAGTACAACATTCACAAACACTGGGCAGATACAATCAACATGTCCCAGGTAAACTATAATATTTCAAAGTGGAAATACACTCCATGTGTTCCTACCATCCAGCTTGCCACCTGAACTCCAGAACGTCCTTACCTGAAAAGCTGTAATACTCGGTCTGACCCGAGCATTACATCAAAGTAACACCCGGGTCAGGCTGGAAACAAGCGTGGGTAAACCCATCTAACATGGAATACAACAGCATAAAGCCTACATAAAAGCTGGGGTAACTCGTACCAATTTTACAAATTCACAAGTTTGGTATAGGCAACAATTATTACACACATTAATTCCTAAATACCAAAACTTAGATTAAATGGTCCAATTGACTTAAATCATTCTATTCCAGCCTATTGATTTCACATACCAAATCTGTACAGAATTTTTTTTTATAGATTATAAAATCGAAGTGGTTTCGGGTATTTACTAATACCCGACTCCGGTCTCTTCAAATTCTATACCATCTTAACCCACACTATTCAAGTGAAACATAATTCAACCTTTAATCACAAGATGACACAACAATTCATCATCGATAGATAACCACATAATCACTGTTCAAGACAAACATATCATATATAAACATTTCATATCAGAAATATCAACCCAACATTCATAAGCAAGCTCAATTAGTCACATCATTTCTATAATTTAAATAAATTAAATAAATTACTTTAATCACCCTTTAATCCTCCTTACTTAACCTTAATTATTTATAAACCATTAATCAATCATCCCTTAAATATCCTCTTTAATCACATTAAGTAAGTAGTATTTGATTAATTACACAAATTAATTAACCTGCACCCATTCACATTTATTACACTTATCCTTATTTAATTACTCAAATTAATTATCTGATAATCACTTACATTGATTAATTATTTAATTTATCTCACTCATTAATTTACTAACCCATAATTAATCAATCCTTAATTAATAAAATCCTTTAATTAATTACACTAAGTAATTAATCCTTAGCTACTACCATTAATAATTATCCTCTAATCTCTCCCTCAAGTAATTACCCTTTTAATAATTGCATTCAGTAATTATTCATTTATCACTATGTATTTATACTTTATTAGCTACATTAAGTGATAAATTTTCATTAAGTGATTACCTTAACTTATTAAACTAATTAATTGTTTTAAACAAATTTCATTAATTAATTATCATTAATAAATTAAGTAATTATACTTTAATTTCTTTTACTAATAAGATTAAGATAAACCATTTATCTTAATTAGATTCTTAAAATTTATATTTTCTAAAAGTAAATGTTTGAAAACATCATCATTTGTGAACACTTTTATTTATTTTAAAGTTTAATTACTCTTCCTTTAGCACAACTTATTTCAAACATCATCTTTTCATTTTGAAAACATATAGTAATTTAATTTCAAAATTAACCTAATATATACATAATTACTTTAAAATCAAACAATTTAAAATCATTTAACCTTTACATTTAAACTTGAAACTTGTTTAACAATTTTTTTGCTCAAAAACTTTATTAATACTTTTTGAAAAAAAAATGATTAATTAAAATTACCTTGCTATAATATCACGTTATCTAATAAAAACTAGTCCGACCCTAAGATAAAATCCTTCGTGTCAACACTCGAGTTTCCCTCCCAAAATCTCAAGATTGAACACTGGCCAACAAACAGAATACTCGAACAATCACCCGAGTACCCCATCCTCATTCCTTCATCTTCTTCTGGGTCTTGATTTGCAGCAAACCCAAACGCATGGTGATACGTGTGCACTTGCACATCCACACGTCGTCGCTTCGGCCAACGTTTCTTCCTCCAGCAAATCGGCGTTGACCCTCCCAATCGCTTCTAGAACCCAAAACCCGATACCTTCAACCAAAGTCGAAAACGACATATCCACCATACCTGAAAACAACATTGAACCATAAAAACTTCAAGCTCTGATTGTCCACGTTCCTCTGCAAATCCTGCCACCATGTCTAGAACTTCGCCAAGAACCCACGATGCCATCCCCTATCTCCGATCGAGTTCGACTCGATGATGAAACCATACTATCTTCGAATTCGACAATATCTCAGACATGGTTTTAATCCCTAAATTAACGTCGCCAGGTTGCTCTGGTGATCGGAAAAATGCAAGACCATTTTTCCTAAGATCCTTGCCACTCAAACCTTCTTCACCAACGAGCTTGACCTCCTTCCTATCGCTGATCACCGAAATTTGAATGCAAAACCATTTGCGTTCAACTCATTAATTCTCGACATCCCCAATCTTAAAAATCACCATATTGTTACTAAAATTAATCAATTCCGTAAACGAATGCGATTATTCATTCAAAGCATGAAAATTTGAAGATCAAAATTTTGACATTAATCTGTTCCCTACTGTAATATTTTATTTCTATGATATTTGCTAAACATCTTTACTAAATCAAATTTAAGAAATGATGTTGCTCTTATACAAACAATTTTTTATCAAAAACCAAGGCTTAAGAATCATTTAAGTGAAAGTTTTAAATAATTGAAATAGGTTTTAAAACTTGTAATGGTTTAAACAAAGGCATGTTATACCAACAGAATCATTCAAATGGATATTCATTGACATATACCAATATATTCTTATATATATACTTATGATCATATAAAACAATCATGCAATCGTTAATTTACTTCAAGAACAAAGTATGTAACAAGATTAAAAACTGGGAACAGCTTGTTTACTCACCTTTTATAGGCAGAGAATAGTTTTTCCCAGGCTTAAACCTGGAACCCGAATTTAAATCTGGAAACTGTTGAATTTGATTTCTGAGTTGCTCAAATTTGAAGTTGAAGTTGAATCAGGTGTTGAAACTTGCTGTTAATCTTCATCCTGATTTGCAATATCTCAGGTTTGAAGCTTTAGTCATGGATTGTTGTTGATTTCAACAGGCTGAATTCTTTATTATTTATTTTGTTTTAAGTTTTGTTTTCAGTTTAAAATTAGAAGAAGAGATAAATTCTAGCTGAAAGAATCACTAATTATTTCCTATAGTATTTTATTTAATATAATCTAAATTTTAATTAGGTATAAATTTGCCACTTGTTAACTTGAAGTGCTCTTAAGCTTACAAATGTGAATTACATGTTATAATGGTCTTACATATGTCTAATTTCTTTATTATATTAACCACTTAAGTTATAAGTGTTTAAAATTCCTTATTTAATTAGTTCCTTATATTATATATATATATATATATATATATATTAATTTGTTTATGATTATATCAATTTATGTTATATTTATATATATTAAAAAATACATTTTCCCATATCAAATTTAAAAGAGAGAAAATTAAAACAAAAGAAATGGACATTAAATTAAATCTTATCTTAAATTATAAATTTAAGTTATTATACTTAAATTAATATTATATATAAACTAAATTTATTTCAAGTACAAATTTTAAAAGAAAACATATTATTATAATATACTATTTTAAGCTATCATACCTTTAAACAAAATAAATATTTTCTTTAAGTGTTTTGAAATATAAGATAAATTTTTAAATAGATTTTGAAAAGTTTTATATTAAATTCAACCATAATCTTCCGAATCATAATATATTCATATACATATACATATGTATACATTGTGAATAAGAAATTTGGTTTCAATTAAATAAAAATATTTCTTAAAATTTGACAAATTATCTTTTGAAACAAATAATAATAATGGTTGTTTATATTTATATATACATATATGGATATAAGAAGATTTAAATAGAAATATTATTATTTTCACATCACTTACATAACCAGATATCTTTCATTTTCAGAATTTTTATCTGTTTAATTGAATAAACCAGTTAATTATCCAGTTACCGGATGTCCAAAAATCCGGGTTATTACATTCCTACCCCCTTTGAATCTTTTCGTCCTCGAAAAGGAACAAAGCCAGAATTTATTTAATTACTTAAAACCAGATAATTTATTCGTTGATCATTTTTAAAATACTTTAAAATCTATATAATATTATAAATTAATTTTTTATAAAAATACTTTTTATAACTCGATGTCTCAACCAGTCCATCCTTGTTCTCATAGAAATTTGGTCATACGTTGATCAGGCATAAGACTAAAAATCTATAAGTACTTAGCTGACCCATTTTCAACACCCAGTGAGAATACTCGGAAAATATTTTTACTGAAAATATAGAAAACATTTTTGAAATTGCGGAAACATCTTTGGTGAGAATGCTCTGGAAATCATCACCCACATCCATGGTCGTAGTTACATCCTGGGTTATGTTGCCATCGCAGCAGAAGTCCATGTAACTGTAGGCACTCCGCGCCCTCGATTACGCCATGGAACCCACCATAGATCGCAGTTACATTCCAGGGTTACGTTGTCATCACAGCAAAAGTCCATGTAACTGTAGGCATCAGCGCCCTCGATTTTTGCTGTCAAAAAATGAAACTTCTCTACTCCCACATAGGTCGCAGTCTAGCGATGTAAAATCAAACGTAGACTGTTGGCTCTCAGCGGCACACACGACTTTCGCTATGATCTGCTGTAGATCGCAGTGACATCGAGTTAAACTGTCGTCACAGCATAACTCAAATGCCTCTGTAGGCATCAACGCCCTCGACTTTCGCTACACACTACTCATAATCCACAGAAACTAGTTTTGTCCGGACACATCACAAGATCAACTTTAGAACCCCCCTTAGGGTTCAAGGTAGTACCACCCTGTGGCACTCCTGAGAAGTTCATTCCAAGGGAGCGCCTTTTTCTCCAAAGCCATTTTCAAAACATTTTATACTATACACATATAGTATCTTCCAAATAATACACCTAGTATGAATTCCATATAAATCTCCTTTCTCAAAATCGATTATCCCAAAATCGATAATTCTCAAATTAGGCTTTCCAAATTCCAATATTGATTTTTTTTCGAAAATCAAAAGCCTTTCCAAAATCCATAAGTTCCAAAAACCTTTTCCAAAATCATACTCATGAAATCCTTTATATATATATACATAGATATATATAATTTTGAAAAATCTTTGGATCACTTCAAACTTGTATAAATTTCCTTTTATACTTCAAATACTTTTCAAAAATCTTTTTGTTTCGGCAATAGATTCAACAAGGGGAGATTTATCTTATATAACGAAGATATGTAACTTTGTTTATTCCAAATCAAATATTCAAATTTGATTACTCTATAAAGTCACTTACCAGTTTACTTACTTCCATAAAGTAAATTTCTAGCATAGAAATATCCAATTTCTATTTTATTTCATCATATATTCTTCACTTCAAAAACCATTCTACAGTTCTTATCCACAAAATTTCAATATCAATTTCATTCCAATCCGTACGATGTGCACATATCATCCGTATGCAATATCAATCTGATCGCTCACTCGATCACACAATTTCTCTTCCGAAGTAGTATCATCCATCCGACTTCCTAGTGCGGACTCAGATCTGGTTTCTTGATCAGAAACCTTCATTCTCCTTGCATAGCCATAACTATGATAGAGAATATCCAGAACCAATCAACAATCCATATCCAGATTTGCCGTCGAAATTCAAGTGAAAAATCCCAACTCGGATTGATAAACTATCTCGAAATTCTGTGCTCGAACCGGATCAAATCACTATGCGAATAGAATAATATACGTACATCCTATGTATTATCTTTTTTGATTATTAACCAAATCAACCCTCTTTTCTATTCACATTCACTTTAATTTCTATTCACCTATTCACAGTTGTTTCAATCCCATTTGGATTATCACCTCAATTCTTATCTCAATTGGGTATTTAATCATAAACAGTTTGCACTCTGACCAGCTTAAATTTAGAATATAGCTTAAAAGTTAAAAATAGATAAATAGTTGAAAAATAATTAATAGTTGTAAAATAGCTGTAAAATAGTTAAATAATTGTAAAATAGTTGAAAAATAGTCAAATGGTTATAGAAATTTTGAATAATTGCAAAATAGTTATAAAATAGTAATTAGTTATAAAGTAATTGAAAAAACGGTAATTAGTTTATAAAACAGTTGAAAAATTGTTAAATAGTTCCAAAAATAATTGTAAATAGATATAAAATAGTTTCACTTTAAAAAGAAAGGTTGTACATAACAAATAGCCTGGAAAAATAGGTTTATATTAAAACAATTATTTTTGAAAAATAGTCCAGAGCCAAACTGTTCAGTTCCCAATCTCCATTCTCATCAATTCAACTTAAATTTCCATTTCTATTTAAATTGGTTCAATTCTAATTTGAATTGATCCCAATTCCAATAAATTGCCAATTTGAAATTAACTTTCAATTTCAATTCAAATTAAGTTAACTTCCATTCTCATCCCAAACTCAAATCAACTTCCTATTTGAATTTGAACTCATTCAGCTTCAATTTCATTTCAAATTATCCAATTCAAATTTCCATTTGAATTTTTAAACTTATCCATCTTCAATTATAATTCCAATTAATTCAGATAAATTTAAATTCATTTCAACTCCAGTTTGAATTTAATCCCAATTCAAGTTGAATTATCCTTGATTCTTTCCAAATTCAAATCAAATTCCATTTGAATTTAAAACTATTTAACTTTAACCACAAATCCAAATTATTTTAAATCAAATTTTCAATGTGAACTAATTTCAAATTCAATCGCACTTTAAATCATCTCGAATTATATAAATTCGAGTTAAATTTCAAATGTTGATTTGACCTCTTAACCAAATTAACCTTTATTTAAAGTCTTTAAACAATTTAATTCCGAGTCCAACTTTCAAAATTCCATTTTAAATTATCTTTACTTAACTCGTTACAAGGTTCAAGTAAGAGTTCAAAGCAATTTTAATTTACAAGTTCAATTCTTAACATTTTAATCTTAAGTTCAAAGGCATCCATATCCTTAATTTCAAATTTAAATTTTATTTGTCTCTATAATGGATATATTATCCCAATCCATTCCTTCATTCATTTAAACAAATCAAATTCACAGTTTATAGATTATCAATAACAATAGGATGATATCATCCAATTTATTTGAAAATACTCATCCATTTTTAATTTCCAAATCTCAAACCCATTTTGAGATCACACAAACTCCTCATTCAAATCAACCATTTAACTTCCCAAGTTAAATCTCAATTTCATCCTGAAATTTCCAAATCAGGTTGTTCATTCAAACTATTTAACTTCTTCCAATTTAAATTCAATTTAATCCCACTCAAAATTTTAATTCTCCATTTTAAATTCCTATTACTTAAAGTTCAAATACTTACATCACACTACAAGTAAAATCAAAGCTCGTTACTTTAGAGTTTATTTTAAATAACCTTTGATATAATGTATATCCCTCATTTATACATATTTATTTCCTTTACACACTAAGTTATCCTTAAATTTTAAACCACCTTTGATTTTTAAATTCAAAACAAATTCCTTTAAAATTTTAAACAACTCTTGTTTGAAATAGAACCCTTTTTATTCAAACTCATTAAATAATATTATTTATTATTTCTTTATCTTTTTGAAACAATTTTCAAATTTCTGGTCCTAGATTTAAAACTTCACAAATTAAATCACCTTCGGTTCCAATTATAAGTCATACTTGTCTAAATATTTTACTTCCATAGAACATTTCATTTTACTTACTTACTAATACACATGTCATTATTAAATCAATAATTTATGATAATAACCAAGATTATCGTATCTAGAAACCAATTCATTATTATCTTATTCTGAAACTCCTCCCCAAATTCAAGATTTTAATTTTAGTTTTGAATCTATTTCAAACTTATCTTTATTTACTTTCGATTTGGTTGTATTTCTATTACAACATAATTCTCATTATTAAAATTTTCAAATAATACAACAACCAATTTCCTTAATATATAATGGTTAGAAGAATCGTTGCTTTATATATAAACTTATATAAAAATAATTTACTTTTAAAACCATTATATAAGAAAATAACAAGTACGCTCTCTCATATAAATATTACACTCAACTCATTCTAGGGCATATTGACCCTATCCTTAATGAGTATCCCACCAGAGCCAAGGTTCTCGCTTAACCTCGCTCTAATACCAAATGTAATGGCCCAGAATTTTCGATCCTGAAAATTCCAAATAGTTAGAAAAGGAAGAAAAGAGATAGAAGAAGAAACAGAAAACCAAAATCAAAATCTCACATTCGCAGCGGATAAAATATAATATCAAATAATATTCTTTACAAAAAGAAAGCTGTATTAGTCAATTACATTTTAATACATCGGAGTACAACATTCACAAACACTGGACAGATACAATCAACGTGTCCCAGGTAAACTATAATATCTCACAGTGGAAATACACTCTACACGTCCCTGCCATCCAACTCGCCACCTGAACTCTAGAACGTCCTTACCTGAAAAGCTGTAATACTCGGTCTGACCCGAGCATTACATCAAAGTAACACCCGGGTCGGGCTGGAAATAAGCGTGGGTAAACCCATCTAACATGGAATACAACAACATAAAGCCTACATAAAAGCTGGGGTAACTCATACCAATTTTACAAATTCACAAGTTTGGTATAGGCAGCACTTATTACACACGTCAATTTCTAATAACAAAACTTAGATTAAATGGTCCAATTCACTTAAATCATTCCATTCCAGCCTATTAATTTCACATACCAAATCTGTACAGAATTTTTTTTATAGATTACAAATCGAAGTGGTTTCTGGTATTAGTAAATACCCGACTCCGGTCTCTTCGAATTCAATACCATCTTAACCCACACTATTCAAGTGAAACACAATTCAACCTTTAATCACAAGATGACACAGCAATTCATCATCGACTGATAACTAGATAATCACTGTTCAAGACAAACATATCATATATAAACATTTCATATCAGAAATATCAACCCATCATTCATAAGCAAGCTCAATTAGTCACATCATTTCTAATTAATTTAAATAAATTAAATTAATTACTTTAATCATCCTTTAATCCTCCTTACTTAACCTTAATTATTTATAAACCATTAATTAATCATCCCTTAAATATCCTCTTTAATTACATTAAGTAAGTAATATTTGATTAATTACATAAATTAATTAGCCTGCACCCATTCACATTTATTACACTTATCCTTAATTAATTACTCAAATTAATTATCCGATAATCACTTACATTGGTTAATTATCCTTTAATTTATCTCACTCATTAATTTACTACCCATAATTAATCAATCCTTATTTAATAAAATCCTTTAATTAATTACACTAAGTAATTAATCCTTAACTACTTCCATTAATAATTATCCTCTAATCTCTCCCTCAAGTAATTACCCTTTTATTAATTGCATTTAGTAATTATTCATTTATCACTATGTATTTATACTTTATTAATTACATTAAGTGATAAATTTTCATTAAGTGATTACCTTAATTTATTAAACTAATTAATTATTTTAAACAAATTTCATTAATTAATTATCTTTAATAAATTAAGTAATTATACTTTAATTTCTTTTACTAATAAGATTAAGATAAACCATTTATCTTAATTAGATTCTTAACATTTATATTTTCTAAAAGTAAATGTTTGAAAACATCATCATTTGAGAACACTTCTATTTATTTTGAAGTTTAATTACTCTTCCTTTATCGCAACTTATTTCAAACATCATCTTTTCATTTTGAAAACACATAGTAATTTAATTTCAAAATTAACCTAGTATATACATAATTACTTTAAAATCAAACAATTTAAAATCATTTAACCTTTACATTTAAACATGAAACTTGTTTAAAAATTTCTTTGCTCGAAAATTTTATTAATACTCTTTTGACAAAAAAATGATTAATTAAAATTACCTTGCTATAATATCACGTTATCTAATAAAAACTAGTCCGAACCTAAGATGAAATCCTTCGTGTCAACACTCGAGTTTCCCTTCCAGAATCTCGAGATTGAACCCTGGCCAACGAACAGAATACTCGAATAATCACCCGAGTACCCCATCCTCACTCCTTCATCTTCTTCTGGGTCTTGATTTCCAGCAAACCCAAATGCACGGTGATACGTGTGCACCTGCACAACCACACGCCGTCGCTTCGGCCAACGTTTCTTCCTCCAGCAAATCGGCGTTGACCCTCCCAATCGCTTCCAGAACCCAAAACCCGATACAAACCACAATCGAAAACAACATATCCACCATACCTTAAAACAACATCGAAACATAAAAACTTCAAGCTCTGATCATCCATGTTCCTCTGCAAACCCTACCGCCATGACTAGAACTTCGCCAAGAACCCACGATGCCATCCCTCTATCTCCGATCGAGTTTGAATCGATGACGAAGCCATACTATCTTCGAATTCGACAATATCTCACACAGGGTTTTAAACCCTAAATTAACATCGCCAGGTTGCTCCGATGATCGGAAAAATGCAAGATCATTTTTCCCAAGATCCTTGCCACTCAAAGCTTCTTCACCAACGAGCTCGACCTCCTTCCTATCGCCGATCACCGAAATTCGAACGCAAAACAATTTGCGTTTAACTCATCAATTCTCAACATCCCCTATCTTAAAAATCACCATATTGTTGCTAAAATTAATCAATTCCATAAACGAATGTGATTATTCATTCAAAGCATGAAAATTTGAAGATCAAAATTTTGACATGAATCTGTTCCCCACTGTAATATTTGATTTCTGTGATATTTGCTAAACATCTTTACTTAATCAAATTTAAGAAATGATGTTGCTCTTATAAAAACAATGTTTGCTTAGAAACCAAGGCTTAATAATCATTTAAGTGAAAGTTTTGAAATTATTGAACCAGGTTTTAAAACCTGTAATGGTTTAAAAAGAGGCCTGTTATACCAACAGAATCATTCAAATGGATATTCACTGACATATACCAATATATTCTTATATATATATATATATACACACTTATGATCATATAAAACAATCATGCAACGCTAATTTACTTCAAGAACACAGCATGTAACAAGACTAAAAACAGGGAATAACTTGTTTACTCACCTTTTATAGGCAGAGAACAATTTTTCCCAGGCTTAAACCTGGAACTCGAATTTAAATCTGGAAACTATTGAATTTGATTTCTGAGTTGCTCAAATTTGAAGTTGAAGTTGAATCTGGTGTTGAAACTTGCTGTTAATCTTCATCTTGATTTGCAATATCTCATGTTTGAAGCTTTAGTCATGGATTGTTGTTGATTTCAACAGGCTGAATTCTTTATTATTTATTTTATTTTAAGTTTTGTTTTCAGTTTAAAATTAGAAGATGAGATAAATTCTAGCTGAAAGAATCACTAATTATTTCCTCTAGTATTTTGTTTAATGTAATCTAAATTTTAATTAGGTATAAATTTGCCACTGGTTAACTTGAAGTGCTCTTAAGCTTACAAATATGAATTATATGTTATAATGGTCTTACATATGTTTAATTTCTTTATTATATTAACTACTTAAGTTACAAGTGTTTAAAATTCCTTATTTAATTAATTCCTTATATATATATATATATATATATATATTAATATGTTTATGATTATATCAATTTATGTTATATTTATATATATTAAAAAAAATACATTTTACCATAAAAAAATTTAAAAGAGAGAAAATTTAAACAAAAGAAATGGACATTAAATTAAATATTGTCTCAAATTATAAATTTAAGTTATTATACTTAAATTAATATTATATATATACTAAATTTATTTCAAGTACAAATTTTAAAAGAAAACATATTATTATAATATACTACCTTAAGCTATCATACCTTTAAACAAAATAAATATTTTCTTTAAGTGTTTTGAAATATAAGATAAAATTTTAAATAGCTTTTGAAAAGTTTTATATTAAATTCAACCATAATCTTCCAAATCGTAATATATTCATATACATATGTATACATTGTGAATAAGAAGTTTGGTTTCAATTAAATAAAGATATTTCTTAAAATTTGACAAATTATCTTTTGAAACAAATAATAATAATGGTTGTTCATATTTATATACACATATATGGATATAAGAAGATTTAAATAGAAATATTATTATTCTCACATTCACTTACATAACCAGATATCTTTCATTATCAGAATTGTATCTGTTCAATTGAATAAACCAGTTAATTATCCAGTTACCGGATGTCCAAAAATCCGGGTTATTACATCCTCTGTACAATAATCGCATATCATCTAGACCGGCTATATATGCTACACATTTAAGAGTACAAAAGATAATAAGAAGTAAAGCATAAAACCTCGAGTCAAATAACAGTATGTTGTAAGCAATAAATGAATCTCAAAGTACTACATAAGTCGATATAGGAAGGAACAAGCGTATTTGAACCATGCCCGATCTGTCTTTGCAGCTAAAGAGTCAGCACATAATGACCATAACATGCTACTTTATAACATTATAACGGTGTACTACAACCTAAGTACAATGACAGTTATCCAGGTATCCATATCCACAATACCTATCTCAAGTGACATCCCTAGAGTGATTGATTACAAGAGAAGACTACCAAAGCAAACATAGCATCCATCAAACAATCCTCGTTTTCACTCAATGTGCCTTAGATATATGATACGTATTACCATCCCTCTGCCAAGGATTGATGGATTAATCCTGGTTATCCGTATACTCGCTTACAGTCCGAAGTTGACGTTAGAACCATGCCATCGGTCCAAGGTATAAAGATCCAATCCACTGGCTTGAGGAAGCTATTCCAAGTGCCCAATGAGTGTCTTCACAATACCCTTGCTTTCAAGTACATTAGAAAACACTTCAGGTATCAACAACCCTTAGCACGCATGTCCAAGCCCATCCTTGCTCCATCTAGTTTCCATTATCCATAAGGAACCATTCAACATTCCTTCTTTCCAAGATAGAACCATTCAACATTCTATCTATGGGTCACCCTTTTTAGACCTGCCCTTTTGTAGACAATCACGCTCATAACTTCTTTCAATATCGAGCCACCATCATTGGAACCTAACTCCATTTACCATCGAGTTACCATCATCGAAGTCCAAAAGATGTCATCCCTCATCGTGTTATTATACCGCCGTCAAACCCTAAGCAATCAAACGAACACCTTCAGCGCGACCGTAGAGCCCTCACATTCCCCTTTGGAAATTCCATGAACCCTGCCCCCATAATTTCATGTTGGTGCCGACCAAGGTTGGTGCCGATAAGAAACTCTTCCCTTTTACACAGCCAAAATTTGGCTAAATATTTTCATCCTCGATATCTTCTTCTTCGCATGCTTAGAACCACTTGCGTCATTCCCCTGAGCTCCCTAGCTCCAAACTCCAACCAAGTGCTAGAAAAACAACCAGGTAGCGATCAAAAGAGATCAGTACCGACCACTGTACTTAGCCAATTCTTCAACTCCAAGTTTCTGGACCACTTCTTACTTTCAACCCTAAGTCTTCCCTGAAATCTTATGGTCTAAGCTCCTAAGCCTTGTTCCCTTACCGAGTAGATCTGCAACTCTTTCAACTAAACAGTAAACTACTCGGCATTGACATCCCTACTAACTCCAAATTTCATGCGATCAAAATCCTGGGATCCACCCCACCTCCAAGTTTCATCCAATTCAGACCACTTTCGACTTCGTTTTGCGCAAATCAACAATCTCTTTCCCAACTTCAGCGAAACACTTGCAAACCATACAAAACAATTCATCCAAGCATACATATCATTCATACACATTTATCAGACATATATAAGCAATTCAAATATGATTAATATGCAAACTTCAGTCTAGATCTAACTTTTTACTAACATGATATTATGGTATAAAAGAGGTTGTAAAACCATTTAAAATCAAATCCAATCTTTTCAATTTCAACCATAAGCATTTTTAAAGATGTAATTAAAGTGAGAAAATATTTTACTATAACAACATCATGTTAAAAACACCTACTTTAATTATATGGGCAAGCATGGAATAGTGAAGGACCAAGAATCGTTCACCAAATACTCAGATTACCATGTTAGATCCCCAAATATGATATGAATAGCCAAGAGCACGAATCGTCGAGCACCAAAATGATGAATCCATACCCTCTTTGCTAATTATCATTCTAATGTTACGTTTGGCTAAGATTAGTAAGGAAAAGAAGAGTTTTTTTATGAAATTAGGGCTAATAGAGGTTTGGAATTGTTTTAGGAAAGTGAGAAATAATGTGGTTTTGTCCCAACTCCCCAAATTGCACAATTTTCGATAATTAGCGGGTCTAAGAGAATGCTTTGTTTAATTACCCACTAATCTATCCAACAACAACCATAATTTAAAATGATAATATCTCCTAAAGTGTAATTTTAGTTTCTTATTATGGCAACCTACGGAAGGAGAAACCACAAACTCGATTTATTGGAAGTGGTTTAAGACTCTAATTTGATCCTTATCAAAAGTTATAGGCCTTACAAGAATTTCTAGGTCTGTAATGTTATATAAAATTCTAAAGATGGAAATGTCCCTAGTAGTCATTTTTTGAAGTTTTAGAGCCATGTGAGCTCATATGAATTAAATAACAATATTTTACGATCATTCAATACGTAAAATATGGGTCGTTGCAAAGAAATAAAACATGTTGCAGTGAAGCCCGACCCATCTTTAACCCGACGTTATATCTCCAAACTCGCAGATAAGGGTTATTCCAGATACTATGCCGCATTTTACTCCTTATTAACTTTGTTTGATTTTAATTTCATGGTAGAATAATCCATACTCAATCGACTGAATGTCCCATTTGATCAAGGTATGTTCATTCTGGCTTATTCTTCTCGTTTTTGCAACGGATTTTCTCAACATATAAGTTGTCTTTATTTGTATAAACTTTGATCTCCCCATTTTTCTATATATAGACACACACACACATACACACACACACACACACACATATATATATGACATAAAAATTGTATTATACATATATTTTTGGCCCCATGTATACATAATTTATTTTATATTAATTATGAATTGCATATAATTTAAATAATTAATTTAATGTAGATATGTCAAATATTTAATTGGATATATCTAAAATAAACATTATATTAAATATTTTTGGTTTTTATATCTATAGTAGTTTAGTCATCCTATTTTTAATCTATACGTATGTAAATTAAACATTTGAATTTTATATAAGAAAATGTAATACATAATTAATATAATGTTAAATTTATTTTAAATATTTATAATCAAACTACTTAAAAAAATTCTCACTCTTTAAATAATTTTAAAATTCATTTTATTTGTAACGACCCGTATTTTACGTGTCGATAGATTGTAGAATTTATAGGTCGTTAGTGTTGATAAGTTGTGTGGAAGTTAACTCGTATGGTGCTTAGGTCGAATTTACGAGTTAAGTTAGTCAACGACTTAGTGCTTAAGTCGTTTGGTAGCCTAGGTCGTTAGGGATTGAGTCGTGACCGACTTAACGTCTTAGGTCATGTGATGATTGAGTCGGTAGGAGCCTAGGTCATGCGAACGAGTCATGGAGGTAGCCGACTTAAGGGGATAGGTCGTTTGGATGTTAGGTCGTTGGGGAGTCTAGTAAGCGACCTAAGAGTTAACGAGTCAGCGACCTACGTGTTAGTGAGTCAGTTGTTGGCGAGTTAAGTATGTCAACGACCTAAGAAAAGTTAGGTCGTTGAACGACTTAAGGGAGTGTTAGGCCGCTGGGCAAGTTGAGTCGCGTGAGCGACTTAGTGTTAGGGATGCTGTGTATTAAGTCGGCAGGACTTGAGTCGATAGCGACTTATAGATAGCTTGGGCAGGAGTTAGGTCAGCATTGTTGAGTCGTAAGTCGTTGTGTTAGGTCAGCAAGGAGTTGAGTCGGCAGGGTCTTAGGTCGTAGGTCGGCATGCTAGTTAAGTCGTCAGGCGACCTAGGACTTAGGAAATGCGGCAGTGTGTTGAGTCGTGTGACAGTTGGGTCGGCAGTACGTTGAGTCGTTAGGTCGGCCTGTGTTTTAGGTCGCGTCTGGGTTAAGTCGTAAGTCGGCCTTGGTTGTATGTTGTGTTGGTTAGGTCGTAGGTCGTAGGGGCTGATGAGTCGGCAACGACTCATAGTTAGGTCGGGGACGACCTAAGGGGCGACGACCTAAGGGGTTTCCAGCCTATAAATAGAGGGGTTTGGCTCACTTTTTGGCACCGGTTTTTGAAGCGACGAAGTGCTGCCATTTTGAAGACTCGACTACAACATTTCTTCATCTTCTTTTCTCCATTCCAATCAAGTGTTAGCATCCATCCAAGATCGAAGATTTAGATTGAAGATTCAAGTGCCAAAGTTGAAGATCTTCATCCGTTCGAGCTAGATTTCATCGATTGAAGCGGGATATTGCCGGATCAAACCTTGATCTTCGCTGTCCAGATCTGAAGTGTGTAGTTTTTGTAGTGTTTGGGTGATTTGGTGAGTGGTAGTTATCTCTCACGCGGATCCAAAGGAGTGTATGGGATTGGTGATATTTTTATGTGTTAAAGTTAGCGTTTTCTCGCATTTTCCTTAAGTCTGCATGTAGATCCATCATGTTTGAAGATGTTTACCTTTAGAAGTTATTTATCAAGTATTAGAGATAAAACCCATGTTTAGATTTGATAGATCTATGCTAAAAACCATGATTTCACATATGTTGGACTTTTGCACACTTAATTACGAAATTGCCATTATAATTGTTATTGCTTAATATATCTTGTTTGAATGCTTGAATGTTTGAATGTATGTTAGATTTGATTGCTCCAAGTTAGCTTGTAGTTGATTTGGAACAAGGTGATTGAAGATGATTCAAAAGCTACGGAAGAAGGCTCTTGAATGGTGAAAGCTGCTTAAGGCATATGTAGCGGATGTTGAAGCTCATATGTATGATGTTGAGATGGAACTTTGCCATGATGCGATGAGGCAAACCATGTTGTTGAGTTGAGATCTTGCTTTGATGTGATGAAGCGAGGCATGTTGATATCTTGAAGGGTAGTTCAAGTATGATGTGAGTCTTGGCTTAATCCAGGCAGGGATCATTCCAAGCATGTTGATAACTTGAAGGGTAGTTCAAGTTGGTTGATAATGGAGCTGCTCAAGAGGTAGCTTGGGCTAGGTTGAGAATAGTCGTCGAGGAGGATGACTAGGAGGCTTGGACTTTATCGTTGTTGAAGGTTCTAGCAAACTTAAAGCAAGGGTACATAGGGACGCCTAAAAGACTACAGGAAGGTAGTCGAGTACTCTGGGCCAAGAAGATAAGTCCTAGGCACAAGGCAGTGTGCGGAGTTTTGTCTAGAACCGGGGTTACCATTAGCCCTTGACAGATGGCTCAGGAAGGAGTCGGTCATTCAATTAACGGTGATTTCGAAGCAAGGTTAACAGTGATAGCCAGAGTCATGGATGTTTGGTTGTATTATCATTCGGCTTCAAGAGCGGTGTTTTCTGGGTGCTTATCTGATCTTGGTTTAGGCCTTGGGGGTTTGTATTTGGAAAACATCGTCCTTGACTCGAGTGGTATTCGCTTTACCTTAATTGTCTATGTTGTTATGCTTGCTTCTCCTTAGTGTATGTCTGGGGCTATCACTGAAGAAAGAGGTGGAGTGGGATGGTTTGGTTCCTATTCCTTTTATCCTTTATACTCTTTTGGTATGTTTGATAGTTAATTTACTGCTCACTAAGACTTTGTCTGACTCAAGGTTTTATGTCTCCTCTTATTACCTTGGGCTGTTCATCCATGTTTGGGATGGGCAGACTAGGTAGCAGGTGACAGGTGCTGTGCTAGGAGTTCTACGCTAAAGATGACGAAGACGAGCAGGAGGCTTTGCATATTAGTTTTCTTACTATATGTACTGGGTATCCGCTGCTGTATTTGGTTGAGTGATTTGTAGTGAGGCTTTCATGTATGGATTTGAGTAGATGATTGTATGAAACAACTGTGATGCTTATATGATGATGTTCTGTTCTATGGAGCTTCACTATATTATATTTCTCTATTGTATTTTATCCATGCGCTGTGAGTTATGCGATAGAGATTCTTCTGTTTTGTTTTACCCTGACTATCGTCCATGGCTGCCTGGCACACCTTTTAGCGCATTATTTCCTTGATTTGGTGCGGGAGTCATGGGCGGTCGTCACATTTGGTATCAGAGCTTTGGTTAATCGATTTCAGCCAACGCTCGCTGACGTAACTACGTATGAGAGACGTAATTGTATTTTGATGGATGATTACTATATATAATATAGTAGCCTAGAAGGATTTGAACTCCTTATGCAGTTGTTTCTTAAGGTGTTCTAATCATTCTTATTACAGATATTAAGGATGAGTCGAAGAGGGAGACCAGCTGCAAGGGAAAGCCGTGCTGATGAAGGAGCTGTTGATTATGGAACTATGTTCGAAGCGATGATGACTTCGATCATGAGAAGGATACCAGCTTCAGGATCATCAGTGGATGTGGGAGTTCAAGTTCAAGCTCCAAGACCGGTGGATTTTGCTAAGCTTTGCACGGATTATACTTCTCTTGGAGGAAAAGTTTTCTTGGGGACGGAGTCGACTATTGAGGTGCAGAGATGGATTGATGCTTGCAAAAGAATCTTTGGTGACTTAGGGATTGAGGATGCAACTAAGAGAAAGCTTGCATCGAGACAGCTTCAGGGAAGAGCTGCTGATTGGTGGAATTCTATCACCATAGATACACCAGAAGAAGAGATTACTTGGGAGCAATTCCAAGTTAGATTTGAAGCTAAGTTCATCTCTACTTCCCAGAAATCTGTCTTGTTTAAGAGGTTTGTGGAGCTCAAGCAAGGGGGAAGGCCTGTTCTTGAGTACATTTCTGAGTTTGAAGCTTTGTCTAAGTATGCCAGATCATATATTGATTCTCCCTACCAGAAGAATGAAAAGTTTGTGACTGGTCTGGATGCTTATCTTGGGAGGCAGTTAGTGGATCATTTGGACGATCCATTTGAGAAGCTTGTGGAGAAAGCCCTTAGGCATGAGAGTTTGTTTCCTAAGGAAAGTTCTGTTATTGCTGTAACCAGGGAAGGATCTAAACCACAGCAGGGTGGATATAAGAGGAGGAAGCAGCAGCAGCAGAAGGGTAAGGATGGCCAGAAGAAGCCGAAGAGCGAAATGACTTGCTATAACTGCCAGCAGAAGGGCCATCTTTACAAAGATTGTAAGAATCCCAAGGTGCCGGGAAAGTGTTACAACTGTGATAAGCTGGGACATATCAAGAAGGACTGTCCAGAACCGAGGAAAGATAGGCAGGTTGTGCAAGCCTATGCTTTGGGGGCTGTTCCATCGTCTTCGAAAGCTCCTACTGCTGAGGAGAAGGGGAAGAGTGTGGTGGTTCAAGGTACTCTTTCTATTTGTGGTGTTCCAGTTAGAGTGTTGTTTGATACTGGAGCGTCGCATTCTTTTGTTTGTGATGATTTGGTAAGCCGGTTAGGTATGAAACCGGATATTGTTGATAGGCCATTGGTTGTGACTAATCCGGTAGGGGGTTCGTCATGTTTGTGTATGATATGCCGTGGTCTAGTTGTGTCGAGTAATGATTGCTCGTTTGTTTGTGATTGCTTTGTCCTGAACTTTGCGGGGTTCGGAATTATTTTGGGTATGGACTGGCTTAGGAAGTATGCGGCTAGGATTGATTGTGAGAGGCTTGAGGTGACAGTCGGGAATGTGGAAGGGCGAAAGGTTGTGATACGATGTAAGCATGAAGAAGGCGTCTTCATGAGCTTCATGTATTCGCTAGTTGTTCCACGGGATGGACTGTCATCGGTGCCTATTGTGAATGAGTTTGAGAATGTCTTTGAGGAAGTCAAAGGGTTGCCGCCGCATAGGGAGATCGAGTTTCGTATCGATCTAGTTGAGGGAGCCAGACCTGTTGTGATGCCTCTTAGGCGGATGGCACCGAGGGAGCAGCAAGAGCTGAAGGTGCAAGTTGATGACCTTTTGCAGAAAGGATTCATTCGGAGAAGTGTGTCCGAATGGGGTGCGCCAGTTGTGTTCGCAACCAAAGCGGATGGATCGTTGAGGTTGTGTGTGGATTATCGTGAGCTGAATAAGGTGACTAAGAAGAACAAGTATCCATTGCCGAGAATAGATGACTTGTTTGATCAGCTTCACGAGGCTAAGGTGTTTTCTCAGATGGATTTGGCAACGGGATTTCACCAGTTGAGAGTGGCGAAGGATAGTGTGCCGAAGACTGCTTTCAGGACACCATCCGGGTTTTATGAGTGGCTGGTAATGCCGTTTGGATTGACTAACGCACCAGCATATTTTGTGGATCTTATGAATAGAGTGTTCAGAGATCAGTTGAATAGGTTCGTGCTTGTGTTCGTGGATGATATTCTGATTTATTCCAGAACTGAGGGAGAGCACAAGACACACTTGAGGATTGTTTTGGGGATCTTACGGAAACATCAGCTGAAGGCTAAGTTTTCGAAGTGTCACTTCTGGAAGAGTGAAGTGAGGTTCTTAGGCCATGTTATCTCTGGAAATGGAATAGCGGTTGATCCCGCTAAGGTGGCAGTGATCCAGGATTGGGTTAGACCTAAGAATGCATCTGATGTGAGAAGTTTTCTTGGATTAGCAGGATATTATCGTCGGTTTATCAAAGACTTTTCCAAGATAGCTGCACCGTTAACAGGATTGACAAAGAAGAACCAGGTGTTCAGATGGGATGATAAGTGTGAGCAAGCTTTTGTAATCCTGAAAGAGCGATTGACGAGTGCTCCTGTTTTGACTATTCCAAGTGGGAATGATGAGATGGTGGTTTACACCGATGCATGTGGCACTGGACTAGGAGCGGTGCTAATGCAGAAGCATAAAGTTGTTGCGTATGCTAGTCGACAACTAAAGCCGCATGAAAGGAATTATCCGACTCATGATTTGGAGTTAGCGGCGATTGTGTTTGCTTTGAAGATGTGGAGACACTATCTATTGGGAGTTAGATTCGAGCTGTTTACAGATCATAAGTCGTTGAAGTATCTGTTTTCCCAAAAGGATTTGAATCTTCGACAGCAAAGGTGGCTAGAGTTCTTAGCATCGTATGATTTTGGTATAGCCTATACTCCAGGGAAAGGTAACGCAGTGGCTGATGCGTTAAGTCGAAGACATGCAGGATTGGGAGCCATGTTTTCGGAATGGAAGAGTCTTGAGTATTTGGCTGGATTTGATTTCAGGCCTAGATGCGAATTGGAACCTGAGATGTTGGCAAACTTATCAATAAGGCCTACTCTTGTGGAAAGAATTGGCGAGGGTCAAAAGCAAGACGATAAGCTTGTCAAGGTTATCCGAGATTTGGAATCTGGATTGGACCCAGAGAAGAATAAAGGATTTGAAGTCGATCGAGAGGGTTGGCTTCGAAAGCAAGGGCGACTAGTTGTTCCCGATGTAGATGGATTGAGAGATGAAGTTCTGAGGGAGAGTCATCACTCGAAGTTGACAATTCATCCAGGTGGAAATAAGATGTATCGGGATATGAAGAGAACCTACTACTGGGAAGGTATGAAGAAGGATGTTGGAAATTTTATTTCCAAGTGTATGAATTGCCAGTTGGTGAAAGCTGAGCAGAAGAAGCCCAGTGGATTGCTTCAGCCATTAGAGGTTCCTACATGGAAGTGGGAGCAGGTGTCGATGGATTTTATCGATGGTCTACCTAGGACAAGAGCGGGAAATGAAGGGATTTGGGTCATCGTAGATCGTTTGACCAAGAGTGCAAGATTCATTCCTGTTCGATCGACTAGGACTGCATCGAAGTTGGCTGAGTTGTATGTTAAGTGGATAGTTCGTTTCCATGGTGTTCCGAAGAGTATAGTGAGCGATCGAGACCCATTGTTCACTAGTAGATTTTGGAAGAGCTTCCAGGAAGTTTTGGGAACCGAGTTGTGTTTGAGTACAGCTTATCACCCTCAAACAGATGGTCAGACTGAGAGAGTCAACCGAGTTTTGGAAGATCTTCTTAGAGCATGTGTTTTGGACTTCGGAGGATCATGGGAAGATCACCTTCATTTGGTGGAGTTTGCTTATAATAACAGTTATCAGTCGAGTATCGGTATGGCACCATATGAGGCATTATATGGAAGACCGTGTAACTCTCCGACATGTTGGTTGGAAACCGGAGAAAAGCTGATACTTGGGCCAGAGATGATTCGACAGACTTCAGATTGTATAGAGATCATTCGGCAACGAATGAAGGCAGCCCAAGATCGTCAGAAAAGTTATGCAGATAATCGTCGAAAGGATTTGGAATTCGACGTGGGTGATAGGGTTTTTGTGAAGATTTCTCCATTGAAGAATGTTATTAGATTCGGGAACAAAGGAAAGTTAACTCCGAGATTTGTTGGACCATTCCCGATTATCAAGCGAATTGGAAAACTCGCTTATAGATTGGAGTTACCGGAGAAGATGGTGGGTGTGCACAATGTTTTTCATGTATCCTATCTACGGAAGTATGTGCACGACCCAACTACGGTGGTTTCTGCTGATAGCTGTGAAGACTTGGAGGTTGATCCTGTTGTTTCGAGACCTCGTAAGCCGCTTCGTATTGTTGAAACCGATACGAAACAGCTTAGGAGGAAGACGATTACGTTGCTCAAGGTACAATGGAGTGATGATGTTAACGACTGTACATGGGAGGAGGAAGAGAGGATGAAGGCAGCTCATCCCGGACTCTTCGAGGTATGGCCCTAAAGTGTCGTGACATCTCATGAATTTGTAGCTTGTTCTAAGTCTTAGAATTCTGCATGCTAGGTTAGAATTGGATGCATGATCTGTTGATTGCTATGGATGGTAGGCATGCGGAATATCTTTGATTTCTGTTGATTGCTTGGAATTTCGAGGGCGAAATTCCTAAGGGGGAGAGAATGTAACGACCCGTATTTTACGTGTCGATAGATTGTAGAATTTATAGGTCGTTAGTGTTGATAAGTTGTGTGGAAGTTAACTCGTATGGTGCTTAGGTCGAATTTACGAGTTAAGTTAGTCAACGACTTAGTGCTTAAGTCGTTTGGTAGCCTAGGTCGTTAGGGATTGAGTCGTGACCGACTTAACGTCTTAGGTCATGTGATGATTGAGTCGGTAGGAGCCTAGGTCATGCGAACGAGTCATGGAGGTAGCCGACTTAAGGGGATAGGTCGTTTGGATGTTAGGTCGTTGGGGAGTCTAGTAAGCGACCTAAGAGTTAACGAGTCAGCGACCTACGTGTTAGTGAGTCAGTTGTTGGCGAGTTAAGTATGTCAACGACCTAAGAAAAGTTAGGTCGTTGAACGACTTAAGGGAGTGTTAGGCCGCTGGGCAAGTTGAGTCGCGTGAGCGACTTAGTGTTAGGGATGCTGTGTATTAAGTCGGCAGGACTTGAGTCGATAGCGACTTATAGATAGCTTGGGCAGGAGTTAGGTCAGCATTGTTGAGTCGTAAGTCGTTGTGTTAGGTCAGCAAGGAGTTGAGTCGGCAGGGTCTTAGGTCGTAGGTCGGCATGCTAGTTAAGTCGTCAGGCGACCTAGGACTTAGGAAATGCGGCAGTGTGTTGAGTCGTGTGACAGTTGGGTCGGCAGTACGTTGAGTCGTTAGGTCGGCCTGTGTTTTAGGTCGCGTCTGGGTTAAGTCGTAAGTCGGCCTTGGTTGTATGTTGTGTTGGTTAGGTCGTAGGTCGTAGGGGCTGATGAGTCGGCAACGACTCATAGTTAGGTCGGGGACGACCTAAGGGGCGACGACCTAAGGGGTTTCCAGCCTATAAATAGAGGGGTTTGGCTCACTTTTTGGCACCGGTTTTTGAAGCGACGAAGTGCTGCCATTTTGAAGACTCGACTACAACATTTCTTCATCTTCTTTTCTCCATTCCAATCAAGTGTTAGCATCCATCCAAGATCGAAGATTTAGATTGAAGATTCAAGTGCCAAAGTTGAAGATCTTCATCCGTTCGAGCTAGATTTCATCGATTGAAGCGGGATATTGCCGGATCAAACCTTGATCTTCGCTGTCCAGATCTGAAGTGTGTAGTTTTTGTAGTGTTTGGGTGATTTGGTGAGTGGTAGTTATCTCTCACGCGGATCCAAAGGAGTGTATGGGATTGGTGATATTTTTATGTGTTAAAGTTAGCGTTTTCTCGCATTTTCCTTAAGTCTGCATGTAGATCCATCATGTTTGAAGATGTTTACCTTTAGAAGTTATTTATCAAGTATTAGAGATAAAACCCATGTTTAGATTTGATAGATCTATGCTAAAAACCATGATTTCACATATGTTGGACTTTTGCACACTTAATTACGAAATTGCCATTATAATTGTTATTGCTTAATATATCTTGTTTGAATGCTTGAATGTTTGAATGTATGTTAGATTTGATTGCTCCAAGTTAGCTTGTAGTTGATTTGGAACAAGGTGATTGAAGATGATTCAAAAGCTACGGAAGAAGGCTCTTGAATGGTGAAAGCTGCTTAAGGCATATGTAGCGGATGTTGAAGCTCATATGTATGATGTTGAGATGGAACTTTGCCATGATGCGATGAGGCAAACCATGTTGTTGAGTTGAGATCTTGCTTTGATGTGATGAAGCGAGGCATGTTGATATCTTGAAGGGTAGTTCAAGTATGATGTGAGTCTTGGCTTAATCCAGGCAGGGATCATTCCAAGCATGTTGATAACTTGAAGGGTAGTTCAAGTTGGTTGATAATGGAGCTGCTCAAGAGGTAGCTTGGGCTAGGTTGAGAATAGTCGTCGAGGAGGATGACTAGGAGGCTTGGACTTTATCGTTGTTGAAGGTTCTAGCAAACTTAAAGCAAGGGTACATAGGGACGCCTAAAAGACTACAGGAAGGTAGTCGAGTACTCTGGGCCAAGAAGATAAGTCCTAGGCACAAGGCAGTGTGCGGAGTTTTGTCTAGAACCGGGGTTACCATTAGCCCTTGACAGATGGCTCAGGAAGGAGTCGGTCATTCAATTAACGGTGATTTCGAAGCAAGGTTAACAGTGATAGCCAGAGTCATGGATGTTTGGTTGTATTATCATTCGGCTTCAAGAGCGGTGTTTTCTGGGTGCTTATCTGATCTTGGTTTAGGCCTTGGGGGTTTGTATTTGGAAAACATCGTCCTTGACTCGAGTGGTATTCGCTTTACCTTAATTGTCTATGTTGTTATGCTTGCTTCTCCTTAGTGTATGTCTGGGGCTATCACTGAAGAAAGAGGTGGAGTGGGATGGTTTGGTTCCTATTCCTTTTATCCTTTATACTCTTTTGGTATGTTTGATAGTTAATTTACTGCTCACTAAGACTTTGTCTGACTCAAGGTTTTATGTCTCCTCTTATTACCTTGGGCTGTTCATCCATGTTTGGGATGGGCAGACTAGGTAGCAGGTGACAGGTGCTGTGCTAGGAGTTCTACGCTAAAGATGACGAAGACGAGCAGGAGGCTTTGCATATTAGTTTTCTTACTATATGTACTGGGTATCCGCTGCTGTATTTGGTTGAGTGATTTGTAGTGAGGCTTTCATGTATGGATTTGAGTAGATGATTGTATGAAACAACTGTGATGCTTATATGATGATGTTCTGTTCTATGGAGCTTCACTATATTATATTTCTCTATTGTATTTTATCCATGCGCTGTGAGTTATGCGATAGAGATTCTTCTGTTTTGTTTTACCCTGACTATCGTCCATGGCTGCCTGGCACACCTTTTAGCGCATTATTTCCTTGATTTGGTGCGGGAGTCATGGGCGGTCGTCACATTATTTTACTAATTTAAATGCTAAAGTATGTTATATATAAGTCGAAATAAAATATATTTATCTTTCGGATCTAGAAAAATTAGTATTTTATTTAAAATTTTAATTTAAAAAATAAAATTTATAAATTAAATATATATTATATATTAAAGTTTATAATTAATATGTATACAATTTACATGAAAAAAATTTAAATTTTATTATTTTGCAAAATAACTACTTTGTTCCAAAAAAAATTATATTGATTGCATTATATTTTAATTTTAAATATAATGTGTATATTGAATAAATATTGTAAATAATACATGTATTTATGAAATCTTATTTTTGTTGCATATATATATATATATATATATATATGTATATATATATATGTATAATTTAGTATAGCTTATATGAGAATTAAAAATTTACCTTATGATTCTTACAAATTGAATATACATTGAATTGTAGGTGATTTCCTCTTTGGAGAACTCCTTCTTCTTCCTCCAAAATTTTAAGAAAAACCTATTAGTTTTAGCCTTCTAATGTAGGCTAGAGCTTAAATTGGCAATTTTATTAAATGAATAAAGAAAGATGGTGGTATTTATAACCTCTAAATGGGTAGAAAATATCTAATATATCTCCAGTTTTCTCCTTGATAAACTGATTATTAAATATCCTTACCAAATGAAATAAGGTTCCACTTTATTACTTTTATGGTTGAGTATACCTGGTACAACATAAATGTAACTTTTACTGTAATTAATAACCACTATTAATTATATTAATATATTTTTTCCTAATTTTTTAATTAAATCAATATATAACATTTATAAGTATTTTATTTAATTTAAATCTTTAGAAATATAAATAAAAACAATATAAATCAACATAACATCTACATAAATTTTTCTCTATTTAAATTATAACAAATTATAAATAGTTTGATTGAGTTAAATTAAGAAATACCTTGACAACAACGTTTATGTGACTCCTTAATATGAACTCAACATTCATTAATATTAAAAAAAAAATTAAAACCTACATGGAGTTTTTTGAAGCATAATAGTCGGCAAAAGTCCGGATGCAACTGATCATCAAGGTAAAATTAAACTTTTAATCATTCAGACTACACGTGCAATTTAAATATGATATTAGTAAATAAATAGATTGCACTTAATGCTCGTTATTAGATTTCATATGTCAATTAAGATCCGAATAGGAAAAATTCTTTCAAATTTAGTCATTTCACCTGTAACTAAGTTGGACCGGTTCTAATAGTACGCATTTTCATTTCCTTGTTGTTATTCACACAAATGTCTACAGCTCAATAAATTGTCAACTCTAATAATATCCATAGCCTATTATGAACTACAATATTGATTCTCATGGTTTAACCCGTTAACATTTCTTGATTAACCCTTTATTTTGGCCAAATTCTTTGATACTGAGTTGACTACCAATCATTATGATATTAACTTTCCACTCGAAGGAGGTGAAAGCCTTTTTGAATAGTGCATCATTTCAAGTGGTTCAACTTGTGCCTGATTATGACTTTAACATGGTCATCATTCTTATGGGATTGACCATACTCAAAGTATAGTTTAGACATTTAAGATTCACAATATTCTCAAGTCAAAAGACCAATGTACATCAACACATGAGATCTTTTATTTGGGTTTATAATTAACCTATAGCAGACACTTGATGAGTCCATCTGTAAATCGTACATATGTACAATCTCGTGCCCCCAATGGTCATAAATAGTTCAACATCCAACGTATGATGACTATTATAAGTCTCAACGAATGTAATAATATCTTGTTCTCAACACATCTTTACTACGAACATTTAAGAATTAATATTTATTTACATGACTAGATATCCATGGTTACGTGCACATTTGTAACTGCCATGGATTAAATATTTTCCTTGATAATTTTCTACTTGTATTATTTAATTTATTTAAAACATTACTAGTATCCTATTATAACAACATATGCAATAGAAAATAAAAATTAATATTGATTTATTGCAAAAAAGATTTCTATAAGAGTTAAGTTATGTAATCAAATTACATAATTACCCTTGAGGCACACCCTTAACTGCATCAATATCCTACTTTCACTTGAGGCCAGTCACGGTGTCTCATAACCATATACTTCAGAAATTCTCCTAGAATAAACTGGGAAAGGGCCATAATGTGATCTATAATATTATTATTTTGCATCTAATTTTCAAATATACATCTCCATCACTGATAAATTGTTTATCACGTAGTAATTATGGAGAACATGTGTAACAGCGTGCAAATCCGTACCCCTTCCATCAATCAACTCAAGATGAACGGAAATACGAACCATTTGGGTTAAAGAAGAAGAGGTAGAAGAAGAAAATAGAAAACAACACCAGAATCTAACCATCGCAGTGGAATAAACTATAATAGATAATAAATGATCCTTACACAAAAACAAATCTGTTTATACATTACATCATCAGAGTATACATAACACATAACTGGACAGTAATCATAACGTGTCCTCACTATCTGAATACACAGCTAATCAACATAGTCGAATATCTAACACAAATATGGGAGTACGTATCGTCATCCAGCTCCACTGCATCCTGTCCTATAATCTATAATACTCGGTCTGACCCGAGCATTATAGTTAAATGACACCCGAGTCAGTCTGGAATACCAGCGTGAGAAAACCACACTCAAATTGATTATTAAAGTTTCAAAATTCTTTTGGAAACAAAAGCATCTCGTAAGACCACGCCACAAATAAACATGTCGGGTTTTACCTTACGATAGCCAAAACACTTTTTATCAAAATTCTTTGATATTACAATAGTGTCTATAGAAAATAATATAGAATCTAGCTGAAATGCTTACATCTCACGTTCCAGCAATAGTTGGGCACAATCAAAACCGTACAGGCACGTAGGGAGAATGGATTTCCAACTAATGACTAGACACTGGGGTACCACCTATCACAGTACGTGGCCTAGATCACCGTACCGAGGATTACTCCCAATCCCCTGCAACACAAGACCAGGACTACCCCTTACTGGATAATCCCGAGTAAGATCACCCCACGGTTGGGATCAGCAATCGCACCACTAAGCCGAATAAAAAGGAACATCTAGACATGGATGGTCTCACCCTAATGGGCGCTACCCACTTAGCCTTGCAGCATAACCCTTGATTTTCAGTCATTCCCGATTAATGAGGCTCGAGGCTAAGCGTTATCTTTTTAGAACACATTTCTTAGAACGCTCATCGCCCACCTAACGATGTTCTGAAAGCATTCATCCATACAAGTCCGTCCTGGGTTCGAACGGAACCGAAGGCACTACTCCTACTACATCCATTTTTGGAATCATCCTCAGGATTAGTAGCGACTAGCCCTTGCACTTCACTGCTCCATCTTCGACCCCAAACTCGTTTTTTCACGAAACGTACATACCGGATCGAAGTGATTTTCATAAAATAAATCATGATCCCGATCTCTTCGAAACGATCAACGCATTGGCCAATATTGATAGTCGATTATTTTGACTATCAATTAACATTCAAAAACAACCATTAAACATAAATAATTTCACCAAATTATTTATTAGTCTCAAAATTTCTTCACAAGATATATTTTCATTTTCAATCCTTTTGAAAACATTTTTCAAACCACACTCTTCTCATGGAATGAATTCTCAAATATTTATTTCCACTGAGAATACCAATTACAAAAACTTTAGATTTTTAAAATAATTTAAAACACTTTATTATAAAATATCCTTTAAAACATGTAAATTAAAATTACGTTAATACTTATTCAAAATATATACTTTAAGAATATTTAAAATAAAACTACTTTGTACAATATAAAACTGAATTTCTAACTTTTAAAACATAATACCAAGCCACTTTTAAATAATTACTGCTATAATGAGTTAGAAAAATATACTTACTTTAAAATTTGAACATTTAGAAACAATAACTTTTCTAAAACATACTTTTGAACAACTTAAACTTTTTACTTGTACTTAAAAATTTGTTTTGAAAATGTACTTGGCTATTCAGGGAAGTACGCTTCTCTTTCACATCTTTTAAAAATAAACCACTATTTACTTTTAAACAAATTTACCCATTCCTTTAATAAATTCCCACCGTGAATTTATTCTTCCAAATATCCACTGATATATTACTTTACTTTTATAAACCCAGTTTATAAATTTCATAGTCACATTCTACTTTAAATTTCCAAATTCAAGCACCTAAATCAATTTCCAAATTGATTTCCAATTTACTCCATTTTGAAATAAATTCCTTTACTTACTCAATTTATTTCAAAATCCATTAACTTCAGATTTTATTTTACTTATGATTTAAAATCTTTTCGCTGAAAACACCAATTTCAGATTTTCCCAAATTCCTTCTTTATCCTTTTAAATAAATTCAAACCTTGAATTTTAAAATAAATTCTTTATTTCTTGATATAACATCACTTAAGTTTAAAATTCATTATTTCTCTGTTTATTCAAAATCCCTTTTTCATACCCAGAATTTATTAGGATTTAAAAATCACTTTTATTCATTTCCAATTCATTCTTATTTTTATTCAAATTCTTTATAATTATTTTACTTAAAAATTCACTCTTTTATTTTCTTTTTAAAAATCCAATTCTATACATTTTGATAACTCAGTGCACCGAAATACATTCAAGCAAACCATAGCATTCAATATTCCAATTATCAATATAATTCATCACATAATATCAAATATTTATAACACAGAATACTAAACAATCTAAATAATTTTGAGGAATCCAGTTGGATCTCTCCAACCTGTTTCCCTGCATCCACAGATGTTAGCACAATACCAATTCTACTTCAAGGTGGAATATCGCGGTATATGCGATTAATATAATATCACCCGCTATTATGCGGTGCATAGGGTCTCATCCGCTATGTAATGCGAGAATCAATCACTCCAATATATACTATATATATACTACTATATATAATATAACACATCAAATCAGTTCAAACATTCAACCACTTATTTAAATTTAACCATTTAAATTTAAATTAAACCCAGAAGAGTAAGATTAACTCACCTTTGCTTTTATTTGCAATCCACTTCATTATTGCCTTGGTTTCCCCTTTTTTTGACCTTGAATAAACAATTTATATGATTTATTAATATCGTAATAAATCGAACAATTAAATTCCCCATTAATTTTAATTAACCAATGCTTTATTTTAAACTAATAATTTGGTTTTAAACAAATTTTTTATTTTAAAATAAATTTAACTAGTTAGTTAACAAATTAATCTCTATTATTTTAAAATCAAACTAGTAAATAAAGATAGGTATATGTATAATTATTATTATTTAAATCTCACTGTAAAAAAAATTCTACATGCATATATTTATAAAATTTGAAAACTGCATATATATATTTTAAATCAAAATTAACAAATACAATTTAAACCTTACCGTCTAAAAGCTTACGACCCAGGCCATCGCGAATCACTACGCCGCTGCCACGAACTCAAGTTCGAACCCCAACCGCAGCCGAAATCGCCATCACACTGTGCTGCTACCTCTCCTCATCGCACGCGCTCACTTCCTCCATCGACCAATCGCGTGTGAGCGCGTCGTCACCTGCCGGCCCTCAGAAAATCGCACACAAGCCCTTAACTCGCGCTTGTTGACGCCGAGCTTCCCTCCTCGTGCGAGTTGACCATCATATCGTGGCCCAAAGCCTCAATTAGCTTGCTCCATCTTCGGCCACGCGATTCTTCTTATTTTGAATCGAACGAGTTCGAATCTATTGTTATGCTGAACTAGGTTTCGGCCATGATGATTTGCTTTTGAATCGAACTACAATATGAAGTGGCTCTTATTTGATTTTTATTTTAAAATGGACAGCCCTTTTCTTTTCTTTTTCGTGTTCGATTTCAGTATGAAGACTAGAGAGGGAGAGGAAGATGTAATATAAATTGGAGATGGCTTCTTGAGTACGAGTGTCCAATTATAAAAATATATTTGACTAGTTGACTTTCAATTTTTATTATATTATAAAACTTCCAAAATGTCTCGTTATACATATCTTGAAATTTTGAACCCCAACGGAGGCATGCTGCTAGGCATTTATAATGTTATACGCCTATTCTGAACGCATTGGAAAAGGTTTCGAGTCATAATTCGATCGTAAAGAGAAGATAGCTTTTTAGACTCGGTTATTATATTAAATTTCGATAAAATTTCAACGCATTTATCTACCGTACGGCCAAACGATCAGTCCAAACACTAAGAAAATTAAAATCCGATAATAATACAATATTACGGATCCAATGGCACTGGTTTCGTTGACTTTCGAGGCAGTGCCTCGGAAGGCTATTTTTAAATTCAATTTAAACGAATTTCAAAATTGAACAAATCAGTGTCAGATTCAATTTTAAAACTTTTATTATCCTCACCACTATCAATATAAATTTTACGAGCCTTCAAATTATTTTTAACGAGCTTAAAACTTCAGATTCAACATTTTATCCAACTTCAAATTATTTAATTCAATAATTTAATTATCAAGTAAATAGTGATATTTGAATTCAATTTAAAATTTAACTTTACATATTTAAAATTAATTAAATATTCCAATTTCAAACATCCAAAAATTCCCGGTCGTCGCAGCATGCATCGACTTCTCAATTAGTTGTCAGTTCCTATTACAATCTGTATTGCATTGTTGTATTTCACAATACATTATTGGATTTTCGGTGGTGTAAATCATCCCTAGATTACTTATAAATTTGCACAAACATACTCAGCACTACTCAAGGCGATGTGTGAAGCCTTCATAGTTGAATTTGCCATAAACTCTCATTTAATATCTTTACAACACACGCCTCTTTGTAAAATGCAAGCATGAATTTAAGATTAACATATTTTGTAGATGTTACTTATGAAGTTCAAGTATGAATACTCCTTCATAAGAAAATCGTTGTTTTCATAAATAATTCTCCAGTATTTCACAAATACATGAAAATGATCTTAACAACCATTTGGTGATTATCACTTGGATTTAAGATATATGTGCTTACTACACTAAGTACATAAGCAATTTTTGATTTATATTCAACAACGTAGTATACATGATGGTTCCCATTGTCGATTCATAAGGACTCTTTTTCAAACCCTTCATATTAGACATTTTAATATGGTGTCTATGTGCATTGAGTGGGACGATCTAAACATCCTCTTATATCGAGTATAAAGGACGCCACTTTCATATCCTTCATCGAGTATTGAACAACTAGGCTTTAAGTGACTATAACATATGTGCATTATTACAAATTAGTAGAATGTTGTTAAGTATTAGAAATGTTTTATCACCTTTATTTTTTTTTCATGTAGACACACATTTCCTCTACAATTTAACTAAACCAAACCATTTGATTTTTATACCAACCAGAACAGTTTCACAACTTATAGATTCTTGTTAAAAATCACATACTGATCTTAAAAACCCAATTATTGCTTCCACCGGCTTTGAGAGATATTTTGGATATGGTTTATAAATAGGATATAGTTTATAGAAATTCTTCTCTAAATCATTATTTAGAACTTCAGTTTCAATGACCATATACCGAAACTCATAGTCATACTATGTTATAAATTGGTAGTACAATCTGGATAAACTCAAGCATGGTAAATGGAGAAATTGTTTCACTAGTTTCAACATTAGAAATCGCCATGATCACTTCCTGTCAACCTTGCTTTATACGTTCATACATTTCCAACCGCGTTGATCTTCTTTTCAAAGATTCACTTACGGTTGATGGACTTTTTTTCAAAATTGAATTTTATTATTGTATTTAGAATCCATTTCAGAGTCAAAGCATCAGTCCATGTGCCTTTATATTTTGCGTAGCTTGTCGACAACTAAAGAAATTATTGTTATGAACAATCCATTTCGTTGGTATAAATAAGAAAGTCATAGTTTATTTTTAATGTGCGAGATTTCCCATTTGATGTTCTAACAACTTGTGTCCTTTCAAGCTCGGTTAAACTTGTATATCTACATAATCAATTTCCATGTTAGAACCTTAGATCGCATCCAAGTCTATCGCACTACCACGTAGTCGTATAGAAATAAATCCTTCAATGAGAAGATGGCATGTTCTGAAACACCATTTTGTTATTATGTGCAACGGAATAAGCATGGATGAGATTTTATGAGCTAGCTATAGATTTACATAAAACATGCCTAACTTTTCGATGAAATAAGCAAAATTCAACATATGCCCTTACTTTTAAGCATATATCCCATAAAATAAAAAGGTAACTCTCCTTCGCTCATTACCAATCGTACTATGAAACACCATTTTGTTATTATGTGCAACGGAATAAGCATGGATGAGATTTTATGAGCTAGCTATAGATTTACATAAAACATGCCTACCTTTTAGATGAAATAAGTAAAATTCAACATATGCCCTTACTTTTAAGCATATCCCATAAAACAAAGAGGTAACTCTCCTTCGCTCATTGCCAATCGTACTATATCTAACAAAGTTCGATTATTCCTTATTAACACATCATTACGTAGCATAAGGAGGGACTTTGAGAGAGAACCATATTTTGACTTTGAGAGAGAGCTATATTTTCTTAAGTACTCTTTGATCTCATATCCATGATACTTACCTCTTCGACAGGGTCATAGTATTTTAATCCTTTTGCATGTTATATTTTCTACTTCCCTTTTATATTCTATGAACTTATCATAGACATCAATTTATGGGCCAAAATACACTTGTTCATATTTTGGATAATTCATCGATGAATTAAGCAAGCTAAGTGCATCCACTTTCCGTATCTTTAGACCTAGGATTGCATATGTCATTATGTATCAATCCAAAGAGTTTGCAAGTCTTTTGTCTCTCCCATGAAATGGGTGCTTTGCCGTTAATCCTTTCAGATATAATTCACAAGTAGCATGTAATTGATGAAAATTTTCTCAAAATTTGGCTTACTTTATGATTCCAAAATTAATTATTATATATTTTAGATGCTTGTGTATTTTCCACTGTTAACACGTCATTATTGTTATGAGAATAAATACTACCATCGAAATACCTAAACCAGATTTATTATATAATGAATATTCATAATATTCATATTAAAACAAAAAAGTATCTTTTTCGATCAAAATAGAAAGTGTTTATTATTCATAAGCAAAGTTTGTTATACATGAAGTTAATTATTCAAAGCATAGATGCATATATTAGTAAGTATTATATGGTATGCTCCCATCATTTCTATTGCTACAATGGCAACATTTGCATTATGAAGCTCTATTTAATCTCTTGTGAGGTTCATTTTTTTCTTCCACTGTAACCGTATATAGTTCAGAGTTTGAAATCTACTATCTAAAACTCTAAGAAATAGATCTTATAGAAGACAATCATCTATGAAAAGTACATTTCGACTAGAAATAAAATTTCTGTTCCTTACCATGCGTCTGCAAAGACTTGATATAATTAGTTTTTTATACCTCTTCATAAAGTAGAGGTGGCATTCAACCTGTCTTTAACCCAACTGTACCAAAAATAGTGTTACTCTTAAAATTTCTCTCTTCTTACTGATTTTTCTAAAGAAAAACCTTTTATTACAAGACCGTGCTTGATTTCATTAACAAATTCATTCACTCATCCATAACAAGTTAAGTAGATCGCAATAAGTTGTACTTAAGTAAATAGATCAAACATGCATTTTAAGGATCCAAGAATTAGGCATGTCTATACTTCTTAGTCTAGAGCTATTCCCCCACACAACAAGATCTTAGTTCTATACAAACATACTTAGCAAAGTGAGAGAGTAAGTGGTATGTCCTAGGGGCAATTTTGTAATTTATTATAATTACCATATTAAAATATCGATTGAAAATAAAGGTGCTATGTTATAATAATTACAAGGTGATGTAATTATGAGAAAATTATTATAATATTAAATAACATATTATTTTAAATATTCCTAATCAAGATATTTTGAGAAAGAATATTGATACATCCGTTGAGACTAGAATACGTAACGCTCTCCAAATCTTAAGCAGTATAAATTACTTTGGCTGCTGGGGGCACCAAGGGGTTACGTACTGATGGTAATTGGATAATTAGGGAATGACTCACATGAGAGTATCCAGTTGGTTAATAACAATTAGGTCAAACCGGAAATTTTAGAATGATGATATCATACAATTCTCTCGACTTGAGAATGCTATTAAATTTCAATGTGGATACTATACTTTGATAATTATTAAATAATGGCATGGCGACCATTGATCGACTACAGTGGAGTTTAAGTGAAAACATTGGAAGTGAAATATTATTCAGTAGAGAATTCATCTCTTTGGTTATATGACGTTAGTATCACGGTCAACTATAGTCAACTCAAAGTCAAAATCTCTTGCTAGAGTTATATGGTTAGCAATAAATGTTATTATTGAACCATGGACTTTGTTTATATACTAATCGAGTTGAATGTGGATGATTGGAATTTTGATTGAAACCAAATTCTACAAGTTTAAATGTGGTATAGCATTGACAAAGAGAATTGATGTAAACAATCGTAACTAAAAGGTACTGCTTAATTTGTAAATTAGATTTCATTAGTGAAGATTTATAAGCAATAAATTTCGTCAAACTAACACATCATTAGATAAGGTTAACATGTGAACATTAATATTCAAATTGTTAGATATAATCGCCGATTGAATTTACATTTACGAGCCGCATAATCACATTGTTGAGTTCTCCGAGAAAACACGGTTTAATCGATTTTTAAATGTTATAAATTCACTAATTTTCTAAAATATGAACTATTTATTTATTTGATATACTTGGTGTTATTAGTATTTTTTTGGTGTCATTAGTAATTAATCGGATGCATATATAAAAGTTTTATATGTACATAGATGTACAATATCGGTATGCATTTAAATATAAATTAAATGTCATTCATTATTGAACAGGTTTTGGTTGTTTAAACTCCCATATAGCTTTAATTATCACCGGCTATAAAAAGGTGAGGGAAGGAAATATTTTGATTTGAATTCTAGATCGCGATCAAAGAATCGGTAAGAGGAGAAATAGTAAAAGGAGAAGAATTTATCTCCTTCTCCTCCTCTATATAAATCAAGCTAACCTCTCACTCTTTTCTTCTTGAAACCCTTCATTCTTAGGCTGCCATGCAAACATCTACCAATGCCACAGCCTAAAATGTCATAGCTTAAACTAAATTAAATCAAATACAATTGGTGTACTTTAGATCGTTGCAAGGCCTAGAGATTGATTCATGTCAAATGCAGGAGTTATCTTCAATGACCATGCACTCAACAGCTTTTCTACGTCCAAGCGGAGCAAAGAAACAACCTAATTTAAGAGGTGTACCCACTGCTGCAGTACAGTACAACCCTTGGAAACGTGGAGGCGTGATTGCTATTGGCTATGAAGCTTGAAAATTTGGAGTGAAGCGTTCTATGCGAGGAGATGAAGCAACGAAGGGATGTCCGGATATTCAGTTGATTCAGGTCCCTGTTGCTCGAGGCAAAGATGATTTAAATTTGTACCGTAAAGCTGGTTCCGAGGTGGTATCCACTCTCTACCAAAGGGAAATGTGAGCGTCCATCTATAGATGAAGTGTATCTTGATTTAACAGAAGCAGCTGAGACGATGCTAGTTGAAAATCCTCCTGGGACGTTGGAAGAGATGGATGAAGAGATTTTGAATTCACATGTATTTTTTACAGTGAGCTACATTATACATGATAGACAACTACAACCACAGGACATGCCAGAAACTAGAGAGGTTGCATCACAGATCCACCATATGAGTCTAAGTCGCGGAGATTTTTCTGATTTTTGGACTACTGCCAATCAACGGAAATTCGCTTTCAGATCAGTGTGGAACATTACATGCAGAGCCAGATGACAATTATTTACTTATATGGCACAACATCACAGCAAGGAAATTTTCGTTTACGACATTTTTAGCATATACACACCATTTATCAACTACATACAGACTAATGAATTAGGGAATGACGGTTGAGCCTCGATGTTCATTATGAAATTCTCATATTGAAACTCATTACCATCTTTTTGTAAACTGTAAATTCAGTACTTATCTGTGGAGTGGCTTTTTCCATTGTTCAGACCTACAACCAGACACCGTAACCAATTTACACCAGCGCCTCTCGTATGTAAGACGAAGCTTCCTTCACAAATCAGCCTCTCAAGTTCTCTCCTATGTCGCGATTTGCACGTTGATTCATCATATTTGGACAGAGCGAGTTCGCCGCCGCTTTGAAGGGAAGTTGTGTTCAGCAGATCAACGATTGAAGCTCTGTGAAATTGATGTCCGTTTACAGCTCGTGCGTCGCTTCCATTCACAGGTCCTTTCTTCGATTGAGAGGGAGAAAATGTTGAAATGGGGTATAGACTATAGAGTTAGGAGATTCTGGATAGATCTATTTGATCTTCCACGAGCTTCGGTGGAGATATTTGTTTCTTTGGGCTGGGCTGGTTTCGTTCGAAGGCCGTTCGGAGGTGTTTTGTAATTTATATTTTACGCGCGGCTTATTGTTTGTTTCTTTTTCCTTTTTCTTTCATATTTTTTTTTTTTTTTTTTTTTTTTGGAAGTTGTTTCAACTGCAATAGAGTTGTATTGAAATAATGGATGTCGCACTCTTTTTCATTACCACAATGGTAAGGTATTCTAAGAAGACGTATTCTACTGTGGTATGCTTCTATTTGTTGATTAATAAAGAACCTTTATTTTCAAAAAAAAAAGTATATTTGTAACTATTTTACGTATGCATATATTATCTAATCACACCGTGTCATTAATTTGTTTACATAGAATAAATAATATACATGTTGTAACACAATAATACATTTCTCACAAAAAAATTCCAGCCATATACTTTATATAATGTGTATATATTAATTTAAATATTATTTATACATAATTGAATGTTATAATTAATTATTTATCAATCTTAAAATTTAATTTCCATCATATATTTTTTATAGTTCTTACATACATAATAAACGGTATTTAAATTAGTTTCAGCAACAAAGAAAAATCATTCTGTCAAAACCTATTTTAATAATAAATAATATTTTAACTAATTTAAAACAATGTTTATAATAATAATAATAAATACATACATCTATATATATAAATTGTTAGAAAATTATTTTCAAAAAAATATTACCTTGTTCGTCGAAAGCGTTTAATCAATTATATTTTTTATATATAATTTTAAAATGTTATTTTGTACTAAAATATGTATATACTAATTATTTACATGTATATATATTTAATTAAATTGTTTATTAAAATAGATAGTAATATTTGATTGAAAAGGTAATTATATAATTCATATATGTTTACTACAGTATTTTAAATTATATTTATTTAGATCTTCTTTTTAATTTGCAAATATTTACTAAGTCTTAGTTACATATTTTAGAATCAAATTGTGTATTTTTAAATCTCATTCACCTAGTCAAAATTAATTTTAGATATTTTATTTTTATTTAACGTGATTTATTTTTGAATTTATAAATTATATATATACGTTAATAAGTATTAAACAACGTTTTGAGACAACCAATGCCAATGTAAATGGTGAATGTATATGTGCATGCAAATCCTATGATGACTGCCCTACACTACCGTTAACCGATTATAACTATATAGTGCGTTGTTGTCGTATCCGGCCGGTGTAGGACAATTGCCAAGGGTTGAGAAGAACATAGAACCTGTCGTATTTTTCACAATGCATGAAATAAAGTATAGTATGCATCACAAATATAAAACAGGAGAGACTGTAATAACTAAGTGAACCAAATATTAAGATATAAAACATGAGGGATAGCAATAAACTCAATAGACTGTCTTATAATAGTAAAGAAAATACTGTCTAGGCTTCATGTCGTTGCATAATGAAATAAGCATATGACAAAGCTCCGTCCAGCTTGTCCTCTGCACAACAACCACATCTCACCTAGATCTCCTATCTAGTCTAATCATTTAAGGGTACCCAAGATAACAAGAAACAAAGCATAAAACCTCGGTTAGAAAATATTTTGGTGTGAGCGATAAATGAATCTCAAAGCACTATACAAGTCGATATAGTAAGGACTAAGGGTATATAAACCATACCTGGCCTATCCTAACAACTAAAAGTAAGCACATAACGAACATAATATGCTACTCTACAACATAATAACAGTGTACTGCAACCTAAGTACAATGATGGGTGTCCAAATATTCCTATCTCAAGTGACATACCTAGGGTGATAGACTATGAGGGGGAAACAAACAAAGTAAACATAACATCCATTAAACAATCCTCGCCATCACCCAATGTGTTATGGATATATGATAACTCATATAACCATTCACTTGCCAGGGATTAATAGAAATCTCAATTTTCATCGGTTCTGTCTTTAACCCGAAGTTGATATTAGACCCATTCCACTGGTTCAGGGCATGTGGATTTATTCCACCGATCCGGGGTAGCCAAACAAAGTATCTATGAGTGCACTAATAGTGCCCCTGCTTTCGAGTACATCGAAAAACAGTCTTAGTATCAATGATCCCTTAACATGCATATCAGAGCCCTTTCCTTTCTCCTTCTAGTTTCCATTATCCTTAAGTAACTATTCCATATTCCTTTCTTCCATGATAGAACTATTCAACGTTCCATCCATGAATTATCCTTCGTGGAACTCGCCCTTCGTGGATAACTATTCTCATGACTACCTTCAACGTCGAGCAGCCATCATCGAAACCTAACTCCATTCACCGTCGATTTGCTATCACCGAAGTCTCGAAGCTACTATCGTGCCACAACATTGCCATAAAACCTTAGGCGAATAGAAAAATTCCTTCAGGACGACATACAGAGCCTATAATTCCCCTATTAGAAGCTTCATCCCGACTTTACCAAACTAAACTGGTCAGCACTGACCAAAACTACTTGGTACCAACTAGATTTCTTAAACCAATTTTTGATCCTCCATCTTTCATGAAGTCTGTCTCCTCCAATGCTTCAACTTCTAAGTGGTCGGACCCTTCCATTTTCTGAAAAAAGCACTCGACACCAACCCTTTTCCTTAGCTAAATTTTGGCTTCTAAATTCTGGACTTCTCTCCCTTGATAACCCAAGGTTTGACCTGAAGCATCCTACATATCTCCCTAAGTAAACCCTGAAGCAAAGTCCTACCAAGTTGATTCCTATCGACCACAATTCTTCTTGTCGCGAGTAGAATCCACCGATCTGAATTTGGTGTAACTTAAACTATAGACTCCCCTCATGCTTCAGAGCCACTCCTCCAAGTTTCATCCAATTCTGACCTAATTTGACTTCATTTTGCTCATTTCATCGACCAATTCCTAACTTAGAGCGCTAATAAACTATATCAAATCACAACATACCAAACTAAAATATCATCTGTATACATCCATACAAACATAACATTGTCAAAACATGATATTCATAAAAATCCTATCCTAGATCTGACTTTTACACTAGCATGTCAGTATGATCAAAAGGAGCTGTAAAACCACTTAAAAATCATTTTAAACCTTTTAAATTTCATCATGCCATGTATAAAAGTGCGATTAAAGTTAGAAAATATTTTCTTATCAAAATCATGTTAAAAACATCAAATTTAACTATATAAACGTACATATGATAGTGAAAGGTCAAGAACCACTCACCAACTATCTAAAATACAAATTTGACTCCTTAGATCTAATGTGGACAGCAAAGATCCAAATTCCAATGCAAGAAAAATGATAGATCCAAAGTCTTATTTGCTAATTACTCTTCTAGTGATGATTTGGCTAAGATTAGTAAGGAAAAGAGGAGATTTTTGGAAATATTAGGGTTAATGAATATTTAAACTATTTTGGAGAGGATGGAAATGAGTTGAGAAAGTCCTAATAGTCCTCCTTAGGCTACAATCCCAAAGTTGGTTTAGTCTGATTACCCAATAATAGTAGCCAACAATAGCCAAAATTTGAAATGGTCATAACCTTCAAACGGTAAGTCCTTTTTCTATTACAAACATTCCACAAAATAAGAAACCATCATCCTGAAGCAAGGGAAGTGTTTTTAGACCCTAACTCGGCTCATATTAAAAGTTAAAGTGCACAGAATATTCCCCGGGTCAAAATGGTTGCACAAAAATTCAATGAAAATCATAGATGTGGAAAATGTCCCCATGAGTCAGTTTCTAAAATTTTAGAGTCATACGAACCCATATGAATAAAATAAAAATATTTTACAATCCTACGATACGTAAAATACGAATCGATACAATTTCCAACACCTATATACATAGACTTTAATTTTGTATACTTTGATATATGTTGCACATGCATGACTTACACACATGAGTATATTATGATATACTCATAAACTAAATAATTATTAATCAATCGAATTCATTACTTAAATAAATTAGAAAAATTAGATAAAATTGGATTTTATTTGAATTCATTAAATTGGATCTAGTATAACCCATTAGACTTCATAGGCCCATTATGAACCATACAGAGATTTTTTTTTGAAATCTACCCATTTAACCCGTTGTATATTCCCTCCCCCCCCCCCCCTCGATGATATTAGAGCCCAAATAGTCTACGTGGTCTAAATTAGCAATTTTAGGACCGGCTAACTAAAGCTTACCTATCCAACTATGTGATTAGAAAAGTAGTGTGTAGGCTTGTGCTGAATAATCATGTATTCTCCCCACCTTAGTTATCGGCATGGCCCGGCTAGGTGGAATAATGTTGAGACTTGGTTTTGATTCATGACACAAAGCTATCACTACGATATACAAATTTGACAATTGCAACGACAAAAAAGAGAATATATACTACATGGAGACAAGATATCAAAATCGGTGCATCAATTATATTATTTTTATTTTTGAGTCTTAGGTCAATTTTGTTAAAATCTCTCATTGTTTACGTATATATTAGATTATATATTTAATTGTCTTATTTTTAAATAATTTATACATATATAAGCATATAAAATATATATATTATAAAAATGTTTAAAGTTAGAATCATTATATAATATATATATATATATATATATATATATTATACCTGTGTAAACTATGCAAATTGCACAGATATTGCCAGGTCAGTCGACTGACCCAGGGCTCGGTCGACTGACCCAGAAATTTCTATGCAACATGCACATGTGCACAGATATACAAATATACATTTAAAAATTCTTTTGAATATTCAGTCGACTGACCCAGAGGTTTAGTTGACTGGATTTCTACAACGACTACTTTTTGAAAAGACACGACTATTTGTGAAGAGTTGCGAACCTCTACGAAAAGATTTAGACGCAACACTTCAATCGAAATTCTTCATCAACAGTCGCTGCTTTCTAACCTCTATAAATGCATACTCTAACTTGGTTCCAAATTACCGAATTTTCTTATCTGACTCTCTTGAATCTATTTATCTGACTCTCTTGAATCTATTTGCAATTATACTTTCAATTATTCTGCATCAAAGCAATATTATACCTTTCTATTTGCAATTATACTTCCAATTATTCCAAATTACAGAATTTTCTTATCTAGCTCTCTTGAATCTATTTTTAATCATACTTTCAAATATATATATATATATATATATATATATATATATATATATTTATACTCGAGGAGAAGATTATAGAAAGGGTGTACTACAAGTGACAAATCCGTGTTCATTAGAAAACACAAAGTCAAAACAATGTTTTGTATTTGTTAAAGTCCTGTTATGCTGCTTAGGTGTGTGAAGTCCTCTTCGGCTGCTGAGGCAAAATCATGTTCTGCTACTTAGGTCCTTGTTCGGCTGCTCAAGGGTTGTATAGACCTATTCCTCTGGGTTAAGTGAGGGTTATCATTTTAGTGAAATTCCAGAAGGAGTCTGGGACTGGACGTAGGACGGAGCTCCGAACTAGTATAAAAATCTCCAGTGTCATCTTTATTATACTGCTTTTATATTCCGCACTATTAACTGTATATCTATCATCACTACACTCTGTGTTATCATACGTCCATATTACGATCCATAGCACACTTTTATTTGGTATCAGAGCCTGGAATTATATCGATAGTCACAACATCATAGAATAATGGCTAGAAAACGATCAAGTCGAAATACAATAGGAAAATTCCCTATCAAAGCCACCGGCGAGGACTATAAAAAGATACTTTTTGATTTACAAATTTCAGTAAAAGATCAAAATGAATTAGTTAGTATGAGCAATAAAATTTCAAAGCTTAATTTTATTATTTTAGAAAAGATGAAATCTGTTGAACTTGAAAATGAGAAATTGAAAAATGAGAAGTTAAATTTAGAAAATCAACTTGGTGTTTTAAAGAACAATGTAGATGAACAAAACACCGTATTTGAAAAAGAGAGAGAGAGAAATTTTCAAAAGAAATTACGGATTTGAAAAGACAAAATGATTTATTACAATCATCATTAGATAATTCAGGATCTCGAATTTTTCTTCTCAAAGATGAGAACTGTATTTTTAAAAAAGAATAATTATGAATTAAACAAGAAAATTGATATTATGAAAAACAGTAATATTTCTTTTGAAAATAGTAATTGTGATTTTAAAGCTAAATTTGATAAACTTAACACTGAAGTCACAAAATTTAATAAAGGCCAAAACGATTTAAACATGATTTTATCTAGTTCTAGACCTTTACATGATAAAAGTGGTTCAGGATATAATAAAATTGATCGTAGAAATAGCACTAGATACGCTTTCATATATAGTAAATATGTTAGTGCTAGTACTATATTATGAGTAAAGTCTAAATCCAATTATAATAGAAATTCAAATACTGCTATGACCAATAATGTTTATAATTTTTTTAGAAGTGCAAAATCATTGACGGGAAATATGAACAAAAATTACCTAAGTATTTGGGTTCCTATTAATTGGAAAAATAAAGAAAAATACATTGATGATTATTTTGATATGGTAGTTAATAATGAAAATTATGTTTTTACAGGTTCAACTGCACCCAAATGGGTATGGTTTCCTAAAAATTAGGAAATTATAAAAACCTTGGGTGTCGCATGTTTTAAATGTTAATTTTTTTGATACCTTACATTATAAGTAGTGGTTATTTTGTTCTATATTGTTCATGTTCTTTATTCCTTTTTGTCGATGACAAAAGGGGAGAAATTTATCACAAACATTAAGAATGCAGGATATATATCGCCAAAGATTCAGGTGCGTAAGTATTCATATTATATTATATATAGTCGAAATCTATATCAATTTACAGGTTGCCATCAATCAAACAAGGGAAGAATGTTGAGACTTGGTTTTGATTCATGACACAAAGCTATCACTACAACATACAGATTTGTCAACTGCTACGGCAAAAAGAGAATATATACTACATGGAGACAAGACAACAAAATCAGTGCATCAATCATATTATTCTTATTTTTGAATCTTAGGTCAATTTTGTTAAAATATCTCATCGTTTACGTATATATTAGCTTATATATTTAATAGTCTTATTTCCAAATAATTTATACATATATAAGCATATAAAATATATATATTATAAAAGTGTTTAAAGTTAGAATCATTATATAGTGTATATATATTATTATACTTGTGAAAACTGTGCAAATTGCACAGATATTGCCAGGTCAGTCGACTGACCCAGAGGCTCAGTCGACTGACCTAGAAATTTCTATGCAAAATGCACATGTGTACAGATATACAAATATATATTTAAAAATTTGTTTGAATATTCAGTCGACTGACCCAAAAAGTTCAGTCGACTGAATTTCTACAACGACTACTTTTTGAAAAGACATGACTATTCGTGAAGAGTTACGAACCTCTATGAAAAGATTTAGACGCAACATTTCAATCGAAAATCTTCATCAACAGTCGCTGCTTTCTAACTTCCATAAATACATACTCTAACTTGATTCCAAATTACCGAATTTTCTTATCTAACTCTCTTGAATCTATTTGCAATTATACTTTCAATTATTCGGCATCAAAGCAATATTATACCTTTATATTCTTCATAAGCTTCAAATATATATATTTATACTCGAGAAAAAGATTATAGGAAGGGTGTACTACAAGTGACAAATCTGCGTTTATTAGAGTACACAAAGTCAAAACAATCTTTTGTATTTGTTAAAGTCATGTTCTGCTGCTCGGGAGTGTGAAGTCCTCTTTGGCTGCTGAGACGAAATCATGTTCTACTGCTCAGGTCCTTGTTTGGCTGCTCAAGGGTTGTATAGACCTATTACTCCGGGTTAAGTGAGGGTTATTGTTTTAGTGAAATTCCAAAAGGAGTCTAGGACTGGATGTAGGATGGAACTCCAAACCAGTATAAAAATCTCCAATGTCATCTTTATTATACTGCTTTGATATTCCGCAATATTTACTATATAGGTATCATCACTACACTCTGTGTTATCATATATCCATAGTACACGATCCATAGCACACTTTCAAATAAGACTAAAAAGGTTGGTCTGATTGTAAAAATCCAAAATTAGATTGGAATTTGAACTAATTTTCAAAATTAAATTTGAAAATATAAAATATATTAAATTTAAAATTTAAAAATTTAAAATATAAAATACAATTTATGAATTATTTTGAAATTATATATAATATTTTTGAAAACTATATAATATCCAGTTTATTGGATTAATTAATTAATTAATAGTTAATTGATAAAAGTTAATAAACTAAAATAAACATATATATTTATATATACAACTATAAATTTTATAATTTAGTAATATGTTTATCTTAAATTATTTAAGGTGAATAATTTACTAATTTTTTAACTAAATAAAAAATTATCTAATAGATAAATGAGGGAATTAGGGAAAAAAATTTAGGCTGAAGGACACCAAGTTTCATTTTTAGGCTGAAGGATAATGCTAATTATAATTAGCATTATATTCAAATTTTACATTATACAAAATGCTAGTTATATCTAGCATTATATTCAGTTTTACACTATACAAAATTCTAGTTATAACTAGCATTGTCCTTCAGATTAAAAAACAAACTTTTTGTCCTTCAACCTAATTTTTTTTCTAAATTTGTCCTTGTGCCTATTTTCCTATAGATATGTTAACTAATGTTAATTAATGAAGATATAATATAAAGATGTATGCATATAGAAATATAAATGTTAAAGTTAATATTCATCTTAAATTATTTAAGATAAATAAAATGAAATTTCGAATTTTTAATATAATTTAATTGCTTCCTAATTTAATTAACAAATTAAAATTAATCAAATGTGATTTAATTAATAATATGCATATGAATATTATACATGTTGATTAAATTATAAACTGTTATGAATGAATTAAACTTATATAATATAGATGTATAATATAAGTGGAACTATAAGAAATCCAACTTATGTTTAAGTATAAATACATACGTATTATATGTATATCGGGTTTTATAACGTGTCCAACACTTGAATCATACGGGATTTTCATAAGAAATATATTATTCCAAATTCTATATCACTATGATATATGTATAAATTAATGAATATGAATCTCTAATGTATAAAGTTGTCATCTATCATTTATATATTAATAGATTACTAACTTGCTCTTCAAGCTTTTAAGAAAAATCAAGCTAGAAATGTTATGTGTAGTACTATTAATATATTAAGTAGACAAGGTAAGATATATGCATGTATCTGTTGACAAAACTCAAAATATGTGCATTATATATACTTAAACCATTGCGAAATGGTAGGTACGAGTGAATAATCTTTTTTTGATTTGTTGAGCAAACTCGAGTTCTAGATGAGATTAAGATAAAGGCTATAGGTTAAGAGTTGTATATGATATAATCAATAAAGTGTTATCCATCTATTGCAATGCTATGATTTGTTGAGCAAACTCAAGGTTAGATTCTAAAGGGCAAGTATGTCCTAACACCTATTAGAGAAACTGAAAGATTTATATGTTTTTCTTAGGGTTTTAGGAAACATAAAAATATTGTGGGAGCATATAAGAAAAATAAAATATACATTTAACCTTTTTAACAATATAATAACATTTGTTATAAATAAATCTACTTAAATTAATTTTGCAGCATAATCACCAACCTAAGGCTATTTTTGGGAAGTGGTAAGCTCAATGGACCTAACTTCATTGACTGGTTAAGGGCAACTAAAATAAAAATAACATATGATGGTTAATGGTCGTCAATTACTAATCCTTTAAGAAAAAGCTACTAAAAATGCTAACTCTGAGACGATAAAAGTTTATAACAATTAGGTAACCGCACAAGTTCTCATATTGTCTACTTTAAACAAGCCGTTGCAAAGGAAACACAAAAATATATGTCCATAAAATCTTAGAAAACCTCAAAGCTTTGCATGGGAAGAAATCTCGTTTCGTAAGGTAAGAGATTACTAAGAAACTATTCAATATGAAGATGGCTAACGGTAATCGGGTTGAGGATTTCATAATAATGATGAAATGGTATATTAATAGACTTTTTTAAAAAGATGTTGCGATAAGTAATTAATTATAAGTGGACTTGATCCTAGGCTCGCTGACTTTACAGTTTGAGCATTTCATATATATTGAATTACAATGTGAATTAATTAAATGTTAGCCTCATCGAGCAACTCAATATGTTAAGGTCAACTGAAAGGCCATTCAGGATTAAGGCACGATATTAGCTATATAATGAAAAGCATTGTCTTCGAAAGGCTTAAAGAAATACAAGTTCTAAAAAAGGTAAGAAGAGCTGTTACTGACAAGGGTGAATGTCACCATTGTTACAAGAAGGGGCATTGGAAACGCAATTGTTTGAACTATTAGAAGAAGAAATCTAATATCTCCACTCCTAAAGGTACATTTATGGCTTATAATTGTTTTGCAGTTAATAAATTACTATGACAACCCACACTTCTTGGTACTAGTCTAAGCCCTTTTCGAACTCAAGTCGATGCCAAGAAATACAAGTTGAAGGGGTTTTTAAAACAATTCAAAGACTAACGATGTACAGATATGAACTAAGATATAATACACTTTCCTAACTCATAGTGCAAGGGAATGAAATATTAAATAAAAAATCAACCATATAAGAAAATGTCTCAAAACACGATCTTAGTAAACAATGGGTAGTCAAAAAATACATAGGAATGCAACCCATAATCTCATAAAATACTAAGACTAAGTACTGAATAAGATGTACGGTTACATGGAGAGTAAGTAAAATGATAAACAACTCCGATGATAAGATCATCCCTTCACGTACTGAAATCCGGCCTATCACCTGCCGCCATGTCCTCTTGTGGTAGGAAGAAAGAAAGGAAAAGGGATAGGTCAGACAATAATCGAGTGAATGAGTACATGTTTAATGTATGGTGATCATTTTCAATTGACTTTAACTCCACACTATGTGACCTAGGTGTTCTGCTAGTGCCTATGTATGACTATAATTTTTGTTTAAGGGTTTTTACGTGATACACACCTACATTAACAACTCATACAGGCTCCTATAAGGATCGAACTACGGATCGAACCTCAATAACTAACAATCGGCTAATGGCACCTAGAGCTTCTCTAACATAGGGTCATCCTACAACTTTCCCGTATGAGGCTACGTTCACACATTATGACTATACGTCACTATCTCACATATGTTTCCCTATAATTTCCATATAGGAATAAATTTCCCACAACTATGACTATACGTACCCCTACTATAAATTAAGGGAGAGCTCACACTGCCAACTTGTCAGAGTGTCTCATTGTCTGCAACCGTATTCACCTCTCAATAGTATTTTATCCCCCTTATTGCATGCGTCGGGATCCATCAACCACACAGAATCACGTCACGTTAGTATTCGTGTACACCAAGAACTCGCATTACGCTATGCCAACACACTTCATCATATGTCATTCAGTGTTGTGCATCCACCATACAACCTCCCATGAGTGTCAATTGCGATTGAGCCAACCCCAATTGAATTATCGACCCTTATTAGGGAATTAGCTTCCCTACTATCTCTACATCCATATATACATATATAAAATATAGGCACACGCACGCTAATAATATTTTTATTTTCAAACTAGGACTTAGGCCGAGGTTCAGATTGTGCTTTTGTGACGCTTACCTGTCGACCACTCCAAATGCGCGGTTGACCGTTGCAGTGAAAAATCTATGGTTAATCTGATAGTTTAGTTCAATTCTGATTTATTATTAATTTCCCTTCGTTCCATGATTTCAACAGTAAACTTCTAATTTTTAGGTTTAATAATTGTTACAAGAGATGCGGAAGCACGTTGAGAGCAAGGGTATATTTGGTATTTCAAAAAGACACCAATCAAAGTTATTCAATGAATTCTCTTTATTAGTAGTGAAGATGAATCCAATGTGATATTTGTCCATTTCCAAAATCAGTCTAATCTAGGTTAACAATAATATAATCAAGTTATATTAACAGATTATGGGAATTTCTATTTGATCAGATGGTATTTAATCTAGATTAACATATGTTTTTTAACAAGTTTATACCAATTTAATTTATAATTCAATTTAGATTTGAAAAATATATTTATCCAATTTTGTTTCTAACATCCTAGATCAGATAGTGTAAATCAAAATTACCTATAAATAATCATCTAACCAAATTGTTACCACTCACCTCGGATCCATGTTTTTCTTCTAATCTCCCCTCGAAGATCTACCCTCGTTTGCCTGCCATTTCCTCGATCCGATCTTCTTGAGTTATTTTATTTTACTTTTATTTTATATCAAAGCAATTTAGTGTAGGAGAAGATATAGAAATTTGATAGTGTTTGGGGGTACTGACTGATTTTCAAGTGAATTTAGGGTTTAGGTTAGGTGTATATTTATAAAGGATTTTGACTAGTTCTACTCATTGATTTACCCAAGGAGAATATTTTCTTACATCTGGTGCATGCACTAGTTACTTTGTCCTAAGCAAAAATTAAATCTGGGTCGTTGGCCGCTCGAAATTCTTAATCTAGAACGTCAACCGTCGATCGCTAGGTCCCATTCGATCGACTGCTACTATCGACTGATGACCCTAGGATATCTTCCTAAGTTTTCTTTCTTTTTGTTACTTAATATCTTCCAAATTTAACTATTTAATTATTTTAAATTATAAAATTTCAAACGCTCTTTACTTCTTCATAGTAGTTCCGATTTCAAAATGTTATATATGAAAATTAGCCAGAAAATCGCTACGAACGCAACGATGTAAGGTTCGTAGCCAAATTTGAAAGTAAGTAAAAATTCTATTTTTATCTTTATGATATTAAATTAAATGATTTTATTAATTTTCTTTTGCTTAATTTTCCGAGGTGTTACGTTCTCCTCCTAAAAAAGATTTCATCCCCGAAATCTCAAAGGATGGAAAAATGTAACTCATCCATACATCAATCAATAATTACAGCTATCTATTCATCCCTCATCCATAGGCAATCATTGTCCTTAATAAATGTTCGAATCCAATATATGCATATCCAAGTGTGGAATGCACGTGGACTTATATTAATGTAGAGGATAAGTGGTCTTTTGATCTAGTCAACCTCTTGTCTTGTAAGTGCTTATGCTATCCAAGATGCATGCAACATCCTAAGTAAATATTCTTGCAATTCTACACGTATGTGCAACCATTCAATCCATATGCAGCATCCATATGCATATAACCCAATAAGATCAAACAAATAAAGTAAGTGGTGGTGTGAGTGTGTGTAGTATCTAGAGGACATACTTACCTGAATGTACAAAAACCAATCCAATTAATATATTCAATAGCATCCATCATCCATAACATGTCCTAATGACGCGTTCGCAACCATTCTACCATCCAATGGTCTCTTCCAAAAGGGATATGCTAAGCTAAATCCTAACACATATGCAATCTATACGTATTTAATTAAATTGGAAACATACCAGAAAAGAGTTATGGGTATGTAGCTCAGATCTTTTACTCAGGCTCCAATGTACTCTCTGCTAGGTAGTCTCCCCATTGAACCATAATAAGTTCAATTTATTCGTTGCGGAGTTGCTTTGCACCTTACTCAAGAAAATAGGTGTGTGCATGATGAAGAAATGACTCTCTCTCTCTATGCCACCTCCTTTAGCTGACTCGGCTCGACTATGGTAGTTGAATCATGCAAGCACTTTCATAAGTGCGACACATGGAAAACATCATGTACTCCCGCTAACTTCTCATGAAGCTCCACTCTATACACTAACTTCCCTACCAACCAGTAATGGGTAAAGATCTTACAAACCTCGGTGCTAGCTTCCCCGAATTACCAGATTTCACAATGTGCCTGAGCGGTGAGACTTTTACAAACGCCATGTCAAATAATACGAAGTCTAACTCTATATATCTCCTGTTAATATCAGATTTTTAACTATCTTACATAGTTTTCATCCTTTTACAGATCAAATCTACCTTCTCTGATGTGTCCCTCACCATGCCTGGCCTAATAATAATCCTATCTGTAGTGTCCCACCAACACGACGATGATCTATAGGGTCTCCCGTATAATGCTTTGAATGGTTACATCCCAATACTCACCTGATAACTATTATTGCAGGTAAACTCTACTAGTGGAAAGTGCTCCTCCCAAGAGCTTTTAAAATCCAAGATACACATCCAAAGTAAGTCCTCCACTACCCGATTCACTTTCTCTCTCTGTTCGTCCGTTCATTGCAGGTGATACGCGGTACGCAAGCTCAACATGTGGTCGAAGCTTTCTATAGACTCCTCCAGAAATCGATGGTGAAAATCAGATCATGGTTGATAATGATGTTAGTAGGAACTACGTGTAACCTAACAACTTTTTTCATGTATAAAGTTGCAAAAGATGTCGCAATCCTTGTACTCCTAACCGGAATAAAATGAGCACATTTTGTCAGCCGATCGACTACGATGCAAATAGTCCCATTTCCTCTCTTACTTCTCAGTAAATCATCGACGAAGTCCACAGAAATACTCTCCCACTTCCATTGAGGAATATCCAAAGACTGCAACAATACTCCCAGCTTCTTCTGCTCCACTTTATCCTTTGGAAAGTCATACATTGAGCTACATGCTCCACTACATGCTTCTTCATTACACACCAATAGAAGACTATCTTCATGTCACGATACATTTTGTCTCCATTGAGATGAAGGACAATAAGATTCGGCTAGCACAATATCAATAGAATCCATAATGAGAGGAACACATAATCTACATGTAACACCCCACCTCTGTACCCAAACCGTACATGAGTATCACTGGCTAATAATGTAAGATAATATGAAGAATAAGGCTATATGGGGTACGCACATGAATATTCTCTTGGGCTAACATGGTATGTATTTCAAAAAAATTTCAAAAACACTTACAAATAGGTACATCGTATCGGCACAAAACCATAAACACGTATGCCTCCAGGATAGAACGATACACAATATAAAATAAACCATGGAGAATACAGAGTCAATATGCGGCGATAACATATATGATACAAATATATACAAATTTGATTGGGATATGAAATAGGTCTATCACCCACTATCTCAAAACTATAAAATATATATCTAATACAAAACTAGGTCATACAATCATGAGGTAATATTATACACAGTGGTATACAATAGTATCCTATCCACCATTATGTTCAACAACCACATAATGGTCATCTGTCCCTGAACCTAAAATGTCTCGAACTAGCCCGAGTATTATGTAAATAATAAACGGGTCAGATTATATCTAGATCCAATGTGGGTACTTACCAATAAGCATGGAATAATAGACAAAGCGCAAATACAACAAATGTAGCATCTATCTATTATAACATCATAAGGATATTCCATGCCTAAAATCCAAATATCACTCATGAAATAATTATAAGTAAGAATCAAGGCAGCTATAAATTTAGTAATAATAATCAAACACATCGAAAACTAAAAAAACTATGGATAAGCACAAGGCATATCCATAAACCCATAATATAATAATAAATCTCGAATTAAACCAAATCCAAAGGTTAACAACTCAAAAACATCAGTTTGACTTGTAGTCATAATGGAGGTGAAGACTTCTTATTGACAAGCCTTAAAAATATAAATCAAGAAGGCATGGTCCTAATTAAACTATTACAACATCAAATCTTGACTAAAACAGTCCTAATGGAAGTAATAACCTCCAACTGTTAAGTCATAAAGATAAATCAGGAAATATGGAACCTGAATAGAACGAAATCTAAATCGAATACAGAAATTAATGTCCAAGGATACTATCTCGACTTATGGTCCAGATAGAATCAAAATTTCCGACCGTTAGTCCTAGAAGATAAAAAGAAGTATCAATTTCAATAAAATCTCAACCCATATAAAATAACGAAAGAAATATTCAAAAAAATTATCTCGACTTGTAGTCTTGGTAGAAATGATAACTTCCGACTATTAGGCCTTCGGAGATATCAAAAATATAATCTCAAATCAATATCAGAGCCGAACAAAAACTCAATATAGAAAATCATATATCTTGCCCTCTAGTTCTTTGAGAGACAAAACTCTCAACCAAATAATCTTAGCAGATAGAAGCAAAAAATCAAACAAAAAGGAGATCTCTCAGTCATAAGCTCTTATTAGAGAATGACAGATAAGCTCACAGCATGTCTCCAACGTCATAGATAGGTAATACGCAGCTATCTCGGCTTAGAGTATCTCAAATGACAAATGAACACTCAACCATTCTCTATTGTCAAACAATCATTATTGCTAATGTGGTAACAATATCAAATATCCCAAATATAACGAATCTACCTAAGTCATCCAGATGGGAGACTAACGTACCGTGGCTCTGCTCTAGGAAGCACTAATGACCGCAATCCATTTCCTACGGTCCCTAAGTTTCTCTCAGAATCATGACACTCATATTATAAACACGCTATTGGGCTACACCAAGCATTGGGCATAATTCTTACTTGCCCTTGGTAACGAATTGCTGGTCTTTAAGTGATGTCAGGGAATGGCTCTAATGAGATAAATAGCACTCAGCCTACAAACTCAACAAGGTGAGATCATGGATCCGGGACGCGACCCTATAATCAGGAATGCTAGGATGGATAACTAGCCTATCCAGTGGGTCTAATTCACGTGCTGCCCATAGTGGTGCGAACCTTATGTTATAGATTCCCAACAAATAATCTCGACCATATAAGTCCTAATGAGAGTGATAACTAATAACCTCGACTCTAGGAGTCTTGATGAGAGTGACAACAACCACTCATGACTTATGAGCCTTGATGAGATCATATGAACATAACAAATCCTCGACAACTAGCCCTTAAGAGTAAATAGTAATATCACTCGGCTAGTTATTTCCAAGAGGATAAATCTATAAATCTCAAAATATCTTCAGCTTGAAGCCTTAGAGAGTAATAGAACTCTCGACTGGTATGCTCTAAGGAGTCACCTCTAGACAAGATCATAAATTCATAACTCATCTCCAAAATATAAGTGGCGTCTACCCAATAATAGTAATGGCATAAATATTACTTGAGCATCCCGTAGCACTCAATCTTACTTGAATACTTACTGGAAGCTAGTAAACTAATATCATCAAACAATAAATATTCAATAATATGAGTCGATAGAATAACCAGAAAAATATTGACGAACGTCCCATATCACCCTATGCTACTAATCCGTTTATTCAATATCCTCATTACACATGATTACAATATCATGAAATTGTGTAAAAGAATGTCATCACCACATTAAATCATATCAAAAGCTACTAAATAAAACAAAATCTAATGATGAATCATCCATGACATTCATAATCAATATAGAAGAGATGAGAAATCAAAAAAGCATAATAAAATTCACTAATCAAATATATAAACACGCTCTTATCTAAACTTATTAATTATAAAATATACTTTCAAATACTTAAATAGTTATTTAGAAAAAATTCCTTATTTTTTTCTAGAATTCTATAAGATTTTTAAATCATAATGATATTTTATAGAATAGGAGAACAAAAGTCATGTAGGCAAATTGGAACTAAGTTTAAAGTCCCAAAATCACAAAATAATTTGATATTTCCAAAAGAGATAATGTAGCATAATCAAAAATCATTTCATAACATATTTTGGATGACAAAAATATGAAGTATATCAAAGATTATGGCAATTTTAACCAATGACACAAAATCTAAAACAAATGATTAAGAGTAGGTTCACTCCTACAAAATGTCAATTTCACCAAGAAAACCTCAAAATTGTGCATAACTCTCGATACAAAAGTTGTTCAATATTATCATAGCTCTTCTGCAAGAGTTGGATCGTACAAAATGGATAATGGAGTCAAAAGTTATGGCCAAAACACTTCTATGCTAAATTCTTAAACCTTAAACAACAAGCCTGAGATTTTACCTCAAATTCAAACACATTTCAGACTTGGAAAACTTCGGATTTTCTGAACATGATAAAAATGAAACTTATTTATTATTAATATCTTTTCAACTGAAAAAAACCTCACTTAAATTGAATCAAAATATTAAAAGTTATGATTGAAACGCTATGTGCCTTATCTTGAAACTAAACTCAAGCCATAGTTGTTGCTTCGTATTCAATCGCATTTTAGCTTTATAAAACTTCTAAAGGTCAAAAAGTGAGCAACATAAAAGCCGTTCCTTATGAAACTACCTTTCATTATAAAATGAATCTCACCCAGATTTGATCATACAGTGGAATGATATGGTTGTTTCATTACATCACTTCAATTTCAAATTTCACAGTTCAAAGCACATCAAAATCTTACAAAATTCAATCATAAAACAAAGCAAGTTTTGGGTTCAAGGGGAGTGTGCTTCGCATGATTCAAACATATCCACATTCAACAACTATCCATGCATGCAATCCAATAATTTAGGCACAGATTTGTAAGCATATTTACACATCCATTCATTTCAATGCATATCAATAAAACTCGATTCAATCTAAAGGTAAACAATGCTTATGGTTCAAGAGAATGAACACGCATACAATACAAATTCTCTAACTTGAAAACTAAAATACTTTAAATTAAACATAAATGTGAGTGCAAAAACACTTATATATTTTCTAGTAAAAGCTTCACACTTCATATAACATTACATTGCAACAAAACAACCCAACTTCCTTTCTCTTTCAAAAATGAAGCATGACACTAACAAACTCAAAATCACACTTTGATGATTCCTAGGGCTGTAGTTACTTATTGAGAGGTTAGATTCAAGTCTCATAATATATGGGATCTCACTTAATTTTATAGGCATTTTGGAAGAAGAAGGGATTTTTTTTTCATAATTGTGAGATTAGTGGAGATGGATGAAAATGTTTACAAGAGGAGTATTTGAAAGTAAGGTGAGGTTCTAGATTTCACAAGACCAATGCAAGAAAGGGGATAAATTTCCATGTGTTAGATGGGACAAATGGGCTTGGCTTGCACTAGAGGCTTGAGCTTCATGAAAACATAAAAATTAATGTTTCTCTTCTTCTTTACTTTTAGCTAATCAATTTTCTATCATAACAAACTAACTAAAATCTTCAATTAAAATTCATATTTATGTTCAATAAACATTTCATCATATTTTCATGCTTTTCAATAATTGTTTTCTTTAATTTAATTCATTTAAATAATCTATATTTACATCTATAGTCCCACTTAGTAAACAAATTCTAAAAAAACCTCTTATATAAATAAAACAAAAATTTCTCTCCCTTTCTAAAATAACTTCAAATCTTATTCACTAAACTTCATGAAAATATTTCAATCATTTTTAATACAATTAATATAATTTCAAATCTTAAATATTAATATTTCTTAAAATAATTAATTTATCGTTTATTGATAATTCTCAACTTTTGAAATATTTATCTTAAGAAACGACTTTTCATCAAACTCCAAAATCATTCACATTAAATCTTTAAAACCCCATTTTAATTAGTTAAATCACCATTATTGTTTTTAATTAATTACTTCTCAACATTAGGTTGTTACACTACCATCCCTTCATAAACATACCTTCAAGTCAATGGCATAGCGCCTCAAATGACTCTACTGCTCTCCATACCAAGCTCCTAAAAAATATCCACAACCTCCATGTCTTGCTCTCAACTTGACCTAATACATTCCATAAGTGTAGGCTGCACACGTAGAGCTGCTAACAATCTAGGATTAATGTCTGATGATCGTTGAAAATTGAATGTAGAAATGAACTGCAAATGCTTCCACTCTAAGAACGATGGACTCAATACTGCATATTGTATGCCTAAGGCGTCGACCACCACATTGCTCTTTCCTGGAGTTAATGGGATATCAAAATTGTATGACACCAAGAACTCCATCCACCTTTTCTATCTTAAATTTAAGTCCTTCTGGGAGAAAATAAATTTCAAAGACTTGTGATCTATATACAGCTCAAACCACTCTCCTAATAGATAATGCCGATGTGACTTGAACGCAAAGATAATGGCCGCTAAATCGAGGTCATGGATATGATAGTTTCTCTCATGGACCTTCAACCGTTGACTAGCGTAGCTCACTACCCTTCCTTCTCACATCAAGACCATGCCTAACCTTGTACCACAAGAATCGGTATAAACTGTAAAGGCTTTCATACTATTGGGTAATACTAGAATTGGTGCACTAGTTAAAGCTTCCTTCAACTTGATAAAAGCATCCTCATACTTTGCGTCTCACGAGAACACTAAATTCTACTTGGTGAGGCGGATCACAAGGGCAGAGATTCACAAAGTCCTTAATGAACTTCCTATAGTAGCCCACCAAAATAAGAAAACTCCTTGCTTTTGTGGCATTCTTCTGTACATGCCAACTGTAAACTATACCAAATTTATTGAGATCGACCACCAGCCCACTTTTTGGGGCAACTTGTCCTAAAAAGCATACCTTCTTTCGCCAAAAGTGGCACTTAGAAAACTTTACTTTTAGCTTATACTCATGGTGTGTACTAAGCACTTCTTCTAAATGCAACGAGTGCACTTCTTCACTCTTCGAATGAAACAGAATGTCATCCACAAATACTACAACAAACTTATTGAGAAGCCCTTGACGACTAGATTCGTCAAATCTACAAAGTAAGTGGGTGTATTGATTAGTCTGAAGGGCATGACTAACCACTCGTATAGTCCGTCTAGTGTATTGAAAGCAGTCTTCTGGATACTGTCCTCAGCTACACGTAACTGATGGAATCCGATAGCCAAGTCAAGATATAAGAACGCCTTTTATCCAAACAAACTAATCAAAGAGATCGTCTATATGGGGCAGTGGATATTGTTTCTTATTTGTTTATTTATTTAGCTCCCTATAATCAATGTAATGTCTCAAAGAACCATCCACCATAGTGGCAAAGACGATTGGTGCTCCCCACTCAGAAATGCGTCTCCGAATAAAGCCTTTCTCCAACTGCTCATTAACCGGCTTATTCAACTCATGTCTCTCCTTTGGAGCCATATGCCTTAAGGGTAAGGCAGTAGGTCGGGCATTCTCTATAAGATAAATTCAGAACTAGGTCGCTTGCTGGGGTGGGAAACTGGTAATATTGGAAAAGACATATAGGTAATCTCTAACTACATGCAATAAATTTTGCTCGTCATGTGACAGGTCCAAGAGTATAAGTAACTCATCATAACTGATCCTCGGGGATTGAAATAAACCTCCAACCTACGTCCACTACACGTACTCAACCTAACAACCTTCCTATCATAGTCTAGGGTAGCCTTATACATTTTCATCTGATCCATCCCCAATATCAACCCAAATCCAAAAGATCCTAAGAAAAAAGCATCGCAGTTTCGACCCCCAAAATGAATCATTTCAAACCCCTACATATGATAGACAAATAAGCTGATCCTCCTACGAGGTTTGACACAACCACAGGGTTCATAAATATGCTAGTATCTAAGTCAAACTCATCCACAAGTCCACTATAAGTGAAAGAATGTGATTCCTTGGTATCAAATAAAGTGTGAATGGATAAACCCGATAGAGATAGCACACCTTCTATCATGACCTACTTCCACTTATCAGTAACTGGTTGTGCGCTCGAGCTAGGTACTACATCTAGTGCATAAGCCGGAACCACCTAGGTAGGGGCCTTCTAAGACGTTGGACACTCCCGCCTCATGTGTCCGAACTGATTGCAATTATAATGCTTGATCTTTAAACTATCTGACTTGCACTCCTTTGTGAAATGCTTTTTTTCCACACTTCCTACAATGCATATCCTGCTTTCTTATCTTACCCTTGAGTCCAAATCTTTCCTTGTGCTGATTCTATTATGGTGCCTTTCCTTCTGCCTTCTTGGTTTCTCTTTTACTTCCTCCTTAGAGATGATATTTGGCAAGTTCATCTCCACTAAACCATAAAACGCCACGCCCATGGGAATACAGCTTACAGTTAAACCTTGAAGAGGTGATTTTCATCCTATAGCAAATTTCAAAGCCTTTTTATGTGGGGTATTGATCAACTCCATTTCGAACCTAGCCAGTTCGTTGAATTGATTGACATACTCCTTTACTGATATGTCTCCTTGCTTCAGATGAATAAAATTTTCCAACTGCACTCCTTCCTCTGCACTGGAAAAAAAACTTCATTCAACACTTCTTCGATACTCACCAACTTAAGGCCTCCCCTATAAATGCCAAGCAGCCATCTATCTCTCACCTTATCAGCAAGACCTATCAATCCAAAAATCGTCTCACAAGTACGAATCCATGTCCTTGAATCTATATATGATTCGGTTCCCACGTACGACTTTCCTCTTAGGCTTCCAAAATCCATACATAACATAGTAAAATCGACGGTAGATGGGTGGGTAGGAATTACATATATCGCTCTCCCCGTGGGTCTTCTATTTGGATTAAGTTTGGCTTCTCCTTTGCCTGAAGATATCGATAAAAAAAATCAGGATGTTCTTGTTCGGAATCTCGGTTGCATCACAAAAGCCTGAACCTATGGGACCACTCATCTCCCACTACGCCATAGATGACCTTCTGCAACATTTTTGCAAGGTGTTGCTAACTAAAATATTGCGACAGCTATAAAATTTTGGTCCTGCTGCAACGTTGTATTTTTGGTGTTACCTTAGCCATAAAAATGTGTTGCTCAAGCTAAACAAGTGTAACACGATGCAACATTTTTATATAGTGTTGCCATAGATATATTCTAATTAAAAAAATTTAAATTTTTTTTACACCTCAGCGATCCACACCACCATTTAAAACAAAATCTCAACCGTCGATTCACACCATCGATCCACACCTTACCAATTTTCATTCCCGCTTTACTTTTCTTTCTCATTCCTCTCTCTGTGAAAATTAGGGCACACGATTTTTCTTTCTCGTTCCTCTCTGTGAAGACTAGGACACGCAATTCCAGTTGCTTTGATGCTCTGATTGATCGAATCTAGTGCATGAAACGTTCCTAGTAGCTTGCTCCTTCATTCTCCTTGATTGATTGCTCGAATTACTTTGACTTCGTCGTCGGGTGCGATGTGATATTATTTGGTATGTTTTCTGCCTTCTGGTTTACTTTATTATTCTCAATTTTGGTTACACTCGCACGCTTTTGCCGATGATGAATTGGGATTTATTTATAGGCTTTATTTCCTATAATCTCGAGTTTAATCTTTCTGTTGGACTTTGAGAAATCTGGTATGTTGGATTGCGATGATGTATTGGTATGTTGGATTTTGGTCCACTGGCTTGATTTTGCTTTGCCGATGATGAATTGCGATGTGATATTATTTGGTATGTTGGATTTTGGTTCACTAGCTTGTTTTTGATTTCTGATCTGAGCTTGTTAGCTCCTTCTGCTGCATTTGTTAAACCAGAACTTGAACCTTTGTTAAACTTGTTCACATACCTTTGTACCTTGCTGCATTTGTTAAACCAGAACTTGAAGTATTTGTATTCTGCTGTCCTCTTGAAAACTGCTTCACTTGAAAACTTCTGCATTTTTGAAAATCATAACTTTGAAAGTGATCTTTGGTTTTATTAAACTATTGACTAATCTGAACACTGAGTTTTGGTTTCCACGATATATACAAACATATGTGTGTTGAGCTTTGTTGGTTTTTCTTGGTCTGGACTGAACTAGTACCATGCTAACCTTGTTCTTTAACATGAACTAATGCTCCAAGTCCTCTGTATATCATATTACTGCCTATGTTTCTCTTGTACATGCCTGATGCATTCACTGTTTTTGCTTGATGGGCTGCCTATGTGTACTGCTGTGTTTCTTGCACTAGCTTGTCTACATTTTGCTGAACCTGGTTCTTGTTTATTTTGTTGGTTGCTTGGCCCTGAGTTGAATCCAGTCGATGACTCGGGTTTGACCTTGTGCCGTGTCCATTTTTTTTGGCTTGTCTACATATCTGGCTGCACTTGAGTATGAACTTGCACTTGAGTAGTTGCACTTGAGTAGTTTCTTGTACCAAGCCTTATGATGCATGTATGTTCATCCATGTACATGCATTTCTTGGTCATGTTATGTTGCTTGCTGTGTTAAGTACTACTTTGTGCACTTGGCTTCTCCTTTGTGCATTTTTGCCTGAACTGTTGCTTGCTGTCTTCCATACTATCTTGTATCCATGTGTTGCATTCATGTTTGGCTTATGCACTTGTGAACAGCTGACTTGTGCATTCACAGGTTGTCCGTGCAAATATTTGGTCCCTGTCAGAAAAAAATATGAAAAGAAACAACCCAAATACCCGAGGCAAATAATATAACAAAAATATTTTCATTTTCTGTTCGAGTTAAATATTATTTTCTAGATTACTGCTTTTGAATTATATGTGACCAGGTATTGAAGACTGGACAGCTGGATACAAGCTTAAAGACAGAGTCAAATCAAATGTGCTTGAGCTTGAAGACTAGACCCGCTACTCGGCTCGCCTTCGGCTCGACACTCGGCTCGTCATATATTTGTCAGTGTCAGTGTCTGTATAAATTGAAACTGCATATGTAATGAGTGAACTGAGTGATGTAGTGAGGAATATCTATATATGTGAATATCAGTGTTATATATCATTGAATTGTAAAATAGTGGAGTCAGGAATTTGTACTATTTCAAATGTTGAAATAAAATATTTATTTAAATAAATTACCTATCAAATTCTGTGCAATAGCATTTTATTAAATAAATATTTATTTCTATTAAAAAATCAAATATGCTCTACATTGTGGGCCCCACAAATTCAGAAAGTTAATATCTATAGCAACATTTTGGAATGTTGCTATAGACCCAAATAGGGTTCTATTGCAACAATATTACTTATGTTGCCTTAGATAGTCAAAATGTTGCCTTTGAGATCTAAGGCAACAGCAAAAATTGCATCACCCGAAAAGTGTTGCCATAGACCTATGGCAACATTTTTTGGGCCTTACCCAACATGTTTTTTGTGTTGCAGAAGGCCATTTATGGCGTAGTGTCCTTTCTATGATTTTTTCTATTTTATTTAAAATGACCCGACTACCTATCTCCAGGAAATCGCATCATCTTGAAGAAATTAAGGGATACAAGAAGAAAGAAAGAGAAAGAAGAAAGCCAACAACATCAGAGAACTCACAGAGGAACGAATAAAATATAATAAATAAAATATTACATAGTATCTCATTACATCGGAGTACAAAATAAACAACACAAATTAGACAGTTATAATCATCTGTCTAACTATACAGCTCAAGTACAACAGATTCAGATACAACTAACACAGCGGAACCATAATATATCTACACGTCGAAGCCTCCTGCTCCATAACTCCTCCAAAATTCGTCAAGAAAACCTGAATCACTTGACTACTCATACATAATACGAGTACCCAAGAGTTTAATAAAATAGAAAATAAACACTCGGGTCAGACAGGGGTCTGGTGTGAGTAAACGGGTTAAAGTTGCTTAACTTTAGAAAAACCTTTGAAAAGAAAAGGTATCACATAAGACTTCCCACACATAAATATGGAAAAGTTTTTACCTTACACTAACCAAAACATTTGATAGGAAATCCAGTGATATTATAATAGTGTCTAGGGTTTTCAAGTAAATAAGAAATATCTGAAATTGTTACATGGTTAAATTCCAGCTACTAGCCACAAAAGTGGGTAATACAAACATGACCGTAGGGTCTCGTTGGAAGAATGGGTTTCCATCAATGGCATGGCTACTGGGGTACCGCCCATCACAGTACGTGGCCTAGATCAACGTACCGAGGAGTACGCCCGCTCCCCTGCAACACAAGGCCGGAACCATTCCTTACTGAAAAGTCCCGAACAAGACCACCCCGTAGTTGGCGCGACCAACCACACACTAAGCCGAAATATAAAGGGACCTCTAGACAGGGGTAAATCTCGCTCTTAAGTGGGGGCTACCCATGAAGCCTTGCTGCACCTCCCCTGTTTTACCCATTCTCGGTTGATGAGGCTTGAGGCTACGATTACCTTTATAGAATACATCACTTAGAATGCTCATCGTCCGCCTGACGATGTGCTGAAAGTATTCAATCCATACAAGTTCATTCCGGGTTCGAACGAAACCGAAGGCACTATCTCGTTGCACTCATTTTGGAATCACCCTCAAAGTCAACGACCATAGCCCTTGCACTCTAAATCACCATCTCGAATCTATAAGCTATATTCTGTCAACTCATTACGGAATCACCCACAGAGTTATACTGACGTACAGCCCTTACACCTCGAGTCTTCACTTGCTCCACTTGGATTCACGACCTAACGTTTAATTGGAATCGATGTGGTTTTCGGATTATCCAAATATGGAAACCCGATCCCGGTCTCACCGAAACCAAACGCCATTTTAATGTCCAAGTTGTACTTAAGGGTTTAAACAATTAAACTTATATGAGGGATGATATAAACAGATAGATGAATCACATTATCACCATAGATAACTCATATCAATATTCATCTCACAAGCAGCATACCACATATCATAGATATCCAAACATCCAATATCAACCAATATCGATCATCCAATATCAATCAATCAACCAATATTAATCAATCAACCCATATTAATCAATCATCCAAAACATAATTGATTATCTCTTAATCAATTGAATAACCATAATCCTTCTTCATTAATTATTATTACAAATAAATTAATCATCTCTAATGATCTTCACTAATTAATTTCCTTGGTTCATTATCTTAATTACATTCAAGTAATTGTCCTTAACCATATTTAGTAATTAAATCTTTAATTACTATCATTAATTACAATAATTAATGACCCTTCATTAATTAATTAACTATAATTAATTACATTAATCCTTAATTAATTACAATTAATTAATAATACTTAAATTAATTACTTTTATTAATCAACCTTGATTAATTAATTAATTAACTAATGATTCTTATTAATTAATAATTCCTTTAATTAATTAAATAACTAATTTATAATTAATCGTCTTATTAATCATAAACAGTAATTAACAATTTGTAATTACTTATCTTAATTAATTAACTTCTTATTTAATTATATTAATCTTGATTAATTAATCTAATTAATTAATCTTTAATTACTTCATTAAGTAATTATTATTCAATTAAATTAATTAATAAATCCTTAATTAATTACTTTATTAATTATTACATTTTAATTAATTATCCTTAGTAATTAATATTAAATTAATCACATTCATTAATTAATTAATCACATTAACTAATTAACTAAAATAATTAAGTAATTAACTCTTAATTACTTACATAAGTAATTATCTCTAATTACTTTCATTAAATACTTAACAAATAATTAATTCCATTATTAAATAATTCTTAATTCCTTAATTAATTAATTACTCTATAATTAATTAACTTCAAAACAATTATATTGATCAATTCCTTAATTAATAACATCATGTGACTATCCATAAATCACTTTATTTTAATTATTTCCATAAGTAATTACCTTCTTAATTACATTCAATTATTAACCATTAATTACTTCTTAAGTAATTACACTTAATTAATCCATAATTAAGTGATTATTTAAAATTAAATAAATAATTAACTAATTATTTAAAATTAATTAAACAATTAATTAACTAACTCTAATATTTCAAAATCCTTAATCAATTAAGAAAACATTAATCTTAATTAATCTCTTTACATATTAACAAGTCATAAAATCAAATATTCTTAAGTTCATTATCAAAGATAAATTAACCATATTTATCTACATAAATAAATTATTTGAATTAATCCAATTCAATAACTTAAAAACAAACCTTTTAATTTGGTAACAAAATTATATTAATATCCTTATTTGAAAATAAGGCATTAAGAAGTCAGGTTTATAATTTAAAACACTTTATATTATCTAATATAAACTTATTTATTTGCAATATAAATTTGAAAACTTTGTTATTAAAACATTACTTTAAAATTTTACTTAAAACTTTGATTCTATATTTAAATTCAAAACACTCTTCTTTAAATTAAAAATTTAATTAAACTATTTTCAAAAGAAATCATTCAAAACAAATTTAAATTTTAAAATAGAATCAATTAACTCTTTTAAAGTTTGATTAACTTTTTACTTTTAAAAGATCAAGTTATAATCTTTGAAAATTGGTTTCCTTTTTATAAACTTGTTTTAAGATTTTAAGGCCTATCTACATTTACTCAACTCTGGTTATATCACTATATAGCGCTTAACAAAAACGCAACACTCTAATCACTCGAGACAATCACTGCTATAACCCGAGCCTGCCCTGAAGACGCCCAGCTCCTTCCTTCATCGAGTCGAACCCCATGAATCATGAGAGCAAACCCGAGCAGAAAACTCATCTTCCCCAACGAAAATCCCCAGCTCCTCATTCCAGTGCACAGACCCATCATGGTGCACGTGCACCAGAATCTCCGACCAGCGACGGTAACCGCGACCATCTACAACCACCACACGATCGCGTGTGAGCTCGAAAACGTCCCCAGATCCATCAACGAACTCGAGGATCAAATTTCGACCGATAGCTCGAAAACTGCAGCAGATCACCATCATAAATCCTCCCACTACCAACCACCGCGACGACGTTATACCTCGCCGTCCCCACCACAGAACTACCACATCACAAACTTTGTCCTCCCCAGAAGCGATCGCCTCCGGTCCAACTTCCATTACGCAATAATCATGACAACCAAGCCCAGCCGAAAAACAAGCGAAACCCTACTACGATCAAATTCGATCACCTCAACCATAGGAAAATTCCACGAACATTTTTCCCGAGGCCGTCAACACTTCAACCACCTTCAACCCAAAAACTAGCCAACTTCGCCGCGCCGTTCATCGGCAATAGCCCAAAAGCCCAATTTCGAACAACTTGAAAATTCCCATAAATTAACAACCTAAAAATCATGTAATGTATATCAAAACTCATGATTCTCCATCACGAATACATTCATGTAATTCAAATTAGAAATTAAGGTTGTTGATTTTTATCATAAATATGAATTTTACTGTTGTTTCAAAATTAAAATTAATCTGTTGAATTTTAAACCCTGAGATTATTTTTAAAATTACCATCATCTCTTAACAACCAACTTTCATTTAAAGGTCCAAGCTTAAATTTGATTGAAATAAAAGATACAAAAAATTTCCTTAAGAAATTTAAACCCTGTAAAAAGAACAGAGCAGATGAATTTACAGACACTTATACACACACACACACACACACACACACAGAGATACTTCACAATTTTCAACATGCATTCATAAGCAATATTCATATAAATATATATACATCATCACAGCACAAACCATCACATGCATCAAAATTGAATCATAGATTTTAAAAACTGTTTTTTTAAAAATGTTTACTCACCTTTTTAAAATATGCAGAGCAGAGAACAGATTTTATTTCTTTTATCCAGGCTTGAATTTTTCTTTGTTATTGGAATTGAAATCCTACTGCATGCCTACAGTGTAACGACCCAGAATTTTATTTAATTAAAATTTGAATATTTAATTTATTTTAAATATTAATAAGTGAATTTATAAGTCAAATAATTTTTATTTTGAATTATTGGATTTAATTGAATAATTAAATCGATAATTTAATATGTTAAATTATAGAAATAATTGAAAATTGAGTTAAATATGATTGAAAATGATTTGTAAAATTTTATTTTATCATTAGAATGATATTTTAGAACTTTTAAAATTGAATTAAGAGTTAATTTGTGAAAATTGAATATTTTAATATTAAAATCGACTAGTGAAAATAGTCAATTTTTGAACAGTCTCAGAATTGAACGAAACCAGTTCCATTGGATCCGTAATAGTTAGTTATTACCGGATTTCAATTTTCGTGTCAATCGGAGTTATCGTTTGAGCGTGGCAGCTCGAAACGCATCGAATTGTTTTTAATTTAAATTTGGCAAGTGAAAATAGCCATTTTTCAAACAGTGTCGGATTTCGACGAAACCAGTTTCATCGGATCCGTAATGTGATATTATTGTAAGGTTTCAAATTTTAAGTCAATTGGATTTACCGTTTGTCCGGTACAAATTAAAACGCCTAGAAATCGATTTAAATCGGTTTAATTTAAATTGAATGTTTATAGCCATAACTCGCACAAATGTCCGAATCAGCTTTCGAAACCTGTTCCATTGTGTCCGAAGCGCGGGATAAACCCTAGAAACGCTGGTTATGGCGCGTGAATCGGAGTTCGGAATTCTCGGGTGAATAGTGTTCATAAAATTCTCTATAAATAGACCTTAATTTCCAAAAAAATAAAAAAACACTAAACCCTAAACCTAACTATCATCAGCCGCCAGTTAACAACCAAGGGCCGATACTTTCTCTCCTTCTCTCTTTGATTTCTTCAAATCTATTCAGTTTCATCAAATTTGTTCAACTACAATGTTGAAGGGGGCAACACGAACTAGCTAATCAACGGTTATGATGGAAAAACTCGAAGTGGATTCGCCAGAATCTGGCCGTGAAGTGCACTTGTTCGCACGCGTTTCTAGATGAAGAGGGGCAGCCGAGCTCTGTACCCTTCTGGCCGTGGGTAGCTCGTGTGATGGCGGAGCGAATGGGAGTGGCTGATCATGCTGGAGTTCAACGTGGAGGTTGCTAAAATTAACCCTAATCTATGGATATTGGGTTCGGCTTTGTATCTGTAAATTGCGTGAGTGGAGAGGAAGATGTAACGCACGGTGATGATGGGGGAGGCTTGGATCCAATGGCCAGAAACTGTTATAGGTTTAAATATAAAAAGTTATGTTGTAATTTTATTAAATAAAATTCGTGTAACTTGTAAATTACATATCTTTTTCATACGAGGTCGAAAACGCGCGAAACCAGTTGCGTTGGAATCGTATGGACGAGCACTGCGCGATGGAGTTGGTTTGGAGTCGTTTGGAGTTAGTGAGAATTTCGGGTAAAATTAAACGTCCGTTTAATTTTATTCGAAATAAATCGCTAAAACGAAAATAAAATAAAGGTGAGAACTTCTCACTCAATCGAATCAGTTTCGATTTTATTTTAAATAGTTAGATTTGAAATATTTGAATGCATGTTTGAATGTTGATTGATATCTATTGATTGTTAAAAATCGACATGTTACATTTGGTATCGGAGCTTATGGTTAAGCGACAACCATGGTTCTGTTGGGTATGACTCATTAGAGATAGAGTCAGTTGTGCTCTAGATTGAGTTTGAGTGTAATAATAGCTATGAGAGCGTATTTGTTAGTGAAGATAAAATTGTTTTATATTGTGATGATTGGTTTGTTGAGTGGTATATAGATTCTGGTTAATACGAGTAATTAACGTTGTTGATAGGGATCTCTAAACACTTGTACAGAATAATTCGACACAGTATTATTTTAAAAATTGGGTAAATGAAATAATTTTACCTTGATTATATTTTATATATAAAGGAATAATTTTTCAGAATTATTAAAGTATATAAGTTGATTGTTTGGTTGTTTGAATAATCTAAATAAGGGAATAATTGTATAAGCAAAAGAATTATAAGAATTGAATTTTAATTAAAGTGATTTACAATTGTGAAATAAACTTATATATATAAGAAGTGAAACTATATGAATATATTTATGAATATGAGTAGTAAATAAAAATGAATTTAAAGTTAAATGGAAAATTTACTTTAGAATTGAAATCTGAATTTATTTACAAGTGGGAATTAAGTTAAGTAAAACAAAGTGATGTTTGTAAATGAAGTATAACTTAAGAGATGTTGAATGAAGTTGATATTAGTATCAAAGTAAATTAATAAAGTTAAGTGGTGGATGTGAACTTGAGTTATTTAAATGAAATTCAACTTTGAAATTGAATTGAATTAATGGATTAAATGTTAATCAATTGAATGTGAATTAAGTTGATATGAAATAATGAATATAAGTGTTAATTCATTAAAATCTAATGTTATTAGAAAGTTGAATAATAGAATGAAAATCAATTTAATTTAAACCAATTGATAAGCAAAGGAATTTGGTTGTATTTAATATACATTGGTTGTTATATGATTGTTAGATGATTGTATATAATTCATTAAGTGTTAATGAAATTGAGTTAATGAAATTGGAAGCTAAAGTAATTGAAATCCAATTGGAAGTTAAATGAATCTTAAATAGAATTGAATTTGAATTGGAAGTGAACCAACTTAAATATGAATTAGTAAACATAAACTAATTGAAAATGAATGTTAGTAAGAACATCCACTGTTAATGAATCAAATATGATTAAATTGAAAACCATTTCATTGAATATTAATGAGAATATGAATGAATATTTATTGGTTATGGATGCTAGTTGGTTGATGTTTGCATTTGTTGTTTTGTTTCAATTGATATGTTGACATATATAGTTATTATGTTGCTATATGTTGTATATTGAGATTATTTTCATATATGCATGTTCTCATGTTGTTTGTTGAGTGATTAGTAGGTGCGGATCGCGTTTGCTTCGCATTTGGAGCTCGCTTTCGCGCTACATTAGTCGTATATGCTCGCTAATAAAATATAAGGTACATATCTCGGATTACATACCGTACTTTTACACATTTTTTCCCTTCGGGATGCCTCATTACTTGATGAGATGTATATTTGTGATATATATACTTTCATTTTTTTTTTCGGATCGAGACGCGCAAAGGAGACTATGGCGAATTTTTCCGAAAATTTAAGGCGTTAGAAAAATTTGAGAAAATTGGAAAGTTTTGAAACCTTTAACTTTGATTTTGGAATTGAAAGTTAAACAATAGTAGTTGTTTTTGAAAAGATAACTAAGTATGATTTGAAACTTAGTAAAGTTTTTGTAAGAAGTTTAATTATGAATTTTTGGAAAGTTAATGAATTCTATAACTTTTCTTACTTGTTAATTTCGAGGACGAAATTCTTTTAAGGGGGGAAGATTGTAACGACCCAGAATTTTATTTAATTAAAATTTGAATATTTAATTTATTTTAAATATTAATAAGTGAATTTATAAGTCAAATAATTTTTATTTTGAATTATTGGATTTAATTGAATAATTAAATCGATAATTTAATATGTTAAATTATAGAAATAATAGAAAATTGAGTTAAATATGATTGAAAATGATTTGTAAAATTTTATTTTATCATTTGGAGTTAGAATGATATTTTAGAACTTTTAAAATTGAATTAAGAGTTAATTTGTGAAAATTGAATATTTTAATATTAAAATCGACTAGTGAAAATAGTCAATTTTTGAACAGTCTCAGAATTGAACGAAACCAGTTCCATTGGATCCGTAATAGTAAGTTATTACCGGATTTCAATTTTCGTGTCAATCGGAGTTATCGTTTGAGCGTGGCAGCTCGAAACGCATCGAATTGTTTTTAATTTAAATTTGGCGAGTGAAAATAGCCATTTTTCAAACAGTGTCGGATTTCGACGAAACTAGTTTCATCGGATCCGTAATGTGATATTATTGTAAGGTTTCAAATTTCAAGTCAATTGGATTTACCGTTTGTCCGGTACAAATTAAAACGCCTAGAAATCGATTTAAATCGGTTTTATTTAAATTGAACGTTTATAGCCATAACTCGCACAGATGTCCGAATCAGCTTTCGAAACCTGTTCCATTGTGTCCGAAACGCGGGATAAACCATAGAAACGCTGGTTACGGCGCGTGAATCGGAGTTCGGAATTCTCGGGTGAATAGTGTTCATAAAATTCTCTATAAATAGACCTTAATTTCCAAAAAAATAAAAAAAACACTAAACCCTAAACCTAACTATCATCAGCCGCCAGTTAACAACCAAGGGCCGATCTTTCTCTCCTTCTCTCTTTGATTTCTTCAAATCTATTCAGTTTCATCAAATTTGTTCAACTACAATGTTGAAGGGGGCAACACGAACTAGCTAATCAACGGTTATGATGGAAAAACTCGAAGTGGATTCGCCAGAATCTGGCCGTGAAGTGCACTCGTTCGCACGCGTTTCTAGACGAAGAGGGGCAGCCGAGCTCTGTACCCTTCTGGCCGTGGGTAGCTCGTGTGATGGCGGAGCGAATGGGAGTGGCTGATCATGCTGGAGTTCAACGTGGAGGTTGCTAAAATTAACCCTAATCTATGGATATTGGGTTCGGCTTTGTATCTGTAAATTGCGTGAGTGGAGAGGAAGATGTAACGCACGGTGATGATGGGGAGGCTTGGATCCAATGGCCAGAAACTGTTATAGGTTTAAATATAAAAAGTTATGTTGTAATTTTATTAAATAAAATTCGTGTAACTTGTAAATTACATATCTTTTTCATACGAGGTCGAAAACGCGCGAAACCAGTTGCGTTGGAATCGTATGGACGAGCACTACGCGATGGAGTTGGTTTGGAGTCGTTTGGAGTTAGTGAGAATTTCAGGTAAAATTAAACGTCCGTTTAATTTTATTCGAAATAAATCGCTAAAACGAAAATAAAATCAAGGTGAGAACTTCTCACTCAATCGAATCAGTTTCGATTTTATTTTAAATAGTTAGATTTAAAATATTTGAATGCATGTTTGAATGTTGATTGATATCTATTGATTGTTAAAAATCGACATGTTACATACAGATTGTTGTTAAAAAGTTGAAACTTGAAGAGTTGAATTGTTGATGAAATTGGAATCCTTGCATGCTTACAATATTTTGATTTAGAATGTTGAAACTATTGAGTTGATTATCCAATTGAATTTTCAGAAGATTTGCAATAGCAGGTTGATTGCAGATTTGAACTTTCAGTTTTGATTTTACTCTTTGATTTTAAATTTCAAATTTGAGAGAGTAGTTACTGGTTGCCATCAATTTGTGATAGAAGTGCAAACAAAGAAAAAGGTTTGTGAAAACAAATTTTATTCTTAATACGTTTATTAAAATAAAAATAAAAATAATGCCATATGTCCAAAAAGACTTACATTTGTCACCAAAGCATTTAGTTTTCTTACAAGTGTTAAAGATGCATTTCCTTTGTTTTACAAGTGTGATATTTTATAAACAATTGCTTATGGTTTAAATCAAATATATGTATTATATGTTTTCTCTAAATTTATGAAATATGAGTTTGTATTTATATTTATGTAAATGTGAACTTAGTAATTTATTTACATGCTACTTATGTTTACAAATTATTCTAAATTTAAGAGATTATTTTAAAAAGAGTTTATTTATAACTTTATATATTTATAACCATTTCATAATAAGCATTTTAAAAGAAAAAAAAATCTTTATTTAAATCCTTTTTAAACTATTATATTTAAAATAAATAACAATCTCATATTTTAAATACTTAAATAGAAAGACAAAACTTTGTTTAAAACCCTTTTTTTTAAACTATCTTATTTAAAAACAAATCGTTTATCTTATATTTTAAAATAAATGAATAAATCTTTAAATTAATTTTTGAAAATATTGATTCTAAGACAAAGCTTCAATATACAATATTCATACATTATAAATTATCAATTGATTAAATTAAATTTCAAAAAAACTCAAATTATAACATATGCAAACATGTATATTACAATTTGAAAATTCATCTTTTATTTAAAACAAAAGATCTTCTATTCATAATATATACCATATATATATATATATATATTATAAACAGAATAAAATTTGATTAGCTTTGAAAAAATAAATCTTATCATATTTTAAATTGTCAGAAAGATATAAATCACAATTATCAGATTAAATATTTACTAACCTTTAAAAAGAATAAATTTATCAGTTTAAATTAAAATTATAATTTTTTTTATCAAACCAGTTAAATTATTTATACAGATTACTAAATTTATATTGCCCAAAAATTCCAGGTCGTTACATTATTACCAAGTTTCAATAGATAAAATATGCAAGAAATAAAGTGAGGATTTTGACGCTTTACTTATATGAGTAAAATCTTTGAAAAGCTTTTATTTATTTTTATGTATACACTCTAGGAATCCAATTCGAAAACCTTTTGGAAAAGCATTTGAAAAGCCTTCATTTTTGAAAAAAAATCAGGTGCACTCTCTTAGTACGCCCCTAATACCTAAAGGAATTTTAAACCTAGGCTCCGATACCAGATGTGATAACCCACACTTCTTGACACATCGATCCAAAGCCTGGGGTGACTTTCAAACTCATGTTAGCGCCAAGAATCATGAGCTATCGGGTTTTTTTAATAATTCAAAGACAAAAGATGTGCATATATAATCTAAGATATACTACACTTTCAGAACTCACAGCGGAAGAATACAAAACATAAATACAGAAAACAACCATTTCAGAAAGTATCTCAAAACACAATTTCAGAAATTAGTACATATTTAATTACAGAGTATACAGGAATACAACTCATAGTCTGATAAAATACTGTACTGGATAAGATAGACAGTTACTTATAGAGTAAATAAAATGATAAGAAACTCCAATGATGAGCTCGTCCCTCCACGTACTAAAATATAGCCTATCACATGCTGCCCCATCCTCCCATGATGGGGAAAAAGAAAGGGAAAGGGGCGGGTTAGACAAAAGTCTGGTGAATGAGTATATGTCTAATAAATGATGATCATGTGCTGTTGACATTAATTGTACTATAAGAGACCTAGGGTGCTCTACAAGTGTCTGTGTATTATGAAAGTCCTTTGCTTAAGGTTTTTTACATGATATTCACCTATACTAACAACTTATGCATGCTCCTACAAGGACCAAACTATGGATCGAACCTCAATAACTAATGGTCGGCCAATAGCTCTTAGAGCTCTCCAACATATGTCCATCCTACAACTTTCCCGTATAGGACTACAACTTACACATTATGACTACACATAACTATCTCATATAGGTTTCCCTATAATTTCCATATGGGAATAAATTTCCCACTACTATGAGTACACATACTCCAACTACACATTGAGGGGGAGCCTGCAATGCTAACTCATCGGAGTGTCTCATCGTCTACATCCATGTCCACCTCTCGACTGTAGCTTACACCTTTTATTGCATGCTCTAGGATCCATCATCCACATAGTCTCAGGCCGCGTTTGTCCCATGCATACCAAGGACTCCCATTGTGTCAGGCCGATGTACTTCATAAGGCATCAGTAAGTGCTACGCATACACCGTAGAACCTTCTATGAGTGCCATTTGCGCTATAATTGCCTATGATTAAATAATCGACCGTTGTTGGGTAAAGAGCCTTACCCAATCATGTAACATCGTCATGTCGCCTCATAAGAAACTAGCTTCTCTACTATCTCTAACATCCACAGATATATAATATATACATATGCACACTAACAATATTTTTATTTTCAATCTGAGCCATAGGTCGAGGTTGAGGTTCTACTTTTGAGGCGTTTACCGGTCGATTGCTACATAGTAGGGCGGTCGACCGCTTCCTATTGAGCGCTCTAAATGCACGATCGACTGGTCATAATGAAAATTTTAGGGTTGATCTGGTAGTTCAGTTTGGTTCTGATTACTATTAATTTTCGTTCATTCTATGACTTCAACAGTAAACTTCCAATTTTCAGGCTTAATAACTTTTGTGAATCCAAAGTAGTATTTGTCTATTTCCAAAATCAATCTAATCTAGGTTAACATTAAAATAATCAAGTTATATTAATAGATTACGGGAATTTCTATTTGATTAGAAGGGGTTTAATCTAGATTAACATGTCTTTTGACAAGTTTATACCAATTTAATTTATAATTCAATTTGGATTTGAATAAGATATTTATCCAATTTATTTTTTAACATCCTTGATCAGATAGTGTAAATTAAAATTTACTATAAATAATCATCTTATTAAAATATTCCCACTTACCTTGATCCAAGCTTTGCTCCTAACCTCTGTTCGAAATTCTCGTTTACTTGCCTCTTCCTTGATACAATCTACTTGAGTACTTTTATTTCACTTATATTTCACTTTAGAGAAATTTATTTTTGGAGAGGAGAATGAAATTTGATAAAGTTTAGGGGTACTCACTAATTTTCAAGTGAATTTAGGGTTTAGGTTAAGCGTATACTTATAAAGAATTTAGTTTAATTCTAACCGTTGATTTACCCCAGAAGAATATTTGCTTACATCTGGCGCATCCACTGGTAACTTCATCCTCAAGTTAAAATTTCTGGTTAAATCCAGATTGTTGGCCGCTGGAAGTTCTTGATTTGGAATGCTAGTCGATTGACTGCTAGGCCTCAACGGTCAAATACTGCCCGTCGATCAACGACCCCTTGGGTGTCGACTGCTATTTGTTTATATTTGTTAATTAATTTCTTTCCATTTTTAGCAATTTAATTATTTTAAATAATGAACTTTCAAATGCTCCTAACTTTTTAATATTAGCTTCGATTTTAAAGTGTTATATATGAAAATTGCTACGAATGTAGCGATACAAGTTTTCTTAGCTAAATTCGAAAGTTGATGAAAATTCTATTTTTACATTTGTGATATTAAATTAAATTCTTTTATTAATTTTCCTTTGCTTAAATTTTCAGGGTGTTACAATTGCCTTTGGTTTTAGGTACCGGGTCAAGGACTCATATTTGTAATTCATTATAAGGACACAGGGCAGAGGACATGCTGCAAAAGCTGAAACGAAGCTTCAAGTTACTAGCAAATCTATAGTAGATGCAACTGTAGCTAGAGACTATCACTTGACTTTTCCTAGTGGATTTGGTTTAGTATTAAATAGTTATGATTATATTAAAAACCTTATTTTAGAACTATGTCTATTTCTAGACTGTTAGAGATAGGTTTTGATTTTCATTGTAAAGCCAAGATTATGAATATTGTGGTTGATGGAAATAATATCCATGATGGTATTTTAGATAATGGCATTTATGTACTTAATTTTAATTATATATATGTTGTTAATAAATCCTCTATGACATTAATAACAGTTACTTATGGAACTATAGGCTAGGTTATATTAGTGGTAAAGAATAAGTAGTATAAGAATGATGTCGAAAATCAGAAAACTAAAAAATAAAATACTCTGATCTGATTTAGGAGGTTAGTATATAGAACAAGCGATCCAATAATACTATAATGATAATGATATTATCTCTCAAATCACTTTATTTTGCAACACAATGGTGTTTTAGAAAGAAGGAATAGAACCCTATCAAATATGGTTCATTCCATGATGATTAAAGGCGAGTTACATCTTTCTTATTGGGGATATGCACTAGAATTTATAGCACAGGTGTTGAATTTGAAGCCTATTAAATTCATTTCTAAGATGCCATATGAGATGTGGCATGGGAAGAAACTGCACCTCAAGTATTTGAAGGTATGGGTTGTATAGCCTAAGTTAAGAACATTGGTCTCAATAAACTTAAGGCAAGAATGGCTATATGTAAGTTTATAGAATATCTCAATAATTCAATGGGATATATATTCTATAACACCAAGGAACAAATGTTTGTATTTTCTCAACATGTTGTCTTATACAAAATGAATTTTTGTCAAAAGAAATTAGCAGCGAACTTATAGACTTGGATGAGATCTGATTCGTTAGCACAGAGGCTCAAACTATAGTAGAATCAAATTTAGAATTGTACAAAAAGACGCAACATATTTGAAGGTCTATATGTAATCTCATGTACTAGAGAGATATTGTAGATTTTGCATGGATGGTCATAAAGAGGAACGTGTCTTAGAATATGACACTCCTACCTCATTCCGACAAGCATTGCAGAGTAAAGACACTGCAATTTGGCTTGAGGCTATGAAATCCGAGATAGATTCCTGGTATGACAATAAAGTTTTGACTATGGATGATAAACCAAAGAGGATTAAACCCATCAGCTACAATTAAGACAAAGCTAAATGCAAATGAAAAGGTGGAGACCTATAAGGCTAGCAGGTCACGAAAGGTTTTCGTCGGATTTAAATGATTGATTATGATGAAATGTTTTCGCTCATAATCATGCTTAAGACCATTAGGATAATGCTTGTTATCGTTGAGAGATTCAGTGGTATTCTGCAGAGGCAATTTTGTAATTTGTTATGTATATCTATCTTTATAACCAATCTTGTTGTAATAAAGGTATTTGATTTCTATTATATGCATTCTTGTATAGTGATATAGTTTGTTAAGTAAACAAATTTAAAAGTATATTAAATTAGAAAACTATCAAATGATATGTTATATGATAATAATTGTAAGAAGCTATAGTCATGAGAAAATTATCATAAGATAAAATAAAATATATGTTTAAATATTCCCTGCTAAGATGTTTCGAGAAAGTATGACAATGGATCCATTGAGACTAGGGTACATAACACTCTTCAAATGTTGGGCGGCATATTGCTCATAGCTGCAAGGTGCACCCAAGGGTTACATATTGATATTTATTGGAAAAATATGGAACGACTCACTAAAATTTTTCATGTTTGTTAATAACAACTAGGTTAAACGTATAATCTTGGGGTAACAATGTTACACCGTTCTCTCGACTTGAGAATACTATTGAGCATCAATGTGGATAGTTCACTTTGATTATAGTCAAATCATGGCATGATGACCATCAAGCGATTATGATTTAGTTTAAATTTAAGCATTGGAAGTGAAGCACTATTCAATAGAGAATTTATCTACTTAGATGTATAAGGTTAGTATCCCAGTAAACTATTGTCAACTCAAAGTCAAAATCTCTTGCCAGAGTGGTATGGTTAACAATAAATGCTATTATTGAACTAAGGACTCTATTTATGGACTAAACGATTTGAATGTGGATGATATTGGAATTTTGACCAAAACCAAATTCTATATATTCTAAAGAGATATATTTTTAGTGAAGAGAATTGGTGTAAATACTTGTTACAAAAGGATACCACTTAAATTGAAAAATTGGATTTTTACCAATGAAGATATGTAAGCGTTGAATTCGGTCAAATCATTACGCCACTAGCTAAATTGACGTATGAATATAAGTATTTGAATTGTTCTATAAAGCATTAACTGAATTTACACATGCGAGTAACATAATAACATTGTTATTTTCTACGCAATACAACACACTTTAATTGATTTGTTAATTTTGCAAGTTAATTGAGTTAATTTGACATTCATGAAATATTAGTTCTTTGTTTATTTGACCTATTTAATGCAATTAGTATTTTTTTGGTGCTATTAGTAATTATTTGGGTGCATGTATAAATTTGTATATATACGTATAGACATACAGTATTGGTATACATTCAAATATGATTTATTATCATTAATTATTAAATTGGTTATGATTATTTGAAATCCCATAAAGCCGTATTCTTAGCTGGCTAACAAAGGGAAAGGAGAGATATTTTTATTTCGAATTCTAGATCTCCGCTCCCTTTTGAAGTCATGATTCTCACTTTATAAATGAACTTGTCTTCTCACTTTTGAAGTCTTGATTCTATACCTCCATTGCTGCCATACTCATCTCCACTCTACCTATAGTCATGCATTCTAGTACTCCATGTATACAAAAAAATAAATTAAATTCTGGTGGTACTCTAGGCTGTTGCAAGGTCTAGTGTGATCAAGTTGGATCTAGGAGAATTCAAGAAATTAGGTGCATTTAAGTGCTTATCTTCAAAGGTAATGTTTATGTACAATTATATGTGTGGTAATTAGATCAATATAACAATTTTGTACATGTATTAATTGTCTTATCAATAATGTGAAGTGCTTTGATCTAGTTATTCAATTATATCATACATTATTGTTATTGATTCATAATTAGGTTAAAAAACTCACAAAATTATTCGATTCATCCATATATAAGGATATATGTGTGTGTTTTATAATTCATAATAATTGTAATTAAATTAAGTTTTTAAAAACATTGTTCGTCATTTTAAAATCAGTATTTATTAATATAAGTATTTAAATCTTCATGTATAAATTAGATATATATCAAATTAGCTTTTGGCAATGACAAAATTATTAATATTTTAATATCGTCGAATGATTTTAACTATATATATATATCATTACTTTAAAACATTGTTTACAGTTAATGATAATACATGCACTAAATCATTACAAAAAAAGAAATATTTTTTATCGTCAAATAAAGATATATATTTACTTGCGTTTATATATATTTTGAAAATATTATATATAGTAACTTATTTAAACAATTTTAAATAACTTAAATTATGAAACTGATTTTGACAAGATATTTTTAACAATAATTTTTTTTGTGTAATTAACTTTACTTAATTTATAAAATTAGTTATAAATGTTTAAATAAGAAATTTGAAGTCAAGATTTAAATTGGAATGTTTCAACTGGTCTTGATAAGATATTTTAAATATGAACTTTTTAGTTCAAATTTATTGACCTAATCAAAATTGATTTTATTTTACTTTGTTAAATGAGTGTGTGTGTATAGATTATTTAAAAATTTTGTTTACACACAGATATATATATATATATATATTAAAATTTTGCATATATTAAATTATTTTAAGATAGACAATATGCGTATAAATGGCGAATGTGTACGTTATGGATATAATTTGCAGTATCCATATACATGCATATTATCTATACACCATTAATATGAAGCACTTGGATATCTTATACACCTGAATATATATTGATATTCTTAAAATTATATTAATATTAATAAACGAAATCTCATTGATTAACTAAAAAGGAAATTAAAAAAATTGCATCTTGTTTAAATAATCTACAGTAGATCTAATACAATCGATTAAACTTCATAGACTTACAATGATCCAAAATAGGAGAAGCTTCTAAATCTACTTATTTTACCCGCTGCTAACCAGCCTAGTTTCTTCAACGAAATTAGAGCCCAAATGGTCTATGGAGTCAAAATTATCAACTTTAGGACCAACTAATAAAGCCTATCTATCTGTAATAGTAATATCTAGGCTTGAGGTTGGATAAATTTTCATCAACTAAGATGCATAGTCTTGCGTATATTATTTCAATCATCACCTCTATTATATTAAGCACACATGTTGAACTAACCAAAAATAAATATTTAGCTTCAAGAAAATGTGGCTATAATAAAAAATTTCAAAACTTAGATGTATCTAACTAAAATTTAACACCCTGCAAATTTTACTTTAGTTACTTAATAATTAGTTAGGATCCAAAAATGGAATTTGTGCAAACGATGAAATTCAACCACAAAACTTATGCCATTGCATTCATGGTGAAATTCTAAGCAACCTTCATATTTAGAGTTTCGTGATTGGAGTTCAAATGAAGAAGTTACGGACGATAAACGATTTCAAAACGAAAATAATTAATAAAACAAAATTAAAGTTTATAATTAATCATCAGGACCCATAGGTCGAACCCCTTTATTGGGCAGGATGATATGAAGCGGTCGACACCATAGAGGGAGCGGGTGACTAGTCCAAGTGGTGATAACTAGGGGTTGCCTTGGCCTAACGACTTGGATTTAATATATTTTAATCTGTATGGTGTGATTGATTCGTGTGCCTATAAATTCAGGTCCAACCTTCTCTTCTCTTCTTATATTTTATAGATAGAACGGCGAAGCTCCATCATATCTTCTTCTCCACCATTCTTCCAAATTATAAAATAGATTATGTTTAAATAAATTGGAGAAGAACATAAAATAAATAGAAGAAGAGAAGAAGTGAATGAATGCTACGCGATAACAAGGTAAATTTCAATAAAGTAAATTTATGTTCCCTTCCAACCCCGAATCTCTTCTCAGATCTGAAACTCTAATATATGTATATACCCCTTTTATACATATTTATTGGATTAAAAGGAGATACAGTTGAATCAAAGGAGTTACTTCAGATTTGGAGATTTGGAACACTTTCAAAAGCTAAGTAGAAAACTTATAAATTGTTTATGATATTGAAATCTATCATGTTAGTCTTTATTCGATTTTCATGCCTAAATCTACAAATATATGTGAATTATAGCTCAAATTAAACGTATAAACTATTGTTTACATATTCTTATTTAAAATTTTAGGGAATTTGATTGGAAATGTTGTTTTCATCTAGATCTGGAAATCAGTCCCAAAAGGTATAATAGTTGAAGGTTGATAGTTTATATAATTTATTCCAATCTATAATTGGGTTATAATAATTTTAATATAGTTAGGATTCTTGCCCAAATGTTGTTGGAATGTAAATTTTTGATGTTTGGATTGTTGGAGTTGAGATCCATTAATTTTTATAAATTGGTTTGATTTTCTTGTTTCCATAGAAAATACAGCGTTTGATTTGACAAGGAATATACGTAAATAAAAGAAAGAGATGTGTAAAGTATGTAATTATTTGTCATAGTTTACATTCTCTATTTACAATCAAAAAAATAAACATTCCTTGTAATTTCAATGAGGTAGATCTTTTATTTTTGAAAAGTTATCCCTTTTAAATCATGCTAATTTATGGAGATTACGACGGAGAATCTTTTACAGATTCCAATAATTAAATATGGGAAGGGATATATTAGTTAGAAGTTTATAACTGGAAGTGTAATTAAGGGAAATAAATAATTATACGTATTTAATCATGATAATTAATAAAAATAAATTTTAACCAATACGATTATATACATTCAATATTCGCTTAAACGATAATTAAACGTAGAAATAGATCTGTAACGAATAAAGGAATTAGGAAAGAAGTTGGAAAAGGTTGTAAGTCCAATTAATAGGTAATTGTGAAATGAATTTGGGAGTTACAGAAAATTAATAGGGTAAGTAGATTAATGGGACAGATGTAACATTCCTGATTTTTAAGCCTAATTTATTTGGAAATTAATATAAAATTTTGGTTAAATTATGAATTAATTGGGAATTAATTTGAAAAATGTGGAATAAAAATAAAATTTGCAAAGGGATTTTTTTTATCTGGGAATTCTAAAAGTAATTTTTTATTGTAATTTTGGGTTGAAACTCAAAAATAAGTATTTTATAAGTATGTTTATGATTTAATTGGATTCTCTAAATTAACCAAGATGTATGTTTATTTATTTATATTTGGGATTTGATTTAAAAATTCATGGATAGGTTTTTTATAAATAATATTGAATTTATTAACTTTGTATTCCAAGGAACTAATATATATATATATATATATATATATATATATATATAGTTAATTATTGATAAAGAATAATTTGATTCAAATCAGTTGTTATGAAATTATCTAAGTATAAAAATAAAAGGTGATTTTGAAATTAAATAAATGTATTGAGAATAAAAGTGATTATTTGTTAATATGTGATTAAGATTTTTAAACCATTCTTTTCTTTTAAAAGTTGTACGAAAATAAATGATAAGAAAAAGTATGAATGTAAAATGTATAAATATATATATATATATATATATATATTAAAATCTTGAACTAGATTAAAATTGTAATGTGAAGAATAATTGAGATAAAGATTTTATTTATGTAAATATAATTATAAAAGAAGATATAAACATTTTCAAAATAAAAACATATGTTATATATGAAATTTTATTTACATGAAGGGTTAAAATAAAGTTTACAAAAATAATTTGAACCAAGGATATAAACATAAAAATGACCTTTAGTGACATTTGTAAATGAAAGAAGATATGTAATTACAAGTATAAGTAAAATGGACAGGTGCAAAGAAAATTTATTTTCTTTTGAATTTAATTTTGAAAGCATGCAAAAGAAAGGAAAAAGGTCAGGCTGTTTTCATTTTCTCAAAATTTTCCCAGACCTGAGAAAAACAAGAATTCGAAATTCTTTTCACATCTAAATTATAAACAAAATTTGAAACCTGAGAAAACAAATTCTAAAGCTCAGAGGAAAAGCAAATCATCAAAAAAAACTGGGAATTCAAACAGCAATTAAGCAACTCAAAATCAAGTAAGGATTTAGATCATAAAACAAAAGCAAGTTCAGACAAAATCAAAGAAGAGTTAATGCAACTCATTTAGTAAAATAACCCAGGAAAATCAATAACAAGGTCAAGCAAAGCTTAAGAAAGCAACAACCTCTATTGTTCATTTCAAGCTGAGTAAACCCTATTGACTTAACCTTTCATCCTTGATGTTGCGATGATTTTGTGAAGTAAATCTAGAATCCATGATTTCTTGAGTAAAATTATGTTGAATATTTATAGATAAATATGTATACAGGCTTGTGCATGTCTGTATATTCAAAGGCATGCTCTCTTCCAGGTTTCAGAACCTGTAAAAATGTAATATTCCCTCTCGAATCTCCTGTAGGTTCGAGAATCCAAATGAAACATGTTTGTAAATCATGTTTTAGGTTTTAAAAAAATGATTTCTTAGCATAAGTAGTTTAAATATTTCTGGAAAATAGAAAAAAACAAAGGAACTCAGAATATAGCAAAAATTTGAGAATCATGATTTCTATTTTCAATTATATAATCCAAAACCTTTTTGAAAATAATGATTTTTAAAAAGAAAATCAGATATTTACGGTTTGAGGTTGCATGGGTTGGTTGAACGGAAAAGGGTTCATTGCGAATTTTTGGTGATCGGTTGGTTTTCGTTGATCGGAATTTGGCATGGAGATGCAGGGATAGTCGGAGAGTTTGGAAAAAACGGATGGGAGATGATCCGAGTGCTGCGGTGACGGCGGTGATGGTTTTTTGTCTGTAGCCCTGGCTTTTGTTGGGTTGAGTATTTTGATTGGTATGACCTCTCTGATTGATCGAGTGCAACGAAACTCAAGGAGATGTTAGCTTGGGGTTTGTCGAAGGCATGGCCGAAAGTGATGACGCTCCGGTGGTCGGAGGAGTGCGTTCGAGGTGGTTACAGTTTTGGGTTACAGTTCTAGAATGTTGAAAATGGCTCGATTTTGATTAAATAGCGATTTTGGGTTTTGGGTTATTCGAATTGGCTCGGGTGATCAAAGATGGTGCTCTGGTGACTTCGTCGACGATCGCAGGCGGTCAACGTGCTTGTGCGCATAAACGTGCAAATGTTCGTGTCAGTGGTTCGTACATTTTGGGGAAGACGATGGAGTCTCGGAGTGGAGCGTGAAATTGAAGGTTTATCTCGAAGCAGGTGCGAGTTTGGGTTTACTCGGGTTCAGGCTCGGGTGGAACGAGATTTGTCTCGGGTTTTTCGATTTCTGGCAAAACAGTTTTGAAATCTTAAGAAAAATTAGGTTTTATCAAAAATAAATGTTGCTAAACCAAATTTCTTTTTATAAAATGGATGATTATCCTAGTTTAAATTATTTAAGAAGGTTTTAAATAAATTGTTTTAATTAGCCAAGTTTTAAAATGGTTTCAAATAAACATAACTTTTATTTTTAAAGTTTATTTTGAATAAACTTAATAATATTTAAAGAAGTTAATTTATATAAAGGATGTTTTAAAATTGTTAATTAACTTTCAAGGTTTGAGTTAACATATTTGTTAAAGAAATTTATTACTTGAAGTTAATTACTTAATAAAAGTAATTAAGATAAAATTGATTAATAATTCAAGTTTAATTAATCAACTAATTAATGAATAATTAATTTAAGACAATTACTTAATAAAGGTAATTAAGAATGGAGAATTAATGATTAAAGATTGATTAATCAAGTAATTAAAGGTTAATTAATTAATTTATAAGATTTATTAATTAAGGTAATTAATTTGAGAATAATTAATTAATTAAAGGTTAATTAATTAAGAAAAGTAATGAAGGAATGATTAATTAATGAAGGTGATTAAGATTTAATTAATTATAATTAATGACAATTAGTCGTTGATTAAAGATAATTTACGAAAGTAATTATGTGGTTAATTAATTTAAAACACACGATTTATTCATCTTAATTGAATATGTTTGATTGTTATTGAATGCTGTGTATTGGATTGATATCTCTGTTATGTGATTGTGATGCTATGTAATATGAATTGCTTTGTGCTGAGCTGTGATATTTGTGATGAATATATTACTGTGTGAGTGTGAAAAACCTTTGGGCCTGTAAAACGGCATTTGAATTTCGATGCGACAAGGAGTCGGATTCTAGTTGGTTATCCGAAACCCACATTGAATCATAATGGTGAATCTTTATGATTGATAAATTTATTTTATTTGTGAATCTATGAATAAAGATAAGCATTATGGATTATACCGCTTATCGATATTGATATGCTTGAATCTGTGATGATTGATGTAGTTGCACTATTGTGTTAAACCCCTGGACCACACTATACACACACAAATATGGATTGCACGAGGAAATTGGTTAAGTCGCAGATATTTTGGAAAAAAAAATTTAAAAGTTGAAATTTGTTTCCAAATAATTTTGAAAATTGAATTGGGTTGAATTTGAAAAGGCTTTTGAAAAGGAATTTTAAAGATAAAAGTTATTTTAAATAACTAGATAATGTTTTGAAATTTAAATAGTTTGATTTGAATTTAAATTCAAGATTTGGAATTGAATTCTATGTTTTGAAATTATGGTTTAAAAAGGTTATACAAGTTATAAATATGTTTATATGGGCTTTTAAACCATTTTAAAAGTATTGTTTTGGGAATTTGAATTTAACCCAAGTTTTATACTTGAAGGGCTTTAACTTGTGTAAATGTAACCAGATTTTTCCAAAACAAAAAACTATATGTTTTCAAATAATAATAGCTTTCATATAAAGAAAGGATTTCCAATTTGTATTGAAAGATTTTAAGTTGAAATGAAATTGAAATAGTTTTGAAAACTGTGAACGAACCTTTGTGAAAGATTATTAAACCTTGTTTTGAAATTGAAGAAGATTTTAAATGGTGTATCTTTTATATAAAAGATTTGAATTGGAAACGAGCTTGAAAGCTATGAGTTATATCTTTGATTTAAAGATTGAATGAGTTAATCCAATTGAAATGGAAATTGTTTTGAAATCCATGAAAGAATTTTTGTGAAACTAGGTGAACTTTGTGAAATGAATCTTTTGGTTTAAAGATTTGAAATGGTACTTGGTTTAAACCATTTGAAAAGAAAGGTTTTGGGTTTTAAAGTTGTGACTGAACTTAAATCCCATTATCCATATGTTTTTTAAATATTGCGCCCATTATTCGGTTTAGCCGGGAGAGGATCTTGTGTCATATAACACCATTCTGAATAATGATATGACGTTATGGATAGCATTTGAAGACCGGTGGTGAAGTCCAGATATTTTTAAAAGCGAAAGGATAACTCATCGAATGTCTCTGCACTGAATGGCTCCGGTATAGAGATCTCTATATGTGATGGGAGTCCGGACGTGATTAGAAATTATCCGGATTTGCAAGGCTTCTTTGGAAGTGCCTTCGGTTCTGTTCGAACCCGGAACAGACTTGTATGGATGTTTGTCTGACATTACACTTTGAGATGTAAAGCTGGTTTCTATTAAATACATTTCTGTTTGGTGGCGGAGATTTATTCTCATAGCTTAACACCCTTCTCTAAGACATACGAGCTCAGAGGTTATGTAGTTGATGGTTACTAGTGATACATTCCCAATTTGGTAATGTAGCATACGAAGTGCTGCTGATCATTTGTTGATCAAAGCATGACTTTGTGAAAAAGAGTAGCTTTGTGGACGAGACCTCATCGAGCCTCACAACGCGGTAATGGTCGACATAGGAAAGATGCGGCAAGGTTTCAGGGGTCGCACCCCTAGGATATGTCCATTCCTTCTGGAAAAGGGTGGTATTGTGGTATAGAGCACAGATACTTAACTCATGTGGGCACTATAAATTTTATTACTGTGTGATGTTGCTTTGTGATTGAGGGCCCCTCGGATAAAGGTCGCAAATGACCAGGGTTGGCATATCTTAGGCGGCCTTGTTTTGGCAGAGAGCTGGGTAAGTTCTCGGGGCGTCCCTCTAGAAGCGTCCCATGTGGCAATGGAAAGTTCCTTGGCCTGACCATTTGTTGGAAAATCCAATCTCCAATACACGCCCTGTACGGTTTTAGTTGTATAACCTGCCATCTACTTATGGTGGTGCCCCACTGTTTGGATGGTAGCTATAGTAGGCATAGTTCGAAATGTCTATGCTAGCTAAGATTAATATTATACTTTCGAAATATTTTCTACACTATGCACTAATAGTAATATCAAAATGGTTTTCGTGTATTAAGCATTTTTGACTATCATAAGGAGAAATCTCCTCCAATTCTGCGTTTGCATGGTGTGTGTGGTGGAAGGCCTTATGGTAGTTTCATTTTTCAAAAAGCATTGTGGATTTCAAATTTTAAAATCTTTTGTTGTTTGTTTTAAAGATAAAACTATTTTTGTTTGCTCATACCAGTCCCATGACTGACCCGAAGTTTATTGTTCACTTCCTAAACTCTGGATGCCCACAATTTTCCACGTGGGCAGTCTAGAGTTGGGTTTCTCAAATAGTCAGGTTTAGTAGATTATCGGGAGCTAGTTCAGCCTTTGGATTATGACTGACCTGGATTGCTTAGTGCATCGTTATTGGGAGTTTGAGCTATTTCTGGATTGGTGCCTTGGAGATGGAGATTACCGATACTGGAGTTCTCTTTTGAAGACTACTTTCTCTATTGGAGTTATTTTTCCGATGCTATTTGTTTCCGCTGCTGTACATGTCGCTCTGATATTGTTGAGCATTATTGATATCATTATTGTATATCATATTGTGGATATTGTATAATCGGAGATGTATATGATATTATTCATTCTCTTCCGCTATGTTGTTACAATTAATGTGCTATAAGCTCCAGCACGAGTCAGATTTCAATGGTTGAATCTGCGGCATTCGAGTGCAAGTGAAGTACGGGTGTCGATTTTCGAACGCTGAAATTTGGACCGTGACAACTGATAAATAAAGTTATTAGGCTGATAACTATGGAATAGTTAGAGGAAAATTACAAAATGGAATTTAGTAAATAAATAAATGCCTTTGGAAATGTTCATTGGAATAATAATGAAAAACATTTATTTTAGACAAGTTGACATTTATGGTAAAACTGAATAAAAGGGAATAGTTAATAATTGGACGTTTAAGGTAGATGTTATAGCTTTAAATAAATTAGAGGAAATTAGTAGGCTAAGTCCAATATTCAACTTAGAATATTTAACTTAGAATAATAAAAGCTTAGAATGAAGTTTAGAATAACTAATTGGACTTAGTGGGTTGGGACGTGAGGTTAGTAGGGTTACACAACAGAAGTCCGCCCTTTAACTTAAGGTTACCAACAGGTATGTACACTTCCTACTGAAGTGGAACATCTTCGACTATAGGACCCATGGAAAATGAATATGTGACCGTAATACCTACTTCTAGTTTGGAGGTATTAAGTGATTGTTTGAGGGTCTGCCTTCTCCCTAATTGATAAATAGATAAATGGTCCGAGTTGGCAACTAGGAGCAGAAGTGGATATCTTGGGGAGGGTCTGCTTCGGTCTTGAGGTATTAGGTGACTTTTATAGAGTCTGCCTCTCTCCTATAAAGAAGTAATAAGTGGTCCAGCGAGATTCTAAGCGATGTCAGCTAGATGGTATCGACGAGGAGTCCGCATTGGGGTTAGGTATTAACTGACGGGAACCTGCCTAAAATATAGGTATTAAATGGTTAGAAGTCTGTCTAGTCCTTAGTAATAAGGTCTGAAGTGGCTTCAGTAATGTCTCTCACATGGCTAAGACATTAATAACGATAGATACATTAGTAATATGGCTACTATGTATTATAAAGTAATTATTAGTTGTCAAAGGTCTCTATAGCTAGGACCAATTGGCCATCGATGGCGATGCTAGGAGCCTGCTTCATATTTGGAAAGTGGCTAATAGACGTACGTCTGTATTTCGTACCTTGGAGAAGGTTAGATGGACGAATCATATTAGGTAGAAATATCGTGCGTGCAATATTAGGTTAAACGTATTAACCGTAAATAATAGACATAACAATTAAATAGAAACCTACCGGTATAAATTTATATTTTGGACAAAGTATAGATTTTTCGATCACCGGAATGTTGTTCTAACCACCTCCTTGTTACAACCAACATGATAGATTTAGAGGAATATGTCATTGAAGCAAGAGGTGATCGGTTGATGGAGAAGTTTTCCTATCTCTCATTCTCGGTGTTGACAAAGTGAATTGATATCCAAGGAATGCTATTGATTCTAAGGTAGTAGCCTCAGTTGGTATTTATATTCTATTATATTTCCATTTCCACTGTGAGTTTATATTTATCAATCTATGATATCTTCATGCTTATTGCAGGTATCAAACAAACGATATGTACTCTAATGGACTTGAGTTTTGATTTTATCGAAATTTGCCCCATTAAGGTCCGGATGTTACAAAAACTCCATCGATAACTTCAACGCAAAAATGCAGCGAATTTTTTTATCATAAAGCTTTGCGAGCTTATAAAAAACTTCCAGATTTAGAATTATAATGTCCTTGGTTGCATTAAGACCAATGAAGAAAAATGGTTAAGTGAAATTTTAAATCTGAATAAACTAAGTGAAAATAAAACTCCCACTTGTGAAGAAATTATACATTTAGCTAAATTTGCAAAGGAATTATAAAGGACTATCAACTAAATGGAAGTCATGTGAAAAAATGATTCCGAATTTAATGGTTAAAAGAGGTGGATAAGACATAACACTATCAAGTCAATTAAGATTAATGAAATGATATTCCATAAACTATAGGATCTCAACAAACAATTTAGCTAATACTATAAATGTACATATGGCAGAATATGTGAAGATAAAATTTCAACTGGTTGGATAGTCAATATCTAGAAACAAATTCTAACCTACGTGAACTAGAATAACCTGATCACCAAGGAGGAATTTTGGGTAGAGATTAAGGATACAGCTAGTTACAAAGCCTATATCCCCGATGGCTTCCCTATGACTTTTTATATAAAATTTGGACAATAATTAGAAATGACATGTTGACCTTATTTACTGAACTGTATAACAAAAATTTGCAAATATAAAGATTTAATTTCATGGATGTTATTTTAGTTCCTAAGAAAGAAAAATATAAGGAACTTGCTAAGTTCATCCTTATATCTCTTATTAACTGCTCATTTAAAATAATTACTTAGTTCTTGCAAATAAGTTAAAAAATAAAATCAATAGTACAATTGATAAATCGTAAGCATTGTTTATTCAGTGTAGAAATGTTCTGGATTGAGTAGTAACTACATAAGAATTCATTAATTATTTCCATCAAAATGAAATCACATGCATGCTACTCAGGCTGTACTTTGCCAAACCTTTTAATTTGATTGATTAGATTTTTGTGCTATATTATTTATAAGCTAGAGGATTTGAAGCATAAGGAATTTCTTGGATTGATCCTTTTTCTTGAAAGTAGTGTCTCCATTGTTCTGGTAAAAGATGTCAAAGGTAACAAAATTCAATCCAAACGAAGACTCCATCAAGGCGATCCACATTCATCTTTACTATTTACCTAGCATCTTATGTCATTAATAAAGTTATTAAAATTGTAATGACTAATACTATCTAACCTAGAATTTGGAACAAGATTATTTATGGCGATATTATAATTCCTCAATATAATGATGACACCCTCATTTTTTTGTCCCATTTACGTCATCTTGTTGCCTTACAATAATTAAGTTTATAAAACTTTAAACTGTAATAAAGATTATGTACTAACATTCACAAAATATAAATTTTAGTTTTGAATGATAATGACAATCTTACAAATAATATGGCAAGTAATTTTAATAGTAATATAAAACAATTTACTATAAACTATTTAGGTATTTATATCATACCAACAAAACCAAAAAAGGAGGACTAATACTTCATTGTTGATAAGGTCAGTAAACTGCTATCACACTAGAAGTGTAATTATCTTTCGAGAGCAGGCATGACCGTTCTTATTAACTAAGCAATGTAATCTATTCATATTTATGGGCCATCCTTCTATGAATTCCATGCTTTGGAAGTTGATAAAATAGATAGAATTGGCAGAACTTTCTTTAAGAGGGGAAAATGAGTGTAATTTGGAAGAATAATTAATTAAAAAAACTTTAACATCGTTTTATTATGTAAATGTATTTGGAAATTCTTATATGGAAAGAAAGCAATTTGGAAGGAAATCATTGCAGACTTTACTTATTAAAACTCATATAGTTAATGCAAATTCCATAGAGGAATTTAGTTTAAAGAACAAAATTTTGAAGTTTTTTAGCTTATAGAATAGCGCCTTCAAAATTTAGCCCCAAGGACACGTCGCTCTTCCCATATGCTCATGCCACCATGCCACATCTTATGATGTTACGCCCTTATAGCCATCCTTCATTTACGCTATGCCACTGCTCATAATTGACGCATCCTCTAGCTGTGACACCTCACCCTGAAATCCACACTAACAAATAATATTATAAAGTAATATTATCGGCTAGTGCAGAGAATAAGGCTGGCTAGGAGCGACCATCCAAGAATTTTATTTTGAGTGAGCAACCGTACGTCAGTTAATGTCTTATATATTATTTAATCAAGTGGAATTGATTTACACAAATCGGGCTTAAAACAAAACTACGGGGAATGTAATAAAAACCAAAACAATATATAATAAATACAGATCATAGAATCACAGAACAGACATAGCGAAATAAAAATAGATACAACTCTGAACCAATCCAAAATAGATACACGATGTAGACTACACATATAAAAAGTACTACATCTCAAAATATGAATATATACATAAAAGGAGTCTAGCTCGACATAAGATACAACACAGCATCACACATATACATAAATGACAAAAGCAACTACTAGCTAACAAATAAGACATCCACTCTAAAGCATCAAGCTAGAGGACCTGAAACATCTTGATTTGACTCGAGTATTATATAAAATAACAAATGGTCAGTCTAGACTAAGATAAATGATTTAGCAAAAATGAATGATAGGTAGAATGAACTAGATCACAAATATAGTCATATATCGAAAATATCAAATATGCATCAATAACTTCAAATCACCAAATACTAAAACTCAAGATAGCTTATTAAAAGAAAAAATCCCCTAAATAATTTGGTGATAATTCAAACAACATCAAGTCCAAAAATCTCACAAATAGAAATATAGAAATCTCACAAAAAGGAGGAAGACGCCAAACTCCAAAATTGGTGAAATAAATTCACTAACATGCATTTAAATCCAAAATAGAAGTATAAGTCTATAAGCATCAAGATAGGTACGAGACCTATAACATTAATAGGAATAAGTCATATAATCTCTGAAATAGGTACGAGACCTATAAACATCAAGGTAGGTACGATACCTATAAACCCATGATAGAACAATCCTATTAATTCTAAAGGCGAGTCATAAACTCATTGATAAGAGTGTTAATACTTTCATATAACAAGTGAATAGATAACGACCATGTGTCTCGTACCACATGGGTTTACCCAAACATTTAATACACAATAGTAAACACCACTTGTGTGTCGTAATAGTTTGGTCAAGCAAATATGAGAATTAACAGGTAAAACAAACGCGAGCGTTTCATACCACTCGTTTTATTTAACCATTTAAATCAATTCCACATTGGATTGATGTCATGCAATTTTTGTATATAAAATTCTTCCCTTTAAAATCATTTTGGTAAAACATTATGTGTATATATATATGTACATATATATAAGTACACTTTTCAAGTCACTGCTCCAAATCATTTACAAAACCATTTTCAAAGAGAACAACACTATATATATATAAAACTATTTATATAGAAATTAGATTTGTATTTAAAAACATTTTCATAAAATGGTTTGACTTAGAAATCAGCCTTCTATAAATTCAATTTGAAAATGTTCATAAAAAATGTATTTTACTCTCAAGATCCATAGAACAACTTTATGGTATAAAACATCAAAGTGAATTCATCAATTCACAATCAAAATCCGAAAATATCAAAGAAATTGATAAAAAAATATAACAACAAAATAAAGTAATCAATCTCAAAGAATCAACTGGGTAAAAAAGTGGCAAACGGGTCGATCGAAGAACACCAGAACACAACCTAGAAGTCAAGTCCAAGCTGCAACTGGTGCGTCGATAATGTATACTGGTCCACTATTTACCTTGCATAGGTTGACACTTAGGCGATTCCGGTGGCTCTTTGATGATCGAATTCCGCTCATTTCTAATGTATTGCTTCTCTAGTGATCTAGGGTACTGAATTAGTAAGCGTGCATGCATATATACATGTATGATTGAATAAAAATCATGATTTCATAAGTGGGTATGCAGCAAACAAAGAATTTAATTCAAATAGACAAAGGATTCATCAATATATTAAGATCACATACACTATAGATTCAACCAAATTCATAAAACAGTAGCAAACATTCATCGTGGACTAGAAATTGTTAGATAAACTCACCTAAACAAACCTTGAATGGAGCATATTAGCTTAGAACATCCTATTTCTTCCTAGTTCAACTTCAACCTAAGCTCTTACCAATATATATTAGAATTGAATAAAAGCCCTTTGATTTCAATCTTTAATTTGGAAATTTGAGAACAAGGGTTTTGGACTTACGGTAGTTTTTTGATTTTCTGGTTTCGATGTTGAAATGAGAATGAGAAACAGTATATGTCCTCGTTTGTTATTTCTCTATTTTGGACTAAATGGGTTAATACGAAGATCCGTTAGCCAAGCGTTACAAATTTTCCTAAAACAAAAGTATTGCTAATTTGTATTGTTTCTTTTTAACACTTTATAAGCACTAATTTGATTTAAACATTTTTTTAATTTAACTAACATTGATTTCTACAATTTTCCCAGAATAAATAACATGTTAAAATATCATTTTTTACTAATATTGAAATATTTTATCAAATTAAATACAACCTTTTAAAATGAAAAATTATTATTCATATTTTTTATAAAATAAACCTTAATTAAAAAAATCATATTTCAAATAATGAAATTATTTCCATAATTTATTTTATTCATTTCCTCTAGATTGTTCTTGTATTATTAAATATATAAGAATTAACTACAAAAAGGAAAATTCAATAAATTATTAATTTATTCTCATTCCAAGTCCTTTTTAAATTTGAAAACACAATAATCATAAATTTCCCAAATTTATTCAATTAATAATTAAAATTAATTGAATAATATTTTAAATTTAGATAATCTCGACCGGGGTTGTTACACTAACGCCAATCTCCAATAGCCACCGCCAATTGAAAATCTAACCCTAAATAGTACCAGGTAAAAAAAATGATAATGAACAACATTAGTATTTAAGAAAATGATGTACAGTAATATATATCAAATAAAACATGTTACTAAATTATATAATTTAACCGTAAAATGCTACCACAAGGTAAGGCTAAGTATTACTCAATATAATCGAAACATAATTCTATATTCTTTTTCTGTTTAATTTCAATAACTACAAAACTGCTGTTAGTCCATGAGATAATGGTTTAGATAACAACAACCTTAGAACAAGATTATAAAATATAAATACTAATAGTATATTTTAGAAATATATGTATATGTAGTATTTAACCATGTAGGCACCAAAAATGTAGACTGTACAGTATAGAGATTCAAGATATCAAGATTGAAGACTCATGAGTATCAAGAATATCAACATTATCAAGAGTTCAAGAATTCAAGTAATTTATTTTTTAATTAGTAATTTTGTTAAAACTCCTAGAAAATCACTGGCATCTTAAAATCTAATTTATTCCTGAAATGGAATCCACTTCGAGCCCGTTAAAGGGATGGAACCCTAACTAGGATGAAACCTATGAAAAATCTAGTGGAACATTATTTTGTATCCGATAATTTTTTATTCAAATGATTTTAAAAAATTATCTTGTTTTCAAAATGATTTCAAAACCTTCCTTTTAAAAGAATCAAAAACATCTATCCTGATTTTAAATACTTTTAGCGTCAAAATAAACTTTATTTTCAAAATCAATTATCCTTAGTTTTAAAACTATCTTTAATAATAATATATTTAACTTTTAATATTTATACTTAGATTTAAATATAAAATTATAGTAAAATTTTATATATATTATTCTCTATATTTATTTATGTATTTTAACTATAGTTAAGTATATTTATAAAAGTTTAATATAGTTTTAATATAAGATAAAAGTTATTTTCAAAGAAAAACAAACCACCAAAATTTCCTTTGGGATGTCGACATACTCAATATACCCATGTCGACATAGTGTCAGTTAATTTCAAAATTTAAATTTCAAAAGAAGTGTCTGTTCGTCATATCTCTTCACGAATGGAAATGGCTATTGTCCTTCTATAAATAGGGGTTGTTTTCAGCGAATTTTCAATCATATTTTCTGGTTTTCATTTCTCTTCTTCTTCCGCATTTCTTTATACATATTCCCACCATTACTCTGCCGAAATCAACATTGAATCTAACTAGATTATCTTTGGTTTGATTCTCTATCACTATCTCAACAAGATCCTCAGTGCTATTCAGAGTTATAGGCTTCTTTGTAACCAATTAAACGAGAAAAGGTGTGATTGTGACCTTGGAAATCAATCAAGCGAGAAAAGGTGTGATTGTAGTCTTGGAAATAAATTGGGTGAACTTGCTGGCCAGGAAATCAAGTATCTCTATATAGAGGATTGTGAATCTGGAGGGTGTACCTCGTAGCATTGAAATTGAGGGTGTAATTATATAATTGCTTTTGAAAGGAAATCCATACTTATGTGCGGGACAGGATGAAGGGTAACTCCGAACCAGTATAAAATCCGGTTTGTTCTTTCCTTTACCGCTTTTACTTTATTTATGCATCTATGTTTGATTATGTGATCATATCTGTGTCTGAATATTGCATACATTTGTGTTCGAATTAACAAAAACTCAAAAAGATTTAATAATTCGTTAAAACGCTATTCACCCCCCTCTAGTGTTTATCCTAGCCTTAAGATCCGTAATCCGCATTCCTCACATTTGGCATCAGAGCAAGGTTTTCAAAGTTTCATAATCTGATTTTTGAAAAAGTTTTCAAAATGGCTATGTTTGTTAATACTAGTTTAGAATTATTCAGATCATCATTGTCTCATGAGTCTACATAAAATCGATGTTCAATTCAAGTTTCTACCAAAATTGTTTGATGTGCAGGAAACATGCTTTATGGGAGTTGAGGAATCAATCCACAATGAACAAATTGTGCAGATCAAAAAGAACAAATGGATACTCGATAGTGGATGTTCTAGACACATGGCTGGCAATCCCGATATGCTGAATGATATAATATACAAAGATAGAGGACTGGTTAACTTTGGAGATAATTCAAAAGGATATGTGATTGGCATCGGCAAAGCCGGTAACTCTGAAACTTCTATTATTACAAATGTTTTGCTAGTTAAGAATCTGAAATCTAATCTGCTAAGTATAAGTCAACTCTGTGATAAAGGATATAAAATTAAATTTGAAAAGATAAGTGTCACATTGAAGATAATAATTCAACCATAATATTTGAGGGAATTAAGAAAAAGATTCTTAGTATGAAAGTTTCAAATGATAACTTGTGTCTTCTGGCAAATACAAGTGACCCTTGGATTTGGCATAAGTGATTTGGACATTTGAATCTCAAACTCTTATCTAGACTGTCAAAATATGATCTAGTAAGAGGTCTCCCTAAAATGAATTTTAAAGTGGATAGTCTATGTGATGCATGTCAATTAGGAAAATTTCGAAAAAGTTCCTTTAAATTAAAAGATACGATTTCTACTTCAAAACCTCTTAAATTACTTCGTCTTGATTTATTTGGTCCATCTCAAATTCTATCAATAAATCATAATAAATATGTTTTTGTAGTTGTAGATGATTATTCTCGATTTACATGGACAATATTTTTGAAACGTAAAAGTGATACTTTTGAATGTTTTAAGAACTTTACAAAAAGGATTCAAAATCAACTTTCTCTAAAAATTATAACCATTCGTAGTGATGACGATGGTGAATTTGAAAACGAAAAGTTTGAGGAATTCTGCAATAAAAACAAAATAACTCACAATTTTTCATTTCCAAGAACTCCACAGCAAAACAGAGTAGTAGAACATAAAAATAGGATGATTCAAGAGTGTGCGAGAACAATGATTTCAATAGTAAATTACCAAAGTATTTTTGGACAGAAGCAGTTGCTACCGCTTGTTATATTTTAAATAGAATTTTAATTATACCTTTAACTGATAAGGCATCTTACGAACTTCTTCATAGAAAGAAACCTAAAGTATCCTATTTTAGAATTTTTGGAAGTAAATGTTTTATGTTAAATACTAAAGATAACTTAGATAAATTTGATCCTAAATCCGACAAAGGTATCTTTATCAGATATTCTAATAAAAGTAAAGCGTACAGAGTATTTAATTTAAGAACTTACACCATCGAAGGAACAATGATGTTTCGTTCGATGAAAATATCAAAATTTTTGAAGATACAATTGATGAAGATGATTTAATCACTCAAAATCAAGAGTTAACTGAAATTAATAATGAAATTAATCATCCTAATAAAAGGATTAAATTTTTAAAAGATCATCCTACAGAAAATATACTAGGAGATATGCAATCTTTTGTTAAAACTAGAAATCAACTAAGTCAAATGAGTAATGTAGCTTTTATATCAACTATTGAACCCAAAAATCCAAAAGAAGCATCAACTGATAATTCATGGATTTTGGCTATGCAAGAAGAACTAAATCAATTTACTAGAAATGATGTTTGGGAACTTGTTCCTAGACCTAAAAATAAAACTATAATTGGAACTAAATAGGTTTATAAAAATAAAATGAATGAACAAGGAGAGATAGTTAGAAATAAAGCTCGATTAGTCGCTCAAGCTTATTGTTAAGAAAAAAGAATAGACTTTGATGAAACCTTTGCTCCCGTAGCAAGATTAGTAGCCATTAGGATTCTACTTGCTTTCGCAAATCATAATAATTTCAAATTATTTCAAATGGACGTTAAAAGTGCCTTTTTAAATGGATTTGTCAAAGATGAAGTATATGTTGAACAACCACCACTTTTTTAAAATGAAAAATTACCAAATCATGTGTACAAACTTAAGAAAGCTTTATATGGTCTAAAATAAGTTCTTAATGCCTGGTATGATAGAATAAGATCTTACTTATTACAATCAAACTTTGAAATTGGTAAAGTAGATAATACTCTTTTTATTAAAAGAAATAAAAATGATATTCAACTAGTACAAGTCTATGTAGATGATATCATTTTTGGATCAACTAATTTTAAAATGAATAAAGAATTTTCTGAAATAATAACAAAAGAGTTTAAGACGAGTCATATGGGTGAATAAACTTCTTTTTAGGATTACAAATAAAATAATTAGATAATGGTATCTTTATTAGTCAAGAAAAATATGCTAAAGACCTAATTAATAAATTTTATTTGACTACTGCGAGTGGAAAATCCACTCCCATGGCAACCAATGAGTAACTTAGTAAAGAAGATCTCTCGAAAGATGTAGATCAAAAATTATATAGAGGAATGATTGGATCACTACTCTATATTACTGCTAGTAGACCTGATATCATGCATAGTGTTTGTCTTTGTGAAAGATATCAATCCCAACTTAAAGAGACCCACTTAAAAGCCATAAAACGTATCATAAGATATGTTAAACACACCACTGATTATGGCTTATTTTACCCTAAAAATAATTCTTTTGACTTAATATCTTACTGTGGTGCTGATTATGCTGGTTGTAAATCAAACTGAAAAAGTACAAGTGGAACTTGTCACTTTTTGGGGCATTCTTTGATTTCCTGGTTTAGTAAAAAACAAAACACAGTTTCTTTATCAACAACTGAAGCGTAATATATTTCTGCTGCTTTGGCTTGTTCTCAAGTAATATATATGCAACAAACTTTAAAAGACCATGGTTTAAATATTTCAAAATCACCAATTTATTGTGATAATACTAGTGCGATAAATTTGTCCAAAATTACTACTCAACATGCTCGAACTAAACATATTGACATAAGACATCATTTTCTTATAGATAATATAAATAAGGAATTAATTACTCTAGATTATATTAATTCCGAGAATCAAATTGCTGATATATTAACAAAACCCTTAAATGAATCTATATTTACTAAATTAAGAAGAGAATTAGTTATTTGTTCAATAACTGAAATATAAAAAATATATATAACAGAGTATAATTAAAAAATTAGATTAAAATAAATTAAATAGCAAAAATTCAAGCACCATGTCGACATCCCCTTATACCCCATGTCGACATACAACGATCTTTTATCTTTGAAATTTTTCCCACCAAAATTCAAATAATTGGTTATATATTCTTCCTATTTTTGAAATTCTATTCATTCTTTCTGTTATTTCTCTGTTCTATCTTCTGAAATTAAATAATCAATGGCCTCCTCTTCCAAATCAAACAAAAATTTAACCTTTTCTTTCCTTTCTCCTACTTCTGTACCGTTTCAACGAACAACGCATGCTCGTGTAGCGAAAATGGAGGATTCTCTGAAGGATGCACTTCAGTTAATGACTAAAATCCAAGTGATGCAACTTCGAATGGCCAAAGAACAAGAGAGACAAGGCAAAATCATTAGGAATTTACAAAAATTTGTAATGGACAATCACGCTAACCCGATCTTGATTGATGAAGACTCTTTAGGAGATCAAGTACAAGAGGCCAGCGATGAAGAAGAAGAAGAAAAAATCCCCATGGAAGAAGTGCATGCGGAAGATGACGACAAAGTCATTTTCGTTGGTAAAGCGTGCTTTGACAAAGATGGAAATCTTGTTGAACAATGTGGAAATTTTTGTTTCCACTATCCAAATTGTTCGGTTCATAGATCTCCCATTTTCGAAGACACTCATTAGTTTCTTTTCTCTTTTTTCCTATTGTTGTATGTTCTTTCTTACGTATCGCAAGAAAATGTAAATATAACTATATGATTAATAAGTAAGTTGTGTTCTATATGTGTTCTATTAAAAGCATAATTAGATACTTAGGATAGTTAGTAGTTTAGGACTAAGTTTTAAGAGATATGTACTTATGATAACATTATCATTATAATCACATATCATAAAGTATTATATTAAAGGGGAGTTATATAGTTTGGAGTTACATAGTTTGGAGTTATATAGTTTGGAGTTAGTTTTTGTTGATGACAAAGGAGGAGAAGTATAAAATAGGATAGTTAGGCATAGATTAAGGGGGTGTTATTAGGATAGAAGTTATATTTTATAAATAAATGTTGCCATCATTAAAAGGGGGAGATTGTTAGTCCGTGAGATGATGGTTTTGATGACAACAACCTTAGAATAAGATTATAAAATATAAATACTAACAGTATAGTTTAGAAATATATGTATATGCTACATTGAACCATGCAGGTACAAGAATGAAGACTGTTCAGTATAGAGATTCAAGATATCAAGATTGAAGACTCATGAGTATCAAGAATATCAAGAGTTTAAGAATTCAAGTAATTTATTTTTTAATTAGGAATTTGGTTAAAACTCCTACAAAAGCACCGGCATCTTAAAATCCAATTTAATTCATGGTATGAAATACACTTCGAGCCCATTAAAGGGATGGAACCCTAAGTAGGATGGAACCTATGAAAAATCTAGTGGAACATTATTTTGTATCCGCTAACTTTTTATTCAAATGATTTTACAAAATTATCTTGTTTTCAAAATGATTTCAAAACCTTCCTTTTAAAAGAATCAAAAGCAACTATCCTGATTTTAAATACTTTTAGCCTCAAAGTAATATTATTTTCAAAATCAAATTATCCTTAGTTTTAAAACTATCTTTAATAATAATATATTTAACTTTTAATATTTATACTTAAATTTAAATATAAAATTATAGTAAAATTATATATATATTATTCTACATATTTATTTATGTATTTTAACTATAGTTAAGTATATTTATAAAATTTTAATAGAGTTTTAATATAAGATAAAATTTATTTTCCAAGAAAAACAAAATACCAAAATTTCCTTTGGGATGTCGACATACTCAATATACCAATGTCGATATAGTGTCAGTTAATTTCAAAATTTAAATTTCAAAAAAGTGTTTACTCATCATATCTCTTCACGATGGACATGGCTGTTATTCTTCTATAAATAGGGGTTGTTTTCAATGAATTTTCAATCTTATTTTCTGGTTTTCATTTCTCTTCTTCTTTCACATTTCTTTATACATATTCCCACCATTACTCTGCCGAAATCAACATTGAATCTAACTAGATTATCTTTGGTTTGATTCTCTATCACTATCTCAACAAGATCCTCAGTGCTATTCAGAGTTATAGGCTTCTTTGTAATCAATTAAATGAGAAAATGTGTGATTGTGGCCTTGGAAATCAATCAAGCGAGAAAAGGTGTGATTGTAGCCTTGGAAATCAATTGGGTGAACTTGTTGCCCGAGAAATCAAGTATCTCTACCCAGAGGATTGTGAATCTGGAGGGTGTACCTCGTAGCTTTGAAATCAAGGGTGTAATTGTACAATTGCTTTTGAAAGGAAATCTATAGTTGTGTGCGGGACTGGATGTAGGGTAGCTCCGAACCAATATAAAATCTGATGTGTTCTTTCCTTTACCGCTTTTACTTTATTTCTGCATCTGTTTTTGATTCTGTGATCATATCTGTGTCTGAATATTGCATGCATTTGTGTTCGAATTAACAAAAACTCAAAAAGATTTAATAATTTCTTAAAACACTATTCACCCCCTCTAGTGTTTATCATAGCCTTAAGATCCGTAATCCGCATTCCTCACAACTGCTACCATTTGGTAGCATTGCCCCTTTTTTATTCAGAAAAGCTTTGTCATTCTGTCAAATTTGGTCTTCCGTACAAAAAAATTGAGAGTCGGTCGTAGGAGCTAAAAATGTGATAAAATTTATCTTCATGATATTTTTTGAACCCCATAACCCACACACTTTCTTTTATGGAAGTATGTTATCGGTTTGTTTCACATCCTTAAATTAAACCTTAATTAATTATTCATTTGGGGGATGAAATTTCATTCTGGTCTAACACTTGGTTATTTCCTTTTTTCCTGAGTCCTAAAATTAACTGACCATTTCCTTATAGCGTGAAATAAAAACGATTTTACCATTAACCTCTTGCATACCATAATGAAGTTAAATGAAGTTTTACGTTTAATAATGACATTATATGAAATTCACTTAGGCAATTTCACGTACTCATTACAAAAATTGAAAAATTATGCATTTCCAGCATGATATTCTGGAATGGGGTTGGAAAAATAAAAGAAATACACCTCAAAATCACTATACAACTTCCTCAATATTAACCATAAAATCCACTTGAGAATAAAGGTATGGAAGAAGGCTTATAAAAGTGCCAGGCTCTACTACAATTGAAGGCATGGGTTTTGCCAAAGTCCAAAGGAGAGTGTTCCGAAGGCACTAAGATGGTTTTCGAAGGAGTCACAAGCACTAGGTACCATTACAGATGATGAATAGGATAAAAGTTTAAAAAAGATGGAAAAGAAAGCAAGGTTACCCTTCTGCCTCACTAAGGCCTTCCAATGCAGATGGAATTGCATATGTAAGAAAAGCAGAAATGGGTACAAAACACCTTTCAAAGGTATTGAATGAAAGGCTCGCACACATGAATTGGTTCCCTCAAAATCGAAGGTTTCATCATTGTCAATTTTCCACTTGAAGGATTGATTCCAATATAACTTTCAAAAGCAAGGATAAACCTTTTGAAAGCATGATGAAAATCCTACATGAAAGCTAAGGGCCTTTCGTTAAGAATTAGATGGTACTCTCATTCCTTTCGAAGCAACGCGAAAGCTCAACTCACTTCTCAGTTGTGACAGTATATCAACACGAAGCAAAGAGCGATTCTACCACCTATTTGACGAATTCGGAAGTAGTCCATTAACAAACAAAAAGAAAGAGGCACTCAGACCGCAACGGCAGCAAAAGGATGTCAAGGGGATCCTTTCGACTGAGTTGAAAAGTGTGGAATGAGAAGATAGGAAGCACAAGAATGGATGAAAAAGCTCGAAAGGATAGCGACAACATCGAAAGCAGGCGCACTGAAAACTGAAAGAAGGCCTTTCGACAATGTCGAATAGATGAATGTGAAAGATAGGAGAAGGACTTATCAACTGAGTCGAAAGGAAGGGTGCAAAAGTGGGTCGAGCTACATCCATCAATACGACCCTAGGTGTCTGATTTTGAGGACAGGAATCCTAACTCATTCTCTTACTTCATAACAAAAATACATCTTTGTAACTCTAAATCAATTTGGGGGAAAAGATTTATTACTTGTAATTCAATTTTGATGAATGGTCAAAGAGGAGGGGCATGAATTAATAAAGATTTTGATTATGAGGGAGATCATTTCGACCATTAGCTTGTCTAATGATTAATTGCACATGATGCTAGCTTATCTTCTTAATTCCTTTTTTTATGCGAAACTATGGGATTAACTTGGATAATATTAATGCGAATCACATTATCATCATGTTCAAAGATATTTAATGGTAAGCAAAGATGACAAAGGTGATTCAATTCTAATAAAATTCATAGAATTTATGTTACCCATGATGATTTTTCATTACATATTTTAAAAAGAGCTTGCATATTATACATTATATTCCCTTCAAAAGAGCAAGACCCCTTTTGACTTAGTCGAAAGGGCCGTTTCGAAAAGGATCTGATGTATAAATGATGAGCGATGCTGTATGGATTAATTCCTTCAAAAGTTATACATACACAACAACGCATACAACCCCCTTGTGAAAGAGTTCATTCCAGAAGAACTTAAACAATGGAGTCGAAAGCATATACTTCCCTTTAGAGGAAAGATGATCCTTTCGACATAGTCGAAAGAGATGATTAAAAAATATAAAAACCTCTTTCGACTCACATAGAAAATAGGTTCCAAAGAGGTGTTTATTCCTTGACCTCCATTTCAATAGGATTGATAGGATCCATTATCTATTATTAGGAAATACTCCAAACGCAATTTGTCCAAGTTAACCTAGTCGAAAGGGGGGTTATAAAGGGAATGAACACTTCTAATAATCTTGTTTTGTAACATAAACAACATTTCCTGTAAATCACATTATACTATGCAATGAAGTTGGGGTTTCCCACAACAATTAATGTAGCCGAATACGAATCCATGGTGGCAGGATTGACTTTGGCTTTAGAGCTCAAAATCCTACAGATTCAAATCTTTAGTGATTCGCAACTAATAGTAAATCAAGTGAAGTAAGTATAACAGACTAAAGACGCCAAACTATCTCTATATGTAAAAATGGTATTGAAGATACTCGCTTTATTTGAAGATTTTTCTATACATCAAGTTCTGTGAAGAGAAAACTCATAGGCGGATTCATTAGCAAAGTTGGCTAGTTCAGGGGAAGCCCCAAAAACTCAAATTGAAGATTTTTCTATACGTCAAGTTCTGTGAGGAGAAAACTCACAGGCGGATTCATTAGTAAAGTTGGCTAGTTCAGGGGAAGCCCCAAGAACTCGGATTGTGCTAGTAGGATATTAAGCAAGTCCGAGTATTGAAGAGGGGACATTCGAACAACAAAAGGAACTGTTAGTCTTAACTAGATCCCAGGCCATGTCACGAGAAAGGAAAGAAAAAGAAATTAATAGGGAAATCCCAAATGAGAGAATCAACCAACCAAGGACAGATGACTATTATTATAACACTTAGATGTTGCCTATTGTCGAAAATCTTTCAAAAGGGATATTTGCATCTAACCATGAATGATTCTACGCATGAATGATTCTGCAAAGACCAGTCTAACGGGAAAAGGTTGACAAAAAAGATAACGTGACAGGGTTTTTATTGGCCTTGTATGGTAAGTCAAGCCATTGAATATGTAAGGAGATGTGATAAATGCCTGAAATACTCAAAGATTCCTCGATTGCCACCAAGTCGGTTAACCCCAATTTCAAGTCCATGGCCCTTTGATGTATGGAGAATTGAATTGATCGACACATTGCCGATTTCTAAAGAGGGAGCAAAATATGCCGTAATCGCCATAGACTACTTTACAAAGTGGGTCAAAGGAGAATTACTCCCTAAGATCACTTCTGGAAAGTGCTCAAATTTGTCATTAAAACATTATAATCAGATTTGGAATTTCCTGTAAGATTATCTTAGACAATGGAACATGATTTGAAAGTGAAGAATTCTCCTAGTTTTGTCATAAGAACGAGATTATTAAAAACATTTCCTCCATGGCACATCCAAAGGAAAATGGGTCCATTGAAGGTACAAATAAGGCTATAAAGACTATTCTGAAAAAGCGGCTGAACAAAGCTAAAAGGAATTGGGTAGAAGAGTTGCCACTTGTGCTATGGACTTATCGAACATCTACTAAACAACAATGAGACATACTCCCTATTCATTAACATATGGGTGTAAGGCGATGTTACTAATTGAAATTGAAATACCCTCACATTGAAGGATCGCATATGCAATTGATTTAAACCAGGAACTAAAGAGAGAATCGCTGGATTTAATACATGAGTTGAGAGATGAAGCAGCAATTCGAATAGTAGAATATCAGAGAAGAATTTCGAAACATTACAACTCAAAAGTGAAAAAAGGACCATTTCAAGAAGGAGACCTAGTATTCTGAAGGGTAATGGAAAACATGAGAAATCCTATGGATGGACCGCTAGGACCAAATTGGAAAGGTCTCCTAATCATATGCATAGTAATTCTCCTAGAAGTTTACAAGTTATGTCGACCGGACGGCAGTATGGTTCCTAGAACATGAAATACAGAACATTTGTGACCATATTTTCCTACAATGAACGAATAAAGCATCTCTTTCTTTAAAAGATAAGTCTACATAGTTGGGACTAGAATTCTCGTTACACTTGGACATTACCTTCAATGGTCAAAGCCTTTATCTATACCGAGTAGGCCAGGTCAAAGTGCCTCTTGGAGGGAGGTTAGAGTAGGCTTTTATACGCACCACGCCATGGCCAAGATAAAGCATCGACAAGCCCGTGGCCGGGCCATGCTATGGCCAGGTCAAGGTGCTTCCTGGAGGGAGGTCAGAGTAAGCCTTTATCTGTGCCACGCTATGGCTAGGTTAAAGCATCGACAAGCCCTTGGCTGCACCAGGCTATGACCAAGTAAAGGCACCTCCCGGAGGGAGGTTAGAATAAGCCTTTATCCACGCCACACTATGGCCAGGTTAAAGCACCGACAAGCCCTTGGTCGTGCCACGCTTTGGCCAGATCAAGGCACTTCCTGAAGGCAAGTTAGAGTATGCCTTTATCCACGCCACACTATAGTTAGGTTAAAGCATCGAGAAGCCATTGGCTGTGCCAATCTATGGCCAGGTCAAGGCACCTCCTCTATCTTGTTGTTAGTCCATGAGATGATGGTTTTGATGATGACAACCTTAGAATAAGGTTATAAAATATAAATACCAACATTATAGTTTAGAAATATATGTATATGCAGGATTTAACCATGCAGGTATCAAGAATGAAGACTGTACTGTACAGAGATTCAAGATATCAAGATTGAAGACTCATGAGTATCAAGAAAATCAAGATTATCAAGAGTTCAAGTTTTCAAATAATTTATTTTTTAATTAGAAATTTTGTTTAAACTCCTAGAAAGCACTGGCATCTTAAAATCCAATTTATTCGTGGAATGGAATCCACTTCGAGCCTGTTAAAGGGATGGAACCCTAAGTAGGATGGAACCTATGAAAAATCTAGTGGAACATTGTTTTGTATCCGCTAACTTTTTATTCAAATGATTTTACAAAATTATCTTGTTTTCAAAATGATTTAAAAACCTTCCTTTTAAAAGAATCAAAAACATTTATCCTGATTTTAAATACTTTTAGCCTCAAAATAATCTTTATTTTCAAAATCAAATTATCCTTAGTTTGAAAACTATCTTTAATAATAATATATTTAACTTTAATATTTATACTTAGATTTAAATATAAAATTATAGTAAAATTTATATACATTATTCTCTATATTTATTTATGTATTTTAACTATATTTAAGTATATTTATAAAAGTTTAAAACAGTTTAATATAAGATAAAAGTTATTTTCAAAGAAAAACAAACCATCAAAATTTCCTTTGGGATGTCAACATGCTCAATATACCCATGTCTACATAATGTCAGTTAATTTCAAAATTTAAATTTCAAAAGAAGTGTCTATTTGTTATATCTCTTCACGAATGGACATGGTTGTTGTTCTTCTATAAATATGGGCTGTTTTCAACGAATTTTCAATCATATTTTCTAGTTTTCATTTCTCTTCTCCTTCCACATTTCTTTATACAAATTCCTATCATTACTCTACCGAAATCAACATTGAATCTAACTAGATTATCTCTGGTTTGATTCTCTATCACTATCTCAACAAGATCCACGGTGCTATTCAGAGTTATAGGCTTCTCTGTAATCAATTAAACGAGAAAAAGTGTGATTGTTGCCTTTGAAATCAATCAAGCGAGAAAAGGTGTGATTGTAGCCTTGGAAATCAATTGGGTGAACTTGTTGCCCGTGAAATCAAGTATCTCTACCCAGAGGATTGTAAATCTGGAGGGTGTACCTCGTAGCCTTAAAATCGAGGGTGTAATTGTACAATTGCTTTTGAAAGGAAATTCATACTTGTGTGCAGGAATGGATGTAGGGTAACTCCGAACCAGCATCAAATGCGGTGTGTTCTTTCCTTTACTTTATTTCTACATCTGTGTTTGATTCTGTGATCATATCTATGTCAGCATATTGCACACATTTGTGTTAGAATCAACAAAAACTCAAAAAGATTTAATAATTCCTTAAAACACTATTCAACCCTGCTGTAGTGTTTATCCTAGCCTTAAGATCTGTAATTCACATTTCTCACACCTGCTTGTGAATAAGCTAACCAAGCGCATCGGAAAATAATGGACTAAGACGTCCAAGCCCAAGGAGCGGCATATCAAGCAATGGACTAAGATGTCTGAGACCAAGAAGTGGCATATCAAACAACAATGGACTAAGACGTCGAAGCCTAAAAAGGGGCATATCAAACAATTGAATAAGATGTCCAAGCCCAAGAAGCGGCATATCAAACAACAACCAAGACGTCCGAGCCCAAGAAGCGGCATATCAAATGATGGACTAAGACGTCCAAGCTTGAAAAGCAGTTGATAAAATAGGAACTACATGCAAGGTTTAAAAGATTTACACATGTTGAAAGTAGACAAGAGCCAAGGAACATAACAGAAGGCATAAATAAGAATCTGAAGCCTCCAACTAATCATCAAAGAAGAATTTTGAACTTCACTTATTAATACCTGAATATGGGTTTTGGGTCTTTTATTATTAAATTCTAGAATTCATTTGTTAATATTTGATTCTAGGTTTCGATTATTTACCAATAATTTACTCATACTCGAATCTGGGTTTCGAGACAATCATTAATTGCCGGACTTTACATATAAATGCCCTAATCTGGGCTTAAAATTTCTATTATGAAGATAATTACTATGGATTTCTGATTATCCACCACCAATACCCGAATCTGGGTTTGAGGGTTCTATTATGAAGACTATTCCTGATTTTCAATTGTTAAAACCCGAAGCTGGGTTTCGGACATCTTACTATTAACTTCTGAACTTCACTTATTAATATCCAGATCTAGGTTTTAAATTTCTAAACTTTCTAATACCTGAATTTGATTTTTAGGTCATTTATCATCAATTTTGGATTTCATCTATTAATTCCCAAATCTGGGTTTTAAAAGCGGTTGTTATTGAGATTATAATGGACGTCTAAGTCTTCAATCGAAATTTGAGTTTATCTTCTTAATACCCAAACCAGGGTCATTGATTTGCTACTCTGAACAACATTTACTAACATTAGAATCTTGGCCCCTAGACCATTCTTATCTCCAAGAGGAGTTTCTAAAGACATATTACTTATCCCCCAAATAACGATTCATGGATTGCAATAACTTATTTTTAGATGGCAGCTTATGACCTTCTATTTCCAGACATTTGTTGTCTTCAATAGAAAGTTCTTGAACTTCAATTATTATACGCTTGGATTACTATTGATTTCATGGGAGTTCAATTTGTGAATTTCATTTTGAACTACAAAATTTGAATGGTGAGACTTACAATATTGCTAGACAGAAGTCTTTAGATCTCAATCATTTAGAACCTCTACTCTATTGACTCTATTTCCAAATCATGAAGCATATATTTAGACAAGTAATGAGCCAAGGATAGAAAATGTTACTGTCTTTGAATTTTGTAGGAAAGTAAGGTTATTAAGACTGAATTAGATGTTAAATCTTTGTCCTAAAGAAAAAAAGCTTCTTTCGTACAAGGGAGGACATAATGTTAACCAAAAATCTACTAAAGAACAAAGGTATAAAGAAGGCTTATAAAAGTTCCAGGCTCTACTAAAATTGAGGCATGGGTTTCGCCAAAGTCCAAAGAAGAGTATTTCGAAGGCATTGAGATGGATATCGAAGGAGTCGCAAGTACCAGGTACCATTACAGATGATAAGCAAGACAAAAGCTTTCGAAAAGATGGAAAAGAAAGCAAGGTTACCCTTCCGCCTCACTAAGGCCTTCCGAAGCAAATGGATTTGCATATATAAGAAAAGCAGGAATGGGTTCAAAACACCTTTCAAAGGTATTGAACAAAAGAATCGCACACATGAATCGATTCCCTTCAAATAGAAGGTTTCGTCATTGTCAATTTGCCACTTGAAGGATTAGTTCTAATACACCTTTCGAAATAAAAGGATAAGCCTTTCAAAACGGTTGACCCTTTCCGAAATCATGATGAAAATCCTACATGAAAGCTAAGGTCCTTTCATAGCAATGTGAAGGCTCAACTCACTTCTCTGTTGTAGCAATATACCAACACAAAACAAAGAGCACTTATCCACCATTTGGATGAAGCCGAAGCAGTCCAGTAACAGGCAAAAAAAGAGGTACTCAAATGTTAACGACAGTGAAAGGTTATCATGGGGATCCTTTCGACTGAGTCGAAAGGTTTAGAATGAGAGGATAGGAAGTGCAAGAATGGATGAGAAGCTCGAAAGGATAGCCTTTCGACAGCATCAAAAGCAGGCACACCGAAAACTGAAAGAAGGCCTTTTGACAATGCCGAATAGATGAATGTAAAACATAGAACGAGGACCTTTCGACTGAGTTGAAAGGATGGATATGAATGTGAGCCAATCTGCATCTAAAACTACGACCATAGGGTTTCGATTTTGAGGATCAAATTTTTGCAATCCTAACTCATTCTCTTACTTCTTAGCAAAAATAAATCTTTGTAACCCTAAACCAATTTAGGGGAAAAGCTTTATTATTTGTAATTCAATTTTGATTAATGATCAATGAGTTGGCGCATGAATTTAATAAAGATTTTGATTAGGAGGGAGACCATTTTGACCATTAGCTTGTCTAATGATCAATTGCACATGATGCTAGCTTATTTTCTAAATTCCTTTTTGTCTAATGCGAAACCATGTGATCACTTGGATAATATTCATGCGAATCACATTATCATCGTGTTTAAAGATATTTAATGATTAACAAAGATGATAATGGTCAATTCTTATAAAATTCATAGAACTTATATTATCCAAGATGATTTCCATTGCATATTTTAAAAAGAGCTTACATATTATACATTATGTCCCCTTCGAAAGAGCAAGACCTCTTTCAACTTGGTCGAAAGGGCTGTTTTGAAAAGAATCTGACATATAAATGATGAGCGATGCTATATGGATTAATTTTTTTGAAAGGTATACATATGCAACAACGCGTACAGCCTCCATTCGAAAGAGTTCATTTCCAAAGAGCTTAAAAAATGGAGTCGAAAAGATATAATTTCCTTTATAGGAACGACGATCCTTTCGACACGGTCGAAAGAGATGATATACGATATAAATAACCTATTTCGACTCGCTTAGAAAAGAGGTTTCGAAAGAGGTGCTTATTCCTTGACCTCCAGTTCAAAATGATTAATAGGATCCATTATCTATTATAGACAATACTTCAAACGCTATTTTCCAAGTCAACCTAGTTGAAAGGGGTGTTTTGAAGGCAATGAACACTTCTGATAATCTTCTTTTGTAACATAAACAACATTTCTTGTTAATCACATTGCTTTGTGGATGTTGACAGGGTTTCTTGTTAACACTTAACTTTACAGGAATTAAGCTAAATTATTTCAAGCCCTTTGGATTATACATGCACCTCCTAAGGACAAGATGCATATTACTAAAATCCTAAATATACAAATAACAATACCAATGACATGTTTTAGCTCTATACTTCATTTTCGGAAAAAACAAGGCACATGTATTATTAGTGCCAATTCATGCTCATTAATAGCTTAACTATCCAAATTTTTATTTGGTCAAACAAAACTATCCCTCAATAGATAATTTTCAAATTTAACTTTCAACAAACACATGGATGCCTTATGAACAATATATACACAAGGTGGGTTCTTGTATGTCAAAAGGGATCGATGTATCTTCAATAACACAAGTAGAAATATTGATTCTGTATTAATTTTTACTACTTTATATATATATTTCCTTAGACAGGTAATATAGATTGGAAGCATTTAATAATCAACATGTGCATAACCAAAGCACATTTATGAACTTGATGAACATATTTTTCTGCATTTTAAACCGTTTGTTTCATATATTTTTATTTTAATAAAGTGGTATTATACGGGTATTTTTTTGTGGTTTTGCAGATTATAGATTCCAAAGTGCAACATTTTGAATACCGTCGAAGAGAAAGTACATATTGTTCATGAAGAAATGCATCTCACGTCACCAACATGTGTACTATTCATGCAAGAAATCAATTGCAAATATTGAAAATACACATTCAAAGTTTGACCTGAAATCTCTCAAAGCAAGGCCACTTGTTAATCAAATAACAAAGCAAAGACCAATTCAAAGTGAGGTGGCCTTATTTTTCTCCTAATATCAAGCACATGGACCTAAATAATAGGATTATTTGTGGAGGCTGAAGTCTTTAAATAGAGAGAGGAATGCAAATGGAAATTGATCTCTTACCTCATCACTTTTCTTCAAGTTTAGATTTAAATTCAGCACTGTTTTTATTTTCGAACAGAATACGTAGGATTGTTGATTAGATTTAGCAATTTATTTATTCTTGTTCTTAGTTATTTTCTGCACTCTTTTCAGTTAGTTAATAATTATTTTAGTTGTTTGCTCCGTTATCTTCTTTTCCGCAATTTCAATTTCTGTTCTGATTTTTACAATTCTATATTTTGATTGCAATTTCGATTAGTTTCGAAATAGATTCGGAGTATATTATTGTTTTTATTTTCTGTTCAAAATTCACCGTCGAATTCGTTTAACACGCCTAAGATTTAACTATGGATTTTAATTGTTTTAAAATACAATTCCCTATGTTCGACCTGCATACTACACGCCTGTGCGCTTGCAGAATTTATTAAAATTTGTGCTTTTCTAATCAATAGAAAAGTCGCAATAAGTTTTTGGCACCGTTGCCGGGGAGTAGTCGCAACAAGTTTTTCGTTTTTCAGTTCCTTTCACCAAAGTAGCGTTTTACTTAAATAAAAAAAATAAAAAAAAGTTCGCATTTTGTTCGTTCGCTGCATTTGCTTTTTCCGTTACATTTTGCATGTGAGTTGCATCTCATTTAGTTGGTTTCTGTTCACATACCCAGCTTACGTTAGTTTAAATTTTGTTTCTCACGTTCATGTGTATGCTATCACATATAATCTCATTTTAAGCATTACTAGCTGTCACATATACGTGAACTTCTCCTTTCATTTTTGTGTGTCAACTTACTGCTGCTACACGTTATTTAGTTGCATTGCTATTTTGGTTTCCACGTAACAAAAAAAAATTACTTTTTTTTCTCGTTTTTCAAAAATCACGTTTCACATAGCCACACTTTCGGTTTCTAATCATTCAAATTCTCTCACTCCTGCATTTTTCGCATTGCTTTGGTTTGTGATTCACATTGCTTCATTTTCAAACTCACACATTTTTCAGTGATCACTGCAGTACACATTTTCATGTTTCCTTATTTCATTCATACATAGTTTTTCACTTAACCAAGGTAATCAAAGCATACTTCATTGCATTATTTCATCAAGTTACATTCCATTTTGCTTATTTCAGTCACGTTTCATTTATATATACACAGTTGCAGTTTAATTTTTTCTAAGCTTATCATCTCTTAGATATCTGACAGGTAGCAACAGCATAGCAACCGCAAATTTTGGAGTTTGATCCGCTAGCGCTACTCAGCTACATTGGACGGGCTATCATACACCTCTGTAAGTAATTTTCAACTCTACAGGTGCCCAACTGAAAACTGATTTAATTTACTTTTGCCTATTACACCTTGATTTGTTTATGCGCGTTTGGGCAGGAAATAATTTTAACCATTTAGAAAGCCAAAATATTTCATTAAACAAATCAACGGAAATTTCAAATCAAACAAATATGAGCAATCACGGTTCACAACACAGTTCACAACACAGTTCACACCACAATTTACCGAAATTATTACCTAAATCACATGTTGGAAATAATGAATTTCATGAGAACCGACCATTATCCCTTAGAGACCGATGTTATCCAACACGGACTGTTCAACCTTCGGTTATTTCATTTCCACCTGCCGAAGGAAATAATTTTGAGCTAAAACATTCTTTTATCCAAGGGGCACCAAAATTCACTGGGTCTGAAAATGCATATGAATTTCTTAGTGAATTTGAGTTATATGCTTCTACAACTAAAATGCAACAACTTTCTAATGAATCCATCAAGCTAAGACTTATTCCATTCGCACTTCTAGAAAGTGCGAAAAGATGGCTTAATTCTCTTCCTAAAAATTCAATTAAGAGTTGGGACAATTTCGTTACTATATTTTTGAAAAAGTTTTTTTCTTTCCACAAAACTCTTAAAATTCGAACTGAAATCAACCAATTCTCCCAGAATGAAGGAGAAACTTTTTCAAAATATTTTGAAAGGTTCAATCAATTGTTATATAGTTGCCCACATCATGCAATCCCTAAACACGTTTTGTGCCAAATCGTTTATGAAGGGCTTAACTATCAAACAAGATCCCAACTTGAATCAATGTGCGGAGGAGAATTCATGGCAAAAACAGGCGAGGAAGCTTGGGAATTTTTAGAAGAGTATTCGGAAAAGGATATGCAATGGGAAACAATTCGTGTTCCAATTCGTACTCCAAACAGAGGAGTACATGCCATTGACCCATCACATCTTCCTATAGATGCCCAAATTCCTCAAGAAGGAGAAGGACTACCTCATTACTACACACAAGACCAAATCAATGCTATATCCCAAAATAGTCCTTATTCATCCACATACAATCCTAACTAAAAACATCACCCCAATTTTTCATGGTCAAATCCTAACAACGTGGCTAATCCATCACATATGTATCCAATGATACCAAATTCGAATTATCGAGCCCCAACCTCTAATGCTCAAAATTCTCAACCCGCTCCTAAAACGAAACCTTCGAATCAACCATACAGGCATCCTAATTTCAATCCATCAACCCAACCTTCTCAGCCTTCACAAGAAATTGCTCGATTGGAAAAACAACTCTCTAAACAAAATGAACAAATCACCAACCAAGATGCAAGAATTGAGCAAATCACCAAACAAAATGAACAAATGTTGATAATGATGAAGGATCTCATGAAAATCAATGAGAAAGGTAAATTGCCTAGTCAAACCGAAGTGAACCCAAAGTATAACCCTCGAGGAGTAAATCTTTGTGAGAACAAAGATGTAAATCCGGTTAATGCTGTCACCACATTGAGGTCTGGAAAGAAGGTAGACAACCATGTCGGCAACCCCGACATCCTTCTTAAATCTTCCCATGTTCCAAATTCTGAAACTCAGTCGGCAACCACGGTTGTCAATCAAAATGATTCTAATTCTTCATCTAAGGTTGGCAATCCCGACCACTCTTCACCTTCTGATGTTGGCAACCCCAACATTCCAGCTCCCTTATCTTCACCCTCTAATATAACACCTTCTTCTTCGAATGAAAAAACTTCCGAACGAGTCTATAAACCCATAGCTCCTTTTCCTCATAGACTCAACAAAAAGAAGAAGCCCGCTAATTTTGACCAAATTCTTGAAATCTTCAAACAAGTTCGAGTCAATATTCCACTTCTTGATACCATCGAGCAAATTCCTCAATATGCCAAATGTCTGAAAGAGCTATGTACTCAAAAACGTGCCACTAACGTTCCTAAGACTGCATTTATAACTGCAAACACTAGCTCTGTTATTTCAAATCCCTCCCCAATCAAGTATAAGGACCTCGGTTGTCCTACAATCGGTTGTAAAATCGGTAACACTCACATTAGTCATGCCTTACTCGATCTTGGAGCAAGTGTGAATCTTTTGCCTTATACTGTGTACTGTCAACTTGGACTAGGGGAATTAAAACCTACAAACATCACAATTCAACTAGCTGATCGATCTGTCAAAAAACCATTGGGCACAGTTGAAGATGTTTTGATACAAATCGAGCAATTCTATTTCCCAGTCGATTTCATAGTCCTAGAGACTGCACCTGTCTCAAATCCCAATAGTCAGATTCCTTTGATATTAGGTCGTCCATTTTTAGCAACATCAAATGCTATCATAAATTGTAGGAATGGTCAACTCCGACTTTCCTTTGGGCACCTAACCATTGAACTAAATATCTTAAATCTTAACAAACAACCAAGGGATTTTGATACAGAAGAAGTTGACATGATCCAAACAATTGTTGAAAATGATTTTAGTGATACTACGGAGTCTCTTAGCATGTTCCTAGATCATTTTAATTCCAACTTCCACAAAGATGAATACATTTATGAATTAAATGATATGCTATGCTCTTTTCATAATTCACTAGAATTCAATCAGTTGATGTCTATTGAAGCCTCAAAAGAAGTACGCCCTAAATTAGACCTCAAACCTCTTCCAAACGATCTTAAGTACGCATACTTAGATTCTTCGGAAAATTTCCCTGTAATCTTGGCATCCGATCTCATTAAGGACCAAGAAGAACAACTTTTGAAAATTTTAAGGGAAAATAAAGAGGTAATAGGATGGGTAATCGCTGACATTAAGGGAATTAATCCATCAATTATTGAACATCGAATACATTTAGTCGACGAGGCTAAACCCACTCGCGAAGCTCAAAGGCGATTAAACCCTAATATGAGAGAAGTGGTAAAGGAAGAAATTATCAAATTTTTAGACAATAACATTATCTTCCCTATCTCTGACAGTACTTGGGTAAGTCCAGTACAAGTTGTGCCCAAGAAATCTGGAATCACTGTGACCAAAAATGAGAATAACGAACTTGTTCTGACAAAAGTCAAAACAAAATGGTGCGTTTGCATCGACTATCGAAAACTCAATGCAACAACAAGAAAAGATCATTTTCCCCTCCCTTTCATTGATCAAATGCTCGAACGTTTAGCCGGTCATGAATATTATTGTTTTCTTGATGGTTACTCTGGCTATAATCAAATTTCCATTGCGTTAGAGGACCAACACAAAACGACGTTCACATGTCCCTTCGGAACTTTCGCTTATCGTCGCATGCCCTTCGGTCTTTGTAATGCTCCCGCTACCTTTCAGAGATGTATGATGAGTATATTTTCTGATATGGTGGAGGATTTCTTAGAAATATTCATGGACGATTTTTCAATCTATGGGTCATCTTTTGATCAATGCCTCCTTCGTTTAGAACGTGTCTTAAAGCGATGTAAGGAGAAATCTCTTGTTCTTAATTGGGAAAAATGTCATTTTATGGTTAAGCAAGGAATAGTCTTAGGTCATGTTGTCTCTAAAAATGGCCTAGAAGTTGACAAATCTAAAGTTGATCTTATTGTTGGCCTTCCTCCTCCAAGGTCCGTAAAGGATATTCGCTCATTTCTCGGCCATGCAGGATTTTATAGGAGGTTCATTAAAGATTTTTCAAAAATTTCAAAATCTCTTTCGAATCTTCTGGCTAAAGACGTTAAATTTGAATTTTCCAATGAATGTAAAACATCTTTTGAAACCCTCAAATCGATCTTGACCACTGCACCTATCATCCAACCTCCAAATTGGAGTTTACCCTTCGAATTAATGTGTGACGCTTCTGATTATGCCATTGGAGCCATCTTAGGTCAACGAATCGATAAACTTCCTCGAGTCATCTATTATGCTAGCAAAACTCTAAATGAAGCTCAATTGAATTACTCAACCATAGAAAAAGAGTTTTTAGCAGTTATCTTTGCCCTCGATAAGTTTAGATCATATCTCGTAGGTTCTAAGGTTATAGTTTACACCGATAATGCTGCCTTGCGGTATTTACTCACGAAAAAGAATTCCCAACCCCGCTTAATCCGTTTGATTCTCCTTCTTCAAGAGTTTGACCTAGAAATAAGAGATAAAAAGGGTTCTGAAAATGTCGTAGCTGATCATCTTTCTCGTATTGTTCCTGAGAACATCGATAACTCTCAAATCAATGATCATTTTCCCAATGAACAAATTCTTTCCATATCTAGTGCACCATGGTACGCGGACATCGTAAATTATCTTTCCACAAATGAAACACCTTCCCATTGGTCAAAAGATAAAAAAAAATTTCTCTCCAATGTTCGAAACTTTTACTGGGACGATCCTTATCTCTTTAAATATTGCACCGATCAAATCATACGTAGATGTGTCTCCGAACATGAATTTCATAGCATCCTCTCTTTTTCACATAATCAAGCATGTGGAGGACATTTTGGAACAAAGAAAACTGCTGCCAAGGTGTTACAGTGCGGTTTTTATTGGCCTTCTCTTTTTCGTGATGCCCACGAATTTTGCTCCAAATGCGCTAGATGTCAACAAACAGGTCGTATTTCCAAACGTAACATGATAGCCCTAAACCCAATCCTTGTCATCGAAATTTTTGATGTTTGGGGCATTGATTTCGTGGGTCCTTTTCCTAATTCTTTTGGAAATCTCTACATCTTACTCGAAGTAGATTACGTGTCTAAATGGGTTGAGTCCATTCCCACCAGAACGAATGACAATAAAGTTGTTGTCAAATTTTTGAAAGAAAACATATTTTCCCGTTTTGGCACATCTCGAGCCATTATAAGTGATAACGGTTCTCATTTTTGTAATCATGCTTTTGAATCTCTTCTTAAGAAATACTCTATTACTCATAAACTATCTACTCCATATCATCCACAGACTAACGGTCAAGTCGAGATTTCCAATAGACAAATTAAACAAATTCTTGAAAAGACGGTTAACTCCAACAGAAAAGATTGGTCATCTAAATTGATAGACCCCCTTTGGGCATTTCGCACAGCTTATAAAACCAATCTAGGAATGTCACCATACCGATTAGTCTTTGGAAAAGAATGCCATTTATCCGTTGAGCTCGAGCACCGCGCACTTTGGGCAATCAAATACCTTAATTTTGACATAGAAAAAGCCGGATCGCATCGTAAATTACAATTGTCAGAAGTAGAAGAACTAAGAAATGAAGCGTACGAAAATGCAAAGATTTATAAAGAGAAAACCAAATTCTATCATGATAAATCCATACTTCGTAAGACATTCGAAGTAGGTCAGAAAGTTCTCTTATATAATTCCAGACTTCATTTATTTCCGGGAAAATTGAGATCCCGTTGGACATGTCCATATATTGTGAAAACAGTATACCCTTATGGCGCAGTTGAAATTGAAAATCCTACGGACGGTTCCATTTCAAAGGTCAATGGACAACGCTTGAAGCCATTTCTAGAGTTTGAACAGCACGAGGACGATGAGTTCGTGGATCTTCACGAACCTAGCTATTCGGCATGAGCCGCTCACTATCTTGCACATATCAGGTTGTATTTTTTTTTAGTTCTTTCTTCTATTTTGCATTTGCATTCTATTTGACAGTTGGGACACTGTCTCATTCCAGTGTGGGGGGGACGCATATCTCATTCTGTTTGTTCATATTTCATAGTGTAGCATTATTTTTTTTTAAAAAAAAATCATCTCATTATTTGTTTTCAAATTTCCTTTCAATTTTTTTCATTTCCCAATATTTTTAGGACTTCGATTTATTTTTAATTAGTCAAGACAAAGTAAGTAAGCAGTTGAAGTCAATTGATGAAGATTTTTGTGAATCACTAATTTCAAATGTAAAATATAATGAAAAGTTGAATTACAAGCGATAATAGTGAGGTTAGTATATAGGGGGATTCATAGGTGATGGTCATGAAATCTTTTCTAAACTGTAGTCTTTGTTTAAAAAAAAATAGCAGATTTAAAGTACATGCGTTGACATCTCAAATCATTAAAGTTAAGTGGTGCTAAGTTGATTTGCATAACACTCTTTAGCTCTTCTTAACAAAAAAAATAATAAGAAAAACCTACAGTCGATAGGTGTGCACACTTGTGAAAGTGTGTGCACTCGCCACGCTCTGTACTCTTCTCACGTAAGCCCGCAAGGCAGTGCATGGATGGTATATCTGGCCTCAGCATTCTGATTTAGGTGTATAAATAATTAAATAAATAATCACCTAAGGATTACCGACCTTTTCTGTCATAGTCAGTGTCGGTTTGCACAATCCGCCAAGCTCTGTCCCAACTCTCACGTAAGCCCGCGAGGCAGTGCATGGGTGGTATACCTTGGTCCAAAGGTTGGTGTAAAACAAAAAAAAAACAAAAAAAAAATAGTAAAGAGAGACTAAGCTTTGAAACCCAAACACTTCTTGACTTTGTTGATTTTGCTTGTTATACAAATGGAAATGAAAAATACCATTTTGAAAAAAAAAACTGCGATTAACAGTGAAGAATTTATTTCATGGCTGCACTATGTTATCGACCGAAACAACTGGCCAAACTAGAATCTAATGTATGAAAACTTGAGTTATATTGAAATTTGTGTTTAGTGAGGAACCAAAAATTTCTAAAAGTTGACTAAAACTGACATACATTACTTTGTTGCAATTATTCTGAAGTAAATCGAGTCTCCATTTGTTTAAAATTTTGCATTCATGTAGTACAGTAGAATCATCACATAATGCATTTGGATTTTGTGGGTAGTATCCGCTGAAAACCCTCATGAGACACCACTCGTCCTACTAGGGACACCTAGAGGTTTAACGGCTTGTTGCATACGCTCAATGCAATCGTGTTTCCTACGAAAAAGGATTTAGTTAGTTTTTATTTTCTTCTTTATTCGAGGACGAATAAAGTTCAAGTGTGGGGGTATTTGATGAACATATTTTTCTACATTTTAAACCGTTTGTTTCATATATTTTTATTTTAATAAAGTGGTATTATACGGGTATTTTTTGTGGTTTTGCAGATTATAGATTCCAAAGTGCAACATTTTGAATACCGTCGAAGGGAAAGTACATATCGTTCATGAAGAAATGCATCTCACGTCACCAACATGTGTACTATTTATGCAAGAAATCAATTGCAAATATTGAAAATACACATTCAAAGTTTGACATGAAATCTCTCAAAGCAAGGCCACTTGTTAATCAAATAACAAAGCAAAGACCAATTCAAAGTGAGGTGGCCTTATTTTTCTCCTAATATCAAGCACATGGACCTAAATAATAGGGTTATTTGTGGAGGCTGAAGTCTTTAAATAGAGAGAGGAACGCAAATGGAAAATGATCTCTTACCTCATCACTTTTCTTCAAGTTTAGATTTAAATTCAGCACTGTTTTTATTTTCGAACAGAATACGTAGGATTGTTGATTAGATTTAGCAATTTATTTATTCTTGTTCTTAGTTATTTTCTGCACTCTTTTCAATTAGTTAATAATTATTTCAGTTGTTTGCTCCGTTATCTTCTTTTCCGCAATTTCAATTTCTGTTCTGATTTTTACAATTCTATATTTTGATTGCAATTTCGATTAGTTTCGAAATAGATTCGGAGTATATTATTGTTTTTATTTTCTTTTCAAAATTCACCGTCGAATTCGTTTAACACGCCTAAGATTTAACTATGGATTTTAATTGTTTTAAAATACAACTCCCTGCGTTCGACCTGCATACTACACGCCTGTGCGCTTGCAGAATTTATTAAAATTTGTGCTTTTCTAATCAATAGAAAAGTCGCAACAGAACTCACCTTACCCCGGTTGAACCCAAGCTTGGAGCTAGCCTTGTAATGCATTTGATCTGGACTACCTCCTTTCTACCTATGGAAGGTGGCATACTAAAAGAATATAATATTTATTTACTCTTATCCATATGGGTCGCATTAATCTCATGCTCAGAGCCCGACTTGCATATCATTAGATTTTTTAGCTTTCCGCATATGATCTAACCTTTAGACCCAAAATTACAGTTTGATCAGCTATAATCAATTATGGTTATTCTACATCATTATGTTACTTGTTCTATTTTGGTTGTTTTGCAAATTTTAAATCACCTAACCTGTTGTGGTTGATCTGGTCTTCGCATTTTCTTCCAAACACTAACACGAGCTGCGGTACTTAATAAGTTCATGATTGTTGCATCCGGCCAGAAACTCATACATCTATATAAATATGCTACTGGACATCGTTTGCCTCCCCCTTGCAATGATCTATTCAACGTTGACCATCGAAAATGCTGACTGATGGCATTGACCAGGTCTGATCTATAATATTCAATCCCTAAGCAATCCTATTATAGTATTCAATCCCCATGTTGTACTCCTGGTGTAACACCACATAGTTTGAAGTGTTATAATATGTGATTAATTTATAATACTAATTCATTGAATAGTAATTAAAGAGATTTAATAGAAGAATTACCCAAAGAGAAATTTGATTAATCAAGTGTGGGATAATTTGATGATTAATTGAGTGGAACAAAGGGTAATTACTATAATTAAATTTGATTGTAAAGGATTAGATGAATAACGAGAATGTTATAATAGAGGGGTTAAGAAATTAATAAGATTAGGTTAGAAGACATTTTAACCCAAGCCAAGGTTATTAATCCTTATATCCCTAAACACATGCCATTCTCTTTCAATTTACAATAACAAAAGAATATAGATACTAAGGGCACTATTAATAAGAATGAGGAGAAGAGGGAAAGTAAACAAAGGTAGGATTTAATGTTTTATTTCTAAAAGAAAAAGGATTTTTGTTAAGCTTTTACTTAGGTGAGTAATATTGACCCTAGCATTGTAACCAGTTTAGATTCGAATTTTGAATGTTTTACTATTTATAATGATGAAAAACATGTTTTGATAATATGTATTCATTCTATAAGTTTTGTATTGATAAATGGTTTAGTTCATGATATATTTACCGTTAAAACATGAATTAATCACCTTCAAACTAACTATAATTTTGTTATGGTGTTTATAATAGTAAATTAGAGATAAAATTTATTTTCATAATTGTTGGATGAGAAAATACTGATTATAATTTTTCTAAGATGAAAAGGGGCGGTTTTAGTTATAAAATAATGTTTAGAAAATATCAAAATTTAATATTTTGATTTGAAGTTTTTGTTAAAGGTAAAGGAAAGTGTTTTTGCTTTTTTATGAACTTATGGAAATTTTTCAATGATTTTTGGAATCATTATGGTGTTTATATATTTGGATTTGAAATTTTTGTCAAAGGTAAAGGACAATTGTTATTTGGATTTTTGAATTTTTTCGAAAGGAAGTTGTCGTAACTTTGTTGCACACTCATGCACACATTTGCTTACGCATTTTTATGCATATTAAATAGCATCATAAAGTATAAAATAAATAATCTAAGGTTAGTTTATTGAAGTGTATTTAGAAGTGTTAAATGATGTTTTAAATATCCTTAAATAGTTCCTTAATTTAAGGAAAGTAATTTGTACGTTTTATGTTCATGTAGCATGATTAGAGTGGATGTAAATAGGTGTATGGAGAAGCTTGTATTAAGACATGTAGTAAGGAAGGATAGTGGAGGGTTTTAGGGAAGGGTACGTTAGGTAATTAGCCATTTTTGCTTCTTTATAAAAGAGCATTCACACTTTCCATTTTTCCATTTTTGTATTTTCGTTTTCCATTTTGCTCCACTTTCTTTCTAGCTTTCATTCAAGTTTTAAAATCAAAACCATGCACAAACCTAAATATCCCAACTTCTCCTTCTAACCCTCAACAAAAGCCTAAAATACCATAACCATACCTGTACCATAACAAAGATATCAACCTTGTCACCGAGTCCTCTTCACCAAGCCATGGCCGTGCGCATTTAAGGGTTAGTGAGCCTAGGTCGAGCCAAAATGGAAGAAAGGTGGAAGCTTGTTGCTATTAGGCGGTGGTATAAAGAAGTATTAGTTGTTTCTAGAAGTTTGATCGAGATAAAAGTGAGATATCTCACTTTGAAATATTTTTAAAACCGTGTAATAATTATTATGTATATTGTTGTGCATATGTGCATGTGACTTACTTATGTTGTGTTTGAAAATTTATTCCCACTTAAAAACGGATGACATAAATAACCATTATTTTGCAAGGGACAAAAGCAAGGAAGTCGAATTCGAAGTATTTCATAGCTAATGAGTCGCTACGGGAACACTTCGAAAGATTTTATTTTATAGAGGGATCCAACGGGATTACTCACAACTGTTGGTTTATATCTTACTTATATATGTCTGTGTGAAATTCTTGTATGCTGGAAGCTTAGTAGCATGGCCATATTGGTTGTAAACTTTTCTATGACTTGAAAGTTGACTTCTTTTTTATGAAGAAGTAATTTGCACCTGATAATGGGCAGAAGTAATCGCTAAGCCTCTTTCCATTATTTTAGAAAAGTTATAACTTGTGGATATTTTGAAGTAAATGTTTTCTTTCTTGTAGTAGTATAAAGTATATAAAGGAAAACCTATTTGATTTTTGAAAAAAAGTTTGGGAAGTTACGGTCCATATAGCGATAACTGCTGTGGATGTACTTTGAAAATTCATGATTTTAGTAAATTAAAGGAGGTTATCTGTTTTAGATTTGTAAATCCTTTTCAAATGTTTATAGTAGTTGTATAAGTATTTAAAAATAAGTTTGAAGTTTTAACTATATTTTTAGGAATTTATTCTAATTATTCAAATAGGAGGTTTAAATTTTACAATAGAAAATCTTATCTTTTCTAATTAGAGTTCGGTTTTATTTAAAAACCCTCAAATAATGTTTTATTAAAGTGCTTTATTACAATTTTAAGTATTTTAAAAATGTAATTTTGAAACATAATGTTACAAAGGGTTTAAGATTCAAAGGATTTAATTTGAGATATTTAATCAAGTGGTTTATATAAAGAAAATCCCTTTACTTTTCAAAGTTGTATTCTTTTAAAAAGGGTGATAGTTTAAAGTTATAATTTGAATAAAATCTTAAACTTTGATTAAAATGTTTTATAGGAGATTTGAAATGTATATTGTAATTTAAAGGATTTTTTGATATAATAAAGCAAGTGTACTTTTATGGAAAGGAGTTCTTATACTTGACATTAAACTTCGAGGTAGGGAAACCTCTACCTATTTTGAAAGATAAGAATGATGTCGAGTAAAGAGTTAAGGGGTAATAATACTCCAACTTGAACGGCTCCATTATTTACCAAATGAATATTTAAGCTTGAAATCGAAGATTTATGTTAAGTATATGAAGTATTATTTCCATATACGAATTCAGATACCTATGGAAATTAAGTAGTCAATACTTGGCACTAAAAGCCGATATGCAGACTGATCCTCTGTCTATGAGATTCGAATTCGAAGTGCATGGGAATCGCTTTGATATATGCAACTAGTGCTCTAATTTCCTAGCCTTGATTCTAGGCGAGGGATAGAGTAAGTTGAAATGTTAAAAATGTGAAAAGTATAGGATATTTGACTTTTATAAATAATCATTATGAAAATTATGATGGCATGAAAAGTGTTCTTGTTATACTTATCACTAAATTCCAAGATAGGAAAACTCGTCTCTATAGGAGAGTTTAAGAATATATGTCGAGGTAAGGATAGTATGCAAACTTTTTCGACTACTTTTTTAATCGAGGGATAGTACAAGTTTGAAATCAAAAAGTGATGGTAAGAATGTTTATCTAATTTTTATACGATCCGTTTACTTACACAATAGTGTTTTGGGTTTATTGTTATCAATGATTTTAAATGACATTTATTTAACTCAATCAAGTAAGTTTGCAAAACGAAATCTTTCTTAAAATTTTATGAATATACGTATGCTACTGAGATAATATATGCTTCCTAATCATTGAAAATGTAGTGTTTTGCGGATATCCTTATATCGATGAAACAAGTATATGGATTAGTTATCAAAGCATTGAAAAGTATAAATAAATAGTGTATGAGTAGTATACATATGTATATCTTTTGTAAAAATATTTAATACAAGTATTTACAAAGTGATTTTAGGTAATGTAAGGATTAATTAAAGAGGCCTAGTGGTTGCTTATGTGCTTAATTATGCTGGGTTTCCAAATGAAATTCAATCTCTGTATTAACTGTTTGCTAATTTGATAGTTAAATAAACAACTATCAAACCTTGGCCAATTATGAAACTATCAATTGTTGATTCAGAGAGATTGGAATCGAATCCCGTGAGTGTTAGGTTTATAGGCATGATAGATTTGTGAACTATGAGGACGCTTAGACGCTTACCCCTACATGTCCCTTTATGGGTTGTTGTTAAAGCATTTGAGAGGCTGGCCGTAAAATCAGATTCGAGATTACGTTTATAGTCACCTCTCGGAAGGGAGAACATCACATTTGGTACCAGAGCTATGTTAAGCGAGAACCTTAGCTTTGGCAGGGTAAACTCATTTGAGATGGGGCAGGTGACACCCTAGAATGAGTTTGAGTGGGATATATATATATATATATATATATATATATATATGAGAGAGAGCGCATGTTTATTAGTGTTATAAAGTGGTTTTATATTGTGTTGATTAGTCTGTTGAGTGGTTTATGAATTTTGGTCGGGACATGGGATTCCATAGAGTCGATAGGGGTTTATAAACACTTAGACAAGGCAAACAGATATGATTTTGTTTTGGAAATTGGTAAATGAAATAATTTTACCTAGGATTATGTTTTATATATTAAAGAATAATTTCAAAAACTGATATAGTTATTTATGATGAGTTTATTTGTTAGGAAATTATAATACAATTATTATTATATATTTTTTGATTGGTCAAACATTCAGTTAAAGCATTGAATATTGTTTATGCTTGGCCAACTTATGCATTTATTTGTTTGATTTAGATCAAATACGAACACCTTGTGAATTTAAGTTTCGTAATTTGATTATAGAGTTTACGATAGTAATGTTTTTATAAAGTTTATTTTGATGCGAGATGGAAGGGTTTTATATAAAGTTGATTTTATAAATCAGGTTTATAGAATGTGTTTTATAAGTAAGAAGGGTTTTTGAGAATTTAGATCCTAAAGTCTTTGAAAGAGATTTTAAATAATTTTTGGAAAAAGCAATAATATATTAATTGAAAATATTTGTAAGTTAAAAATTTTCAAAGAAAATTTTAAGTAAGATATATTTTCTTTAGATGGTTTGGAAAATGAGTCTCGATGAGACTTTTGGTAATCTGAATAATCTTCAAAATGACAATTGAATGTTTGCTTAAGTGAACATTATAGTGTACTTAGTAAATTATTCTCTTTATCATTGTACGATCGAAATGAGTTCGAATCTAAATGAACCCAAAGCAAGCGGTAACAGATATTTTGTTAAAACTATTTAAACAAAAAAAGTAATGTTTCAAAAAAGGATTCAAAAGAGAAGAATTATTTTTATGTTAAATAGTTCAAGTGGCTCAAAAGTGACTAAAATAGGCAAGAAATGTGTTCAGATGGTAAGCACTTCTCTTAAGTATTACCCTTCTCGGTAAGGGGATGCATAATACTACTTGGTAAGATCTAGTTCCTTCGTATCATTTTGGGTTACCTGATCTATATGTATATTTTCTATGGATTAAAGTATATAGTGTAATTTCAAAAAGGCTTTAAAATAAAACATAGGTATTAGGTTCTTAAATTTCCTTTAAGGAGATTTAATATAAAATATGAGGTTATTCTATAAATAAGTTTATATAACTTTTGGATAGAGGTGAAATAATTTAGTACAAGTTTAATGGGTTAAATTTTATAGGAAGCTTTTTGTAACGACCCGGAAATTTCGATCCCGAAAATTCCAGATAGCTGGTGAAAAGAAGAAAGAAGAAGAAGAAGAAGAAACGGAAACACCAAAACACAGAAAACCTCACATTCACGGCGGATCAAAATATAATAATAAATAATATCAGTTTGCAAAAAAATATTATATCTGTCGAATTACACTTTAATACAATCAGAGTCACAAATACACAGACATTGAATATACTCAATTATCACGTCACAGATACCCAACAATATTATACTTTACAGCGAAAATATTCGATACGCTCTTGCTCTCCAGCATGCCTCCTGAGCTCCAGATCGTACCTACCTGAAAATCTGTAATACTCGGTCTGACCCGAGCATTACATCAAAGTAACACCCAGGTCATGCTGGAAAGCAGCGTGAGTAAATCCATCTAACATAAATTTCAAAAGCATACAACTTATATATAACCCGGATAACTTCTATCAATTACAACTTCACAAATTGATATCGACATCATTTTTTTACTCACCAATTTCTAAGTACCCAACTTAGATTAAATGGTCTAATTCACTTAAACCATTCCATTCCAGCTTATTAATTTCACCTAGCAATTTATAAAGAATCGAAGTGGTTTCGGGTATTTACTAAACCCGACCCCGGTCTCTTCGAATTCAATACCATCTTATTCCAGATATTCAAGGGAAACACAATTCAAACTCCAAATACAGAATGTCATCCACATTAATTCATCATTAATTGATAACTAAATCATCTCAGTTAAATCCAAACATCACATATCACATAGCATCCAAATCACATATCTGATATATCAATCAATCTAAGACATGCAATATTATTTAGTCATTTATAAGCAAGATTTATCACTTCCAAAAGCTTATTTATTTTATCTCTAATTAAATTATCTACAAATCTTAATCACTTAGATTACCATTTAATTAATTATAACCAATTAATCAATCACCTTTAATTATCCTCCTTAATCAATCACCCTTGACTAATTATTCTTTAATTTCAATAAGTAATCAACTCTCAATTGATTCACCAAGTAATTATCCTTACTTTTTTTATAGTAATTAATTTCTTTAATTAATTACTTTCATTAATTACATTAATTAATAATTCTTAATTAATCACTTTCATTTATCAGCTTAATCAATCTTAAACAGTAATTAACCATATTATAATCACTAATCTTAATTAATTAATTCCTTAATTAATTAATAAATTACACCAAGTAATTTAATCCTGAATTACTTCTCTTAAGTAATTAACCTTTCATTACTGCCCATTAAGTAATTTTCCTTATATTAATTACAACTTGTAATTTACCCATCCATTTCTTCACTAAGAAATTTCCTCTTATCAATTCCATCAGGTAATCATCAAATACCAAAATTCTTCGATTAATTCCACCAGGTAATTAATCTTTAATTACTTCTACTAAGTAATTATTCTTTAATTCCTTCTTTTTGATTATCAAAATCTTAATTACCTTTAAGATAAATCATCATCTATATTGATTACTTAATCATATTATTTAAAGACCTTCACCATTAATTATCACCTAAATTATTTATGACAATTAGTTTAAATATCTTAGACTTTGATTTGATAAACTTAAGTTAAACAAATATTCTTAATTAACAGACTAGAAAACATTTATAAAGGGAAAGAATTTTATTTAAGGTAAGTTTAAAACCATTTCATTTTAAGGTTTACCTTAAAATCCTTTTTTTTTGAAAACGTTATAAAAACTTGCATATTAACTACTTCGGGTTAAACCCGAACTTACCCGAGACTGGTCACGAGTCTCTTCCTCCTTTATCATAATTTGTTTAACTTTGGCCATCACTCCTTCTTCCCCAAACATAACCCAGATTATTCGAAGCAAACCCGAGTTACACCTACCTTCCTGTCTAAATTTTAAACTACTGAATGATATTACGCAACAACACGAACGAAATTTCCCCAGGCTCTCCCTTCTTCACCCTCACAACATCAATGATACACAGCATCCAATGTGTACGTGCACACACTATCTGGCCGGCGTCGAACTTCGCTCCGACCACCCACACGTCGGCTACCATCCCCTGAGTCGATTCGCCACGCAGATCCTCGAATCACCTCAGAATTTCAAAGTCGACCGAACAAACCTCAAAGTCTTCAGGAACCATCGCCTAAGTTCACCCCGCATTGCCATCTTCGACCACCGGAGGTGCTCCCCTTATGTCAGAACCTTCAGCCGATCTCCATCGATCTATTCCTCCACCCATTTCCAAGACGATGTTGACACGAGACAGAAATCATCCATGAAACAACCCTATTTCAAACGCAACTAAAACCCTAAAACCATCTCGTACTGACGATCCATCAACTAGGAAAATCAAGTACCAATTTTCCTAATATCACCAATCCCCAAGCTTCCCTCTATGACAATCCCAAAACCCGACCTGCCGCCGTTCATCACGAATTGACAAATGCCCCAATTCCGATCGTTCCTCAAATCTTGACTAACCACAAGTTTTAAAAATCTGATTTTACCTCTAAAAATCATTGTTTCCAAGATGAATTCAGATTATATACTCAAAACTTGAGATTAAACTACTATAAATTTCAATTTAGATTGTCATACCCCTGTAAATATCAATTCTTGGCATCGTTACTTTAGGGAAATGATTGAAACTATTTTTTTTAAAAACGAATCTGACAATTACAAACCTTTATCTTTCAAGACCCTAACATAAAAGTATTTATACAAGGTGTTATTGATTTTTTTGAATTAAGTTTTGTGTCTGTAAACTAAGAACAGGGCACAACATTTACATGCACACAGTCATATCCTCATACATATATACATACAATCAGGAAATCAACATGCAAATCATTATTTTCAATTTAAACTCAAGTTTATAGCATGAATCAGCGTTTAAACAAATTTTAAGAATTTGTTTACTCACAAGTATAAATTTTCAAACTGAATTTAGCATTTTAAAGGATAACAATTCACTCACCTTGCATTTAACAGAGAAGCTTGTATTTGAAATCTGGAAATGCCCTTTTATTACTGCTTTATCAACCATAAACTTGAATGCTTGCTGATATCTTTAACTTGCATGTAGTTACCACTTTTCAAATGGTAGAGAACAAAATACAGACATTCTTGTTGATTCCCAGATTTAAGAAGAATGTAGATTGAATGATGAACAGGTTTTTTTTATTTGCATGCAGAAAAGTGTTTCAGGGATTTCAGATTTGCATGTATGAAAATGAGTTTCAGGAGTTTGATTATGAAGAGGGATTTGTGTTTTGAAGAGATGAAAAAGGGTTTTGTAGATTTTCTTGAAAATGGAATACAGGATCTTGAAAATGAATCAGGGATATGTATATTATTTTTTTCATTTTCAGATTTCATTTGTTTTGAATATTGTTTCAGCTGAAGTATTCTTTGTTTTAGAATTGAAAAAAATGAGAAAAGAAAAAGAATGGAAGATGGCATAAGTTTGTATCTTATTTATTATTTAATTTAAAATCAAAGAAAAATTAAAATTAAAATTTGACACATGTCTTAAATTTTAACATTTGTAGATTACCTTGTTTAAACATCTAACACATGTTAAAATTAGGCTTTAAAATACTTACACATGTCCTTTAAGTAATTAGTATTTTTAATTAAGTGATGAAAGTTTTAAACTAAATTAATTAGTTTCTAATACTTAGTTATAGATCAATAATTAAAGAATAAACCAAGTATAATTATGAATAAAAACAATATACAAATCAATCTTTTGAAAAGAATATTTTAAATCATTTTAAATAAATTTATAAAAGAGGTTATAACTTATTTATTATTTAAATGGATAAATGTTTCATGTATTTTAAATTTCATATCTAATTTACAAATCACAATTATTAATCAATATTTTAAAAGAAATAAAACAAACATCTTTATAACCTATTTTAATATTCAAAGTTAAGTCAAAATATATTTTAAACAAATAAAACATTTATCTTATATATTTAAAATCATACAGTTATTTCATTAAATAGCTTTGAAAAGCTTAATTCAAAAATGAATCATAATTTCCCAATTTCAAAGTATTAGATCTAAAATATAAATATATATATATACACACATTATAAATAGAAAACAAATTTATTAACTTATTAAAAGATAAATTCACTAATTAATTATTTAAGAAAATAATTGAGTCAATTCAAATTTAATTATAAAATTATCAAATTAATTTAATTTTAAACATAGATTATTAAATTTATATTGCCAAAATCCCGGGATATCACACTTTTAGTAAGTTTTGTTTTACTAAAACCATATCTTTAGTTTTTACATTCAAGTTATGTAAACTATTTGATATTATTGGGTCGACTAATAAATGTTTTTACCTTAGTGGTGTCTAAGGAAAAGTAAACTCTAGGATTGAGTTGGATACCAACATGCTATTCTTATTAGATACTTAAAAGTCTGGATGGGTTAAGAAGTCGACTTAGTTTTAAGACCTAGATTTATTTTTGGCCTTCATCTGAATTGAAGAAAAAAGAAAAGATAAAGGATTAAGTCAGATAGTTGTATATACTCTCAAGATGTAATAGAGCATAATACAAGTTTAAAACTTAAGTATATTTTATGAAATGCTTTCATAAATAATTTTGGGAAGTAAAAAGGTTATGTTTTTATGTGGGCTTGTTTCTTTCTTTGTTGATTTATATGAAATTTCGGGGTCAAAATTCTTTTAATAAGTGAAGGATGTAATGACCCTGAATTTATATCGCTTTTTGGTCTGAATATTTAATTAATTTTAAATATTCAGTTAATGATTTTCATAATCAAATAACCATATTTTAATTAATAAATAATAATGGTAATGTTTTGAAAGCCTTTTTACAAAAGTAAATAGTTTGATGAAAGCCTGAAAATGTGCCAAAATTCATTTTTTGGATTTTTAACTTTTTATCAAACAAAAGTTGTCGCAACGTTGTTGCACACTCATGCACATGTTTGTGCATACATTTATGCATATCAAATAGTGTCATATAGTACAAAATAAAGTAATCAAAGGTTAGTTTGTTTAAGTGTTTTTATTGGTTTTAAATTATGTTTTAAATATCCTCAACTGTTGCCTTATTTTAAGGAAAGTATTGAGTACTTTTTATATTCATGTAGCATGATTAGAATGGAAGGAAGATTGGTGTATGGATAAGCTTGTATTAAGACATGAAGTAAGGAAGGTAGTGGAGGTAATTGGGTAATTAGCCACTTTTGCTTCTTTATAAAAGAGCATTCAAACTTTCTATTTTTTCTCTTTTGTATTACCATGTTCCATGTTGCTCCAATTTATTTCTAGTTTTCATTCAAGTTTTAAAAGTAAAACCATATGCAAACCACTATAAAATAACCCCACTTCTCATTCTAACCTCAACTAAAGCCTAAAATACCAAAGCCATACCTCTATCATGCCAACGATATCAAAATTTTCACCAAATCTCCTCCACCAAACCATTACCATGTACGTTTAAGGGTTAAGGGAGCCTAGGTCAAGCCAAAATGAAAGAAAGGTGGAAGCTTGTTGTTGTTGGGTAGCAGTAGGAAGAAGTAGCAACTAGTTTCTATAAATTTGGTTGAGATAAGTGTGAGATATCTCACTTTGAATAGTTTTAAAAATTGTATAATAATTGTTGTGTATATTATTATACATATATGTATGTGACTTGCTTATGTTGTATTTGGAAATTTATTCCCGCTTGAAAGTGAATGACATAAATAACCATTGTTTTGCAGGGGACAAAAGCAAGGAAATGGAAATCGAAGTGTTTCGTAGTAATAAGTTGTTACGGGGAAACTTCGAAAGATTTTACTTTATAGACGGTTCTAACGGGATTCCACGCAATGTTGGTTTGCATCTCATTTATATATGTGTGTGTGAAATATTTGCATGCTGAAAGCTTGGTAGAGTGGCCATATTGCTTGTAAAATTCTCCATGACTTGAAAGTTGGCTTCTTTTTTATGAAGAAGTAATTTGCACTTGAAAATGGGCAGAGGTAATCGGTAAGCCTCTTTCCATTATTTCAAAAGTTATACCTTATAGATATTTTAAAGTAAATGTTTTCGTACTTGTAGTAGTATAAAGTATCGAAAGGAATAGAGTTTGAAACCTATTTGATTTTCAAAAAACAAGTTTTAAAAGTTACGGTCCATATGGATGGTCATTATAGATGCACTTTGGAAATCCATGATTTTAGTAAAGTAAAAAGAGATTATCTATTTTACATGTTTTGTAAATTCTTTTCAAATGCATTTATAAAATTTGTATAAGTATTTAAAAGGAGTTTGAAGTTTTAAATATATTTTTAGGAGTCTAGTTTACTTGTTCAAATAGGAGGTTTAAATTTTATAAAAGAAAATCTTATCTTTGCAAATCAAAGTTGGGTTTTATTTAAAAACCCTCAGGTAATGTTTTCTAGGAATTTATAATTACAATTTAAGCATTTTAAAAATGTACCTTTGAAAAGTAGAGTGCTTAAAAAGGGTTTGAGATTTAAAAGATTTAATTTGTGATATTTAAACAAGTGGTTTACAGAAAGGAAATCACTGTACTTTTCAAAGTTGTATTCTTTTTAAGAAGGGCGATGATTTTAAGTTATGATATGAATGGAAGAAGAAACTTTGATTAATGTGTCTTAAAGGAGATTTGAAATGCATATAAGTGATTTAAAGGAATATTTGTGTAACAACCTTTGTTTTTGGATTACCGACCAAAAAAAAAATTAAAATAGAAATTTTAAATTAAGATTTGAAAAAAAAATTACAAATTAATTGCAAGTCAGAGGAGGCCAAATGGGTTTGTTGTGTTGAAAATAACTAAATTAAGTTATAACTTCTTTTTGGCTCAACAAAAAGGATTGTGTCATGAGTTGCAAGTGCCCTTCACGTGTATGTGAGGATAGGTCAGATTAAAAAAAAAAATTGAACACTCGGTCCACCACTATTTTTAATGCAAGCCATGTCCTTTTTTCACCTGTGCACATTCTCACTTAAATGCAAATGTACCAAATTCCCGCCAGCACATTTTTTGCTTTGACTTGTACACTTATTGGAAAAAAAAGCCTCCATCATTTTGTTTGTTTTCATTTCCAGTAGCTATGTAAGAGCATTAATGGCAGATTAAAAATTCTTGCTCCATTTTCTTTTGTTTGCATCAGAGAATTTGTGCATGAAGGGTAAAGTTTCTACTGGTTCTAAAGCTTTGTAGAGACCAAAGCTTGGATCTTGGTTGCTAATTTGTGAATAAATTATAAGTGAGTGCAAACTCACACTTCTAATTAAAACTATAGTTGCCTGTGATTTTGATATGCTGTTCTGTTGTTTTAATTGGTTTGCAACTTTTCGTTAGTTAAGTTTTTTATGTGTTTTATATGAACACTTGCACTGCATCGGAACTTTATAGTACGTAGCATGCACTAGATTTGGGAATCCCACATTTATACATATATGAAGTGTAATTTAGTTATGACAAAAAAATTCAAGTCTAGGCCATTAATTTGTTACGTGCGTGCAATAGTGCATTCACCAAAAATTCAAGTCCAGGCAATCATTTTGGCATGCATTGAAATATTTGTTGCATAAATGTTTGTAGTTCATTCGCATATGTTTATGTTTGAACTAGTGTCAATGAAAAAATATATTAGTATAGTGCAGGCATGAAAACTAAGTCCAGTATTAGTATAGTGCAGGCACGAAATTTAAGGCCAAGTCATTTTATCTTTTGCATTTTTATTTTTATCTACTTCATTACTTGTGTGCCAGTAGGTGTTGCCAGGTCACTTTATCTTTTGTATTTCATTTACGTATATGCATGCATTGCACAAAACACAGTTGCAACAAAGTTCTGTAATACTATCAGGTCATTTTATTTTTGCCTATTTCATTTCGTACGTGCATGGAGGTATTGCCCTGGCCATCATCTTTTTGTTACGTATATGCAAGATGTATTGCACGAAAATAGGTCCTGGCCATCTTTTTTTGTTACGTGCGTGCAAGTATGTTACGCATGAAAACTAAGTCCAGGCCCTTTTTATAATTTTTGTCTATATCTATTACGTGTATGCATGTTAGGAAAAAAAATTCAAGTCCAGGCCATTATTTTGTTATGTGCCTGTATGTAGTATTGTGTGTGCATGTGGTATTGTGCCGACCATTTTATATTTCGTGTGTGAAAATATGTATTGCACATAGCAGGTCCACCCTATACCATATTTGATGCATATATAAGTAGTATAAACCAATTATTAATTTATTTTGAACCGTTATTTTGTTTTGAACGTATTTTGTTGCCGTTATTTTTTTAACGGGTTTTTACCCCGATGTTTATATTTGAAGCATGTTGTTTTGATGAGGTTTTCGACGAATAAAAACTACTGTTGTTTTGACTTTAGTAACCATCAATTTAAAGAGAATTTTCAAGCGGCTATCTTGCAATCAAGAAAACCCGCAACGTTGATTTTATATTCGTTTTTACGGTATTTTGTGAAGCGCAATTTCCTTGTCGAAATTGCTATAGAAGTTGCTGTTTTAATCACGTGTTTTCAAATCGTTTTAAAATATAATTATTTCCAAAAATTTCACGGTTTACACTTTCAAAAGAATGAGAAATCGATTTAAATGCTTCAGCAAAATTAAGGACAATGAACCCTTACTTTTACTGATTCGATTAATTCCGGACTTGTCCATTTGAGAATGAAAAAAATTATTTATATAAAATACACAATCTAGCATTTTCAAGGAAACGATGATGAGATTTAAACGATTTAGGAAAAGTGCGGAATATGGAACCATGCTTTTACTAATTCGGTTAACTCGGGACTGGTTAATTGAAATATTTTCCGTGGAATTGCTGTTTGAAAATTTCGATAATTTTGTTGGGCTTTCGAGCCACTATGATGTACCTTAGGGCCAATTACCCGCACCAGGCCTTCGGGTCATTTGTTGGACCTTCGAGCCATTCGTTGGGCGCCAAATATTATGCTGACAGTATTTGGTAGGCTTCATCCATTTGTGATGCACGTGCGACGTAGCTTAGACTCGCCATATGCTGGGATCGATCCATTTTATGCTGGTTTTTCTAGTTATCTTATTTTGATTTCTAGGTTTTTGTGTATTGCTATTTTGAATTCAATTATGAATTTGGGAGATGATTTTGATGGTGTTTAATGAGATTTCTTCATTTAAACTATGTTTATTATTTATGCTGAATAGTCTCATTCGAGATTATGTTAACTTGCTTTGGTGTTATTTATCATGCACTTATTTCCAAGTTTAAATTAGACCAATCCATTTATTATTTTCTTTTAAATAATACTCGGGTCAGACCGAGCTGTTTCAGGATAATCGCTATCTCTGAATCAGTTGCTGCTTCATCTTTTGGGATTTCACCTCACCTTTTATTTAGGCTTCGGGGTGTTACTTTTGATATATTGACTCTCATCTCATGTATGTTATGATGACTATGTATATATACATTTGGTTCATGAGAACCATCGAGTGTTGTAGCATGTATCCAGACTTACCTTCCGCTATGTATGATATTTCTGTTCTGTGTTATACTTATCTATGTTGTTGCTATTATGAGTTGTTTTGAATTTTATAAGCCATCGCAGTTTCGCTTTAGATTTGAATTGAATGTATATCGCTGGGAGTAATTTAATAAACGAAAAAGTTTACACAACTCCTATCGATGTAATCAATACTCGTCTAAGGCATAACTTACAGATGGTCGCTTCTAACAAGCCTTATTCTTCGCAATAGCAGATGTTATTACCTTATAATGACCTTTGTTATTGTGAGCATAGAGGTGGAGTGTCACAGTTGGTATCAAAGCTGAGATTCAGAACAAATTATAATAAACACGGAATAGAAGCAGAATGGAACATGTGTTACAACTAGTCGAGGGTTATATTCGTGCCTTTCTAATCTATTCCTTCGTTGTTCTTGAACTTTTATCCACTTTAACATGTTGCAGTATGTCTAGGAATAAATCTCATATTTCCATAGTATTTCATTTGTTAAATTCATTTTCAATCTTGTATTGTTTTAACTAATCCTTATCTTCTCCTGTTCTCTCAGCCTGTGGCTGGAAGAGGAAGAGGGAAGCGTTCTACTGCAGGTCCATCTAGTGATTCTCATCGGACGGAGTCTATATGTCAGCTAATCAGTTTATGGAGCTATTTCGGGGTACTCAGCCTCCTGTTGCTACTCCCATAGCTCCCACTCACAAGTCTGCCTTCGCCCACATGTGTAGTGACTATTCCCACCTTAGAGGCAAGCCTTTCAAGGGATCGGAAAGTGTATTAGAGGTTCAGACTTGGTTGCGCGCTAGTGAGCGCATATTTTCTCGGATGGATCTTTCAGATCATCATCGCATTCTAGTGGCATCTAGCATGTTGCAAGAACGTGCACTTGATTGGTATGAGCTTTTAATTGCGGAAGTTGATGAGTCCTCTCTCTCGTGGAATCAGTTTAAGGAACGTTTCGAACTTAAGTTTATTCCTGAATCATAAAAGGCCAATCTTGCTCGTAGTTTCCTTGAGTTAAAACAAGGAAAGTCCTCTGTTTCTGATTATGTTGCATCTTTCGAGCCTTGTCCAAATACGTAGTTGAGTTCATTAGAACGCCGCGTAAAAGAATCATTGATTTGTCGAAGGTTTGAAGAAGTACTTTAAGAAAGTCCTTTTGCTTCAGCTTAAGCTTCCTTTTGAGGAACTTGTTGATTCGGCACTTTGCCTTGAAGCTGTCGAAAAGGAACGTGATAGTAGTAATGAGGTTGAGGCTTCTAAGAGACCCAACAAGAAGAGGTTTTCATTTCATAAGCCTAATTCTTCTTCCAAGAATAAGAAGAAGCAAGCTACCTCTAGTTCTCAATCTAGTAGTGCACCTTCTAATCAGAGAGCGTGCTATAATTGTGGTTCTCTAGATCATCTTCTCCGTAGTTGTCCTAAGCCTCGCATCCGCCGCTATTGCAAGAAAGAAGGTCATTGGGTTTCTGATTGTCCTACTGCTCTTAAGGGTTTCAAATTTGGGTAGCTTAATGTTTCCAAAGCTTCTGGTGATTCTTCTCAGCCCAAAGGTATTCCACCTTCTGGTTTTATTTTATTTAATAGCCATTCTATTAGAGTCCTTTTCGATACGGGTGCATCACATTCATTCTTGTCAAAGGAGCTCGTTGATGTTATTCCTTTGGATGTTGTTAGTCTTTGTGACCCTTTGAGGATTTTGAATCCTATTGGAGGATCCGCCACACTTTGTTTGTTATGTATTGATGTTGAGATTATTCTATGTGGTTTTTCCTTTCATGCGAATCTGCATGTTATGGATCATCTTGGTTTTGATATGATTTTGGAAATGGATTGGCTCGTCAGTTATGAAGTACAAATCCTATATCCCGAAAGAACTTTATATCTCAAGCATCTCAATGTTATCGGGCAGTTATCTATTACGTTTCGAGACATGGACCATGCTTCGAATGCTCTCATTTCTTCCTTCGAATCAGAGGATGTCATAGCTAATATTCTGGTTGTTTGTGATTTCTCTGATGTCTTCGAGCCTATTTCATGTTTGCCGCCTAAGAGGGCAATTGAGTTCCATATTGATATTATCTCTGGTGCTCATCCTGTCAGTCGTCCTCCCACGAGGATGTCTGCTAAGGAAAATGAGGAACTCAAGGAACAATTATATGAATTGGAAGCCAAGCAATTTATTCGCTCTGGCTCATCTCCTTGGGGCGCTGCCGTTGTCTTCGTTAAGAAGCCAGATGGTACTCTTAGGCTTTGCTTTGATTATCGCAAGCTTAACGAGCTCACTATCAAAAATAGGTATCCATTACCTAGGATCGACGACATGTTCGATCAATTAAGTGGTGCTAAGCTTTTCTCCCAACTCGATCTTGCTACTGGTTTTAATCAATTACGAGTTGCGAAAGTTAGCATCCCTCTTACCGCATTCCGCACTCGTTATGGTTCTTACGAATGGTTTGTTATGCCGTTCGGTTTAACGAACGCTCCAGCGTATTTTTTTGATCTTATGAATCAGATATTTCAGGAATATCTCGATAAGTTTGTCTTGGTTTTCATAGATGATATTCTTTTTATTCCAAATCTGAAGCCGATCATATTCGGCATTTGGAGATTGTTTTGAGCAATCTTCGTCAGCATCAGCTTTATGCCAAATTCTCCAAGTGTCACTTCTAGGAGAATAAGGTGCATTTTCTCGGTCATATTATTTCTTCCAATGGTATCTCTGTCGATCCTTCCGAGATTGAATCTATTCAGAATTGGAAGAGGCCTGAGACCGTTGCTGAGATCTGTAGTTTTCTTGGATTGGCGGGATATTATCGCCTGTTCATTAAGACTTTTCTCGTATTGCCTTACCGCTTACCACTCTCACGAGAAAAACTGTTCCTTTTATTTGGTCTGATAAGTGTGAGTTTTCTTTCATGAAGTTAAAAGATCTCCTTACTCATGATCCTATCTTAGTGGTTCCCAATGGGAATCATGATCTTGTTGTTTATACCGATGCCAGTGGTTAAGGACTTGGTATTTTTCTCATGCAAAAGGATAGGGCAGTCCCCTATGCTTCTAGACAACTAAAGCCTAACGAGATTTGTTATGCTACCCATGATTTGGAGTTAGCTATTATAGTCTTTGCTCTAAAGATTTGGCGTCATTATTTATTGGGCGAGCTATTTGTTCTCTTCACTGATCACAAATTTCTGAAATGCCTCTTTACTCAGAAGGAACTTAATATGAGGTAACAGCGTGGGCTCGAATTTCTTGCTTCATATGATTTCGATATTCAGTATACCCCTGGTAAGGGTAATCGAGTTGCTGATGCGCTTAGTCGCAAGCAGCAAGTTGTTGTTTTCATGATGCTATTAGAGTGGAATATATTGGAAGCTTTATCTCATTGTGATATTAGAGACCGTCCTTCAGTTTCTGATTCCCCCGTGCTTTTATTTAGCATGGAAGCTCGTTCTAGTTTGTTGGATCGTATTGCTGATGCCCAAAAGCAAGACCCAGATCTCTCTTATCTTATTCAGAGTTATAAATCGAAACCCCGAAGGGATGATCTAAAGGATTTCGATATTGATATTCATGGTTCTATTCAGAATAAGGGAAGGTTGATCGTGCTAATGTTCCTAATCTTAGAAATGACATTCTTGAGGACTGTCATCGTTCTAAATATACTATCCGTCCAGGTAGTAGTAAGATGTATGCCGACATGAAACGCTTATACTTTTGGGAGGGTATAAAGCATGATATTGCAAGTTATGTGAGTCATTGCACGACTTGTCAACTTATTAAAGCGGAAAGCCAACGTCCTAGAGGTCTTTTGCAGCCTCTTGAGATTCCATTATGGAAATGGGGTCAAATTTGTATGGAGTTCATTGATGGTCTACCTCGTTCGAGGTCGGGCCATACTAGTGCTTGGGTGATTGTTGACCGATTGACCAAATCAGCCCATTTTATTCCTATCAAGTCCAATCGGACTGCTCCTTTGTTGGCTAAGCTTTTTATTAAAGAAGTCGTTCAACTTCATGGTGTTCCTAGTCCCATTGTTAGTGACAGAGATCCACTTTTTACTAGTGGGTTTTGGCAGAGCCTTCAGAATGCTTTGGGAGATCAATCTCAGTACAGCTTATCATCCACAGTTTGATGGTTAGACTGAAAGGGTGAATCAAGTCTTAGAAGATCTCCTTCGCACTTTTATTCTTGACTTTGGAGGTAGTTGGGAAGACCACTTATCTCTTGTTGAGTTTTCTTATAACAACAGTTTCCAATCCAGCATCAGTATGGCTCTTTCTGAATCCCTTTACGGAAGGCTGTGTCGATCATCATCTTGTTGGTTGGAATCCAAAGAAAAGTTAGTTCTCGGCCCTGACTCTATTCGTGAATCTTCTGAGAAGATTGATATTATTAGACAGAGAATGGAAGAGGCTCAGAATAGGCATAAATCTTATGACGATCATCGTAGGAAGCCTTTGGAATTTTCTATGGATGATCGCGTGTTCATTCGTGTTTCTCCGAAGAAGGGGGTGGTGCGCTTTAGTAGTTTCGGGAAATTGGCTCCTCGATGTGTTGGACCATTTCCTATTACGGAACGCATTGGCCCTGTTGCTTATCGTGTATCGCTACCTATTTAGTTTTCGGGAATTCATGACGTATTTCTTGTATCCCAGCTTTGTCGATGCCTTCGAGATTCGAATTCTATCATTGATCCTCGTGTGTTTCAAAATCTTGAGATCTCACCCAACTTGTCTATGGTGCAAAATCCTGTTCGTGTACTAGCTTCGGAGGTTAAACGCCTTTGGAATAAAGATGTCCCGCTTATGAAAATTCAATGGTCCGCAAACCCAGATTGCACCTGGGAAACCAAAGAATTCATCGAGCATTCTTATCTCAGTTTTCTTTCCTCTTCGGGTGGGGGTGAGCATTCTTAATTCATCTTTTCTATTTAAATCTTTGTTGTGATAAATTATTTGTATTATAAACAACTTCTAGTATGAAAATTACGGGGATGCAATTTTTATAAGGGGGAGTCTGTAACAACCTTGGTTTTTGGATAACCGACCAAAAAAAATTTAAATAGAAATTTTAAATTAAAATTTGAAAAAAAAATCTGCAAATTAATTGCAAGTCAGAGGAGGCCAAATGGCTTTGTTGTGTTGAAAATAACTAAATTAAGTTATAACTTCTTTTTGGCTCAGCAAAAAGGATTGTGTCATGAGTTGCAAGTGGCCTTCATGTGTATGTGGGGATAGGTCAGATTAAAAAGACAAAATTTGAAAACTCTGCTATCACCACTATTTTTAATACAAGCCATGTCCTTTTTTCACTTGTGCACGTTCCCACTTAAATGAAAACGTACCAAATTCCTGCCCGCACATTTTTTGCTTTGACTTGCACACTTATTGGAAAAAAAGCCTCTATCATTTTGTTTGTTTTCATTTCTAGTAGCTGTGTAAGAGCACTAATGGCAGATTAAAAATTCTTGCTCCATTTTCTTTTGTTTGCATCAGAGAATTTGTACGTGAGGGTAAAGTTTCTACTGGTTCTAAAGCTTTGTAGAGACCAAAGCTTGGATCTTGGTTGCTAAGTCCTGGAATAAATTATAAGTGAGTGCAAACTCACACTTCTAATTAAAACTATGGCTGCCTGTGTTTTTGATATGCTGTTCTGTTGTTTTAATTGGTTTGCAACTTTTCGTTAGTTAGTTGTTTATGTGTTTTATGTGAACATTTGCACTGCACTAGACCTTTATAGTACATAGCATGCACTAGATTTGGGAATTCCACTTTTATACAGATATGAAGTGTAATTTAGTTGTGACAAAAAAATTCAAGTCCAGGCCATTAATTTGTTACGTGCGTGCAATAGTGCATTCACCAAAAATTCAAGTCCAGGCAATCATTTTGGCATGCATTGAAATATTTGTTGCATAAGTGTTTGTAGTTCATTCGCATATGTTTATGTTTGAACTAGTGTCAATGAAAAAAAAATTAGTATAGTGCAGGCACGAAAACTAAGTCCAGTATTAGTATAGTGCAGGCACGAAAACTAAGGCCAAGTCATTTTATCTTTTGCATTTTTATTTTTATCTACTTCATTACTTGTGTGCCAGTAGGTGTTGCCAGGTCACTTTATCTTTTGTATTTCATTACGCGTATGCACGTATTGCACAAAACACAATTGCACCAAAGTTTTGTAATACTATCAGGTCATTTTATTTTTGCCCATTTCATTTTGTACGTGCATGGAGGTATTGCCCTGGCCATCATCTTTTTGTTACGTATGTGCAAGATGTATTGCACGAAAATAGGTCCTGGCCATCTTTTTTTGTTACGTGCATGCAAGTATGTTACACACGAAAACTAAGTCCAGGCCCTTTTTATAATTTTTGTCTATATCTATCACATGTAAGTATGTTAGGAAAAAAAATCAAGTCCAGGCCATTATTTTGTTACGTGCCTGTATGTAGTATTGTGCATGCATGTAGTATTGTCTAGACCATTTTATATTTCGTGTGCGCAAATATGTATTGCACATAGCAGGTCCAGGTTATACCATATTTGATGCATATATAAGTGTTGTAGACCAATTATTAATTTATTTTGAGCCGGTATTTTGTTTTGAATGTATTTTGTTGCCGTTATTTTTATAACGGCCTTTTATCCCGGTGTTTATATTTGAAGCGTGTTGTTTTGATGAGAATTTTGACGAATAAAAACTACTGTTGTTTTGACTTCAGTTACCACCAATTTAAAGTGAATTTTCAAACGGCTATCTTGCAACCAAGAAAACCTGCAATGCTGATTTTATATCCATTTTTACAGTGTTTTTATGAAGCGCAATTTCCTTGTCGAAATTGCTATAGAAGTTGCTATTTTTAATCATGTGTTTTCAAATCATTTTAAAATATAATTATTTCCAAAAATTTCATGATTTATGCTTTCAAAAGAATGAGAAATCGATTTAAACGCTTCAGCAAAATTAAGGACTATGAACCCTTACTTTTACGCATTCGATTAATTCCGGACTTGTCCACTTGAGAACGAATAAAATTATTTATATAAAATAAACAATTTAGGACTTTCAAGGAAACAATGATGAGATTTAGACGACTTAGCAATGGAACCATGCTTTTACTTATTCGGTTAATTCTAGACTCATTAATTGAAATATTTGCCATGGTATTGCTGTTTGAAAATTTTGATAATTTTGTTGGGCTTTCGAGCCAATATGCTGGACCTTCAAGTCAATTACCAGTACTAGGCCTTCGGGTCATTTGTTGGACCTTCGGGTGATTCGTTAGGCGCCAAATATTATGCTGACAGTACTTGGTAGGCTTCGGCCATTTAAGATGCATGTGTGGCGTAGCTTAGACTCGCCATATACTGGGATCGATCCATTTTATGCTGGTTATTCTAGTTATCTTATTTTGATTTCTAGATTTTTGTGTATTGCTGTTTTGAATTCAATTATGAATTTGGGAGATGATTTTGATGGTGTTTAATGAGATTTCTTCATTTAAACTATGTTTATTATTTATGCTGAATAGTCTCATTCGAGATTATGATTAACTTGCTTTGGTGTTGTTTATCATGCACTCATTTCTAAGTTTAAATTAGACTGATCCGTTTATTAATTTCTTTTAAATAATACTTGGGTCAGACCGAGTTATTTCAGGATAATCGCTATCTCTGATTCAGTTGCTGCTTCAGCTTTTGGGATTTCACCTCATCTTTTGTTTAGGCTTCGAGGTGTTACTTTTGGTGTATTGACTCTCATCTCGTGTATGTTATGATGACTATGTTTATGTATATTTGGTGCATGAGAACCATCGAGTGTTGTAGCATGTATCCAGACTTACCTTCCGCTATTTATGATATTTCTGCTCTGCGTTATACTTATCTATATTGTTGTTTGAATTTTTAATAAGCCACCACAATATCGCTTTAGGTTTGAATTGAATGTATAACGCTGGGAGTAATTTAATAAACAAATTTTTTTTACACAACTCCTATTGATGTAATCAGTACTCGTCTAAGGCATAACTTATGGTTGGTCGCTTCTAACAACCCTTATTCTTCACAATAGCAGACGTTATTACCTTATAATAACCTTTGTTATTGTGAGCATAGAGGTGGGGCGTCATAATTGGATATAATAAAGCATGCGTACTTTTGTAACAACCCTGATTTTGTAATTACCTATGAAAATAAATTATAACGATGGTTATAATTTAAAATGGAGGAATAAAATAAACTTGAAGATGGTAAATTTGTTGTTGCTTATTTTAATTAAAATAGGCTTTGAATAAATAAAATGGAGTTAATTTATTTTGGTTGTGAACTAAATGTGAACAAAGAAATTATGAAATTTGGTGGTAATTTGATTTAAATAAGGATAAAGGAATTAGCTCAACTTTAATTTGTAGAAATGAATACAAAATGTAGAAGGTAAAGTTTTAGCAACTTTATTATGTTAGTTTGGGGTAAAAATGAGCATTAAATGGTTTTAATTTGTTGAAATGCAATAATTGTGGAAATAATGGTCAAATAGTGATTTTTGTTAATTTTAATAATGTGTTAAAAATTAAATATGGATAATATTTAAATAAAAATGTGGGATATTGGTGAAAAACAATATTTGGGTATAAAAATGTTTTTAATATGCTTCCTTATGATTATTTAATCAAGAAAATGAATTTTTTGGAATTTTGTTGTTAAAATGTTAATCTATTTAATAAATAGTGTAAATTAAAGCATTTGAGGAAAAATATAATTTTAGTGATAGAAATTGGTTTTTAATAGCTAAAATAACTTTTATTTGTTGTTTAACAACTTATTAAACATAAAACCTATTGTTTTGTTAATTATTTGGTTTAATAAAGTGATATAGTGTAATGATATGTTGATATTATGTGTTAATAATTTGATAAATACGTTAAGTTAAAACTTACATGAGCTTAATGGGTAGGATTTTGGACCAAATCCAAATCCATTTACCCAATTTCTGGAAAGAACTGAAGAGGAAAAGAACATTCAATACGTTCATTTTTCTTTCGTCACTCTTCCTCTTATTCTCTTCTTCCAGAAAAGAAATTAATGGCCTCTCTGTAATTGCAAAATCCCCCCCCCCCCAAAACTAAATAGAAATCAAAGGAAAATTAGTGAATTAAAAAGAGTAACAGGTAATCAACCCAATACCAAAACCTATTTCATCTATTTCAATTTTTGAGAAGTCTTTTCTATAACTTTTCTGTCCTTTGTCTGCAAGTATGTATTTTCTCCTCTTTTAGGTTTCAAACTCCAAATCAAGAAGAAAGCTTCCATCTTCCTCGAGTTTGCTTGAAAAATTGTGCTAAGATGAGTTTGTAACTCACACATCTAGCTTAAATTAGGTTTGCATGCTGATATTAGTTGATTTCTTCTTACTGTAAAACAAAATGTATTGCTTGAATGATTACAGTGCTTTTATATCTCTGTTCTTGTCATGAAATCATGCTGCATTTTCTTTGGATTTTTGTTTGAGCGTCAATCATCTTGCATGCTGAAATCTGGAATGAAATAGTTTCTGTAAGTGCCTCGAAACCATGCTAAAAATCAAGTCCGAAACACGCTGAAGCTTTGAAAAAAAATGCGACATTTGCCTATGAAGGTCGACCATAACGGTCAACCATCACCCTTGAAGGGTAGACCTCTAAGGTTGACCGTTCAGAGGCTTAGGTTGACCTATAAGGTCGACCAGTGCTTTGTATTTTGTGTGTGATTTTTTTGTTATTTTCGGCTGTGTTGGTTCCAGTTCTGTTGATTTTTGGTGCTCCATTCCAGCGCAGTTTTGAATTGTTTTCATCCAAATCTGAAAGTCAACATTACATGATGAATTTTGTGGTGAATTTTCTGCTTCATACGAGTTTTAAGATGTGCAAATTTTAGTTGAATTTGCTTTAATTTTGATAATTTCGTGCACGGGTTTAAAATCCGTTTTAAACGAAATTTTCAAAATTACATCGAATTTTGAAATGGAAATTTCTAAATAAATTTTTATGAGTTTGAAACTATTTTCAAGCTTATTATCGTTATTTAATAATACATTTCCTTATTTAAATGGATTTTAAAAGGAAATAATGTGAAAATATTTTCAGAAAATCGTTTTTAGCTCGTTGTGACAACCCGGAATTTTAAGCATTTAAAATTGGAATATTTAACAAATTTTAAATATTTAAAAGTTAATTTTAACTTGAATTCAAATAGCATTATTCATTTATTGAATTTAAATAATTTGAAATTGGGTAAAATGTTGAATCTATGATTTTAAGCCTATTAAAAATAATTTGAAGGCTTGTAAATTTTATACCGATAGTACTTAAGATAATAAAAGCTTTTAAATTGAAATTGGAAGTGATTCGTTTGGTTTTAAAAATATATCGCTTAAATTGAATATAAAGAATAGCCTTTCGAGGCACGGTCTCGGAATTCGACGAAACCGGTTCCATTGGATCCATAATATTGTATTATTATCGGGTTTCAATTTTCATGCCATTTGGAGTTGTGTGAGCACGGTAAATGAACACGCTAAATTTATATTGGAAATTTGAATTTAAAATATACATATTTATACCAGTCAGTTTCAGTTGAAATTATTTCACATCATAACCTTTTCTTTTCATTTCTAAATTAAATAATTGTTAGTATGATCTCCTCATCCCTTCTTCAACACGCCTCCTTTCTTATTTCTTTAAGCCGAGACTTCATTTTTTTTAATTATCTGCGGTCAAACAAAATCATGGCCGATCAAGTAAATAGCATTCAACTCCCCTTCTCTTTCTTCTTTATAGCAACCGAACTTTCCCCCATTTCTTCATAACAAAATCGAGATTCTCTGGGATTGTAGCATAATCGGTTGAATAAGAGAAGCAAAAAAAAATGGCGATCGAATTAAATCGCCTGTACATCAAATTGACGAGCTCGATAATCCATCAAGGGTGGCTCGGGCTCACGCGTGTTGGATGGCGACTAACATGAAGTTTCGAAATCGTGGTGGAGGTAATAGCGTTCTGCGGAGGCGCGAGAGTCGTTGGCCTGGTTCGAACGACAAGAAGCGACGCGGTCAGGGTTGTTGAGGGTTGCGACGCGAAAGAGTTTCAGGCGATGTTGGGAAGGGTTGCTCGTGAGTGAAAGTGCTCGATTTGGAGTTAGGGTTTCGTCACGGATTGAGGTAGCGGTGAGCTTGCGTGATGGATTTGGGACAGAGTAATCGCTGAAAATTCGATCAACTCGAAGGTATTTACGATTTATTAAATTCAATTTAAAATTTGAAAACTAATTTGAATATATATGTATATATAAAAACTGGAATTTTATATAGGTAGGGTTCAGATATAGCTATATTGCTTACTATTTAAATTAAAAAAGAAACTTTAAATCATGTTTTACTCTACAGAAATATATATATTAAAGAGGATGTTATTACAGTAGGTAAAGTTTTAAAAATGGGAATATCAAACGTTTGAGAAGTTTGTATAAAACCAGATTTATAAAATCTATACAGATTATTTTTAAAATATATATATATATATATATATAATAAGGGAGATAAATTTGTTTAATTATTTTAGAGATGGTTAAAGAGAAATTAGTTTAAAGGCTAAAGCATTAGTTAAGTAAGTTATATAATGGTAAGTAATTTTTCAATTAGTTCAGATATTTTATTTAAAAAGAAAATTTATTTATAACCGAATTAGTATTTAAAATTTAGATTTTTAGGCTTATATAGGTTATTTTTATGCAGTTTAAAGATAAAATTAAAAAAACATATACACATTTTGAATTCACTAATTCAATTTAAAAACCATGTATTAAGACGATTAATTGGTTTGACCAGGTTAATTACTTATTTTATTTATTATAGGAAATTAGTTTAAAAATCAAATTGTTAGTTAAATTAAATTTATCAAATGGAAATTAATTATTCAAATTGTTCGAATATTAATTAAATCTATTAAGAAGAGAAAAAATAATAATTTATTTTTTTCGATTGGTTCAAATAATAATAAACCGTGAATTGTTATACAAGGTTTAAAAATCAAGGGAGCAAGCCAGTTTGGAATGGATTGCAAACAGCAAAGCTAAGGTGAGTTAATCTCACTCAGTTAATTTAAATTTAAATTTAAATGTTTAAATTTAATTAATTGATTGTATGGTTGAATTGATTGATGTGATATGGTATAGTATAATTTGAAATTGGCAGATTATATTTTGCTAACGTCTGTGGATGCAGGGAAAACAGGTTGGAGGGATCCAACTGGATCCCTCAACATTTATTTAAATTATTTAACATTCTCTGTGGCGATTATTGGATATTCTATGATGAGTGGTATTGGAATATTGAATGTTATGGTTCAACTGGATATAATTGGATATGATGAATTACCAAAAATATATAAATTGGATTTGGAAAGATAATAAAAGAAGTGAATTTGTAAGTAAAATAAGTATAGGAAATTAGAATAAATTTAAGAATCAATTGGAAAAGAAATAAAATGCCCTTTAAAATTCTAATAAGTCTTAAGTTCAGTAAGGGAAATTTAAATAATCAGAAGATTAATGAATTTTAAGTTTCAGTGTTATTATTTTAAAAAGAATAAAACATTTATTTAAAATTTAAAATTTAAGATCTAATTTATTGAAAAGAACACAGAAGAAATTAGAAAGAAGCTGAAATTGGTATATTTCAGTTAAATGATATAAAATCAATTCAGTTAAATGATATAAAATCAATCGAAAAATAATAATAATAATAAAAAGTCCATAATTAATAAATTTTGAGATAAACTGATAAGTAAAGAAATTTATTTCAAATGGAATAAATTGGGAATCAATTTGGAAAATTGATTTAAGTGATTGAGATTGAAAATTCTCCCTGGATAACCAAGTACGTTTCCAAAATAAATTTTTAAATATAAATTAAAAGTTTTAAAGTTGTTTAAAAAGGTAAGTTTCGAAAAAATTATTATTTCTAAATATTTAAATTATAAAAGTAAGTATTTCTTTAAATCTATTATAGCAGTAATTATTTAAAGAGTGACTTGGTATTTTGTTTTTAAAAAGTGAAATCTAGTTTTATATTTTATTAAGTAACCTTATTTTCAAATATTCATATAGTATGTATTTTAATAAATTATTGAAGTAGCTTTTAATTAAATGTTTACAAGTATATTTCAAAGTAAAGTGTTTTAAAAAGCTAGTTTTGTGCTTGGTGATTTCAGTGGAGATAGAAAATATTTGGGAAAGCTTATTCTGGAAAGAGAAAGATGGTTTGAAACTGTTATCAAAGGATTGAAAATAGAAAATATATATTGGGAAGATATTTTTGAGATAAATAAATAATTTGGGAAATTATTTATTGGTTGATGGTTGTTTGTGAATATAAATTGATAGTTAAATCACTGATTATCAATATTGGACAAAAATGCGTTGATCGTTTCGAAGACACTGGGATCGAAATTTATTTCTCGAATACCACTTCGATCCGGTTTGTACGTTTTCGTGGAAACGAGTTTGGATTCGAAGATGGAGCAGTGAAGTGCAAGAGCTAGTCGCTACTAATCTTGAGGATATTTCCAAAATGGATGTAGTAGGAATAGTACCTTCGGTTCCGTTCAAACCCGGGACGGACTTGTATGGATGAATGCTTGCGAAACATCGTCAGGTGGACGATGGGCATTCTGAGTGATATGTTCTATAATGGTAACGCCTAGCCTCAAGCCTCATCAAATGGGAATGACTGAAAATCAGGGGTTATGCAGCAAGGCTAGGTGGGTAGCACCCAAGCATGATGAGGTCATCCCTGTCTAGATGTCCCTTTTTATTTCAGCTTAATGGGCGGTTGCTGATCCCTACCGCGGGGTGATCTCACTCGGGATTATCCAGTAAGGGGTAGTCCTGGTCTTGTGTTGCAGGGGAGCGGGCGTACTCCTCGGTACGGTGATCTAGGCCCCGTACTGTGACAGGTGGTACCCAGTGCCTAGTCATTGTTGGATAGTCATTCTCCCTACGAGCCTTGTACGAGTTTTGTTTGTACTACCCACTCTATGGCTAGTAGATGGAATTTAATAGATGTAACAATTTCGGCGATTTTATAAGTATTTGTATATAGACCCTATTATAATATCATAGGATTTCTATAAAAATTGTTTTAGCTATAGTAAGGTGAAAACCCGAGATGTTTATTTGTGGCGTGGTCTTACGAGATGCTTTTGTTTTCAAACGATTTTTGAAACTTTAATAATCAATTGGGTGTGATTTTCTCACGCTGATAATCCAGACTGACTCGGGTATTATTTAACTGTAATGCTCGGGTCAGACCGAGTATTATAGAATACAGGATTTGATGCTGTGGAGCTCAAAAGACGAGCCAGATGATGATACGTACTTCCGTACTTGTTTATATATGTATATTCCGCTGTATTGAGTTGTTGTGTATCCATTTGTATGATATTGATGTTAAGCTATGATTGATGTACTCTGATGATGTAATATATAAACAGATATATTTGATTAGAGTAAAGATCATTTATTATCTATTATACTTTATTCCGCTGCGATGGTTAGATTATGTTGTTGTTTTCTATTTTCTTCTTCTACCTCTTCTTCTTTAACCCAAATGGTTCGTATTTCTGTGCAACTTGAGTTGATTGTTGTAGAATAGTGTTGACTCAAGGGGTACGGATTTGCGAGCTGTTACACTTGGTATCAGAGCTTGGGTTGGTGATAACCTTAGCTCTGGTGGGAATTACTCATTTAAAATAGAGTCCGTAGTACTCTATAATGAGTTTGAGCGTATTAATAGATATGAGCGCGTATTTGTTAGTGAATATAAATTGTTTTAATATTGCGTTGATTGATTTATTGAGTGGCATGTGAACCTTCGTCAACACAGTCTGCGCAACTGTATCGAAGAGGTTTCTAAACACTTAAATAGAGCAATCAGCACGATATTGTTTTAAATATGGGTAAATGAAATAATTTTACCCAAAAACATATTTTGATATAAAGAAAAGTTTTTGAGAACTACTTAGCTAATATATGGTTGCTTGGATGTTAGAAATGATAATATTAAAGTATTATCATTGTTAAGTGAAAATTTAACTAGAAACTGAAATATAACTAAAGTTTAAGGGAATAAATTCATTATAAAATGAAATTTATAAATATGGATTATGAATGTAATTTACAAATAGAAATACAATCAAATGAGAATTTGTATAAGCATAAATTTTTCAAATGAATTATAGTTAAAATTTATTTAAGCAGGATTTGAAAATTCAAAATTTATTTAAACAGTCTTTAGAAATTTTAAATCCCGGAGATTTGGAAATTTGGAAGTATTTTGAAGATAAATAATAACACAATTGTTATAGAGGTATTTATGAAAAGAAATTCATTTTAAATGGATTTTGAAAGTGATATAGCATTGAAATCACTTGGACTATTGGGAAATAATTCTGATGATGACGGCCACATCATCAGTATTCATTTTCGAATTTCTAAGTGACGGATTGCTGACAGAAAAAATTGATTTGTTCAGAAAAGCCAGTTGCTTTTGAAAATTTCAAAGGAAATTTGTTGAGGGTAAAACCAGGATTGGTTCGACTTTTGAGAAATGTGATTTGAGAAGTTGGAGATTCCAAAATAATTTGAAACAAAAGGTCGGGTGTTTAAAAATCCTGATGAAATAGGTTGTAAGCTTATAAATTGAGATGATTTTTTAAATCGGGAAGAAATATAAGATTTGAATCATGGAATGTAAATTTAAAATGAAAAGTTAAAAAAGAAATTAACTTGGATTGGGAAATAAAAATTTAACTGGATTGGAAATGAATTGGATAGGCTGAAAATAATATCCAGTAGCATTCAAATTTAGTTGAAATTGAATTGAGATTAAAAAAATCTGAGTTTAAATAAAATTGAATGGAATTAGATTCTTACCTGAACAAATGGAAAAAAGATGAATAAAGATTGGGTTGAAATAAATAAATCAGAATAACTTATAAAAGAATTAAAAATGCATGGAATAAAAATATGCTTGGATTATAACTAAGTGTAAAACTCGAATTAAAAATAAAAGATGAATACGTTCAAGCCTACAATGAATGTGATTTATAAAATAATAAGTTGCGATTTATAAAATTGAAATGGAATACAAAGCCTAAAATTAATATTTTGATGAATTGGAAATTGGAAAGAAAATCCAAACTTGAATTATTAAATAAATTGAACTAAGAAATAAATGAAGTGATATTTGGAATTAAAAATCAAGTGTTGAATTTTAACCAGGGGAAGAACTAATTAGATAATAAATTAGTTAATGAAATTGAATTGTGAGTTTATGATGAAGTTTGGAAATAAAATCAAGTTATGAATTAAATTCGATTTAAATTGTTGATGAAGTGAAAGTAATTGAGAATGAAGTTGAATTGTGAGTTATAAAATTGGATGGTAAATTGAAAATGGATAATGGAATTAGAACTTGAGTTATAAATTAAAATCTAACTTGAAGTGTTAACAGATTAAATATAATTGGAAAGGTATCGAATAAAAAATGAAATTGGATTGAAATAGTAATGATTTGAATTGCAAATAAAATCCAAATAAGTGGAAATAAATTGGAAATGGCCTTGTAATAAATTGAATAAGCTGAATCTAAAGGTTAAAATGTATAATAACTGATCAAATAAATTTGTAGTTTGAAATGGGATTGGATTAAAATAGAATCAAGTTAAATTGAAAAGAAAATTTCACTTGTATAATGAAAATGAGCTTAAGTATATAATTTGAATAAATAGTAGTAAATTGACTTAAGCTGAATATAAGGGGAGAGTTGAATTGAATTCAACTTAAAATCCAAGTTTAATGATATTGGATTGAATTTGAATCAAGTAAAAATAAATTTGGATTGAAATAGAACTTGGTGAGTTGTATATAATATTTAAGGAAATGAAAATTCATAATAGATTGAGTGGATAAACTAATTATATTGAATAAATAAATGGATGGAATAAATAAGAATCAAATGGAAGTGAACTTAAGTTTGAAGTGAAATAAATTGAGTAAATTAACTTAAGTGGAGAATAATTAGAAACTCGACTAGGAGTAAAATTGGAAGACCATTAAATTAAAGCTTGATTTGAATTAATTCGGGAATGGGTAGTAATATGCAAGCTTGGAATGGGTCGAGCTAAATAAATGGTCGTGAATGAATTAAAATAAAAAGGGAATTAATTGGTAATGAAATTTGGAGATGGAACTTGAATTGGTTAAATGAAGTCGAATACCAATTTAATGTGGCAAATGTTTAGTTTGCAAATTAATTATGAAATGAGTATTGGATGTAACCAATATGAAATGTTCCAAGATAAATAAATGGATTCAAGTAAAATGAATGAGAATATAGCATGCAAAATAAATTGAACGGAATCAATTAAAATGAAATCAAATTAAGTATAAATTGAGTGAAATCAATTCAAATTGGTTATAAAGCATAAATATTGATTTATTCACATGGATCTCGTCAAATTTCACAGAATAAATTGTCATTGGATGTAAATGGAAGTAATTGAGATGCTATGAATTGATAGAAGTAAAATGAATTGATTTTGAGAGCAACTGAATTAAATATGAGTTCGGTTTGCTTAAAAATAAAGTAAATGTAAGCTTGTGAGTTGTTAACCATTCGAATTAAGTGAAACGATATGTGATTGGTTGTAAGCAATTAAAATTAATGTTGGAATATTTAAATTGCTTACAAAAAGTTTTAATGGGCATTTCTTTTAGAATTCATATGTTTTAACTATTGCAAGTAAGTGAAATGTTGACAAACTTCATATATATGGCACTTACATATATAAATTGAGTAAGTACAGGTGCTTGGAAGCCGTGTGGCTAGATTTGGTTGTGAAAATTTGCTTGATAAATATGCTACTTGCTTAAAATGCTAAATAAGGTACGCCTACGCAATAAAAATAGGAAATATGAACTGTTTTTGGTTTTTCCGACCTGGTGGGTCGATGTATATATATTTATCTCTTTTGTCAAATTGCAAAAGCTCCTCCGTACAAAGGGGACTCTGCCAAAAAATTTCGAAAATTTTGTGAGTTAGAAAAATTTTGAAAATTTTGAAAAAAATTTGTTAACGACAAAACAATTTCAAACTGGAAAACTGAAACAAATTAGTAAATGAAACTAACTTAAATAATGACGTGAATTGGTTATAAATGAAAAATAAAATTTAAATATTCAGAGTTAAAGGTAAATTGGATTCATATGAAAATGAAAGAATCGATTTGAATGGAAATAAATATAAACTGAAATGGTAAGATGGAAATAAGCATAAGGAACATATTTCATACTTATACTAACATAAGAAGGAATGGTGAATTCTTAAATGGAAGATTGATACTACAAATATAATCTAAGATAATATTGGAATGGATAGATATTGGCATTTTGTGAGAAAGTCGACAAAATGTTTTGGAATGTTGTGATTGTATATTAGTGCTAAGCAGGTATGCAGGTATTGTAAAAGGGAAATGAAAATTGATTTTGATTTCAGAAGATAAATTTGAATTGCTCGACAAAGGTATGTGTTTAAAATTCTATGAAATTTGATTGGGTTTTTGGATTGAGCCACTTGGCTTTTTGTTTTATTTTGGAATTTGGGAGCCCGTAGAGGCCTTTTGTAGTTGTACCGAGTTAGCCGCGCAAAGGAGACGCTGGCAAAAATTTTCGAAAATTTAGAGAGTTAGAAAATTTTTGAGAAAATTTTGATAAATTAAATTTGGATTTAAATTTAAATTTGAATGATTGAATAAGTAAAGTTATTTGAAAACTATGGAAGGTTTTAGGAGGTTGGTTGAAGTAATAGTGGGTCTTTAATAAAAGAATATGTTGTGGCAAGTTAACTAAACTGTTTGGTTTTGAAAAATAGTAGCGGGTATTGGACCGTTCTTCCTAACTAGTAATTTCGGGTACGAAATTCTTTTGAGGAGCGAGGAATGTGACAACCCGGAATTTTAAGCATTTAAAATTGGAATATTTAATAAATTTTAAATATTTAAAAGTTAATTTTAACTTGAATTCAAATAGCATTATTCATTTATTGAATTTAAATAATTTGAAATTGGGTAAAATGTTGAATCTATGGTTTTAAGCCTATTAAAAATAATTTGAAGACTTGTAAATTTTATACCGATAGTCCTTAAGATAATAAAAGCTTTTAAATTGAAATTGGAAGTGATTCGTTCAGTTTTAAAAATATATCGCTTAAATTGAATTTAAAGAATAGCCTTTCGAGGCACGGCCTCGGAATTCGACAAAACCGGTTCCATTGGATCCGTAATATTGTATTATTATCGGGTTTCAATTTTCATGGCATTTGGAGTTGTTGTGTGAGCATGGTAAATGAACACGCTAAATTTATATCGGAAATTTGAATTTAAAATATACATATTTATACCAGTCAGTTTCAGTTGAAATTATTTCACATCGTACTCCTCATCCCTTCTTCAACATGCCTCCTTTCTTATTTCTTTAAGCCGCGACTTCATTTTTTTTAATTATCTACGGTCAAACAAAATCATGGCCGATCAAGTAAATAGCTTTCAATTCCCCTTCTCTTTCTTCTTTATAACAGCCGAACTTTCCCCCATTTCTTCATAACAAAATCGAGATTCTCCGGGATTGTAGCATAATCGGTTGAATAAGAGAAGCAAAAAAAAGGGCGATCGAATTAAATCGCCTGTACATCAAATTGACGAGCTCGATAATCCATCAAGGGTGGCTCGGGCTCACGCGTGTTGGACGGCGACTGACGTGAAGTTTTGAAATCGTGGTGGAGGAAATAGCGTTCTACGGAGGCGCGAGAGTCGTTGGCCTGGTTCGAACGACAAGAAGCGACGCGGTCAGGGTTGTTGCGGGTTGCGACGCGAAAGAGTTTCAGGCGATGTTGGGAAGGGTTGCTCGTGAGTGGGAGTGCTCGATTTGGGGATAGGGTTTCGTCACGGATTGAGGCAGCGGTGAGCTTGCGTGATGGATTTGGGACAGAGTAATCGCTGAAAATTCGATCAACTCGAAGGTATTTACGATTTATTAAATTCAATTTAAAATTTGAAAACTAATTTGAATATATATGTATATATAAAAACTGGAATTTTATATAGGTAGGGTTCAGATATAACTATATTGCTTACTATTTAAATTAAAGAAGAAACTTTAAATAATGTTTTACTGTATAGAAATATATATATTAAAGAGGATGTTATTATAGTAGGTAAAGTTTTAAAAATGGGAATATCAAACGTTTGAGAAGTTTGTATAAAACCGGATTTATAAAATCTATACAGATTATTTTTAAATTATATATACATATATATATATATATATATATATTATAAGGGAGATAAATTTGTTTAACTATTTTAGAGATGGTTAAAGAGAAATTAGTTTAAAGGCTAAAGCATTAGTTAAGTAAGTTATATAATGGTAAGTAATTTTTCAATTAGTTCAGATATTTTATTTAAAAAGAAAATTTGTTTATAACCGAATTAATAGTTAAAATTTAGATTTTTAGGCTTATATAGGTTATTTTTATGCAGTTTAAAGATAAAATTAAATAAAAATATACGCATATTGAATTCACTAATTCAATTTAAAAACCATGTATTAAGATGATTAATTGGTTTGACCAGGTTAATTAATTATTTTATTTATTATAGGAAATTAGTTTAAAAATCAAATTGTTGGTTAAATTAAATTTATCAAATGGAAATTAATTATTCAAATTGTTCAAATATTAATTAAATCTATTAAGAAGAGAAAAAATAATAATTGATTTTTTTCGATTGGTTCAAATAATAATAAACCGTGAATTGTTATACAAGGTTTAAAAATCAAGGGAGCAAGCCAGTTTGGAATGGATTGCAAACAGCAAAGAAAAAGTGAGTTAATCTCACTCAGTTAATTTAAATTTAAATTTAAATGTTTAAATTTAATTAATTGATTGTATGGTTGAATTGATTGATGTGATATGGTATAGTATAATTTGAAATTGGCTGATTATATTGTGCTAACGTCCGTGGATGTAGGGAAAACAGGTTGGAGGGATCCAACTCGATCCCTCAACATTTATTTAAATAATTTAACATTCTCTGTAGTAATTATTTGATATTCTATGATGAGTTGTATTGGAATATTGAATGTTATGGTTCGACCGGATATAATTAGGTATGATGAATTACCAAAAATATATAAATTGGATTTGGAAAGATAATAAAATAAGTGAATTTGTAAGTAAAATAAGTATAGGAAATTTGAATAAATTTAAGAATCAATTGGAAAAGAAATAAAATGCCCTTTAAAATTCTAATAAATAAGTCTTAAGTTCAGTAAGGGAAATTTAAATAATCAGAAGATTAATGAATTTTAAGTTTCAGTGTTATTATTTTAAAAAGAATAAAACATTTATTTAAAATTTAAAATTTAAGATCTAATTTATTGAAAAGAACACAGAAGAAATTGGAAAGAAGCTGAAATTGGTATATTTCAGTTAAATGATATAAAATCAATCGGAAAATAATAATAATAATAATAAAAAGTCCATAATTAATAAATTTTGAGATAAACTGATAAGTAAAAAATTTATTTCAAATGGAATAAATTGGGAATCAATTTGGAAAATTGATTTAAGTGATTGAGATTGAAAATTCTCCCTGGATAACCAAGTACGTTTCCAAAATAAATTTTTAAATATAAATTAAAAGTTTTAAAGTTGTTTAAAAAGGTATGTTTTGAAAAACTTATTATTTCTAAATATTTAAATTATAATCCTTAAATCTATTATAGCAGTAATTATTTAAAAAGTGACTTGGTATTTTGTTTTTAAAAAGTGAAATCTAGTTTTATATTTTATTAAGTAACATTATTTTCAAATATTCATATAGTATGTATTTTAATAAATTATTGAAGTAGCTTTTAATTAAATGTTTACAAGTATATTTCAAAGTAAAGTGTTTTAAAATATTTTAAAAAGCTAGTTTTGTGCTTGGTGATTTCAGTGGAGATAGAAAACATTTGGGAAAGCATATTCTGGAATGAGAAAGATGGTTTGAAACTGTTTTCAAAGGATTGAAAATAGAAAATATATCTTGGGAAGATATATTTGAGATAAATAAATAATTTGGGAAATTATTTATTGGTTGATGGTTGTTTGTGAATATAAATTGATAGTTAAATCACCGACTATCAATATTGGACAAAAATGCGTTGACTGTTTCGAAGAGACCGGGATCGAGATTTATTTCTCGAAAACCACTTCGATCTGGTTTCTACGTATTTCGTGGAAACGAGTTTGGATTTTAAGATGGAGCAGTGAAGTGCAAGGGCTAGTCGCAACTAATCATGAGGAATTTCCAAAATGGATGTAGTAGGAATAGTACCTTCGGTTTCGTTCGAACCCGGGACGGACTTGTATGGATGAATGCTTGTGAAACATCATCAGGTGGACGATGGGCATTCTGACCGATATGTTCTATAAAGGTAACGCCTAGCCTCAAGCCTCATCAAATGGGAATGACTGAAAATCAGGGTTATGCAGCAAGGCTAGGTGGGTAGCACCCAAGCAGGGTGAGGCCATCCCTGTCTAGATGTCTCTTTTTATTTCGGCTTAGTGGGCGGTTGCTGATCCCAACCGCAGGGTGATCTCACTCGGGATTATCCAGTAAGGGGTAGTACCGGTCTTGTTTTGAAGGGGAGCGGGCGTACTCCTCGGTACGGTGATCTAGGCCCCGTACTGTGACAGGTGGTACCCCAGTGCCTAGTCATTAGTTAGAAACTCATTCTCCCTACGAGCCTTGTACGAGTTTTGTTTGTATAACCCACTCTGTGGCTAGTAGCTGGAATTTAATAGATGTAACAATTTCGGCTATTTTATAAGTATTTGTATATAGACCCTATTATAATATCAGAGTTGCCTCCTGGTAAGCAGGTTGCAGGTTCGATTCCCAGGTTGCCCATTTAAGGGCTTACCATGTGTGTATGCTAAGATCAGCCTTCGGGTGCCCGCGGACCGGGTAGGCGCACTAGGGAGGGTTTTACGGCTCCGGCCGGTTTCCCTCCTGAACAAATTCAAAAAAAATATCAGAGGATTTCTATAAAAATTGTTTTAGCTATCATAAGGTAAAAACCCGACATCTTTATTTGTGGCGTGGTCTTACGAGATGCTTTTGTTTTCAAAGGATTTTTGAAACTTTAATAATCAATTGGGTGTGATTTTCTCACGCTGGTAATCCAGACTGACTCGGGTATTATTTAACTGTAATGCTCGGGTCAGACCGAGTATTATAGAATACAGGATTTGATGCTGTGGAGCTTTGTAGACGAGCTAGATGACGATACGTACTTCCGTACTTGTTTATATATGTATATTCCGCTGTATTGAGTTGTTGTGTATCCATTTGCATGATATTAATGTTGAGCTGTGATTGATGTACTCTGATGATGTAATATATAAACAGATATATTTGATTTGAGTAAAGATCATTTATTATCTATTATACTTTATTCCGCTGCGATAGTTAGCTTCTGTTGCTGTTTTCTATTTTCTTCTTCTACCTCTTCTTATTTAACCCAAATGGTTCGTATTTCTGTGCAACTTAAGTTGATTGTTGTAGAATAGTGTTGACTCAAGGGGTACGGATTTGCGGGCTGTTACACTCGTTTTCTCGAAGTGAATTATTTTCTATAAAATTACACGTTTTCCACTCTTCGAGAGAGGAAGTGACTTAAAAGATTTAGTAAAACATGTGATATAGGACACATGCGTTTAGTTTTTTGGTTAATTTCGAACTTGTTCGATCGAGATCATACACGAGAATGAAATTAACTACCTTATAGTAAACGGTTGAGTAAGAACGTGTGGTATGAGACGCACTGTTGTCACTGATTTGGTTACTATTTGGAAGTTGGTGACACTTTATAGTTGACCTTCGGGTATGTTGTTCCAGTGCTAGGCTTCGAGCCATTTGTTGGGCTTTCGGCCATTTGTTGGATCTTTGGACCATTTGTTGGGCTTTCAGGCCATTTGTCGGACCTTCAGGTCATTTGTTTGGCGCCAAATTTGTTGTTGATAATACTTGGCAGGCTTCGGCCATATGCTGTTAATATATGTTTGGCGTAGCTTAGACTCGCCATTTGTTGGGATCCACCTTTTGCTGTTGTTTTCAAGATTTCATTAATTTTTATTTCTAGAATTTGTTGATTTTTAAATGTTTTCACCATTTTGTTGGATGTTGGAGTTATATATAGCCTTTGTGCTATTTGATGACGACGACATGTTGATTATCTTTTTTTGTTTTGAACTTTTTCGTGAGTTCGATATGTTGAGATTTATGCTATTTTGATGACATGGCTTATACACCTTATGTTGTTTGATATTTTGGCTTTTACGCCTTATGTTGTTTAGTGATTTGGCTCACAAGCCTTATGTTGTATGTTGATTTGGCTCATATGTCTTATGTTGTCAAATGATTTGACCTATATGCCATATGTTGATTTGAGAACATGGAGTTCATCTCCATGGCGAGTTATCTCCTTGTATATCTTATCTTCACCTATCATGTACTAACTATCTTGTTTAGGCTAGACTGACCCATGTGTTTATATTTATATATGATGCTCGGGTCAGATCGAATCATTACAGGTCAGTAGATTGCAGTTTGACCTCCACCTTGTTTTGTTCCACTGTGATCTTTCCTCTTTATTGCTTAGTGTTTGTTTTGATGTAGCCCTATTTTGTTGTAGTACATTGATGTATATATTCTTTCGTAACTCTAATTTATATTTGGTTCATAAGAATCAAACTCATGTAGCATGTTATGTTGTACTTCTACTGACTCTGTATATGTATATATATGTGTATGTTCCTGTTATATGATATGAGGTATTTGATGTTATTATATTTGTTCTGAAAACGATCCTTAGCCACCGTAGTTTTGTATTAAACCTGAATCGAGTATGTCGGTCCACTTAAGAAAGAAAAAAGGGGAAAAAATGAACACTCAATCGACGTATCGATACTTGTTTAAGACAAAGCTCACGGATGGTCGCTCCTAACCAGCCCTATCCTCTGTACTAGCAGTCAGTATTACCTAGCAATGTTCTTTGTTACTGTGGGTTTCGGGGTGGGGCATCACGACCTTTATGGAAATGATTTTGTTTGTAAATTTTTTTATTATAAATAGAATAAGATGATGTCTTATATTTGACATTAAACTTCGAGGTAGGAAAGCTTCTAGCTAACCTGAAGGATAAGAATGTTCTTGAATCTAGAATTGAAGGGCAATAATAACCTAACTTGAATGGTTCCATTATTAACCAAAACATAGTTTAAGTTAGAAATCGAAGATTTGTGTTAAGTACATGAAGTATTATTTCCATATATGAATTTAGATGCTTATGGTAGTCAAGTAGTCCTATACTTGGCACTAAAAGCCAATGAGTGGACTAATAATCTATCTGTGAGATTTGGATTCAGAGTGTCGAAGCATGGCATTGATACGCAACCAGTGTTTTAACTTACCTGGTTTTGGTTCTGGCAAAGGATAAAGTATGTCGAAATGTCAAAAACATGACAAGTATAGGAGATTTTATTTCAATAAATAAATATTTTGAAAATTATGGTGGTATGGAAAGTAATCTTTTCATACTTAGCACTAAATTCCAAGGTAGGGAAACTCGTCTCTATTTGTGAGAGTATAAGAATGTACGTTGAGGCAAGGATAATATGCTAATTTGTCCAACTACATTGTCAATTGAGGGATAATACAAGTTTGAAATCAGAAAGGGTGGTAAGTATCTTTGGTATAATTTCTGTACGATCCATTTACTTAGACCAAAAGTGGTTTAGGTTTATTATTATCAAATTTTTAAATGACATTTTTTCTGACCCAATTAAGTATGTTTTGGAAATGAAAGCTTTCTTAAAATTCTGTGAATATACTTATACCGTTGAGATAAGCATACATTTTCTAAGTCTTGAAAGTGTAGTATTTTATGAATATATTTATACTAATGAGATAAGTATATGGATAGTTTTTCAAGCATTGAAAATATAAATAAATAGTGTATAAGCAATATACATATGTATTTCTTCTGTAAAGGTATTTTAATACAAGTATTTATAAGTGATTTTAGTTAATGAAAGAGGCTTAGTGGTTGCTTATGTGCTTAATTACGCTGAGTTACCAAATGAAATTAAATCTCTAATTTGATTGTTTGATTATTTAATAATTAAATAACCGACCATTAAATCTTGGCCAGTTTTGAAACTATCGGTTGTTAGTTCAGATTGAGTGGAATTGGATCCAGTGAGTGTTAGGTTAGCATGTGTGATAAGGGTTCTCGCTTTGTGAACTATGAGGACGCTTAGACTCTTACCCCTACATGTCCCTTTAAAGTTGGTGTTAAAGCAGTTGAAAGGCGGGCCATAAAATCAAATTTTAGTTTACCATTTATAGTCACCTCCGAGAAGGGAGAATCACATTTGGTATCGGAGCTGAAGGTTAAGCGAGAACATTGGTTTTGGTGGGATAAACTAATTTGAGATAGGGTAAGTGACCGACTAGAATGAGTTTGAGTGTGTATGTGTGTGTGTGTGTGTATTTGAGAGCATGTATTTCTAAGTGCTATAAAGTGGTTTTATATATTTTTGATTGGTCCATTTAGTAGATTATGAATTCTGGTAGAGACGGGGAGGCCACAAAGTCGATAAGGATTTCTAAACATTCAAACAAGCCTAACCAACACAACATTATTTTGAAAATTGGTTAATGAAATAATTTTACCTATTATTATATTTTATATATAAAAGAATAATTTTCAAAAATTGGTATAGTTATTTATGATGTGTTTGTTTGTTAGGAGACGATAATATTCAATTATTATCATTTATTGTTGATTAGTCATTCTCATCTACTTTAGAGCTTCGACTTGCATATTGGTTGTTTATTTATGTTCGGCCAATTTTTGAGCATTTATTTGTTTGATTTAGATTAATTATGAACACCTTGTGAATTAAGTTTCACAATTTGACTATCGGGTGTTCGGTAGTAATCTTTTTATAAACTTTATTTTGATGCAAGGAATGGTTTTATATAAAGCTGATTTTATAAATCAGGTATATAAAATGTGTTTTGTAAATAAGGAGGATTTTTGAGAATTTAAATCCCGGTGTCTTTTTCAAAGATTTCAAATATTTTATGGAAAAGTTAATAATAGTATTAATTGAAAATATTCGTAAGTATAAATATTTCAAAGAGAAATTTAAGTAAGATATATTTTCTTTAGATAGTTTGGAAAATGAGTCTTGATGACTCTTGTAGTAATCTGAATGTTCTTCTTAGTGACAATCGGATGTTTGCTTAGGCGAACGTTATAGTGCATTGAGAAAATTATTCTCTTTATCATTGTATGATCGAAATAAGTTCTAATCCAAACGAACCCAAAGTAGGTGGTAATAGATATTTTATTAAAACTATTTATATGAGAATATATACATAATGTTTCAGAAATGGGATTCGAAAGTGAAGAAGTATTTTTATGATAAATAGTCCGGGTGGCTCGAAAGTGACTAAAATGGACAAGAGAAGTCTTCGGATGGTAAGCACTTCTCTTAAGTATTACCTTCTTGGTAAGGAGATGTATAATACTACTAGGTATGATCCAGCTCCTTGGTATCATTTTGGTTTTACTTGATCTATCTGTATATTTTCTACGGATTAAGTTACATAGTCTTATTTCAAAAAGGCTTTGAAATAAAACCCGGGTGTTAGGTTCTTAAATTTTTTTTAAGGAGATTTAATATAAAGAAGGTTATTTTTTAAATAAGCATATATAACTCTTGGATAGGGATTAAATAATGCAAGTTTAATGGGTTAAATTTGATAGGGAGGTTTTAATAAGTTTTGTCTTATTGGAACCATATCTTTCATTTTGACATCTAAGTTGTGTAAACTATTTGATATTATTGGGTCGACTAGTCAATGTTTTTACCTCATATGCGTCTAAGGATAAGTAGACTCTAGGACAAAGTTTGATATCACCATCAAACTCTTCTTAGTTACTTAACAGACCGAATGAGTAAAGAGGTCGACTTAGCTTTTAGACCCATATTTATTTTGGTCTTGCATCTTATTTTAAGGAAAAAGAAAAATAAAGGATTAAATCAGACAGCTGTAAATACTCTCAAGATGTAGTAGAGTAGTATACAATTTGAAAACTTAAGTATATTTTATAAAATCTTTCATCAATAATTTTGGAAAGTAAAAAGGTTATATTTTTATGTGGGCTTGTTTCTTTCTTTGTTTGATTTAGATGAAATTTTAGGGTCGAAATACTTTTAAGGGGCGAAGGATGTAATGACCCGGAATTTTATCACTTTGATGTGTGAACATTTAGTTAATTTTAAGTATTCAATTAATGATTTCTAATAGTCAAATAGCCCTCTTTTGATTAATAAGTGAAGCGACTAAACAAGTTTTGAAAGTCTATTTACAAAAATTAATGGTTCGATGAAAAATTGAAAATGTGACCAGAATTCATTTTTCAGATTTTTGACCTTTTATCAAACGAAAGTTATCGCAACATTGTTTCACACTCATACACACATTTGTGTGCATATTAAATATTGTAATACATAAAAAATAGAGTAATCTGAAGTTATTTTATTTAAGTGGTTCTAGAAGTTTTAAATTATGTTTTAAATATCTCTAGATGCTTTATTTTAAGGAAAGTATTTGGTACTTTACATATTCATGTAGCATGATTAGAGAGGAAGGTATTTAGGTGTATAGAGGAGCTTATATTAAGACATGAAGTAAGGAAGGGTAGTGGAGGGATTTAGGGAAGGGTATATTGGGTAATTAGCCACTTTTGCTTCTTATAAAAGTGCATCCACGCTTTTTATTTTTCCATTTTTGTATTACAAATTTCCATATTGCTCCACTTTCTTTCTAGCTTTCATTCAAGTCAAAAATCAAAACCATACACAAACCGCTTCAATAGCCCAACTTATCATTCTAAACCTTAATAAAAACCTAAAATACCATAACCATACCTCTATCATGCCAAAGATGTCAACTTTGTTGTCGATCCCCTCCAACAAGCCATGACTGTGTGCATTTATGGGTTAGGGGAGCCTAGCTCGAGTCAAAATGAAAGAAAGTTGGAAGCTTGTTATTGGGTAGTGGTAGGAAGAATTGCTATCTTGTTTTTAGAAGTGTGGTCGAAACAAAAGTGAGGTATCTCACTTTGAAATAGTTTTAAAATTTATGCAATAATTATTGTGTATATTGTTGTACGTATGTGTATGTGACTTGCTTATGCTGTGTTTAGAAATTTATTCTCGCTTGAAAGCGAATGACATACACAATCATTATTTTATAGTGGTCAAAGGTAAGGAAAATGGAAGTCGAAGTGTTTTGTAACGAATAGATCGCCATAGGAATACTTCGAAAATTTTTATTTTGTAGAGGAATCCAACGGGATTCCTCAATACTATTGATTTACATCTCATTTATATATGTGTATGTGAAATGTTTGTATGTTGAAAGCATGGTAGCACGGCCATATTGCTTGTAAACTTTGCTATGAATTGGAAGTTGATTTTTTTTTATGAACAACAATTTGCACTTGATAATTTGTTAGAGTTGTCGCTTAGCCTCTTTCCATTATTTGAAAAGTTATAACTTATGGATATTTTAAAGTAAATGATTTCATACTTATAGTAGTATAAAGTATAGAAAAGAATGAAGTTTAAAAGCTATTTGATTTTCAAAACCCAAGTTTTAAAATTTACGGTCCATATAGCGATATCCTATAGATGCATTTTGAAAATCCTTGATTTTAGTAAAGTAAAAGGAGGTTATCTACGTTAGATATTTTGTAAATTCTTTTCAAATGTGTTTATAAAAGTAGCATCAATCTTTAAAAAGATTTTGAATTTTTGAATATATTTTTAGTACTTATTTAAATAAGAGTTATAAATTTTATAAAAGAATCTTATATTTTCAAATTAAAGTTGGGTTTTATTTAAAGATCTTCATGAAATGTTTTGTATTAGAGTTTTGAATTACAATTTAAGTACTTTAAAAATGTACTTTTACAAAGTAGATTGTTTAAAAAAGATTTGAGTTACAAAGGATTTAATTTGAGATATTTGAACAAGTGGTTTATATAAAAGAAATCTCTTTAACTTTCAAAGTCGTGTTCTTTTCAAAAAGGGTGATGGTTTTAAGTTAGGACTTGAATGGAACTTTAAACTTCGATTAAAGTGTTTGGAAGGAGATTTGAAATGTATATAAGTGATTTAAAGGATTAGTTGATACAATAAAGTAAGTGCAATTTTATGGAAAGAAGTTTGTTTATAATATTTTGTTTATTATAAAAAGTATATAGGATTATGAGGTCTTATACTTGACATTGAACTTCGAGGTAGGAAAACTTCTACCTATCCTAAAAGATAAGATTGTTGTCGAGTTAAGAGTTGAGTGGTAATAGTGCCCCAACCTGAACAGCTCAATTATTAACCAAAGAGTAGCTTAAGTTTGAAATTGAAGATTTATGTTAAGTATATGAAGTGTTATTTCCATATATGAATTCAGATACTTATGGAAATAAAGTAGTCCTATATTTGGTACTAAAAGCCGATGAATGTACCGATCCTCTCTCTGGGAGATTCGGATTTAGAGTTCCTAAGCAATGCTTTGATATGAAAATAGTGCTCTAACATACTTGGCTTGATTCTGGGCAAGGGATAGAGTAAGTTAAAATGTCGAAAACATGACAAGTATAGGAGATTTGATTTCTATAAATAACCATTTTTAAAATTATGATGGTACGGAAAGTGTTCTTTTCATACTCAACGCTAAATTCCAAGGTAAGGAAACTAGTCTCAATTTCTAAGTGTCCAAGAATGTACATCGAGACAAGGAAAGTACGCTAACTTGTCCGACTACATTGTTAATCAGAGGATAGTACAAGTTTGAAATCTAAAAGTGATGGTAAGCATGTTTGGTCTAATTTCTATACAATTGATTTACTTACACCAAAATTATTGTGGATTTATTATCATCAATGTTTTTAAACAACATTCGTTTTAAACCAACTAAATGTGTTTTGGAAATGACAACTTAAAAAAATTGAATATACTTATATTGTTGAGGTAAGTATATGCTTTCTAAGCTTTGAAAGTGTAGTGTTTTGTGAATATACTTATACCGTTGAGAAAAATAAATGGATGGTTTTCCAAGCATTAAAAAGTATTAAAAAATAGTGTATGAGTAATATATATATATGTATGTATGTATGTATGTATGTATGTATGTATGTATGTATGTATGTATATGTATATGTATATGTATATGTATATGTATATGTATATGTATATGTATATGTATATGTATATGTATATGTATATGTATATGTATATGTATATGTATATGTATATGTATATCTTTTGTAAAGATATTTTAATATAAGTAATTACAAAGTGATTTTAATGAAAGGATTAATTCATGAGGCTTTGTAGTTGCTTATATGCTTAATCATGCTGGGTTTCCAATTGAAATTAAATCTCAGATTTGACTTTTTTCTTGTTTGAAGTTGAATAACCGACTATCAAATTTTAGCTAGTTTTGAAACAATCAATTGTTGGTTCGGATAGGCCATGATCTAGTGAGCATGAGTCATTTGAAAACCATTTCAAACAGGCATAAGTGTTCGAATTGGGACATCTGGTAGATAATAGAGTCGAAGATGGAGTTCTTTGAAATGCAAGGGCTACTTGCTATTAATCCTAAGAGTAATTTCAAAAAGGAGTAGTAGAAGTAGTGCATTCAGTTTGTTCATATCCTAAATAACTTGTTTGGATAAATGTTGGCATTGCATTGTTACTTGAAGGGCAGTGTTAGCATTCCAAATGAGATTTTGCTAAAAGGGTAAAAACGTAGCCTTAAGCCTCACTTTGGAATGATTAAAGTAGAGGATATGCAGTATGGCTATGTGGTTCGCTACCATTTGGGTATGATCATCCCTAATCCAGATCAATATTTACAAATTATGTATGCTAGACCCACATAAATGGTTTGTCAAGTTAGCAACCAAGGTGATGATCATATTCAGGAAGGGGTAGACCAGATCTATATTGGTGAGGATTGCAAGGTTTGTGACCTCGGTACATTTTCACTAAAGGAGTCCTATGATAGACGGTGCCCCAGTAGGCTTGTCATTGATGGAATCCATTTTCCAATACATGCCTTATGGAATTAGTTGTATAACAAATATGTTGGAATGTGAGATGCAAGCATTTCAGCTATGTTATATACTTAATTTAAACCCTAGGCATTATTATAATATCCCTAGATTTTTCGATAAAATGGTTTGGTTATCATACGGTAAAAAGCCATCCATGTTTATGTGCGGCATGGTCTTACGAGATATCTTTACTTTCGAAAGGATCTATACCATTAAAAATCTATACGATTTGAGTTTCTCACGTTGGTTTACAGACTGATTCGAGATTATTTTATTATAATTCTCGGGTCAGCCTCAAGTATATTTCCAGATTTAACTTGGTGCTTTGGAGCTTCAGGAGACGGGCTAGATACCTCCAAGACATATTCATGTATTTTATTTTTTTGTTGCATTTCTTGTTTTGTATTTGTCATCTTTGTGAGGACCTGCTATTATAACTGTCTAGGTTGATGATGGGTTTGTTTACTCTGATTTATACATGTATATTATAGTTTTCTTTTGTAAAGATCATATGTATATTATACATTCCTCATCACAATGTGAAATTATGTTTCGTCTTTTATTTCATTTCATCCTAAAAAATCTGTCTTTTTAGCCCTCGAATACTCGGCACGTGAATACTATGGATGTACTACTGTCGACTTCCGAGGATCGAGAAGGTGAACTGTTACACCTTTTTACGTGCAAAAATAATTCTTCCACACGTATATTTTTATTCATCCTTAAATAAAGTAAAACTAAGATAAATCCACTTTCATTGCTAACACAATTGCATTGAGCGTATGCAATAAGCCGTTAAATCTTTAGGTGTCCCTAGTAGGACGAGTGTTGTCTCATGAGAGTTTTCAGCGGATACTATACACAACCAAACGCAACATGCAATGTTTCCAATGTGATAGACATAAACGCATGTTCTATTTACAAAATGAAGAATTTACTTTTAAATTGACATGTGATAGTAATATGCAAGTCTCAGTCATCATCAGGAAATTTCAGTCCTTTACTAATCAAAACTTCCAACAAAAGTTAAGTTTTCATTACATTTGGACTATAGCTTGGCTAGTTGTTTCTGTAGATAGCATAGTGCAACGATGAAATGAATTCTTTAATTGATTGTCAAAGTTTGCTAAGTGGTATCTTCATTCTATTTGTATAACAAGTCAAATTAGTAAAGTCAAAATAATGCTTGGGTTTCAATTGCCTACTGTCCCATTTATAAAAAAATAATTTGTTAATATTAACATTTTTGTTTTGTACATTCAACTAACTCATAATATTGAGTCCAGATATACCATCCATGTACTGCCCTGTGGGCTTACGTGAGAATAATACAGTGCGTTGCAAGTGTACACACTTATGTATGGACACTTGACTCTGGGTGGTTTTTCTAAGGAGAGAGAGTTATGCAAAATCATCTTAGCACCACTTAACTTTAAAGACTAAAAATGTTTACGCATGTACTTTAAATCAACGACTCTTTCAATAAAAACTTTAGTTTAGATAGTCTTCATAACCATCACCTATGAATCTCCCTATATACCAGTTGCGCCATAATTGCCTATAATTTATACTTTTCTTTTTATTGTTCGTTAAGGCAAGTATTTCCTAAAAATTTCAATCTAATGACCAAAACTATATTCTTACTTAATTGTGCCTATTCAAAATAAAGGGCAAAAATCAAACCATGTGAAATAAAAATAAACATGAGAACTCCCTCTACTTGATTTTGACTGTGTCCCCACAGTCAATGCATGATGTAATGAGTGTAAAGGAAAAAAATATAGATACATTTACGAGGGAGGGTTAAAATTACTTACTGGACATAGTGTGGCTCATTCAGAATCATGAGCTCCTCCTCCCAGTCACCTGCCAATTCCAAGTAAGGCTTTAAACGATTACCGTTGAACTTAAAATCGATACATCTCTAGGGTTTTCTATCTCTGTGGCAAGGTGTGGAAAAATAATACTACCATTTATGGTCTTTTCCATCTTGATTTTAATTTACTAGGAGATAAATGAAGTCAATGGTCATAAAAAACTTCTTGATTTGGCAAATTTTTTTTCTTAGGATTGACTTGCCACGAAAAACTTTTGTTTTTCCCTTGTAAATTTTAGTATTTTCATACGCATCGTTTATAATCTCTTCTAATTCATTGTGTTGCAATTTTCTATTTTCGTCAACATTTTCAAGATCAAAATTTATATTCTTTATTGTCAAGAATGCTTTATGTTCAAGCCCGACCAGCAAGATATGCTTTACCATATACTAATTTAAAAGGGGCATCCCAAGATTAGTTCTAAAAGCAGTTCTGTAAGCCAAAAACACATCTGTCAATTTTCTAGACCAATTTTTCCTATTTGTATTAACTGTTTTCTTCAAGATTTGTTTGATTTATTAATTTGAAATTTCAACTTGACAACAAATTTGAGAATGATAATGTGATGTGCACATACAAATGTATATTTTTACTTTCATCCTTAATCTTCTTATATTAAAATAAATAGGATATTAGGGCATTTTACATGCTTTGACAAATATTTAAAAGTGTTTTCAAATCATCATTCACTCATCTACATTTGGGAAAAACCATATTTTTGTATATGCACTTATTTTGAGAAAATTTATGTGCACATTTTAATTTTATTTTGTAGAAATTTGAGTGCAAATTAGAAGAGGCTACTTGAATTACGCATGCACATATTTTGGAAGCCTAAAGAAATAAGAAAAGAGGGAACTGATTCCATATAGAGGAGCCCACTTACCCACTTGAAAACGGACAACATTTTAAAGAAAAGCACATATTAGTGAGGGATTAAGTAATCACTAATGATGACTTTGAGGCCACACAAAATTAGAATAAAAGCTATATTTTCTTTAATTGGCTTCTTAGCCTTCTTTCTTATGCAACTTACTTTCATACTTCTTATTTCATATCACCAACAAATGTTATTCTTAAAAGATTTAGAAAATTGAAAATTTAGGGTTTTCTTCTGCCATGGGAGAAAACAATCTCTCTCTCTCAAATCTAAATCCAATCTTTCTCTCTCTCGTCCTTCTCCTCAAGACACGCCACTTGAATCTCATTTCAGAAAGCCAAATAATGTCATCATCGATAATGAGGGCTTGCAATTGGTTCAGTCAAGATCGCAAAGAAGATATCAGCTAAGAAATAATCAGATTCGGTCTCAATTCAAGGATGAGCAGAGGAAGAAAGATGATCAGAAGACCAACTCCTTCCAGGATAGGACCAAACCGATACAAATCAGTAAGACACCAACAAAGTTCTCTTTGAATAAAGAACTAGGGCAGAAATCTTGGGCTGATATAGTCTCTGAGCAATCAAAGGAACCAAGAGATGAAGAATGCAGCCTTAAAACCATTTCTCCTATTCGAATCAATAACAAGAAATATGGTGTAGTGAAGGAGGCCGTATGTAAAAGAGCAACAGAGTGCTGGAATAACTCCATTTTGGTTTATGTGGTTAGCAATAAACCTTATTTCTTGTTTTTCAAAGAATATATTAAAAGAGTGTGGAAACCAAAAGGTGATTTTGAAATCTTTTCAAGAGAAAATGGGTATTTTCTAATCAAGTTTTTTGATTCACAAGACTGCAATTCTATCATTCAGAATGGTCCTTACTTCTGTAACGGCAAACTCATTATCATGAGAAGGTGGACTAAGTCATTGAAGTTGGTCAGAGATCTTCTGTCAACCATGCCGATATGGGTTAGATTACCCAGTGTAAACCTCAAACTATGGGATAAAGAGGCATTTAGTATCATGGCGAGTATTATCGGAAAATCCATAAAAATGGACGTAGCAACAACCATGAAGTCGAGATTGAATTATGCTCAGCTTCTCGTGGAAGTTTTTACAACTGATGAACTTCCAAATGAAATTTGTCAATCTTTATAATGGTGAAATCATTACACAAAAAATCGAATATGAATGGGTTCCACCAAAGTGTAGCATCTGTAAGTGTTTCGGTCACAATAATGAACAATGCAACTCGAAACAGGTGTGGATCCCCAAAAAGAATGTTAAAGATGCAGCAATTATTCAAGAAAATAATTCTGAATTTGTTCAAGAAATGAGTATCAGTGAACGCACAAAAATCCAATCAAGATCCCAGAAGGTAAAAGATCGAATCTATCAAGAATATATCATTTTCGATCAAGAAAATAATAATAGAGAGCTCACTGACCAAAATGATCAGACCATAGCAATGGAAGTTCACCAGCAAAAAGACTGTGAAGATATCTCAAATGTCTGAATCAGACACGTATAAAGGAGGGTAAAAAAATACAGTTCTTTAACTCTGAAACCCCCCAAATTTCAGAGCCATGTTTAAATACAGACCACAGTATTACAAAAATAGACAATAATAATCATCAGTCTTCAATCCTGAATCAAGAAACTATTGCTGAGAAGGGATCTTCCTCTATGCTTGCTGCAAATGTTAAGGGAATGAGTAGTAACTCAACATTGCCTCGCAAGTGTGATCCACCTCCAGAGCAGGCTGCAGTGACTGACTGTAATGAGCCAGTCATGCCTCGCACAGCTTTTTTTGATATTTCATTAATCAAGATTCTAGAATCTGCACAAATAGAGGAAGATGAATCTGAGAAGGGGGACATCATAAAAGAATTTTACTTATCAGAATTACATATTGCTAGAACAAAATCATCTGGTGAGCTAAAGGGAAACAAAGAGAAAAAAGCTTTTAAGCAAAAATATATCTCCATCAATCAAGAATGGGACCAAATGTCTACCAGATTGAAAGCTAATGGTGTTGATACTAAAAGGAGAGGTAAAAGCACTATGGTGACAGGTACCATTTAAAAAATTTATTTTTTATTGTCATATATATGTCAGTATTTGCTTGGAACGTAAGGGGGATGAATACCCCTCCTAAACAATCTGATATCCTCTATATGATTAACTTTTATAAACCTTCTATTATTGCCTTAATTGAAAATAAAATGAATGATGTGAATTTTGAAAGATTTTGTCTATGTCCAGTAATTGGGAAGCTATACATAACAATGATTGTGGCTGTAAAGGAAGAATCATTGTTATTTGGGATTCTAATATCTGGACAAATACAAATACAAACAAAGATAGCCAATTTATAGACTTTAGTTTTAGAAACATTGGTGGTTTTTATTTGCAAGTTACTAGTATTTATGGCAGTAATTTTGAATTGGAAAGAAATGCTTTGTGGCAAAAACTTAATTCTCTAAATTCTATATATGATTTCCCCTGGATTATATTAGGGGATTTCAACATTATTTTTCATGCTAATGAGAAGTTTGTAGGGGTTAAAATCCCTCAAAATAAATTGGATAGAGTCAATAAATTTCTATTAGAATCTGGTCTTATTGAACCAATTGTCATGGTAACAAATATACTTGGAAATCTGGTTTAGCTAAAAATATTCACTGCAAATTAGATAGAATTTTGTATAATAAAGATTTTTCCAAAATATTTCCTGATAGTGCTTGCTCTACTTTGGAACAAAACTTAAGTGATCACACTCCTTTAATGGTTAAGCTTTTTGTAAATGGTGAATTTAACAGTAAAGCTCCTCCATTTAGATTCAAAAATAGCTAGGTGATGGAGGAAGATTACAAATCTTTAATGGAAAACTGTCATAATTTTTCTTGTAAAGGATCTAAACAGTATCGGTTTTATATGTTTTTGAAATTCACAAAAAACAGTCTTAAAAACTAGAATAAGAATAATTATTTAAATTAAAACAAGATTGTTAGTCTGAAAAAAGAATGCAAACTTTTACAATTGAGTGCTGATAATGAGCCAGATGGTATCAGTGAAACAAATAAAAAATTTCAAAATCAAAAGGAATTGTCTAATAAAATGTATAAAAAATCAGTTAATCCTAGACAAAAAGCAAAGGTTGATTGGCTTACTTTAGGTGATGACTGCACCAAGTTTTTTTTATGCTAAAATGAGCAATAGAAAATACTTAAATAACATAGGTTGCATAATTGATAAAGAAGGAAATATAGTAAATGCATATGACAAAGTTTCTGCTAAAGCTACAAATTTTTATAAGGAGTTGTATTTTTCTACAACTAATGAAGAGGAGTTTCCGTATATAACATGTAAAAATATTTTAAATCATAATGCTTCTGAAATCTTACTAGCTCTTGTGAGTCTAGATGAAATAAAATTTATTGATTTTAATGCTGGAGATAACAAAAGTCCCGGCCCTGATGGTCTCAATGCAATTTTTTTTTAAAATATTTGGGAATATATTAGACAACAGATGTTGGATGTTGTCAATGAGTTTATAGAAAATGGTAAAATTCTTAAAAGTTTAAATCATACTTTTATTACCCTTATTCCAAAAAATAAAAATCCCATTGATATTGGGGATTATAGGCCTATTTCTTGTTGCAGCTTTATTTATAAAATTGTTGCTAATGTCCTTAGTAACAGAATAAAAGTGTTCTTTCCTTTTCTAATCTCAGAAAATCAGAGTGCATTTGTTCCTGGTAGGCTTATCTATGAAAACTCTCTTTTAGCACATGAGATGGTCAGAAAATTTAATACTAAACAAGGAGATAATGTATGTATTAAAATTGACTTACAAAAAGCATATATGATAAGGTAAACAGACACTTTATTCATCATTATGAAATGTATGGGTTTTCCTATTATTTTTTGTGATTTGGTGTTTGAGTGTATTAATACTCCTACCTTTTCTATTTTGATTCAAGAAAAGGCAGAAGGGTTTATAAAATCTAACAGGGGGTTAAGACAGGGGGACCCCTTATCTCCTTATCTTTTTGCTATTGTTATGGAATACTTTTCTATACTTATGGAAATAGAAAGTATTAAAGGTAATGTTCAGCCTATAAATAGAATCCAGTCCTGTGTTAATCATCTGATATATGCTGATGATCTCATGGTGTTTGTTAAAGTTAATAAAGATAATGCAGACTCTATTAAATCAATTTTTGACAATTTAAAAAATCATGCTGGACTTCAACTCAATGTAAATAAGTGTAAAGATTATTTCAGTAAATCTTGTAAGTTTAAAAAAGAATTTTTAAATGTTTTGCAAATTGAAGAGTTTCTCCCAATCAAATATTTAGGTCCGCCTCTTTCTACAAATATGATTAAGGACTCTGACTCTTCTATTCTTAATGAAAAAATCCAGGATAGAATGGAGACTTGGTCATGTAAGTTACTCTCCATTGCTGGAAGACTTGAACTTATTAAGACAATGATTTATGCTATATCCTATATTGGCTTCAAACTTTTCAAATCCCAGTTGCATCTATTAAAAAATTGGAAAGTAGATGCGCTGATTTTTTATGGAAAGGCAAATATCACAAAATTAGCTGGGAGAATGTTTGTAGGCCTAAAATTGAAGGAGGTCTTGGCATTAGAAATATTAAGGATCTGGGTACAACTTGCCATTTAAAATTATTTTGGAGATTCCTTAATTCTGATTCTTTGTGGGCTAGATGGTAAGATCCAAGTATTTGAAACAAAAAAAAATTGGACTGCAATTCATAATAGTAATCAATCAAATACTTGGAAACAAATATTAAATTGTAGAGAAATTGGTAAATCTCTGATTGAAAGAAAATTTAAAGATGGCAAAGATACAAGCTTATGGCTTGATCTTTGGTTTAAAAATGAGGCTTTTATAAATAAGGTTGGGTGGAATAGCCTTGTTATATGTGGTGGATCAAATGATAAAGTTTCTGATATCGTTGTAAATAATCAATGGCTACCACAAATTCATCCTATTACTAATCCTCATAAAACAGAAGTATGCAAAATGCAATTTGATACTTTGGCAGAGAATGACCACTGGGAATGGAAAGCAAACAACAGAGGGAAGTTTTCTTTCAAAGCAGCTTGGAATTTTATTAGAAACAAATACCCAACAGAAGAATGGTATCATTGCATATGGAATAGACTAAATTGTCCCAAGATGGCATTCTGTACTTATTTTGCAATTAATAACAGATTGCCAACTTAGGATAGATTAAATAAATGGGGCAATAATATAAATTCACTCTGCTCCCAGTGTAATATATGTAATGAAAATGCTAACCACTTATTTTTTGAATGCAGTTACTCATATTTTATAAGGAATCAAACAAAGCTACTCTGAGCATAGATGACAACAGACATATGGATCTAATGAATATTATAAAGTTAATTAACAACAACTTCAGCTCTAGATCTAAAGAAGCAGATTATGCTCACATTTTGCTAACTACGGCAGTTTTCAACTTGTGGAAAGAAATAAATTTGTGTCTGCACAACAAATGCAACAGAAGTAAAGAGCAAGTTTGGTTAATTATAAGTACGGACAGTAAGATTATTCTGCAAAAATCTAAGAAAATTCTTAAAAATCAAACCTAATTTGCTTCCCTTGCTGAGGACTGGAGATCTGAAGCTGGAAGCAAACATTTAGAAGCTTATCTTTTGCGTTCAAAATGCTTGCAGACCAAAAATCATTTTCTTAGTGAAGCAGGCAGTGTCAACCAGCAAAGGGGGATTGATATAACTGATAAGATCAGCTTCGTTGAGGCTAATAACAACAGAGCTAACCCACGTCAAGCTACAGCCAGCAATTCTTATAGTATCAAAGCTAATCTGGGTAGTAATATCAACTCGAGGGAAGCATCGTTAGATCTAGGTCACATTGACGCTAGATCTAACGATTCTGTGTATTCTAGCAAAATTAACTCGAGTAGTAGTGATAATCAGAGTAGACATAACAAATTGAACAAGGAATCGTTAGATCTAAGTCACGATGACAATAGATCTAACAATTATAGGCATCTCATCAAATATAGCAACTATTGCATAGCTACTGACAACGTAGAAAGCGGCAGAGGTATGAGAGTTGGCTCTAATAAAGCTCTCTCTTACTGGGAGCGAGGAGAGAGTAGCAGAACGAAGAACGAAAGAGGAATGGCTACGGAGATCAGCCATTTTTGAGTTTCGTTTGTGCTCTTTGTTTTTTTTTTGTTTTGCTGTGTTTTGGTTTGTCGGCGTTGTTTTTAAGGGTTTGAGTGGATATATTAGTTTGTTGATTCGGGTTTGCTTTATCGACCCGGTTTTTGTTTGTAAGCTTTTGGGCTTGACCCATTTAACCTTTATTCAAAAAAAAAAACTTCTTATTTCATGCTTTTTTATTTTACGCTCATTTATGCTCTCTTTTATTTCAAGCAAGTACCATAATTCTTTTTTATACAAGTTAGTTAGCTCTCGTTCTCTCTAATTAGTTTTTCTTTTTCTTTTGTTTATGTTGAAATCCATTTACGTTGTCAACCACTGGAACATTTTGTTTTCAGTTTTGTTTTAGTGCAAATGTGTTGCTTCTATTTTTGTTTTGTGCGCAACCACACTACCTTCTATTCCTCCACCTGAACTGCTACCTCACCCAAAACCATCTACTGCAACAAAACACTGTCAAACACATGCTCAAACAGTCAAAAACAACAACCGGTGACCTCCTATGCAAATAACCTGAATACGCACATCCCCTTGCATATTTCCACTTCCTTCTCCTGCAACTGCAACAACAATACTTCCGCAATCTACACTTCAACCCCCTCAAACATCAACAACGAAACCAGACTGCGCCAACCATCGACAACATCGTCACCTACAACTCCTACAACCAGCACACATATGACCAACAACAACCATATCCACACCTCCTCCCTAAAAGCACCATCCAATCACCGACCTGCCACATCATCACGAACAGTTTCTACCTCCATTCTCTCACCAACCAAACCACCGCGACTGAAACAATCCACCCAACCCCGTTGCCTCTTCAGCATATCAATAGTAATTTCAGGGGCAGTTCGTTAGAGAAAGACTTTGCAACTATTCTTCTTACTACTGCTATTTACCACATTTGGAAAGAAAGAAACAATCACATTCACAACAATGCTAAACTTACTAAAGAGCAAAGATGGTTACTGATAGAATCGGACAGTAGAATCACTCTTCGAAAATCAAAGAAAAAAGTTAAAATTCAAACCAAATACTCCCTCCTTGCTGAGCAGTGGAATAGAGAAGCGGGCAACAAGCATATGGAACGCTATTTGCAGAACTCGAAAGGCAATTCGAACACGTTGGAGCTTCACCAGATTAATTCTGATAAAGCTGACAACTTGCGCTCTTCCAAAGCTCAAAACCCTATTTCCTGGAACGACTCTGCATTTCTAGGCAATTGCGAGCTCAGATCTTACAATCAAAGTAATTTTAACAACACTAATCACGACAGTGTTCTGGCTGAGAAGAGAAATGATTTTATGAATACTTTATCTTTCTGGGAAAGAGGGGAGAAGAGCGGAACTAAAGAATATGGTTGAAGCGTTCGAGTTTCCACCATTTTTGTGGTTTTGGGGTTTTCTTTTAGGGTTTTCTTCTGTCGGCGGAAACCCTTGAGATTTTGCTTTGTGGTTGTGTTCGGGTAATAACCCTGTTTTTATGTTCTTTTGATTGGGCCTTGGGCTTGTACCATATTACAAAATAAAAACAAGCACCAGAATCCCTAAATACTTAAACCACTGCATCTCAACCATCGCATCATCACTGCACCTCAACCAATCAACTACAGCCATCTACGTCTTCAATCATCGACCACAACTAGAAACCGACCTACTCCATCTCTTCAACTCGCTTTTGAACTCAAACCCATGACCTGCCACAATCATAACTACCTAAATTACCTGAAACATCATCCACAACCCAAATCCACATCTCAAACCGCAACCAATCAAGTCTTTATTTCATGTGATTTGTGTTTGCTTTTCCAGTGATTCGCGTTTGATCATTAATTTCTGTGATTCACATTTGCTTTATTTCGTGTTAACTTGTATTTTAACTGTGAAGAAAGAATAAAGGGGAATTGGCTTTGGTATTGAGATTTGCGGGATTGTGCGCCTTTGAGTCTTTAACGGGTTGATTAAAATTTTAGTGTAATTTTTTTCTTTTTTTCTTCCTTTTTTTAGAAAAAGAAAAAAAGGGATTTTGTTTTCACTTGAGTAAACAAAAAATATTGCTTTTTTTTATCGTTTTATCCTTATAAAAAATAGTTTTTAAACATTTTTACAGGTTGCAAACTGTAGGAAATCAGTGGACAAGGAATTACTTGCTAAATATTGCTATACTTTGCTAAAAATAATCGTTGTTTTTAAAATAAATTTTTCAGTAATTTTGCATGCTCTGATATCATGTTCTTATCTCTTGTTTTATTTTACTTGCACTATTGGTTGCCTGCATTTATAAAAAAACAAAAACAAAATAAAATTCATTTGTAGTTGCAGTGTTAACACACGTTTAATTTCGGTTTTGCATCATTTCATCTTGTTTGGTTTTGCATCATTTCATCTTGTTCTTACATAAGGTGGATTACATCACTCCTTTCCTAGCTGAAAATTTTCATTTCATTTTATAAAATTGACTTAAATAATAAAGATTAGAAATTCGTCTTAAGGATGTCATGGGCTTACCTAGGGAAAATTTATATTTTGACAAGTTGATTTCTTTTAACATATTATTTTTTGATGTCTAAGGCAAAGGCAGAGCAACAATCATTTATAATTATTATGGTGATTCGTAAAATATTATATCGATTGTTTCTCTGAAGGTGCTTAAACCTTCAGCTACATTACTACAGTGATTCGTGGTGCACTAGTAAATCGTGCACATTACTTGGCAAAGAACAGTTTCGTTGAATTAAGTAAAAGTGTCATGATATAATTTTCACTTAGAAGCTATAAGGACGGAAAATTTCTCATCAATTCTTTGCATTCATTTAGTAGCACTAATTTCATGCATATATAACAACTAAAAAAAGAAGCATTTTCTTACCTTTTCTCCTTAAAAACAGGTAAAAAGACATTATTTTAGGTAAAAAAACAAAATAATATATATATATATATATATTATTCTCTTTTCATTATTACTTTCCTTTTCTTTTCCCCTTAATCTCCTTCGTTGTGCACGAGCGTTTGGACTCATGACACTATAATGAATCATTTAGTGCGAATAATCAATCTTTCAACCATGGCGAACGAAAACTCCATTGAACTCTCATGACAGAAATTTCCCCGATCGAGTTTTCGTCCTTCTTGTATTACCTTACAGGCCCCAATGGGTAATCATTTTGAAATAAATTCAAGTCATACCAACACACTTCCAAAATTTAGAAATTTTGAAAATGACGATCCTTATATCTTTCTGAAGAAATTTGAACAAGTTTGTGCAATTATAAAACTTCAGCACTTATGCAACGATGGAATAAAACCTAGGTTAATCTCATTCGCACTTACCGATTACGTTGAGAATGATTGTATAACTTGCTTTCAAATTCGATTAAAACATGAGACGAATTTGTAAAAGCAAAAGCAAGCCACTCCTAAGAGAAGTAAATGAATTCCAAAGTGGGAAGGGTGGTTATTCCCTACATTTTTGTTTTCTTTAAGAAATTTTAACCCTTGGAAAAAACAACCAAAAATCAAAATGAAATTTAAATTTTCATCAAGGGGTGAATCCTTTGAAAATATTTTGAAAGATTCATGGAACTTTTAATAAAATGTCCACATCACAATTTTGAAAAATGGACTCTTTGCCAAATTTTATACAACGCACTTAAAAACAACTCTCCAATAATACTTGAATCGGTGTATTAAGGAATATTTTAAGCATGACATTATGATGACATATGGCAACTTCTAAAAATGCTGCTGAAAAATCAACTCAATGGGAATGATCGAGCAACAAATCAATCTATTCAGGCTTGAGTGCACGTTCGATTGGATCATCATTTGCCTTAGAAGCGAAAATCAATGCGATAATAAATAAATTTTCTAATGTTGTTTCATCTAATCAAGAGAGCCAAGCTTCTCAAATCTCATGTTATAAATGTAATGATCCACATCACATTGTCAATCAATGTCCTTACTCGTTAGAAAAAATCAACACTTTTAATAAAGTTAGGAACGACATTCTCTCCAACATACAATTCTGGTTGGAGAAATCATCCTACCTTTTCTTGGAACCAAAACAATTCGAACACGAATTGGGTTCGACCATCTTTCAAGCATTTCTGAACAATGCTTCTAATCCTTCTGTCCAACCAAATCAATTGCAACAAAACTTTGCACCACCTTCTCAAAACCAAGCGTCGTGATCTTTCGTTTCTCAAGAAGACAAAGGCATAACATGTTTGAAAAAGGTTTGGAAACTTTGACTAAAACAACCACTCAAAATCCTCAATCCAATAACAATTTGCAAAATCTGTTAACTTCGTATATGCAAAACATGATTCAATCAATTTCGAAACTCGACATGGAAATGAGTTTATTAGCCACCTACCGTGAGTGAATGAGAAAGAGGTATGTCCCTGAGTCAACCTATTTCAAACCCTAGGAATTAAAACACAATCTTAAACCAAGTTCATGTCATTTAAGATAGGCATGTGAATCTAATAAATGCTATCACCATTTTGCGATCTGGTAAAAAAAAATGATAACCAAGTTATTAATCCAATCAACTTATCGAAATTTCCTCTCGACATTTTGAAAAGCACGAATAATTCCGATCAAAACATTGAGTTGAACCTCGACTCAAATTCCGAGTCTAATTCTTTTCCAACTCAAATAGACTGACTTATTGAGTTTTAAATTTCATTTCCACATCAACTTCGACCTAAGAAACATTCCGATCAAATGGAAAAGATTTTAGAAATTTTCAAAACAAGTCAAAGTGAACATTCCTCTCTTAGATATCATCCAACAAGTTTCAACATATGCTAAGTTTTTGAAGAACTTTTTCACTTAAAGTGACACACAGTGTCGATAAAATCTTTTTACGGTCGGTCTAAGCGAAGTCTTGTCTCAATCCATTCTTGTGAAATATAAAGATCCTAACTGCCCCCCACAATCTCATGTATGATGGGAGATATGAAAAATCAACAAATGTTTTGTTAGACCCAGGTGCTGGCGTAAATTGTTTACCAGCAACTAAGCTAGGCGAGCTCAAACCAATAGTCACCCTTCAATTGGCTGATCATTCCATAAAGAAACCGATAATAAATCGAGCACATGCTCATTAAAGTGGAGGAATTCATACTCCTTGTCGATTTCATCATCCAAAACACAACCTATAAACAATCTCATTAACCAAATTCCTTTAATTTTTGGATGACCCTTCTTGGCCACTTTGAATACTTTAATCAATTGTAGAAATAGTTTGATGAAAATTTCCTTTAGCTACATGACAATGGATCTTAGCATCTTCAATTCAGAAAATCAATCACATGAATTATTCAACTACACGTTGGAAGTTGACGCAAATGCAAAACTTTGAAAATGAAACAGTTGACAATGACGAACACGATGCGTTCCAAACGAGATTGAAAACAAGCTTTCTTTCGAACCTTTCGTTGTTGAGTCTGAAACTCAACCGCTTTCTTGGATTAAGCAACCTCCTAGGTAGAACTCAAACCTCTTCTTTGTCGCCTTAAGTACGCATACTTTAGTGGTTATAATATTTTTTCCATCATTATTTCTACCGATCTTTGTCTTGACCAAGAAGAACTCTACTTTCAATTCTTTTAAAAAACAAAGAAATGATTAGGTGGTCCATTACCGAGAATAAGGGAATTAGTCCTATATTGTTTAACATCACATTTACTTAATTGATGAAGCCCAGCCTACTCATGATGCACAATGAAGGCTAACCCCAAAATGAAAGCTACGGTGTGAGAAGAAATCAATAAGTTTTTTGAGAATGGTATAATTTATCCCATCTCCGTTAGTTCATGGGTTAGCCCAATTTATGTCATGCTTAAAAGTCCAGTATTACAGTAATAACAAATGACGTTAATGACCTCATTCGAACCCGTACTCAAAGGGGCTAGAAAATTTGTGTTGATTATCGAAAATTAAATGTTGCGGCATGTAAAGATCATTTCCCACTTCCTTTCATTGAACAAATGCTTGACTGATTAGCTGGCCACAAATCCTATTGTTTTTCTTAATGGTTATTCCAGTTATAAATAAATTTTGATTGCTCTCGAAGATTATGAAAAAAACGACTTTCATGTATCCTTTCGGTACATTTTCTTATCGGTATATTCCATTCGAACATTGTAATGCCCTTACGACTTTCCAAAGATGCATGGTTAGCATCTTCTCTGACAGGATTGAACATTTTTAGATGTTTTTATAGATGATTTCTCTATCTTTGGAGATTCTTTTTTCGAATGCTTATATCATCTCGAGTAGGTTCTAAATCGATGCAAAGAGTAAAACTTAACTATAAATTAGGGAAAATGCTACTTTATGGTAAAACAAGACATAATCCTTAAACATATTATTTCACATAAGGGCATCGAGGTAGATAAAGCAAAAGTCGATGTTATTTAAAATCTACCCTTTCCCAAATCCATTAAGGATATTCGATCATTCTTAGGGCATGTTGGTTTTTATCAATACTTTGTGTAAGACTTCCGCAAAATTGCTCGACCTTTGACTATTCTTTTGGGAAAAATCGTTCCTTTTGATTTCAATTCTTATTAGATCTCTTTTTTTAAATGAATTAAAGATGAACTCATTTCTACTTCAATTATCTACTCAACTAATTGGCAACTTCCCTTCAAAATTATGTATGACGCTTCTAACTTTGCAGTTAGTGCTGTTCTAGGATAACGCATCAACAAAATCCTTCATGCCATCTATTGTGCTAATATGACTTTGAACAATGCGCAACTTAACTACAAAACCATCGAAAAAGAGCTTCCGACCATAGTTTTTGCACTATAAAACTTAATTATGTAGCATTTGATGGGCTCACACGTCACGCTCGACGTTAACCATTCCACTCTTAGGTACTTTTTTGCTAAAAAAGGATGTTAAGTGTGACGATACGGATTTTTCGCATTCAAAAATCGACATCTATACTTTACATCGTACTCGAATGCCGTAGATTCGACCGTTCAAATCCGAGTCGCCGGAGCTTATAACACAATTAAGTAAAACAACACAGCGGAAGAAAAAAAAAAGAATATACAACACCAATGAATACAATATCCAACACACAACAATGATCAATGAGATACAAGAAATATCAAAGACAAATACTAAAGCGGAAAATAAAATGAACAAGCAGCGGAACCAAAACTCCAGACAGCAACTGCAACTCAAATCCAATGCTCCAAAGCCAACTCCAAAATCACAAGCTCAAACCACCATCTCGTTTCACCCAGATGAGCAAGTCTCGTCATGAATCCGAAGACTCCAAAGAATTCCAAAGAGAAAGCTGAAGGGTATCAAATCGATAACTACTATTTACTATCTGAAAAACCCCAACTCTAGACTGCCCGTGTGGAAAATTATGGGCACCCTGAGTTTAGAAAGGGAACAATAAACTCCGGGTCAGTCAAGGGATTGGTATGAGCAAACAAAAACAGTTGTTTGAAATAAAAGCAGTTTATTTTAAATCAAAAGCAAACAAAAGAATTTGAATGAAATTCACAATGCTTTTTTTAAAAATGAAACTGCCATAAGGCCTCCCGCCACACACACAATGCAAACGCAGACTTGGAGGAGATTTCTCCTTATGACAGTCAAAAATGTTTAATATGTGAAAACCATTTGATATTAGTATTAGTGCATAGTGAAAAACATTTCGAAAGTATAATATTAATTTTAGCCAGCATACGTGCCATTATAGTATGCCTACTATAGCTACCGTATTAGATGGCAGGTTCTACAACTAAAACCGTACAAGCCGCATATTGGGTGATTGGATTTCCAACAAACGGTCAGGCCAAGGAACTTCCCATTGCCACATGGGTACGCCTCTGGAGGGACGTCCCGAGAACCTACGTGGCTCTCTGCTAACACAATGCCGGCTACCCCCTTCCCGGGGAATAAAACCTAACATATGCCACCCCCGGTCCTTTGGGACCTTCCATCCGAGGGCCCTCCAACAACAACATCACACGGTAATAAATATACAGTGTCCACACGAGTAAGTATCTCGGCTCCATACCATGGTACTACCCTTTTCCAGAAGGAATGGTCATACCCTAGGGGTGCTATCCCTGAAACCTTGCTACATTTTCCTGTTTCGACCATTTCCGGGGTGTGAGGTCCTGATGCAGTCTCGTCCACAAAGCTACGCTTTTCACAAAGCCTTGCTTTGATCAACAAATGATCAACAGCACTTCATATGCCACATTACCAAATTGGGAATGTATCACTAGTAACCATCAACTACATAACCTCCGAGCTCGTACGTCTCAAAGAAGGGTGTTAAGCTAAGAGAATAAATCTCCGCCACCAAAGAGAAATGTATCTGATAGAAACCGATTTTACATCTCAAAGTGTAATGTCAGACACACATCCATACAAGTCTGTTCCGGGTTCGAACAGAACCGAAGGCACTTTCGAAGAAGCCCTTGCAATCCTGGCATTCACAATCCCGATCGGACTTCCCATCACTTAGGAAATCTCTATACCGTAGCTACTTAGTGCAGAGACAACCGATAGGTCATCCTATCGTTCTCGTAAACACCCGGTCTTCACCACCGGTCTTCAAATGCTATCCATAACGTCGTATCACATATTCGGAATGGGCTATATGACACAAAGGTCCTCTTCCGGCTAAACCGAATAGTGAGCGCAATATTTAAAAATATATGGATATGGGATCTCGGTTAAATCATGGCTTAAAGCCTAACCCTTTCATTCAAATGGTTAAAACAATTTACCATTTCCAATCTTTCAAAAAGATTCATTTCAAAAACCTTTAATGGTTTAAACAATTTCCACACTTAAAATCTTTTAAAAAAAGATTTATCTTAAAGATCCCCTTTCAATTTTAAAACAAGGTACACAAATCTTTAACAAAGATTCATTCATAGCTTTTCAAATCAATCCCATTTCAAATTGGATTAACTCATCCGGTCTTTAAATAAAAGACTTATTTCATAGCTTTCAAAACAATTTCCAAAGATTCATTTGTAACTTTAAAAACTCGTTTCCAAAGATCCATCCATAACTTGGAAAACTATTTCATTTCAAACTTGAGATTTCTTACGAAATTGAAATTCATTACTTATGTGAAAGCTTTTAGCATTTGAAAATAAACAGTTTTATTTCGGAAAACCTGATTTCATTTATACAGGTTAAAATCCTTGGGTTAATTCAAATTCCCCAAAACAACACTTTAAAATGGTTTAAACCGAAATAAGCTTGTATACCTTTTTAAATCATAAATACCGAATACAGAATTCAATTCCAGATATTGAATTCCAATTTAAATCGAATTATTCAAATTCTGAATCTCTATTAGTTATTCAAAATAACTTTCATTCTCAAAACACCTTTTCAAAGCTTTCTATATTAAAATTAATTTATTCCCAAAAACTATTTGGATTTAAAAATTCAAATTCAAAGCTTATTTTAAAAATCTGTGACTTAACCGATTTCCACGTGAAATCCATATTTGTGTGTGTTTAAGTGTGGTCCAGGGGTTTACACAATAGTGCACAACATCAATCAGCACAGATTTAAATACAGCAATCTATTTAATAAGCGGTATAAATTATAACGCTTATATTTGACAAGCGGTACAAACCAATTGTAACGCTTATCTTACATTTACAGATCACAGGTACATATCACAGATAATATATCACAGTAAACATTGCTCAAATCAAAACAGGACATCTCAATCAGGAATATCAATCAGTTCAATCATTCAATAGAACCCAAACATCCCTAATCAATAACAGTTAATCATCTGATTAATTCAAATCGGATTAGTCACTAATCTTAGTTAATTAATGTTAATTAATTACAAACCATCTTAATTAATTATTCTTAATTGATTACAATAACTAATTAACCCTTAATTAATAATTAATTCTTAATTAATTATTCTTAATAAATTACAATAACTAATTAATTACTCCTTAATTAATAATTACTCTTAATTACTTCCATTAATTACATCCAGTAATTATCAATTAATTACTTTACTAAGTAATTACCATCCATTAATTACATTAAGTAATTATTATCAAATCATTTAGTGTTTAAATAAATTAAACTTAATTAATTAATTCCACTAATCCCATTGAACTAAATTAATTATATTATGTAATTAGTTCCTTAATTACTTTCATTAAGTAATTACACTTGACAATTCACAACTGATTATCAATAAATTAATGTAATTAATTATTCAATTTAATTACATAAATTAATTATTAAAGAATCCTAGTTAATGACCTTTATTAACCATTTTCTAATTACTTTCGTTAAGAAATTAACTTAGATTAACCATTGTTAATCACAAATTAATTAATCCTTAATTATCTATTAATTAATCTCTAATTATCTAATTAATTAAGCATTAACTGTCACTTAATTAATCCTTAATTGCTTGATTAATTAATCCTTGATCATTAATTAAAATCTAATTAACAATTCTTAATTTACAAATTAACTTAATTATTAGTTAACCAATCTTTAATTACCATATAAATCCTTAATTACTCAATTAACTATAATTATTGATTTAATCATTCTTAATTGCTTTTCAAAACAGTTTGTTAAATTAATATTCAAAAATCAATCTATTATTACATTGAAAACTTAATGGTAATTAAATTCAGTATTTAACTTAATTAAAATCTTAATTAAGTTTTTAGAAAAACATTGATATATACTCGCTTAGTCGATGGACTGGAAACAAATTCTTTACTTAAAAACAGTCAACATTATTTAATTTAACATAATTAACTGTAAATATATTGGGCCTAACCCCTCTTGGAAAATAACCCGAGAAACAACACGTTCTACCCGAGCTTAACCCCGGGCAAAACCACAATTTCATTTGCTTCGAGCGAAATCTGGGTTTGCACGTACTTGAACTCGAGCTCCCTCCTTTCTTCCCCAAACTCCACATACCTAGATAAGTACGCGAGTGCACGTACACATGTACAGCCACGTCGATCATCGCTGATTGACTTCGAGGTCACCTGAGCATCAACCTTGATCATCAGAGACAAATCGATCAACCACAGACGCGAAATCACGGTTAAAACAAAATCGAGCCTTTTTTAGCAAGTTTCCATTTCCTGGAACCACACTCCTCTGGAAACTCCTCCACCCCGCCACTACATGCCACCAGAACCCGCGCGCTTTTGCCGCGATCTCCTCCTATCGACCACGCACCGCCACCAACCATTCCTATCTGGTCCGATGCGACATAGACAACACCACTGCTTCGTGAAGCGATCGGCAAAAACACAGGGATAAAACGCTAAATTAAACTCGTCCCCTTAATTTACGCAATAGAAAATTCTTTTAACATTTTTCCCATTTTCGTAGTCATCAAGCTTTCTTCCAAACGAATTTCAACACCCAAGAATTGTTTATTCATCAGAAATTGATAAAAAAGCGTTTTTTGTTCAACTCAAAACTGCACCTTATATACGTGACTAATAATCATCATATTTGTTTCAAAAATCTTATTTTTGAAATGTTGTTCCAGAAATAAAATCAAATCAACAAAATCCAACATTCAAATTTAACATAAAAATTTCCTTTTTACTGTGGAATTTATATGCAGAGTCCATGCTACCCTATTCAGCTTCAAACAAATTTCAGGCTTATGATTTTAAATTTTAATCAAGCATAATTTGCTTAAAATCCTAAGTCTATGAGAAATTAATAGAGGAGAGATGAATTTGTTTTAGATGATCATGCATGTTATTCAAACAGAGGACCAAAACAATGACATGCACAGTCATTGTCATGTATATACTTGTAAACATAACTTTAAAAACTAAATAAGCAGTTATCATGAAAGAAAATCTTCAAGTATCAAGCACAGAAAACAGGATATTCGAGTTTGGGATCAAAGGGAAGGGTTTGCTCACCTTGGTTTTAAGCAGAGACAGGATTTTAAATTCTTGCTTTGACCCTTAGCTCAGTTGAATCTGATCATCCATATGCTTGACTAAGTTGCATTTGCATATCTTAGATCAGTATCAGGTTGAAACAGATTTTTTTTCGCTTTGCAAATGTTTTCCATTTTTGATTTCTTTTGTCCTGGTTTGGTTTATAGGTTTCCAATTTGCTTCAGATCTTTAGCTTGCTTAGTTGAATCCATTTCAGGTTTTTAAAATGCTAAAGTTTTGATTTTCTTCTCTGATTTTAAACTCCAAGTTGAAGACATTGAATCACTTTGTTTGCTTTGATCTTGTTGCTTCAGATTTAAAAACTTCATGCACACAGATAACTTGATTTCCAGATTTCAGAAAGTATTTGATTCTCAGATTTGCATGATTGTTTTAAGAATACTTTGCTTTGTTGAATTTTGATCTGATCCTCTTGCTTTGCTTTCACGTTTTTTTTTCTTTTTTTTTCTTTTTGATTACATGAAGATGTTGAAGTTTTGAAAAGAAAAACAAACATCTTGCCACTTGTTAATCCTCATATTACGTTTGTAAACATTTGTTATTTACCTTAACACTTGTTAAAAATAACAATTTTATGTTTTAGACCTTCTCTTGGAATTTATTTTAAATTTGTGTTTATATCCTTGTTAAACTTAAATTTGTTTACATTTTTAAACCCTTTTAAAAATTTAAAATCATATTCAAAACTCATTTTTTAAATTATAATGCATAGTTTAAATAAAATTAGAAACAATTTCTTTAAAATCTCATTTTATAAATTTACCAACCAATTTTACATATACATTATATTCTAAATTTATTTTTATAATAACTTTATTCAAATCTTATTAATTTTTCAAAGATATGTATACATTTGATTTTTAACCTTTTAACTACTTTCTGTGAATTTATTTATGTCGATTTCAAAACATAATTTCCAAATCTTCATGTTATAGATACAGAATAATTTCTTAAATTCTGAATCAAATTCTATTTATATTTCAAACTATTTTACTTTTAAATAAGTATTTTATATATATATATAAATAAATAAATATTTATACATATTTATTGGGTTAATTTTTAGAAATTTACCATATTGAATTCAAATATATTTTCAAAATATATATACAAATGTGTGTTATATATTTGGAAACAAATCTCTATAAATTTTAAAAGATAGAGTTTTTCTTTCAAACCCAATTTATTCAAAATATTTATTTTCAAATCCAATATTATCTCGAACTACTATTGTTATTAATAAATATTATTTGAATTTCAACCCATAGTTCAAATTAACTCACCATTATTTCACAATCAAATTCAAAAATTAAATTAATTACCAATTTAAATTTAGCATAAAAATCACGATCGTTACAGATTCCCCCCCATAGAAAATTTCGTCCTCGAAATTTGAAAGTAGGGAGACAACAAAGGATAGATGAAAGACAGAGAAATATCTTTCTGATAAAATTGAACATTTATTCTGCATTTGGCTTACCAAATAGAATACCAACAATAGATACGGGTACGAATCGGTTTAATTTCCACAAGATACTCGGGTTACCAGATCTACGAATATACAGGAATATTGGTTAGTTCGAAAGGATAACTAACCATTCGTAGAATATATCTGGATCCAACAGAGTAAACAGATATATGGATACAATCCTAAAATTTTAGATTAAACAACCAAAATATATTTATCAACCATAGCAACCAAAGCAAACAATTCATCCAAACAAACAATTCTGACCCATTTGGAGTTTGTGTCCCATGCAAATATATCGAAGCTTCTTCCTAGAACTGCCAGGAATCATCAAAGAATTGAAAAGACAAATCAAACGAGATTGATAGAGAAAGTTTTTTCTGCTATTGCAGGGTACTGATCATTTGTAGTGGTACTCTCCTGTCCCTTATCTCGTCCTCTTCTTGCACTCATACTCACTATCAGTGGATAGCAAGAGAATTTACTGAGGCATTCGAATGGATATCTTAGGGATACACTCATTCTAGGGTATGCTTCACCCTATCACTAATGAGCTACTTAATGTGTTATACTCCTAAGCTAAAGTTTCAACCTTCAGCTCTGATACCAAATGTGACGATACGGATTTTTCGCGTTCGAAAATCAACATCCATACTTTACATCGTACTCGAATGCAGCAGATTTGACTGTTTAAATCCAAGTCGTCGGAGCTTATAACACAATTAAGTAAAACAACACAGCGGAAGAAAAAAATGAATATACAACACCAATGAATACAATATCCAATACACAACAATGATCAATGCGGTACAAGAAATATCAGAGACAAATACTACAGCGGAAAACAAAATGAACAAGCAGCGGAACCAAAACTCTAAACAACAACTACAACTCAAATCCAATGCTCCAAAGCCAACTCCAAAATAACAAGCTCGAACCACCATCTCGTTTCACCCAGATGAGCAAGTCTCGTCATGAATCCGAAGACTCCAAAGAATTCCAAAGAGAAAGCTGAAGGGTATCAAATCGATATCTACTATCTACTATCTGAAAAACCCCAATCTTGACTGCCCGTGTGGAAAATTGTGGGCACCCAGAGTTTAGGAAGTGAACAATAAACTCTGGTTCACTCATGGGACTGGTATGAGCAAACAAAAACAGTTGTTTGAAATAAAAGTAGTTTATTTTAAATCAAAAGCAAACAAAAGAATTTGAAAGAAATTCGCAATGCTTTTTTTGAAAATGAAACTGCCATAAGGCCTCTCGCCACACACACAAAGTAAACGCAGACTTGGAGGTGATTTCTCCTTATGACAGTCAAAAATGCTTAATACATGAAAACCATTTGATATTATTATTAGTGCATAGTGAAAAACATTTCGAAAGTATAATATTAATCTTAGCCAGCATACGTACCGTTATAGTATGCCTACTATAGCTACCATATTAGATGGCAGGTTCTACAACTAAAACCGTACAAGACGCATATTGGGTGATTGGATTTCCAAATCTTCATGTTATAGATACAGAATAATTTCTTAAATTCTGAATCTAATTCTATTTATATTTCAATCTATTGTACTTTTAAATAAGTATTTATATATATAAATAAATATTTATACATATTTATTGGGTTAATTTTTAAAAATTTACCATATTGAATTCAAATATATTTTCAAAATACATATTACATATGTATGTTATATATTTGGAAACAAATCTCTATAGATTTTAAAAGATAGGGTTTTTCTTTCAAACCCAATTTATTCAAAATACTTATTTTCAAATCCAATATTATCTCGAACTACTATTGTTATCAATAAATATTATTTGAATTTCAACCCATAATTCAAATTAACTCACCAATAATTCATAACTAAATTAAAAAATCACTTGAAAATGAAATTCTAATTTTGAATGAGAGTGAAAATACTAGGAGAGAAAATTCTATTAAAAAATGCACACAATTGTTAAACGAAATTGAATCTCTCAAAATAAAATCCAACAACTATCAACCACTTTAGATAAATTTCCAAAAAGTGAAAAATCGTTGAATATACTATTGGGAAAACAAACTGTTAATACAGTTAGACAAGGATTTGGATATAATCAATCTGTAAATGTTAAAAGAAAAATTAATCAAGTCAATTCTATGTGCACAATTTGTAGAGAATTTGGACACAATCAAAATAATTATTGGTATGGACCCAAACACGTAAAAACTATACCAATTTGGATTCCAAAAGGCACAAATATAATATCTCTCAAAGTTAAACAAATCTGGGTGCCAAAAGTAACATATATAAATAGTTTTGGGTCTTCACAAAATTATTTTCCAAAATATTCTACCACATTAACAATCATGGACCTATAAAGACAAATAGGTCATAAAAATCTTTCGTCGTGTAGGTATGGAGGCAGGCTAAGGAACAACAACTGTGTTACTTGGATTCCGGCTGTTCCAAGAAAACAATGGACGACAAAAGCAAAGTTCCTTAGCCAAGTACAAAGGTGATAGAATCACAATGGACAATAACGAAAAATATCGTAAAGGTAAAATAGGTAATGGTATATTTATTTGAACGATATATTAAATGCGATAATCTGCACCGTAATCTGAGTTAAGTCAGCCAATAATGTAGTGATGAAATAATGATGATTTTGATTCTGACTTAATCAAAATTGTCGGCCAATTATATTCTTATGCCAAGAACACTATAAAAATCTGCAGAGTCTTTGAACTACTTCATATATATTAGGTTGGATTAATAATAGTGTTCTATCGGATGATAATACATTTGATTATTTTACGGCTGACTCTACATTCACAGGTTTTGTTTATTTACACGGCTTCAATTCAAATTCAAGAGAATTTCATTTAAAAAGTTGTTAAAAATGTTTTTTCACACTTCCTGATCTGGTCTATAACATTCAACTAAAAATATTTTTGAGTATAAAAATTCAGATGCAGATTACACTAGTAATCTAGTTGATAGAAAAATTACTAGTGAAACGTGATTTATGTTGAGACATTTAGTAACTGCTTTGTTTTTCAAAGAAAATATCTGCATATTTTTCATTTCAAATAATTTTCAAATAGAAGAATTTTTTTCTCATATAACCCCTTCGAGAAAATCATTTTTGACCATGTTTTCAGATCATTCATTTTGAAAATTTGATTTTATAATTATTTTTGAATTTGATTTTAAATGACTATTTTGACTAATCTGACTCCCTAATAATTATCGAAAAGATAAATAGTGATTGAAAAAGTGATGAGTGTTGATATTGATTATATGTTATGACTCGAGGCGGTATAATTAGTAAATTTCTTTAGAAATTTAAACAAGAGTTATAAAACTTTTTGTTGGTAAAAATTCCATGACCATCTCTATTTCTATCATATTTCTATCGACCATCGCTCATCAAAATTCAATATAGTTTGTCGATATGTGGTACTTTAAACAGGAATCATTCGTTTTTCGTTTTTTATATAAAATAAAATAAAATAAAATCCAAAGTATTCACTCCCATTTCAAAGTCCTCAAGGTTATACATGGGTGAATTACTTAGAATTTGTTATGTGCTTCCATACTCATTTAAAAGTCCTAATGGTTATGCATGTATGGAACGCATATCAAAATTGATTTATTAAATAAACAAGTTGATTCTAATCTCATTTAAAATTCCTCACGGCTATGCATGGTTAGAAGATACTTGAATTCATTTTTTAAAATGAAATTGGAATACTACTAATCTCATTTAAAAGTCCTAACGGTTATGCATGATTAGTAGATATTCAAATTCCTGATATAAATATAACACAAATAGACACAACTGTATGATTTTATATGATGACAGCATTCCCATCATTCTAAAAGTGGAATATGCGTGTAACAAAGTATTTATGATTTTTGTTTGATTTTTCATTGAAATTTAATATTTATATTCAATTGAGTTTTAATGTCGGATTAATATCGATCACTTTATCTCTATTTTCTCTAACACTATTACTCTTTTGTTGATAACAAAAGGGGGAGAGAAAAGTTAAGATTTTATCAAATAAAATCAAGTAAAGGTCAAATATTTTCTATTTGCATCTAGGCTAATTTGCATATTTTTAATTGTATGCATATATGAAGGGGGAGCTTTGTGTAGAAAGGAAGCATTTAAATCGAGGGAGAAATTAGAGTATATCAATGATCAAAGACATTTAACATATTCAAAATCTTAAATATATGTTTGTTATCATCAAAAGGGGAAGATTGTTGAATATGCAATTATATTATTTTTGTTTGATGATAATAAATATATATTCATTTAAATGTATTTGTTAATGTACTATTTTATTTTTCATAGATTAAATAAATATTTGCTGAATAAAAATAAATAACACAGAATTGAATTCAAATAGAAACTTTATTCAAACAAATGTTTATTACAATCTTTGAATTGTACAAATTTCAAGCTCACACTAAATATATATAATTTCAATTATAATACAATTTTTGATTACATCACAATTTCATATTTACATTGCACCTCACTACATATCACACATTCACTCAACTCGTACTGATCTTCAACTTCATTCTAATGTGAATCCAGCACTGATCTTCAACTTCATTCCAATGTGAATCCAACATCTGAGAAATCTGGAAAAATAAATATTAACGCAGTAAAATTGAAAAGGAAATATTTTTGCAGTATAAAATAAAATGTGGATGTTGAAAATAATATTTTCCTCGGTTATTTAGGTTGTTCATCATCATTTAATTTTGAATCCATCATACACGAACAGCTTGTGACATGCACTGTGTATCACTGTATATGCCACAAGGCCGTGCACACCGATATATACACTTGATAGAATTACAGGGACAGGTGAGCATAGGTCAAACCCAAAACGCCAGGTTCAACTCAAGTGCAATAAAAATAATGTCATGATTTTCAGCACAAGGTCAAATCCAAGCTACAAGCTGGATTCAACTCTGGTGCGCTACTAAACATCAACTAACTCCAAATGGTCAAGACAACTACAACACAAATGCAATAACCAAAACAAAGTAAAACTGCTCATATACACGAACCAGTGCCAACAGACTCGAGAGCTACCAGATAACAATGAAGCATGAAGCAAACATATAGAACAGTGGACAGTGCACTGTAGATAGGACAACTCGGCCCAACAGAATCACAAACCAAGTGCACCAAAGGAATGGCAACAGAATCACAAAGGCTACATGCAAAATTCCAACCAGTCTAATATGGCAATACAAGCAACTCAAACTCAACTGGAAGTATACATGAAGTATATAAATGACTAAAATCAATGAAATAGCAACTTGACACAGTCACAAGCTAGAATGAACACTGCAACAGATCAAGGATGTGCACCAAACAAAAGCACAACACAAAAGTTCTCAAGTCAAATTCAATGCAGCAAAACCAAGCAGAAGTTAACAAACACAAATGTACTCAATCAAAATACAAATGCACAACATACATATGGTTCCAGTTACAACCTTAAGTATGCATACATGAACTAATAGAACATGACACAATGAATACATGAACCAGACTCGAGCAAGTCCAGCTACCACATGAAAGCAACCATACATATATACGCGTGTGAAACAGCATGTATACATATAGGTGGTGCAAACTAGCTCAAAGCATTAACTCGAAATAATTCAATATCGGAAATAATGCAACAGTGTGCAGAGAAGTGCTAAAAGACCACGTCAAACACAGTGCAACAAAATATAAGTGTTGACCAGAGAGAATCGAGCTTCAAAAGTACAGGGTGTAGTGATGCAAAAATCACAATGAATTAAATCAGTGCCAAAGTTTAGTGATGTCAAAGATGGTAATATCAAAAATCAAGTTGAAGCCATGTTCAACAGAAATAATCGTCATGGAATCACATGAACAAGCCGTGAGCTACTGACCGGAGTCAAAGGAAACAAAGAACGAAATCAACATCAGCAAAATCATTTCGAAACCGTGGTGGCCAAGTAAATTGACCAAGTCAGAAATCGACACGTGACAAGCAAGCAAATTACACAATTGAAAAAGTCAAAAATCAAAGCCAAAGTCAAGTAGGAAATTCACTACCGTAACGACCAAGGAAAGATCGAACGGTTCTAAATCGAAGCCATGACAATCAAGGATCAAGCAAGTTCGAAATCAAAACCGTGTTAATGAAGTAAACAAAATTATTCGATATGAACAAGTCATAACTTATCATTAGCATTAAAACAAAATCGAATGGCCGAGAAAAATCAAGTGATGAATTCAAGTAAATGTATATGAACAAAATTCAAAGGTCTCAAAGCCTATATAAATAAACAACATCATCGGCAATTGGAGCATCGAGTTCAAGTATTAAAACCAGAGAGAAAAAGAAAAAAAATAACATACCCGAATTAAATTCGAACTCAATCAAATAGAAGCAGCCGAAAGCATCTCAAGAGACGATCGATTAACAAATCCTCACGCAAATATCAACTTGATTGATCTATGAAATTGGCAACTTCAAAAAACCACTAAGCCCTAATTTGGAATGAAGAAGGAACAAAGGAAAACAAGTCGCCATTATACAGAGCAAAAGAAAAAGGAACGGACGATAAAAGAAATAAAGAAGGCTAAAGTTGTTTTGAAATTGGGTCGGCCTCTTTCTTTTATTAATTAAGATTTAATTTAGGGTTTTAAATTAGGGTTTAGTATCTTTTGCTTTTAAATTGTTTTTAAAGTTGAATTTCTTTTTTAAACGATTGTAATTACAAGTCGTGTGACTAAGGGACAAATTATGTGGCGTAATTTGAGAATTCGCAACTCAGTGGCTGAGTTGTGGCAGAGTTTTGAGCGTAGAGTTAGGTTAGTCAGTAGCGGGTGTCGTGAGTTTACGTGTGTAAGCGTGTGGCTACTTAATTTCTAGTAGAAACCTTAGGGGCGGCACATAGGCAGGGTTTTGCCGAAGCTGGGTAAATTCTATATCGTTCTATTTCTGCATTTATTATTCTGCTATTATCTGTGCTGCTATAATTTTGATTTATCTGTGTTGAAATAATTTTATAAGCTTCCGCAAATAATTTTTATAATTAACAGCATCACCATATTCACCCCCCCCCCTCTAGGGTGAATTCGATCCTACAATTTCTATTAAGACGATCCATACTTGTTTAGTTATATTTCCGACTAAATCAATCGACGATGTGCCCCAGATAGCGAAATCAAGAGTGTTCTTTCCTTTTTCCATGACCAAGCTTTTGGTGAATATTTCATTTCTAAGGAAATAGTGGAAAAGTGCTCCAATTTGGTTTATATTGGTCTACACTTTTCAAAGGTGCGTTCGAGTTTTGTATAGCATGTGATCATTGTCAAATATTAGGAAAAATCATAAAAAGAAACATGCTGCCTTTGACCCTATCCTTACGATCGAAATTCTTGACGTTCGAGAAATTGACTTTATGGGACAATTTCCTAACTCTTTTAGAAATATTTATATTCTTCCTATTGTCGATTATGTTTACAAATGGGTTGAAGTCATTCCATGTAAAACAAATGATCATAACGTTGTTATGATATTCAGAAAAGAAAACATCCTTTTTAGGTTTGGCATACCGTCCATAATAATAAGTGATAACGAACTCATTTTTGTAATCAATTTTTCCGAGCTTTAATGAAGAAATGCTTGATAACCCATAAGTTATCCATTTCATACCATCCTCAAACTTATGAAGAAGTTGAAGTCTCAAATCAACAATTCAAACAAATTATGGAGAAAATTGTTAAAAAAATCAAAACGATTGGTCTCAAAAACTGATAGATGCGCTTTGGGCTTATAGAACTGCATTTAAAATTAATCTTGAGATGTCCCTTTTAGATTAGTGTATGATAAAGCGTGTCACTTACCAGTTAAGCTTGAACATAAGCATTATGGGAAATAAAAAACATAGGCTTGGATCTTGAAAAGGCCAGTGAAAGTAGACAATTATAACTCAATGAATTAGAAGAAATTAGGAATGATTCGTATGAAAGTGCGAAATTTACAAGGAAAAATAATTTTTTTCATGACAAGTCAATCCTATGGAGACAGTTTCGCTAACCAGAAAATTCTTTTGTATGGCTCTCGACTTCATTGATTCCTTGAAAATTAAAAGCAAGATGGACATGACTATACATGGTACATACAGTTTTTCCGTATGGTGCTACAGAAATAGAAAACCCTATGTATGGATCAATTTTTTAAGATCAATGGTCACTATTTAAAGTCTTACTTGGAATTGGCAAGTAATTGAGAGGAGTAGCTCATGATTCTTCATAAGCCACACTACATATAGTAAGGAATTTTAACCATCTCTTGTAAATATGTATATATTTTTCTCATTTACATTCATTATATCATGCATTGACTATGGAGACATAGTCAAAATCAAGTGTAGGCGGGTCTCATGTTTATTTTGATTTCACATGGTTTGATTTTTGCATTTTCTTTCCCTTTCTTTCAAAGAAAATTATATTTACTTTTGAATAGGCACAATAATGTAAGTATTGTTTGTATCAAAAATGGACACAACACTCTTCGGAAGTTTTTGAAGAGATAAATGTGAAGAATATAAATTTAAGATGAAGATTATCTAACAAAAACTCCAACAAACAGGAAAATAAATGCACAGACAAGCAGTTTAGAGTGGTTCGGCGTGTTGCCTATGTCCACTATGAAGTTTTTTTTTTGATTTTATTGATTCTCTTTGAATGGCTACAAATGATTAAAGCGAACAATAGTGTGTTACAGCTTAGAATTCTAATTCAACATCAAGGATAGGATGCAAATCTCAATCCGATAGAGTCTGGGGTTTTCGAATCAAAAAGATCCTTTTTCTGTAGGCTCTGGGCTCTATTTATAGGTGTAGGAGGCTGATATTTCGCTCAAACTTCGGGAGACTCCTTCTGGCACGTGAGGGGGCCCACGCGATAGATCCCGGAGAGTTTTGACTCGTTTGGTGATCGATACGAACTCAACTCGTGTTGATCAAGACTTTATCCGATGGAGGTGAAACTTGGCGAGAATAATCTTTAGCTTTCATGTAGTCTTCTATTAAAATTTCATAGCATTTGGACTGATGGATCTTGAGTTATGATCAATACAAGCTTGAGTTTCTCATTGGCTGTTTGGTTTGAATCCATCAATTCAAATCGATCCACTTCGAATTGATGATGCACGTGCCTCTGTGATGACGCGGCGTGCATTCCTTGCATCGATCCTCTTATTTCTCCTTGTTGATCGCGTCGTATCCATGAGTTTCACCTCGTTTGCATCGAGCGTCGTTATCCTGTTTGAACCAATCAACTACGTGTACCTCGTATCGATCCGCAGTATTGTCTAGTTCGAATCGAGATAGGTAGCTTAGCTTGTATCGATGGTGAAAGTGTGGTTCACATCGATGGATGTCGCCTCCATTTAATGGATACGATCAGGTGGTACTTGTAATGGATGCGAACTAAAGCTACCTAATGGATTCGAATAAACGCCTTCTTTATGGATACGAACTAGGTATTAGTCGACCGATATGAAGTGCGTTATTGGTTGATGGATACGGAGTTGATCGATGTGAAACAGTGGTTGAGGATGGATGCGAAACTGATCAATACGAATGAGGACACGAAGAGGGGCACAAATCTGATCGATTTGAAACATGGCTAAGCAATGGATACGAAAACGTGGTTTGTCCCTTCAACTTGAATCGATCATAACTAAACCATATGAACTCTGATTGACTTGAAATTTGGAAAGCAGGCTTCCGTGGATTAGGTTGTCATGTCTTGTCAGTTGTAGCTTGATTCGGACCCGGACAAAATTCATCGACATCCATATCGATCCTATGCATGCTCGATATCCAGGATGATTGATCCTGAGCTTGTAACCAGTTCTTTGATATCTCGGCCTTGCCAAAAGGTGGGATAACATTTACCCCTAAAGTACGTATTATGAAACATGACGTGCTTTGAAAAGCTGCAGTCTTCACTCCGAACAGTCATTGCTTTTTCGTTGAATGTTGTAACCCTACGTTGCTATAACTGATTGCTGTATGATAGTGCTTAGCTGTTTGTCGCCGTAATCATTATTAGATGAATATCCAACCCTTATTAATGCTAAAAATTGAATATGAGTTTGATATAAATATTTATATGTTAATCTGACTCTCGTCAACGTTGCACGTTCACGGGTCATTGTCGGTTTTCTTGCATCGAATTTCGTATCGATCCTCTCCTGAACCGATGTGAAACTCGAGTTGTAACAACGCTTGACAGTTGTTTTTGGACGTTCCTTTGTATCGATCCTCTCTTGGATCGATATAGAAGTTGGAAAGGTTGCTCTCGCATCGATATTTTTGGCATTGATGGATACGAATCATCATTTCGTATCGACGAACTTTAATTGTTGTTTTATATGAATAGGCTATTCACAGTTTGTATCGATGAAAGTTGGCTTATGGATGCGGTGATCCGATGGATTCGAACGGCATAGCTTGCATCCGTGCATTGTGGGTGGAGTCGAATCAATCGAAACGAATTGTAGTTTCGGATCAATAAATCCTAGTGGTAATTTCGCTCCGATGATGGCACGGGCCGATGGATTCGAATAGAACGTTTTGGTCTGGGAGTTGACCTGTTATGACCGGTCGCATGTACTGGGAGGTGAATCGACTTTTTCTTTCGCTTCGGCCCATATAAATACCCTTGGACTTGGCCATTTTTCACTTTTTACTCTTTACTGCTGCTTTCGCTATTCCCTGCATTCGCATCAATCCACGAACTCGAGAAAAAAAGATAAACTGCATACTGCCTTTGAATCGATCAGATTCACCCTTTCCAACCTTCGAATTTCAACTTCAATCTAGGTAATGAATTAGCTATGACTAAATCCATGCGACAGAGTTTAAATTTCAAATCCATCCTATGCCTGCCGATTGCCAATTTTGGCAAGCGCCAAGCCCAAATCTGGGCCAAATTTTGGTTGAGAGCGGCCATGGCGTTGCTCATGTAGGTTGGAGAAGAAGGGGCTAAGGATGTAGAGCCAACGATTGATTGTTGTTCGGTCTCCATTTCGTACCGGTAGAATGGGAGATCGTGGCTTGTGTAACAGCCCGCAAATCCGTACCCCTTGAATCAACACTATTCTACCTTTATTAACTCAAGTGGCACAGAATACGAACCATTAGGGTTAAAGAAGAAGAGATAGAAGAAGAAGAAACTAAACAATATCAGAATCTCACAGTCGCAGCGGAATAAAATATAATAGTAAATATAGAACTTTACACAAAATGGAATCTATTGCTGTTTTATACATCATATCATCAGAGTATCTCATACATCAACAATCACAAATCAGACCTACCATACAACCACAGTAGCGGATAAATATATAGGTACATATAATACGTCTCGGACTCCAGCTCCTCTCCTGCTCCATAGCAACCTGACCTGAACATATAGTACTCGGTCTGACCCGAGCATTATAATAAAATAACACCCGAGTCAGTCCGGAATACCAGCTGATAATAATGCATCCAAATTGATTATTAAAATTTCAAAAATCCTTTGAAAACAAAAGCATCTCGTAAGACCACGCCACAAATAAACATGTCGGGTTTTTATCTTACGATAGCTAAAACACTTTTTATAGAAAATCCTCTGATATTATAATAGGGTCTATTTACAAATACTTATAAAATAGCCGAAATTGTTACATGATTAAATTCCAGCTACTAGCCACAAAAGTGGGTAATACAAACAAAACTCGTACAAGGCTCGTAGGAAAAATGGATTTCCAACAATGACTAGGCACTGAGGTACCACCTGTCATAGTACGGGGCCTAGATCACCGTACCGAGGATTACTCCCTTCATCCCCTGCAACACAAGGCCGGAACCATTCCTTACTGAACAGTCCCGAACAAGATAAACCCCGTGGTTGGCGCGACCAACCACCCACTAAGCCGAAATATATATAAGGGACATCTGGACTTGGGCATGACCCACCTAACCTTGCTGCATATCCCATGATTTTCAGTCATTCCCGGTTGATGAGGGTTGAGGCTAAGCGTTACCTTTAGAACGTTTTCACTTAGAATGCCTATCGTCCACCTGACAATGTTTCGCAAGCATTCGTCCATACAAGTCCGTCCAGGGTTCGAACGGAACCGAAGGCACTACTCCTACTACATCCATTTGGGAAATATCCTCAGGATTAGTATCGATTAGCCCTTGCACTTCCTGCTCCATCTTCGACTCCGAACACGTTTTCCGCACGAAACGTACAAACCAGATCGAAGTGGTTTTCGAGAAATAAATCTCGATCCCGGTCTCTTCGAAACGATCAACGCAGTTGTCCAATATTGATAGTCGGTGATTTAACTATCAATTTATATTCATAAACATCCATAAACATCCATCGCACCATAAATAATTCCCATATTATTTATTTACCCAAATATCTTTACAAGATATATTTCCAAAGTTTCAAAACTCATTTGAAAACAACTTCCCAAAACTCTTCCTCTACAAGGTAAATCCTTTACCATATATTTCCATTAAAAATAACCAAGTTCAAAACAACTTAGTTTGAAATCAGTTAAAAACATTTTATATTGAAATATACTTTAAAATACGTAAATTCACTTCTAGTTACTTACTCAAAATATAATTTCAAAATATGTACAGTAACACCATTTATTAAGATATAAACTTTGATTTTCAATAAGGTTTTTAATAAACTAAAATTTAAAAGTAGTGTTTTTAATAAGATAAATACTCATTTCAAATGACTTAAGTCCAAAACTAGTCTTTTAAACAAATCCATCTGTAAAAATAATTATTAGGGTATTTATAAAATTTACTATTGCTAATAATTAATAATTATTTTAAAATAAAAATTTCCAAACACACTTTTAAACAAGTTTGAATTTTTAAAACTTTCTTTTTATAAAATCAGTTTAAACTCGAACTTGGTTATCCCAGGGAATCTCATTTCCACTTAAACATCACAGAAATCCTTCTCACGATTTCTGTCGATTTATTTCAATTTAGTTTTATGGTTTAATAACATAAATTTATTTTCACATTTATCAATTGAATACATTTCTCTTTGTTTATCATTCCAGATTTTACAAATTTTCAATTTCCATTCTAAATAAATTTCAAATTTTAATTCTTCAAAATTCATTATTTAACAATATCTTTTATTTCTCTAGAATTCAATTCCTCCATTTATAATTAATTATGGATTTATAATTTACTCAGCAATATTCCAATACAAATTTCATTCCAGTTTTCCACCCAAACAGATTCTAATTTTTATATTCCTTTAAATTCCTTATTTATAAATTTCTTAATTTCTTTTGAAACCCAATTTAATTTCTTTACAATTAAACTCCAAATTTCTTTATAATTAACATTCTGGGTTTAGTTTATCTCCCAATATCACAATGCAATTAAATTCCAAATTTATCACTCACAATATATAAACAGGCATCATCATCAACTATAAAAATATTACTACATGGTGAGGAATCCAGTTGGATCCCTCCAACCTGTTTTCCCTGCATCCACAAATCTTAGCACATCACATATATGAATATCAATCCAGACTGATAATAACAATAATATGCAACCAATCACATAGATATTTAAATATTTATTATTTAAATCATCCAACATCCAGATGTGAGTGAGAATAACTCACCTTGAGTTTCGGCGAGCGTTCGAAATTCAAATTAAACCGAACGACGTTCGATTTAACCCAAATTTTCTACTTGCCCGGAATGGATCCGGATCTGCATCATCGCATAGTATGCGTCTCTGTGATTCCAACGCTTCTAGTTTCGTTAAATTCTGATACAGTATGTATAAGATATTAATTTTCGAAGTTCATTTTCCAATTTATAAACAATATCTTTTTAATTATAATTTATTATTCTCAAACCAAAACCTGGCCGCACGATCTAGAAACCACATCTAGGCCTCTCGTAGCTTCTTCTCCATGCGTGCGCTCTCCCAGCTAAAGACCGAACCCATTATCCAAATTAGGGTTTCGCCTCCCTTCACCCACGATCACCTGCGCTACGATCGCCAGCCACCATCGAGTCGCCCTTGCCACCACGCACCCATACCAAGCCTCGCGTCGAGCTCGGCCCTATCACCATGACGAAACGCGCGCACGAACGGCCTAAGGACGCGGCCAAATCCCCCTCTCCCTGCTACGCAACGTGCGATTTCTACCGTTGGATCTACAGATCCCTCAACGATTTACGATTTTCTAGTTGGAACTTAAGGCTATAGGTGAGTGGATCGATCGATAATTGGGGAAGAAGTTGGAAAATTACCGGCCATTAACAACGAAGGAGGCGGCTGGTGAAATATAACTAGGGTTTAGATAAAATAAAAGAATATATAATGGATTTTAATATTATTTAATTAAAAAAAATTCTCAATTTAACAGTTTATGCAAACGACCTCCAATTCACACGTACCAACAGGCTATCCTATGGTTTTTCCACGTTCTGGACACAATGGAACAGGTTTCGTAAGCTAATTTGGTCATACGTGCGAGTTACGGAATTAAACGATCAATTTCAAATTAAATCGATTAAAACGATTTCGATGCGTTTCGAGCTGCCACAGTCAAACGACAACTCCGATTGCTACGAAAATTGAAATCCGATAATAACTAACTATTACGGATCCAATGGAACTGGTTTCGTCGAATTCCGAGACTGTGCTTCGGAAGGCTATTTTAACTCGTCTATTAAATCGGGCGATTATCCAAGTTGTCGAAAACGCTTAAAATTTTACTATTAAATTTTTTTTATTAACTCTACAACAAAACATATATCATTTATAAACACATTAACAATCATTTTGACTTACTTCGAATCAACATCCGATTAATTGCATTTTTATATTATTAAAGCCTATTATTAAATTACTATAAAATCCCAAATTCAATCGATTAACTTTTAATTTCTTCCAATGGTCCAATATTAAAACTCAAACCCAATTAGACCTAAATTAAATTTTAGAATCTAATTTTACCTCCATTTACACTCGAAATTACCAATTACCCCAATTCTAATATTGAATTTGTATTATTCAGTTACCAATTAAATTCCCGGTTCAATATTTAATTATTGGTCTCAATTATTTGAAATTGAATAGAATTACTATAACTAAAAATTATAGCTTATTTTGTTTCAAGATTCAATTTATAATCCATATTCAACATTTAAAATGAATTAAATGTTCAAATTCAATGGCTTAAAAATACGGGATGTTACATTCCTTCCCCCTTATAAAAATTTCGTCCTCGAAATTTGCTAAGATAGAAAATACTCTCCAACCCATTTGCTTACCCAATTAGCTTAGTTAAAAGCTTATATTTACTCTCCCAAAATCCTTTAGCTTAATCTCAAACTCATTTGCTTTACTTATTCTAAAGCTTTAATTTTAACTTGTAACTTTCAAAGTTAATTACAAATTTTCAAAATTCCCAAAAAATTTCTAACTCCCAAAATTTCCGAAAAATTGGCAGAGTCTCCCCTGTACGGAGGAGCTTTCGCGATATCGCGATACACACAAATATATATACATCGACCCACACGGTCGGAAATCAAAATATATCACAATATATATATATCATTTTTCCAATTATATCTGCGTAGGCGTACCTTTTTAGCAAATTTTAATAGCGAGCGGCTAATATTACGCTTATACGCGCTCCAACTCTCTCGAACGCCTCCCGCACCTGTACTTACTCAACAAACTCATTAGTTTTCAAAGATATGAACACTTTTCAACATTTCCAATGTAAGTATAAGCCAAAACATATCCATTTCATATCCTAACAACACTTTGCATAATGTCATAAGTAATCATATTTTTTCAACATGCACAAGTTCCCCTTTTTTTCAGCCAAATTCCATTTTATTCCACACAAAAGATCTACAAATAAGCTTCACCATTCCAATTCATACTTTACCCAATTTTTGAATTGATTCACCAAGCAAGTTTTACTTCAATTTTCTACATTTGCATTTCTATTATGATTCACTTACATTTATACTCAAATCCAAGATTTTTAACCCACTCCAATTTCATCCAAACTAACTTCATTTATTTCCCTTAAATGATTTACATTCAAGTTCATTATATACCATTTATATTAATCACAACCAACTCATTTCTATTTCAATATGATTAATATATGACTTACTTATATTTCTTTATTTTAACTTATACTCCCAATTTGATTTACAATCAAATTTTATTTTAAACTTGAAACATTTGCATTTCTTTTATGATTCATTTCCATTCATATGCAAACATTGCTTATTAAAATGTTAATTCATTCCAATTGATTCAAAATCAATTCCATATGCTTCTTGAAACCAACTCACTTGTATTCATTTACAAACTCTTTGAATTAGATTCCAATTCAGTTCAATGTATTCAAAAATCAATTTCAATTGCTTGTTAAACATCTCAATTCCGAATACATATAATTTTCATGCCATTCAAGCAATTAATCATCACTTCAGCTTACACCCATTTAAAATTAATTCCAGTCTAGATTTATATTAATTTTATTCACTTCTGCATGGTTAATAATCCAAGCATGCTTATTCCATTTCAATTATTGAATCAATCCTTATTCTCACCTTTCAAATATATTATTCATCTTAAGTTTATTTTATATTATATTATTATTATTATTATTACTATTGTTATATTATTTTTTTATTTTTTTCTTCATAGTTATATAGTTCATTCCATTCTTATTTACAACTCATATATTCTTTCTTCATCACAATAACTACCTTAAAAGTCATTTGCTTGCATTCAAAATTTTATTGTCCAAACAAATTTCATTTAAAGCTATTTTCATAAGCTTAAAATAACTATCTCATCATTCTCCTAAATGATTACAATTCCATAATATCTCAATTTGTTTCCATTTTAACTGATTCCTACCAAATCAAACCATTTACAAATTTTAATCCCACTAGCTTAAACATTCAACTTAACCACAATTATTTAATTTGCTTAAGCTTTCTTTACAATATCCCCATTATCTTCTTATAAATCAAATTTTTAATTTCATTTGATTCTCATCCAAATCAAATTCCAATTCATTTATAAACTTTAATGCATTTTGCCTATTTATTAAATCCATTTTAGACTTATTTTATTAGCAAAGAAACCACTTTAAATTAGTTCACTCATTTGAATTTATTTACAATTCAAACCATCACTATTATAATTTAATTCCATTTTTCATTCACACTTCATTATTTGTTACTACCAATTTAAATCCTATGCTACAGTTGGATTTCTATTTACCTTCCAATTTTTAACCAAACTGTCAAAATTACATCCATTACAATACAAATTCCATTTAATTGTAATTCAATTTAGTCAATAACCTAACTCATATTAGGTTTTAATACTCTTTCCCAATTTACCCTGAATTCATTTATAATATCACCATTTTCCAATTATATTTCATTAGCAAATTTAAATTTTCTACCTTTCCTTTTCACTCCTTTAAATAGAATCTAAATTTCTTTGAATTTAGTTGAGTTAAAATTTAATTCACACAATATCATCCTTACTTTTCCGAATTAAATTTTCTCTCAATTTAATTCTCTTCCAAATTTAATTCAAGTTTAACTAAATTTTATTTAGCCAAATTAAATTCACTCCATTTCCTTTACTATCTTAAATGAGAATTAAATTCCATTCATTCCTATTCACAACACAATTGAATCTCGCTTTTAATTAAATCCAATTCCATCTCAATTCCATTCGATTGAAGTTAAATCCAATTCAATCTAATTTTAATTCATTTAGATTTAATTCAATTTCAAATTCTCAACTTTAATTCTCCATATACTAGTTCAAAACTTGTTTACTAATTTAAGTTCATTCATTTCCTTTATATCTCACTTTACCTTATTTCAATTCACATTTCATTTGAGATTAAGTTTGGACTCCCCATACCATTCAACTATTTCCCAATTGTGATTATAATTTCATTTTCATTTATATAAGTTCACCAACTTATTTTATTTAAAGCTCATATAGCTCTTTTTAATCCATCTACGTCATATAATTACAATTTCAAATTCTATATATGTGTATCACTGAATTCTTAGGGATACAAATTTCTTTCATTTAACTTCTTACACAATATTAAATTCTCAACCTCAAATTATAAGTATACAACTTAATAACCTATGGGTACAATCCATTTCACAATGACCCACCATTTCAAAGCCAACTTACATTATAATTTCACCCAAAATAATTTAACTCTAAGTCCAATTTATTTAACTTATCCAAGTTATATTCAAATTTTCTACTTACTTTAATATATTTTATTCACTTCCAATTTCTCAAGTTAAATTTTTAATTCCCAGATTAAAATTTTCATTTCTTCCTTCTTATTAATATCTACTTCACTTAATAAGTTCAATAGTTAATTCATTTCAACTTTACACATTATTTAATTAGAATTTTTCCCAAAATTCATTTCACTCGGTTTTTATTTCAAAACCATTTTGAAATACATCAAATATATACCTATTTGATATATCAATCAAATCTTCAGATTTTTCCCAAAACAATTTATTTATACCAAAACAAATTTCCCCATTTTTAGAATGTCCAAAACAATTGTTATACCCAACTAGTCCAAACAATATCATAACCAAATATTAGGGAAGCAATCCATCACTTTTAGAAACTCGAAAATGAATTCTAATGATGTGGCCAGCATCATCAGGATTATTTTCCAACGACTGAAGTGAGTTCAATGCTTCTTACTTTTCTAAATTCATTTCAAAACAGTTTCCATTAAAAATATTTCCCAAAACAATATTCCAATATACCCTTCAACACTTTAGCAAACATTTCAAACTTTCCCAAGAATTTAAATTTCCAAACTTTTATTTCCATTACATTTAAAATTCTTTCCAAGACTTCCGGAATTTAAATTCTGGTTTAATTCTAATTTAGTTATCCTTCCCTTTATATAATTTTATACTCATAGAACTTTATTAGATTATAACCATTCCAACTTAGATTCTTATATTCATATTATATCACCATCCAACAAATTCATCATTCCATTATAATTATTAAGTTCAAACCAAACATTTACTTCAGATTCATTACCTACCTGAAGTTTATATTATTATTGTCATTCTATTCTGAATTATTTACAATTCTTGTTTGATTTAGATATCCACACCCAAATAATCAAACATATAATAATTTTGGAAAATTGTTTCTCTTATATCAAAATATAATTTTGGGTAAAATTATTTCATTTACCCTCCTTAAAAACAATACTATATCGGTTTATCTTGTTTAAGAGTTTAGAAATCCCTATCGATATGGTTGTACTTCCCGCACCGACCAGAATTCATAAACACTCAAACGATAAGTCAACACAGTATAAAAACAATTTTATATCCACTAACAAGTACGCTCTCATATCTATTAATACGCTCAACTCATTATAGAGCACTATTGACTCTGTTTAATGAGTAATTCCCCACCAAAGCCTAGGTTGTCGCCAACCTAAGCTCTGATACTAAGTGTAACAGCCCGCAAATCCGTACCCCTTGAATCAACATTATTCTACCTCTATTAACTCAAGTGGCACAGAATACGAACCATTAAAGTTAAAGAAGAAGAGATAGAAGAAGAAGAAACTAAACAATATCAGAATCTCACAGTCGTAGCGGAATAAAATATAATAGTAAATATAGAAATTTACACAAAATGAAATCTATTACTGTTTTATACATCATATCATCAGAGTATCTCATACATCAACAATCACAAATCGGACCTACCATACAATCACAGCAGCGGATAAATATATAGGTACATATAATACGTCTCGGACTCCAGCTCCTCTCCTGCTCCATAGCAACCTGACCTGAACATATAATACTCGGTCTAAACCGAGCATTGTAATAAAATAACACCCGAGTCAGTCTGGAATACCAGCTGATAATAATGCATCCAAATTGATTATTAAAGTTTCAAAAATCCTTTGAAAACAAAAGCATCTCGTAAGACCACGCCACAAATAAACATGTCGGGTTTTTATCTTACGATAGCTAAAACACTTTTTATAGAAAATCCTCTGATATTATAATAGGGTCTATTTACAAATACTTATAAAATAGCCGAAATTGTTACATGATTAAATTCCATCTACTAGCCACAAAAGTGGGTAATACAAACAAAACTCGTACAAGGCTCGTAGGGAAAATGGATTTCCAACAATGACTAGGCACTGGGGTACCACCTGTCACAGTACGGGGCCTAGATCACCGTACCGAGGATTACTCCCTTCATCCCCTGCAACACAAGGCCGGAACCATTCCTTACTGAACAGCCCCGAACAAGATAAACCCCGTGGTTGGCGCGACCAACCACCCACTAAGCCGAAATATATATAAGGTACATCTAGACAGGGGAAATATCTTGTCCTGCTTGGGCATGACCCACCTAACCTTGCTGCATATCCCCTGATTTTCAGTCATTCCCGGTTGATGAGGCTTGAGGCTAAGCGTTACCTTTAGAACGTTTTCACTTAGAATGCCCATCGTCCACCTCACAATGTTTCGCAAGCATTCGTCCATACAAGTCCGTCCCGGGTTCGAACGGAACCGAAGGCACTACTCCTACTACATCCATTTTGGAAATATCCTCAGGATTAGTAGCGATTAGCCCTTGCACTTCACTGCTCCATCTTCGACTCCGAACACGTTTTCCACACGAAACGTACAAATCGGATCGAAGTGGTTTTCGAGAAATAAATCTCGATCCCGGTCTCTTCGAAACGATCAACGCAGCTGTCCAATATTGATAGTCGGTGATTTAACTATCAATTTATATTCATAAACATCCATAAACATCCATCACACCATAAATAATTCCCATATTATTTATTTACCCAAATATCTTTACAAGATATATTTCCAAAGTTTCAAAACTCATTCGAAAACAATTTCCCAAAACTCTTCCTTTACAAGGTAAATCCTTTACCATATATTTCCATTGGAAATAACCAAGTTCAAAACAGCTTAGTTTGAAAACAGTTAAAAACATTTTATATTGAAATATACTTTAAAATACGTAAATTCACTTCTAGTTACTTACTCAAAATATAATTTCAAAATATGTACAGTAAAACCATTTATTAAGATATAAACTTTGATTTTAAATAAGGTTTTTAATAAACTAAAATTTAAAAGTAGTGTTTTTAATAAGATAAATACTCATTTCAAATGACTTAAGTCCAAAACTAGTCTTTTAAACAAATCCATCTGTAAAAATAATCATTAAGGTATTTATAAAATTTACTATTGCTAATAATTAATAATTATTTTAAAATAAAAATTTCCAAACACACTTTTAAACAAGTTTGAATTTTTAAAACTTTCTTTTTATAAAATCAGTTTAAACTCGAACTTGGTTATCCCAAGGAATCTCATTTCCACTTAAACATCACAGAAATCCTTCTCACGATTTCTGTCGATTTATTTCAATTTAGTTTTATGGTTTAATAACATAAATTATTTTCACATTTATCGATTGATAACATTTCTCTTTGTTTATCATTCCAGATTTTACAAATTTTCAATTTCCATTCTAAATAAATTTCAAATTTTAATTCTTTAAAATTCATTATTTAACAATACCTTTTATTTCTTTAGAACTCAATTCCTCCATTTATAATTAATTATGGATTTATAATTTACTCAGCAATATTCCAATACAAATTTCATTCCAGTTTTCCACCTAAACAGATTCTAATTTTTATATTCCTTTAAATTCCTTATTATAAATTTCTTAATTTCTTTTGAAACCCAATTTAATTTCTTTACAATTAAACTCCAAATTCCTTTATAATTAACATTCTGGGTTTAGTTTATCTCACAATATCACAATGCAATTAAATTCCAAATTTATCAATCACAATATATAAACAGGCATCATCATCAACTATAAAAATATTACTACATGGTGAGGAATCCAGTTGGATCCCTCCAACCTGTTTTCCCTGCATCCACAAATCTTAGCACATCACATATATGAATATCAATCCAGACTGATAATAACAGTAATATGCAACCAATCACACAGATATTTAAATATTTATTATTTAAATCAGCCAACATCCAGATGTGAGTGAGAATAACTCACCTTGAGTTTCGGTGAGCGTTCGAAATTCAAATTAAACCGAACGACGTTCGATTTAACCCAAATTTTCTACTTGCCCAGAATGGATCCGGATCTGCATCATCACGTAGTATGTGTCTCTGCGATTCCAACGCTTCCAGTTTCGTTAAATTCTGGTACAGTATGTATAAGATATTAATTTTCAAAGTTCATTTTCCAATTTATAAACAATATCTTTTTAATTATAATTTATTATTCTCAAACCAAAACCTGGCTGCACGATCTAGAAACCACATCTAGCCTCTCGTAGCTTCTTCTCCATGCGTGCGCTCTCCCAGCTAAAGACCAAACTCATTATCCAAATTAGGGTTTCGCCTCCCTTCTCCCACGATCACCTGCGCTACGATCGCCAGCCACCATCGAGTCGCCCTTGCCACCACGCACCCCCACCAAGCCTCGCGTCGAGATCGGCCCTATCACCACGATGAAACGCGTGCATGAACGGCCCAAGGACGCGGCCAAATCCCCCTTCCCTGCTGCGCAACGTGCGATTTCTACCGTTGGATCTACAGATCCCTCAATGATTTACGATTTTCTAGTTGGACCTTAAGGCTATAGGTGAGTGGATCGATCGATAATTGGGGAAGAAGTTGGATGATTACCGGCCACTAACAATGAAGGAGGCGGCTGGTGAAATGTAACTAGGGTTTAGATAAAATAAAAGAATATATAATGGATTTTAATATTATTTAATTTAAAAAATTCTCAATTTAACAGTTTATGCAAACGACCTCCAATTCACACGTACCAACAGGCTATCCTAGGGTTTTTCCACGTTCCGGATACAATGGAATAGGTTTCGTAAGCTAATTTAGTCATACGTGCGAGTTACGGAATTAAACGATCAATTTCAAATTAAATCGATTAAAACGATTTCGATGTGTTTCGAGCTTCCACAGTCAAACGACAACTCTGATTGCTACGAAAATTGAAATCCGATAATAACTAACTATTACGGATCCAATGGAACTGGTTTCGTCGAATTCCGAGACTGTGCCCCGGAAGGCTATTTTAACTCGTCTATTAAATCGGGCGATTATCCAAGTTGTCGAAAACGCTTAAAATTTTACTATTAATTTTTTTTTTATTAACTCTACAACAAAACATATATCATTTATAAATACATTAACAATCATTTTGACTTACTTCGAATCAACATTCGATTAATTGCATTTTTATATTATTAAAGCCTATTATTAAATTACTATAAAATCCCAAATTCAATCTATTAACTTTTAATTTCTTCCAATGGTCCAATATTAAAACTCAAACCCAATTAGACCTAAATTAAATTTTAGAATCTAATTTTACCTCCATTTACACTCGAAATTACCAATTACCCCGATTCTAATATTGAATTTGTATTATTCAGTTACCAATTAAATTCCCGATTCAATATTTAATTATTGGTCTCAATTATTTGAAATTGAATAGAATTACTATAACTAAAAATTATAGCTTATTTTGTTTCAAGATTCAATTTATAATCCATATTCAACATTTAAAATAAATTAAATGTTCAAATTCAATGGCTTAAAAATACGGGATGTTACAGCTTGATTTCATATCGACGACCGCATATGGGATTCACATCGATGTATTGTTGATTGAGAAGTGATGGAGTTCTTATCGATTCTGGGTAGACAAACTTCGTACCGATTTAACGTATTTAATATAAAACTATCTGAATAATGATCGATACAAGGTTTCGAACAAGCAATCAACACAAATTCTGTCATTTTCGATAGTTTTGAATGTTATCGATGCGAAGTCCTTGAGTTGTGATCGATACGAAGTTGGCTCGACTTGATCGATACGAAGCGCATCGATCCGCCCTTGGACGACACGAAATATATCGATTCGAACCAGGGCTGATGCTAAATGCATCAATACGAATCTGATCGATACAAAGCGCATCGATTCTAATTCAATCGATACGAAAACCGATCGATTCGAATTTTATCGGTACGAAAAGGGGTCCCTGACTTGTCACTAATTTGAGCTATGGTGATCGATCCTGGCAGGAGTTTGATAGATTTAGTGAACTTTTGCACATTTGGACATTTGACTCCAACGAGCTTTAGCCTTGCATAATCGGACTTGATCGTAGAACTGCACATTTGACTGCCTTTCAAAGCTCGTTGATGAAACTATAACTTAACAACATGATAAGAAAATGTAATTTGGATCGATCGCCGACATCGGGATTGTGCGGTGGTGGCGGTCAGCGATGACGGTCGTTCCAACTAGATTTCGATTATTTTCGTCGTTTGCAAATTTTTCTTTAACTCTGCAAAATTTCTTCAAGTAATGCACAGCACTACACTACAGAACACACACTTTACACGAGGGGAACACACGGGCTCTTTGTCGTCTAATGATGATTTTTCATGAGTTAGTTAGTTATGGAAACTCCAAGCTCGCAGCCACAGGAAACCCAGAGTATAATTCCTCCCAGACTTGAAATACCGGACATCGAGGCCGAAGTTATCGTTCCAGCCCCGGACGAGGCACCTAACGCATCCTTTATCAATAGTCCGCCAGACTCTGTTTCGTCCAATATTTCTGAAGATATGCTAGGGAGAATATGCTTAAGGCATGGTTTGTCAATGGACGACGTAATATTGCCGGGACCAAATGACAGACCACATACCCACCGGAGGGGTATACCGCATTCAATCGACATGTGTGCGCAGCTGAGACACTTTCCCCATTCAATCAATACATAAGGGAAGTGTTGTCCTTTATAGGGATCGCCCCATCTCAGCTACACCCAAATGGATATGCTTTACTAAATAGCTTGTTCATTACATTTATGGAGCACCTCTATAGACCACCCCGACTGACCGTGATAAGATACTTGTTCAACTTCAAGAGTCGAGCAGACAATCCATCTTTCACATTCCTTGAGGCCATGAGAAATTACCAAAGAATTGCGGGGTCTTAGACCAGGCTGAGCTACTTCAAGACGGAGTGGTTCTACGTTAGATGTCCCCCAGGATTTGCCAAGCGATGGTTATTTAGACGTGAGTATTGCTATCTTCTCGAGTAGTCGACAAGATAGTTATAGATGAAACCAAACTCATATCTCTTTTTCTTTACAATGATAATTCAGCGAACCGAAGGCAGATATTACAAGGAGATAGTTCAGGTTTTTCTGGAGGTTCCAAGCGAAGAGAGGAACATCGACTTGGTCTAGACGGATAGAAACCTTAGGATTCTCGGGCTAATCGTGCGAAGACAAAGTATAAGGCTCGACGGTGCACTAAGGAATATCTCGAGGGAGAAAGTTAAGCGTAAAAAGCCTAGAGTTGTTATAGTCGAAGAGGCTGACTACGAAAGAACCCATACTGATGATGAACCTTTGGGCGAGCCTACGGATGCAGCCTAGGATTCTGAAGAAAAGAGAAAAGGCAAGGCAGCCGTTTCTAAGCAATCCAAAAGGGGGAGATGGAAATTTGTGGTCATGTCCCGGCCCGCCTCCGGAATTAGAATTTCGGAGATGTCTTCCCCAAGAACAGAAATTTTTTGCGAAGGGCTCGCCGATCTTCCAATTCCAGACGGCGTATCCATGCAGCATGATGCCGGATTGGATGAACTCCAACATGGCCTTAGTTTTAAGCAAATCTCTGCCCACTAGCATGGTCGACACATCCGGTTGGTCGGGGGATTGCACATACATTCACACTTCATGGAACTACATGATTCCTGACTGTAATATGCCTATTGTGAAAGTTTGCTAACTTTTGCCCCTGTTTTGCCATGCAGATACCATGTTCGGTCAAGGCCCATTGCTTGGTAGCCTACGCAGCAAACGCCGATCTTCGTCATAATACGAATTGCGTAGGAGAGAAGGAGATAGAGACTATGACCAGGGGTACTCTAGTCAAGAGCAGTCTGACAGGGATAAGGGGTATAGACGTCGGTCTCGATCTTGTACGCCACCTCCTAAAGCTCCGGTACCACCACCAGTTCATGTTCCACGACCTTCGAAAGCTCCACGGCACAAACCAACTTCCCAATTGTCTAGGCCTGAATCTTAGCATAGGACTGAAGGGGTCATACCCTTCCATTACTGCATAGGCCCTCGTCGAGCCCACTGGGGAAGGAGCCATGAGGCTCGCTCAGTTGAGAAAGGATTTTCCTGACATATGTTTTGATGGGTTCGTCTTTCCTCCACGCTTAAAAAGGATCCCGACGTCGGCCGAAAATACAGTGCATGGTTATGTCGCGGTCATATTTTTCCAGTATCAGGAGTGGTCGAAATCGCGAAAAAAGCATCGATGGTGGCCTTCGACCGAGCAGTCACGATTGAAAGGCTGGAGAAAGAACTTGGCCAGAAAGATCGAATCATTCAAGCACTCAATAATGAGGCCGAGTCTTCTCGCATATCTGGGATTGAGGCACTTAAGAAAGCCGATGAGGCCCAAACGGCGATGGATAGAATGAAGCGGGAGCACTATGCCATAGTAGAGGACATGGGCCACAGGAACACCATTATTACCGTTGAGCGGGACGCAGCCCTTAACAAGCTTAACGAGCTCAAGTCTAAATTTTACAAAATCATAAAGGAAAAGGATGCTGCTAATGTTGCCGCACAGAAAGCATGCGACCAATCGGTGGTGCTCCAGAGGGAGAGAGATGCGGTCATGGAAAAGGTCCATGGGGTTGAGGCTGAGGTCGATGAGAGGGCCCGATTGGCAGAAGCTAGGCTAGATGCTGACATAGAGGAGCTCCTCGTCACTTACAATGCTAACATGTTGAGGCACAAAGACCTAGCCTGGCTTGATGATTACCCAACACACCTGTATAATGCCTGGAACTTGCTGGTTGAGGAGGAGAAGGCTGGGCAGTCAGGCAGATCCTTTGACGAGTTTGAGCTGGAGAACCACGTACTGAATGATGATGAGAAAAAGATTCTTCATGATTTTATGATTTCTCACGCAAGAGAAAGACTCGGCACCCAGTACCAAGAAGTCGGGGAAGGTTCCAGAGTTAAGCATCATGCTACAAGCTCAGAAATTACTACTCCACCCCGACCCGAGCCTGCTCCAGTGACTGATCCCCGGCCCGTCCCGGCTTATGAACCAGAACAGCCACGCCTATCTCCTATTAAGGAGCATTTATCCGAAGCCATTCAGCCTGCCGCAGGTCAAACTGAGGAAGGTACTCTGAACGAATCTCATGTGTATTTGAAATGAAAGACCTATTTTGAAGTGTGTCCTAACAACTTCCTTTCTTCTTTGTCCAGTGACAGAAGTTACATTGACATCGCCTCCTGTAATCCAAGAGTCACATCAAGTGCAGGAGGCCATTATTACCGAGGCGATCAGCACGATTGCGGCCGCGCCAATTGAGGTGACACATTGGAGCTCAATTTCCTTTGACGAGCAGATGATGAATTAGCTCCTGACCCGACACAGCGACCCTTTTGTAGACATATTGTTCGTTCTTAGTCGGTTCCCGCCTGCTTCTAGTGCTTCGTAACAGTCCACCGTTGCCCCCAGTGAAGCCCGTGCTATTCGAGAAGCAGAGATATTGGATGAAATTAATGTTGAGATGGAGGCAGCGGCTCATGCCGGTGGTTCTGAAGGTGGGGTGACGACGACGGTTGGTCCAACTCCACTTAGGATGATATCTCCTGGAGGCACATTCATCGATACTAGCGTGCCCATTCCTCCCCCGGTTGTAGACCCGACTCCTCCCGAAGAGTGTATTCCTTTAAGTTCAAGTTCGAAGGAGGATGTCGATATCATGCCTTCGTCAGGGGATGATCCGCCAAAGGGTAAGGGCTCGAAGCGAAAAACCGTTAGCGGTTCTGCCTCGAAGAGAAGGCTGAAGAAGAAAAAGTAGATAAGCTCCCTTTGGCGTATTTTTGGCAGTTAGGAATGTACTTTTGTCTTTTCTTTCATAGGTCGTGTATAGATGCAGGCTCGGCTCCTTGCTAGTAGAAATTTTTTGGAATAACTTGTACATGAATCTTCACATAAATTTAGTTGAAATGAAAAAAAAATTCTTGGCTTTAACTTTCGTTTCTTTTTTCTTTTTATGCTTAAGTATTGCAGTATTTGAATTTCGGTTTAGTGCACTTATGAAGTATCTACTCTCAAGTTGAGTTTGTTTCACTTGCTAAGTCTGAAAATTGTGATCATAAGTCCTAATTGGGGATCGAGTCGAACTTGGACGTTGTACTGCTTCGGTCAACTATTAACACTTGAGCTTTGCCCCCAATCTAGGGGAGGAGTTATAAAGATCGACTAATGACCGCAAATTGTTTCTGCCCTTTCGGGTTTTGTGTCATCAGACCGATGCTAAAATAAGTGAGAATTGAGTGGTTGAATCACGCTTGTTTATTTGTAAATAGTCACATCCACACTCTGGGGATCAGCACTTGTATTTAGGCGATCAATCGCGCATGTTGAAGTTTTTAAGCACATGTCCGCATTCTGGGGACTTAGAGTTATTCACAATCGATAATCTGGTTCGCACTCTGGGAATCCGAAAACTTTCGATGCTTGTAACACAGTTCGCACACCGGGAACTTTGACTTAGTATTTATACTCCAATTCACACTCTGGAAGTTTGAAGTTAGCATTTATATTTCGGTTCGCACTCTGGGTACCTGGAATTGATGTTTATACTCCAATTCACACTCTGGGAATTTGGAGTTGGCCAACAGATGGTCAGTCACATCTATTTAGCCTTTTTAGGAATTCGTTCACACTCAGGGAATGATGGATTTATCAGGATCATGGATGGTCGGATCACATCCACCCCGAGTTAACCCCGAGTTAACAAACGAATTCTTCTAACTTGGTTAGGATACGGCCGAAGTCGTTAGACGGACGGGTCCACCCTCTCCTGAGCCGCATTTATATGTTTATAATCCAACTCGCACTCTGGGAGTTTGAAGTCGACCGACAAACGGTCAGTCACGTTTGTTTGGGCAATTTGGATCGTGTTCGCGCTCTGGGAACAACGAAATTATTAGGATCGTGGATGGTCGATTCACATCCACCTTGAGTCGACAAGCGAGGTCGTTAGATGGACGGATTCATCCACCTCGATCTTGTTTAGGATGCGATCGAAATCCTTAGGCGGACGGGTCCACCCTCTTCGAAGCCGCATTTATAAGTTTTATACTCCAACTCACACTCTGTGAGTTTGGAGTTAGTGTTTATACTCCGGTTCGCACTCTGGGAACCTAGAGTTAATGTTTATACTCCAATTCGCACTTTTGGGAATTTGGAGTTGGTGCTTATACTCCGGTTTGCACTCTGGGAACCTAGAGTTAATGTTTATACTCCAATTTCTGCTCTAGGAATTTAGAGTTAGTTATAGAACTATCGTTTTTCGGTCCAGTTCAGCCTTTAATGTGACGGCTTGCCCCCGAGCGAAGGTTTCACTTAGTGAGTGGCCGGTCGTATCACAGTCACTGGCTATTTGAATAAATCCCATCGTACAATAGAACTTAGCTCTTCGTGTGTCGTGATAGTTGAATGTCGCATTCGGTGAATCACAGCTCTAGCTTGAAGAAATGGTAATTTATTGCTGGAACAGAAAAACATGGCAAAGTCAGTGCCCTATTATAAATTCGAACTTCAAAATGAAAAGATAGATTACAAAGGATTTTTAGACTAAATAAATAAAGCCTGTCTGGTGTAACAGTGATGAAGATCCTCGTCGTTCCAGGCTCTTGACAAAGTGGGTCCGCCACTAATGGCGTCTATCACTAATCTCTCGCTACTGCGGGTGGGGTCCTCCTGTCTCGCCCGATCGGGCATATTATTTTGATTTGACGGGCCCGCTCCTTCGAGCTGCGCCGCCCACACAAATTGTTCCAACTTCCTCTCTCTAATCAACTTTTCCATGAGATCTTGCAAATGATGGCATTCATTCGCATTGTGCCCGTAGCTTTCATGAAACCTGCAAAAAATTTCCGTCTGGATTTGCTTTTCTGACGACGGTTTTGGTGTAGGTTTCTTATACCGAATTGTATTATAGGTTTGTAAATACAAGTTCTAAAGTGATGTATTCAAAGGAGTGTAGTTGTCAAACATAGGATTCTTGCACTGTGGGCCACGATTCTGATCTCGCCTTCTATTTTGATTCACTTTCTCCCTCCGCTGAGTTTGTTTGTTTTGAATGTTCAACTGAATTTTTTCGAAGCTCTCACCGGACTGTTTGACCGCAAAATTGCTTTGGATCCCTTCCGTGCTTGGTCCCGCATCATCTTGCTTCCTAGACTTTTTCGCATCTTCTCTTCTCAGGAATTGAGCTGCCTTGGCATAGAAATAGTCTAATGATGCAGGTGGTTTTTCGGCCAGCTAGTTGCCGAATTCAGAATCGGGGTCAATTCCCTTAGTTAATGCCATAAGGATGGAGTTATCATTTGGATTGCTGATTTCCACACACGCAGCAAATCTCTCTAAGTAGCACCTGAGTGTTTCTCCGAGAGCTTGGATGACACTAGATAGAGTGTTGACATCTTTCGGCCTTGCGACGTGCATGTGGAATTGCTCAACAAATTTAGTGGCCAACTGGTCAAAGTAGGAAATGGATCGAGGTGGCAATCGGGTGAACCACATGGTAGCGATGCCCCCCAAGGAAATGGGAAAACTATGACATTTCACTGCATCGTCAGCTCTAGCAGCGCTCATCGACCATTCATATTTCAAAATACACTGGTTGGGGTCGGAGTTTCCTTCGTACATGGGTAGAGTCGGTATCTTGAATCGTCGAGGGGTTTCAGCAGTAAGTATGTTGTCTATAAAAGGAGTGTGACTTCGGGAGATTCTCCAGTCGTCGTTCGTGAGACCCTGGCTCTCACGGATCATTTGATGTATCATGGTCGGAAGATCCAACCTTTGTACGTTCTATGTGCGTCGAGCTAAAGCGTGGTCGGTTCCACATTATGAGTTTGGACCGGATGCTGTCAATGGTCAACGACTAGCCTTCTTGGCTCATAATCTTCTAGGACGTATGGTTCAGGAGTACATCCATGATGACGACGGTCCAGGTTCGACCGATTTCGGCCGTCGACCCCTGGTTCAACTGCGGCGGTTGTAGCGCGATGGTCTATAGTGTAGTGGGGAGCGGTACCCCTCGAGAGGACGGTCCGGTCTGGAAAATGGCCAATGGACCGAATCTCAGCTGTCCAACGGACATTGCTGGTTGATGTCTAGCAATTTGTGTGTGACTCCCATCCAGTCGGTGTCGAGATCGATGATGATAATCAGAAGATGCAGAACTTTCTGTGGAGGAGCGAGAAGCATGATCTCTCTTAGATCTCCTCCGCTTTTGGCGATTCAGCTGGCTAGTCAGCTCGGCATTGGCGCATAGTTTCTCTGTTAGTTGTTGCCGACTCTGGGTCAGTTCCAGAAGTAGCAACTGCAATTCTTTTCTGGTGACCGGGCCTGATGGTTCCGAGGGTCCAGTAGCGTCTTGGTTAGATGGAGGTAGTAGCGCGGGATCCTGTCTATCCCGGCCTTCTTCATCGACAACATTGGAGGTGGTCCTTGTGCTAACTGGCGATGAAAGAGATCCTTTCCTAGACTTTATGCAAATCTGAATAGGTTGGAAGGAATCTGGTTTAGAAATCTGGATCTTCCTTTTATATTTATGCAATCCGGTATCGACAATAGATCCAGCGAGTAGGAGAAAATCTAGGCATTCTCAGTGAAAAGCACCAAAGTGTTTGTACCAAAAATGTACATAACACTCTTCAAAATTTTTTGAAGAGATAAAAGTGAAGAATATAAATTTACGATGAAGATTATCTAACAAAAACTCCAACAAACAGGAAAATAAATACACAGACAAGCAGTTTAGAGTGGTTCAGCGTGCTGCCTACGTCCACTATGAAGTTTTTTTTGTGATTTTATTGATTTTCTTTGAACGATTAAAAATGATTACAGTGAACAATAGTGAGTTACAGTTTAGAATTCGAATTCAACAGCAAAGGTAGGATGCAAATCCCAATCCCATAGAGTCTGGGGTTTCCGAATCAAAAAGATCCATTTTATGTAGGCTTTGGGGCTTTATTTATAGGTGTAGGCGGCTGATATTTCACTCAAACTTTGGGAGACTCCTTCTGGCACGTGAGGGGGCCCACGCGATCGATCCCGGAGGGTTTTGACTCGTTTGGTGATCGTACGAACTCGATTCGTATCGATCGAGACTTTATCCGATGGAGGTGAAACTTGGCGAGAATAATCTTTAGCTTGCATGCAGTCTTCTGTGAAAATTTCATAGCCTTTGGACTGGTGAATCTTGAGTTATGATCAATACGAGCTTGAGTTTCTCGTTGCCTGTTTGGTTCGAATCCATCAATTCGAATCGATCCACTTGGAATCGATGATGCACATGCCTCTGTGATGACGCGGCACGCATTCCTTCCACTGATCCTCTTCTTGCTCCGTTTTGACCGTGTCATATCCATGAGTTTCACCTCGTCTGCATTGAGTGCCATTATCCTGTTTGAACCAATCAACTACGTGTACCTCCTATCGATTCGCATTATTGTCTAGTTCGAATCAAGATAGGTGGCTTAGCTTGTATCGATGGCGAAGGTGTGGTTCGCATCGATGGATGTCGCCTCCATTTAATGGATATGATCAGGTGGTACTTGTAATGGATGCGAACAAAAGCTACCTGATGGATTCGAATAAACGCCTTCTTTATGGATACGAACTAGATATTGGTCGACCAATAGGAGATGCGTTAATGGTTGATGGATACAGAGTTGATCGATGCAAAACAGTGGTTGAGGATGGATGCGAAATAGATCGATACGAATGAGGACACGAAGAGGGGTGCGAATCTGATCGATTCGAAACATGGCTCAGCGATGGATACGAAAACGTGGTTTTTCCTTCAACTTGAATCGATCGTAACTAGAGCATATGAACTCGGATTGACTTGAAATTTGGAATGCAGGCTTTCATGACTTAGGTTGTCATGTCTTGTCAGTTGTAGCTTGATTCGGACTCGGATAAAATTCATCGACATCCATATCGATCCAGTGCACGCTCGATATCCAGGACGATTGATCCTGAGCTTGTAACCAGTTCTTTGATATCTCGGCCTTGCCAAAAGGCGGGATAACAAGTATATAACTTTGGTCATTATATTGAAATTTTTGAAAAATTACTTATCTCGATGAATAATAAAAAGAAAAGTTTGAATTACAAGCAACTATGGTGTAATTAGTATATAGGATGATTCATAGGTGATGGTTATGAAGTTATTCCAAATTATAGTATTTCTTTAAAAAGTGGTTGATTTAAAGTACGTGCATTAACCTTTGAATCTTTGAAGTAAAGTGGTGCTAAGGTAATTTTGCACAAATCTCTCTTTTCTTCTAAAAATAGAAAAAAAAATCAATAATAAACACGCGGAGTCATGTATCCACTTGTCACGCTCTATTCCTTTCTCATTTAGGCTTGTAAGGCGATGCAAGAACGGTATATCTAGCCTCATTTTTCAAAGTCAAGTGTATGTATATAAAAAATAAACACTAGATTCAAGTGTACATGCCAAGTTGTGGGCACTTTTCATGCTCTGTACTCTTCTTACATAAGCCCGAAAGCCAGTGCATGAACGATATATCTGACCTTAGGTTTTTCAGTTAGGCGTATCTAAATAATAGTAATGTTAATATTTTTTTCAAATAAAGAGAGGGCAAGCAATTGAAACCCAAGCATTAACCTAAATTTATTGATTTGACTTGTTATACAAATAGAAATGAAGATACCACTTTGCAAACTCTGACAATCAATTTAAGAAGTTATTTCAAAGTTGAATTTTGTTGTCAACCGACACCACTAGCCAAACTAGAGTCGAAATGTAATAAAAACATAATTTTGGTTGGAAGTTTTGATCGATAAAGGGCTGAAATTCTTGATGATGGCTAGACTTGTATACTTCTATTTCATGTTAATTTAAAATGTAAATTCTTAATTTTATAAATAAAAACTTGCATTCATATCTCTGTAAATAAAACTTGCATTATGAACTTTGCACATTGCATTAGGATTTTTTAGGTAGTATCCACTGAAAACCCTCAAGAGACACCACTTGTTCTACTAGGGACACCTATAGGTTTAAGGGCTTGTTGTGTATGCTTAAAGCGCTCTGCTTCCTACAAAAGTGGATTTAATTTTGTTTTAATTTATTCGTGGATAAATAAAAACATCAGTGTGAGAGTATTTGATGTGCATGTAAAAATGTATATTTTACTCTCATATTAATCATCTTTTATTAAAATAAATAGCATATTAGGATATTTTTACATCTTTTTACTAATATTTAAAAGTGTTTTCAAATCATCATTCACTTATTCACATTTGGACAAAATGAAAATTTAGTGTATGCATTTTCTGTACTTGGTTTGCTTCGGTCCCCTCTATGGTCTTCGAGCATGCGACACCTCTCGAAGAGGCCCTCCCCTTCCGGTATATGTGTTTGCCATTATTATTAAAGAAGATTCAGTGCCTGAGCAAGGACGACACCACCCGCACCAATAGTTATTATACTTATTTCATCCTATCAGGCCTGAAACAAAGAATTGATCCTGTTCTAAATCACTGGCCCCTTAAGAAAATTTATTTGCACATTTAATTTTATTTTGCATAAAATTGAGTGCAAATTAGAAGAGACTTCATGAATGTATGCATCACATGTTTTGGATGCCAAAAGAAACAAGAAAAGAGGGAATTAAATCTATATGGAGGAGCCTACTTACCTACTTGCAAATAGACAACATTTTAAAGAAAAGAACATGTTAATGGAGAATTAATTAATCATTAATAATGACTTGGAGAGCACACAAAGTTGAGGGTGCTTTTAGTAGCTCTCTAAAAGGAGATTAGGATTTTATACTTGTATAAATACCCTTTTATATTTCATCTAATAGATCTTCTTTTTTATATATAAAGTCGTAGCACAAAAATTAGAAATAAAATCTATATTCTCTTTAATGGCTTCTTAGCCTTCTTTTTTATGCAACTAGCTTTCATGCTTTTATTTTATGGTCTTTTATGCTCTCTTTTTATTTCATGCAAGTAGTTTAGTTCTTTTTTGTGCAAGTTAGTTGGCTCTCATTCTCTTTAATTAGGTTTTCTTTTCCTTTTGTTTATGTTGAAATCAATTTATGTTGTCATGAATTCAAAAATGAGAAGCTGAACCTCTTCAATTTAGGAGTAATGAAGATCTCATGAATTATGTAAATTCAACGTATTTATTTCATTTATGATCACTTCTTTGGCGCTTAATGTAAATATTATTTAGATGAAAGTTTGGTGTTCATTAGTGAGTTTGGCTGTCTATGTTGTAGATCAAAAATAGGCTATACTTAATCAAATATAAACTCAAGCCACATCTTCATATAACTATGGTTTTGATAATTAAAGTGAAAGTAGAATCAAAATTAATGTTCTATGTCAGTGTTCAAAAATAATAAATAGATCATGCTTAAAATTGATTTTATTATATTTCATAACCATTTTCATTAAATTTAACAAGTAGGTTTGTATGATGTATTAAACTTTAATGGATTAAATTATAATAAATTATCAACTAATTCCATATGTAAAAAAAGAGATTATAAATTTAATTTGTGTTGATTCATATGAACTTGAGAATGGATTTGCCTCTAAATTGCCTTTTAATCTCATATTTTTTATTCCAGTTTTTCTTTAGTTTTCTACAATTTTTAGTTAAAAAATATTTTCACTTCTTTTGGAATAATTTGATTAAGTGAATTTGAATTTTTTTTTCTTTCCTTATGAGATTGACCCGTACTCACATACGCGCTTGTAGTATTTTATAACGATAAAATTCGGTAGTTTTCTAATCGACGGAAAATCCATTCTGAATCATAGGGAGTGGATAACCTATGGGTTATTGAGTATTTCTTCATTAAATTTTTGAAAGACTGATTACAAAAATGGGTTTTATTATCACTTATTATTGTGCGAGTGTGTCAAACCGAGAAAAGATGTTTTATTTTATGTATTTCACAACAACCTTATGGGCATTTGTTTTACTAGGAACGGCTTCAACCTATTCGAAATTGTAATCGACGACAAGAAGAATATAATTTTTTTTGAAGAGTCGGGAAACGGTCTTATAAAGTCAATTCCCTAAACATCAAAAATTTCAATCGTAAGGATAGGGGTCAAAGACATCATGTTTTTTCTCATGATTTTTCCTAACGTTTGACAATAATCACATGCTTTACAAAACTCAAATGCATCTTTGAAAAGTGTATGCTATGGCGAGGCAAGAGATCGGCTATGACATCGTGGAATCATTTTTGTATTTGACTGCAAGATCAAAATTTTGAAGTAACAATATCTAATGAATCAAACAAGACCTAGCATCCTTTTTAGCAAAAAGTTAACAAAAAGCTGAATAACTAGGGTAGACCGTGATGTGCGAGCCTATCAAATAAGATCTAAAATTTTCTAGTGCAAAAACTATGGCTAGAAGCTCATTTTCGATGGTTGTGTAGTTGAGTTGAGCATAGTTCAAAATCATACTAGCATAGTAGATGACGTGAAGGATTTTGTTGATGCATTGTCCAAGGACAGCACCAATGGAGAAGTTAGAAGTATCACACATAATCACAAAGGAAAGAACATAATTAGGCAAGTAGATGATTGGAGTAGAAAGGTGAGTTCATTTTAAGACGTTCAAAAGAAGAGACACGATAAGAATTGAAATCGAAAGGAATGTCATTTCCTAAAAGTGTTGTCAGGGAACTAGTAATTTTACTGAAGTCTTTTACAAAGCATCGATAAAAACTAGCATGCCCTAAGAATGATCGATTGTCCTTAACAGAATTGGGAATGGGTAGAATTGAAATAACATTAACTTTTGCATTATCTACTTCAATGCTTTTATTTGAAATGGCATGTCCAAGGACTATGCCTTATTTAACCATAAAGTGAAATTTTTTCCTATCTAAAGTTAAGTGTTTCTCTTTGCATCGATTTAGAACCAACTCCAGATAAAGTAAGCATTTAGAAAAAGAATCTCCAAAGATAGAGAAATTGTCCATAAACACTTCTAAGAAGCATTCGATCAAGAAAAGATGCTAATCATGCATCATTGGAAAGTCGTAGAGGCATTACAAAATCCAGATGGCATACGTAGATATGCAAAGGTAGTGGAATGACATGTGAAAGTCTTTTTCCTTGATCTACGGGAGTGATTTAAATTTGATTATAACCGGAATAACCATCAAGAAAACAATATGATTCATCGCCAGCTAATTGTTCAAGAATTTAGCCGACGAAAAGAAGAGGGAAAAGATATTTACGTATTGCAACATTTAATTTTCGATAATCAATACAAACACACCAACCCGTTTACATATGGGTTGGAATGAGTTCGTTAGCATCATTTGTGATAACAGTAATGTTAGACGTTTTAGGCATGACACGAATTGGGCTAACTTACAAACTATTGTAGATTAGATATATGATACCGTTATTAAGGAGCTTAAGAATTTCTTCTCGAATCGCATCTTTCATTTTTGGATTAAGCCTTCATTGTGCATCACGAGTAGGCTTGGCTTCTTCAGTCAAGTGAATGTAATGTTGAATAATTACATGGCTAATTCTCTTAATATCAGTAGTGAATCACCCAATCGCTTCTTTGGATTTTAAAAGAATTTGAAAGAGGCGATGCTTCTTGGACAAGAGATAGTAGAAATAATGAGGGATAAAGTTTTATTATCACTTAATTATGTGTATTTAAGGTGACAAGGAAGAGGTTTGAGCACTAACCTAGGAGGTTGCTCAGTCAACGAAATTGATTGAATTTCAGACTCAACCGTGAGAGATTCGAAAGGAAGTGTGTCTTCGATCTTGTTTGGCATATCTTGGAATAATTATTTGCTTCAACCTCGTGTTCATTATTAATATCAATAGTTTCATTCTTGAAGTTTTTATGAATAGGGCTAACTGCCAAAGTGTGGTCGAATGTTTTGTTTGATTGATTTTCTAAATTAAAGATGTTAAGATCTATGTTCATGTTACCAAAGGAAATTTTCATGGAACCATTTCGACAGTTGACCAAGGCATTTGAGGTAGCAAAGTAGGGTCATCCTAAAATCAAAGAAATCTAGCACATAAGCTTGGTTACAGCTTGTGTTTCTAAGATAATGAAATTAATAGGGAATATGAATTATCCTACTTTAATCAACACATCCTCATTTTCACTGTGGGTTTCATTATAGAATGATCGGCTAATTGCAACATGATGCTAGCTAGTTTGGGCTTGCTAAGCCGAGTTGTTGATACGTAGATTATGGAAGCAAATTTACACCCACACCTAAGTCTAACAAGCCTTTATTGATTTTCTTGCTACTTATCGTACAAGAGTTTGTGGGGGCAAATAAGATCTTTGTATTTCATAGGAATAGATTGAGATAAGACTTCACTTAGCTCGGCCGCTCAATAGATTTTTTAGCTACTTAAGTACGTGTCGACCTTATGTCAATAGGTACTTTAAAATTTGGCACGCTTGACTTGTTAAGTTATGTTTAAAAGAGGAATGTTGACATTGACTTGCTTAAAAATTTATAAAACCTTTTGTATTTGTTCTGAATGTTTCTTGACACAAAGTCTATGGGGAAATGGAGCTCGCAACTCTCTACTTGAGTGTTAGAAGGATGAGATTTATAATTGGTCTTAATGTTCGGGTTATACTTATTCGAGGGTAATAGAGATATGGAATAAATTTCTGGTAAATTATTAGGATTGACAACTTGGTTATCGATTTACTTACTGGATCGCAAAGTGATGATAGCCTTCATTTGATTCACCAAGCTATCTTGAATGACATGAGCATCGTTTAAACTTGTGTTTTGATTCTTAGGGTTTGAAATAGGTTGACTTGGGAACATGCCTCTTTATCTCTCACTCATGGTAGTGGCTAACTGACTTATTTTCATTTCGAATTTAGAGATTGATTGACTCGTATTTGCATGTACAAGGTTAGCAGGTTTTGCAAATTATTGTTCGATTGAATATTTGAGTGGTCGCTTTATCCAAAATTTTCAAACTTTTCTTAAGTGGTATCATTCATTTTTCATCATTAGGAACAAAAGATTGCTGTGCTTGGTTTTGAAAAGGTGGGTCGAAGTTTTATTGAAAATAATTTAGTCGAAAAGAAGGATTTAAAGCATTGTTTAGAAATGCTTGAAAAGATGATGGAACCAAATTCATGTCTGAACTATTTTGATTCCAAACAAAGTTAGGATGATTTCTCTAACTGGGATTGTAGGTAGGAGAGAACGGATCATTCCTATGTTTTCAAAAGCATTAATTGTTCTAACAAGTGAGGACACTGATCGGCGACGTGGTTTGGATCAATATATTTATAGCACAAGACTTGAAAGCTTGGTTCATTTGATTAGATGAAAACATATTTACAAATTTATTTATCATCGCATTGATTTTCACTTATAAAGCTAATGATGTTCTTATTGAATGTGCGCTTGATCTTGAACATATTGATTTTTTGTTAGACATTGAGTTTATTTTTCTACTAAGTTTTCAAGAAATTGCCAAGCAGAATTATTATGTTGTGCTAAAAAGTTTCCTTGATAAGATTAAAGCATTGTTCGAGAGATATTTTCAAAATATTTTTTAAAAGATCCACCCCCAAATTGGTGAAAGTTTACAATTTAATCTCGATTTTTAGTTGTTTTCTTCAAGGGTTAAAATTTCTTTAAGAAAACTTTTACAAATTCAACCCACGTTTTAAACTAATTTGAAGGCGGCGATACAACCATTTTTCAGCGTAGTTGATAAGTGCAAATGTGATTAACCTTAAGTTTTATTTCACTATCACATAGTTGTTGAAGCATTATAGTCATACAAAATTATTCAAATTTCGTTAAAAAGATATAAGGGTCGACATTTTTAAAATTGCCAAATTTTGGAAGTGTGTTAATATGACTTGAATGGATTTTAAAATGATTACCAGTTGGGGTGGGTAAGGTAATGTAAGAAAAAAAAAGAAACTCGATTGGGGAAATTCTGTCTATGAGCGTACGAGAAGAATTTTGTTTGCCATGGTGGAAGGACTGTTAGTTTGCACCAAGCGGTTCGTCAATATGTCACGAGTCCAAATGCTCGTGCATAAGGGAGAAGACTAAGGGGAGAGCGAGAAAGAAAAGATATACAACAAAGTTAAGAGAATAAGATGGCAATAAAAGTTTTTTCTATTTTACTTTTTTAAGTTTTTTGTTTTCATTTTAAAACATGTTTAAAATAATGTTTGTTTTTTTACTTAAAAATGCTTTAAAAAAATGTGTTTTTATGTTTTTGTTTTTTTTGTTGGTTATACATGCATGAAACTAATACAACTAAATGAACGTAAGAACTTAATAAAAAAAAAATTCGTCCTTAGTAGCTCCCTACCCAAAATTGTATCATGGCACTTCAATTTAATTCAATGATACAATTCTTAGCTAGGTAATGGATAGGACTTATCAGTGCACCACGAATCACCGTAGCAATCACTATAATATCTTACGTATCATTGTAATAATTATAAATGATTGAGACTCTGCTTTACCTTAGACACCAAAAGAAAGTTTGTTAAAAAAAATCAACTTGTCAATATGAAATGGTCTCTGCTTTCTGTAAATGATCTTGTGGCAATCTTAAGTCAAATGTCCAATTTTTATTATTTAATTCGATTTTCTACAATGAAATGCAATTTATGGGCCAAAAAAATGGTGATAAAATCCACACCTTATGTGAATTTGGGTGGCGCACTTAGAAAATAAAAACAAATATGAAATAATGCTAAACGAAAATTAAACGTGCACTAACAATGCAACTACATGTGAATTTTTTTGATAAATGCAAAGCAACCAATAATGCATGAAAAATAAAAGCAAGATACATGAACAAGATACCACAGTGTGAAGAATTATTTGCAAGTTCATTTAAAAGCATCATTTTTTCAGCGTAATTTTTTTGACAAACAAAGCAGACCAAGCATTTCTTTTTTTTTATTTCCTGTAAGTTGCAACCCAAAAAGTGTTGAAAACAATTTTTTGTTTTCCTAAAAACAAATAAAATAAATGAATTTACTAAAAAAAATTAAACCTAGCCCAACAAACCTAATTACTAGATGCCTGATTACCGAAGCCCACTACAAAAACAAATTAATACCCCCAATCCTTGCTCTACTTAGTTAAAAAAAGGCAAAGTCTCCTTCAATTCTCGCCTCAACGGTTGCTTTTCCCACCCTGACATGTTCAAAGTAAAATTCTCACCATTTTTTCTTTACCCACCCCGTTTATTCTACAACTACCCTTTACTTTTACTACTTATTTTCCCTTCTCTTCTTTCTTTTGTTTCTATTTTACTGCTTTCTCTTTCTACGCTTTTGAAAACCCTAGCATTGCAATGAAGGGTGGCAGCTAGAGAGAAGATCCAAACAACAACAATCGTAAATCTCCGATTGTTCTTCACTTATTTTGTTTCTTGGACGATTAGTGTTCATGTTGAATTGCTAGTTTTGATTAGGTTTCGATTAGTCGAAGCGCTGTTCATGTGGATTTTAGTTAATTGGGAAGAAATATCTCTTTCAAAATTTCGGTAGTGAAATATGGCACATGAAGAGACACCTCGAGAAGAAATATCTAATTAATTACTAAAGGATAGAAATGGAATTAAATTTTATTATTATAAACAGAGGGTGAAAATTAATTGTTGGGGCAAGAATAAACGGAGCCAAATGCAAAATAAATGTGGGGGAAATGCGAAACCACAACAACAGCAAAAATTAACACCAAAAACAAAAAAATTGGTTGCGGATCAGGTCGGGAGAGTGGATTGATCTGGGGTTTTGCTCGTGGTCGTGGATGGAAGAGGAATGAGGCAGTTCAAGGTTAAAAATTTAGAAAATCGAATTGTTTGAATTGTTTCCTGTTCGTCTTTCGATTGGTGTTGGTTGATGATTCGGGTTGTGGACCTGGGTGTTGTGGTTGTTCCTGATTTGCGGTGGTCGATTGCAGGTTTGGTTGCTAAGGGTGGGTGATTGTGGTGGTAGATTTGGTTAGTTTTTGGTTGTATAGGTTGGAGGTTGGTTTGCTGATATGGATGGTGGTGGTAGCAATTTTAAGTGATTGCAATTGGAAATCAAAGTTTGAGGTAATTGAAGTGATTTGCAATTTGCTAAAGTTGGAGTTTGCTGAAGTTGGAGTTTGAGATGGAAGTTTTGGTTGCGGGTTTGAGGTGGTGTAGAGTTGTTCGTTGGGTAGTGAGGAGTTTACGGTGTAGGAGGTGGAGTAGGATGAGGTGGAATGGTGTGAGGAAGTGTTAAAGCATTTTTGAGTTGTTGGCGAGACTGATAAAAAAAGCAGTTTTTTTTGATAGTGATAAAGGAATTGTATGTTGGGGAGAAAGTGGAAATATGATGAAGTATGAAGAATAACACCAACATAAAGTATGAAGAATGAACAACGGTATTAAAATTTCAAAGAACAATAGTATGCTAAAGAATGGAGAAAGAATAGAGAATGTGTGTGTGTGTAAAGAACAATAAGTGAACACAGAGGTTAAAACAAGTGAAACAAGTGAACGTGCAATGGAGAAAATGCCTCAAATGAACTAACAGAGAATAACTAAGAAAATTTAATGCAAATTTTTAGCATAATGGAATATTTTAAAAGAAGAATAAAACGCAAAACAGAAATGCACAAATGTCTAAATGCATAAACCACAACTAGTGAACAAAACACAAAATAGAAAATGTAATAAGTGAACAACAAAAAAAAATGTAACAAGTGAACAGCAAAATAAAAGATAACACAAAATAAAATAAATATAAAAATAATTCGAAGAGTAAAGTAAAAGTAAATTGCTTTCCCAAGCTGCGGTACCAAAACCTTGATTCGAAATGGATTTTCTATCGATTTGAAAACAGCCCAATTACATTGTAATAAAATACCGCAAGTGCATGGCGTATATTTGTAGTGCATCGGCAAGCACGAGTCAAACTACAAGAAAAGCTAATTTTTTAAATTACTCAATCAAACTATCCCAAATATTTTGAAAATGTTTTTAACTAAAAATTGTAGAAAGATTAGTGTAAAACTAGAAGTAAAGTAATGAGATTGAAAGGAAACATAGATAAATTCATTTTCACATTCGAACAAATCAACATTTATATTAAATTTATAATCTCTCTTTTTAACAAAAGTAGAATTAGTTGGTGCATTTATTTTAAGTATGATCTATTTTTGACATCAATTAAAACAACATAAACCATCAGATTTTAGTTCTACTTTTAACTTCATCCTCAAAATCAAATAGTTAGATGAAAATGTAACTTGAGTCTATATTTGATAACGTATAGCCTGTTTGTGATTAAAAACATAGTCTATCAAATTTATTTTTAAACATCAAACTTCCATCTACATCTATATTTACATTAAGTACAAAAAAGAGATAATAAATAAAACTATTATGCTAAATTTTCATGATCCATGAATGCTTCATTGCCCTTAAATTGAAAGGATTCATCCTCTCATCCTTGAATTCATTCCAATGAAAGTGGATTTTAGTATTAACAAAAAGAAAGGAAATGCTAATTAAAAACAAAGTGAGTTGGCTAATTGCATAAATATAAATCTACCCAAATTCGCATTAAAGAGATCTTATCTACTTGCATGAAATAAAAGAGAAGCGTGAAATAAAATAATAAAAAAAAGCACGAAATAAAATTACATAAAATAAAATACTAAGAAGCCATTAAAGAGAATAGAGCTTTTATTTCTATTTTTTTTGCTAAAACCACATGCATTCTTTATATGAACCATAAAAGGGTATTTATACAAGTTCAAAACCCTGATGTATTTTAAGGGTCTACCAAAACTACTCTTTACTTTGTGTGATCTCCAAGTGATCACTAATAATTTAATTAGCCCCCACAAACATATGCTTTTCTTTTAATTGTTGTCTATTTACAACTTGGTAGATGTGCTCCTCCATGAAGAGTTAATCCTTTTTCTTCTTCTTTCTTTTGGCTTCCAAAACAAGTGCATGCATACATCTACGAAGCTTCTTCCAATTTGCACTCAATTTCCTACAAAACAAAATTAAAATGTGCATATAAATCTTCTCAAAATAAATGATGCACTGAAAATTTCCGTTTTGCCCAAATATGGATGAGTGAATGATGATTTGAACACACATTTATATTTAGGCCAAAACATGCAAAAATACTCTAATATATCCTTTATTTTAATATAAGAAGATTAAGTATGAGAGTATAAATATACATTTTTACGTGTAACCACAATAACAACAACTAAACCATTTTTTCTAAACAATTTGGGTCGGCTAGATATGCAACACGAAATTAAATGACAAAGTCAATTTAAAAGTAACAACAACAACAAAAATAATAAACCACGATAATAATAATAGAATAACATAAAATAATTAAATAAATAATAATAAATAAGTAAAATAAAAATGAAGATAAAGATAAAAATAAAGATAAGAGTAAATATATAAACAAACTAATAAAAACCATGAAAATAATAGTAGTAGTAATAATGATATCAATGATAATAAGGACCAAAGACCGAATAATACATGTCTTAGGCTCCTGTTTACTAGTCTTATAGTCTAAAACTTATAACACCACCCCTAAACAACCCATAAGCAATAAATTCCTAGCTTATGGTTCTGGTATGTGAATCGCCAACTACCACGCGCACTTGTCCACCACCAGCTCTTCAGGTATATTCCAATCCTTCAAGTCTCTTTTTACTAGTTCCTCTTATGTCAACTTTGGTTGACATTTACCTCCTTTTGAGCATTCGATGCGGCCTATAATTCCAATGCGTACAGGTGCCTCGAGAGGCCTCCGTTGGAGTTATCCAAACCATCTTAAGTGGATTGGCTATTTTCTTTTCAATTAGTACTACCTCAAGTTTGTCACGTATATCATCATTTCTTGTTCGATCTCGTCTTGTATGACCATAGCTCCACCGCATCATACACATCTCTGCTATACATCTCTTCTGGACGTGTTATCTATTAGTAGACCAATATTCTCACTATACAACATCGCAGGTCTGATTTCCATTCTGTGGAACATTCCTTTAAAATTTTATGGGACTTTCCTGTCACAAAGGATGCCAGGCGCTAGTTGCAATTTCATCCATTCTGCTCGACCTCTAGAACTAACATCTTCATCAATCTCACCATCGTATTGTATCTTTGATTCTAAATATTGAAAGGATTCCTTAAGCACTATTTGTCCAGCCAGAGTGACATCTACAACCTCTGACCTAACATCGCCGAACTTACACTTCATATACTCTATTATAGTTCTACAAAACCTAAAACCCTTTGATTCTAAAGTATGCCTCGACAGCTCCAATTGTCTATCAACTCCTATTCTACTTTCGTCAATTAGCACAACATCATCAACAAAAAGCATACACTACGAAATCTCACCTTGTATGCCTTTAGTAACCTCACTCATCATTAGAACAAAAATTTAGAGGCTCAAAGCTAACCCTTGATCTAATCTTCTATCAAATTGAAAAGTCTCTAGTTTCACCATCGCATGCTCTGACACTACTCACAACCTCATCATACATGTCTTTGATAAGAGCAGTTTACTTTGTTAGGACTCTCTTCTTTTTCAGATCCCACCACATAACCTTTCTCGATACTTTATCATAAGCTTTCTCCAAATCGATAAATACCATGTGTAGATCTTTCTTTTTCTTCCTAAATCTCTCCTTCTTATCAAGAAAATTGCCTCTGTGGTTAACCTCCCAAGAATGAAACCAAATTGGTTTTTTGGAACGTTTGTTGTCCTTCTTAATCAATGTTTAATGACTCTCTTCCACGGCTTCATTGTATGAATCATAAGCTTAATTCCATCGTAGTTTGTTGCAACTTTGAATGTCTCTTTTGTTCTTGAAGATTGGAATTAATACGTTTCTCATTCACTCATCTGGCATCGTGTTTGATTTGAAGATATTATTGAACAACTTAGTTAGCCAGCTATACCTGCATCTCCAAGGCATCTCCACATCACAATGAAGATGTCATCAAGTCTCAATGTCTTGTGTGCTTTCATCTGTTTTAGCACCTCCTTTACCTCGGACTTCTGAATTCTCCAAATAAAACGTCTACTTGTATCATTAAAAGAGTCGTCCCTCATCGTAGTGTTATCACCTTCTTCATTAAATAGCTTGTCGAAGTATTCTCTCCATCTATTTTTTTCCACATCATCCTTCACAAAAAGTCTATTATTCTCATTCTTGATGCATTTAACTTGTTGAAGTCTCTCATCTCCCTCTCACGGAGCTTAGCTACACTATACACATTTTGTTCACTCTTTCATACTTTGTTTTTGATATAGATCTTCATAAACCTAACCTCTTGCTTCACTCGCCGCTCTCTTTGCGTTCTTCTTGGCCGCTTTGTAATTTTGCACGTTATCCTCCCTCCTATGATGATATTAGTATTTATAGCATTTCTTCTTCTCTTTGATAGCCTTTTGCACATCATTGTTCCACCACCATATGCTCGCGTTTATTTCCTTTTGTTATCCTAAACACCTCAGTAGCCACTTTCCGAACTGGCGTTACCATCTTGTCATATATGTCATTTTCTTCTCCTTCCATATTCCAAGCCCCTTCTCCCAACACTCTATCCTTGAACACCATGAGGCGTCTCCTTTGAGATTTCACCATTATGTCCGATTAATCTTGACTCCTTTATCATGACGAATACATATCCGAAGACAAAACTCAGATATCAAAAGTTGGTGTTGTGAGGTGACATATTCTCCAGGCACGACTTTGCAATTTAAACAAGCTTGTTTGTTATCTCTTCTAGTAAGGACAAAGTCAATAAATTAATTAAATCATGTGGTTTTTCAGATAATTCATATTAGAGTCGTGCGACTCAAATGTGTAGGTTCAATAAGCGATAAATATAGAACAATTTGAGCATTAACGTTCATACGTTACCTTAGCTAGTGGTGCCACAGTTTGTCTGAATTTATTGCTTATACGTTTTTTCAATAAAATCTATTTTTTTAATTTTAAGAGTTACCTAGTAATAACGATTATTTACACCAATTCTCTTCATCAATACTATATCACTTTAGGACTTATGGGATAGATTTTGTTCGCATTCCAGTATCGTTCAAATTCAACTTGGTTGGTTCAAACACAAAGTCCTTGGTTCAATCTTTAATAATAGTTGCAATACCTTCGGTGTCACACCACTCTATGGATATTATCGAAATCTTAATATCACTTACAAATAGGATCTAACAATTTTTTTATAGTCGTCTTTTATTAATTAATAACAGAAATAAAAATTCAAGTAGTAAAAAATAAATTCATTCTTTATTAATTAATAATAGAAATAAAAATTCACATTAACTTAAAAATAAATGTTGGAATTAAGAAGTAAAATTAAGACTAATTGCATATCATTCAACGCAAAAATACAGTTATATTTGTGCAAATCATATTTTTTTGATGGAGTTAAACATATATAATTTATAAAAAAAATCACACGCGAAATGTAGGTTATCATCACGCGCGAAGCACGTGCCGCACCACTCATAATAATAATTACTATTAATCGTTCAGCTCTGGCTAGAGATTTGACTTTGACTTGACTATAGTTGACTATGAAACCGACCACATATAACTGAGGATTTGAATTCTCAATTGAATAACATTTCACTTCCAATGCTTCAAAACAAACACAACTATAGCTATTTGATTAATATTGTACCATGATTCAACTATAATCAAAGTGGAGTATCCATATTCAAGTTCAACAGTATTCTCAAGTTGAGAGAACCGTGTAATATTGTCACTTCAAGATTTTCTGTTTGACCTTGGTTATGTTAACCAACATAAAAATCCTAAGTGAGTCATCACATAGTTATCCAATAATTAGTAGCACGTAGCCCATTTCTACCCCCTATTATGATGACTCGCGTCTTCAAACACATCAGTTCAAAGCCTATAATGGTTTTCAAACTTGCATAGTGCCAAGAAGTATGAATTGTCAGGGTTTAGAACATTACATGACACAAAGAATAATGTAAAATTTAAAGTATTCTACACTTCTAAATCTCACAACAAAGGAAAAAAGGTATAAATACAGAAAATAACTCAATCAGATAATAGTCTCAGCAATTGTAGTCCATACAATGATGTCTGTAAACAATAATATAAAATCTGGCAGAATAATATGTATAAAATACATAGAGAATAACAATAAGAAAGAATTGTACACTATGCGCCCAGTATCCTCCTTCATGCACTATGTTTAGGCCAAATCACCTACTAGCATGTCCTCTTATTCCTAGTATATGATCCTAATAGAAAACTTCCCAACAAATACTGAGTTAACATTCTCAATGAAATCACACATATCACACTTACACATTGAGCGAACAACATAATGCCCGGCTTCAGGCCGAGTATACTACCTCGAAGCCTTACGACCTATCGAAGCAATCATCTCACATTCTCAAATGTAACACCCCATAAACTTAACAATAATTAATAAATAATTAATAAGACTCCAAAAATGGAATTTGACAAAACATTGAAATTTGGTCACAATACTTGCACTATTCTGTTTGTGATAATTTTCTAAGCAACTTTCATATTAGAGTTTTACAATCGGAGATCAAACGAAAAAATTACTTGCGTTTCAAGTTTTCGAAGCCAAAATAATTAAAAACGAAATTAGGAATAAATTACATTAAATGGGGATCTCATGATCAATCCACTCCTTGGGTCAGTCGATCGCTAGCGGTCCCGTCGTATGATGATGTCTAGGGTTTGAACCTTAGCCAAATGGTCCGGATTTAATTACTTTAATCTAATGGTTACAGTCGATTCAAGTGCCTATATATATATATATATATATGCGCTAAACCTCTCAGTTCTCTTCTCATATATTTTAATCAAAGCAGTGAAGCTCAACCAATTTTTCTTCTCTACTATTTTTAAAAATTAGAAAACATTATATATATTTATATACTCACACCAAAAAAATTTGAGAAGGACGAAAAATAAAAGAGAAGAAGGGAAGAAGTGAATCGATATCGTAAAAGAAAAATGTAAATTTCTATAGTTATAAATTTATATTCCTCTTAATCTCAAACATCTTCTCAGATCAGTAATTATAATAATATGTACATAACTTGTTATACGTATTCTTTTGGATTAGAGTGAAAATAAAGTCAAGTAAAGGAATGGATTCACATTTGGGAGATTTGAAAAGCTTGAAGGTGAGTGAGAAATTTTATAATTTATTTATAATATTGAATGTTATATCATTAAGTTTTGTTTAATTATCATGCCTATCTTAAATCTATTTAATTATAGTCTTAAAACGATCATATTTAGTTGAAACCCTGCCTACATACTTTGAAAGTTAGGCAATTGGAATAGTATGTACAACTGATTTGGAAATTTGGAATCGGTCCCAAATATTTATTATTGTAGAATGTTTATAGAGTTGTAAAGTTCATTCTAGATTTATAATCGGGTTGAAAATTAGGTTGCCCTAGTTTACTTGGAATGTGAATTTCTATATTTTAATTTATTAGGAGCGGGGATAGATAAATTGTATCTGTTTCCATGTAATTTCCATAAATTATCTAATTCCATAAATGTAAAGGTGTGTCATTTGAAATAATAAGGAATATTCCAAAAAGGAAAGAGAAGTGTAAAGTATGGATATCTTTCTCCATGTTTTGCACTGTCTACTTCAATAAAAGAACAAAAATACATCCTTTCAAACAAAGAAAAGTCTCAATTTTTGGGTAATATATGGAAAATTATAACAATAATCCTTTTTTGAAATGGGTAGCTCTAATAAATTAAAATATGAAAAATAGTATTCTGGGATTCCAAAACACATGAATTAATGATTAGGAATAACAATAGGCATATATATACATGTATACCGGTTAAAACTAAAAATATGTTTACAGCGTAACATATGTAAATATTTGCATTTAGTTTAATTACAATGTTTAGTTATTAATAACATATTAAGTATAAGGCTATGAGGTTGAAAAAGGAAGGAACGATAATTCCAAAATTTATAGACATTAACTATAAATTTAATGGACAATAAGTCTATTGTTAACAGAGAGTTAAATAAATTAAATAAAGACTAATTAAAGAATTTAATATGGTATTTATGAAAAATTGAATAGGAATAATATTTGGATTTTGAAATGGGTAAATGAATATTAGTAGAAATTGTCCTAGTAGAATTACAATGACCATTTATTACGAATAACTGACATTTATGGAATATAATAAATAAGCGTATAGGCAGCACTTAAATGCCAGAAAGTAGTATAATTTTCATAGCAAAAAATTATGTAGCCTTAATTATACGATTAGAAAAAGCATAAAGTGATGGACATAGCTCAACATCTATCTAAGCATAGGATGTTCAGTTTGGTTTAGTGGGTTGGATGCGAGGTCATCAGAGCAACACAACAGAAGTCTGGCATTCACTTGGAGACTACCACCAGTTGTGTATACTTACTACTGACATAGGACAACACCAACTATAGGACCCATAGGGAAGGGACATGCATTGCAGATAGGTAGGGAAGAATATGCCAAGGGATCGCCTCAGATTTGAAATATCAAATGGCCCGGTACTTTTAAGGGAATGATATATAGTTCATTTCTAATAAGAAGTATTAAGTAACTGGAAGAGGCATTTCCTTGATTTACATTAGGTTAGTCTAAATGGGATTTTAATCAAGGATGGTCGATGGACTATGTTCGTATTTTTGTTGGAACGATATTTTACAGTAGGGCTGGCATATAGGCTATGACCACCAGTAGTACCGAGCGAGCAGTAGCAAAGACTCGGGCTACACCTCGATGGATTTCCCTTCCTACTAGTACAGAATCTTTATGGGATATGCACAGATTTCAAAATTAGTTGGTTAAACGTTTGTTTATTTGAAGGTAGGATAGTTAACACTTAGATGAGTCTTTGAGATGCGTTAGTAGTATGGTAATTAAATTATATATTATAGAGTCGTATATAGGTGTCATTGTAGCTTGGACCTATTGATTAGCATTTACATGGCAGATGGACCGCTTCGGGGACATAGGTATTAAATGGCCATTGGGTCTGCCACCTTCATATTTAAGAAATATTAAGTAGCTAGGTTTTTGGGTAGTATGTTTATATATATATATATATATATATATATATCTGTGTGTGTGTGTGTGTGTGTGTGGGTGTGTGTGTGTGTGTGTATGTATGCATGCTTACACATATATAGTTATACCTCGAAGGAGGTTAGGCATATTGTACGTGCACTTAGGGTTAAACGGATTAGCCATAAGTAATAGATATAAAACTTAAATTGAAATCAATTGTCATAAATTAATATTTAGGTCAAGTGTGTAATTTCCTAGTTACCAGAACAATGTTCTGACCCCCCTCCTTATTACAACCCATGAGATAGATTAAGAGGAATAGGCTGCTGGTGCAAGACAGGAATGACAGAGGGTGACTTCTTCGTATTCATGCTTGTCGCTGATTTGATATCTGAGGAATGCTATTGATTCCAAGGTAGTAGCCTAAGTCAGTATTTATGTTCTATTATATTTTTCTATTCTGTTTTGAGTTTATATTGAATGCACTCTGATATACTTGTGTTTGTTATACCAAAACAAACGATCCATACTTTAATGGACTTGGGTTCCGATTTAGTCAGAATAAGGTCCCATTAAGGTGTAGGTTGTTATATTTAGTATCAAAGCTTAGGTTAGTTGATCATTGGAATTAAGATAAGCCGTGAGAATATATTTGTGCTTTAACTTATATATATATATATATATATATATATATGCCAAACTCTATAAATTCCAAGTATAGAAGTAGTTGCAAGCATATTCTGAACGGATGGATGAGACAACTATGAGTTGGGCCAATAAATACAGTTAAATTTGTATACCTACCATGATTATCCAATGGAGTGTAGGCTTTACTACAAGGCATTAACCAAGAAGAGCTGAGCATGACAAACAAAAGAATCCCAAATTTTAATGAAGAGGGGTAGGAAGGAGAAAAGTCCAAAAGCAAGGACAAGTAAGGTCCATTTATTAGTCCGACCCATGTGAAAGAGTTTGACAAAAGATTTTAAGAAATTCCTTGATATGTTTTGAATGGGTTTCTCAAAGGATTTATTGGGAAGTTGTTTTGAAAAAGCAAGGAAATTTTGAAATTCTTAGTTTAAAATTTATTGGGTCAAAAGTTTTCAATTTAAAGATTTTAGGAAAAGGAGGTTTTTCGTTTTTGAAATGAATGGAAAATAGAGCGTAGGTTTGGCTCGATGATATTTTCTATTTTTGTAAGTTTGAAGGTTTTGAAAATACTTTTTCTAAGGGATAGATAAATGGAAATGGTACTTGAATATAATGGTTTAAAGGGAATAGATGGGTAAGAATGCCCGATAGTGAAGGTCGGAAGAATTTCATCATACAAAGAAAAATATGGAGAAAAACAGCTAACATAGATCATATATCTTTTCATATTAATAAAGAAAACCCAAAGACTAAAGCAGTATGTCAACACACTGCAAATGAGTCAATATTGGGAAATATAGATATAAATAACATTACGAATTTATATAAAAATAGGATTAGTAATCTAGTTAGAAATAATAAAGGAAAAAAGCATTAGGATAGGAAGAGTGGGTAAAATTCCATAGATATGTAGTGATTGCATATATATTTTAGATATACACTTAGATATATGTGTGATTGCATGTATCTTTTAGAATTCCCCTCATGTGCTATTAGAATATCTATCGAAGATGAATGCGAAAATAACTCGAGCAATAGGAAAATAATTTGATGGAAGTTACCATTTTCTACTCAGATTTTCATTTTTATTTATTTTTAGTTATAGAATATGATTTTGAAAAAAAAGGATTTTGAAATGGCAGTTGAGATTTTGAATGTTTTTAGTGAAAAATCATACTTTTAAAGAATTAAATATTTGTTGTAGAAATTTTTTAAAAATGGAAATTTTTCATGGCTCATTTTGGAAATTAAGCAATTTTTGAAAAAAAAGAAGTTTGTAATTTCAAAGATAAAAGTTTTTAACTAGGTACCTCATGATTGTGAAGTTTTAATTTAAAAAGAGTGGTGAAACCTAATTCAAATTTTGATATCGATTAGATAGGATGAATTTCTACGTAAGATGGGATAAAGGATTAGCTATGAATAAAATAGTTGTAGATGCTCATAAGATAGCAACAAGGAATCCCTACGAATATAAAAAATATTGGTATGAATCTTGAAATGTTTGATTAGATATGTGTGAAAGGCGTAGGAAGAATCCTTATAAGAGTGGGGAATGGTATCAATATACAATTTTGCAAGTCCTGTGGTATACCCGCATAGAAGATCAAGGATAACGAAAGAAAATATAAAAATTTAAGAATACTATCAAGAGATTTTGATTAAAAGAAGATACTTGTATGATGAGTAAAGAAGGTAATGAGACGGTGAGCACACATAAAGGATGTTGGTTGACTCAAGGTAAAAGAGGGCAAGATAGGTAGTAGGAAAGTTATCCCACCAAGCCAATTTTCCTATAAGTTACCGTAAATGTGCATAATTTATGTTTCTCATCCAATGCGGTGTGTGAATGCATAATTTATCTCATAATCGGGTGTAATGACTAAGGTAATGGATGTATTTCTTAGAAGCCAAGGAAGTAAATGAAGTCATGTAGGTGACAGTGAAATAACATACTAGAAATGTCCATCTTAATTGAGTAAGGAGTGGTATCCCAACATTATTAATACCAACTAATGATGAAGGATGGCTTCTAACAGTCTTTTTTTAGGCTTTTGGTTTGTAATCGCAAGTTGTCTCCCTTCAGATATTGGAAAAACGGACAATATGATATGAGATATGATCCTAGATGAGCTTTGATCGCCATGTATATATATTGGGAAATGACGTAAATAAGGAGATCTTATAAGGACACTAAACTAGTAATAAATGATAAAAGCTGGAAGTTATTATAAAACTAGGTTAGCAAATAAAAAAAAAATGCTTAGATCCCAAAACTTTAGAATTTTAGGAATTAGCAAAAGGAGGACAAGAGGAAAGGTTGTAGGAAAATCATGGTTCATTATCCCTAGGTCATAAAGGCTAAAGTTTATAAATAGGCTTGTGTGTCGTTGTTTAGGAGTAAAAGAAAAGGTTCCCCAAATCTAGAATTGACCGTCCATTGTCAGGGTCAATCATATGCATTAACTTATTGACAAAGTCCCGATCACATTAGAACGTGGCTTAATTTGTTTTAAACATGGAGCGGAAAATGTTTTGAAAAAATATGTTCCATTGTTCTTGGAAAATTCTGTTTAAAAGCTTTCGAGAAGTTGCTTTCAAATGCTTTTGGAATAAATTTTACTCAAGTACTTTCGGGAAAAAATTGTGCTTAAGTGCTTTCGGAAGTTTGATTTTTTTTAAACTATTTTGCAAGTCTTTTAAAGGGAGAGAGAAAATTTCTAATCTTCAAATGCTACATATTTAGCATAGGGAGTGTCGATGTGTTAGTAAATATGAGTTTTGCTGTCCGATAAGGGTGAAAGATACTAAACATAGATAATAACAAGGCAAAAGTTATTTTAGCTTTGAAATTTCTATTTTCATAACTTGTTGCTAGTGAAACAAAATTAGCATTAGGATAATTCTGTTTAAACATCCAAAAATAATGCTCCTTATGCGTACTGTACTTTGAAACTTTGGATAAGAATTATGGGAAAAAGAGAAGGTTTTAAGGTACGATGGAATAGGTATTCAAAAAGAATGGTGGAATTGCAAAATTTTCCCATCTAAATTCCCTTTTAGGTATATAAGTATAAACTTATAAATCTAAGCTTTTAAAATTTATGGATGTCAGAAATTGTGTTTTAGGTTTTGAATGGTAGGGATTGGATGCAAAATTTGTTGAACCCTACCTCTACTTGTAGAACTGTGGAAATTATTGTGTGAAAATGAGTTTTTGATTTTTGAAAACTTGCATACATATAGAATGCCAGTATATCAAGGTTTTTTGCATCATATTTTCAAAATGTTTTCAAAAGAATGCACTCATAGTGGAGGCGTGTATGCATGTCGTATATGTTGCGATACAGATGCACTTGTATACGTTTGGCTGCAAATTGGTTGGATAGTTTAGATAGCTGTGCATTATGTTACCTGATTCAACCCATGGGGAATTTCGAGGATGAAATTCTATTAGGGGAGGGAGAATGTAACACCCCATAAAATTGATAGCAATAAATAAATAATTAATAAGGCTTCAAAAATAAATTTTGATAAAATTTATAAATTTGGCCACGAGACTTTCACTATTGTATTCGTGATAATTTTCTGAGCAACTTTCATATTTGGAGTTTCGCGGTTGGAGCTCAAACGAAAAAATTATTAGCGTTTGAAGTTTTCGAGACGAAAATAATTAAAAATGAAATTAGAAAATAAATTACACTAAATGTGGACCAACAGGTCTACTCTCTCCTTGGGCCAGTCAACTGCTAGCGATCAAACGCTATAGGGAACCGGTCGATCGGTTGTTTGGTGGCGGCTAGGGTTTGAACCTTGGCAAAACGGCCCAGATTTAACTATTTTAATCTAATGGTTATAGTTGATTCGAGAGTCTATAAATACATGTCCAACTCCTCAATTCTCTTCTCATATTTTCCGACCAAAGAAGAAAAACTCTATCATTTTCCCTTCTCTACTAGTTCTAATTTTTTTTAAATATTATATATATAGACGCACACAAAAAATAATCGAAAAAAGGCGGAAAATAAAAAAGAAGAAGAGAAAAAGCGAATCAACGTTGCAAAAGAAAATTTGAAATTTCTACGGTTAGAAATTCGTATTCCCCTTAACTTAAAATCTCTTCTCAGACCTATAATTCTAATAGTATGTACATGGCTTATTATATATTCTTTTGGATTAGAGTGGAAAAGCAATCAAGTAAATAAATGGATTCAGATTTGGGAGATTAGGAAAGCTGGGAAGGTGAGTGGGAAATTATATAATTTACTTATAACATTCAAATTTATATTGTTAAGTTTTGTTTAAATATTATGCCTCTGTTAGATCTATTGAGTTATAGACTTAAACGAGCGTATTTAGTTGAAACCCTGCCTACATACTCCATAAATTAGAAATTGGAATAGTATGTACAACCTAATCTAAAAATTTGAAATTAGTCCTAAATATTTATCGTTGTAAGTGTTTGTAAAGTTGTAAAGTTTATTCTAGATTTATAATGCGGCTGTAAATTATATTGCGCTGGTTAATTTAGAATGTGAATTTTTGTATTTTAACTTTATTGGGAGCATGGAATAATTTATTGTTTCCATTTCCACGTAATTTCTCTAAATTATATATTTCCAAAAATGTGTACAAAAAAGTGTATCGTTTGAAATAATATGAAATATACCCAAAAAGGAAATAGATATGTAAGGTATAGATGTTCTTCTTCATTATTTGCATCGTCTATTTCAATAAAAGAAAAGAGATATTCTGTAACGACTCGGAAATTTCGACCCCGAAATTTCCAGATAGTTAACGAAAGAAGAAAGAGAAAGAAGAAGAAAATAGCAACAAGTCACAGAATCCTCACATTCGCAGCGGATCAAATATAATATCAAATAAGATATCAGTTATACAAAGAAAAACTATATCTGTTAATTTACATTTAAATACATCAGAGTTACACATATACATAAATATGGACAAAACAATCATGTCCAGATACTACAATATCACAGTGGACACTCTCCATACGTCCCTGCCATCCAGCTCGTCTCCTGAGCTCCAGAACGCCCTTACCTGAAAATCTGTAATACTCGGTCTGACCCGAGCATTACATCAAAGTAACACCCGGGTCAGGCTGGAAACCAGCGTGAGTAAACTCATCTAACATGGAATACCAAACAGACAACTTATTTAAAACCCGGGTAACTAGTATTAATTTCCTTCACAAGTCATTATATGCAACTGACATCATACATCCATTTCTAAGCACCAAAAGTTAGATTAAATGGTCCAATTCACTTAAATCATTCCATACCAGCCTGTTGATTTCACAAATCAATCTATAAAGAATCGAAGTGGTTCCGGGTATTAACTAATACCCGACTCCGGTCTCTTCGAATCTAATGTCATCTAAACTCAAGTTATTCCAATAAGAACATTTCAGCTTTAATTACCGGATAACAGATTTACACAACAATTCATATTTAATAGATAATCACACTATCACAATCCATCCAATCATATCATATCACAATTCATATCATAGATATTAACCAATCCAAAGCATCTATCCTTATTCAATCATTCATAAGCAAGATTGATCACTTCCATTAATTATATTAATTTATCTCTAACGAAATTAATTACAAATCTTAAATCACATAGATCATCTTTACTTAACATTTATTAATTGCAAACCAAATAATTAATCCCTTTTTTTATCCATCTTAATTAGTCGTCCTTGATTAATTATTCCTTAATTACAATAAGTAATTAACTCTTAATTATTTACACAAATTAATTAATCTTTACCCATCTACCTTAATTACATTGATCCTTAATTAATTACTCAAATTATTTATCTTATAATCACCTGCATTGATTAATTATCCCTTAATTAATCTCCTTAATAAATAAATTTTTTAATTAATTACCCTAAGTAATTAATTCTTAATTAATTCTCTTAAGTATTATACCTTTAATCAATTTCATCAATTTATTATCTCATTGGTTAATTATTCCCAATTAATTAACTTTGATCATTAATCAATTTAACCTTTAATTGCTAATTAGATTAATTAACCCTCATTAGATTAATCCTTTAATTACTCATATTAAGTAATTATCATTTAAGTAATTAATCTCTAATTACTTAATTAATTTATCTTTAATTATGAATTAATTAATCTCTAATTAATTTACTCATAATTAATTAAATTAATTAACTACTCTCACATCATTAATTAATTAATTAAATTAATCATTCTTAATTACTTATTACTTTATTTAGTCTATGATTATCCAAGACCTTAATTTACTATAATATAAACCCTTTAATCTTTATTACTACTAAATCATTTTTAAGGTCTTATTAATCAATCTTAGAATCACCTATCATTAACATATAATCCAAAAACATACTAATTCTTTAATTAGCTACTTAATTACATATTAAGTTAAATGAACTTAAGAATTAAATAAATTAACTAATTTAAATAATATAATTGTTCAACTTCTTAACCCAAAATAAAACATTGATTACATAAGAAAGAAATTTAACCCACTTCCTTTAACCACTGGTTCAAATTTAAGAACTGACAACACACTCGAACTATCGAAGGGAACAACAATAACTCGAGTTGAATACCGATACAATTCTTTCCTGGAAACGAATAAGCGTACAATCCCTGATCACATGCTCGAGTAAAAACTTCACCTCCCCGAGACCATACCCGGGTTTCCACTCTTCTTTCAGATTCCATCGTTCTCTCTTCAATTTTACCTTCTTCCTCTCCTACCTCATGCTCTGACATACACAAACACCTCCACGGTGCACATGCACACGGCTCCGCCTTGCTGAAACTCGTCGCCGTTCCCATCCACAAACCATCTCCGAACTCCTAATTCACCTGAGCACCTCAAAATTCCACAACCATCCCCGTATCAAAATTCGAACAACGAAGACCACTTACAGGAATCAGAACTCCACACATTCCGCCTCGTACTCATTTTCCCGGGCACCGTAATTCTCAAAAACTCGCAAACACCAACACCATTGATTCGTTATCCTATCCCCCTCATACCGCAAGCTTATCAAATCTCCTCGGTGCCGAAAATATCGAGTAACTGATCCCGTTCCCAAACCTTTCAAAAACCCTAACTGGTCCAACTGCGGCCACCTCGGCCACAAATAAAGTCAACGCCTAATTTTCTCAGGGTCATCAACTCCCCAGCCAGCCTCGACCACAATCCTGACATCATCCACCATGCTGATTGCTAGAAATTGGTAATAATTCCCATTTCATTCAAGTTCGATTATCTCCTCAATTCCCAAACTAGAAATCTAAGTTTACCCACCTAAATTCTTGATTTGTTAACACGAATCATAATATAAATTCCAAACTTGAATTTATAAACATCAAATTTTTGACTTGTTTCATATTTTTATTGTGATTTACTCTTTTGAATTTTCCTTATATAAATTCTTGAAATTATAATTAAGAAAAATTTAGTTTACATTGCCATAATCTTCTTTACTTTAAGGATCAAGGTCTGAAATCATTTTATTATAAGGTATAAATTTGCAAATGTATTAGAATCCTGTTTAAATCAGAGGATATGTATATTTCAAAACAAAAATATACAGGCCTATACTATTTTCTAACATGCAAATCACAGCAATCCTTCAGGCAAACCATTTTACACTATATCACTGCAAATTTTCAACAGGCATATCAAAATTCAGCACCAGATTTAAACTTTGTAAACAACTCACAGGCATTTCTATAAAACAGAGAAAACTCGGTCAGAACACTCACTTGTTACAGGAAACAGAATACAAGCTTCGAGTTTAAATCTGGAATTTGCAAAAGGACTTGAAACTTGAGTTTAAAGACTTAAGTTGCTGGAAGTGTTTGATTTAAAAACTCGCATTTGTTCCCAAGTTTGCATGGAGTAGCCTGATTTGATTTGTTTGTTTGAAGCTTTGATACCATCTTCAACTTTGTCATTGTACTTTGTTTTGAGTTTTTCCCTAGATCTTACATGAAATACTTGTTTCTTTCATTCCTTCTGATCTCAGGTTTATGTTCCAGGTTTTGATAGTGAGTAGAAAATGAAAACCTGAGTTCTTTTTTTTTCCTTCTTCTTCCGATCTTTGTTTTCATTTGTATTCATTTTTGTTGAAGAGAATAAAGAAATTTCTTGGCTGAAAATAAAACTCTCTTTCTTTTTACAATTTAATTTTAAATTAAATTCTCAAGAGGATGACACTTGTCTACTTAAATGCCTAATTATCCTACACATATACACATGATTTACAAGTGTTTTTTAATGTTTTTAATTAATGATTAACAAATGTTATTTCTTTAATTATAAATCTATTTAAACTATGTACATGTAATTATAAAATATAGACATATATATATATATATAATGTATTGTGTATATATCTTATATAAATAAGCTTTAGATTTTAATAAATATTCAAAAGTGAATTTATGTAAACACTCATTCATAACTTATATTTTTGATTCAAATTAAATGCATCATGTGTTTACAAGCTTGAGAAATTGATATGTACATATAAATTTTAACAAATCTATTTCCACTTGTATATATTAATTTTATTTAAAATCAATATATATTAACAACCCATTTATTATTGTTTAAAATAACAATTTTATCATTTTAATATAACAATTATTATAGTTTTCAAATTTACTTATATACATCCCAACATTTTTAATTATCAAAATCTCCATTTTTATTTATTTATTAAATCCAAATGGAATTAGTATCTCAATGGTTCAAAACCAGTTAATTATCAATTAACATATATTAAAAATCCGGGTTATCACATATTTCCTTATAATTCAAACAAAAAAAAGTCTCATTGTTGGATAATATATGGAAAATTATAATGGTAGTCCTTTTTGAAAAGGATAGCATTAATAAATTATAATGTGGAAATTAATGTTCTGGAATTTCTAAGCACATGAATTATAGCGTTAGAAATAGGAATATATATGTGTATATGTGTGTATGTGTGTCTATACGTATAACCGTGCTTACCGACTAAAATTGAAAATATGTCTATAGCGTAATATACGTCCATATTCACATTAGTTATAATTAGGACATTTAGTTGTTATGTTTTTGATCCATACTCAGGAGAACTTGGCGGACCGTTAAACTCTTAAAGGTGCATTTAGTTATGCACGTCCACTTCAACTCGTGACATATATAATCCACGGGTACTATATTTTATGAGAAATGAGTGCAAGACATGACTCAAACCTGGCTCTGTCACCAAATCTGGGGGCCCTTTTTTATTGCGTCACACCCATAGACGACATTTAATTATTACAGGAGTAATAATTATAAGTCTAGGAGGTTGAAAACGGAAGGAATGGTAAGTCTAAAATTTATAGACAATAATTATAAATTTACTGGACAATAAATTTTTACTTAATAGAAAGCTAAAGAGATTAAATAGGGACTTATTAGAGAATCTAATATGGCATAGGAAATTGAATAGGCATAATAGATGGATTTTGAAATGGGTAAATAAATATAATTAGAAATTATCCAATTAGAATAGTAATGACCATTTATTGCGGACAATTAACATTTATGGAATATAATAAATAAGCATATAAGGGAGGAATATAATGCTAGAAGGCAGTATTATTTTCATAGCGGAAAATTATGTAGCCTTAATTATACGATTAGAACAAGCGTAAATTAGTGGACCTAGCCCAACATTTAAGTATAGGATGGTTGGTTTGGTTTAGTAGGTTAGGATGCGAGGTCTTTAGAGCTACACAACAGATGTCTATCCTTCAATTAGAGGCTACCGGCAGTCGTGTATACTTACTACTGACGTTGGACAACTCCAACTATAGGACCTGTGGGGAGGGATATGCTTTATGGATAGGTAAGATAAAATATTCCGAGGGTTCGCCTGATATTTGAAGTAATAAATGGCCCGATAAATTTAAGGAAATGGGGACTGCTTCATTTCTGATAGGTGGTATTAAGTAATTGAAAGGGGCATTTTCCTTGACATAATTAGGTTAGTGTAAATGGGATGTCAGCTGAGGAAGGTCGGCGGGCTATATCAGTATTTTTGTCAGACTGGTGTATTGCAGTAGCGCTGGCATATAGGCTATGACCACCAGCAGTCTCGAGCGGTCGGTAACAAAGACTCGATTATGCCCTGACGGATTTTGTTTTCTACTAGTGTAGAATCTATATGGGATATACACAGACCTCAAAGTTAGTTTATAGGACGTTTGTTTGTTCGGATGTTGGCTAGTTAACCGGTATATGAGTCCTTAAGATACGTTAGTAGTACGCCAATTAAATTATATATTATAGAGCTGTATATAGGTGTCATCGATCTTCGTAGCTGTGTTGACTAGCGTTTACGTGGTGGAGGTCTCGTTTTGGGGACTGAGGTATTAAATGGCCGTTGGGTTTGCCTCCTTCCTATCTAAGAAGTATAAAATGAAAGGATTTTTGGGTAGTATATGTTTAGATACGTATGTATGTTGACATATACATAGTTATACCTCCAAGGAGGTTAGGCATATCATACACGTATTTACGATTAAATGAATTAGATATAAATCATAGACATAACACTTAAATAGAAATCAATGGGCATAAGTTAATATTATAGGTAAAGTGCGTGATTTTCAAGTTACTAGAACTTTTTTCTGACCACTTTCCTCATTATATTTCACATGATATATTTAGGAGGACATGTTACTGGTCCAAGATAGGAACGATTAAGGGCGATCTTATTCATGTTTGGCGCTGACAAGGTAATTAAGTATCCAAGGAATATTATTGATTTCAAGGAAGCAGCCACAGTCGGTATTTATTTCGATTATATTTTCCTATTCCACTATGTGTTTATATTGATCGCGCTCTAATATACTTATGTTTATCATAACTTAGCAAAACCAATGATTCATGCCCTGATGGACTTAGGTTTCAATTTAGTCGTAACTCGGGTCCGTTAAGGTATAGGTTGTTATCGTAAATGTGTCATATCCTCTTTATCATTCAACCTAAAGTTAAAGAAATAAATATAGTAATTCCCCCGTAATTTCAGCCACTACCCGTTCATGTAGGCCTACTATTACGGACATCTCCATCTCCCTTCCCTAACTACAACTTGTTTGACATGTAACCAGGCGTGTCCCGATAAAATTAAGAGCTTCTAGTTGCACTGCGATCATACACTTTGTCGCCATGTTATGTTTGTCATGAAGAGTGAACTTAGATACGCCATCGTGTGAAGAAATGATACTGCCCACTTTAGCTGCTCCATGAAGCTACATGAACTCTTAAAAGTAGAGAAAGTGGGAAAATATTCTCCGATTCGCAATAATTGATGTGCACCAGGCCCAGGTTCAAACTAGGCTTGTTAAAACAATTCAAATGTCCAAAAAATAACTTCAAATGTCTGATCCTCTTTTAAATAAATAATATTTTTCCAGGCATTCAGATGACTGGCTTCCTTTCTCATATGTTTGATTTTGATTCCATGCGTTTGGAAAACAATTCAGATGTCTCAATCGAGTCAAATTTGAACTCACTTCTTTTGGGCTAAAACTGTCTGAAATCCAGATGTCTGAACCTTAATTCAGACGTCTGATTTTGTGTTTAGATATCTAATTAAGGTTTTTCCCAGATTTTTGTATTTCGTTTATTTTCGTTCATCTTCTTCGTGATTTTGATTATAAACTTAAGGGCTGATCTTCACAGTGTTTTTGTGATGATTTCTATTTTGGTTTGCATGCAACTTCCGCTGATTAACCTTAATGGTTGTATGTAGCACTTGCATCAAGATCTATTTAGATTTCAAATTATACAATCAAATTAAGGTGAAATAAAAGGGTATTTGATATATTTGTTTATCGGAATCAATGCAAGCATTTATCAAATCTCACCTATCATATAACGGTTTAAATCTATGGAACTTAAAGTGAATTACTCTAGCTTACTTTTCCCCTTTCTATAATTGTTTCTACTAAATTAACACCTAGGGTTTTCCATCATTATTATTTCTTTTGTTTTTTACCCGAAATTATAATTCAAACAAAATCTAGGTTGAAACTACTATTCTAAATTCGACAATTACATTTTTAAATCAAGTAGAATTTAAAAGAACTTAACTACTCATGAAACAACATAACTTTGTAATCAATTCACTCACCTCAAAGTAATCGCTCTTTTAGTTTGATTTTATTTCGTTGCATCCATTTTGTGACTTGTTCCTTCTTCAATTTGAATCTTTTGATCTTTGATTCTTTGCTTCTCTCTCATTTGATTTAACCTTTTTTTTTGTTTCAATTTCTGAAATTGGAGAGAGAGATTTAAGAAATTGGAGTTTTTAAGGAGGAGGAAGAATAAGAGAAAGAGCATATGAAAATGGGGAGGTAGTGGCTAGGGTTTTGGATGAAGAGTAGTGACGATTATGGTCCTATTTATAGTTGAAAACTAGGATTATCCGGTCTTAATCCGAAAATAATAATCACGGGAATGACATTGGTTATGGTTTTCACTAATTTTTGGTTCTTTTATCAAGTTAAACAACTTGTATATGTTTTCAAACTATAAAAAATATTCTGGATGCAATGGAATAGATCCCGAGGTTTAATTCCAACATTTGTTATAATTTATTATTTTGTCTTCAAATGCAAAATTACATTTTTACCCTTATTAAATTTTAATTTATTACTAAAATTTTCACGGTATCACATTTTCTACCCTTAGATGTATTTTACCCCTGAAATCTCTCAGGGTGGAAAAATGTGATTTGGTCATACAACCAATATCTACCACCATCACTCAGCCATCATCAATTTGCAAACATTGTCCTTAAATTAAAATTTCTAATGCAGCATGTACATATATTTATGGAATAGATACGAACATATAAGTAAGGAAAAATTAGGATGCCTTTTGAACTAGTCGACCTCCTGAAATGCAAATTCTTCCGCCATGTATACAGAGTGTATGCAATATCATATACTTGCTTTGTTGTATAGATGAGCAACCATTCAATACATATGCAAAAATGCGATAACCATTACGCGTATACCTAATAAAATTAATGGATGATGTAATGTATATCCTAAGCCAATATGAACATACCAGCCTATATGTGCAATACTAACTAATAAAAATCATCCATTTACAACTATCATCCAAAATATGTCTTAATGACACATTCACAATCATTCCTAGCATCTAAACACTCCTACCTACGAATATACTAAGCTAGATACTATATGCACTAGTAATTATATTAACTTAAATGGAAACATACCAAAAATGATCTCTGGATGGATAGCTCAAATTTTCTCCTTGGGCTCCCATGTATAGAGGTATAATTTTTTTTACGATTGTCCAACGTTTGGCTCGATATGAGTCTATAAGTCATTTTGTCCGAGTTTTTGTACGATTCTCATCTAAGAATGTATTAGAACAAGAAAATATATATGAATATATGTCCGTTCGAAAATGTTTATTGTTTTTCTATTGTCTAAACATTGTCCGACTCATACAAACAATGTTCGAACTTAAATCGCATCCATCAAGTTGGAACAATGTGGATCGATGCGAACAAGACCCCACAATCGATACAAACTACGCAACTCCCATCGATACGAACTGCGCAACTTCCATCGATACGAATTGGCAACTTCTATCGATACGAATTGGCAACGGTCTTCGATACGAACAAGGCGAGATCTTTAGGAACGACTCAGTTAACTCGATGTAAAAGGTGGATCGATCCGAAGAGTGCGCACCATGTTATCACCTGACCACGTGCAACGATCGATTCGAATGGATCGATTCGAAGCTATCGATTCGAACAAAACAGCCTACCGAAAAGCTCCAACTCGTATCGATCATAACTTGAGATCCACAAGTCGAAATGCCATGAAATTTTCACAGGAGCTTACGTACAAGCCAAAGAATGTTTGCACCAAGTTTCGACTCCATTGGACAAAATCTTGATCGACACGAATTACGTTCGTATCGATCACGGATCGAGTCTAAAATTCATAGGATCGATCGCGTGGGCCCCTCACATGCCAGAAGAAGTCTCCCGAGATCTGAACAAAATATCAACCTCCTACACCTATAAATAGAGCCTCATGGTTTACAAAGAAGGATCTTTGATTCTCGAATGCCCAGATTCTGCCGGATTCAACTTTGCATTTTACTATCGCTGTTGTACTCGAATTCATAACTATAATTCGCTATAATCCACTGCAATCGATTGCAATCATCCATAGAATATCAATAAAATCATCAAACTTCATAGTGGCATAGGCAACAGGCCGAACCACTCTAAATTGCTGTGTGTCTGCGCATTTACTTATCTGTTTTTGAAGTTTTTGTTAGATAATCCACATTTTGCATTTTGATTCTTCATTTTTATCTCTTCAAAGAATTCCGAAGAGTGTTGTGCCCATTTTTGATACAAACACTTTGGTGCTTTCACTGAGAAAACATAGGTTTTCTCCTGCTCCGTGGATCTACCGTCGATAGCGGATTGTATAAATCCAAGAGGAAGATCCAGATCTCAAATCCAGAATCCTTCCAACCTATTTAGATTTGCATAAAATCTAGTAAAGGACTTCACCTATCGCAATGGTAAGCACAAGGACTGCCTCCACCGCTGTCGATCAGGAAGGACGGGATAGCCAGAATCCCGTGCAATTGCCTCCAACCAACAAAAATGCTACCGGACCCTCAGATTCGTCAGGCCTAGTTAGGAGACAAGAATTTCAGATGCTGCTTCAAGGGTTGACCTAGAGTCAGCAGTAATTGACTGAACAGCTGCGCGCTAATGCTGAATTGACTAACCAGCTGAATCGCCAAAGGCATAGAAGGTGCAGAAGAGATCATACTTCTCATTCCTCCATAGAAAGTTCAGCCTCGTCTAACTACCACCACTTATCCACCCGTCCCCGGCTAGACGGGAGTTACACGCAAGTCACCGGACATCATCCTGCAATGACCGTTGGACAACTGAGAGTTGGGCCATCGACCAGTTTCCATACTGGACCCTCCTCCCAGGGAGGTATTGTTCCTTAATACACCACAGACAACCGTGCTACTACCGTCGCGGTTGAACTAGAGGTTGATGCCTTGAATCAGTCAGATCTGAACCATCATCAGCGTGGACGTACTCCTGAACCATACGTTCCAGAAGACTATGAGCCAAGGAGGCGAGACATGGACCACCGATAGCTCCTGGTCCAGCCTCACATTGTGGAACCCGACCACACTTTAGCTCAGCGTGCACAGAATATACAGATGCCGGATATTCCAAATATGATTCGACAGATGATTCGAGAAATCCAAGACCTCACGGATGAAGACTGGGGAATTTCCTAGAGTCATGCTCCTTTTACTGACGAGATATTATAGTTGAAACCCCTCGGCAATCCAAGATGCCGACTCTACCAATGTATGAAGGAAATTCGAACCCCAGTCAACATATCCTTAAGTATGAATGGTCAATGAGTACTGCAAGAGCCGACGATGCAGTGAGATGCCATAGTTTTACAATTTCTTTGGGAGGCATTGCTACCATGTGGTTCACAAGATTGCCACCTCGATCCATTTCTTCCTTTGACTAATTGGCCACTAAGTTTGTAGAACAATTCCGTGTGCAAGTTGTGAGGCGTAAAGATGTTAATACTCTATCCAGCGTCACTCAAGCTCCTGGTGAAACACGTAGACGCTACTTGAAAGATTTCATGTTGCATGTGCGGAGATTAGTAATCCCAATGACAACTCAATCTTAATGGCATTGATTAAGGGGATTGACCCTAACTCTGAGTTTGGAAATTGGTTGGTGGGGAAACCTCTCGGGTCATTGGAACGTTTCTACTCCAAAGCTGCCCAATTCATGATACAGGAGGATGCAAAACAATCTTGGAAACAGGATGACGTAGGACTCGGTATGGAAGGGATAGAAAGTAATGTTGCAGTTAAGCAGTCCAGAGAGAGTTTCGGGAAAGTTCAGTTAAATATACAGAGCAAGCAAACTTAGCAGAGGAACAATGGCAATCAAAATAAGAAGCGAGATCAAAATCGTGGTCTGCAACGTAGGGCTCCAACGTTCGATAACTACACTCCATTACATACGTCGCTAGAGAATGTGTATTTGTAGACCTGTAATATTATGCAATACCAGAAGCCTGCTTTGAAGCCATCATCGGAGAGGCAGATTCAGACAGGAAAGTTTTGTAGGTTCCATGAGTGTTATGGCCACAACACAAGTGAGTTCGTCATTTGCATAATGTCATCGAGAAAGTGATTAGAGAGAGGAAGTTAGATCAGTTTGTGCGGGCGCCGTAGTTAGGAGGTGCGGGCTCATCAACCCAAAAACGTGTACCGAATCAAGAAAGGCAGGAGGAACCCGCTCGTACTGGTAAGAGGTTAGTTATAAATACAATAAGTGGTGGTCCTCATCCAGCCGACCAAAGCTGGAGGGAAATGTAGTCGTATGCCAGCTCTATCAGGCATGCAGACTTCTAGTGTTGTAGCAGTTGTGATGACGGGGCTCCGGCCAAGCAACAAAGGACGATGAAAGATGACATCGTATTCAGAAATAGGAATGCTGATAAGGTCGATGCCCCCACTATCGACCCACTTATCATATCTCCCCGGCTAGGTCCTTCTTGGATGAAGAGGATCCTAGTTGACAGTGGGAGTTCTGTGAATATTTTGTTTAAGTGAGCTTATGATTTAATGAAGGTGGAAGCCAAGGATTTGAAACCTTGTCAATCTCGAATCCATGGCATCAGTGGAAGTGCTACTATACCCACTGGAGTGGTGGAACTGCTAGTGGAATTGGGGGTTGGAGAACACCGGAGAATCCGTATTTTGCAGCTTGTTGTTTTGGACATTGATTCACCTTATAAGGTTTTATTGGGCCGACCAACGTTTGCTGAATTTAGGGCAGCTATTGCCCCCATGGTGCTTCACTCTGAAATTCCCCACCGATCATGGGGTAGGAGTCGTCCAAGGAGATCCGGCTACTGGGAGAGCACATTATGTTGCTGAGTTGCGTGGGGCGCAGCGAAGGGAGAAAGGGATGAGCGTGGAGGAATATCTCTGCGTCCATTTTTTCGATAATTGATAATTGATACAAGGGCCCCGGCCCGAGCACCCCGACCAATCCAGAGGGATCTTGGCCCTAGATACACTGAGAGCAAAGATGAATCTAAATCCAGTCAAGCTTCCCCAGCCGAACCGACGATCGATGTTCCAATCGATGATGAAGATGATTTAAAGGTGATAAAGATTGGGTCTCAGTTGAGCAAACAGACGCAATAGGAATTGGCTGAATTTCACCGGACAAATCTCGACGTATTTTCCCGAATGCATTCTGACATGTGTGGGATCTCGCCGGACATCGCGAGTCACACCTCGAATATTGACCCGCGGTTTATCTCGGTCAAGCAGAAAAGGCGTGGTATGGATCCAGAAAGATTTGTCGCCCTTAAAGAGAGGTCGATAAGTTGAAATCAAAAGGGCTTATCCGAGATGCTTTATACTCGAAGTGGGTATCCAATCCAGTACTTGTCTGAAAGCCGAATGGGAAGTGGAGGACATGTGTTGATTATTCTGACTTAAATAAAGCCTACCTGAAAGACGGTTTTTCACTTCCCCAAATTGATCAGCTCGTAGATTCAATGGCTGGACACGAGTTATTAACTTTTATGGATGCTTATTCCAGCTACAACGAAATACCCATGCACTTATCCGACCAAAAGCATACCAGCTTCATGACCGATTTGGGACTCTACTGCTACAGAGTCATGCGCTTCGGACTCAAGAACGCCGGAGCAACGTACTAACACCTAGCCAACTGGATGTTCGCTAACCAAATCGGGAAAACCATGGAAGTAAATGTGGACGACATGATGGTAAAGTCGAGATTCTCCACTAATCATTTAAGAGACTTGGAATCGATGTTCAACATCCTTCGAGAATACAAGATGAAGCTCAATCCACTGAAATGTCATTTTGGAGTCGCATTTGGAAAGTTTCTTGGGTTCATCGTCAATGCTCGAGGAATAGAAGAAAATCCTGAAAAGATCTGGGAGATCAGAAACCTGCAAACTCCGAGAACCATTAAGCAAGTCCAGAGTCTCAACGGGAAAGTGGCAGCATTGAGCAGGTTCATTTCAAAGTCCACCGACAAGTGCATCCCCTTCTTCGATCTTATCCGAAAAGGAAAGCGAAACTTTGAATGGACCACGAAATGTGAAGATGCATTCGGAGCACTAGTTCAACATCTCTCTACAACGCCATTTTTTTCAAAGCCTATCGACCATAAGCAATTATACCTTTACTTGGCGGTATCAGAGAACGCCATTAGTGCTTCCTTAGTTCGGGAGGAAGACCGAGTGCAGAAACCGGTCTACTATGTTAGTAAGCGATTAACCGGAGATAAGAGAAATTCTCCGAAGCTCAAGAAATTGGCTTATTGTCTCGCCATTGGCTCAAGGATGCTCCATCCGTATTTCCAAGCTCATCTTATCACTGAGTACACCGATCAGCCCTTACGATAGGTCCTTACGCGGCCTGAGACGTCTGGTAGGTTACTCAAGTGGAACATTGAATTGAGCCAGTTTGATATCACTTATACTCCAAGGAGAGAGATTCAAGGACAAGTTCTAGCAAATTTCATAGCCGAATTTACCGTTCTAAAGGACTTACCCAAGACTGGTAAATCTCCCGAATGCATCTGGAAGCTGCATACCGATGGTGCGTCCAACGATCGGTGCTCGGGTGCTGGGGTAGTACGCGAAACCCCCGAAGGCCGATCCATATGCTATGACCTGAAATTTGATTTCGTGCGACCAATAATGAAGCTGAATATGAAGCCTTGCTTGCTGGACTGAAACTCGCCCGTCATTTGAAAATTATTGCTGTGAATATTTATTGCGATTCCCAATTAGTCGTATGCCAAGTTCGGGGTGAACATCAGGCCAACGATCGAAGATTAGCTACTTATCTAGCTCGAGTCCAAGGAATACTTGATCAGTTTGACTATTATGCCATCTTTTACATACCCCACGAGCGCAATTAAAAAGGCTGATTCATTGGCGAAGCTAGCTAGCACGGGCGAAGCAAAGAAAATGGAACTTGTTCCTGTGGAGATATTATCTTCTCCGAGCATTGATCAGATGGAGACATACTTTGTATTTGATATTGCTCCCAGTAAGGAGTCGTGGATGACTCTATACCGAAATTACATCCAGCATGGAACGATGCTTGAGCGTAGAAGTGAGAAAAGACAGATTCTTTGAATAGCCTCGTGGTTTACCATTTAGAATGGAGTCATGTATAGAAGAGGATATTTTGTTCCTCTCCTTCGATGTATCGCATACGGTTAAATTAAGTGAGTGTTACATGATGTACATGAAGAAGAATGTGGCAATCACACCGAGGAGCAAGCTCTCGCTAAAATAGTAGTCCGATATGGGTATTACTGACCAACTGTAAATCGTGATGCAGCAGACTATGCAAGAAAATGTGATAAATTCTAGAAACATGCTCGAATTCTTAGAGCCTCACCTACTGAGATAACCGAAATGGTCAGTCTGTGGCCATTTGCAGTATGTGGCATTAATATCATTGACACTCTACTTCTGGCCAAAGGTGGTGCAAAGTACGCCAGCGACGCAGTTGATTACATTACCAAGTGGGTCGAAGCTGAACATCCTATAACCATTACGACGAAGAAGTGATCAACTTTGTAGTTCGCAACATTATCCGCTGATTTGGTCTCTCGCATACCATCATTACTGACAACGGAGCCCAGTTCGATAGTGTTGAGTTCAAGGATTTCTGTCATCATTTCCATATCCATAAGAAATTATCTGCAGTTGCACACCCTCAAGCGAATGGCCAAGTTGAAGCTGTTAATAAGGTTATCAAGTCTATTATGAAGAAACGATTGGAAAAGGTGGGGGTAAGTAGGCTGACGAACTTCCTATAGATTTATGGGCTTACCGAACGACCCACAAGTCCACGACCGGATACACTCCATTTTCTCTGTCCTATGGCCCAGAAGCCGCTATGTCAGTCACAAAGGAAGTACCTTCTCATCGCGTGACTTATTATGACCCGAAGACGAATGCCATATTACTTGCTGAATCTTTGGATTTATTGGATGAGAAGCATGAAGAGGCAAATTTGAGGGCAGCCGCACATCGAAGTCGAGTCGCTCGATTATACAATGCTAAGGTCCGACCATGAACCTTTAAATTTGATAACCTCGTCCATAAGAGAATCTATCCACTTCCTTCACACATGAAGCCAAATTGGGAAGAACCATATGTGATTGCATAAAAACTCAGAGATGACACGTTCAAGTTATCGACCGTTGACGGTCTTACTTTGCCATGAGCCTGGAATAGCGAGGTCTCCGTCGCTACTATACATAACAGGCTTTATTTATTTAGTTCGTTCTTTTATTTACAATTTGTTTCTGCATTTCGAAATGTGAATTTGTAATAAAGCAACTAATTCTGCCGTATTTTCTCATTTCAGCAATAAAATGCCATCTCTACGAGCCAGAACTATGATTTATTGAATGTGACGAACAACATCACGATGCACAAAGGGCTAAATTCTATCGTATGGTGGAATTTATTCAAATAGGGAGTGACTGTGGTACGACCGACAACTCGCTAAGTGAAGCCCAAGCTCGGAGGCAAGTCATTGCACTAAAGTCAAAAAGGATTGATACATGACAATCCTTTAACTAACTGCAAACTTCCAGAGCGCGATTTGGAGCATAAAACTCCTAAATGCGGTTTTGGAGAGGGTGGACCCGTCCACCTAACGAATTCGACTATATCCTAGCCAAGTTTGAGGAGGATGGATCCGTCCATCTAACGACCTCACTTGTTAATCCGACGTGGATGTGAACTGACCATCCACGATCCTGATAAATCCATCGTTCACAGAGTGTGAACGAAGTCCTAAAAACCTTAAACAGATGTGACTGACCATCTGTCGTCCAACTCCAAATTCCTAGAGTGCAAATCGGAGTATAAACATCAACTCTAGGTTTCCAGAGGGCGAACCAGAGTATAAAGTCAACTCCAAATTCCCAGTGTGAATTGGAGTATAAATGTCAAATCCAAGTTCTCGGAATGCGAATTGGGTTACAAACATCGTTTATTTTTGGATTCCCAAAGTGCAAACCAAATTATTGATTGCAAACAACTCTGAGTCGCCAGAGTGCGGACGGAGTATAAACACGACTCGAGTACGAACGACCACTCATAAACTAACCAAATTCCCCATAGCGTGGACATGTACTTAAAAATTCAACAGGCGCGATTGACCGTCAGAATACGAATGCAGATCGTCGGGGAGCGGATGTGACTATTTATGAGTAAGCGAGTATGATTCGACCGCTCGACTCTCACTTGTTTTGGCATCGATCCAACGATGTTAAATTCGAAGAAATAGAGACAAATTACGATCGCTAACCGATCTTTACAACTTGTCCCCGGAACTGGGGGCAGGACTTAAGTGTTAATCACTGGCCGAAGCAGTGCAGCGTCGAAGTCCAACTCGCTCTCCAATTACGACTTGTGTTTGTGATTTCCAGACTTGGCAAATAAAAACAAACTTAACCCAAAGGTTGAAACTCCACAAGTGCACTGAACAGAAATTCAAACGCTGTAACACTTAAGCATAAAAGACAGAAATAAAAGTTGAAGCAAGACAATAAAATTTCATTTCAACTAATTATAAGAGAGGATTTATACGCAAGTTTTCCCAAAATTCCTACTAGCAGGGGCCGAACCTGCATCTATACACGGTCTATGAAAGGGAAGCAAAAACAAGTTCCCAACTACCAAAAATGCACCGAAGAGGCCTATCTACTCCCTTTTCTTCTTCAGCTACCTCTTCGGTGTAGATCTGCTGGAGCCGCTAGTGATTTTTCGCTTTGAGCTTTTCCTCTTTGGCGGATCGTCTCCAAACGGAGGCATGATTTCAACATCCTCCTCCGAACTTGAGTGTAAAGGAATGGCTCCTGCAGGAGGGGTCGGAGGAGTCGGATCTACAACAGTGGGCGAAATGGGCATAGTGGTATCAATGAGAGTACCTCCAGGTGATATTATCCTAAGCATAGCTGAGCCAGGCGCCGCCATTCCACCCCCAGAACTACCACCATGTGCCGCTTCCTCCGACTCAGCATTGATTTCAGCCAGTATTCTTCTTCGCGAATAGATTGGGCTTCGCTGGGGGCAACATTGGTTTGTGTTGAAGCACCAAAAGCGGGCGCGAGTCCACTAATGACAAATGGCAAGTCCACGAAGGGGTCACTGTGTCGACCTAGAAGTTCATTCATCGTCTGCTCGTCGAAAGAAAGTGAGCTTCCCTGCGTACCTTCGATTGGCACGGTCGTTGTCATAGTGGTCGCTTTAGTTATAATGGCCTCCTACGCTTGATGTAATTCTTGGATTACATGAGGCGCTGTAGGTGTAACTCCAGGCACTGAATAAAGAAAAAAGAGAAGTTGTTAGTAAACACTTCAAGGCAAGTTCCTTATTTGGAACACACATAAGATTTGTTCAGAGTACCTTCCTCAGTTTGTCTCATGGATGGCTGAGCGGCTTCGGAGGTGTGCTCTTTAATGGGGGATAGCTGTGGTTGTTCTGGATTGTAGGCTGGGACAGACTGGAGTTCAGCTGCTGAAATAGGCTCAGATCGAGACGGAGCAGTAAATCTCAGAACTTGTGGCATGATGCTCGACACCTGAGCCTTCCCCAATCTCCTGGTGCCGGATGCTGAGCTTCTCCTTCTCATGTGAAATCATCGAATCGTGGAGAATCTTCTTTTCATCTTCAGTCAGCACACGATTCTCCGGCTCGAACTCATCGAATGATCCACCCAGATGCACCGCCTTCACCTCCTCGACCAATAGGTTTCAGGCATTATAGAGATGCATCGAATAGTTCTCGAGCCACGTAAGATTTCTAGTTTCAACACGTTGGCGTTGTAGGTAACGAGAAGTTCCTCTATATTGGCCTCCAGCCTGGATTTCGCCGTCCGAACTTTTTCTTCGACCTCAGCCTCCACTACGTGGACTTTTTCCAAAGCCGCTCCCTTTCACTTTGAAGCACCACGGCTTGGTCACATGCCTCTTGTGCTGAAGTGTTGGCAGCATCCCTCTCTTTAATAATTTCAGAAAATTGAGACTTAAGTTCATTGAGCTCTTTGAGGGTCGCGTTGTGCTCAGTAATGACGGTGGTGTTCCTATGGCCGATGTCCTCCATCATAGCATAATGTTCTTGCCTCATCCTATCCATGGCCGAGTTCCCATCATCGGCCTTTTTGAGAGCTTCTATTTAGATTTTCAGGAAGACACGGCTTCAGTATTGAGCACTTGAATGATCCGGTCCTTCTGCACGAGCTCTTTCTCCAACTTTTCAATCACGGCAGCCTGCTCAAAAGCCACCTTTGATGTTTTTTTCACGGCTTTCACCCACTTCTTATACTGGAAGTAAACGTCGGCAACATAGTCGTGCATAGTGTTCTCAACCTCCGTCGAAATTCTCTTTAAGTGCCGGGGGGAGGGGGAGGTGGGAGGGAATGTAACCATCGAAGCAGATGTCGGGAAAATCTTTCTTTAACCGAGCAAGTTTAATTTCTCCTTCCCCCGTAGGCTCAGCGAGAACCTGCTCTGCAATTATGGGAAACACTACTTCGGTTCTACATTGTTGAGTTTCAGACCTTGGAGCATGAGAAGACGGCTTGCGCCGCGAAGTTTCTAGAGGGCGAGAAACATAGACTGGAGGTTGTATAGGATTTCTGGGGGGGAGAACGAGATCGAGATTGGTGTATGTACTCCCTATCTCTATCATACCGCTCCTGACTAGAATACCTACGGTCGTAATCCCTATCTGCCTCTCTTCTGCGCTGCTCATAATATGTAGAAGGTCGACGAGTTTCTGGAAGACTTCTTAGGATCGAGTCTCGACCGGACATTGTGTCTGCAAATTAAAAGAAGAATAGGGTTAGTAATCTCCCAAAGTGATCAACCTATGGTCAGGAATTGTGTGGTGTCGTGAAGTGTGTATGTATGTGCAATCCCCCGACCAACCGGAAATGCCAGCCATGCTAGTTGGAAGTGACTCGCTTAAGTCTAAAGCCTGATGAAGCTCCTCCAATCCGGCATCGGAATATCGAAGAGCCCTTCAAAAAGGTTTCCTTCCTGCAAAGGAGGAGCTTCTGAAATGTTAATCCCGGGAATGGTAAAAGATACAATCATAGATTTCCTTCTACCGGATTTAGGACACTTAAAAGCAGCAACCTTGCCTTTTCTCTTTCTTTTAGAACCCTGAACCACATCTGAAGGCCCGACCAAGAGTTCGTCGTCAGTGGATGTTCTCTCCGAATCAACTTCCTCGGTTATAATAAGTCGAGGCATCCTACGCTTGGCCCGTTTCTTCGAGACGGACCTTAGCGTTCCCTCGAGCTGAATACTTTGGTTCTACTCCATCAATCCGACGATTCTCAAGTTCCTATCCGTCAGAACCGAGTCAATGTTCCTTTCTTCGCTCGGAACTTCATGGAGTACGCGAACTATCTCCCTGAAATGCACACCTTCAGGCCGTGGGATCGTAGCTGTAAAGAAAAAAGTGATATAAGTTTGGCATCAGTCACAATTATCTCATTAGCTACTTGAGAAGACAACGATACTTACGTCTGGCTAACCATTGGCTGGCAAATCTCGGGGGACGTCGAACATAGAACTATTCCGATTTTGAAGTAGCTTAGCCTGGTCCAAGCCCCCATTAATAATTGGCAATTTCTGACCGCTTCCAAGAATGTGAAAGATGGGCTATCTCCCCGGCTCTTAATGTTGAATAAATAACTAATCTCGATCGAGATTGGTGGTCGAAAGAGATGCTCCATGAACACGATGAATAAACTGTTTAGCAACGCGTATCCGTTGGGGTGTAGCTGAGATGGAGTGATCCCAAGGAAAGACAACACTTCCCTGATATATTGGTTAAATAGAGGAAGAGTCCCAGCTGCGCACGCATGACTGTTGAATGCGGTATACCCTTCAGGTGGAAAGTGTGGTCTATCATTCGGACCCGACAATAAACGTCATCCATTGACAAACCATGCCTCAGGCATATCCATCCCAACATGTCTTCGGAAACATTGGACAGCACCGAATCTGGCGGAGTACAGGTGAAAACAGCCCCAGGTACCTTATCCGGGGCCGGATCTATAATCTCGGCCTCGATGGCCGGCATATCGATTGTTGGGGGGAGAGAACTCGGAACTTCCTGTTGTTGCAAGCTTGAAGGTTTCATAGCTAACCAACTTACGAGAAATCATCATTAGACGATAATAAGCCCATGCATCCCCTAGTGTGAAGTATGTGAACGTGAACGTGCAGTGCTGTATATTACTTGAAAAATTATACAAATTTAAAGAAAGCATGCAAACGACAAGACTTCGAAATTCAGTTGGATTGACCATCATCGCTGACCGTCACAACCATGCCATCCAGATATTAGCAATCGATTCGAGTTAAATTCCGTCGTCATTTTGTTAAGTTACAATTCCATCGACGAGCTTCGAAGGGCAGTCAAATATGTAGTTTAACAGTTAAGTCCAGATATGCAAGAATGAAGCTCGTCAGAGTCATGTGATCGATTGTACAAGAGTTCGTATCCATTAGGGTTCAGACGTGGATCGATCACCAGAGATGCAAGTCGTAGCGATCCAGAACGCAGCAATTCGAATAGATCGAGGAGGCCTCATTTTCGTATCGATCATGTTCGAATCGATATATTTCGTATCTATCAAGTTGGAATCGATACGTTTCGTATCGATCATGAAAGTGTATTTTCGAATTGATCCGCTTCGTATCCATTAGGGCATGCGTTCGGATCAACCAGATGAGTCGTCGTATCGATCCCCTGGCACGTAGTTCGTATCGATCAAAAACTCTGGACTTCGAGTCGATCAAATGCAACCCCTTCGTATCGATCAACAAGTTCAAAGCACCCGCGTCGATCATTTCGAGTCGTACAAAATTCTATCATCGATCGATAAGAAGACTTCCATTTCATCATCTCAAAGCCCCATGGTCCAGGTCGATTTGAACGATTCGTCATCCCTCCATCATCGATACGAAGGCAGAGCTCAACCATATCCACGTGGGTCCTTCGTATTCCTTTGCCATCCTTCTTCCTCAAACTGCTCAAAAACCATGACAATTTTCTCCGAGCCAACTCCGGCCTTAACATCACTAGAGATCGGTCGTATAGGCAAGTGGATTGGCAATTGGGTTCGAATCTCGTCGCTACAACGTGGGTTAGCCGTTGAATTACCTCATTGCAGATTATCGATTCAAAGGATCGGTGTGTTGAAGTGATTTGGGGGAGAAGGCTGTTGTGAACTTTTCAATTCTTCTCGATACGAAGGCAGATAAGTGAAAAGTAGAAAATGAGGAAAAGTGGTTAAGTCTAGAACATATTTATATGGGCCCGAGCACAGAAGGGAAAGGGCCATTCGCCTCCCAGTCAAAGCGACCGCTTACAGCAGGTCCACCCCCAAATCGATGCGAACGAGCTGTTCGTATCCATCAAGTTGAGCCTTTATCGAAACGAAATCATCAATGTAGATTTCTCTGAGTCACCAAGATCCATCAATACGAAACCGTTGTTCATATCAGTTACTTTCGACTCCATCCACAGCGCAACGATACGAAATACACAGTTCGAATCCATCATATCACAGCCTCCAGAGGCCAATATTCATCGATACGAATTTCAAATCATCTGTTCGTATCCAACGACACAGAGTTCATCGATACGAAATATAGTCCACTGTAATGAAGTCCACAAAAGTTCGTAACCATCGATACGAACGATCATTCCGTATCCATCGTTGTGAATCACATCGATATGAAAACTGCCTTTCAACCTTCTACATCGTTTCAGGAGAGGATCGATATGAAAGAACATCCAAAAACAACCATCAAGCGTTGTTGCAACTCGAATTTCACATCGATTCAGGAGAGGATCGATACAGAATTCGATACGAGAGAACTGACAATGACTCGTGAACGTGCAACGTTAACGAGAGTCAGATTAACATATATGCTTATATGTCGGACTAATATATTCTATTTTCAGCATCCATAGGAATTGAATACTCATCTGATAACGACTATGGCGACAAACAACTAATCACTATCATACAGCAATCAGTTACAATCGTACAGGGTACAATAGTTGACAATCAGCAGTTCACATTACTGAGAACTCAATCAAAGATTACAACCTTCAACGAAAAAATGATAACTGTTCAGGGTAAAGGATGCAACTGTTCAAAGCACATCATGTTTCCACAAGATGTGCTTTAGGAGGAAAATGTTATCCCGCCTTTTGGCAAGGCTGAGATATCAAGGAACTGACCGAAAACCAAGGATCGCTCATCCCGGATATCGAGTACGCACAGGTTCACTATGGATATCGACGAATTTTTCCGAGTCCGAATCAAGCTACAATTGATATGATAGGACCAACAAAGCTATGAAAGCTAACGTTTCAAATTTCAAGTCAATCCGAGTTGATGTGCTCAAGTTATGATCGATGCAAAATTGAAGGAAATAACCGCATTTCGTTCCATCATTACACCTCAGTTTGAATCCATCGTATTCATATCGATCAGAGCGGCAACAACTTCGCATCCATCTTTGTGCCTCGGTTCATATCAGTCTAGTTCGTATCCATTGTCGAGCCTCGGTTTACATCGGTCGATTTCGTATACATCAACAAACAGTGCATTTCGTATCGATCGGCTAATGTCTACTTTGCAACCATCAACTACAACACGGAAGCCCACTTCGTATCCATCAAATAGTCACTACTTCGTATCCATCAAATAACTGCCTGATTCGTATCCCTCAAGTAGAGCTTTGTTCGTATCCATTTGGCTTCGCTAGTTCGTATCCATCATGGGACCGTTTTTCGTATCCATCAAGGCTAGACGAAGCAACTATCTATTCATACCCCTCTAGTCATCGGCCGTTCATATCCATCAAGTTGGAACAACGTGGATCGATGCGAACAAGACCCCACAATCGATACGAATTACGCAACTCCCATCGATACGAACTGCGCAACTTCCATCGATACGAATTGGCAACTTTTATCGATATGAATTGGCAACGGTCTTCGATACGAACGAGGCGAGATCTTTGGCAATGAATTGGTCAACTCGGTGTAAAAAGTGGATTCATCTGAAGAGTGCGCACCACATCATCACCTGACCACGTGCAACGATCGATTCGAAGCTATCGATTCGAACAAAACAGCCTGTCAAAAAGGTCCAACTCGTATCGATCATAACTCTAGATCCACAGGTCCAAATGCTATGAAATTTTCATAGGAGCGTACGCACAAGCTAAAGAATGTTCACACT